>CM038145.1:347614034-349078711 GCA_021437245.1 Aegilops speltoides | reverse complement strand
CGGTTTTATTTTCGTCCCACCATTTTCGTCCGGTTTTTTTCGCTGGTTTTTTTCGTCGACTTATTTTCGTCTCACCTCCCACGTAAAAAAAACCAGCCGCCCCTCCTCTCGATCCCCCCTCCCGCTGCGACCTGTCTCTTCCCTCGTCTCCCGCTCCACCGCCGCCGCCCCATCTCCCGCTCCACCGCCGCCCCATCTCCTCTCTCCAACAGCCGCGCCGCCTTTAATCCAACCCGCCGCGGCGATCTCCTCCCCCTGCGCCGCCGCCCCAACCTTATATTCCTCTCCCAAGGAATCCCATGGGAAGGAAGGAAGGCAAGGAAGGAAGGAAGGAAGAGGGCGCCAGATCCACGGCGGCATCAGCGCGCCGTCGTCGACCTGATCCGCGTCCGTCCTCGAGGGAGGTCGGCCATGAAGGTCCGACCCGGCCCGGCAGCAGCCATGGACGGACGGAGACGCCCCAAACCCTACCCTCAAAGACGACGCCTCAACCTTCAAGGACGCGCGCCGGCGACCTCGGATCTCCGGTGATGGCTATGGTGAGTGTGTACCTGCAGACGTTCTTCCTCGGATTCATCATCTCCCCCTACTCGTGATTCCTTCCTTGGTTTCTTTTCTTTTGTGTGCAGGATGACTGCCCCTCTGGACGCACGACCTGCAGCTGCAGCAACGCACGAGTCCTCCCTCCCTCCCTCATGGCTCTGCTTCCTCCTACCCTGCCCCCCTCACGTGGGTGTGGTGAGCTTCCTACCCCCCGTGCACATCTCATCTCATCTCATCAATCTAGATTGCTCTGGACGTATTTATCCTGTAAGGGTTGTGTCGTATGTTCTTCTTGCCATAAATATTTCCTCAAATATCAGCATTTGATGAGTGGATCATATGAAGGCATCATGCTGTTAGCTCAACTGTGTTAACGATGCTTGTTATTGTTTTCCATGATTTGCTTTTCATTGTTACAATTTTTTTAGCATATATGGAGGTCATCTATTATTCTGCACTATCTTGTTTGTGGACTTACATTTGACTACACTATCTTATAAAGGTCCCACAAATAGAAGCGTTGCTCATATGCTCCTGAATCAGGTGTGCAGTATGATGGAGTTTACAGAATTGAGAACTGTTACATAAAGATTGGTGTTCAGGTAATTTTACTTCCTGTACAGAGGTTTTCACTGTATTGTGATTTTTACTATGTCTCTGAACCATCTGGATGATGAGTTATGTACTGTAATTTTTAGTTTGTCACAGGAACATGAACCTAATTTTTAGTCTGTCTAAATCACGGGCAGATCAGGCACTATGGAGCACAGGGAAGGAGGACAAGGATGAAGGATTTAGTCCGTCTAAATCACGGGCAGATCGGGCACTGTGGAGCACAGGGAAGGAGGACAAGGATGAAGGATGGGATGTGTCTAGAATTTGGGGCCAAGGGAGATGATCGAGATGGTGGAGACACCACTCAAGCCCATCGATCCAGTGAGTAATGTGTGTTGTTATTGGTGACTGATTTCGTGATGCAGGTGTTCTGGCCCAACTTCCTCTTTTCCTTCTTTGTGGTCTTTCTGTTGTGGTGACCGGAGGATTGCTAACTTTGTGGTATTTTGCTTCTATGAATGATGCCCATGATTTGATCTATGAACTTAACGCGATCTTGGATCTGATTAGGTTTTTCCTTGCAGATTGCCGCACATAAACCTGCTGAGCCGACATCGACGCCAAGTGTGGCGATGCCACTTCCGATGACCGGGAGGGTGAGTTTGTTTTGTTAGTGTCAACAAAATCTTATCTGATTCCACTCTGGAAAATCTGCAAAGAGATGCTAATTCTCTATGATTATTAACTTGATGTCTGAAATCTTAATTTCGCCTATCCTATTGCAGGTTCATTCCAGCTCAGTGTGGTAATCTGCAGAAATCAAGTTATCAAATCTTAATTGAAGTATGTGTTCTAAATTTTCGGTGGTGATTTTTTTGTGACTAGACGAAATCAAAACTGAAGTATGTATTCTGAATTTTGCTCATATGACTAGATGCATATGAACTGAACTCCGTCATTCTTTCTAAGGTGATAGTGGTCGCAACCAGTTAAGATTAGGGGCTTTAAAGGAACTATAAAAAATATGTGAACTGCTGGCAATGTCGATGTAAACACGGGCATTTAACCAACAAATTTTGATTTAACTATAACTATCTGTTGACACAAGGCTAAAAAAAGAGTAGAATTGATTTGTAAGCAATTCTTCTTGAGATAGAGACTTTCTGGGTAGTTTGCTACAAGTATATAACCTGGAACTTCAGTTCGAGATATACAACCGGCAATCTGAGATCACTATGACAATCTAGATAGGTTAGCAAAATTTCTTAGGCGGTGAGACTTATGCAAGTAGCTAAGACTACAAATAGATGAGTGTTGGCCATGATTAGCAGCACCGCATCAGGAGGGCATTCGTCCTAGAAGTGTGGTCGGGGCCGACTGGGGATGATTATTTTTTCATGGGCAAGGTATGATTGAACACAGGTGAGTGTCTTCTCAACTTGGTGTTGCTTCTAATGTGTTGGACACTGATCCAGTTTTGCGGCGAGCTGAGATGCATCTTTGAAAATCTCCTGAGAGGTCTGAATTAGTCCAAGCCTATGCAGAATGCCTACATATGCCACTTGAACTTTAGAGGGGTAGACTGATGGATCGTTGGGCTGGGATGAAGTTACATATAGTGTGTTTTGTCATGAGAAGAAATGCAAACGAAAACACAATTACATTACATTGTTAATGTATATGGTATGAAAAAAGGGAACTTGTTTTACTAATTGGAGTGTAATATAATCGACTACACTACAGAACTCAGCACGTGTTGATTAACCAAAAAGATAAGGAGAGGCCCCATATGCCCCCTGAAGGGCTGTCTCTGCTATGCCGATGGAGATCTTGAGGTCAATGGCATGTTGGTGGAGACATGGCAAAGCTGACCGGCTCGTCATCCCTGTCGTGGCTACAGGATGGATCCACCGAGTTTGTGATTTTTATGGAAAAAAACATGAACGTAGCGATTGCATCAATAGAATATTTTGGTCCTTTGGTTCCAAATACCCATATTTAGTTGGACAACTGCAAATTCAGACTATACTGCTTATCTGCAGTATAACGCCCTGACTCCGAACTCTTGATTTGCTGCCAAGTAACACCAAATTGTCGCATGTATAATGTTCCAAAATTGTAGGTGTAGTACTACTTCAGCGATGAGGATCTTATGATGGATGAGTGCATGTTCAAATTTGTGAACAGGAACAAGGATGGCTTTGGTAAGTACTGCGCCATTGTTTTAGGACATACATGTAAAAAACACTCTGAATCGTGGTGCTCACAAGTTCAGATTCTTGGTTGTTGTGTAGGGATGCTCCTGATCTGATTTGTTTTGGCAACATATCGTAATCTTACCCAGTTGGAATAAAGGGACGAGATTGTTCTTTCAGCATGATGATCTACAATTCATCATATGAAAACCTTTGTACTTGGATATTGTTACAGGCTTGGTGGCAGGAAAGCAGAGCTTTAGATCGAGGTCCAACACACAAATCCCAACTTGTTTACTATTGACACTAGACATCGGCCCTCTAATCATATCTTAACATGCTTGCTCTTCATCTATTAAAGATAGATTCTTGCTTCTTATTCATCTCTTTAAATACCTTTTTTTCTAATTTGTAACTCTTCTTACCTATATTTGGCAGAGGTACAATGGTTATTGACTTGTATTATCTATCTCTGACCCAACAAATCTAATATGCAAGGATAACAATAAAATCAGAATGATCAAAAGTCAAAACACATGTGCATACTTCATGAGCTATGTATACTTCTGAATCTATTTTTACCTCTACTATCTGATATGTTGAATAGTGCATGCTCTGCTCTTGCATGCCACATCTGCCTGTACTATGCTGTTATTTATGATTTCGGGGGAACTAATGTCTTGATTATAGGAAGTGGAGAGGAAAACCCCTGATCAGTAGGGAGTACATGATAACGTGGTCCAGCTCACCATCGTAGGCTGCAGGCTGGTTTGATAACTAGCGGAGACAAACTAAGGAAAAAGTGCCAACGGTGGAGGTGTGTGCGCGCCCACTTCTACCATCTGGGTACACATGGAAGACCTTGCCACTAAGAGCTTCTTGCAGGGGCAAGAGGTGAACTGACGCTGAGTGTTGTGATCCGTGGGGAGTAGTGTGAGGTGTCCAGTGAAGGGACATGATTCAGACAAGTAACTGTTACTATAGGAAAAGTCCCTTTAAAGTGATGTGCATAGCAAAGTAAAATAGGAAAAGTTTAACCTTTGTTTTAGTTTGATTTTCTCAGCTATACTATATTTGGTTTTCCTTTATGTTTTCTGAGGTCGCAAAAGCCTTTGTAGCGATCAAAGATGAGGAGCAACAATCATTGTTATTGCACCATGTGTATTTTTCCTCACTTCTAAATAATAAATTCAATACGGTATCATCTTTCGTGGTAGGTGAGAACCACATTATCTGTAAATTGGGCAATTTCATAGATTTGCAAAGGTTTTAAAGTTGTGCCAAGTGATGCAACACTAGATGTTGGACTGCTGTAACAACAAGGATGCTACAAGAGGTCTTTGTCAGAAAAAAGGATGCTACAAGAGGTGCTTAAGGAGGCACACACACCTTTGTCAAAGAGGATAAAAGCGGGAGAGAGGACCAATCCTTACCGTTATATAAGTGGATCAATATACATAGAAGCTACATGTCATCATGTTCAGTACAAATTTTGGAATTAAAAAAATGTTTGATTAGAATTTTGTTTTTCCGTGACAACGCCATGGGCATGTATGTGATGACCTAGAAGTACTATATTTGTGTCTGCAAAATTATGGTTACCCATAAAATTGTTTGCTTATTCATTGCAGCCTGTACACATTTTCTTATTCTATCCTTGCATTTTTATGTTTGCTTATTCTATGCTTGCATTTTGTGTTCTTTTGTGTGTTTTCGAGAATCATAAACATGTCATGTCCTTATCTTCCTAATGTTGAAGTATTCACGCAAAGACTGAACTCCATCTATCTTTTGTTAACAAAAATGTTAAGTGTTTCTAATTTCCCTCCATGCAATTTGTACATCTTTTCAACCTCCGTGGACTGAGCTCATGTAAGCTAGCTTTGTAACATGTGGCTGTAGGTGTAAATTGACCTGAACATAGAATAATATCCTAAATTGTAAAATACTAAAATTTCAAGCCGGTTTTATTTACCATCTTAATTTGTGGTTGAGGTAATCTTTCACTTTTTTGAGAAACTTCCAACCTATTAATCTTCTAATGATGGCAGTATAAAAAACACCAACAATAATAAAAAAATTACAACTAGGTCCCTGGACCACCTACAGCGAGTACAAGCATTGGAGTGAGCCAAACTCATTTATATGCATTGTAGCCCGTAGCAACGCACGGGCATTTTACTAGTCAAAATTAGAATTCTACTGTGCTTGTCATGGTTCATGTTGTATTTTAAAGCCTTGCTTAATTATTTGTTAATAACGTCCTTATTCTCTCTCACACAAAGATAGGGACGACAGTGGAAAGTTGAGAGTGGTCGATATGGGATATAGGAGGCGGTATAAGTGTTATTCATTACATTTGGCGAACGCTTACGGGCTGAAAGGAAGCAACTTTCATGCAACATCCTCTATTACATTACAAAGAAAACGGAAACATAAATTTCTGCATAACATGGGCTGAACGGAAGCAACATTCATGCAACAGCCTTTATTAGATTATTACAAAGAAAGCGGAAACATATACTTCTGCATAACATGTGAACTGTAGTGCCGAACCATTCACTGACTTTATTCTTCTCGCCTTTTTAACTAGTAGCTCCCTATTCTCCGAGTGCGAACACAGCCGCATCATGGGTGTCAGACAGACCGGTGTCGGTCTTGACGGTGACCTTATCAGCAGAAGACTCATCCACATAGACCTCGACCAAAGACATGTCCTCGATCTTGACCCCGGTGACCTTCTTCATCTTGCCCTTCTCCACAAAAGCGGTCACCTCGGTGTCGTAGGAGACGGTCTGGTTGAGCTTGTTGAAGGTGTGCTCGTTCTTCTTCTTCTGAAGCATCCACACAAACCCACTCTCACAGTTGTGCCCGACCTCCTCGATGTGATCCATAGGAAAGAGGCCTTTCGGGAGGCCGAGTTCTTCGAGAAGCTCGACCGTCTTCTTCTTGCAGATATCGTTCCCCTTGTGGACCTCGGCGCCGGCGCGGTGGCTCTCGACAAGCTGGGACGCCATTTTGAGGAAGTGGGTTTTAGTTTGCTGGATTGGTAGATGAGCTTGTTGAAGGTGATAGATCAGGATCCGATGGTGCTGCCTTATATAGATGCTGCAAGTTGTACTGGTTGCGAGGAGCCTCTTCGAAGCTGCTACGTGCAGCCCAGTGAGACCAGCAGCTCTCCTCTGTGGACTTCCTCTTCCAGATACTTCCTGTTTTGAAGAAGAAAAATGAACGTATCTCCTTTGGAGTTAGCTCATTACGTCCAGCCATATCTGACCATTGAAATGCCTCATGCTAAATTCCACACCAGAACACTGGAGTTGAGCTGGTCACGCATGACTGAATTGACCATTGTGTATATTGGTGTGTCATCGCAGCTGCAAGAAGGAACCAAAGCAGAGATCGTTTTGTCTCATCTGGTGAACGATGCAGTCATGTAGAGGTACCGTGTGATCGCCAAAGCACGAGGAGTTGATCCTAGCATGTCTAGAGCAAGCGTCCAACTGCAGGTTCAGTGTTAAAGTCACGTGGACATATACCTCTCCGATATTCTGTTGTAAGTTGTAACCATGCTCCGGGGTCTCCTTGTCAGTGGCCAGGTCGGTCGGGTGCTTTTTCCCGTTAATTAAGCGGGTAATTCTCGCTCTCTTCTTAATTGATGAAAATAACTAGTCTTTTGCCTTGCTAAAAAAAATATGCTATTAAAGAATAGACTAGCTTGAAATCTTCGTAGATTTTGGTAGTTCCATTCACCGAATTATTTTTGCCTATTTAAATGTTTGGAATAGCTTACTTTTGCATATTTCATGGCTGTTTTTCCTCACTAAATTGAAAAATATCCATAGTTTAGCAATCATAAGCTTAGCCTTTTTATAGGTATTTCCCCATCAAATAGTAAGATAATTTAGCATTTCAACTGTGACAAACTTAGCCTCAAAAGTCAAAACTAACTAAGTTCTAACCCTTCGCGTTCTCAACTGAGTAGAGGGTTGTGGCGTGATGAGTGCTTTCCGTTTTATGTTGTATGTGTAAGGGCATATTTATCCCTCAGTGGTTTTGGTGATTGATGACAATGCTTTTGCGGACTAATCGTGTGCGTTAAGTTCTTTCAGAGATTCATCACTGGCACGAGACGATTTCCTTCCCTCGGTGTTTTATTCAAGACGGTGTAGCTCCTTCGTTTCGTTGTTGGTGGACTAGTTTCACAGGAGTCACCGTACTATCAAGAGGGATCCGCTTTGGTAAGACTAGGTGGAATCAACACGCACACATCCCTATCACACCCGCTGCCTTCCTTTCGCATCTTTGAGCTGCCCTTCTCTTCCGTACCTGCCTGCTTACGCTGCCGTAGTACCACTGGATCTACAGCGTAGTACCGCTGAAGCTCTCCAGCGGTAGTACCGCTCCACGAAGTGGTAGTACCGCTCTCAGCGGTAGTACCGCTCCGCAGGGCGGTAGTACCGCTTGCGGGCTTTGGCCGTAGTACCGCAGCTATGCCGCGCTACTACCGCCTCGATTCGAGACCCGTGTTTTCTCGTGTCGGGTTCTGCGGTACTAGAAGCGGTAGTAGAAGCGGTAGTACCGCTTCAAGCGGTAGTACCGCTCTTCTCCCGCGGTAGTACCGCTCTGGGGCCAGAGCCCTGTCTTCCTCGCCAGCGCGGTAGTACCGCTGGGTAGGGAGCGGTAGTACCGCTCTCAACGGTAGTACCACCCTGCCCTAGCGGTAGTACCGCTCTGTGCGGGGCTGCTCAGTGTTGGGGAACGTAGTAATTTCAAAAAATTTCCTACGCACACACAAGATCATGGTGATGTATAGCAACGAGAGGGGAGAGTGTTGTCTACGTACCCTCGTGAGACCAAGCGAAGCGATCACAACATAGAGGAAGTAGTCGACGCTCTCCTCGCGATCCGACCGATCCCGGCGCCGTTACTCCGCGCCCCGAGTTCTTGACACACGACAGCTCGATGATGCTCCTCGGCTCCAATCCAAGAGAGCTTCGGGAGGGAGAGTTTCACAAGACGACGGCGTGGACGATCTTGATGTACTATCGCGCAGGGCTTCGCCTAAGCTTTGCGGCGATATGACCGAGGTGGAATATGGTGGAGGGGGCACCGCACACGGCTAAGGAACGATCCGTAGATCAAACTTGTGTGTTCTAGGGTGCCCCCGCCTCAGATATAAAGGAGCAAGGGGGGCGGCCGGCCTAGGAGGAGGCGCGCCGAGGAGTCCTACTCCAACCGGAGTAGGACTCCCCTTCCTAGTTGGAGTAGGATTGGGGAGGGAAGAGGGAAGGGGCGCCGCCTCTCCTTGTCCTATTCGGACTAGGGGAGGGGCGCGCCTGCCCTGGCCGGCCCTTCCTCTTCTCCCTCGTGGCCCACTAAGGCCCAATAGCCCCGGAGGGTTCCGTAACCCCGGTGTCCAGTAAAATCGATTTCACCCGAACCATTCCAACTCCAAATATAGGCTTCCAATATATCAATCTTTATGTCTCGACCATTTCGAGACTCCTCGTCATGTCCGTGATCACATCGGGACTCAACTTCTTCGGTACATCAAAATACATAAACTCATAATATAACCGCCATCGAAACCTTAAGCGTGCATGGACCCTACGGTTCGAGAACAATGTAGACATGACCGAGACACGTCTCCGGTCAATAACCAATAGCGGGACCTGGATGCCCATATTGGTTCCTACATATTCTACGAAGATCTTTATCGGTCGACCGCATAACAACATACGTTGTTCCCTTTGTCATCGGTATGTTACTTGCCCGAGATTCGATCGTCGGTATCCAATACCTAGTTCAATCTCGCTACGCAAGTCTCTTTACTCGTTCCGTAATACATCATCTCACAGCTAACTCATTAGTTGTAATGCTTGCAAGGCTTCAATGATGTGCATTACCGAGAGGGCCCAGAGATACCTCTCCGACAATCGGAGTGACAAAACCTAATCTCAAATACGCCAACCCAACATCTGCCTTTGGAGACACCTGTAGTACTCCTTTATAATCACCCATTACGCCAGACGCTTGGTAGCACCAAAGTGTTCCTCCGTAAACGGAGTTGCATAATCTCATAGTTACAGAACATGTATATGTCATGGATAAAAGCAGTAGCAACATACTAAACGATCGTGTGCTAAGCTAATGGAATGGGTCATGTCAATCGATCATTCTACTAATGATGTGACCTTGTTAATCAAATAACAACTCTTTGTTCATGGTTAGGAAACATAACCATCTTTGATTAACAAGCTAGTCTAGTAGAGGCATACTAGTGACATATTGTTTGTTTATGCATTCACACATGTATCATGTTTCCGGTTAATACAATTCTAGCATGAATGATAAACATTTATCATGAAATAAGGAAATAAATAATAACTTTATTATTGCCTCTAGGGCATATATCCTTCAGTCTCCCACTTGCACTAGAGTCAATAATCTAGATTACATAGTAATGATTCTAACACCCATGGAGTCTTGGTGTTGATCATGTTTTGCTCGTGGAAGAGGCTTAGTTAACGGGTCTGCTACATTCAGATCCGTGTGTATCTTGCAAATCTCTATGTCTCCCACCGACTAAATCCGGATGGAATTGAAGCGCCTTTTGATGTGCTTGGTCCTCTTGTGAAATCTGGATTCCTTTGCTAAGGCAATTGCTCCAAAGATTGTCACGAAGATTTTCATTGATCCGATGCACTAGGTATGACACCTAGATCGGATATGAACTCCTTCATCCGCACTCCTTCATTAGCTGCTTCGAAGCTGCTATGTACTCGCTTCACATGTAGATCCCGCCACGACGCTTTGTTTAGAACTGCACCAACCGACAGCTCCTCCGTTATGTAAATACGATCCGGTCTGCGATTTAGAATCGTCTCGATCGGTGTCAAAGCTTGCATCAACGTAACTGCTTTTATGAACTCTTTGTCACCTCCATATACGAGAAACATATCCTTAGTCCTTTTCGGTATTTCAGATGTTCTTGACCGCTGTCGATGATCCACTCTGGATTACTTTGGTACCTCCTGCTAAGCTTATAGCAAGGCACACATCAGGTCCGTACACAAGATTGCATACATGATAGAGCCTATGGTGAAGCATAGGAACATCTTTCATTTTCTCTCTATCTTCTGCGGTGGTCGGCATTGAGTCTTACTCAACTTCACACCTTGTAACACAGTGCAAGAACCCTTTCTTTGCTTGATCCATTTTGAACTTCTTCAAAATTTTGTCAAGGTATGTGCTTTGTGAAAGTCCAATTAAGCGCCTTGATCTATCTCTATAGATCTTAATGCCCAATATGTAAGCAGCTTCACCGAGGTCTTTCATTGAAAAACTCTTATTCAAGTATCCCTTTATGCTATCCAGAATTCTATATCATTTCCGATCAGCAATATGTCATCTACATATAATATCGTAAATGCTACAGAGCTCCCACTCACTTTCTTGTAAATACAGGCTTCTCCAAAAGTCTCAGATGAACCCAAATGCTTTGATCACACTATCAAAGCGCTTATTCCAACTCCGAGATGCTTGCACCAGTCCATAAATGGA
Organism: Aegilops speltoides; assembly: GCA_021437245.1. NCBI lineage: Eukaryota > Viridiplantae > Streptophyta > Magnoliopsida > Poales > Poaceae > Aegilops > Aegilops speltoides. The sequence continues at coordinate 349,067,852 of CM038145.1, read as the reverse complement.
TCGCTGGAGCTTGCATACTTTGTTAGCTCCTTTGGATCGATAAAACCTTCGGTTGCATCATATACAACTCTTCTTCCGTAAATCCATTCAGAATGCGTCTTTACATCCATTTGCCAAATTTCATAATCATAAAATGCGGCAATTGCTAACATGATTCGGACAGACTTAAGCATCGCTACGGGTGAGAAGGTCTCATCGTAGTCAATCCCTTGAACTTGTCGAAACCCTTTGCGACAAGTCGAGCTTTGTAGACGATAACATTACCGTCGTCGTCGGTCTTCTTCTTGAAAATCCACTTGTTTTCTATTGCTTGCCGACCCTCGGGCAAGTCAACCAAAGTCCATACTTTGTTTTCATACATGGATCCCATCTCGATTTCATGGCCTCAAGCCATTTTGCGGAATCTGGGCTCACCATCGCTTCTTCATAGTTCGTGAGGTTCATCATGATCTAGTAGCATGATTTCCGAACAGGATTACCGTACCACTCAAAAGCGGATCTTACTCGTTGATCTATGAGGTTCTCAGAGTAACTTGATCTCAAGTTTCATGATCAACATCATCAACTTCCTCACTACTTGGTGTAGATGTCTCGAAACCGGTTTCGTGACAAACTACTTTCAAGTAAGGGAGAAGGTACAATTACCTCATCAAGTTCTACTTTCCTCCCACTCACTTCTTTCGAGAGAAACTTCTTCTCTAGAAAGGATCCATTCTTAACAACAAATGTCTTGCCTTCGGATCTGTGATAGAAGGTGTACCCAACTGTCTCCTTTGGGTATCCTATGAAGACACATTTCGATTTGGGTTCGAGCTTATCGGTTGAAGCTTTTTCACATAAGCATCGCATCCCCAAACTTTAAGAAACGACAACTTTGGTTTCTTGCTAAACCATAGTTCATAAGGTGTCATCTCAACGGATTTTGACGGTGTTCTATTCAAGGTGAATGCGGCCGTCTCTAGAGCATAACCCCAAAACGATAGCGGTAAATCAGTAAGAGACATCATAGATCGCACCATATCTAGTAAAGTACGACACGACGTTCGGACACACCATTACGTTGTGGTGTTCGGGTGGCGGAGTTGCGAAACTATTCCGCATTGTTTCAAATGTAGACCAAACTCGAACTCAAATATTCACCTCCACGATCGATCGTAGAAATTTAATTTTCTTGTTACGATGATTTTCAACTTCACTCTGAAATTCTTTGAACTTTTCAAATGTTTCAGACTTATGTTTCATTAAGTAGATATACCCATATCTGCTTAAGTCATCTGTGAAGGTGAGGAAATAACGAAATCCGCCACGAGCCTCAACATTCATCGGACCACATACATCTCGTATGTATGATTTCCAACAAATCTGTTGCTCTCTCCATAGTACCGAGAACGGGTTCTAGTCATCTTGCCCATGAGGCACGGTTCGCAAGTGCCAAGTGATTCATAATCAAGTGACTCCAAAAGTCCATCAAGATGGAGTTTCTTCATGCGCTTTACACCGATATGACCTAAACGGCAAGTACCACAAATAAGTTGCACTATCATTATCAACTCTGCATCTTTTGGTTTCAACATTATGAATATGTGTATCACTACTATCGAGATTCATCAAAATAGACCACTCTTCAAGGGTGCATGACCATAAAAGATATTACTCATATAAATAGAACAACCATTATTCTCTGATTTAAATGAATAACCATCTCGCATCAAACAAGATCCAGATATAATGTTCATGCTCAACGCAGCACCAAATAACAATTATTTAGGTCTAAAACTAATCCCGAAGGTAGATGTAGAGGTAGCGTGCCGACCGCGATCACATCGACTTTGGAACCATTTCCACGCCAATCGTCACCTCGCCCTTTGCCGTTGTTCGCAATCCGTAGTCCTGCTTCGAGTTGCAAATATTAGCAATGTAACCAGATCAAATACCAGTGCTCTGCGAGCTCTAGTAAGGTACACATCAATAACATGTATATCACATATACCTTTGTTCACCTTGCCATCCTTCTTATCCGCCAAATACTTGGGGCAGTTCCGCTTCCAAAGGACCACCGCTTGCGGTAGAAGCACTCGGGCTTTCAGGCTTAGGTCCGACTTGGGTTTCTTCTCCCGAGCAGCAACTTGCTTGCTGTTCTTCTTGAAGTTCCCTTCTTCTTCCCTTTGCCTTTCTTCTTGAAACTAGTGGTCTTATTGACCATCAACACTTGATGCTCCTTCTGATTTCTACCTCCGCAGCCTTTAGCATTGCGAAGAGCTCGGTATAGTCTTTACTAACCCTTGCATATTATAGTTCATCACGAAGCCTTTGTAGCTTGGTGGCGTGATTGAAGAATTACATCAATGACACAATCATCCGGAAGATTAACTCCCAATTGTGTCAAGTGATTGTAGTACCCGCACATTCGAGTATGTGCTCACTAATGTAACTATTCTCCTCCATCTTGCAGCTATAGAACTTATTGGAGACTTCATATCTCTCAATCCGGGCATTCTGTTGGAATATTATCTTCAACTCTGGAACATCTCATATGCTCCATGACGCTCAAAACGCCGTTGAAGTCCCGGTTCTAAGCCGTAAAGCATGGCACATGAACTATAGAGTAGTCATCAGCTTTGCTCACGACGCTCATAACATCCGGTGTTGCTCCTCGCCAGAGCTGGCACCTAGCGGTGCATCCAGACGTAACTCTTACAGGCAGCAATGAGGATAATCCTCGAGTTACAGACCCAGTCCGTAGTTGCTACCATCATCTTTCAACTTTGCTTTCTCAAGGAACGCATTAAAATTCAACGGAACAACAAAGACGAGCCATCTATCTACAATCAAACATAGACAAGCAAGATACTATCAGTACTAAGTTCATGATAAATTTAAGTTCAATTAATCATATTACTTAAGAACTCCCACTTAGACAGACATCTCTCTAGTCATCTAAGTGATCACGTGATCCAAATCAACTAAACCATAACCGATCATCACGTGAGATGGAGTAGTTTTCAATGGTGAACATCTTATGTTGATCATATCTACTATATGATTCACGCCGACCTTTCGGTCTCCGTGTTCCGAGGCCATATCTGCATATGCTAGGCTCGCCAAGTATAACTCGAGTATTCTCGCGTGTGCAAAACTGGCTTGCACCCGTTGTAGATGGACGAGAGCTTATCACACCCGATCATCACGTGGTGTCCGGGCACGATGAACTTTGGCAACGGTGCATACTCGGGAGAACACTTCTTGATAATTTAGTGAGAGATCATCTTATAATGCTACCGTCAATCAAAGCAAGATAAGATGCATAAAAGATAAACATCACATGCAAATCAATATAAGTGATATGATATGGTCATCATCATCTTGTGCTTCGTGATCTCCATCTCTGCAGCACCACCATGATCACCATCGCCACCGGCGCGACACCTTGATCTCCATCGTAGCATCGTTGTCGCCTCGCCAATCTTATGCTTCTACGACTATCGCTACCGCTTAGTGATAAAGTAAAGCATTACAGTAGCGATTGCATTTCATACAATAAAGCGACAACCATATGGCTCCTGCCAGCTGCCGATAACTTCGTTACAAAACATGATCATCCCATACAATAAAATATAGCATCACGCCTTGACCATATCACATCACAACATGCCCTGCAAAAACAAGTTAGACGTCCTCTACTTTGTTGTTGCAAGTTTTACGTGGCTGCTACGGGCTTAAGCAAGAACCAATCTCACCTCGCATCAAAACCACAACGATATTTCGTCAAATAGACTCGTTTAACCTTCTCAAGGACCGGGCGTAGCCACACTCGGTTCAACTAAAGTGAGAGAGACAGACACCCGCCAATCACCTTTAAGCAACGAGTGCTCAGAGCGGTGAAACCAGTCTCGCGTAAGCGTCGCGTAATGTCGGTCCGGCCGCTTCATCTCACAATACCGCTGAACCAAAGTATGACATGCTGGTAGGTAGTATGACTTGTATCGCCCACAACTCACTTGTGTTCTACTCGTGCAAAACATCAAACCATAAAAAAAACCTAGGCTCGGATGCCACTGTTGGGGACGTAGTAATTTCAAAAAATTTCCTACGCACACACAAGATCATGGTGATGTATAGCAACGAGAGGGGAGAGTGTTGTCTACGCACTCGTGAGACCGAAGCGAAGCGATCACAACGTAGAGGAAGTAGTCGACGCTCTCCTCGCGATCCGACCAATCCGGCGCCACATTCTCGGCCCCGAGTTCTTGACACACGACAGCTCGATGACGCTCCTTGGGCTCCAATCTAGTAGAGCTTGGGAGGAGAGTTTCACAAGACGACGGCGTGGTGGACGATCTTGATGTACTATCGCGCAGGCTTCGCCTAAGCTTTATGATGATATGACCGAGGTGGAATATGGTGGAGGGGGGCACCGCACACGGCTAAGGAACGATCCGTAGATCAAACTTGTGTGTTCTAGGGTGCCCCCTGCCCCCGTATATAAAGGAGCAAGGGGGGTGCGGCCGGCCTAGGAGGAGGCGCGCCGGAGGAGTCCTACTCCCACCGGGAGTAGGACTCCCCTTTCCTAGTTGGAGTAGGATTGGGGGAGGGGAAGAGGGAAGGGGGGGCGCCGCCCCCCTCTCCTTGTCCTATTCGGACTAGGGGAGGGGGCGCGCGGCCTGCCCTGGCCGGCCCTTCCTCTTCTCCCTCGTGGCCCACTAAGGCCCAATAGCCCCCGGGAGGGTTCCGGTAACCCCCCGGTGTTCCGGTAAAATCCCGATTTCACCCGGAACCATTCCGAACTCCAAATATAGGCTTCCAATATATCAATCTTTATGTCTCGACCATTTCGAGACTCCTCGTCATGTCCGTGATCACATCTGGGACTCCGAACTTCTTCGGTACATCAAAATACATAAACTCATAATATAACCGCCATCGAAACCTTAAGCGTGCGGACCCTACGGTTCGAGAACAATGTAGACATGACCGAGACACGTCTCGGTCAATAACCAATAGCGGACCTGGATGCCCATATTGGTTCCTACATATTCTACGAAGATCTTTATCGGTCGAGACCGCATAACAACATACGTTGTTCCCTTTGTCATCGGTATGTTACTTGCCCGAGATTCGATCGTCGGTATCCAATACCTAGTTCAATCTCGCACGGCAAGTCTCTTTACTCGTTCCGTAATACATCATCTCACAGCTAACTCATTAGTTGTAATGCTTGCAAGGCTTCATGATGTGCATTACCAAGAGGGCCCAGAGATACCTCTCCGACAATCGGAGTGACAAAACCTAATCTCAAATACGCCAACCCAACATCTCGCCTTTGGAGACACTGTAGTACTCCTTTATAATCACCCGATTCGTTGTGACGCTTGGTAGCACCCAAAGTGTTCCTCCGTAAACGGAGTTGCATAATCTCATAGTTACGGGAACATGTATATGTCATGGATAAAAGCAGTAGCAACATACTAAACGATCCTGTGCTAAGCTAATGGAATGGGTCATGTCAATCAGATCATTCTACTAATGATGTGACCTTGTTAATCAAATAACAACTCTTTGTTCATGGTTAGGAAACATAACCATCTTTGATTAACAAGCTAGTCTAGTAGAGGCACACTAGTGACATATTGTTTGTTTATGCATTCACACATGTATCATGTTTCCGGTTAATACAATTCTAGCATGAATGATAAACATTTATCATGAAATAAGGAAATAAATAATAACTTTATTATTGCCTCTAGGGCATATTTCCTTCACTCAGTGGGGTAACGGTTGGAATTGTTCCCCACTATATAAAGGTGTCTTCTTCCTCCAAGTTGACCTACCTCTTTCCCCCAAAGCTCCATTGTTGCTCCAAGCTCCATTTTCGCCCGATCTCTCTCCCTAGCCAATCAAACTTGTTGATTTGCTCGGGATTGGTTGAGAAGGCCCAGATCTACACTTCCACCAAGAGAAATTTGATTCCCCCCACTTATCCCTAGTGGATCTTGTTACTCTTGGGTGTTGAGCACCCTAGACGGTTGAGATCACCTCGAAGCCATACTCCATTGTGGTGAAGCTTCGTGGTGTTGTTGGGAGCCTCCAATTGTTGTGGAGATTGCTCCAACCTTGTTTGTAAAGGTTCGGTCGCCGCCTTCAAGGGCACCAATAGTGGAATCACGGCATCTCGCATTGTGTGAGGGCGTGAGGAGAATATGGTGGCCCTAGTGGCTTCTTGGGGAGCATTGTGCCTCCACACCGCTCTAACGGAGACGTACTTCCCCTTAAAAGGAAGGAACTCCGGTAACACATCCTCGTCTCCACCGGCTCCACTCTTGGTTATTTCGTTCCTTTACCTTTGCAAGCCTACTTGTTTTACATCCTTTGCTTGCTTGTGTGCTAGTTGTTATTGCATCATATAGGTTGCTCACTTAGTTGCACATCTAGACAACCTATTTTGTTGCAAAGTTTAATTTGGCAAAGAAAAGCTTAAAAAATTGTTAGTTGCCTATTCACCCCCCTCTAGTCAACCATATCGATCCTTTCAATTGGTATCAGAGCCTCGTCTCTTTTAAGGGCTTTACCGTCCAAAGAGTATGGTTGATGTCGTAGATGAGGTGGGAGAGCACTCCGGTGCGAATCCGATCTCATCTACGGGAGATGGGGGTAACTCGATCTCACGTGAGGAATTCAATGTGGCTTTGGAAACATTGAAAACCTCCATGACGACCGAGGTCAAGGACATGTTTAAGGAATTCCTAGAAGGACTTAAACAATCTACCTCGCCGATGAAAGTGGGTGATCCCACCAACAAGGTGACGGATGCTACTCCGACAAGGGGGAAGCTAACACTGAAAAGAGTCCTTCTATTAGTGGTAGAAATGGTACCGGCATCTTTGCCCATGTGGAACCTCCAATTTATGGAGGGCCAATCCCCTCCACTCATTTGAATCATGCCGGTCCTCCTCCTAAATATGAGAAACATGAAGATTTTGATTCTTGGGTCTATCGCTTTAAGCGTCATTTAAAACATGTGAACACTAACCTTTGGAGAATCATTGAAGAAGGTTTTTATCCTCAGGACCCAAGCAACTTCACGTGGACAATCAATTCAATGAGAGTGCTCTCTTCATCATCCAAGATGCTATCCTTCCCGAAGATCTTCCTCACCTTCGACCGCATGTCATGGCTAAAGAAGCATGGAAATGTGTCGAGGGTCTCTATCGTGGAAGTGCTAGCATTCAACGCTCCAACTATGAAGTGGTGCAAGATGAAGCTGATGAGTTTGCAATGAAAGAAGATGAAGAACCTCATGAGCTCTTTCGAAGAGTGACCAAACTCGCGGTCGCACTCCGAGATCATGGAAGCAAGGACACGGATGACAATTGGATCAAGCGAAAGTTCCTCAAGGCCATGATGCCCTACAACAAGGCCATGTCCTCCGTCATTCGTCAACGACCGGACTTCCACTCCATGACCTCAAGTGAAGTGTTGGATGAGTTCGTTGCAATGAGCATCTTGGACAAGACCGCCGACAATGCGGTGCTCCGTTCTCAAAGGGCAAAGAAGCCTAACCTTGCTTTGAAAGCCAAGGTTATTATGGAAGAAGAGGAAGAAGTGGAAGATGAGGAAAGCAATCCCGAAGACACCAAATTTGATTACCATGAGCACATGGCCCTTGCTTCAAGAAAATTTTGGAGAAAGAAGAGTTAAAGACCCAACTTCAACAAGAACAACTCAAGTGGCGTCAAGGGCAAGCAACGAGTTAGAACTTGCTTCAACTGTGGCAATGTGAGCCATTTCGTTGCGGATTGTCCTTACGAGAAGCGGGAAGACAACGGTGGCAAGTTCATCCGAAAAGACAAAGCTAAGTCCTTCCCCAACAAGAACAACTTCGCCAAGAAGACTCCCAATCGTGGGTTGGTGGTTCAAGAAGAATACCAAGAGGATGACGATGATGATGAAAATGAAGAAGCAATGGCCATGGCGTCTGTTGCCATTGCTACTACTCCCCGGGTATCTCTCTTTGATTCACCCAACAAAAACATCACCGCCAAATGCTGTTGGGGAATGTAGTAATTTCAAAAATTTTCCTACGCACACGCAAGATCATGGTGATGCATAGCAACGAGAGAGGAGAGTGTTGTCTACGTACCCTCGTAGACCGAAGCGGAAGCGATCACAACGTAGAGGAAGTAGTCGTACGTTCTCCTCGCGATCCAACCGATCCTAGCACCGTTACTCCGGCGCCTCCGAGTTCTTGACACACGTACAGCTCGGTGACGCTCCTCGGGCTCCGATCCAGCAGAGCTTTGGGGAGAGAGAGTTCCGTCAGCACGACGGCGTGGTGACGATCTTGATGTTCTACCGACGCAGGGCTTCGCCTAAGCACCGCTACGATATGACCGAGGTGGATTATGGTGGAGGGGGGCACCGCACACGGCTAAGGAACGATCTCAAGGATCAACTTGTGTGTTCTAGGGTGCCCCCTGCCCCCGTATATAAAGGAGCAAGGGGGAGGGCCGGCCGGCCCTAGGAGGCGCTGGCAGGGGGGGAGTCCTCCTCCTAGTGGGAGTAGGACTCCCTTTCCTAGTCCAACTAGGAAGGAGGAAGGGGGAAGGAAGGAGAGGGAGAGGGAGAGGAAAGGGGCCGCCCCTCCTTGTCCTATTCGGACTCCCCAGGGGGGCGCCACCACCGGTGCGGCCCTCTCTCTCCCTCTTGGCCCACTAAGGCCCATTACTTCCCGGGGTTCCGTAACCCTCCGGCACTCCGTTTTTCCGAAACTTCCTAACCTTTCCGTGTCCGAATATAACCATCCAATATATCAATCTTTATGTCTCGACCATTTCGAGACTCCTCGTCATGTCCGTGATCACATCCGGACTCGAACTCCTTCGGTACATCAAAATACACAAACTCATAATATAACCGCCATCGAAACCTTAAGCGTGCATGGACCCTACGGTTCGAGAACAATGTAGACATGATCGAGACACGTCTCCGGTCAATAACCAATAGCGGGACCTGGATGCCCATATTGGCTCCTACATATTCTACGAAGATCTTTATCGGTCGACCGCATAACAACATACGTTGTTCCTTTGTCATCGGTATGTTACTTGCCCGAGATTCGATCGTCGGTATCCAATACCTAGTTCAATCTCGTTACCGCAAGTCTCTTTACTCGTTCCGTAATACATCATCTCACAGCTAACTCATTAGTTGTAATGCTTGCAAGGCTTAAGTGATGTGCATTACCGAGAGGGCCCAGAGATACCTCTCCGACAATCGGAGTGACAAATCCTAATCTCAAATACGCCAACCCAACATCGCCTTTGGAGACACCTGTAGTACTCCTTTATAATCACCCGATTACGTTGTGACGCTTGGTAGTACCAAAGTGTTCCTCCGTAAACGGAGTTGCATAATCTCATAGTTATAGGAACATGTATAAGTCATGGATAAAAGCAAGAGCAACATACTAAACGATCGTGTGCTAGGCTAATGGAATGGGTCATGTCAATCGATCATTCAACTAATGATGTGACCTTGTTAATCAAATAACAACTCCTTGTTCATGGTTAGGAAACATAACCATCTTTGATTAACAAGCTAGTCTAGTAGAGGCATACTAGTGACACTCTGCTTGTCTATGTATTCACACATGTATTATGTTTCCGGTTAATACAATTCTAGCATGAATAATAAACATTTATCATGAAATAAGGAAATAAATAATAACTTTATTATTGCCTCTAGGGCATATTTCCTTCAGCCTCCCACTTGCACTAGAGTCAATAATCTAGATTACATAGTAATGATTCTAACACCCATGGAGTCTTGGTGTTGATCATGTTTTGCTCGTGGAAGAGGCTTAGTCAACGGTTCTGCTACATTCAGATCCGTATGTATCTTGCAAATCTCTATGTCTCCCACCGGACTAAATCCGGATGGAATTGAAGCGTCTCTTGATGTGCTTGGTCCTCTTGTGAAATCTGGATTCCTTCGCTAAGGCAATTGCTCCATATTGTCACGAAAGATTTTCGTTGGACCCGATGCACTAGGTATGACACCTAGATCGGATATGAACTCCTTCATCCGCACTCCTTCATTAGCTGCTTCCGGCTGCTATGTACTCCGCTTCACATGTAGATCCCGCCACGACGCTTTGTTTAGAACTCGCACCAACCGACAGCTCCTCCGCTTAGTGTAAACACGTATCCGGTCTGCGATTTAGAATCGTCCGGATCGGTGTCAAAGCTTGCATCAACGTAACTGCCATTTATGAGCTCTTTGTCACCTCCATATACGAGAAACATATCCTTAGTCCTTTTCGGTATTTCAGATGTTCTTGACCGCTGTCCATGATCCACTCTGGATTACTTTGGTACCTCCTGCTAAGCTTATAGCAAGGCACACATCAGTCTGGTACACAGCATTGCATACATGATAGAGCCTATGGTCGAGGCATAGGAACATCTTTCATTTTCTCTCTATCTTCTGCGGTGGTCGGGCATTGAGTCTTACTCAACTTCACACCTTGTAACACGTGCAAGAACCCTTTCTTTGCTTGATCCATTTTGAACTTCTTCAAAATTTTGTCAAGGTATGTGCTTTGTGAAAGTCCAATTAAGCGCCTTGATCTATCTCTATAGATTTTGATGCCCAATATGTAAGCAGCTTCACCGAGGTCTTTCATTGAAAAACTCTTATTCAAGTATCCCTTTATGCTATCCAGAATTCTATATCATTTCCGATTAGTAATATGTCATCTACATATAATATCGTAAATGCTACTGAGCTCCCACTCACTTTCTTGTAAATACAGGCTTCTCCAAAAGTCTCAGATAAACCCAAATGCTTTGATCACACTATCAAAGCGTTTATTCCAACTCCGAGATGCTTGCACCAGTCCATAAATGGATCGCTAGAGCTTGCACACTTTGTTAGCTCCTTTGGATCGATAAAACCTTCTCGTTGCATCATATACAACTCGCCTTCCGTAAATCCATTCAGAATGCAGTTTTTACATCCATTTGCCAAATTTCATAATAATAAAATCGGCAATTGCTAACATGATTCGGACAGACTTAAGCATCGCTACGGTGAGAAGGTCTCATCGTAGTCAATCCCTTGAACTTGTCGAAACCCTTTGCGACAAGTCGAGCTTTGTAGACGATAACATTACCGTCGTCGTCGGTCTTCTTCTTGAAGATCCACTTGTTTTCTATTGCTTGCCGACCCTCGGGCAAGTCAACCAAAGTCCACACTTTGTTTTCATACATGGATCCCATCTCAGATTTCATGGCCTCAAGCCATTTTATGAATCTGGGCTCACCATCGCTTCTTCATAGTTCGTAGGTTCATCATGATCTAGTAGCATGACTTCCGAACAGGATTACCGTACCACTCAGTGCGGATCTTACTCTGTTGATCTACGAGGTTACAGAGTAACTTGATCTGAAGTTTCATGATCAACATCATCAACTTCCTCACTATTTGGTGTAGATGTCGCAGAAACCGGTTTCTGTGATAAACTACTTTCAAATAAGGGAGAAGGTACAGTTACCTCATCAAGTTCTACTTTCCTCCCACTCACTTCTTTCGAGAGAAACTCCTTCTCTAGAAAGGATCCATTCTTAGCAACAAATGTCTTGCCTTCAGATATGTGATAGAAGGTGTACCCAACTGTCTCCTTTGGGTATCCTATGAAGACACATTTCTCCGATTTGGGTTCAAGCTTATCAGGTTGAAGCTTTTTCACATAAGCATCGCATCCCCAAACTTTAAGAAACGACAACTTTGGTTTCTTGCTAAACCATAGTTCATAAGGTGTCGTCTCAACGGATTTTGACGGTGTTCTATTCAGCGTGAATGCGGCCGTCTCAAGAGCATAACCCCAAAACGATAGCGGTAAATCTGTAAGAGACATCATAGATCGCACCATATCTAGTAAAGTGCGATTACGACGTTCGGACACACCATTACGTTGTGGTGTTCCGGGTGGCGTGAGTTGCGAAACTATTCCGCATTGTTTCAAATGTAGACCAAACTCGTAACTCAAATATTCACCTCCACGATCAGATCGTAGAAACTTAATTTTCTTATTACGATGATTTTCAACTTCACTCTGAAATTCTTTGAACTTTTCAAATGTTTCAGACTTATGTTTCATTAAGTAGATATACCCATATCTGCTTAAATCATCTGTGAAGGTGAGAAAATAACGATATCCGCCACGAGCCTCAACATTCATCGGACCACATACATCTGTATGTATGATTTCCAACAAATCTGTTGCTCTCTCCATAGTACCGAGAACGGGTTTTAGTCATCTTGCCCATGAGGCACGGTTCGCAAGTGCCAAGTGATTCATAATCAAGTGACTCCAAAAGTCCATCAGTATGGAGTTTCTTCATGCGCTTTATACCGATATGACCTAAACGGCAGTGCCACAAATAAGTTGCACTATCATTATCAACTCTGCATCTTTTGGTTTCAACATTATGAATATGTGTATCACTACTATCGAGATTCATCAAAAAGAGACCACTCTTCAAGGGTGCATGACCATAAAAGATATTACTCATATAAATAGAACAACCATTATTCTCTGATTTAAATGAATAACCGTCTCGCATCAAACAAGATCCAGATATAATGTTCATGCTCAACGCAGGCACCAAATAACAATTATTTAGGTCTAATACTAATCCCGAAGGTAGATGTAGAGGTAGCGTGCCGACCGCGATCACATCGACTTTGGAACCATTTCCCACGCGCATCGTCACCTCGTCCTTTGCCAGTGTTCGCTTAATCCGTAGTCCCTGTTTCGAGTTGCAAATATTAGCAATGTAACCAGATCAAATACCAGTGCTACTGCGAGCTCTAGTAAGGTACACATCAATAACATGTATATCACATATACCTTTGTTCACCTTGCCATCCTTCTTATCCGCCAAATACTTGGGGCAGTTCCGCTTCCAAAGACCGATCGCTTGCGAGAAGCACTCGGCTTCAGGTTTAGGTCCAGACTTGGGTTTCTTCTCTGAGCAACAACTTGCTTGCTGTTCTTCTTGAAGTTCCCTTCTTCTTCCCTTTGCATTTCTTCTTGAAACTAGTGGTCTTATTGACCATCAACACTTGATGCTCCTTCTTGATTTCTACCTCCGCAGCCTTTAGCATTGCGAAGAGCTCGAGCATAGTCTTTACTAACCCTTGCATATTATAGTTCATCACGAAGCCTTTGTAGCTTGGTGGCGTGATTGAAGAATTCATCAATGACACAATCATCCGGAAGATTAACTCCCGTTGAGTCAAGTGATTGTAATACCCGCACATTCCGAGTATGTGCTCACCGATGCACCCATTCTCCTCCATCTTGCAGCTATAGAACTTATTGGAGACTTCATATCTCTCAATCCGGGCATTCTGTTGAATATCAACTTCAACTCTGGAACATCCCATATGCTCCATGACGCTCAAAACGTCGTTGAAGACACGGTTCTAAGCCGTAAAGCATGGCACACCGAACTATAGAGTAGTCATCAGCTTTGCTCGCGGGACGTTCTTAACGTCGTCGGTTACATCGATGAGCAGGCTCGCACCCAGCGGTGCATCCAGACGTAACTCTTCAGGCAGCAATGAGGATAATCCTCGAAGTTACGGACCCGATCCGTGTAATTGCTACCATCATCTTTCAACTTTGCTTTCTCAAGGAACGCATTAAAATTCAACGGAACAACAAAGACGAGCCATCTATCTACAAACAAACATAGACAAGCAAGATACTATCGGTACTAAGTTCATGATAAATTTAAGTTCAATTAATCATATTACTTAAGAACTCCCACTTAGACAGACATCTCTCTAGTCATCTAAGTGATCACGTGATCCAAATCAACTAAACCATAACCGATCATCACGTGAGATGGAGTAGTTTTCAATGGTGAACATCTTATGTTGATCATATCTACTATATGATTCACGCCGACCTTTCGGTCTCCGTGTTCCGAGGCCATATCTGCATATGCTAGGCTCGTCAAGTATAACTGAGTATTCTGCGTGTGCAAAACTGGCTTGCACCCGTTGTAGATGGACGAGAGCTTATCACACCGATCATCATGTGGTGTCTCGACACGATTTAACTTTGGCAACAAAGCATACTCGGGAGAACACTACTTGATAATTTTAGTGAGAGATCATCTTAAAATGCTACCGTCAATCAAAGCAAGATAAGATGCATAAAGGATAAACATCACATGCAATCAATATAAGTGATATGATATGGCCATCATCATCTTGTGCTTGTGATCTCCATCTCCGAAGCACCGTCGTGATCACCATCGCCACCGGCGCGACACCTTGATCTCCATCGTAGCATCGTTGTCGTTTCGCCATCTATTGCTTCTCGACTATCGCTACCGCTTAGTGATAAAGTAAAGCAATTACAGATGCGTTGCTTTCATACAATAAAGCGACAACCATATGGCTCCTGCCAGTTGCCGATAACTTCGGTTACAAAACATGATCATCTCATACAATAAAATATAGCATCATGTCTTGACCATATCACATCACAACATGCCTTGCAAAAACAAGTTAGACGTCCTCTACTTTGTTGTTGCAAATTTTACGTGGCTGCTACGGGCTTAAGTAAGAACCAATCTCACCTACGCATCAAAACCACAACGATACTTCGTCAAATAGACTCCATTTTAACCTTCTCAAGGACCGGCGAGCCACACTCGGTTCAACTAAAGTGAGAGAGACAGACACCCGCCAACACCTTTAAGCACGAGTGCTCAGTAACGGTGAAACCAGTCTCGCGTAAGCGTCGCGTAATGTCGGTCCGGCCGCTTCATCTCACAATACCGCTGAACCAAAGTATGACATGCTTGGTAGGCGTATGACTTGTATCGCCCACAACTCACTTGTGTTCTACTCGTGCAAAACATCAAACCATAAAAACCTGGCTCGGATGCCACCGTTGGGGAACGTAGTAATTTCAAAATTTTCCCTCGCACACGCAAGATCATGGTGATGCATAGCAACGAGAGGGAGAGTGTTGTCTCGTACCCTCGTGACCCAAGCGGAAGCGATCACAACGTAGAGGAAGTAGTCGACGTTCTCCTCGCGATCCAACCGATCCTAGCACCATTACTCCGGCGCCTCGAGTTCTTGACACACACAGCTCGGTGACGCCCTCGGGCTCCGATCCAGCAGAGCTTCAGGAGAGAGAGTTCCACAAGACGACGGCGTGGTGGCGATCTTGATGTTCTACCGACGAAGGGCTTCGCCTAAGCACCGCTTCGATATGACCGAGGTGGATTATGGTGGAGGGGCACCGCACACGGCTAAGGAACGATCTCAAGGATCAACTTGTGTGTTCTAGGGTGCCCCTGCCCCGATATAAAGGAGCAAGGGGAGGGCCGGCCGGCCCTAGGAGGCGCGCCAGGAGGGGGGAGTCCTCCTCCTAGTGGGAGTAGGACTCCCTTTCCTAGTCCAACTAGGAAGGAGGAAGGGGAAGGAAGGAGAGGAGAGGAGAGGGAAGGGGCGCGCGCCTCCTTGTCCTATTCGACTCCCACAGGGAGGGCGCGCCACCACCGTGCGGCCTCTCTCTCCCTCTTGGCCCACTAAGGCCCATTACTTCCCGGGGTTCCGGTAACCCCTCCAAGCACTCCGTTTTTTCCGAAACTTCCGAACCTTTCCGGTGTCCGAATATAACCATCCAATATATCAATCTTTATGTCTCGACCATTTCGAGACTCCTCGTCATGTCCGTGATCACATCCGGACTCGAACTCCTTGGTACATCAAAATACACAAACTCATAATATAACCGCCATCGAAACCTTAAGCGTGCGGACCCTACGGTTCGAGAACAATGTAGACATGACTGAGACACGTCTCCGGTCAATAACCAATAGCGGGACCTGGATGCCCATATTGGCTCCTACATATTATACGAAGATCTTTATCGGTCAGACCGCATAACAACATAGGTTGTTCCCTTTGTCATCGGTATGTTACTTGCCCGAGATTCGATCGTCGGTATCCAATACCTAGTTCAATCTCGTTACCGGCAAGTCTCTTTACTCGTTCCGTAATACATCATCTCACAGCTAACTCATTAGTTGTAATGCTTGCAAGGCTTAAATGATGTGCATTACCGAGAGGGCCCAGAGATACCTCTCCGACAATCGGAGTGACAAATCCTAATCTCGAAACGCCAACCCAACATCCGCCTTTGGAGACACCAGTAGTACTCCTTTATAATCACCTAGTTACGTTGTGAGACGTTTGGTAGTACCAAAGTGTTCCTCCGTAAACGGAGTTGCATAATCTCATAGTTATAGGAACATGTATAAGTCATGGATAAAAGCAGTAGCAACATACTAAACGATCGTGTGCTAGGCTAATGGAATGGGTCATGTCAATCAGATCATTCAACTAATGATGTGACCTTGTTAATCAAATAACAACTCCTTGTTCATGGTTAGGAAACATAACCATCTTTGATTAACAAGCTAGTCTAGTAGAGGCATACTAGTGACACTCTGTTTGTCTATGTATTCACACATGTATTATGTTTCCGGTTAATACAATTCTAGCATGAATAATAAACATTTATCATGAAATAAGGAAATAAATAATAACTTTGTTATTGCCTCTAGGGCATATTTCCTTCAAATGCCTCATGGCTAAAGCTTCAAACAAGGTGTTTGCTTCCGGTGGGGGATCATGGTTGCTCGATAGTGGAGCAACAAATCATATGACCGGGAGCAAGGACTTGGTGGTGGATGTGCAAGAGATTCCATCTATGCCCACCAATGTCGAGTGGGGTGATGCATCACATTCTAAGGTATTGGGTCTTGGCAAGGTTGTCATTTCTCATGATCTAACGATCGAGAAAGTCATGCTTGTTGAGTCCCTTGCATACAATTTGCTTTCCGTTCGTCAACTTGCACTCATGGGTTTTGCTACATTCTTTGACATTGACATCATGGCCCTCTTGTGGAGCAAGACTCTTAAAGTAGCCTTTGTTGGGCATGTCGAGAACGGTCTCTATGTGATAAACTTTTCGGAGCGACCCACTAAGACCGCGACATGCCTAATGGCTAAAGTTGACGTGGAATGGCTTTGGCATCGCCGTTTAGCCCACGTCAATATGAGATCTTTGCAAAGTCTTCTCAAGGGGGACCATGTCCGTGGACTAACAAATGTTAGTTTTGCCAAAGATCGTGCTTGCAGTGCTTGTATCGAAGGAAAGCTTCATGAAAAGGCTCACCCTCCATCAACAATCATCTACTCGAAGAGACCCTTGGAGCTCCTTCACATGGATCTCTTTGGGCCTCCATCTTTTGATAGTCTTGGAGGAAGAAAGTATTGCTTGGTGATTGTGGATGCTATTCAAGATACACTTGGGTATACTTCTTCAAGAGGAAGAGTGAGACTCAACAAACCGTCATCGACTTTGCAAATGAAGCTCAACGTCAACACAATGCAAAGATCCTGACAATAAGAAGTGACAACGGCACCGAGTTCAAGAACTACACCTTGGATGAGTTTCTTAATGATGAGGGGATCAAGCACCAATATGCTGCTCCATACACCCCTCAACAAAATGGTGTTGTGGAGAGGAAGAACCGGATGTTGATGGATGCGGCTAGGACCATGATGGCGGAGTTCAAGTCTCCATACAACTTTTGGGCCAAAGCCATCAACACCGCATGTCATGCATCCAATCGGCTCTATCTTCGCAAAGGCTTGAACAAGGCTCCTTATGAGATTCTCACCGGCAACAAGCCCAACCTCAAGTACTTCCGGGTGTTCGGTTGTAAGTATTTCATTCTCAAGAAAGGTGTTCGTTTGTCTAAATTTGAGGCTAGAGCTCATGAGGGCATATTTGCTACAAACTCTCATGCTTACCGTGTCCTCAACAAGTCCACCGGACTCATTGAGGAGACGTGTAATGTGGAGTTTGACGAAAATAACGGCTCCCAAGTGGAGCAAAGTGGTACTTGTGACGTAGGTGATGAAATTCCTTCCCAAGCCATAAGAAGAATGGGTATTGGTCAAATTCTACCCATTGAGGAACCCCTTGTGGCCGAAGGAGAAGGACAATGCTCTACTCAAGTAGAGCCATCACCTCATCAAGACCCACACGCTTCCGAAGAACAAAGGGAAGGCCCTCAACCTCGTGAACAAGACCAAGGGCAAGATCAACCTCAAGATGGTGGTGAACCTCTAAATGATGCCCAAGGTCAAGTTCTCCCCCTCGAGCAAGTTCAAGATCAAGAGCAAGCTCAAGATCTAGAACAAGCTCAAGACGGCGCTCAAGATGATCAAGTCAACCCTCCTCCTTCCACATCCGAGGAGGAATTAGAGCGTCGTGCCGCGAAGATTGCTTCCAAGCTCACCACCCAAGGCCATCTCATGGAAAATGTGGTTGGAAGCCTAAGAAAGGGGGTAAGCACTCGTAGAATATTAGCAAACTATTGTGAACATCACGCGTTTGTCTCTTGTGTTGAACCCCAAAAGGTCTATGAGGCGCTCGAAGACTCGGATTGGCTCAATGCCATGCATGAAGAACTCAACAACTTCAAGTACAACAAAGTATGGAGATTGGTGCCAAGACCATCGGGAGACCACAACGTCATTGGGACCAAATGGATCTTCAAGAACAAGCAAGATGCTCATGGGAACATTGTTCGCAACAAGGCAAGATTAGTAGCACAAGGCTACTCCTAAGTCGAGGGTATCGACTACGGTGAAACCTTTGCTCCCGTCGCTCATCTTGAATCCATTCGTTTGTTGATCGCTTAAGCTTCCCATCACAACTTTAAGTTGCAACAAATGGATGTGAAAAGTGCTTTTCTTAATGGTCCTATTAATGAGTTGGTCTATGTCAAGCAACCCCCCGGGTTCGAGGACCCCTACTTCCCGGATCATGTGTATCAACTCGATAAGGCACTCTATGGCCTTAAACAAGCCCCACGTGCGTGGTATGACCACCTTACTGAGTTGCTACAAGATCGTGGATTTGAAGTAGGACAAATCGATCCCACTCTTTTTACTAAGAAGGTCAAAGGGGAGTTGTTTGTATGCCAACTATATGTTGATGATATTATCTTTGGTTCTCCTAACAAAGCTTTCAATGAGGAATTTGCCGCTCCCATGACCTCCAAGTTCAAGATGTCTTCGATGGGAGAGTTGAAGTTCTTCCTTGGTTTTGACATCAAACAAAGAAGAGAAGTGTCGGTGTCAAAACCGGCGGATCTCGGGTAGGGGGTCCCGAATTGTGCGTCTAGGCCGATGGTAACAGGAGACAAGGGACACGATGTTTTTACCCAGGTTTGGGCCCTCTCGATGGAGGTAAAACCCTACTCCTGCTTGATTGATATTGATGATATGGGTAGTACAAGAGTGGATCTACCACGAGATCAAGGAGGCTAAACCCTAGAAGCTAGCCTATGGTATGATTGTTGTAATGGTTGTTGTCCTACGGACTAAAACCCTCCGGTTTATATAGACACCGGAGAGGGCTAGGGTTACACCGAGTCGGTTACAATGGTAGGAGATCTACATATCCGTATCGCCAAGCTTGCCTTCCACACCAAGGAAAGTCCCATCCGGACACGGGACGAAGTCTTTAATCTTGTATCTTCATAGTCTTGGAGTCCGGCTGACGATGATAGTCCGGCTGTCCGGACACCCCCTAGTCCAGACTCCTCAAGAGCCTCGAACCAGGCTTCAATGACGATGAGTCCGCGCGATATTGTTCGGCATTACAAGGCGGGTTCCTCCTCCGAATAATTCATAGAAGATTGTGAACACCAGGATAGTGTACGGCTCTGCAAAATAAATTCCACATTCCACCATAGAGAGAATAATATATACACAAGTTCAATCTGCTGACGTATTTCGTGGCATGATGTCATCCCACTACCAAGCCTTTACGTTTTTTGTTATACCACCTCAGCGCATTTAGCAAAGCGGTTTCTTTGGCACGTCTTGTCGAAGCAGTGATTGAAGGAAATATGCCCTAGAGGCAATAATAAAGTTATTATTTATTTCCTCATATCATGATAAATGTTTATTATTCATGCTAGAATTGTATTAACCGGAAACATATTACATGTGTGAATATATAGACAAACAGAGTGTCACTAGTATGCCTCTACTTGACTAGCTTGTTAATCAAAGATGGTTAAGTTTCCTAACCATAGACAAAGGAGTTGTCATTTGATTAAACAAGGTCACATCATTAGTTGAATGATCTGATTGACATGACCCATTCCATTAGCTTAGCACACGATCGTTTAGTATGTTGCTACTGCTTTTATCCATGACTTATACATGTTCCTATAACTATGAGATTATGCAACTCCCGTTTACCGGAGGAACACTTTGGGTACTACCAAACGTCACAACATAACTGGGTGATTATAAAGGAGTACTACAGGTGTCTCCAAAGGCAGATGTTGGGTTGGCGATTTCGAGATTAGGATTTGTCACTCCGATTGTCGGAGAGGTATCTCTGGGCCCTCTCGGTAATGCACATCATTTAAGCCTTGCAAGCATTACAGCTAATGAGTTAGTTGCGAGATGATGTATTACGGAACGAGTAAAGAGACTTGCCGGTAACGAGAATGAACTAGGTATTGGATACCGACGATCGAATCTTGGGCAAGTAACATACCGATGACAAAGGGAACAACGTATGTTGTTATGCGGTTTGACCGATAAAGATCTTCGTAGAATATGTAGGAACCAATATGGGCATCCAGGTCCCGCTATTGGTTATTGACCGAGAATGGTTTTAGGTCATGTCTACATAGTTCTCGAACCCGTAGTGTCCGTGACGCTTAACGCTTCGCCGTTGACGATATAGTATTATATGAGTTATGCATGTTGGTAACTGAATGTTGTTCGGAGTCCCGGATGAGATCATGGACATGACGAGGAACTCCAGAATGGTCCGGAGATAAAGTTTGATATATGAGATAATAGTGTTTGATCTCCGGAAGGGTTCCGGAATTCACCGGAAGGGGTTCCGGATGTTTCCCGAAATGTTTGGGTACGAGAACACGTTATTTGGGCCAAAGGGGAAACCCCACAAGGTTTTTGGAAAGCACAAAAGGAAGTTTTATGGAGTCCAGGGGTCGATGCCGGGGTCCTCGGCGTGCGGGTCCAGACGCCGGAAACCTGGCGTCTCGCCCTCGAGTCCGAGAAGGACTCTTGCCTTCGGGTGAAACCGACTTTGTGGAGGCTTTTACTCCAAGTTTCAACCCCAAGGCTCAACATATAAATAGAGGGTAGGGCTAGCACCAAAGATACATCAAGAAACACCAAGCCGTGTGCCGCAACCCGTCCCCTCTAGTTTATCCTCCGTCATAGTTTTCGTAGTGCTTAGGCGAAGCCCTCGGAAATTGTTCTTCACCAACACCGCTACCACGCCGCCGTCGTGCTGCCGAACTCATCTACTACTTCGCCCGCCTTGCTGGATCGAGAAGGCGAGGACGCCATCGAGCTGAACGTGTGCGAACTCGGAGGTGTCGTGCGTTCGGTACTTGGATCGGTCGGATCGTGAAGACGTACGACTACATCAACCGCGTTGATAAACGCTTCCGCTTAGCGATCTTCAAGGGTATGGAGATACACTCCCCCTCTCGTTGCTATACCATCACCATGATCTTGTGTGTGCGTAGGAATTTTTTGAAATTACTACGCTCCCCAACAAAGGGCATCCGAGCCTAGGTTTTATGCGTTGATGTTATATGCACGAGTAGAACACAAGTGAGTTGTGGACGATATAAGTCATACTGCCTACCAGCATGTCATACTTTGGTTCAGCGGTATTGTGAGATGAAGCGGCCGGACCGACATTACGCGTGACGCTTACGCGAGACTGGTTTCACCGTTACGAGCACTTTCGTGCTTAAAGGTGGCTGGCGGGTGTCTGTCTCTCTCACTTTAGCTGAACTGAAAAGTGGCTACGCCCGTCCTTGTGAAGGTTAAAACGGAGTCTATTTGACAAACTATCGCTGTGGTTTTGATGCGTAGGTAAGAACGGTTCTTGCTAAGCCCGTAGCAGCCACGTAAAACTTGCAACAACAAAGTAGAGGATGTCTAACTTGTTTTTGCAGGGTATGTTGTGATGTGATATGTTCAAGACGTGATGCTATATTTTATTGTATGAGATGATCATGTTTTGTAACCGGTTATCGGCAATGGCAGGAGCCATATGGTTGTCGCTTTATTGTATGAAATGCAACGCCTACGTAATTGCTTTACTTTATCACTAAGCGGTAGCGATAGTCATAGAAGCAATAGATGGCGTCTCGACAACGATGCTACGATGGAGATCAAGGTGTCGCGCCGGTGACGATGGTGATCATGACGGTGCTTGAAGATGGAGATCACAAGCACAAGATGATGATGGCCATATCATATCACTTATATTGATTGCATGTGATGTTTATCCTTTATGCATCTTATCTTGCTTTGATTGACGGTAGCATTTTAAGATGATCTCTCACTAAAATTATCAAGAAGTGTTCTCCACGAGTATGCACCGCTGCCAAAGTTAAATCGTGCCGAGACACCACGTGATGATCGGGTGTGATAAGCTCTCGTCCATCTACAACGGGTGCAAGCCAGTTTTGCACACGCAGAATACTCGAGTTAAACTTGACGAGCCTAGCATATGCAGATATGGCCTCGGAACACGGAGACCGAAAGGTCGAGCGTGAATCATATAGTAGATATGATCAACATAAGATGTTCACCATTGAAAACTACTCCATCTCACGTGATGATCGGTTATGGTTTAGTTGATTTGGATCACGTGATCACTTAGATGACTAGAGAGATGTCTGCCTAAGTGGGAGTTCTTAAGTAATATGATTAATTGAACTTAAATTTATCATGAACTTAGTACCGATAGTATTTTGCTTGTCTATGTTTGTTTGTAGATAGATGGCTCGTCTTGTTGTTCCGTTGAATTTTAATGCGTTCCTTGAGAAAGCAAAGTTGAAAGATGATGGTAGCAATTACACGGATCGGGTCCGTAACTCGAGGATTATCCTCATTGCTGCACGTAAGAGTTACGCCCCGATGCACCGCTAGGTGCCAGACTCTGGCGAGAGCAACACCGGATGTTATGAACGTCTGGCGAGCAAAGCGATGACTACTCTATAGTTCAAGGTGCCATGCTTTACGGCTTAGAACCGGGTCTTCAACGACGTTTTGAACGTCATGGAGCATATGAGATGTTTCAGAGTTGAAGTTGATATTCCAACAGAATGCCCGGATTGAGAGATATGAAGTCTCCAATAAGTTCTATAGCTGCAAGATGGAAGAGAATGGGTCTCATCGGTGAGCACATACTCGTAATGTCCGGGTATTACAATCACTTGACTCAACCGGGAGTTAATCTTCCGGATGATTGTGTCATTGATGAAATTCTTCAATCACGCCACCAAGCTACAAAGGCTTCGTGATGAAGTATAATATGCAAGGGTTAGTAAAGACTATGCCCGAGCTCTTCGCAATGCTAAAGGCTGCGGAGGTAGAAATCAAGAAGGAGCATCAAGTGTTGATGGTCAATAAGACCACTAGTTTCAAGAAGAAAGGCAAAGGGAAGAAGAAGGAACTTCAAGAAGAACAGCAAGCAAGTTGCTGCTCAGAGAAGAAACCCAAGTCTGGACCTAAACCTGAAATCGAGTGCTTCTCCGCAAGCGATCGTCCTTTGGAGCGGAACTGCCCCAAGTATTTGGCGGATAAGAAGGATGGCAAGGTGAACAAAGGTATATGTGATATACATGTTATTGATGTGTACCTTACTAGAGCTCGCAGTAGCACCTGGGTATTTGATACTGGTTCTGTTGCTAATATTTGCAACTCAAAACAGGGACTACGGATTAAGCAAACACTGGCAAAGGACGAGGTGACGATGCGCGTGGGAAATGGTTCCAAAGTCGATGTGATCGCGGTCGGCACGCTACCTCTACATCTACCTTCGGGATTAGTTTTAGACCTAAATAATTGTTATTTGGTGCCTGCGTTGAGCATGAACATTATATCTGGATCTTGTTTGATGCGAGACGGTTATTCATTTAAATCGAGAGAATAATGGTTGTTCTATTTATATGAGTAATATCTTTTATGGTCATGCACCCTTGAAGAGTGGTCTGTTTTAATGAATCTCGATAGTAGTGATACACATATTCATAATGTTGAAGCCAAAAGATGCAGAGTTGATAATGATAGTGCAACTTATTTGTGGCAATCGCCGTTTAGGTCATATCGGTATAAAGCGCATGAAGAAACTCCATACTGATGGACTTTTGGAGTCACTTGATTATGAATCACTTGGCACTTGCGAACCGTGCCTCATGGGCAAGATGACTAAAACCCCGTCCTCCGGTACTATGGAAAGAGCAACAGATTTGTTGGAGATCATACATACAGATGTATGTGGTCCAATGAATGTTGAGGCTCGTGGCGGATATCGTTATTTTCTCACCTTCACAGATGATTTAAGCAGATATGGGTATATCTACTTAATGAAACACAAGTCTGAAACATTTGAAAAGTTCAAAGAATTTCAGAGTGAAGTAGAAAATCATCGTAATAAGAAAATAAAATTTCTACGATCTGATCGTGGAGGAGAATATTTGAGTTACGAGTTTGGTTTACATTTGAAACAATGCGGAATAGTTTCGCAACTCACGCCACCCGGAACACCACAACGCAATGGTGTGTCCGAACGTCGTAATCGCACTTTACTAGATATGGTGCGATTATGATGTCTCTTACAGATTTACCGCTATCGTTTTGGGGTTATGCTCTTGAGACGGCTGCATTCACGCCGAATAGAACACCGTCAAAATCCGTTGAGACGACACCTTATGAACTATGGTTTAGCAAGAAACCAAAGTTGTCGTTTCTTAAAGTTTGGGGATGCGATGCTTATGTGAAAAAGCTTCAACCTGATAAGCTCGAACCCAAATCGGAGAAATGTGTCTTCATAGGATACCCAAAGGAGACAGTTGGGTACACCTTCTATCACAGATCCGAAGGCAAGACATTTGTTGCTAAAATGGATCCTTTCTAGAGAAGGAGTTTCTCTCGAAAGAAGTGAGTGGGAGGAAAGTAGAACTTGATGAGGTAACTGTACCTTCTCCCTTATTGGAAAGTAGTTTATCACAGAAACCGGTTTCTGCGACATCTACACCAAATAGTGAGGAAGTTGATGATGTTGATCATGAAACTTTAGATCAAGTTACTGCAGAACTTCGTAGATCAACCAGAGTAAGATCCGCACCAGAGTGGTACGGTAATCCTGTTCTGGAAGTCATGCTACTAGATCATGATGAACCTACGAACTATGAAGAAGCGATGGTGAGCCCAGATTCCACAAAATGGCTTGAGGCCATGAAATCTGAGATGGGATACATATATGAAAACAAAGTGTGGACTTTGGTTGACTTGCCCGAGGGTCGGCAAGCAATAGAAAACAAGTGGATCTTCAAGAAGAAGACCGACGGCGGTAATATTATCGTTCACAAAGCTCGACTTGTCGCAAAGGGTTTTCGACAAGTTCAAGGGATTGACTACGATGAGACCTTCTCACCAGTGGCGATGCTTAAGTCTGTCCGAATCATGTTAGCAATTGCCGCATTTTATGATTATGAAATTTGGCAAATGGATGTAAAAACTGCATTCTGAATGGATTTACGGAAGAAGAGTTGTATATGATGCAACCAGAAGGTTTTATCGATCCAAAGGAGCTAACAAAGTGTGCAAGCTCCAAATGATCCATTTATGGACTGGTGCAAGCATCTCGGAGTTGGAATAAACGCTTTGATAGTGTGATCAAAGCATTTGGGTTTATATGACTTTTGGAGAAGCTCAGTATTTACAAGAAAGTGAGTGGGAGCTCAGTAGCATTTCGATATTATATGTAGATGACATATTACTAATCGGAAATGATATAGAATTCTGGATAGCATAAAGGGATACTTGAATAAGAGTTTTTCAATGAAGGACCTCGGTGAAGCTGCTTACATATTGGGCATCAAAATCTATAGAGATAGATCAAGATGTTTAATTGGACTTTCACAAAGCACATACCTTGACAAAGTTTTGAAGAAGTTCAAAATGGATCAAGCAAAGAAAGGGTTCTTGCACGTGTTACAAGGTGTGAAGTTGAGTAAGACTCAATGCCCCACCACTGCAGAAGATAGAGAAAATGAAAGATGTTCCTATGCTTCAGCCATAGGCTCTATCATGTATGCAATGCTTGTGTACCAGACCTGATGTGTGCCTTGCTATTAGCTTAGCAGGAGGTACCAAAGTAATCCAGAGTGGATCATCGGACAGCGGTCAAGAACATCTGAAGCACCGAAAAGGACTAAGGATATGTTTCTCGTATATGGAGGTGACAAAGAGCTCATCGTAAACGATTACGTTGATGCAAGCTTTGACACTGATCCGGACGATTCTAAATCGCGAACCGGATACGTATTTACACTAAATGGTGGAGCTGTCAGTTGGTGCAGTTCTAAACAAAGCGTCGTAGCGGGATCTACATGTGAAGTGGAGTACATAGCAGCTTCGGAAGCAGCTAATGAAGGAGTCTGGATGAAGGAGTTCATATCCGATCTAGGTGTCATACCTAGTGCATCGGGTCCAATGAAAATCTTTTGTGACAATACTGGAGCAATTGCTTTAGCAAAGGAATCCATATTTCACAAGAGAACCAAACACATCAAGAGACGCTTCAATTCCATTCGGGACTTGGTCCAGGTGGGAGACATAGAGATTTGCAAGATACATATGGATCTGAATGTAGCAGACCCGTTGACTAAGCCTCTTCCACGAGCAAAACATGATCAGCACCAAGACTCCATGGGTGTTAGAATCATTACTGTGTAATCTAGATTATTGACTCTAGTGCAAGTGGGAGACTGAAGGAAATATGCCCTAGAGGCAATAATAAAGTTATTATTTATTTCCTCATATCATGATAAATGTTTATTATTCATGCTAGAATTGTATTAACCGGAAACATATTACATGTGTGAACATATAGACAAACAGAGTGTCACTAGTATGCCTCTACTTGACTAGCTTGTTAATCAAAGATGGTTAAGTTTCCTAACCATAGACAAAGGAGTTGTCATTTGATTAAACAAGGTCACATCATTAGCTGAATGATCTGATTGACATGACCCATTCCATTAGCTTAGCACACGATCGTTTAGTATGTTGCTACTGCTTTTATCCATGACTTATACATGTTCCTATAACTATCGATTATGCAACTCCGTTTACGGAGGAACACTTTGGTACTACCAAACGTCACAACGTAATCGGGTGATTATAAAGGAGTACTACAGGTGTCTCCAAAGGCGGATGTTGGGTTGGCGATTTCGAGATTAGGATTTGTCACTCCGATTGTCGGAGAGGTATCTCTGGCCCTCTCGGTAATGCACATCATTTAAGCCTTGCAAGCATTACAGCTAATGAGTTAGTTGCGAGATGATGTATTACGGAGCGAGTAAAGAGACTTGCGTAACGAATGAACTAGGTATTGATACCGACGATCGAATCTCGGGCAAGTAACATACCGATGACAAAGGGAACAACATATGTTGTTATGCGGTTTGACCGATAAAGATCTTCGTAGAATATGTAGGAACCAATATGGGCATCCGTGTCCCGCTATTGGTTATTGACCGAGAATGG
Source organism: Aegilops speltoides (assembly GCA_021437245.1). Lineage (NCBI taxonomy): Eukaryota > Viridiplantae > Streptophyta > Magnoliopsida > Poales > Poaceae > Aegilops > Aegilops speltoides. The sequence continues at coordinate 349,040,111 of CM038145.1, read as the reverse complement.
TTTTAGGTCATGTCTACATAGTTCTCGAACCCGTAGGGTCCGTGACGCTTAACGCGTTGATGATATAGTATTATATGAGTTATGCATGTTGGTAACCGAATGTTGTTCGAGTCCCGATGAGATCATGGACATGACGAGGAACTCCGGAATGGTCCGGAGATAAAGTTTGATATATGGGATAATAGTGTTTGATCTCGGAAGGGTTCGGAATTCACGGAAGGGGTTCCGGATGTTTCCCGAAATGTTTGGGTGCGAGAACACGTTATTTGGGCCAAAGGGAAAGCCCACAAGGTTTTGGAAAGCGCAAAGGAAGTTTTATGGAGTCGAGGAGCCGACGCCAGGTCTCGGCGTGCAGGTCCAGACGCCGAACCTGGCGTCGCCCTGGAGTCCGAGAAGGACTCTTGCCTTCGGGTGAAACCGACTTTGTGGAGGCTTTTACTCCAAGTTTCACCCCAAGGCTCAACATATAAATAGAGGGGTAGGGCTAGCACCAAAGATACATCAAGAAACACCAAGCCGTGTGCCGCAACCCTGTCCCCTCTAGTTTATCCTCCGTCATAGTTTTCGTAGTGCTTAGGCGAAGCCTGCGAAATTGTTCTTCACCAACACCGTCCTGCACGTCGTCGTCTGCGGAACTCATCTACTACTTCCCTCTTCTTGCTGGATCGAGAAGGCGAGGGCGTCATCGAGCTGAGCGTGTGCGTAACTTCGGAGGTGCCGTTCGTTCGGTACTTGGATCGGTCGGATCGTGAAGACGTACGACTACATCAACCGCGTTGATAAACGCTTCCGCTTAGCGATCTTCAAGGGTATGAAGATACACTCCCCCTCTCGTTGCTATACCATCACCATGATCTTGCGTGTGCGTAGGAATTTTTTTGAAATTACTACGTTCCCCAACAGTGATCGTGTTCCCCTTATTCTGGGACTCCCATCAATACGGGCGTGGGTAACCCAATCGTGCCCATTGCCACGCCCCCTCTATCGGAGGCGAGTCCCGAGCGGTCACGGGGACGGCTCTTGATATTCTCCCCCTTTATAATGGGACCAAGGCTCGTTTCTTTTCTTCAACCCGCAATCGAATCTTCTCCCTGCCCCGAGTTCCGACACCCAGAGCCCCAGATTCGAGCGCTTCGGATCTTCAATAATGTCCGGCTCCGACCTATAGGGCCGGTGGACGCCCTCCTCCGTCACGGAAGAAGACGTGCTAAAGCTGCGAGAGGCTAAGTACTTGTCTTATGAGATTTCGCATAGGTTGCCCGCCAAAGGGCAAGTCATTCCTACCCCCGAGCCCGGCGAGCATGTCGTGTTTGTATCCCACCTCCGTCGGGGTTTAGGCTTACCGATGGATCCTTTTGTGAGAGGGCTCATGTTTTATTATGGGCGGGAATTCCATGACTTGGCTCCAGAGTCCATCCTCCATATTTCTTCGTTCATTATCGTCTGCGAAGCCTTCCTCCGCATTACCCCTCATTTCGGCTTGTGGCTTAAGACCTTTGACGTGGAGCCAAAGATGATCGATGGGCGTCAAGCAGAGTGCGGCGGGGCGGCTGTAAGCCGAAGGGCCGACGCTCCATGGCCCGAGGGCTCTTTCCAGGAGGAGCTCGGCTTGTGGCAGCAGGAGTGGTTCTACATAACCGCTCCCAGGGGCAGCAGGCAGGAGCCGCTGCCCATCTTCCGCCCGGGCCCTCCACAGCGGCTGATGTCGTGGGTCAGCCAAGGACTCGACTGGGGGCCGTCAAAGGACATGCCCCTATTGCAGGGCCGGATTTGAGACCTCCAAGCGAGGGAGATCAATCTGGTCGTGGTGATGCAGGTCATGCTGATTAGGCATCTCCTGCCCTGCAAATGTCGTCCTCTCCGGCTGTGGGAGTTTAATTCGGAGGGACCACGAATTCTCCAACACTTCATGGGTATGACACCCGTGGAGATGTACAAACTGTTCTTGGATCATGAGGCGTGTCCGAATCGACCGAGGGCGCCGCCTAAGCTGCAATGCCTTGGATACACAAGTAAGTAGCTCCATGTCCGGACATACCGCTTTTTGCCTTTCTATGATTAAGCTTTTTGACCAACTGCCCTCTAAACAGGAGTGGATAGCGCAAGCAAAACTGATCTGTGTCCGCCCCCCCGAGAGACTGCGCGGATCCGTCTTTGGTCGGGATCTTTGGAGGTTGTGCCTTCGGAGGAAGGCGAAGGGGAGAACAGAGGAACTATCACCTCAACTAAGGAGGCTTTTGAGGAAGGGGGGATCGAGAATCCCTCCTTCCAGGGGGAGAAGAGGACCGCCTCCGAAAACCGGAGGCCAAAGCTCCGAAGCGGGGGAAGAGATCTTCACCAGAGGGTCCTGCTTCCGGAGAGGCTCCGGCCGCACAGTCTCCCCTAAAGAATCAGCCCTCCAGCGAGCCGTAAGTGGAAAAAAGGGAGTTTTGTAATAAGGGACATCCCAAGTTGTGCTTCTGAGGATAACTTAGGTTTTTACCTTGTAGTTCGGATCTCCGTCCTTCTCAGATGAACTCGTCTTCGGGGGAACTCCGTCCGGAGATGATGGAGAGCGAGACGCCTCCATCTGCCGCACCATCGGATAGGGCGGACGAGCCTGAAGTGTCATCACGGAGGTATCCCGAGTCCGCGGGGCGAATAGTTCGGTACCAAGCGGTGTGCGGCCGGGAGCCAAGGATCTGCTTGAGAGGGCGTCTATCTCAGAAGGTCACCGTACGCTGATGAGTACGGTGATTGAAATAATCTCATCCGCCAAAGGCGGATTGCGTGATGCCGTCAGGAGTTTGCTGGCGGGGTTTGAGGTACGTAAAAATGACATACCCTTTGACAGTTTTACACATAAAGTGCGCCCTGTATAGATAGTAGCCCCTGAGACTCGGTAGGGTGTCGAGAACGACAGCGTGCCAAGGATCAAAATCCCAGTTATTGATTTTCGCCTTTCCTAAGCAGGTGGCGGATAGTTCGGTGGCTAGCCGGATTGATGGAGTTGCCGAACTAAAGCGGCAGCTCGACGTTGCGGATGCGGACATCGCGCTGGTCAATAAATGACTTGACGAGTCGCAAGGTAGGTTTTTTCCGTGGTCACCTAGTAAGGGCGAAGCCCTCCTTACAACATGTATGCTAAATGCGATGGTGCGCTCTTTGTGGAGAGCCTTGGTAGAACTTGATCAAGCCAAGGAGCAAGCGGAAGGAGTGATCTGGCTGCCTCGAGGGCGACGAAGAGCTAGAAGCCGAAGGCTGCACCTGCTTTGAAGCGGGAGGAGATGGCGAAATGGCCGTGAAGTTAAAGATGCTACCGACCGCAATGAGGTCCTTGAAAAGGAGCGCCTAGCGGAGCGAAAGACTGGGAAGGCCACCGCCGAAGCCAAGGATGCCGATTCGCAATGCGGGCTATAAAGGAGGAGCTGCGCCAGGCGGAGACATTATGGTGGCAAGCCCTTTCGCTACACGAAGGTTCTGAGATCAAAGTATGCTCAGCTTGGCCATTGTGGGGTCGGAGGATCCTTATATGGACTTAGCGGCGAGTGCGGCGGATGCTGTTGTGCACTTCCGAAGTCAGAAGGATCACAAGACGGAAGAGCTGTTTTGGTCTCAATTCCATAGTCCGGAGCATTCCCTTCCGCTGACCGATCGGTTGGCCGAGTGGGCTGAGCTAAATAGATTGTCCGGACTTGCCATGACAGATATCGTGACTCATGTCTGGCCGGATAGGCCCAAGCCGAAGAGTTATTTTGGCTTATTGCAGCAATTCCTTGGGGCGGTGCCGCATATCAAGGCGATGAAGCGGTCGGCCTATATAGAGGGTGCACGGATGGCCCTCGCCGTGTGAAGACATACTGGACGGAGATGGATGCCACCGCTGTTGCGACCCAGGGTACGGACGAGAGCCGGTTACCCGCCGAGCACTATTTTGGGGAAGTTCTGCGTGGTGCTCGTGAAATAGAGTCGCAGTGCTCAAAAAATGTCATGTTCAAATGAACGTTATGGTTTGTAAAACGATGTTTATAATGTAAGCGCTTTTTGTACTTGTGCGTTCAAGTATTGAAATATCTCCTGTGCGGCCGTTTATGTATACGTGTGTATAACCTGAAAGATGGCAGTCGTCGGCTTCAGCCCCCACGCACAAGGTGCGGGGGTGTTTGCAAAAATAGCGCATTTTCACACTTAATCCGACGTCTCGGTCCTGTGAAGGAGGTGGTAGCGTAGCAAACGAGGCAACCGGACTATAATGCTTTATCACTTTCACTTAGCCATAGGAGTTCGAGGGTGGGGCTACGACATAGCCCCTAGGGGCACCGCGCTCTCCGAATTCGGGGCGCGTATGTGCCTGACCGGGAAACGGTCCTTCGTCAAAGCGGCGGAATTCTAAACATTCCGATAGTCGATCGAGTGGTTGACCAGTCTCTTGCTATATCATGACAGTCAGTTTTCGGCTTTCTCTACTGAGGTGCTCGCCCAGCCGAACCAGGGCACAATCTCCTGGTGCCGCGTTAGCCGATGATACGGAATGTAAGGCAGCAAAACACAGGAGCCGGGCAAACCCAACATTTGACCAAAGACATGACTCGGAGCTGATGCATATAAGGCCTAACTCGAGACGCCGAACACTCCCTAAGGTGTTCGTTCTTTATAATAACGGGCAGAACAATGCCCTAAGCCCCTAGTGTCCAGGTACGGGCGAGAATTTCTGGTGCGGACGATGCCAAAACGCCAGCCTCCTTGTTGGTTATGGTGAAAAACCATGGGATGTGATCAACAAAAGACAGTAAGAAAGGTTTACGCAGGCACTTAATCTAAAAAGAATCCTTGTGACGGGTCCCTGCTGCACGTCTGCGCCTGTGTCTCCGTTGTGCCGTATCCTGGACGGGTGTACACGTTGTTCATCTGTAAAAAGAGAGGAACTTAGCTTGAAAGGAAATCGTGCAAAAAATCTATTAAAAATCGAAATATGAATGAATGAATAAAGCTGAGCCTATATTAGCTCATACGCACAGCCCCTTGTAAAGGGGTGTGCGGCTAGGGAGCCCCTAGCTTATTTTATGCCGGAATCGTCTAGCCGTGTCCGGGGTCTTGAACGACCTTTTAGTGAGATGATGCCGCGTGGACCGGGCATTTTAAGTGTAAGAGACGCGTAGTGTGGTATTGCATTAAAGCGGACAAAAGCTTCACGCCCCAATAGTGCTTGATGGCTACTTCTGAATGGGGCGACATGAAAGATTAGCTTTTCGCGTCGGAAGTTGTCAGGTGACCCGAACACAACTTCTAGTAGTAAGGAGCCCGTGCACTTGGCGTAAGGGCATGGCGTCACTCCTTTGAAGGAAGTGCGGCTATGTAGAATTTTAGTAAGGTCTATCCCCAACTTGCGGATCGTGTCCGTATATAGCAGATTTAAATCGCTGCCGCCGTCCATCAGGACTTGTGTAAATTGTAGTCCGTCGATTATAGGATCCAATATCAGAGCAGTCCATCCTGCATTTGAAATACTTCTGAAATAGTCCAGGTGGTCGAAAGTAATTGGATTTGACATCCAACCTCGAGGTTCCGCTGGGGTGGACCGTGCGATACCTACTTTGGCGGGTGCCGCACTGTTGCTCCGTATTATCACATGAAGTGAGTTTACTGTTTTGACTTCTTGTGGGAAATTCTTTTGTTTTCCGGCGCTCTGCTGGTGGGGTTCGTCGTTATCCTCGCTTGACGCGTCGAGCCTCTTGTGTTCGGCGTTGAATCGGCCGGACTGTTTGAAGACCCAAAAATTTCGGTGGGTGTGGTTTGCAGGCCTTCCGGAGGTGCTGTGGATTTGACATATCCTATCCAAAATTTTGTTTAAGTTGGATAGCTCGTCACTGTTGTCCTTAAGAGGTAGTGTTTTGTTGTTCGGCCGCGAGCTTTTGAATCCGGCGTTGACCGCCGTGTTCTTTGGGCTTTTTTCTTTATTTCGGCGCTGATCCTTTCTGCGCCGTGATTTTCCGTTTCCATCTCTGATCTCGGATGTACTCGGGTTGCTGGTGCTGAATCTTGCTAGCCAGCTGTCTTCCCCCGCGCAAAAGCGGGTCATTAGGCTTGTTAGCACGGCCATTGTTCTCGGCTTCTCTTGACCGAGGTGTCTGGCGAGCCATTCGTCTCAGACATTATGTTTAAAAGCTGCTAAGGCTTCGGCGTCCGGATAGTCGACTATTTGGTTCTTTTTGGTAAGGAACCTGGTCCAGAATTTGCGCGCTGACTCTCCGGGCTGTTGAGTTATGTGACTTAAATCGTCTGCATCCGGAGGGCGGACATAAGTCCCTTGAAAATTTTCTCTAAACGCGTCCTCGAGCTCTTCCCAACTTCCAATAGTATTTTCTGGGAGGCTTTTAAGCCAATGCCGAGCTGGCCCTTTGAGCTTGAGGGGTAGATATTTTATGGCGTGGAGATCATGTCCTCTGGCCATGTGTATGTGGAGGATGTAATCCTCAATCCAGACTCCAGGGTCTGTTGTTCCGTCGTATGCCTCTATGCTTACGGGTTTGAACCCCGCTGGAAATTCATGATCCAGCACCTCATCGGTGAAGCATAGTGGGTGTGCGGCGCCCCTATATTTGGGTGTGCCGTTGTGTTCGAACACTCGGCGGGTTGTGTTGATTCCTGGGGCCCTCTTTTTTGGCCCATAAATGGACCTGACCGGGCCGTCTGTTTTCCGAGGATCATGAGTCGGCTTGTGTGCGGAGCCGCTTATCGCTTTTGGCCTGTCATCTGGTCGTCTATCCGGCCAGGCGGCCTCTTTGCTTTTTGACTGTGGGGGCTCTATGGCCTCCTCGTCGAATTCTGGCAGCAGCTTGCACTTCGGGTAGCTCTTTGTTTGGTGGCCATTGCCATATTTGTCCGCGGTCTTGAGTACTTTGCTCCACCTCATTCTGAGTATGTCTTCCGCTGTTTTGAGCTTCCGTTTTTCCTTCTTCAGACTTCTTGTAGTGGCGACGAGTCTTTTGTGAAGGTTCTTATGCTCCGGTGGTGTGTCCGGCATGAGGTCGTCTAGACTGTTGTTCTCACCAGGCATGGATTGATATCCGATTCATCCTGTTCGGATGGTTGCTTGGTTGCATGTTCGTCATCCACTGGTTTGCCCTGCTCCATTGCTAGGTCGTTAGGAGTGCTGTTTTGGTCGAGGCGGGACTTAGGGCGGCGTCTGCATCGCCGTTTTGGTTGTTTGTCGGCGGGATTATCCTTTACCGCGTCCCGTTGTTCCTCGTTATCGCTTCCTTTTGGGGTGTCCACCATGTATACATCATGGGTTGGGGTGGCCTTCCAGTGCTCGGTAAGCGCTGGTTCATGGTAGTCTCCGGCATCGTCTTCCATACCGTCGGTGTCTTCGGAGTCGTAGTCTAGCATGTCGGTTAGATCGTCGACAGTGGCTACAAAGTGGGTGGTGGGTGGGCTTTGAATTTCTTCATCGTCCGCATCCCAACCATCCTGACCGCAGTCCGGCCAGGGCTCTCCTGATAACGAGAGATGCTTTAGCGAATTCAGGATGTCGCCAAAGGGTGAGTGCTGAAAGATGTCCGCGGCAGTGAACTCCATGATCGGCGCCCAATCGGATTCGATTGACAGGGGCGCAGGAGGTTCGGTGTCCGGCAAGGAGCTAAATCATGCCCATCGTGACAGCGTGGCACGCTCGGCTGTGGCTCGAATCCGTCGAAGGTCAAGTCTCTCAATGAAAGCACCAATGTCGGTGTCAAAACCGGCAGATCTCGGGTAGGGGGTCCCGAACTGTGCGTCTAGGCGGATGGTAACAGGAGACAAGGTACACGATGTTTTTACCCAGGTTCGGGCCCTCTCGATGGAGGTAAAACCCTACTCCTGCTTGATTGATATTGATGATATGGGTAGTACAAGAGTGGATCTACCACGAGATCAAGGAGGCTAAACCCTAGAAGCTAGCCTATGGTATGATTGTTGTAATGGTTGTTGTCCTATGGACTAAAAACCCTCCGGTTTATATAGACACCGGAGAGGGCTAGGGTTACACAGAGTCGGTTACAATGGTAGGAGATCTACATATCCGTATCGCCAAGCTTGCCTTCCACGCCAAGGAAAGTCCCATCCGGACACGAGATGAAGTCTTCAATCTTGTATCTTCATAGTCTTGGAGTCCGGCCGATGATGATAGTCTGGCTATCCGGACACCCCTAGTCGAGACTCCTCGGTAGCCTGAACCAGGCTTCAATGACGATGAGTCCGGTGCGCATATTGTTCGGCATTGCAAGGCGGGTTCCTCCTCCGAATAATTCATAGAAGATTGTGAACACCAGGATAGTGTCCGGCTCTGCAAAATAAATTCCACATTCCAGTAGAGAGAATAATATGTACACAAGTTCAATCTGCTGACGTATTTCGTGGCATGACGTCATCCCACTACCAAGCCTTTACATTTTTTATTATACCACCTCAGCGCGTTTAGCGAAGCGGTTTCCTTGGCACGTCTTGTCGAAGAAGAGATCGTGTTCCCCGTATTCCGGGATTCTCATCAATACGGACGTGGGTAACCCAACCGCGCCATTGATGGTGGCGCTTGGGAGATAAGCGAGTTTTACCAGGCCGGTGGGGACGCATAGTCTTCGTCCGCCCATATATAAGGGGATAAGGATCCACCTTTTTACCTACGGCTTCTTCCTCCTTTGCTTATCCATCTCCGCGCACTCGAGCTCCAGCGCCCAAGTCCGCACATCTTGCCTCAACCTTCTCCAGCCATGTCCGGAGCGGGAGGCAAGTGGATGGTCTCCTCCGTAACGGAGGAGCACGTCGAGAAGTTGCGCGGCGCCGGATACCTGTCCAGCGACATCGCGCACCGGCTGCCCGACAAGGGGCAGCTCATCCCCACCCCCAGGCCCCATGAGAGGGTCGTATTCCTTCCCCACTTCCTCCGCGGACTGGGCTTCCCACTTCATCCCTTCGTCCGGGGGCTCATGTACTACTACGGCCTGGATTTCCACGATCTGGCGCCAAACTTCATCCTCAACATCTCGGCGTTTATCGTCGTGTGCGAGGCCTTTCTCTGCATCCAGCCCCACTTCGGCCTGTGGCTCAAGACCTTCAATGTCAAGCGAAGGTTGTGAAGGCGTCAAAGCGGAGTCTTGAGGCGCCATGGTGGGCAAGATGCCCAACGTCCTCAGCTCGAGGGCGCCTTTGTGGAAACCATCAAAGGGTGGCAATCGGGGTGGTTCTATATCACCGAGCCGCGTGACCCTAAATGGGCTGCGGCCCCCGAGTTCAGATCTGGTACCCCCATGCAGCTCACCTCCGGAAAGAGAAGGGCTTGCTATGGGGTAGTTCGGAGGAGCCGACCGGACTCGATCTGTCTCCGCACCACGTGAACAAGAAGCTCAAGCTTGTCAATGTGATCCAGGTCATGCTCGTCCGCCGGATTCTCCCCTGCCAACAACGGGCCTTCAATTTGTGGGAGTTCGATCCGGCACAACACCGGACCCTCAGCGGGCTCTTCGACACAACGTACGAAGCTGCCTGGAGGGTGCTATTCAAGGGGGGAGAAGCCCCCGCATCCGCGACTGAAGATCGCGGATTCAACACGAAACGCCCGGCCGGCGCGGTAAGTTATCCTTTATGGGACTCGTATTTCTTTCATAGTTTGACTCTATGTGGGCTCTAAAATTCCAAATGCCTTTGACAGGACTGGCAGAGGACGTCCGGACAGGTTAACTGTCCGGCTCTCCTCCCTGAAGAACCGGTGGACGCCCGTTTAACGGGGCTGCTAGTCCCGACACTTTATGTGGTGCCGGAGAAGAAGGCCAAGAAGAAGGCCACGGGAACCCAAAGGAGATCCCGGCGCCAGGTGGTATCGGACTCATCGTCCGATGACTCCGAGGCGGACTCCTCCCCCGAAGGTGAGGAGGAGAAAGAAGACTCTCCCCGGGAGGGGGAAGAGAGGAAAAGGAAGGCTTCCCCAATGGGGGAGGCCGAAGGGTCCAAGAGGGGAAGGACCCTTCCTCCGGACAGCCCCGCCAACGCCAACGTTGGCGACGAAGGGTGGCCCTCAAGGGCCAAGCCTCCGGCAAGATCGTAAGTATCCGGACCCCTGAATGGTTTATTTCTTTTCGTGCCACATGTTGTCCTTCTAATGCCGCACACTACCTGCAGTCCGGCCGAGGATGATCTCCCCGCTTCATCAAGCGGGTCCTTGGCTCCGTCGGATGTGGATTCCATTCCGACCGTCTCCACCCCTCGCGGTGCTGACGACACCGAGGTGGGGTCCCAAGAGGGGGCCCATCAGGAGGAGGCTCCGGAGGTGCCGCAAGGCAGCCTCCCGGACTCTGCGCCGGACTCCGCGCCGGAACCCGCAGTGGTTCCGGAGTCCGGCAGGCGGCCCCTTCATAAGAAGGGCAAGACCGTGTCACCGGCAGCCTCCGTCCAACTGGAGGCGCCGGACAACTTGGTGGAGGTGCTCAACGGCGCTTCCATCGAGGAAGAACACCGCACTATTATGAGTGCGGTGATTCAGAAGGTTCAGCTCGCCAAGAACGGGCTGATCGAAGCCTACAGTAGCCTTCTAACAGGCTTTGAGGTAAGAAGTTTAAAATATGTAATGTAATACCGCATAGACAGTAGCCCCTGATGCTCGGTTCGGTGTTCGGAAAGAAAAACCGGACTGAGGATCTAAAAAAGATATACGCAGGAGTGCTAAAAATTATGTCAATATGGGTTTGCAGGCTGTGCTGCTGACCTCTGCCGCACTGACTGCAGAGGTCGGTGCTTTGAAGCAAGACCTCGAGCGGTCCGAGCAAGAGCTCGGCCTTGCCAAGAAGCAGCTCGAGGACAAAGAAGGTGAGTAATACCACTTTGAAATTTGTACCTTACAGAAAAGGATTTTGGTTGTAATGGAAATAACAAGGATAACGTGGGTACTGCAGGGGCCATGAACGAGGTGGCAACCACAAGGAGGCCGTGTCCGCGTCGAGCATAATCTTGCGGCCGCGGAACGGACGGAGCGAGAGAAGCAGGAGGCGCGGGTGGCGGAGGTGCGGCAAGAGCTCCAGGCTCTCATGGAAAAGCATGGGAGTTTGGAGCGCGACTCGAAGACTCGAGAGTCCGAGCTTGCCTCGGCTCTTGAAAGTGCCAAAGCCGCTAAGGCCGAGGCCCATAAGGCCCTCCAAGAGATTGAGGAGGTGAAGAAAATAGCGGCGGGTAAGGTATTTTTCATGCAAAGCAAGCATGTGAATGTAAATTACCTGTTACTTACCCGAATTCGAAGCTCTCCAGGGGCGTTTGCAGATCTGCCTCGCAGCGTGTCTGATGCCGCCGCATTCTACCGGGCCGAGGAGGGGAGCTCAATGGAGAAGGTCTTCTGGTCTTAGTATGCTGAGGCCGGACATCAGGTGCCCCCTAGCGACCAGCTGAAGCAGCTGGTCGAGCTCCACAAGGTAGCCGAGCAGGCCATGAAGGGCCTCATAGTCCGGCTGTGGCCTGGAGAGGCCATGCCTGGGAGCTACTTCGGCCTTGTGCAGCGGCTGGTGGATGCGTGCCCTTGGGTGGAGGTCATCAAGCGCTCCTCCTGCATTGAAGGTGCCTGTCGGGCCCTTGCCCGCGCAAAGGTGCACTGGGGCAGGCTGGATGCTGAGAGGCTTCTGACGGACGCGCCGCCGGCGGGCAAGGAGTATCGTACACCCGAAATGTACTAAGACTGTCCTGAAGGGTGCCCGGAAGATTGCGGGTGAATGCCCCAGAGATGAAATTATTGAGTAAACTCGCCATGTGTTATCCTGTGCGCTGGAAACTTTGTTCATATGCACTAAGCAACGCTTATTGATTTAAAATATTACCTTCTGTGCGGCCGTTTATAAAATCGAGAGATGGCAAGTCGTCGGCTTGACCCCCATGCCACAGTCTTTGGGGTGTTCGGGATAAACTTGAGCACTCTTGTTCCCATTTTGGGTCCATCTAGGAGGCGCTCAACCACGACGAACAAGGCAGCCGGACTTATAATGCTTGAACACTCTCACTTAGCCATAGAATTCTATAATTTTAAATTTGGTGAAGCCCCTAGTATTCGGAAGACCGAGTTCGGGGCGCTACCCACGCCTGGGCCGGACACAGCCGATTCCTCGCTCGAAGCGGCATAAGTCTTTAGGGACTCGAAAAGACCTCTCGAACAGCGACCAATCTCTCACCTTATCATGACGATCGATATTAGCTTTCTCCAGGCGCTCGCCCAGCTCAACCGGGCGCAATCGCGATGGTTCTCCAGTGCTACCTTAGCCGATGAGCGGAATGTAAGGTACCAAAACACGGGGCAGGCAAACCCAACTATTGACCCAAGACATGATTGAGCCGATGCATATAATGCTATAAGTTGAGGTGCCGCACTTGTGAAAGTGTTCGACTTATCACACCATAATGCGGGAACACAAGCCCTGGTGTATTCTACCGTACCAAAATGTGCGGGTGCATGATGTCATTAATGAACATATATGTGAAAAAAAGGAATGCAATTATAGGCAAAAAGTGCTGCATTGTTTATTCAAGGAATTACGCTATGAGTGCGAGGATGATACAAATAGTCACGATAAGCAAGGGATTGGACTAATTAAACATGTCCCCCTCGAGGGGTGGGGCTGCGGATTGGTGTATTTAACAAATTTAATGCTCATAATGGAGACCACACGAGTGTTAAATCAGAGCCTTTGTCCCTCCCGGGCTGTTGCATCGTGAGTTCGGCGGATCTCTTGCGGACCAGATTCTCTGTGAGCGGAGTCCTGTGGAAAAATGAAAAAGGAAAAAAAAAGTGACACACTTTGGAGCCCCTGGTGTGGTTAAGCCGCACTGGGCTGTCGTGGTCGTGCCCTTCCCTATGCCCATGGTGTCTCGGGCGTAATGATGTACGCGAAGAGCTGATCTTGCAATCATGCAAAGGCTGGGGTTGGGGCGCATTACTCTGGCGATGCTCGGGCGTGCGGTGGTATTCATTGATGTTACTCGGCGCGTTTGGCTATGTCCGGTCGTTTAACGGCGGACTCAAAATTGCCTTAAAAGGCTGCTCAGATTCTGCGAGAGCATTGTGTGTTCCTCCGTTCGGAGGGAGCGTTGATATTTCCGTTGACCGTGATGACTCCACGAGGGCTGGCATCTTGAGCTTAAGGTATGCATAATGCGGTACGCGTTGAATTTTACGCAAACGCGTTCGTCCGAGCGAGCGTGATAGCCGCTGCGAGCAGGACTATGTCAAGATTAACTCCTCGCCGGAAGTTATCACGGGGATCCGAAGACCACTTCGGTGTGGTGAGCCTGTACAATTGGCCTCAACACACAGGTATGGCGCCTTTAAAGGTCGTCTTTGTAGGTTTAATCCTTGAGGGGTCTATGCCCATCTTGCGCACTGTATGTAACACCCCGGATTCGATGTGCCAGTTGTCCGCCAGTTATTCGTCGTGGTTGCCATGTCATTTGCTTGTGTGTTGCAATTTGCCATGTCATCATATGCATTTCATATCATGTCATCATGTGCATCGCATTGGCATACGTGTTCGTCTCATGCATCCGAGCATTTTCCCCGTTGTCCGTTTTGCAATCCGGCGCTCCTATGTTCCCCGGCGCCCCCTTTTGCCTCTCTTTTGTGTGCGGGTGTTAAACGTTCTCGGAATGGCCCGAGGTTTGCCAAGCGGCCTTGGTATAGCACCGTGAACCGCTGTCAAGTTTAAATGCCATTTGGAGGTCGTTTGATACTCAACAGTTAACCGGTAACATAAAAAGCCTCTTTGTTTGCAGCCCAACACCTTCCAAAGTGGCCCAAAACCCAGCAAACTCCCTCTATGCTCTCGGTCATTCGATCACGATCGCGTGGCGAAAACCGCCCTCATTTGGACTCTCCTAGCTCCCTCTACCTATAAATATGTCTTCCTCCCGAAATCCTGGTCTAACCTAGATCAAACCCTCCGGCGCCACCGGACGCGTCTCCACCGCGGGACATGTCCGTCCCCACGGCCACCTCACTCCGACGAATCGGAGGCCGCCACGTCAGCCTCCGCCGCCTCCTGGCCCTATCCGTGCGCGCCACGTGGCCACGCCACCCGCATCCACCGCCGGCCCGCGAGCCGTCGTGGACCCTTGAGCCAACTCCGCGCCCGCCGCCCGGCGCTGCGCCGCTGCCTCGCCCTGCCGCGGCGACCAGCGCCCTCGCCGAGGCCGCGCCCGGCCACCGACCCGCCGCCCGCGGAGACCCGCCAACCTCGATCGCCGACCCGTCCGGCCGAGCTCCCGCCTCGCCCAAGCACCGGCGCCTCCGCCGCCTGGCGCCACTGCTCACCGATCGCCGCCGCCTCGCTCAACGCCTCGTCGTCGCCCGGCCTCCTCCGGCCAGATCCGGGCCGGAGCCGCCCGGATCCGGTCGCCCTCGTCCACCCCGGCATCTTCTTCCTCTTCTTCGGCCCCTTTTCCGGCGATCTCCGACGTGCCTCGTAATCCATGCACCGCAGGTTGACTTTTCCCCCTCTGGAAAACGCCCAAGTCCCCGAAGCATTTTACATAATCATGCCATGTTTGACCTGCTGTATCTCTGGATCTGTAGCCCCGTTTTGTGCGTGTAATATGTCAAATTGTTCGTCTCGACGAGTACTTAATTTCATTCCATTGAAATATTTTCATTTGAGTTCATCTTGATGCCCGAAATGCTGTTGGAAGAGTGCATGTTGATGTTAATCTGCTGAAACTGTTACAACTTGCTCATTTGTCATTTTTGCCATGATTGATGTGTGCATCCTATGAGGTTGATGTCTACATGTGTTTTGATCTATGCCATGCCATCTTTCCAGGGGTGTATGCCATGTATTTTTGTGATCAATTTGGTGACTAGCACAAGCATGCAAACTAGGCTTCGTGATATTGCTGATTTTAGACCCTGTTCTGCTGTTATTTTTATGCCATGTAAACTTGATGCTACATAGAGATCCATGCTTATTTGGAGAGGCTTCAGTAAGGGTGTTTTGAACATATGGTTATTGTCTATCCATTCATGTCCTTGTTTGCAATTATGGAGTAGCCTAGCATGTCATTTTGGTGCTCTACTTTTGCTTCAAATGTTTCCTGGCAGATTGTTTACATGTTATTCAATATGGCCAAGCTTGCTATAGTTGATCCTTGCATGCTATGGACTTGTTCTTGCCTTGGTTGGTTACATAAACATGTCTTCTTGATGATGATATGCTTATCTTGTCATGCAATGACTTGTGGTGAGTGAATCGAGCTTGTTAAGTAGTGTACTTGCTGTTGCTGTTTTCCTGACAGATTCTGTTATATTTTGTTGCTATGTAAACATGCTTCTACTAGTTGTTCTATGCATAATATGGAGGTGCTCTATAAACATGTTTTAATCTACATGTCATGCTCTATCCATACATGCCCCTGGTTGCATTTATATGTTGCTGTAGCTTGTTGTAATCTTGCTCTAAAGTTGCTTCATAATGTAGCTGTCAGCCTGTTTACATTAAGTTCAGTTGTTTCCATGTGTTTTCCTAGTGATCCATGAACCCTATAACCTTGCTATTGCCATGCTTAGCTTCATAAACATGCCTTCTTACTGTTGGTTGCCTTGCCATGCCATGTGTTGCTCTGTGGTGAGTGGTTCAAGCTCACCAACATGCCTACTTATTGTTGTTCCTGCCATGTTTGAATCTGTAATATAACTTGCCATGTTTACATGGGTGCCATCATATTTTCTGATCCTTTTTGGCTCATGGTCAGTAAGGGACTTTTGATCTATGCAATTAGTAGATTCATGCCACGCCTTTGTTTTCCATGATAAGTTCCTGTAACATGTTGTTTGCTTGCTCTAAACATTGCAACCTGATGTTATTTCTGCAAAGTCTGAAACTGTTATTATTTGCAATCTTACCATGTGTGTTTGAGCATGTTCTAGTGATTTCTGGAGATAGCTCAGTGTTCATGTTTTGTTATGCTTTACGTGTACTTCATGCCCATGTCTTTTGTTATTATGTTGGGGTGCTGTAGCATATTGTTTTGATGCTTGTAAGATGCCTAGTTGCTGTTATGGACAGATTGTTGGTATGACTTGTATAGTGTGCATGTGTTGAACCGTTGCTCCGTTTTGAGTGTGCTCTATATGAAACTTGCTTGATTTTGCATGTAGTTTCATATTATCATGTTGCATCCTTGTTTTGAGGTGTTTGCTTGATGTTTGTATGCATTTTGCATCAATGCCATGTTTAACTTGTTTTGCTCATATCTTCTAGGCCGTAGCTCCGAATCTAATGAACTTTATATGTAACTTGACTAGAATCTCGTGTAGATCATCTTGGTGCATCTTAACTTGCTGTTTAACAACTTGAACATAAGGTTTATTCAGATCTGGACCAATTTCGAAATTTGCATATGAGGACTTACCAGAATTGTTATATGTTGTTCCCGGCCTCATTTAAACTTGCCTTGATGTGTTGTTCTTGTTTGCATCATCTCTTGCCATGAGTAGCCTCATCTAGCTTTGTCATGCATCATGCTTGTTGTGCATCATGTCTTGTCTATGTGTGGTGTGTTTACCATGTTGTGTGATTCTTCTCGATAGTTCCCGTTTCGTTGCGATCGTGAGGATTCGTTCATCTACGTGTGGTTCATCTTCGTGGCTTCATCTTCTTCATGGACTCGTTCTTCTTCCTAGCGGGATTTCAGGTAAGATGACCGCTACCCTGGATCTCACTACTATCATTGCTATGCTAGTTGCTTCGTTCTATCGCTATGCTGCGTTACCTATCATTTGCTCTGCAAGCCTCCCAAATTGCCATGAACCTCTAACCTTTGACACCCTTCCTAGCAAACCGTTGTTTGGCTATGTTACCGCTTTGCTCAGCCCCTCTTATAGCATTGCTAGCTGCAGGTGAAGTTGAAGATTTCTCCATGGTGGACAGGGTTTATGTTGGGATATCACAATATCTCTTATATTATTAATGCATCTATATACTTGGTAAAGGGTGGAAGGCTCGGCCTTATGCACGGTGTTTTGTTCCATTCTTGCCGTCCTAGTTTCCGTCATACGGTGTTATGTTCCCGGATTTTGCGTTCCTTACGCGGTCGGGTGATTTATGGGACCCCGACGGTTTGCTTTGAATAAAACTTGTCCAAAGAAGGCCCAACCTTGGTTTTACCATTTGCCTCACCACCACCTACCTTTCCCTTGGGAGTAATTAACCCAAGGGTCATCTTTATTTTAGCCCCGGGCCGGTGCTTGTCTAAGTGTTGGTCCGAACGAGCAACCTCATGGGCCACCTCGGGGTAACTCGGCGTCTGGTTTTACTCGTAGCTTGACTTATCCGGTGTTGCCACGAGAACGAGATATGTGCAGCTCCTATCGGGATTGTCGGCGCATCGGCGGCTTTGCTGGTCTTGTTTTACCATTGTCGAAATGTCTTGTAAACCGGGATTCGAGACTGATCGGGTCTTCCAGGAAAGGTCTATTCCTTCGTTGATCGCGAGAGCTTGTCATGGGCTAAGTTGGGACACCCCTGCAGGGTATAAACTTTCGAGAGCCGTGCCCGCGGTTATGTGGCAGATGGGAATTTGTTAATGTCCGGTTGTAGATAACTTGACACCAGATCCTAATTAAAATGCATCAACCGCGTGTGTAGTCGTGATGGTCTCTTCTCGGCGGAGTCCGGGAAGTGAACACGGTTTCTGTGTTATGTTTGACATAAGTAGGTGTTCAGGATCACCTCTTGATCATTGCTAGCTTCACGACCGTTCCTTTGCTTCTCTTCTCGCTCTCATTTGCGTATGTTAGCCACCATACTTGCTTAGTCGCTGCTGCAACCTCACCACTTTACCCCTTCCTTTCCCTTTAAGCTTTGCTAGTCTTGATACCCATGGTAATGGGATTGCTGAGTCCTCGTGGCTCACAGATTACTACAACAACAGTTGCAGGTACAGGTTTTCCGATGATCATGACGCGAGAGCGATGCTTGCTTGCGTTAATTCTTCTTCTGCTTCTTCGATCAGGGGATAGGTTCTAGGTCGGCAGCCTGGGCTAGCAGGGTGGATATTGTTTGAGTTTCTGTTTATGATTCATCCGTAGTCGGATGTTGTTCTTGTATGTTGTATTGTTGTATTCATGTGGCATTGTATGCCTTTTGTATGTATCCCCATCTATTTATGTAATGTTGATGTAATGATATCCGCCTTGCAAAAAGCGTTCCAATATGCGGGTTTATCCTTGGTGGGACCTTCGAGTTCCTTTTGGATAGGGTCGCATATTGGGCGTGACACTGTATCCTGATAAAGCAGGCTCAGGCTGCTACCGCCGTCCATCAGGACTCTAGTGAGGTTAAATCCATCGACGATTGGGTCTAAGACCAATGCGGCGAATCCACCATGACGGATACTGGTAGGGTGGTCCCTTCGATCGAAAGTGATCGGGCAAGAGGACCATAGATTGAACTTTGGGGCGACTGGCTCCATCGCATATACGTCCCTAAGTGCACGCTTCCGCTCCCTCTTGGGTATATGGGTTGCGTATATCATGTTTACCGTCCGTACTTGTGCGGGGAAACCCTTCTGTCCTCTACTATTCGGCGGCCGGGTCTCTCATCGTCGTCGCTATGTAGCCCCTTGTCATTGTTTTCGGCAATTAACTTGCCTGCCTGCTTGAATACCCAACAATCTCTGTTGGTGTGATTAGCTGGCTTTTCAGGGGTGCCATGTATCTGGCAAGAGCGGTCGAGTATTCGGTCCAAATTCGACGGACCCGGAGTAGTTCCTTTGAATGGCTTCTTCCGCTGACCGGATTTAGAGCCTCTGAATCCGGCGTTGACTGCCGTATCCTCATTGTTGTCGCCGTTAACGTGGCGTTTGTTTTTATTTCGACGCGACCTGCCGTTGTGGTCCTTAATATCTGGACTGCCAGCATTTTTGCTAAGGTTGTTGCTGCGAGCTAGCTAGCTGTCCTCTCCCGCACAGAAGTGGGTCATGAGTGATGTGAGGGCTGCCATGGATTTCGGCTTTTCCTATCCTAGGTGCCGGGCCAGCCACTTGTCGCGGATGTTATGTCTGAAGGCTGCGAGGGCCTCTGCATCCGGACAGTCGACGATTTGATTTTTCTTTCTTAAGAACCGTGTCCAGAACTGTCTGGCCGATTCGTCTGGCTGCTGAATTATGTGGCTTAGGTCATCGGCGTCTGGTGGTCGCACATATGTGCCCTGGAAGTTGTCGAGGAATGCGGCTTCCAGGTCCTCCCAACACCCAATTGACTCTGCGGGCAAGCTGTTAAGCCAATGCCGAGCTGGTCCATTAAGCTTGAGTGGGAGATACTTGATGGCGTGGAGATCGTCACCGCGGGCCATATGGATATGAAGGAGATAATCTTCGATCCAAACCGCGGGGTCTATTGTGCCATCGTAGGATTCAATGTTCACGGGTTTAAACCCTTCAGGGATTTGATGATCCATTACTTCGTCAGTGAAGCATAGTGGGTGTGCGGCGCCTCTATATTGAGCAATATCACGACGTAGCTCAAGAGAGTGTTGTCTGCTGTGTTCGGCCCGGCCGGAGTTGCTGTATCCGGCGCGACGGTAGTCGTCATGGGTCGTGGGGCGCCCACGTGATCCGTAGATAGATCTGGATTGTCTTGCCTTGTCCTCCAATATATCCCGCAAGTCCGGCGCATTCCCTCGTGGCTTCATACTTTTTGAGCGGTGCCGGGGTACGGTCCTGATGGAGGGCCTAGATGCCTCTCTGTTGCGACCACGGGGTGGTTGGTCTGCCGTATTGTGCGCTGGTGATGAAGGTTTGTATGCTTCCTCCTCTAGTCGGGGGAGCAACTTGCGTTTTGGGTAGCTCTGGGAGGGGCGTTCGAGTTCATACTCTTCGGCCGCGAGGACCTCTGTCCATCTGTCGGCCAGCAGGTCTTGATCAGCTTGAAGCTATTGCTGCTTTTTCTTGAGGCTATTTGTCATGGCGATAAGCCTGCGTTTAAAACGCTCTTGTTCGACGGGATCCTCTGGCACGACGAATTCATCGTCATTGAGGCTTGCCTCGTCTCCGGAGGGAGGCATGTAATTGTCATCCTCCTCGTCTGCCGCTCTCTCTCGAGGGCTGGCTTCCCGTCCTCTGTCTGAATCTTCTTTGGAGGGGTTGTCTTGACACTCTACGGGGTGTTATTATCTCCGTGCGGAATCTCCATTCTTCTTTGTGGCGGGATTTAGGCGGCGCCGCTAACGTCGGCGCTTGGGCTGTTTCTTAGAGGAATCTGCCTCCATTGCTTCTTCGCCGTCCCCATCCTTTGGGGTGTCCACCATGTATATGTCGTATGACGAGGTGGTCTTCCAGTGCCCTATAGGCGCTGGTTCTTGTTCGTCTCCGGCATGGTCGTCCATACCGTCGATGTCTTCGGAGTCGTAGTCTAGCATGTCGGTTAGATCGTCGACAGTGGCTACAAAGTGGGTGGTGGGTGGGCTTTGAATCTCTTCATCGTCCGCATCCCAACCATCACGACCGCAGTCCGCCAGGCTCTCGATAACGAGAGATGCTTTAGCGAATTTAGGATGTCGCCAAAGGGTGAGTGCTGAAAGATGTCCGCAACGGTGAACTCCATGATCGGCGCCCAATCGGATTCGATTGGCAGGGGCGCAGGAGGTTCGGAGTCCAGCAAGGAGTCCGGCGCCTCGGAGTCATGAGCTTTATAAGGGACAAGGTCGGTATTCGGCTCTATCGCCGTAGAAGTCGCAGCCCCCGAGGCGGTGTCCAGCCACCTGTCCTCGATCTGCGCGGTCTGCTCCGAACTATGTCGAGCGGACTCTGTGCAGCCTCGAGGCCTTTGTCGTGGCGAGCTAAATCATGCCCATCGTGACAGCACGGCACGCTCGGCTGTGGTTCGAATCCGTCGAAGGTCAAGTCTCCGCGGATGTCGGCCGTGAAGTTTAGGCTTCCAAACCTGACCTGATGGCCAGGGGCGTAGCTTTCGATCTGCTCCAAATGGCCAAGTGAATTGGCCCGCAGTGCAAAGCCGTCGAACACGAAGATCTGTCCGGGGAGGATAGTCTCACCCTGGACGGCGTTGTTGTTGATTGAAGAAACCATCAAGCCTATCGGTGACGACACAGAGGAACTCTCAATGAAAGCACCAATGTCGGTGTCAAAACCGGCGGATCTCGGGTATTGGGTCCTGAAATGTGCGTCTAGGCGGATGGTAACAGGAGACAAGGGACACGATGTTTTTACCTAGGTTCGGGCCCTCTCGATGGAGGTAAAACCCTACTCCTGCTTGATTGATATTGATGATATGGGTAGTACAAGAGTGGATCTACCACGAGATCAAGGAGGCTAAACCCTAGAAGCTAGCCTATGGTATGATTGTTGTAATGGTTGTTGCCTACGGACTAAAACCCTCCGGTTTATATAGACACCGGAGAGGGCTAGGGTTACACCGAGTCGGTTACAATGGTAGGAGATCTACATATCCGTATCGCCAAGCTTGCCTTCCACGCCAAGGAAAGTCCCATCTGGACACGGGACGAAGTCTTCAATCTTGTATCTTCATAGTCTTGGAGTCCGGCTGACGATGATAGTCCGGCTGTCCGGACACCCCCTAGTCCAGGACTCCCTCAAGAAGGAACCTTCATCAACAAAGCCAAATACACTCAAGACATGCTTAAAAGATTCAAGCTAAGTGATGTCAAGCCGGCTACTACACCAATGCCTACGAAGTGCCAACTTGACATCGATCCCAATGGTAAAGCGGTGGATCAAAAGGTATATCGCTCCATGATTGGCTCCTTGCTTTACCTTTGTGCATCTAGACTGGATATCATGTTGAGTTTGGGGATGTGTGCATGGTTTCAAGCCGCACCAAAGGAAAGTCACTATGTGGCGGTCAAGCGAATCTTTTGATATTTGGCTCATACCCCAAACTTTGGCTTATGGTACCCAAGAGGAGCAAACTTCAAGCTTGAAGGTTTCACAGTTCGATCGGGCGGAGACAAAGTGGATAGTAAGTCCACTTCCGGAGGGTGCCAATTTCTTGGTTGCTCTTTGGTAAGTTGGTCTTCCAAGAAGCAAAGTTGTGTGTCTCTCTCGTCCACCGAAGCGGAGTATGTGGCGGCCGGTAGTTGTTGTGCTCAACTCCTATGGATGAGGCAAACTTTAAAGGAGTACAGTGTCATTTGTAACAAAGTGCCTATTTGGTGTGATAACGAAAGTGTCATCAAGATTTCTCTCAACCTGGTGCAACACTTCAAGACGAAGCACATTGAGATTCGGTATCACTTCATCCGGGATCACATTAGGCGAGGGGAGATCGAGCTCAAGTATGTCAAAACTCATGATAACCTTGCAGATATTTTCACGAAGCCCTTGGATGAAGCAAGATTTCGCGAGTTAAGATCTAAATATCATTGATTTGAGCAATGTGACTTGAACCCGTGCACCCCCCACCACACTCAACTTTTTGTCTAGTTTAGGTGTAGGCATGGACATAGGGGGAGTGTTGTTCTCTCAATGAACTCTCCCTCCCCCCATTATGCATAAAATGATCAACTCTTTCACATTAGCCATTTTTTATGGTACTTGTGCTTCAAAGACGAGTTTTGGTCATGGGCCCAAGGATAATTCTTCGCGGTGCCATACCAATTGACTCAAACATAGGTGGCTCCGGCCACCGCCCTCTCTTGAGAGAGGCCAGAGCCCGCTCTTCTTTTGTGTGGTTGTCTTGAAGGAGTGGGTTCTGGATCTTGGTTAGTGTGTGTGCTGCCGCGTTGGTCTTTTTCTTGTTCTTGCTGTCCATTCTTTTTGTTGTGTTGAGTTTTGTCTAAGAGGCAGTTTTTGGTTGTTGGCGGTACTACCACTGCTGGCGAGCGGTACTACCGCTCCAAGCGGTACTACCACCCTCCAGCATGGTACTACCGCTGTGAGGCGCGGGCAGGGGGTTATATCGGGGCAGGGGGAATTTTCTTCTCCCCCATACCCATTCGCTCGGCCCCCTCGTTCTGTTCCTCACTCTCCAGCAACCGGCGCCGCGGGAGGGCTCCGGTGGATCTCCCTCTCCGGGGCGTCCCTCTCCATTTCCTTCGGTGGAGACGATCCCCACCTTGTCCTCTTGCCATGGATGCCGGTATTGCCCCCGTTCTCTTGTTCTTCTTGCCTAGATTTCCAATCTAGCATCTTCTGAAGCGATGAGTAGTTGCATCTCTAGATTTTTGGCTAAATCTAGGCTTGAGTAGGATGGAGAATGCTTCTAGGCAGTTTGGATTGATGTTTGGTTGGAGTATCTTTGAATTTGGTAGGGCGGTAGTGCGGATCGACCACAGTAGTAGGAAACTGTTGTTTCCCGTCTCGGCAGTACTACCGCCCTCTCGGCGGTACTACCGCTTGAGGCAGTACTACCGCTAGCAGTCGTGATACTACCGCTCCCTACCACTTCCACTATGCTTCTACCTTTCGGTGATCCTTTTTGCTCGTGTTTTGTGGCTTATGCTTGTTCTTTCTGGTTGTTTGCGTGTTCTTGTGTGTGGTTCCAGGTGATGAGGTCCCTGAGCATCAGGCTCGTCGTGTCAACCCCGGTCGTGCCACGTCCAAGCGCTACCGCACCACCGAGCCTGCCAGAGGTTCTTCAAGTGCTCCACCTCCACCTCAACTCCAGAAGAAGCCTGGGATCAAGCCAAAGCCAGGAAAAACCATGCCAGAAATGCAGCCAAAGGAGTTCTAGGCAAGGCGCCGCAGCAACCCGTATGAGGCTGACCAAGATCCCACTTTGGTCAACCGTCCGTTCTGGAACAGGTTCCAGTATGCCATCTTCTTCGATGTTCTCAAAGCCAAGAAGAATCTCTATGTCAATGTGCACTCCATCGAAGCAAGATCCTGACTACTTTGGTGAAGCTCTTCAGATGTGCACTCAACTGAACATTCTTGGGATCATGAAATTCAACAAGGACTTTGATGCTGATATTGTGGCTCAATTCTATGCCACGGTTCACCTTGGGACTGATCGGGGCAGACAACGACTGGATGACCAATAACAAGTTGCTTTCAGTCAAGTGGAAAGCGTTCATGGAGTTGATTGGGGTGCAAGATCTAGGTCTTGAGTCTTCTATCGGCTTTCGCCCTCACGGCCGCCCCAATGCCACTCACAAGCAAGCTCTCTGGCCCTACTACACTTTGAGGATCAACCATGAGACAAAGAAGGAAACCTATGAGCTGCCTGCCTATCTGGATATCCTACACCGCATCTTCGGAGAGACTCTTTTCCCTCGTATCGGGAATCTGGACCAGGTTCACTCCTATCTCATGGAAATGCTTCTTTTCTTCCAGCGTGAGAAGGGACAGCACACCGGAGAGTCCTTGGATATCTCTCATGTTATGTGGTCTGAGCTGCTATCTGCTATCTCCGAGTGCAAGTGCCTGATTTATGGTCCGTTCATCATGCTGCTCATTGAGAAGGCCTGGGATGTGTCTACCCCAAGGTGCCACTAGAGACTGGAGAGTTGATCTCTCACGATGTCAAGCGTCTGAGGAAGAAGGATAACTGGGGCACTCAGGCCCCTAGGACTGGAGTTCCTTCGTCTGCTACTGCCATGGAGACCGAGGAGGAGACTGGGGCTGATGATGATGATGATGACTA
The DNA here is from genome assembly GCA_021437245.1 of Aegilops speltoides. NCBI lineage: Eukaryota > Viridiplantae > Streptophyta > Magnoliopsida > Poales > Poaceae > Aegilops > Aegilops speltoides. Next base: position 349,015,516 of record CM038145.1, on the reverse strand, counting down.
CATGCCTTCTGAGGCAGAGCCCTCTTGGGCAAAGAAGCTCAAGCTCAAGATGAAGAAGTTGTTCTGCATGGAGTCTCACGGTCAGTACATGACTCATGTGGCTGAGAAGAAGGCCTAAGGTCGCCACAAGGAAGGAACTCCGGTAACACATCCTCGTCTCCACCGGCTCCACTCTTGGTTATTTCGTGCCTTTACCTTTGCAAGCCTACTTGTTTTACATCCTTTGCTTGCTTGTGTGCTAGTTGTTATTGCATCATATAGGTTGCTCACTTAGTTGCACATCTAGACAACCTATTTTGTTGCAAAGTTTAATTTGGTAAAGAAAAGCTTAAAAAATTGTTAGTTGCCTATTCACCCCCCCCCCCTCTAGTCAACCATATCGATCCTTTCAGTATGTAACCAAACCTTTAGAGATGTAATGGTGGAACATTAAAAATGTTGTGAGCAACTTGTTTTCACATCAACCTGAACTTAGAATTAGAAAATAATCTAATCCTCAACCATAGCAGCAGGAGTTTTGCTCTATGTTGGTTTCGTCATTCTCTTTTACTAGTTCTTAAATTTTGGATAGTTTTGGTTTTAGAAGGGAGAGAGAGGGATTGGTGGAATGGTTTGTTGTATTTCTTAAGCCTCGTGGGCATATATATATATAGGAGTACAAAGACCAACTTGGAGTACAAGACAAGGCAGAAACAAATCCTAGTCTATCTCGTCTTTCCTAATAATCAATATACTCAACATCCCCCCCACAGTCACAACGGTAGCAACGCAGACGGTGAAACTGGAGAAGAATCCGAAGGTAAGCCGACAGCCCCCCTCCCCCCAGTCGTAATGGGCGATGCATCGTGGAAGCCGTGGCTGGAGTGAAAACCGACGAGGTTGCTCAAGTAAGGCGGTAGCCCTTTGTGTCATTTGTCGAGGCAGCCGAGAGCGTAGAGTGGTGTTGTCGTGGTCAAGGTAGTCGTGCGAAGAACGCCATGGTCGATGTCGAGTCGGGGTAGCCGGTGTCGAGGAAGTCGTCGTGGAGCCGCGGGCGCAAGGAGGCGCCAAGTTAGTCATGGGCGCAGTGGTGTCGCAGTAGTGGTGCACCGGGAAGAAGACGGTGTTGATGATGCGTTGTGTTGGGGTCGCCAAGCACGGGGACACATCATAGACGAAGGCATGCACCGGTGTTGCCAGCACCGGGCATGTGTAGACGGATGAAGACAAAGTTGACGAAAGTGTCACACCAGGCTTGCCAGGCCCTGGTACACATCATGGACGAAGGCATGCTTCGGTGTTGCCAGCACCGGGCATGCGTAGACTGGGACCTGCACGAGCTGTACGCTACGTCGAAGAAGTCGGAGAGGCCAACAGAGAAGGAATTGACGACGGTTGCGGCGCCAATCGGCACGGGGCCGATGTCGCTCGCGGTTGTTAGAGTAGATGAAGTGGTCGAGATAGATGATGGTGACACTGGCGACAGGATGGTGCTGGATGAAGACGAAGGAGGTGGACGGGCGGCGGCTACGCGGGTAGCGATGACGGCAGCCGAAGAAGAGCGGCGGCGACGGCTAGGTTAGGAGCGCAACGACGATGCTCGAAGTAGGCGATGAGAACCCAACAACGTGACAAACCGGCGCGGATAGTAGAGTTCCCGCACCAAGGAAGGTGGCGCGGCGCATTCCACGAGAGGTCGACGCGCGGGGATGGCGGTGGACTGCGGGCCGCGGTGCTATGGCCCGAAGGGGCGACGCAGTGGCGGCACGCGGGTTGGGGCTACGGCGGGGACCGCGTATCGCGACTCTATGACCCGAAGGGGCGACACAACGGCGACGCGCGGGTCAGTGCAACCACGGGGATGGCCTCGGGGTGGCGGCGGGAACCGCGTATCGCGGCATTATGACCCAAAGGGGAAACGCATTGGCGACGCGCAAGTCGATGCAGCCGCAAGGAGAACCACGGGGCTGCGGCGCTGTGGCCTGACGAGGCGACGCGGCAGCAGCCCGTTTCTCGATCGATGGAGGGGCATTGCTGAACCCAGGGACGATCTTCACGGGACCCGCAAAGGCGCAAGCAACCGACGGGCCAGGTCGGTCGCATGGCGTAGATGAGGCGGATCGCGGCGGCAAGCAGGTGATCAAACCATCGCACGCGAGGTCTAGGATGCCGCACGGTGGAGGTGGGGTGGCGACAGAGTCCGAGATGAAGCCAACAATGGCGGACGGCGTGGGATGTCGTGCGACCGGCACCCGGGCTGCCGAAGCAGCGCTGGCCCCGGGTAGCGAGGCCCGAGCGACCAACGGAACAGCGGCGCCTGAGTTGAGACAGTCGACGAGCCTGACGCTGTAGGGGACGCGGCCGGCGTAGATCGACGAGCGGGCCGGCGCGCGGATGACTGCGTGAGGGGCTGCATGTCGCGCGAGGCCGCCGTGCCGGTGAAGAAGCCTGCCGGTTGCGCCGGTGTCGGTGTAGAGGTGCACGGGGGTCGATGGTGGCGGCGGACGACGCAAACCGATCTAGCATAGATCGGAAGACCAATAAGAAAACGCCGATCAAAGCGACTGGCGCGAGAGAGGGAGAAAATCCGGATAAAATGATCGGAAAAAGACTCTCTAGGGCAGCCTGTTAACATGACCGCAAACAAAACCTAGGTACGAGCGGCGCGGCCCCTGGCGGTGGTCATGGAGGCCGACCGCCCCGGAGGCGGCGCGTGGGCGGAAGCGTCGGGCGGCGGCTAGGGTTTGGATCGGTTAGGCTGATACCATGTTAGTAGGGAGAGAGAGGGATTGATGGAATGATTTATTGTATTGCTTGAGTCTCGTGGGCATATATATAGGAGTACAAAGACCAACTTGAAGTACAAGACAAGGCAGGAACAAATCCTAGTCTATCTCGTCTTTCCTCATAATCAATATACTTAAAATTTGGCTTGCTTTGGTTTATGGTATTGTCCTTTTTTTCCTTTGCATTTTCTCAGCAATCTTTCAATACAAGAAAAAAAATTCAAGACAAGAACTTGTTTTCGCATAAAAATGTGTGTCTAAAAAAATAGCTTTCACATCGGTTTGAACCATAAATGTGGAAATAAACTCTGATGATTTGATATTAGCGAGAAAATTAAAATCAACAAAACAGGAAATTATTCCACAATGTTTCCGTTTGAGCCGTGCCGTCGATCACCTTTTTTTTAGACACTGCTATCACATACATCTAAAATTTTGAAATGTTAAAATCAACATGAAAATCCAGATACCGAGAATCAAAATTAGAATTGTACTGTGCATGTCATGGTTCATGTTGTATTTTGAAGCCTTGCTTAATTATTTGTTGATAACATCCTTATTCTCTCACACACAAAGATAGGGACAACAGTGGCAAGTTGAGAGTGGTCGATGTGGGATATAGGAGGCGGTATAAGTGTTATTCATTACATTTGGCGAACGCTTACAGGCTGAAAGGAAGCAACATTCATGCAACATCCTCTATTACATTACAAAGAAAACGGAAACATAAGTTTGTGCATAACATGGGCTGAAAGAAAGCAACATTCATGCAACATCCTTTATTGGATTACAAAGAAGACGAAAACATATACTTCTGCGTAACATGTGAACTGCAGTGCCAAACCATTCACTGACTATATTCTCCTGGCCTTTTTAACTGGGAGCTCCCTATTCACCGTGAGCGAACGGGGCCGCATCATGGGTGTCAGAAAGACCGGTGTCGGTCTTGACGGTGACCATATCAGCAGAAGACTCATCCACATAGACCTCGACCAAAGACATGTCCTCGATCTTGACCCCAGTGACATTCTTGATCTTGCCCTTCTCCACAAAAGCGGTCACCTCAATGTCGTAGGAGACGGTCTGCTTGATCTTGTTGAACGTGTGCTCTTTGTTCTTCTTCTGAAGTATCCACACAAACCCACTCTCACAGTTGTGCCCAACCTCCTCGATGTCATCCATAGGAAAGAGGCCTTTCGGGAGGCCAAGCTCTTCGAGAAGCTCAACGGTCTTCTTCTTACAGATATCGTTCCCCTTGTGGACCTCTCTGCCAGCATAGTGGCTCTCAACCAGCTGGGACGCCATTTGAGCACCTTCTTAGCTTGGACTTGTTTGCTTTGGAGTGGGTTTCTAGGTTTGTGAATTGGCAGATGAGCTTGTGGTACTTGATAGATCAGGATCTGATGGTGCTGCCTTATATAGATGGTGTTGTAGGATATTATGATTGCACGATGTATTGCTCTTCATGCATAGGCACGTATATATGATGTACAAAGGTGGGCCACGGACCTCAACTATACAAAGAACTAGGAGGTGGCCCAATACACAATATGCACATACCACATATACTCAACCCCCTCGGGCAGTCAAAGCGGCACCGCGGCTGACGCAAATACTGGATCGGAACTCCTCAAATGACGCCGTAAGCAAGCCCTTGGTCATGATATCGGCAAATTGTTGGGAAGTAGGGACGTGTAAAACACGAATATGGCCAAGGGCCACCTGTTCCCGAACAAAAGGAACATCCAACTCCATATGCTTGGTCTGTCAATGATGCACCGGGTTAGCGGAGAGGTAGACCGCCGAGAAGCTATCGCGGTAGACCACCATGGCACGGTCAACAGGGCAAGAAAGCTCCTGAAGCAACTGGCGAAGCCACGAACACTCGGCGGCGGCATTGACCACCGCACGATCCTCGGCCTCAGCACTAGAACGAGAGACCGTAGGCTGCCGCTTGGACAACCACGAGATAAGTGAGGGTCCTAGGTAGACACAATAGCCCGGAGTGGAGCGACGAGTGTCAGGGAAGCCCGCCCAGTCTGCATCGGAGTAGGCGGCGAGGGCGGTGTCGGCGGAGGCGTTAAGCGTGACGCCAAGATCCATAGTGCCACAGATATAGCGGAGAATCCGCTTGACGACAACCCAGTGAACGTCTCGAGGAGCATGCATATGAAGACACACCTGCTGCACGGCATACTGGATCTCCGTTCGAGTCAGAGTGAGGTACTGGAGAGCACCAATGATAGACCGATAGAAAGCAGCATCCGAAGCAGGAGAACCATCCGTGGCAGAAAGCTTGGCCTTCGCATCAACAGGCGTAGTGGCGGGCTTGCAGTTAAGCATGCCGGCACACTCCAAGAGCTCATGAGCATACTTCCGCTGATGAAGGAAGAAGCCATCTGGACGGCACACCACCTCGACACCGAGGAAGTAGTGAAAAGGACCCAAGTCCTTGATGGCGAACTCAGCGTGAAGACGAGCCATGAGCTGACTGAGGAGACCAGCCGTACATGCCGTCAGGATGATGTCGTTGACATAGAGCAGCAAATAGGCCGTGTTAGAGCCCTAATGGTAGACGAAGAGCGAGGCGTCCGAGCGGGTAGAGCGGAACCCAAGCTGGTGGAGAAATGTCGCGATGCGCTGGTACCAAGCACGCGGAGCCTTCTTGAGTCCGTACAAGGACCACGAAAGCAGGCACACATGGTTGGGAAGCGCTGGGTCAACAAACCTGGTGGGCTGCTGGCAGAAGGCCTGCTCCTTGAGGTGACCATGGAGGAAGGCGTTGGAGATGTCCATCTGATGCGCCGGCCAAGCATGGGAGACTGCAAGGTGGAGAACCGTGCGTACCGTGCCAGGCTTGACGACCGGGGTGAAGGTGTCGGTGAAGCCGATGCCAGCACGCTGTCGGAAGCCACGAACGACCCAGCGTGCTTTGTAGCGACGAAGGGTACCATCAGGACGGAGCTTGTGTTTAAAGACTCACTTCCCGGTAATCACGTTGGCGTGCCGGGGACGGGGAACAAGCTGCCACGTCCGGTTGCGCAACAGAGCATCAAACTCCTCTTGCATCGCAGCCATCCAGAGCGGGTCACGGAGCGGCTCGAGCGAAGGGCAACGGCGGCGGCTCGAGGTGGGCGCCGCATGGGCGTAGTCATCCGAGGCGTAAGCGCGAGCTCGGCGAAAACGCCAGATCGTCGCTGGTAACGGACTAGCCACAGCGCGCCGAGGGGGCGGGGGCAAGGGCGCCGGTGGCGCGCTGGAAGGAGGGCGCGGTGGCGCCGAGGGGCGAGCACCGGGGCATCACGGGGGCCGCGTGCGCCAATGCCGGGGGCGCCAAGGGTACCAGCGCCGCGACTGTAGGAGGCACCGCATGTGGGGGCGCGCCTCAAAGCCAGGGGCAGGCCAAGAGAGGCGCGCGAGAGCCCTGGGAGAGGCGTCGAGGAGCCCGCGTCACCGATGGCGGGAGGAACAGCCGGGGGAACCTGCTGAAACGGAAACACATGCTCATCAAAGTAAACGTGCCGAGAAGTGAACATACGGTGGGAGACGGGATCGTAGCACCAATATCCCTTGGATTTGGATGGGTAGCCGATGAAGATGCAAGCGACAGAACAAGGTGCGAGTTTGTAAGGTGCGGAGTCGGCAGCGCTAGGATAGCAAAGGCACCCAAAAATACGCAAACCATCATAAGATGGGGGTGTACCGAAGAGAAGATGGTGAGGTCAATAGTTCCACCGTGGACGGTAGGGGCGAAGGTTAAGAAGAAGTGAAGCAGTAGCGAGTGCGTCCGACCAGAAACGAGGCGGCGCATTAGCATGGAATAGGAGCGTGCGAACGCAGTCATTCAGAGTGCGAAGGACGCATTCGGCTCGACCGTTCTGCTGTGAAGTGTACGGGCATGTGAGACGAAAAACCGTGTCGTGGTGCGACAGAAAAGTGCGGAAAGCAAGGTTGTCGAACTCTTTTCCATTGTCGGTCTGAAAAGCAAGGATGGGACGCCCAAACTACGTGCTGACATAGGAGTAAAAAGTCGTCGAAGTGGAGAGTGCATCTGACTTTCATCGTAAAGGAAACGTCCACATACAGTGAGAATAATCATCAAGGATAACCAGATAATATAATTAGCCTGAGTTACTAGGAACTGGAGAGGTCCACACATCGCTATGAATCAACTTAAAAGGAAAAGAAGCTATGGTGGTGGAGTTATTAAACGGGAGGCGAACATGTTTGCCGACACGACATGCATGACAGGTGTGATCCTATATCTTATTACAATTGAAATTGAAACTCCTAAGAATATGAAGAAGTGTGACGGGGTTGGGATGACCCAAACGAGCGTGCCAGAGATCGACGCCGGCGGAGAGAGCAACCGGTGCGGTGGTGGAGGAGGACGACGAAAGAACCGGATAGAGCTTGTCGAGGCTGTCACATCGGTGAAATACCATCCTGGTTCAAGCATCCTTGACGCAAAAACCAAGCTCGTCAAATTCAACAGTAACAAGATTTTCACGAGTTAAAGAACGAACGAGAATAAGGTTCTTAATAAGATGAGGTGACACAAGTATGTTAGACAAAGTAACAGGCATGCAATTAGAAGGAAAAGAAGTGTACCCGACATGTGTAATGGGGAGTGTGGAACCGTCACCGACAATGATGCGGCGGTCGGTGGTGATGGGAGTGAAGGAGGCAATATTACCAGGATGAGCAAACATGTGAGCCGTAGCCCCGGTGTCCATGTACCAATCACCGCCTCCAGTGTAGTTGTTTGGCGTAGGCGCGGTGTGCAACGCAGCAAGGAGTGCCGGATCCCAAGGCGCCGGCGGCAGGGCCAATGAGGGCGGCGGCGGGGCCGCATGGAGACCGTACGCGCCGCTCAGCTGCGGTGTTGGGTATCCTCCGTACGGCTGTGCAGCCGCGTAGTACGCCTGGTGCGCCGGCGTACGCGACACGGGAAGGGTCGGTGCAGGAGCCCGTGGAACCGGCATGGTGTAGGCATGAACAACACCGGTCCACGGGTTGTAGTCGGAGGCCCACGGAGGGGGCACCTAGAACTGCTACTGCTGACGGGGCTAGCCAGCGCCATGCGGCTGCTGCTGACCGCCGAGGCAGCCCCCACCACGCTGGCCCCCGCGGCGCCATTCGGCGGGAGGGACGGGCAGTCCATAGGGCAGCGGAAGCAGCCCCGGCTGCTGGGGCGCCGGGTACGGCCGTGGTGTTGGGAAGGGCGCGGGTGGTGCGGGGGCGCGGCCGGGGCGGCTGGAGGCATCGAGGGCGCGTCGCGGGTGGTGCCGGCGGCGAGGGCAGTGTGGATGGCACGCGCCTTCACCTGCTTCATCCTCCGCTCCTCCAAGTGGAGGTACGCAACGAACTTGGCGAAGGACGGGTTGGGGATGAGGCTGAGGTTCGCCGCGGCGTTGCCGAAGTCCTCGTTGAGCCCGGTGGTGAGCGTCCTGAGGAGGAGGTCATCATCGATCTTCGCGCCAATATCGCGGAGCTCGTCAGCGAGAGTCTTCAGGCGGCGACAATAGTCGTCGACGGAGGTGTTGTCCTGGTGACACCCAAAAAACTCTTGCTGCAAAAAACGCAACGCTGGAGTTGGTTGTCGGTGAAGAGCCCATTCAGCTTGGTCCACACGGTGCGGGCATCGTCATCGTCCTGCACGACCGTCTGGAAGAGGTCCAGTGAGATGGTGAGGAAGAACCAACGGATGATCGTGGTGTCGATGGTGAACCAGTCATCAAACTTGGGGACAAGGCTGGAGTCGACGGTCCACGTGGTCGATGAGGTGATACTCCCGGAACACGAGGGAAAAATACGTCTTCCACGTGTAGTACGGAGAGTCTGCCTGCGAGAGACGAACCGGCACCCGCTCGAAGATGTTGAGGTTGCAGATGTCGTTGACGTCGGGAGGGTTGGCGTTGGCAAACGGATTGGAGTTCGTGGATGCAGAAGACGCGACAGACGACATGGCTCGGGTGTGGCGGCTTCGGCGGCTCGGGTGGCGGCAGCGACTGACGAGGTGATGCAAGCGAGCAGGCGAGCGGGTGGCGATGCATTCCAGGCTTCGGGCGATGCGTTGCAGGCTGCAGTTGACGAGGTGGATGGCAGAAGCGTGATGCGGCAGCGGGCGAACGGCGAGTTGACAGTGGGCGACGCGGGGCGAGCTGGCAGCGAGAGTTGACGCGACGCGGGTCGGGCGATGCGCAGGGTAGCGGGCTGGCGATGCGGGCGGCGGGGTCGGGCAAGACGCAGGGTAGCGAGCTGGCGATATGGGCGGCGGGGTCAGCCGAGACGCGGGGTAGCGGGCTGGCGATGCGGCTAGTGCTGCGGCGGGCGATATGCGGGGTAGCGAGCGACGCGGATTGCGACTTAGCGAGCGGTGCGGGCTGGAGGAGCGGCGGCCGGCGCGGTTGGCGCGCGAGCGATGGTGGATGGGAGACGGTGGCGGCGCGGAGGAGGCGCGCGGCAGCGGCAACAGAAGACTAAGGTTTAGAACCTAGAAACTGATACTCTAGAAGATTATGATTGCACGATGTATTGCTCTAGGTGCATAGGCACGTATATATGATGTATAAAAGTAGGCCACAGACTTCAATTATACAAAGAACGAGAAGGCAGGCCCACAATATACACATAACACATATACTCAACAGGTTCAAACTGTAACGGCTCCTAAATGCCTCTAGGATGGATTCATGCGCGGCTGCGCGCGCCAACCCAGTGAGACCGGCAGCTCTCTTTTATGGACTTCTTTCAGATAATTCTTGTTTTGAAGAAAAAAGATGGTCGTCTCCCCTTTGGAGTTAGCTCATTACGTCCAGCCATATCTGACCATTGAAATGCCTTATGCTGAACTGGTCAAGGATGACTGAATTGACCATTGCGTATATTGGTGTAGAAGAAGTCCATGTGATCTTATCCAAGAAGCCGGGCTGGCATGGAGTACGCTCGTTCGAGATTCTTAAAAGAAAGAAGCATAAGTTGGTGGTCTCGGGAGATACAAAAAATCAGTTCCCGAGTCAAAATAAATAAATAAATCAGTTCCCTTTGCACTTAGACTACAAGCTTTGTGGGCAAAGCAATTCACGGAACGCTGACCTTGTTTTCACATAAACTGAGAAATTATTCGACAATGTTTCTTTTTTCGGGGAAACTGAAGATCTATTCATTTTCAATCATGACAATACAACGAATATATATATAAAATTACATCCAGATCCGTAGACCACCTAGCGACGATTACAAATACTGAAGCAAGTCTAAGGCGCCGCCGTCATCGCCTCTCCCTCTCCGGAGACGGGCAAAATTTGTTGTAGTAGATAATTGAAAAGTCTTCGTATTAAGGCCTCATAGGACCAGCGCACCAGAACTGCAACCGCCGTAGATTAAGATTAGCGTAGATTGGAATGATCCAATCTGAAAACACATGAATGTAGACGACCAGATCCACCGGAAACACACTTCAACACACCCATCGACGATGCCGGGACGGGGCTAGGCGGGGATAATTTTACTCCATCTTGAGGGACCCACCACCGGCTCGCCTTCCTGAGCAGGACACAAACCCTAAGAAAACTCCAAGAAACAACTAACCCCCCACCCCCCTGCCGGCAAGGACCGGGATCCACCGCTCTCAAATGGCTCTAGGGCCATTGGAGACGGGGTGATGTTGGCGGGAGGCAGAAAAACCCTAAGCATTTTGTCTCATCTGGTGAACTACCGTGGCGAGGAGTTGATCCCTAGCATGTCTAGACCAAGCGTCCAACAACAGGTTCAGTGTTAAAGTCACGTGGACATGTACCTCTCCAATATTCTGTTGTAACCATCCTCTGTGGTCTCTTTGTGAGTGGCTAGGTCGGGTCGCTGGTGCTCATGTCATGTGGGTTAGGGTGTATCGGTTTAACCCGGTTTCTCGTTAGTCAAGTGGGCATTTCTCACTCTCTTCTTAATTAATAAAAATAACAAGTCTTCTGCCTCATTAAAAAATGTTGTTAAAGAATAGAGTAGCTTGGCATCATCATAGATTTTGGTAGTTCCATTCACCGAATTATTTTTGCCTATTTAAATGTTTGGAATAGCTTACTGTTGCATATTGCATGGCTGTTTTTCCACACTAAATTGAAAAATCCATAGTTTAGCAATCACAAACTTAGCCTTTTTATAGGTATTTTCCACATCAAATTGTAAGATAATTTAGCATTTCAACAGTCACAAACTTAGCCTCAAACTAACTAATTTCTAATCCTTCCTATTCTCAACTGAGTAGAGGGTTGTGGCATGATGAGTGCTTTCCGTTTTATGTTGTCCCTAACCAAACCTTTAGAGATATAATGGTGGAACATTAAAAATGTCGTGAGCAACTTGTTTTCACATCAATTTGAACTTAGAATTAGAAAATAATCTAATCCTCAACCATAGCAGTAGGAGTTTTGCTCTGCGTTGGCTTTGCCATTCTCTTTTACTAGTTCTTATATTTTGGCTAGTTTTGGCTGCTCTGGTTTCTGCTTTTGTTCTCTTCTGTTCCTTTGCATTTTCTCAGCAATTTGTCAACACAGGAAAAAAAATCGAGACAAGAACTTGTTTTCGCATAACAATATGTGTCTAATAAAATAGTTTTCACATCGATTTGAACCATAAATGTGGAAATAAACTCCGATGATATGATATTAGCAAGAAAATTAAAATCAATAAAACAGGAAATTATTCCACAGTGTTTCCATTTGAGCCTTGCTGTCTATCTCTTTTTTTAGACACTGCTATAACATATATCTAAAATTATGAATGCTAAATATCAACATGAAAATCTAGATATCAAGAAATCCAAGGCTCATGTTGTATTTCAAAGCCTTGCTTAATTATTTGTTTATAAGGCCCTTATTCTCTCACACACAAAAATAGGGACAGCAACGGGAAGTTGAGAGTGGTCGATGTGGGATATAGGAGGCGGTATAAGTGTTATTCATTACATTTGGCGAACGCTTACGGGCTGAAAGAAAGGAACATTCATGCAATATCCTTTATTAGATTACAAAGAAAACGAAACATATACTTCTGCAAAACATGGACTGAAAGGAAGCAAACATTCATGCAACAGCCTTTATTAGATTACAAAGAAAACGGAAACATATAATTCTGCATAACCTGTGAACTATAGAGCCGAACCATTCACTCACTTTATTCTTCTGTCCTTTTTAACTAGCAGCTCCCTATTCTCCAATAGCGAACACGGCCACATCATGGGTGTCCGACAGACCGGTGTCGGTCTTGATGGTGACCTTATCATCAGAAGACTCATCCACATAGACCTCGACCAAAGAAAACTCCTCGACCTTGACCCCGGTGACCTTCTTCGTCTTGCCCTTTTCCACAAAAAAGGTCACCTCAGTGTCGTAGGAGACGGTCTCGTTGAGCTTGTTGAACATGTGTTGTTTCTTCTTCTTCTGAAGTATCAACACAAAGCCACTCTCACAGTTGTGCCCGACCTCCTGGATGTCATCCATAGGAAAGAGGCCTTTTGGGAGGCCAAGCTCTTCGAAAAGCTCCACGGTCTTTGAGGGAGTCTTGGATTAAGGGGTCCTTGGACAGCCGGACTATACACTTTGGCCGGACTGTTGGACTATGAAGATACAAGATTAAAGACTTCGTCCCGTGTCCGGATGGGACTCTCCTTTGCTTGGAAGGCAGGCTTGGCAATTCGGATATGTAGATCTCCTCCTAGCCCCCTCCGGTGTCTATATAAACCGGAGGGTTTAGTCCGAAGGACAACAACAATCATTATCATAGGCTAGCTTCTAGGGTTTAGCCTCTACGATCTCGTGGTAGATCAACTCTTGTAATACTCATACCATCAAGATCAATCAAGCAGGAAGTAGGGTATTACCTCCATCGAGAGGGCCCGAACCTGGGTAAAACATCGTGTCCCCTGCCTCCTGTTACCATTAACCTTAGACGCACAGTTCGGGACCCCCTACTCGAGATCCGCCGATTTTGACACCGACATTGGTGCTTTCATTGAGAGTTCCACTGTGGCGTCACGATAGGGCTTGATGGCTCGCCTTGTTGTCAAGGACAACATCACCTCTGGAGGAACCCTGGCTGTAGGCCAGACTCTCCGGCTGGGTGGTTTCTTCATGGCCGCCCATTCGGCTGCCACGCCGACGATGACTTCTCAGGTCATCAAGAACAACCTCCGCATCAGCTCGGAATTCACCGAGCAGATGGATACAATGGAGCTCTCCTCCCTGAACGAGCTCTTGGATCGCATCGCCGCCCTGGGAGTCGTTACGGACTATGATCGGATCGGGCTTAAACCCGACCAAAAGGGAGATTAACTCTCCGCTGGTCACCCATCAGATAGCGGTGGTGGAGGAACAAAACAACGATTCTTCCTCTATTTTGAGGACAAACTATGTCCGGATTCCCGAGCTCTCCGAGCCGGATACCCGTCTACGGGAGGACTGACCCAGGCTCCGAACTTAGAATCGGGCAACAGGCCACAAATATTGGGCAACATCCTGGAGCCCGAGCTGCCAAGCTCGGGAGCTCCTTGCCCCTGGGTCTCAGATCGGATCAGGACGTGGACTTAAGTCTACCCGCCCACCCAGACACAAGTGATCTTTCCCACATTAGACAAGAGCCCCAAGAGACAGTACACCACTTCTGGGCCAGATTCCTCCTTGTAATGAGCAAGGTTAAGGACTGTCACGAGGAAGACGCAATCTCATTCTTTTGCAAAAATTGCACGGACAAGGGAATCCTCAACGCCATAAGTCGCCGTGACATAGCACACTTCGCCGACTTGGCGGCCATAGTACAGAAGTATTGTGCGATGGAAAGTGCTTGGAAAACCCAAACAAAATTTTGGGATCCTCCGGCTCTAACTAAACCCCTCGTCCGAACTAAAAGGGTGCGCTCTCGCAAGTCACCCAATCCGATTACAAAGAAGCCAAAGCCCTCTACAGGGCATGGAACCGTGCTGGAGGGATGGCTCAACAGGCCATTGTAGGATCGAAAGTATGTCTAGAGGGGGGGTGATTAGACTACTTGACAATATAAAAATTATGCCTTTTGACAAAGACAAGTTTTTGGCAGATTCACAATGATGATCAAGTCAAGCATCACCCTACACATGCAATTCTAGAGTATAGGCAGCGGAAAGTAAATTGCACATGTAGTAAAGAGAGGTGGAGAAGAGCAAACGCAATTTTGGAGACGCGGTGATTTTTCTCGTGGTTCCGATAGGTGGTGCTATCGTACTTCCACGTTGATGGAGACTTCAACCCACGGAGGGTAACGGCTGCGAGAGTCCACGGAGGCTCCACCCACGAAGGGTCCACGAAGAAGCAACCTTGTCTATGCCATCATGGCATCGCCCACAGAGGGCTAGCCTTACTCGGGGTAGATCTTCACAGTAGGCGATCTCCTTGCCCTTACAAACTTCTTGGTTCAACTCCACATCTCGACGGAGGCTCCCAAGCGACACCTAACCAATCTAGGAGGCACCACCCTCCAAAAGGTAATAGATGGTGTTGATGATGATGAACTCCTTGCTCTTGTGCTTCAAATGATAATCTCCCCAACACTCAACTCTCCTCACTGATTTGGCTGTGGTGGAAGAAAGGATTGAGTGGAAAGCAACTTGGGAAGGCTAGAGATCAAGCTTCATATGGTGGGAGTGGAGCAACTTGATCTCAACACAAGGGTAGGTAGTTCTCTTCTCAAAAATGTAAGGTAGGAGTGGTAGTACTTTCTGATGGCTCTCTCCACGAATGAAGAGGGGGTGGAGGGGTATTTATAGCCTCCACACAAATCCAACCGTTACACACATTTGACCAATCTCGGTGGGACCGAAGTTGACAACTCGGTGAGACCGAAAGTTCAAATCATGTGAACGTTGGGATTTTCGGTGGGACCGAAAATACAAACTCGGTTAGTCCGATTCGTGCAAAGACAAGAGCTTGCCAATCTCGGTGGGACCGACTTCATCATCTCGGTGACACCGATTTGATGACGAAGGTTCTGAAGCTTGGCAACTCAAGTTTGGTGAGACCGAGTTCGAATCGGAAAATCTGAGATTTCTAGGGTTTGGCTTTGTGGCTGAGGTGGTTCATCTCGGTGTGGTGAGTTTGGAATATCGGTGGGACCGAGATTACTTATGAGTGTATATGGCAGTGAAAGTTGCTGATAGTTTAGGAGATGTATCACTAAGCACTTTGAGCAACCAGATCATCATCATAACCTCATCCCCTTTTAATAGTATTGGCTTTCCTATGGACTCAATGTGATCTTGGATCACTAAACCAAAAATGGAGTCTTGAGCTTTTGCCAATGCTTGCCTTAGCATTTTGAGGGGTCCACTTCTTCGGTCCTTGCCATACCCATATCACTGAACTTTCTGAAATGATTCTCAAGAAACTATTAGTTCAATGATATATATGTTGTTATTAATTACCAAAACCACCCGGGGATTAGTTGCACTTTCAGCCATGCAAAATTCACAGCACACCGGGCATCATACCAACACACAGCGTTAGAGCATGTTGGATACTCCGGCAGGTGGCCAAGAGCGGCGAGGACCTTCTCATCAACAATACTGCAGAGCACCATCCCGTAGAGAATAACAATACAGTACTGCGGTCTTCGAGACTTTCGCCTCAAACAATAGGCACAAGCGAGCGCTCTGCAGCCTCGCTGAAGTCTGCCACGTCGCAGCAATAAACCCGTGGAACGATACGGCCATAACCTTCGATGCCAGCGACGAACCTCAATTCCAAACAGTCCGAGCACCGGCCGCTTTGGTCCTTAGTCCAATTGTGGATGGCTTCCGGCTTACTAAAGTGCTCATGGACGGCGGCAGCGGATTAAACCTCATCTATGAGGAAACTCTTAACAAAATGGAAATAGATAAGAGCCGCATTGAGCAAAGCAGCACGACCTTCAGAGGAATCATCCCTAGTCTGGAGGCACGATGCGCGGGAAAAATAACACTGGATGTGGTATTCGGCACGCCGGAGAATTATAGGTCCGAAGAAATCACATTCCAAGTGGCCCCGTTTAACAGTGGTTACCACGCCCTTTTAGGGCGGGATGCATTCACAAGCTTCCAAGCTATACCCCATTATGGGTACATGAAGCTTAAGATGCCGGGGCCCAATGGAATCATCACTCTAGCCAGTGATCCGAACATAGCACTCCGCGTCAAAAATAAAACCACCGCACTAGCCCTGGAGGCATTATCTGAAGCCCTCGCGGCCGAAGAGTTAACTGCGCTACGCTCCACAGTGGACAGGGATGACGTGATACTCGACAAATGACCCAAGTCCACTTCTTTTAAACCAGCAAACGAAATAGTGAAATTCCAGATCCACCCAACGGACCCTACAAAAACAGCATCAATTGGGGCACAGCTGAACCCCACAATAGATGCCGCACTATGAGAGTTCTTGCGCAAGAATTCGGACATTTTCGCCTGGCATCCCTCGGATATGCCAGGTATCGCATGCAGGCTGGCCGAGCATAGCCTAAACATACTAAAGGGATACAAGCCGGTCAAGCAGGCTCCTCGGCGCTTTTCAGAACCCAAGCGACAAGCCATGGGAGAAGAGCTAGCCAAGCTACTCGAGGCCGGATTCATCAGAGAAATTAAACATCCGGATTGGCTAGCAAACCTGGTGATGGTACCAAAGAAGGACAAATCCTGGCGCCTATGCGTCGATTTCAAGGACCTCAATAAGGCTTGCCCCAAGGATCCCTTCCCCCTCCCCCGCATCGATCAAATCATCGACGCCACCAGAAAACACGACTCATTGTGTTTCCTCGACGCATACTCTGGATACCATCAAATCAAGATGGCAGAGTCTCATCAAGTCGCAACGGCATTTATCACTCCATACGGCCCCTTCTGTTTTAACACCATGCCTTTCGGGCTCAAAAACGCCGGTGCAACCTATCAACGCATGATTCAGACATTCCTGGAAACACAAATCAACGAAACAGTGGAGGCATATGTAGACGATGTGGTCATCAAAACCAGACACGTCGAATCATTAATAGACGACTTGAGGCTTACGTTCGACAATCTCCAAACATATGACATCAAGCTCAACCCGAAAAATGCATTTTCGGCGTACTGGCCGGAAAGCTCTTGGGCTTTATTGTTTCCAATAGAGGAATCGAAGCAAACCAGGCTAAAATCCGAGCTCTGTCATAGTTGGCTACCCCAACATACCTCAAGCAAATCCAAAAATTAATTGGATATGTGGCCGCCTTAAGCCGCTTTATCTCTCGATTAGGAGAAAAGGCACTACCTCTTTATCGCCTTCTTCGACACACCAAACACTTCGAGTGGACGGATGCGGCTACGGCCGGGCTAGAGGAAATAAAAGCCCTCTTGGCCACCAATCCAATCCTGGCCGCACCAAATGTCGGCAAACCCATGCTGCTATATATAGCTGCAACACACTAGGTTGTAAGCGCAGTGCTCGTCGTTGAACGAGAGACAAATGGACATAAGTTCCCACTTCAAAAGCCGGTATACTACGTATCCACTGTCCTCACTCCATGCAAGTCATGGTACCCACATTATCAAAAGATAGCATACGCGGTCTTCATGGCATCCCGAAAACTACGACACTACTTTCAAGAGTGTTCAATCACGGTGGCCTCCGAAATACCACTCAATGACATAATAAATAACCGCGATGCCACATGCCGGATTGCTAAATGGGCTATCGAGCTCCTCTCGTTCGATATAACATACAAACCACAGCGAGCCATTAAGTCGCAAGTACTGGCTGACTTTGTCGCCGAATGGACAGAAGCCGAACTCCTTAAAGAGTATGGCGCGTACTCCAATTGGATTATGCACTTCGACGGCTCTAAGATGCTAGCTGGTCTAGGGGCAGGCGTCGTCCTGACATCCCCCACCGAAGATACAGTCCAAAACGTACTCCAAATACTTTACACAGATTCCAACAATGCAGCCGAATATGAGGTATTGTTGCACGGTCTTCGGATGGCAGTCTCCATGGGCATTCAACGCCTAGAAGTACGTGGGGATTCAAATCTCACAATATCTCAAATAAATGTAGACTTTGACGCCAAGGACCCAAAAATGGCGGCCTACCGCAATGCCATTCTCAAAATGTCAGCTCGGTTCGAGGGGCTCGAATTCCACCATGTGGTTCGAGAAAATAGTCAAGCGGCGGATATTCTTGCCCGCATTGGCGCTAAACGCGACCCCGCCCCACCTAATATCTTCTTGGAAAGGCTGTTCAAGCCATCCGTGGTATGGGAAGGGGAGACCGGCAATACCAGTCCGGATCCACATACAACCCCAGATCCCGAACAATCTGACGTAACCGGAGGCTCCACCACCAAAATAACACCTTCGGCCCATGCGATTATGGCGGTCATCGCCCCATGGACAGAACCCTTCTTAGCCTACTTAAATAGGAAGGAACTCCCGAAGGATCAAAATGAGGCACGTTGCATTGTGCGGCGCTCTAAAGCCTACAAAGTCCACGAGGGAGAGCTTTATAAGAAAAGCGCGACTGGAGTGATCCAAAGGTGCATCTCCGAAGAGGAAGGGCGGCAGCTTTTGGCCGAAATTCATGTCAGACTCGGCAGCCACCATGCCGCAGCTCGGGCGCTCGTAAGCAAGGCCTTCCGTACAGGTTTCTACTGGCCGACAGCCCAGGCATACGCACAGGACCTTGTCCAACATTGCGTCGGTTGCCAGCTTTTTGCAAATCAAAGCCATATGCCACCTACCACCCTCCAAACAATCCCCATAACTTGGCCCTTTGCGGTCTGGGGGCTTGATATGGTTGCACCCCTTAAAGGAGGAAGCCATAAGAAGAAATACTTGCTGGTCATGGTCGATAAATTCACCAAATGGATAGAAGCCAAACCAGTTAAATTGGTCAAGTCCAGACCAGTGAAAGACTTCATATACGGGGCCGTACACCGTTACGGTGTCCCCCACAGCTTCACCACCGATAATGGCTCAAACTTCACAGCCGACGAGGTGAAAACCTGGTGCAGCAAAATGGGCATAAAACTTGACTATGCCCCCGTCTATCACCCCCAAACAAACGGTCAAGTCAAACGACCAAATGGCCTTATTATGAGCGGTATTAAATCCAGACTAGTGCGTTCCTTGAAGGAATCAGATATGCACTGGATCGAGGAGCTCGACTCCGTACTATGGGGGTTGCGGACCACGCCAAATCGCACAACCGGATGCACACCATTTTTATGGTGTACGGCGCAGTGGCAGTGCTACCCTGCGATATCATCCATGACTCACCTAGAGTGCGCATGTACGAAGAGAGAGAGCCGAGCTGGATCGGCAGGACAGCTTAGATGCCCTGAAGGAGGAGCGTGATGTTGCAAAGGCCCGTTCCGCATTCTATCAACAACAGGCTCGAAGGTATCAAAGCAGAGAAGTACGGGCCAAAACTTCTAACATTGGTGAGCTCGTTCTATGCCTACCAGAGAAGAAAAGGACAAGCTCAAGCCCAAATGGTAGGGTCCCTTCATCATTGATAAAATTCTCACCGGAGGTGCGTACCGTCTGCGTGATGCATCAGATAATCGACTCGAGCCGAACCCATGGAACGCGGCCAGACTTCGAAGATTCTACGCCTAGTGCCGAACTCCATGTTTGTCTCCTTACCTCCGTATCCCTTTTTTAATTTATGTCCTCTCTCTTCCCTTCTTATATATAGCCTTAAAAGCTTCAAGTATGCTTCGACCGCACACTCATGCCATGCTATGCGCTCTCAATATACCTGGGGGCTTCTTATACAGAAGCTTAATATAATTATCTTCTGGGCTTCATGCCCACCACATATGCATCATTTCCCCATATGTGCCTTTTTTCACCACTATATGCATCGATATGACTTAAGTTTTGGCCAAGCTGGGTTGCCTGGCTCTTATGTTTATGCCCTACGTTCCCGTTAATTCGGCTAGAGCATAAGGGGAGCACCTCTGCGATTGTTACTGCCGGGTCAGCCGGATGTGTGCCTCAGACTGAGTGAAGCCGAAAGCTAGCGTTCATAAGGGAATATTCGGTCGGTGAACAAAAGATGTCTTTTACCTATTTCAAAACATGCCCCCACATGATTATATCCTGCGTCATTTTTTCGCAGTTTGGACATGCACGTTAATGCATGCACACCTAGGGAAAGGAACCCTTAACGGAATTATTCTCCCTGGAAGATGTTTCTTACTACCCATGTAATATAACATAGCTAATTGGGTACTTGTCTGTTCAAGCACTTATGACCCCTACGCCTGGTTTCCACACGTGCCCCGGTTTTCACATAACCGAGCGGGTATTCGGATACACTCCGGACTGTCGGGTCCAGAGGTTGAAGCGAAAAGGTCCGCCAAGACAAATGATTTACAATTCGGCTAGGGACAAATGTGTCCTTCGAAGTACAAAAGTCACTTAGACTGACTAAAGTCTTCTTCTATACCATCCAACAGGCTGTCTAGCCTACAGTCCTATTGGGAATACTTAGCGGCTAATGCTACCTGGTCATATACCAGACTTACAGGGATCTATTTCCCATCTGATCCTACAGGTCCGACCTCGGCCATGTGGTTCAGGTCAGCCTTGGTGTATCGCATCTTCACCATAGCCCAAGATTCCCTTGCACCTTGTCGGTAGGCCGATATCTTCCATAATCGGAAGCGCCGCCGTGCTCCCTTGAGCATCTCCACAAGCTCCCCCATTCCTCCTGGCAGGGAGGCGGATGGCCACAAGGCCTGGGCAATGCCCTGCATCACCTCCCGAACTTGTTCGTGCAGTTGTGAGAGCTCCTGCAGAAGATCGGCTGCAAATCCAGGCATCTCCACTTCGGGACGACCTGTCAGCATACCTATAGACATAATTCTGTTAGCACGCTTCTTCACCGAACTTTACAGTGGTTCGTTAGAGCACTTACTGAATATGCCGCGTCGTAGCCTCTTATTCTCCTTCACGGAGTCAGCAAGCTGGGCCCGAACATCCTTTAATTCGACGTCCAGTCGGGTGTTCGCGTCCTGGAGAGTATTTTTCTCCTTTATAACCTTTGTAAGCACACGCTCGCCAGCCTTCAGCTGTCGCCGAACATGTTGCTCATCCTCTGGTACGATCTCCGGATTGCCTCTGGGATTGTCTACAGAATCTATTGTTAGATTTGCATTCATGCCAAATATTAACTGGTACGTACTAGTACATTAATACCAGATGGGGCCTTCATGGACTCCTCCATTCTGGCAATTATGGCCCGCAGTTGGGCTTTGCACTCCTCCAGCTCTTTAGACAGCTGGGTATTCTTCTCTGTCAGAACCTATGCACACGAGGATCCTTAAATCAATTGTGCCAAGTGCTTCAAGTCTCAGGGGCTACTGATATACATACTTATCAAATTTTCTTACCCATATATCCTTTACGTACTGGTCCGTGGCTCTGGCGAGGCCACCTTGAGAAGCCTGGATGTGCGCGTCCCCTGAGTTGAAGGCATTGAACGCCTCTTCAGAGAAATTAGGGTCGCATAGTGTGGCCCGCCGGCGCCTGTGATTCATGGCGCTCTCCACTTCGGAGTTTGTAGTGAAGAATCTATCCGCATCCTCTGTAGGAGGATCATCCGTGTTGACCTCCGCCCTTGAGTCCGGCCTTGGAGTTCGGCTGGTGGAGGCGTGGCCGGCAGGCTCTCCGGATATAGTCCGGCGAGCGCTTTTTCTGCCAGAGGACAATGGACATTGTTATATTTTAACGATGATAATTACGTGGCAGGTTTTTAAGCATACCTTTGCAACAGCGTCTTGGTCCTGATCGCCTTCCTTTTAAGCCTACCCGGCTTCGGTGCCCCTTGTTAACGAGTCATCGCGGGTTCGGCATGGCGTCCTGATGGCCTTCCCTGTAAAACGCAATACATGTGCGGTGGGTAAGGTGCGAAGAGGGATTCCTTTTTGGAAGTTGGGACTCCAGTCTTACTTACCTGTGATACAGGGAGCAGGCCAGGATAATCAGCTATGATGGCCACTAGCGCACCATCGCAGCTTAACTGATAAAATGTCCGGTCGACGAGCTCCACAAATGTGTCCGGATCTTCTTCAAGTCCGGGGTCGAGGGCCCTGTCGGGGTCCTCTGGCTGTGGATACGGGCTGTGAACCTCCCTCATAGCTTTTTGCAGTTCCTACTATGAATTGGCAAGGTAAATATTTATGCTAAAGAATGCGGGAAAGACTGGAATAAAAGATAGCCGCTCACCCAGCTTGGGGGGTCGTACATGGAGAATCCATCCCGTGGCTTGATATATATGAACTCCTCTTCTTCTCCTTTGTACAAATCGAACAATATCTTCGCCAGAGCGGCAGGAGAGTCCGGACCTTTACGGCCGCAGTGGGTGGCATCGTCTTCTCCATTGAAGTGCCACATGGGTTTCCCCCGATATTGAAGTGGCTGCACTCCCCGCATTATACATATGGACATAACCTCAATTATTGTCAGTCCTGATTTGGCCAGCGTCTTTATCTTGTCCATCAGGAAAAGGATCTCTCTGTTATCTTCCTCCTGGGGGCTCCAGGGGCGCCAGCTGTGGTGTTTCTTCAACGGGGCATTTAGAAACTCGGGAAGGCCCTTCCGAATAGGGTCCGGAAGAGGGATATCCTCCATGTAGAACCACTCCGAAGGCCAATCTTCGGATGTCTTCTTCGAGTACGGATAGGTATCCATCCGGCGATCGTCATATTTCGCTCCGCCCACTTGATATACCGACCCTCCCGAGTGCGGGTACGAGGCGAATAGCCTCTTCCACAGCTCGAAATGAGCCCAAACCCGAAATAGCTCGCAGAAGGCAACGTAGCCTGCGATATGCAATATGGAGGCTGGGGTAAAGTTATGCAGTTTGGAGGCCGAGAACTCCGTGAGCCAGCGGAGGAAAGGATGGATTGGAAATTGAGTCCCTCAAAGAATAGGGGACAAAGCATACACGCTCCCCCTTGGATGGGTTTGGAGAACTCTCCGCTTTCTCCCCGCCATTATAAGTGGCTAGTCCAGCTCGGACGGGGACCATGTACGCAGGTGGGAGAAACCCCTTGGTCTGCAACTCTACTAGTCGGCTGTGGGGGACAGAACATTTCTCCCAATCACCTGGCCTAGTGCTACGGGGGCGAGAGGAGGAGCTGCGATGGCCGGCCATGGTGGTATGGATTTTTCCGGGCGCGCTCTGATGGATACCCGCTGGGAGGAGATGGTGTGATTTGGCTCTGAGGATTCCCGTCTCTTTAAATAGACGATTTACTCGCATGGTCGGGGTGGCAAATGTAAAAATGCCCCGACTTCTCGCATTCGCTCGACACGTGGAGACAACCATTATTAAAGCACAGAAGCCGAGGAGTACAACATTAATGGGAAGCCGGACACTGCGCGTTACAACAGGTACCCTGGAGAATTTGGAGAGGAACCCGCCTTGCAATGCCGAAGACAATCTGCGCGCCGGACTCATCATCATTGAAGCCTGGTTCGGGGGCTACTGAGGGAGTCCTGGATTAAGGGGTCCTCGGATACCCGGACTATGCACTTTTGCCGGACTGTTGGACTATGAAGATACAAGATTGAAGACTTCGTCCCATGTCCGGATGGGACTCTTCTTTGCGTGGAAGGCAGGCTTGGCAATTCGGATATGTAGATCTCCTCCTTTGTAACTGACTCTGTGTAACCCTAGCCCCCTCCGGTGTCTATATAAACCGGAGGGTTTAGTCCGTAGGACAACAACAATCATTATCATAGGCTAGCTTCTAGGGTTTAGCCTCTACGATCTCGTGATAGATCAACTCATGTAATACTCATATCATCAAGATCAATTAAGTAGGAAGTAGGGTATTACCTCCATCGAGAGGGCCCGAACCTGGGTAAAACATTGTGTCCCCTGCCTCCTGTTACCATTAGCCTTAGACGCACAGTTCGGGACCCCCTACCCGAGATCCGCCGGTTTTGACAACGACGGTCTTCTTCCTGCAGATATCATTCCCCTTGTGAACCTCGGCGCCAGCACAGTGGCTCTCAACCAGCTGGGACGCCATTTGAGCTGCTTCTTAGCTGATACTTGTTTGCTTTGGAGTGGTTTTCTAGGTTTCTGAATTGGCAGATGAGCTTGTGGTACTTGATAGATCAGGATCTGATGGTGCTGCCTTATATAGATGGTACAAACTGTAACGGCTCCTAAATGCCTCTAGGATGGATTCATGCGCGGTTGCGCGCGCCAACCGAATGAGATCGGCAGTTGTCTTTTATGGACTTCTTTCAGATAATTCTTGTTTTGAAGAAAAAAGATGGACGTCTCCCCTTTGGAGTTAGCTCATTACGTCCAGCCATATCTGACCATTGAAATGCCTTATGCTGAACTGGTCAAGGATGACTGAATTGACCATTGCGTATATTGGTGTAGAAGAAGTCCATGTGATCTTATCCAAGAAGTCGGGCTCCATAAAGCACACTCGTTCGAGATTCTTAAAAGAAAGAAGCATAAGTTGGTGGCCTCGGGAGATACAAAAAATCAGTTCCCGAGTCAAAAAATAAATAAATCTGTTCCCTTTGCACTTAGACTACAAGCTTTGTGAGCAAAGCAATTCACGGAACGCTGACCTTGTTTTCACATAAACTAAGAAATTATTCGACAATATTTCTTTTTGGGAAAACTGACGATCTAATCATTTTCAATCATGACAGTACAACGAACATAAAAAATAAATAAAAATATATCCAGATCCATAGACCACCTAGCGACGACTACAAACACTGAACCGAGTCTAAGGCGCCGCCGTCATCGCCCTCCCTCTCCGGAGACGGGTAAAATTTGTTGTCGTAGACAATTGAAAAGTCTTCGTGTTAAGGCATCATAGGACCAACGCACCAGGACTGCAACCTCCGCAGATTAAGATTAGCGTAGATCGGAAGGATCCAATATGAAAACACACGAACGTAGACGAACGACGACCAGATCCACCAAGACAGATCCGCCGGAGACACACTTCAACACACCCATCGACAATGCCGGGATGGGGCTAGGCGGGGAAATTTTATTCCATCTTCAGGGTGCCACCACCGGCTCGCCTTCCTGAGCAGGACACAAACCCTAAGAAAACTCCAAGAAACAACTAAAAGCGCCCCCCTCCCCTCTCCCGCGCCGGCAAGGGCCGGGATCCACCGCTCTCAAATGGCTCTAAGGCCATTGGAGACGAGGCGACACTGGCGGGAGGCGGAAAAACCCTAAGCCTTTTGTCTCATCTGGTGAACTACCGTGGTCGCCAAAGCACGAGGAGTTGATCCCTAGCATGTCTATAGCAAGCGTCCAACAACAGGTTCAGTGTTAAAGTCACGTGGACATGTACCTCTCCAATATTCTGTTGTAACCATCATCCGTGGTCTCTTTGTGAGTGGCCAGGTCGGGTCGCTGGTGCTCATGTTATGTGGGTTAGGTTGATCGGTTTTAACCCAGTTTCTTGTTAGTCAAGCGGGCATTTCTCACTCTCTTCTTAATTAATGAAAATAGTAAGTCTTCTGCCTCGTTAAAAAATGCTATTAAAGAATAGAGTAGCTTGACATCGTCATAGATTTTGGTAGTTCCATTCACCGAATTATTTTTGCCTATTTAATGTATGGAATAGCTTACTTTTACATATTTCATGGCTGTTTTTCCTCACTAAATTAAAAAATTCCATAGTTTAGCAATTTATAGGTATTTTCCACATCTAATTGTAAGATAATTTTGCATTTCAACAGTCACATACTTAGCCTCAAACTAACTAATATCTAACCCTTCCCGTTCTCAACTGAGTAGAGGGTTGTGGCATGATGAGTTCTTTCCGTTTTATGTTGTCTGCAACCAAACCTTTAGAGATGTAATGGTGGGACATTAAAAATGTCCTGAGCAACTTATTTTCACATCAACCTGAACTTAGAATTAGAAAATAATCTAATCCTCAACCATAGCAGTAGGAGTTTTGCTCTGTGTTGGTTTTGTCATTCTCTTTTACCAGTTCTTAAATTTGGCTAGTTTTGGCTTGCTTTGGTTTCTGCCTTTGTCCTCTTTTTTACTTTGCATTTTCTGAGCAATCTTTCAACATAAGAAAACAAAATCAAGACAAGAACTTGTTTTCGCATAAAAATATTTACCTAAGAAAAGAAAATTGTTTTTCACATCGATGTGAACCATAAATGTGGAAATAAACTCCGATGATTTGATATTAGTGAGAAAATTAAAATCAACAAAACAGGAAATTATTCCATAATGTTTCCATCCAAGCCTCGCTATCGATTTCCTTGTTATTTTGAGAAACTGATATAACATACATCTAAAATTATGAAATGTTAAAATCAACATGAAAATCCAGATACCGAGAATCAAAATTAGAATTCTTCTGTGCATGTCATGGTTCATGTTGTATTTTTAAGCCTTGCTTAATTATTGGTTGATAAGGCCCTCATTCTCTGACACACAAAGATAGGGACAACAGTGGGAAGTTGAGAGTGGTCGATGTGGGATATAGGAGACGGTATAAGCATTATTCATTACATTTGACGAACGCTTACATGCTGAAAGGAAGCAACATTCATGCAACATCCTCTATACATTACAAAGAAAACGGAAACATAAATTTCTGCATAATATGGCTGAAAGGAAGCAACATTCATGCAACAGCCTTTATTAGATTACAAAGAAAACGAAAACATATACTTGTGCATAACATGTGAACTGCAGTGCCGAACCATTTACTGACTTTATTTTTCTGGCCTTTTCAACTAGTAGCTCCCTATTCCCCAAGAGCGAACACGGCCGCATCATGGGTGTCAGACAGACCGGTGTCGGTCTTGATGGTAACCTTATCAGCAGAAGACTCATCCACATAGACCTCGACCAAAGAGTACAGGTCCTCGATCTTGACCCCGGTGACCTTCTTCATCTTGCCCTTCTCCACAAAAGCGGTCACCTCAGTGTCGTAGGAGACGGTCTGGTTGAGCTTGTTGAACATGTGCTCGTTCTTCTTCTTCTGAAGCATCCACACAAACCCACTCTCACAGTTGTGCCCGACCTCCTCGATGTCATCCATAGGAAAGAGGCCTTTCGGGAGGCCAAGCTCTTCGAGAAGCTCGACGGTCTTCTTCTTGCAGATATCGTTCCCCTTGTGGACCTCGGCGCCGGCACGGTGGCTCTCAACCAGCTGGGACGCCATTTGAGCTCCTTCTTAGCTGGTACTTGTTTGCTTTGGAGTGGTTTTCTAGGTTTGTGAATTGGCAGATGAGCTTGTGGTACTTGATAGATCAATGGTGCTGCCTTATATAGATGGTGCACACTGTAACGGCTCCTAAAGGCCTCTAGGATGGATTCATGCGCGGCTGCGCGCGCCAACCCAGTGAGACCGGCAGTTGTCTTTTATGGACTTCTTTCAGATAATTCTTGTTTTGAAGAAAAAAGATGGACGTCTCCCCTTTGGAGTTAGCTCACTACATCCAGCCATATCTGACCATTGAAATGCCTTATGCTGAACTGGTCAAGGATGACTAAATTGACCATTGCGTATATTGGTGTAGAAGAAGTCCATGTGATCTTATCCAAGAAGCCGGGCTCCATAAAGCAGACTCGTTCGAGATTCTTAAAAGAAAGAAGCATAAGTTGGTGGCCTCGGGAGATACAAAAAATCAGTTCCCGAGTCAAAAAATAAATAAATCTGTTCCCTTTGCACTTAGACTACAAGCTTTGTGGGCAAAGCAATTCACGGAATGCTGACCTTGTTTTCACGTAAACTAAGAAATTATTCAACAATATTTCTTTTTCCGGGAAAACTGACGATCTAATGATTTTCAATCATGACAGTACAACAAACATAAGAAATAAATAAAAATATATCCAGATCCGCAGACCACCTAGCGACGACTACAAACACTGAACCGAGTCTAAGGCGCCGCCGTCATCGCCCTGCCTCACCGGAGACGGGTAAAATTTGTTGTAGTAGACAATTAAAAAGTCTTCGTGTTAAGACATCATAGGACCAGCGCACCAGAACTGCAACTGCCGCAGATTAAGATTAGCGTAGATCCGAAGGATCCAATCTGAAAACACACGAACATAGACGAACGGCGACCAGATCCACCAAGACAGATCCGCCGGAGACACAGTTCAACACACCCATCGACGATGCCGGGATGGGGCTAGGCGGGAAAATTTTTATTCCATCTTCAGGGTGCCACCACCGGCTCGCCTTCCTGAGCAGGACACAAACCCTAAGAAAACTCCAAGAAACAACTAAAAGCGCCCCTCTCCCCTCCCCCGCGCTGGCAAGGACCGGGATCCACCGCTCTCAACTGGCTCTAGGGCCATTGGAGACGGGGCGACGCTGGCGGGAGGCGGAAAAACCCTAAGCCTTTTGTCTCATCTGGTGAACTACCGTGGTCACCAAAGCACGAGGAGTTGATCCCTAGCATGTCTATAGGAAGCGTCCAACAACAGGTTCAGTGTTAAAGTCACGTGGACATGTACCTCTCCAATCTTATGTTGTAACCATCATCCGTGGTCTCTTTGTGAGTGGCCAGGTCGGGTCGCTGGTGCTCATGTTATGTGGGCTAGGTTGTATCGGTTTTAACCCAGTTTCTTGTTAGTCAAGCGGGCATTTCTCACTCTCTTCTTAATTAATGAAAATAATAAGTCTTCCGCCTCGTTAAAAAATGCTATTAAAGAATAGAGTAGCTTGACATCGTCATAGATTTTGGTAGTTCCATTCACCGAATTATTTTTGCCTATTTAATGTATGGAATAGCTTACTTTTGCATATTTCATGGCTGTTTTTCCTCACTAATTTAAAAAATTCCATAGTTTAGCAATTTATAGGTATTTTCCACATCAAATTGTAAGATAATTTTGCATTTCAACGGTCACATACTTAGCCTCAAACTAACTAATATCTAACCCTTCCCGTTCTCAACTGAGTAGAGGGTTGTGGCATGATGAGTTCTTTCCGTTTTATGTTGTCTGCAACCAAACCTTTAGAGATGTAATGGTGGGACATTAAAAATGTCCTGAGCAACTTATTTTCACATCAACCTGAACTTAGAATTAGATAATAATCTAATCCTCAACCATAGCAGTAGGAGTTTTGCTCTGTGTTGGTTTTGTCATTCTCTTTTACCAGTTCTTAAATTTGGCTAGTTTTGGCTTGCTTTGGTTTCTACCTTTGTCCTCTTTTTTACTTTGCATTTTCTCAGCAATCTTTCAACATAAGAAAACAAAATCAAGACAAGAACTTGTTTTCGCATAAAATTATTTACCTAAGAAAAAAAATTGTTTTCACATCGATCTGAACCATAAATGTGGAAATAAACTCCGATGATTTGATATTAGTGAGAAAATTAAAATCAACAAAACAGGAAATTATTCCATAACGTTTCCACCCAAGCCTCGCTATCGATTTCCTTGTTATTTTCAGAAACTGATATAACATACATCTAAAATTATGAAATGTTAAAATCAACATGAAAATCCAGATACCGAGAATCAAAATTAGAATTCTTCTGTGCATGTCATGGTTCATGTTGTATTTTTAAGCCTTGCTTAATTATTGGTTGATAAGGCCCTCATTCTCTGACACACAAAGATAGGGACAACAGTGGGAAGTTGAGAGTGGTCGATGTGGGATATAGGAGGCGGTATAAGCGTTATTCATTACATTTTGACGAACGCTTACATGCTGAAAGGAAGCAACATTCATGCCACATCCTCTATACATTACAAAGAAAACGGAAACATAAATTTCTGCATAACATGGGCTGAAAGGAAGCAATATTCATGCAACAGCCTTTATTAGATTACAAAGAAAACGGAACCATATACTTGTGCATAACATGTGAACTGCAGTGTCGAACCATTCACTGACTTTATTTTTCTGGCCTTTTCAACTAGTAGCTCCCTATTCCCCAAGAGCGAACACGGCTGCATCATGGGTGTCAGACAGACCGGTGTCGGTCTTGATGGTAACCTTATCAGCAGAAGACTCATCCACATAGACCTCGACCAAAGAGTACAGGTCCTCGATCTTGACCCCGGTGACCTTCTTCATCTTGCCCTTCTCCACAAAAGCGGTGACCTCAGTGTCGTAGGAGACGGTCTGGTTGAGCTTGTTGAACATGTGCTCGTTCTTCTTCTTCTGAAGCATCCACACAAACCCACTCTCACAGTTGTGCCCGACCTCCTCGATGTCATCCATAGGAAAGAGGCCTTTTGGGAGGCCAAGCTCTTCGAGAAGCTCGACGGTCTTCTTCTTGCAGATATCGTTCCCCTTGTGGACCTCGGCACCGGCACGGTGGCTCTCAACCAGCTGGGACGCCATTTGAGCACCTTCTTAGCTGGGACTTGTTTGCTTCAGGGTGGGTTTCTAGGTTTGTGAATTGGCAGATGAGCTTGTGGTACTTGATAGATTAGGATCTGATGGTGCTGCCTTATATAGATGGTGCAAACTGTAAAGGCTCCTAAAGGCCTCTAGGATGGATTCATGCGCGGCTGCGCCCACGCCAACCCATTGAGACCGGCAGCTCTCCTCTGTGGACTTCTCTCAGATACTTCTTGTTTTGAAGGAAAAAGATGAACGTCTCCCCTTTGGAGTTAGCTCATTACGTCCAGCCATATCTGACCCTTGAAATGCCTTATGCTGAACTCCAGGTGTAGAAGAAGTCCATGTGATCTTATCCAAGAAGTCGGGCTCCATAAAGCACACTCGTTCGAGATTCTTAAAAAAAGAAGCATAAGTTGGTGGCCTCGGGTGATACAAAAAATCAGTTCCCTAGTAAAAAAAAAATCAGTTCCCATTGCACTTAGACTACAAGCTTTGCTGGCAAAGCAATTCACGGAACGCTGACCTTGTTTTCACGTAAACTGACAAATTATTCGACAATGTTTCTTTTACCGGGAACACGGACAATCTATTCATTTTCAATAATGACAATATGACGAACATAAAAATAAAAGGAATTACATCCAGATCCCTAGATCACCTAGCGACGACTACAAACATTGAAGCGAGTCTAAGGCGCGCTGCCGTCATCGCCCCTCTTTCTCCGAAAATAGGCAAAATTTGTTGTAGTAGACAATAAGAAAGTCTTCGTGTTAACGCCCTGTAGGACCAGCACACCAGAACTGCAACTGCCGTAGATTAAGAGTAGTGCAGATCGAAAGGATCCAATTTGTAAACACACAAACGTAGACAAACGAGGACCATATTCACCGGAGACACACTTCAACACACCCATCGACGATGCTAGATGCAACACCGGCTTGGTGGGGATAATTTTATTCCATCTTTAGAGAGCCACCACCGATAGCCTTCATGAGCAGGACACAAACCCTAAGAAAACTCCAAGAAACAACTAAAACGCCCGGCAAGGGCCGGGATCCACCGCTCTCAAATGGCTCTAGTGCCATTGGAGACGGGGCGATGCTGGCAGGAGGCGGAAAAACCCTAAGCCTTTTGTCTCATATGGTGAACTAACGCCAAAGCACGAGGAGTTGATCCCTAGCATGTCTAGAGCAAGCGTCCAACAGCAGGTTCAGTATTAAAGTCACGTGGACAATTACCTCTTCAATATTCTGTTGTAACCATCCTCCGTGGTCTCCTTGTGAGTGGCCAGGTCGGGTCGCTGATGCTCATGTTATATGGGTTAGGTTGTATCGGTTTTAACCCGGTTTCTGGTTAGTCAAGCAGGCATTTCTCACTCTCTTCTTAAATAATGAAAATAACAAGTCTTCTGCCTTGTTAAAAAAATGCTATTAAAGAATAGAGTAGCTTGGCATCGTCGTAGATTTTGGTAGTTCCATTCACCGAATTATTTTTGCCTATTTAAATGTTTGGAATAGCTTACTTTTGCATATTTCATGGCTGTTTTTTCTCACTAAATTGAAAAAGAAATCAATAGATTAGCAATCACAAACATAGCCTTTTTATAGGTATTTTCCACATCAAATTGTAAGATAACTTAGCATTTCAACAGTCACAAACTTAGCCTCAAACTAACTAATTTCTAATCCTTCCCGTTCTCAACTGAGTAGAGGGTTGTGGCATGATGAGTGATTTCCATTTTATGTTGTCTGTAACCAAACCTTTAGAGATGTAATGGTGGAACATTAAGAATGTCGTGAGCAACTTGTTTTCACACCAATCTGAACTTAGAATTAGAAAACAATCTAATCCTCAACCGTAGCCGTAGGAGTTTTGCTCTATGTTGGCTTTGCCATTCTCTTTTACTAGTTCTTAAATTTTGGCTAGTTTTGGCTTGCTCTGGTTTCTGCTTTTGTTCTCTTTTGTTCCTTTGCATTTTCTCAGCAATCTGTCAACACAAGAAAAAAAATCAAGAGAAGAACTTGTTTTCGCATAAAAATATGTGTCTAAAACAATAGTTTTTCACATCGATTTGAACCACAAATGTGGAAATAAACTCCGATGATTTGATATTAGCGAGAAAATTAAAATAAACAAAACAGGAAATTATTCCACGGTGTTTCCATTTGAGCCTTGCTGTCGATCTCTTTATTTTAGACACTGCTATCACATACATCTAAAATTATGACATGTTAAAATCAACATGAAAATCCAGATATCGAGAATCAAAATTAGATTTCTTATGTGCATGTCATGGTTCATGTTGTATTTAAAAACCTTACTTAATTATTTGTTGATAAGGCCCTATTCTCTCACACACAAAGATAGGGACCATAGTGGGAAGTTGAGAGTGGTCGATGTGGGATAAAGGAGGCGGTATAAGTGTTATTCATTACATTTGGCGTACGCTTACGGGCTGAAAGGAAGCAACATTCATGCAACATCCTTTGTTACATTACAAAGAGAACAAAAACATAAACTCCTGCATAACATGGGCTGAAAGGAAGCAACATTCATGCAACAGCCTTTTATTAGATTACAAAGAAAACGGAAACATATACTGCATAACATGTGAACTGTAGTGCCGAACCATTCACTGACTTTATTCTTCTGGCCTTTTTAACTAGTAGATCCCTATTCTCCGAGAGCGAACACGGCAGCATCATGGGTGTCAGACAGACCGGTGTCGGTCTTGATTGTGACCTTATCAGCAGAAGACTCATCCACACAGATCTCGACCAAAGAAAACTCCTCGACCTTGACCCCGGTGATCTTCTTCATCTTGCCCTTTTCCACAAAAGCGGTCACCTCAGTGTCGTAGGAGACGGTCTGGTTGAGCTTGTTGAACGTGTGCTCTTTCTTCTTCTTCTGAAGTATCCACACGAGCCCACTCTCACAGTTGTGCCCGACCTCCTCGATGTCATCCATAGGAAAGAGGCCTTTCGGGAGGCCAAGCACTTCGAGAAGCTCGACGGTCTTCTTCTTGCAGATATCGTTCCCCTTGTGGACCTCGGCGCCGGCACGGTGGCTCTCAACCAGCTGGGACGCCATTTGAGCACCTTCTTAGCTGGGACTTGTTTGCTTCAGAGTGGGTTTCTAGGTTTTTGAATTGGCAGATGAGCTTGTGGTACTTGAATACTTGATAGATCAGGATCTGATGGTGCTGCCTTATATAGATGGTGCACACTGTAACAGCTACTAAGAGTCTCTACGGTGGATTCATGTGCGGCTGCGCCCGCGCCAACCCACTGAGACCGGCAGCTCTCTTCTGTGGACTTTGTCTCAGATACTTCTTGTTTTGAAGGCAAAAGATGAACGTCTCCCCTTTGGAGCTAGCTCATTATGTCCAGCCATATCTGACCATTGAAATGCCTTATGCTGAACTCCGCACCAGAACACTGGAGTTGAGCTGTTCAAGGATGACTGAGTTGACCATTGCTTGCACAAGAAGAATCTTCAGGTCTTTTGATCTCGAGCGACTAAATTGATCAGAGTGTAGAAGTCCCAGTGATCTTCTTAAGAAGCTGGGCTCCGTACCAAGTTTTTTAAAAAAAGATTCTTACAAGAAACATGAGTTGGCGATCTCGAGTGATACAAAGTTCAGTTCCCATTGCACTTATACTCGAACAAGCTTTTGTGAGCAAGGCAATCCGATGAATGCTGAACTAGTTTTCACATAACAATGCGTGCCTGAGAAAAACTTGTTTTCCACATCTACCTGAACCTAAAACCGGGAAATTTTCTCTGATGGCCAGAATAAAAATCAACAGCACAGAATGTCAGAAACTATTCAACAATGCCGCAAGCTGAAAAGCTAGATTTAGATGTCCATATCCACCATGTGCCAAATTTTCCCATCTGCAACTTAGCCTCGAGTGCTAACCTCTGTTCCATTTAACTGGCAAGAAATCTGGTGGAACATAAGTTGATGTCGAGTGATTCAAAAATGCAATCCCCAAGGTATATGAGCAAAGCAATGCACCTGCTGACAAAGGAATATTCAGAGAACACAATGATCATAACAATAACAAATTCAAAACATCTAAAGAGGAAGTTCAACAAGAACCACCCTGAAGATGTTACATCAGGCATCCGAGTAAGTTCACTAGGACCACAATCTAACTCCATCTACCATTACAAGATCAGACAAGCAAGCAGAACATCCGGTGAACAAGGCAACCTGCAGTCAGACCGGAGATCTCACGCCTGCGTCGTCTCCCTTTCACGGTTCCACCGCCCGATCTTCACCCTCCTCTCCTGGATGCCCTCCCTGACCGAGCTCCTAGTCCTAGACCTGCGTCGTCGCCGCCACTTGCCCCCATCACTGTCATAGTTGCGATTCCTCTCACTGCTTCTTCGGCTATGGTGGTAGTAGTCACCATAGTCGCCGCGGTCCAAGCTGCCTCCATAGTAATCGGCTAATCATAGTAGTGTTGAAGTTATGTCGTTTCATGTTTAATGTGCAATATTCAGTACTGGATTTCAGAATATGCAGTGAATTAATGTGCTTATGTTCATGTTCCAAATTTTAGGGCGCCAATTTTTGGTCTTTTAGAAAGGCAGAAAGTTTTCTGGTGAACAAAAACCTTCCATTCACCGAATTATTTTTGCCTATTTAACTACTTGCAATAATTTACTTTTGCATATTTTACAGCTGTTTTTCCTCACCAAATTAATAAAATATATTCCATTGATTAGCAATCAGGAACTTAGCCTTTTTATAGCTATTTTCCACATCAAATTGTCAGCAGTTCAACAATCACAAACTTAGCCTCAAACTAACTAATTTCTAACCCTTTCCATTCTCAACTGAGTAGAGGGTTGGCATGATGAGTTCTTTCCACTTTATGTTGTCTGAAGCCAAGCCTCAAAGATATAATGATGGAACATTAAAGCA
The DNA here is from genome assembly GCA_021437245.1 of Aegilops speltoides. NCBI lineage: Eukaryota > Viridiplantae > Streptophyta > Magnoliopsida > Poales > Poaceae > Aegilops > Aegilops speltoides. The sequence goes on along the minus strand of CM038145.1, from coordinate 348,980,434 downwards.
ACTTGTTTTCACATCAACCTGAACTTAGAAAGAGAAAATAATCTACGGATCATGCAGCCTCAACCATAGCAGTATGAACTTTGCTCTGTCTTGGTGGTGTCATTCTCTTTGCTAGTCTCAGATTTTGGCTAGTTTAGGTTTGCTCTGGTTTCTGCTTTTGTCCCATTTTTTTTCCTTTGCCTTTTTCTCGGTGTTCTTCTAATACTACAAAACAACATTTGAGAGAAGAACTTGTTTTCACATAAAAATATGTGCTTAAGAAAAACTTGTTTTTCACAACAATCTGAAGATTCTGAACCATTCACTGAGATGAAAGTTGAGAGTCATCGATGTGGGATAGAGGAGGGGGTATAAAACTATAAATGCAATTATTCATCTCACTGTCGAAAGCTTACAAGCCGAAAGGGAACACCATTCACGCAGCAGCCTTGAGCTTACAAGAAAACGGAAAGATACTTCTGCATAACATGCGAACCATAGTATCGAACCATTCACTGACTTTATTTCGTGCCATTTCTACTTAGCTCCCTATTCTCCGAGAGCGAAAGCAGCCGCATCATGGGTGTCAGACAGACCAGTGTCGGTCTTGACGGTGACCTTATCAGCAGAAGACTCATCTACATAGACCTCGACCAAAGACAGGTCCTCGAACTTGACCCCGGTGACCTTCTTGATCTTGCCCTTCTCCACAAAAGCAGTCACCTCGGTGTCGTAGGAGACAGTCTGCTGGATCTTCTTGAAGGTGTGCTTGTTCTTCTTCTTCTGAAGCATCCACACGGACCCGCTCTCGCGGTTGTACCCGATCTCCTCGATGTCGTCCATTGGAAATAGGCCTTTCGGGAGGCCGAGCTCTTCAAGGAGCTCGACAGACTTCTTCTTGCAGACTTCGGCCCCCTTGATGACCTCGGCCCCGGCGCGGTGGCTCTCGACCAGCTGGGACGCCATTGGAGCACTTGTCTAGGACTGGTTTGCGTAGGAAGTGGGGTTTTAGGTTTATGAATTGGCAGAGGAGCTTGTTGTAAGTGATAGATTAGGACCCTATGCTGCTGCCTTATATAGATGCTGCAAGCTGTAGCGGCTTTGAAGAACCTCTACGATGGGTTCATGCGCGCGCCAACCCAGTGAGACCGGCAGCTCTCCTCTCTGGTCTTCTTCCTTCGTATACTTCTTTTTCTGAAAAGAAAAGAAGAAACGTCTCCCCTTTGGAGCTACTGTAGCATTATTACTTCGTCACAAACAAATGATTTTGGATTATCCAGCATGTCTGACCATTGAAACGACTTTATGCTGAACTGCACACCAGAACACTGTGGAGTTTAGCTGGTCACGGATGACTAAATTGACCATAGTGTAAAAATCCCTGTGATCTTGTCCAAGGTTCTTAAAAGATCACAGTGTAAAAGTCCGTGTGACCATAGTGTATTAGCCCTGTGATCCGTACCAAGTAAAAAAAAACTCAAGTAGTTGGTGATATGGAGTGATAGAAAATTCAGTTCCCATTGCAGGCTTCTTGAGCAAAGCAATCCGCCGAATGCTGAACTTTGTTTTCACATAACACAATGCGTGCCTGAGAAAAAACTTGTTTTCCATATCTACCTGAACCTAAACGGGGAAATAATCTCCGGTGAAGATCTGATTTTGGCGAGGATAACTGAACAATGCCGCAAGCTGACAAGCTAGATTAGATGTCTAACTGCACCATCTGCCAAAGTTCCCCACCTGCAACTTAGCCTTGAGTGCTAAACTCTGTGCCTTTTAAACCGGCAGGAAATCTGATGGAACATAAGTTGATGTCGAGCAGTACAAAAATTCAAACCCAATGCATTTAGACTGAAGCATGAAATCTGAGCAAAGGAACATTCAGGGAACACACTAGTCATAACAATAACAAGAAATATGTTCCATCAACACATCCGAAGAGAAAGTTCAACAAGAACCACACTGACAATGTTACATCAGGCTTCTGAGTGAAGTTCACCAGGACCAAATTCTAACTCCATCTACCATTACAAGATCAGACAAGCAAGCAGAACATCCGGTGAAGAAGGCAACACTTCAACCTGCAGTCAGACAGGAGATCTCACGCCTGCGCCGTCCCCCTCTCACGGTTCCACTGCTCGATCTTCGCCCTCCTCTCCTCGCTGCCCTGCCTGGCAGGCGCCTCCCTTTCACGGTTCCACTGCTCAATCTTCGCCCTCCTCTCCTCGCTGCCCTCCCTGACCGGGCTCCTAGTCCTGGACCTGTGTCGCCGGCGCCGCCTGCTCCCATCACTGTCATAGTTGCGATTCCTCTCGCTGCTCTTCCGGCTGTGGTGGTAGTAGTCGCCGTAGTCACCACGGTCCAGGCTGCCTCCATAGTAGTCGCCACGGTCCCTAGACCGTGAGGAGCGATCACGGTCCCTGGCATGGTGACGGTAGGGGCTCGGGCTCCGGCTGCTCCTGCTGTGGCTCCTCCTGGACCTATGCAGGTGCCCATACAGCCTCTTCCTCAGGTCCCTGCCAATCTCCTTGACATGCATGAAGTTGCAGTACCCCCCACGGTTGCAGTTGTGCTCCTCGAACTGCCGGCAGGTGGCCTCCCGGAAGTCGGTGACCGGCGAGAACTCAGCAATGATGGGGCGGCCCGAGTAGAACCTCCCCTGCAGCGCCTGGAGGGCCTTGGCGGCCTGGTCCTCCTCCCTGAACTGCACGTAGACGTTGCCAATGAGGTGGTCGGCGAGGTTGTCGCAGACGTGCAGGTTCTCGACCTCGCCGTGCTTGCTGAGCTCGTCGAAGATGTCCTCGTAGAAGTCCTCGAAGTCGCCCTGTATCTTGACGGGGTCGATGGGGTTGCCCTGCGCGTCCACGCCCGGGGTGATCATGTCGGGGCGCTGGTACATGTTGCACAGCAGCAGCGTGGGCGAGACGGACGGCTTGTTGTGCAGGCGGGAGCAGCGGTCGCCGTGCCGGCACGCGCCGATCTTGAAGTAGAACGGGCAGTTCACGCGGTCCTTCTCCGTCCCGAAGATCGACGCGAGGTGCTCGGCCATGGCGGCGCCCCCTGGATTCGCAAGCTAGAGATCTCTGCAGTCCCACCACACGAATCACAAATCAAACACACGAAGTTGCAACCAAGATTAACGGGATAACATTCCAGATAATTCAAAGGAGAGGGGACAAGAACTTGATACTGCATGCAATTCATCCCAATTCCGGTGGAAACTGACGAAACCTTCAAAATCAGCAGGCACTTAAATTCCGGATCAAATCGAAAGAAAACGGAACTAAACAAGAGCAAGACTAATCCATAACTTTTATCTCGTCGATTCGCAAGGGGGGGAAGAACCTATCTCCCGACCTGATAAGAATCGACAGAGAAGACACACGAAAGCATCGTCAATCCAATCCGTTTGAACCGAGAGAAAGCGAACGAGCGTAATACGCGGGCACGGGCAACCCAATCCGTTCGAACCTACACATGCATGTATAGATCTAGGCGATTACGGGCGCGGAGGAGGAGGAGGCGGCGGCTTACCGGAGTTCAGCGCCGCCGTAGCCGGAGGGGAAGCAGAAGGTGGAGCAGGGCAGATTTGTTTTGGATAGTTGTTCCAGTAGCATCTGGAAAAGCGGATATAAAGGCCGTGGCGGCGTATCTGGGCGTTGGTTGGGTTTCGGACGGTGGAGATGTGGTTGGCTGGAGACTGCTAGAATCTTCCAGGGGTTTATGGGCGTTATGGACAGCCCATCGCTGGCCCAGTCCAGCAAGGTGGGCGTTTATGTGTTGAACATTGTAAGCCCATCAAGTCCAATTGTGAGAAGGTTCAAAAAAAAAGTCCAATTGTGAGAAGGTTCAAAAAAAAAGTCCAATTGTGGGAGATTGCGGGTGTGCGGGGATATTATGGGCCTGTTTGGTTCATAACTAACTTTGCCACAACTAACTTTAGGCAAAGTGTGGCTGCCACAAAAAGTGTGGCTAACAAAATGGCCACCACAAGTGTGACAAGATTTGGCAAAAAATTAAGCCTATGATATGTGGGCCATATAACTAGAAAAGTGTGGCAAGCCACAAGTGTGGCAAGAAGCCAAACACATGCCTAAGATGTTGTGGCATGACTAAGGTTAGGCGTGGCAATCTTACGCTGGGAACCAAACAGCCCCTATGTATTGCAATTCTTCCATCAAAACTCGACTCAAGGCGTTTTTAAAAACAATTATTGATCCAATCAGCGCATGAATAAAATTGCAGGTCTTTCTAAAAAAATCAATTGCATTTCAAAAAAAAATAAAAAAATTATCAATTGGTTAAAATTGCTTGATGTTTCTGAAAAGAATTTTGCTTGCTCTCTCTAAAAAAAGGCCTACGAAATTGTTCTCGGTTCCTATAAAGTTGCCAAATTTTAGAAAGATTGTACATTGCCAAATGTTAACTTGCCAAAACATTGGCCAACCAATTTTTGCTACAAAACAAACATGCTTCAAAACCGGACACTACACGTACGAGAATCCGTTAAACCCTGTAAAGAAAAAAATCTTAAAAGTTTTATTTCCCTTCTCGCAAGGCGACTAGGGCAAGGCCTTCCTCCCCTTCATCTATGTCGACGAGCTTGTGGATTTTCCTCCCCTTGTGCATGTTGCTTTGGCGGCCGATGGTGAGGAGGAAAACCCTAGTCCCTCGCTCATGCTAGTAGATAGGTTAGGATTTTGCTACTTGCAGGGGCAGAGCTTCATCATCAAGTCGGTCTTTCAGGCTTCGATCCTTGTAGGAACGAAGTATGTCTACCAGAGGGGTGGTGAATGGGAGTTTTAAAATTTCTTCAGAAATATCAAAACTCTCAGAACCCAGCAACGGAGCGAATGAAAACTGTTGGGGAACGTAGTAATTTCAAAAAAAATCCTACGCACACGCAAGATCATGGTGATGATATAGCAACGAGAGGGGAGAGTGTTGTCTACGTACCCTCGTAGACCGAAGCGGAAGCGTTGACGCAACGTAGAGGAAGTAGTCGTACGTCCTCCCGGTCCAACCGATCCAAGCACCGCACTCGCACCTCCGAAGTTCTTGACACACGTCATACTGATGGCGCACCTTGAACTCCGATCCAGCAGAGGTACGGGGAGGAGTTCCACAAGACGATGGCGTGGTGGCGATCTTGATGTTCTCTCGTCGCAGGCTTCGCCTAAGCACCGCTACAATATGACCGAGGTGTAATATCGTGGAGGGGCACCGCACACGGCTAAGGAACGATCTCAATGATCAACTTGTGTGTCTATGGGGTGCCCCCGCCTCAGATATAAAGGAGAGGAGGAGGAGGGCCGGCCCTCTACTATGGCGCGCCTAGGGAGTCCTACTCCCACCGGAGTAGGATTCCCCTTCCTAGTCCAACTAGGAGTCCTTCCATGTATTAGGAGTAGGAGACTAGGAAGGGAAGAGAGAAGGAAGGAAGGAGGGGTGCGGCCCTCCCCTAGTCCAATTCGGACTGGGCCATGGGGCGCGCGCCTGCCCTAGGCAGCCCTCTCTCTTTCCCTGAGGCCCAATAAGGCCCAATACTTCTCCCGGCGAATTCCGTAACTCTCCCACTCGAAAAATACCGAATCACTCGGAACCTTTCCGAACTCGAATATAGTCATCCAATATATCGATCTTTACGTCTCGACCATTTCGAGACTCCTCGTCATGTTCCCGATCTCATCCGGGACTCGAACTCCTTTGGTACATCAAAACTCATAAACTCATAATATAAGCATCATCGAAACCTTAAGCGTGCGGACCCTACGGTTCGAGAACAATGTAGACATGACCGAGACACGTCTCCGGTCAATAACCAATAGCGGGACCTGGATGCCCATATTGGTTCCTACATATTCTACGAAGATCTTTATCGGTCAGACCGCATAACAACATACGTTGTTCCTTTTGTCATCGGTATGTTACTTGCCCGAGATTCGATCGTCGGTATCCAATACCTAGTTCAATCTCGTTACCGACAAGTCTCTTTACTCGCTCCGTAATACATCATCTCGCAACTAACTCATTAGTTGAAGTGCTTGCAAGGCTTAAGTGATGTGTATTACCGAGAGGGCCCAGAGATACCTCTCCGACATTCGGAGTGACAAATCCTAATCTCGAAATCGCCAACCCAACAACTACCTTCGGAGACACCAGAGAGCACCTTTATAATCACCCGATTCGTTGTGACGTTTGGTAGCACACAAAGTGTTCCTCCGTAAACGGAGTTGCATAATCTCATAGTCATAGGAACATGTATAAGTCATGAAGAAAGCAATAGCAACATACTAAACGATCGGGTGCTAAGCTAATGGAATGGGTCATGTCAATCAGATCATTCAACTAATGATGTGATCTTGTTAATCAAATAACAACTCCTTGTTCATGGTTAGGAAACATAACCATCTTTGATTAACAAGCTAGTCAAGTAGAGGCATAATAGTGACACTCTGTTTGTCTATATATTCACACATGTATTATGTTTCCGGTTAATACAATTCTAGCATGAATAATAAACATTTATCATGAAATAAGGAAATAAATAATAATTTTATTATTGCCTCTAGGGCATATTTCCTTCAGTCTCCCACTTGCACTAGAGTCAATAATCTAGATCACATCACCATGTGATTAACATCGATAGTTCACATCATCATGTGATTAACACCCATAGTTCACATCGCCATGTGACCAACACCCAAAAGGGTTTACTAGATTTAGTAATCTAGTTCACATTGCTATGTGATTAACACCCAAAGAGTACTAAGGTGTGATCATGTTTTGCTTGTGAGAGAGTCTTAGTCAACGGGTCTTTCACATTCAGATCCGTTATGTATTTTGCAATTTTCTATGTCTACAATGCTCTGCACGGAGCTACTCTAGCTAATTGCTCTCACTTTCAATATGTATCTAGATCGAGACTTAGAGTCATCCAGATTGGTGTCAAAACTTGCATCGACGTAACCCCTTACGACGAACCTTTTGTCACTTCCATAATCGAGAAACATATCCTTATTCCACTAAGGATAATTTTGACTGTTGTCCAGTGATCTACTCCTAGATCACTATTGTACTCCTTGCCAAACTCGATTGTAGGGTATACAATAGATCTGGTACACAAACATGGCATACTTTATAGAACCTATGGCCAAGGCATAGGGAATGACTTTCATTCTCTTTCTATCTTCTACCGTGGTCGGGTTTTGAGTCTTACTCAATTTCACACCTTTAACACAGGCAAGAACTCTTTCTTTGACTGCTCCATTTTGAACTACTTCAAAATCTTGTCAAGGTATGTACTCATTGAAAAACTTATCAAGCATCTTGATCTATCTCTATAGATCTTGATGCTCAATATGTAAGCAGCTTCACCGAGGTCTTTCTTTGAAAAACTCCTTTCAAACACTCCTTTATGTTTTGCGAGAATAATTCTACATTATTTCCGATCTACAATATGTCATTCACATATACTTATCGAAATGTTGTAGTGCTCCCACTCACTTTCTAGTAAATACAGGCTTCACCGTAAGTCTCAGATAAAACTATATGCTTTGATCAACTCATAAAAGCGTATATTCCAACTCCGAGATGCTTGCACCAGTCCATAGATGGATCATTGGAGCTTGCACACTTTGTTAGCTCCTTTGGATCGATAAGACCTTCCGTTGCATCATATACAACTCTTCCTCCGAAGCCCATTCAGAATGCAGTTTTACATCCATTTGCCAAATTTTATAAATTGTGGTAATTGCTAACATGATTCGGACAGACTTAAGCATCGCTACAGTTGAGAAAATCTCATTGTAGTCAACACCTTGAACTTGTCAAAAACCTTTTTGCGACAAGTCGAGCTTTGTAGATAGTAACACTACTATCAACGTCCATCTTCCTCTTGAAGATCCATTTATACAATATGGCTTGCCGATCATCGGGCAACTCCACCAAAGTCCACACTTTGTTCTCATACATGGATCCCATCTCAGATTTTATGGCCTCAAGCCATTTCACGGAATCTGGGCTCATCATCACTTCCTCATAGTTCGTAGGTTCATCATGGTCTAGTAACATGACTTCCAGAATAGGATTACCGTACCACTCTGGTGCGGATCTTACTCTGGTTGATCTACGAAGTTCAGTAACAACTTGATCTGAAGTTTTATTAATCATCATTAACTTCCTCACTAATTGGTGTAGGTGTCACAGGAACCAATTTCTGTGATGAACTACTTTCCAATAAGGGAGCTAGTACTGTTACCTCATCAAGTTCTACTTTCCTCCCACTCACTTCTTTCGAGAGAAACTCCTTCTCTAGAAAGGATCCATTCTTAGCAACGAATGTCTTGCCTTCGGATCTGTGATAGAAGGTGTATCCAACTGTCTCCTTTGGGTATCCTATGAAGACACATTTCTCCGATTTGGGTTTGAGCTTATCAGGATGAAACTTTTTCATATAAGCATCACAACCTCAAACTTTAAGTAACGACAACTTGGGTTTCTTGCTAAACCACAGTTCATATTGTGTCGTCTCAACGGACTTTAGATGGTGCCCCTTTTTAACGTGAATGCAGCTGTCTCTAATGCATGACCCCAAAACGATAGCGGTAAATCTGTAAGAGACATCATAGATTGTACCAAATCAAGTAAAGTACGATTACGACGTTCGGACACACCATTACGTTGTGGTGTTCCGGGTGGCGTGAGTTGTGAAATTATTCCACATTGTTTTAAGTGTAGACCAAACTCGTAACTCAAATATTCTCCTCCACGATCAGATCGTAGAAACTTTATTTTCTTGTTACGATGATTTTCAACTTCACTCTGAAATTCTTTGAACTTTTCAAATGTTTCAGACTTATGCTTCATTAAGTAGATATACCCATATCTGCTTAAATCATCTGTGAAGGTGAGAAAATAACGATATCCGCCACGAGCCTCAACATTCATCGGACCACATACATCTCAGTATGTATGATTTCTAACAAATCTGTTGCTCTCTCCATAGTCTTCGAGAACGGTGTTTTGGTCATCTTGCCCATGAGGCACGGTTCGCAAGTACCAAGTGATTCATAATCAAGTGGTTCCAAAAGACCATCAGTATGGAGTTTCTTCATGCGCTTTACACCGATATGACCTAAACAGTAGTGCCACAAATAAGTTGCACTATCATTATCAACTCTGCATCTTTTGGCTTCAACACTATGAATATGTGTATCACTACGATCGAGATCCAATGAACCATTTTCATTGGGTGTGTAACCATATAAGGTTTTATTCATGTAAATGTAACAACAGTTTATTCTCACACTTAAATGAATAACCGTATTGCAATAAACACGATCAAATCATATTCATGCTCAACGCAAACACCAAATAACATTTATTTAGGTTCAACACTAATCCCGAAAGTATAGGGAGTGTGCGATGATGATCATATCAATCTTGAAACTACTTTCAACACACATCGTCGCTTCACCCTTAACTAGTTTCATTTATTCGCAACTCATGTTTGAGTTACTACTCTTAGCAACCTAAACAGTACCAAATACCAAGGGTTGCTATAAACACTAGTAAAGTACACATCAATAACATGTATATCAAATATACCTTTGTTCACTTTGCCATCCTTCTTATCCGCCAAATACTTGGGGTAGTTACGCTTCCAAAGACCAGTCCTTTGCGGTAGAAGCACTTAGTCTCGTGCTTAGGTCCGAATTGGGCTTCTTCACTTGAGCAGCAACTTGCTTGCCGTTCTTTTTGAAGTTCCCTTCTATCCCTTTGCCGTTTTCTTGAAACTAGTGGTCTTGTTAACCATCAACACTCGATGTTCTTTCTTGATTTCTACCTTCATCGATTTCATCATCATGAAAAACTCAGGAATCATTTTCATCATCCCTTGCATACTATAGTTCATCACGAAGTTCTACTAACTTGGTGATGGTGACTAGAGAATTCTGTCAATCACTATCTTATCTGGAAGATTAACTCCCACTTGATTCAAGCGATTGTAGTACCCAGACAATCTGAGTACATGCTCACTACTTGAGCGATTCTCCTCCATCTTTTAGCTATAGAACTTGTTGGAGACTTCATATCTCTCAACTCGGGTATTTGCTTGAAATATTAACTTCAACTTTCTGGAACATCTCATATGGTCCATGATGTTCAAAACATCTTTGAAGTCCCGATTCTAAGCCATAAAGCATGGTGCACAAAACTATCAAGTAGTCATCATATTGAGCTAGCCAAACGTTCATAACGCCCGCATCCGCTCCTGCAATAGGTCCATCACCTAGCGGTGCATTAAGGACATAATTCTTACTGCAATGATGAGGATAAACCTCGGATCGCGGATCCAATCCGCATCATTGCTACTAACATTTTTCAACACAATTTTCTCTAGGAACATATCAAAATAAACATATAAAAGAAACAACGCGAGCTATTGATCTACAACATGATTTGCAAAATACTACCAGGACTAAGTTCATGATAAATTTAAGTTCAATTAATCATATTACTTAAGAACTCCCACTTAGACAGACATCTCTCTAGTCATCTAAGTGATCACGTGATCCAAATCAACTAAACCATAAACGATCATCACGTGAGATGGAGTAGTTTTCAATGGTGAACATCTTATGTTGATCATATCTACTATATGATTCACGCTCGACCTTCCGGTCTCCGTGTTCCGAGGCCATATCTGCATATGCTAGGCTCGTCAAGTTTAACTTTGAGTATTCTGCGTGTGCAAAACTAGCTTGCACCTGTTGTAGATGGACGAGAGCTTATCACACCGATCATCACGTGGTGTGCGGGCACGACGAACTTTGGCAACGGTGCATACTCGGGAGAACACTTCTTGATAATTTTAGTGAGAGATCATCTTAAAATGCTACCGTCAATCAAAGCAAGATAAGATGCATAAAGGATAAACATCACATGCAATCAATATAAGTGATATGATATGGCCATCATTATCTTGTGCTTGTGATCTCCATCTCCGAAGCACCATCATGATCATCATCGCCACCGTAGCGACACCTTGATCTCCATCGTAGCATCGTTGTCGTTTCGCCATCTATTGCTTCTCGACTATCGCTACCGCTTAGTGATAAAGTAAAGCAATTACAGAGGTGTTTGCATTTCATACAATAAAGCGACAACCATATGGCTCCTGCCATTGCCGATAACCGGTTACAAAACATGATCATCTCATACAATAAAATATAGCATCACGTCTTGGCCATATCACATCACAACATGCCTGCAAAAACAAGTTAGACGTCCTCTACTTTGTTGTTGCAAGTTTTACGTGGCTGCTACGGGCTTAAGCAAGAACCAATCTCACCTACGCATCAAAACCACAATGATAGTTTGTCAAGTTGATGATGTTTTAACCTTCGCAAGGACCGGGCGTAGCTAAACTCAGTTCAACTAAAGTTGGAGAAACCGACACCGCTAGTCACCGTAATGCGAAGCACGGCGGTAAACCAGTCTCGCGTAAGCGTCTGGCGTAATGTCGGTCCGGGCCGCTTCATCCAACAATACCGCCAACCAAAGTATGACATGCTTTGTAAGCGGTATAACTTATATCGCCCACAACTCACTTGTGTTCTACTCGTGCATATAACATCAAACCATAAAACCTAGGCTCGGATGCCATTTGTTGGGGAACGTAGTAATTTCAAAAAATTCCTACGCACACGCAAGATCATGGTGATGATATAGCAACGAGAGGGGAGAGTGTTGTCTCGTACCCTCGTGAGACCAAGCGGAAGCGTTGACGCAACATAGAGGAAGTAGTCGTCGTCCTCCGGTCCAACCGATCCAAGCACCGTTACTCGGCACCTCCGAGTTCTTGACACACGTACAGCTCGATGGCGCACCCGAACTCCGATCCAGCAGAGGTACGGGAGTTCCGTCGGCCGACGGCGTGGTGGCGATCTTGATGTTCTCTCGTCGCAGGGCTTCGCCTAAGCACCGCTACAATATGACCGAGGTGTAATATCGTGGAGGGGGGCACCGCACAGGGCTAAGGAACGATCTCAATGATCAACTTATGTGTTTATGGGGTGCCCCCTACCCCCGTATATAAAGGAGAGGAGGAGGGGAGGGCCGGCCCTCTACTATGGCGCGCCCTGGGGAGTCCTACTCCCACCGGGAGTAGGATTCCCCCTTTCCTAGTCCAACTAGGAGTCCTTCCATGTATTAGGAGTAGGAGACTAGGAAGGGAAGAGAGAAGGAAGGAAGGAGGGGTGCGGCCTCTCCCTAGTCCAATTCGGACTGGGCCATGGGGCGCGGCCTGCCCTAGGCAGCCCTCTCTCTTTCCCTTGGGCCCAATAAGGCCCAATACTTCTCCCGGCGAATTCCGTAACTCTCCCAGATCGAAAAATACCGAATCACTCGAACCTTTCCAAACTCCGAATATAGTCGTCCAATATATCGATCTTTACGTCTCGACCATTTCGAGACTCCTCGTCATGTTCCCGATCTCATCCGGACTCCGAACTCCTTCGGTACATCAAAACTCATAAACTCATAATATAAGCATCATCCGAAACCTTAAGCGTGCGGACCCTACGGTTCGAGAACAATGTAGACATGATCGAGACACGTCTCCGGTCAATAACCAATAGCGGGACCTGGATGCCCATATTGGTTCCTACATATTCTACGAAGATCTTTATCGGTCAGACCGCATAACAACATATGTTGTTCCTTTTGTCATCGGTATGTTACTTGCCCGAGATTCGATCGTCGGTATCCAATACCTAGTTCAATCTCGTTACCGACAAGTCTCTTTACTCGCTCCGTAATACATCATCTCGCAACTAACTCATTAGTTGAAGTGCTTGCAAGGCTTAAGTGATGTGTATTACCGAGAGGGCCCAGAGATACCTCTCCGACATTCGGAGTGACAAATCCTAATCTCGAAATACGCCAACCCAACAAGTACCTTCGGAGACACCAGAGAGCACCTTTATAATCACCCGATTCGTTGTGACGTTTGGTAGCACACAAAGTGTTCCTCCGGTAAATGGGAGTTGCATAATCTCATAGTCATAGGAACATGTATAAGTCATGAAGAAAGCAATAGCAACATACTAAACGATCAGGTGCTAAGCTAATGGAATGGGTCATGTCAATCAGATCATTCAACTAATGATGTGATCTTGTTAATCAAATAACAACTCCTTGTTCATGGTTAGGAAACATAACCATCTTTGATTAACAAGCTAGTCAAGTAGAGGCATACTAGTGACACTCTGTTTGTCTATATATTCACACATGTATTAAGTTTCCGGTTAATACAATTCTAGCATGAATAATAAACATTTATCATGAAATAGGAAATAAATAATAACTTTATTATTGCCTCTAGGGCATATTTCCTTCAAAAACAGTGTACAGCGAGCGAATATAAACTAACGAATGGAAACTAAAAGCATGCATCGTGACAAATCACATGATAAAAACAGTTCGAACGTAAAGAGGAGAAGCAGGGGTAACCAGTGATGCTCGATGGTGACAAGGAATTTGGTAGACAGTTCGCCCTTCTGCACAAGGACTACGTCTAGTTGGAGGGGTTGTGATTTAACCATAGTTTTTAATAGCGCGCTAAACCTCTTAGCGGTGGACCTCTTCTAGATGCTATAGCGCGCTATTTAAATTATTTGCTCATTTATTTGGACTGAAGTTTCCTAGCGCAAGACCTTTTGTAAACGCTATAGTGGGCTATTTAAAACCATGGATTTAACACAGAAGATAAACCCTCTTCGTCGTATTCTCCTCAACAATTGGTTCGTTAACCAATGTCGATCACTCGTGGTAGATACTTGAGGTTATCTCCGAACCTTTACAGACTTCTTCTTCGAGAACCACAATTACTCTTGGTCTCTGAAGAAATCGACACCTAACCGTCTAGAGAGTTTGCAGCTCTCAAGAATAATAGGCGGAGCGTACTGGATTTAGATTCGAGTGATCCTAAAACACTATCTAATTTTTCGGCTCTAGGATTTTTCTCTCGGTGAATTTTAAACTCAAATCACTCAGGAGCGGGAGTTGCTCAACAATCTTCTCACAATCAAATGGAGCAGCTACCGGACAACGCTGGTGCGGGGTGGCTATTTATAGCCGCAGCCTTCTCTGGTGAGAAATGACCAGTTTGGACACGTGATCCAGCCAATGGCCAACTGACACGTTCACAACGGTCGGATTTCAAGAGCAACGGTAACATTAGGACTAAGTAATGCTAACTCCACGGTCAGAGACAAATCTCTCGCAGTGAAGAAGATCACAGTCTCTTGCAGGCAGAGTATTTGCTCGGAACACAAAGAGATTTCTCTCGCAGCTTTCATTGGATTTGGGTGCAAACACATCAGTCCCTTGCTGTTTATGTCAACAAACTCCAAAACATAAGGAGGCAAACTATTGCACCAACAATCTGTTGGGGAACGTAGTAATTTCAAAAAATTTCCTACGCACACGCAAGATCATGGTGATGACATAGCAACGAGGGGAGAGTGTTGTCTACGTACCCTCGTAGACCGAAGCGGAAGCGTTGACACAGCATAGTGGAAGTAGTCGTACGTCTTCCCAGTTCAACCGATCCAAGCACCGTTACTCCGGCACCTCCGAGTTCTTGACACGTCAGCTCGATGGCGCACCCTCGATCTCCGATCCAGCGAGGCGCCGAGGGGAGTTCCACGAGACGACGGCGTGGTGACGATCTTGATGTTCTCTGTCGTGAGGCTTTGCCTAAGCACCGCTACAATATGACCGAGGTGTAATATCGTGGAGGGGGCACCGCACACGACTAAGGAACGATCTCAATGATCAACTTGTGTGTCCTAGGGTGCCCCTACCCCGTATATAAAGGAGGGAGGGAGGAGGAGGCCGCCCAAGGGGCGCCATAGAGGAGGGGAAACCTACTCCAAGTAGGTTTCCCCCTTCCTTATCTTATTTGAAGGGGAAGGAAAGAGTACTAGTATTAGGAATAAGTACTAGTAGTAGTAATAGGAAGAGGGGAGGAGAAAGGAAGGGGCCGCCCCCTCCCAATTCGGATTGGGCTGGGGGCGCCCCTCCCTTATTCCTTCTCCTTCTTCCTATATGGGCCCAATAAGGCCCATATACCTCCGGGGTTCCAAGAACCTCCGGTAGCTCCAAACTTCTCCGGAACTTTTCCGGTGTCCAAATATATCCGTCAAATATATCAATCTTTATGTCTCAACCATTTCGAGACTCCTCGTCATGTCCGTGATCACATCCGGGACTCCGAACAAACTTCGTACATCAAAATACATAAACTCATAATATAATTGTCATCGAAACCTTAAGCGTGCGGACCCTACGGTTCGAGAACAATGTAGACATGACCGAGACACGTCTCGGTCAATAACCAATAGCGGGACCTGGATGCCCATATTGGTTCCTACATATTCTACGAAGATCTTTATCGGTCAAACCGCATAACAACATCGTTATTCCCTTTGTCATCGGTATGTTACTTGCGAGATTTGATCGTCGGTATCCAATACCTAGTTCAATCTCATTACCGCAAGTCTCTTTACTCGTTCCGAATCGTCATCTCATAACTAACTCATTAGTTACATGCTTGCAAGGCTTGGGTGATGAGTATTACCGAGAGGGCCCAGAGATACCTCTCCGACAATCGGAGTGACAAAACCTAATCTCGAATTATGCTAACTCAACATGTACCTTCGAAACACCAGTAGTACTCCTTTATAATCACCCGATTCGTTGTGGCGTTTGGTAGTACCCAAAGTGTTCTTCCGGTAAACGGAGTTACACAATTCTCATAGTTACTGAGAACATGTATAAGTCATGAAGGAAGCAATAGCGAATACTAAGCGATCAAGTGCTAAGCTAACGGATGGGTCATGTCAATCACATCATTCTCCTAATGATGTGATCCCATTAATCAAATGACAACACATGTCTATGGTTAGGAAACATAACCATCTTTGATTAATGAGCTAGTCAAGTAGAGGCATACTAGTGATCAGTATGTTTGTCTATGTATTCACACATGTATCATGTTTCCGGTTAATACAATTCTAGCATGAATAATAAACATTTATCATGATTTGAGGAAATAAATAATAACTTTATTATTGCCTCTAGGGCATATTTCCTTCAGTCTCCCACTTGCACTAGAGTCAATAATCTAGATTACACAGTAATGATTCTAACACCCATGGAGTCTTGGTGCTGATCATGTTTTGCTCATGAGAGAGGCTTAGTCAATGGGTCTGCAACATTCAGATCTGCATGTATTTTGCAAATCTCTATGTCTCCCACTTGTACTTGGTCCCGAATGGAATTGAAGCGTCTCTTGATGTGCTTGGCTCTCTTGTGAAATCTGGATTCCTTTGCCAAGGCAATTGCACCAGTATTGTCACAGAAGATCTTCATTGGTCCCGATGCACTAGGTATGACACCTAGATCGGAAATGAACTCCTTCATCCAGACTCCTTCATTCGCCGCTTCAGAAGCAGCTATGTACTCCGCTTCACATGTAGATCCCGCTATGACGCTTTGTTTTGAACTGCACCAACTTACAGCTCCACCGTTTAATATAAACACGTATCCGGTTTGCGATTTAGAATCGTCCGGATCAGTGTCAAAGCTTACATCGGCGTAACCATTTACGACTAGCTCTTTGTCACCTCCATATCGAGAAACATATCCTTAGTCCTTTTAGGTATTTCAGGATGTTCTTGACCGCTGTCCATGATCCACTCTGGATTACTTTGGTACCTACCGCCAAGCTTATTGCTAAGCATACGTCGGTCCGGTACACAAGATTGCATACATGATAGAGCCTATGGCTGAAGCATAGGAACATCTTTCATTTTCTCTCTATCTTCTGCTGTGGTCGGGCATTGAGTTTGACTCAACTTCCCACCTTGTAGCACGAGCAAGAATCCTTTCTTTGCTCGATCCATTTTGAACTTTTTCAAAATTTTGTCAAGGTATGTGCTTTGTGAAAGTCCTATTAAGCGTCTTGATCTATCTCTATAGATCTTGATGCCCAATATGTAAGCAGCTTCACCGAGGTCTTTCATCGAAAAACTTTTATTCAAATATCCCTTTATGCTATCCAGAAATTCTATATCATTTCCAATTAATAATATGTCATCAACATATAAAACTAGAAATGCTCTGAGCTCCCACTCACTTTCTTGTAAATCTGAGGCTTCTCCAAAAGTCTCATATAAAACCATATCTTTGATCACACCACAAAGCGTTTATTCCAACTCGAGATGCTTGCACCAGTCCATAAATGGAGCGCTGGAGTTTGCACACTTTGTCGGCACCTTTTGGATCAACAAAACCTTGAGCTGCATCATATACAACTCTTCTTCTAGAAATCCATTCAAGAATGCAGTCTTGACATCCATTTGCCAAATTTCATTATCATGAAATGCAGCAATAGCCAACATGATTCGGACAGACTTAAGCATCGCTACGGTGAGAAAGTCTCATCGTAGTCAACCCCTTGAACTTGTCGAAAACCTTTCGCAACAAGTCGAGCTTTGTAGACGATAACATTACCATCGGCGTCGTCTTCTTCTTAAAGATCCATTTATTCTCAATGGCTTGCCGATCATCGGCAAGTCAACCAAAGTCCATACTTTGTTTTCATACATGGATCCTATCTCAGATTTCATGGCCTCTAGCCATTTTGCGAATCTGGGCTCATCATCGCTTCCTCATAGTTCGTAGGTTCATCATGGTCAAGTAACATGACTTCCGAATAGGATTTCCGTACCACTCAGTGCGGATCTTACTCTAGTAGACCTCACGAGGTTCGATAGAAACTTGATCCAAGTTTCATGATCAATATCATTAGCTTCCTCACTAATTGGTGTAGTCGTCACAGAACCGGTTCTTGTGATGAACTACTTTCAATAAGGGAGTAGATCTGATTATCTCATCAAGTTCTACTTTCCTCCCACTCACTTCTTTCGAGAGAAACTCTTTCTCTAGAAAGGATCCGAATTAGCAACGAAAATCTTGCCCTCAGATCTGTTATAGAAGGTGTACCCAATAGTCTCCTTTGGGTATCCTATGAAGACACATTTCTCCGATTTGGGTTCGAGCTTATCTGGTTGAAGTTTCTTCACATAAGCATCGCAGCCCCAAACTTTGAGAACGATTGTTGGGGAACGTGCGAAATTCAAAATTTTCCTCGTGTCACCAAGATCTATCTATGGAGAAACCAGCAACGAGTAGAAAGAGAGTGCATCTACATACCCTTGTAGATCGCTAAGCGGAAGCGTTCAAGTGAGCGGGGTTGATGGAGTCGTACTCGTCGTGATTCAAATCACCGATGATCAAGTGCGAGCGCACGGCACCTCCGCGTTCAACACACGTACAGCCCGACGACGTCTCCCGCCTTGATCCAGCAAGGAGAGAGGAGAGGTTGAGAAGACTCCTCCAGCAGCAGCACAACGGCGTGGTGGTGATGGAGGAGTGTGGCAATCAGCGAGGCTTCGCTAAGCACCACGGGAGAGGAGGAGTACTTGGGAGAGGAGAGGGCTGCAACCAAAGGCGGAGACCGAATCACGTGTATACATGTGTTCTCTGGGCAGCCCTATGCCTCACTATTTATAGGGGAGAGGGCTGCGCCCCTTTAGGGTTTCCACCCCCAAGGGGTGCGGCCAGCCTCGGATCCAATCTGGGGTGGCGGCGGAGGAGGAGGAGAGGGGCCTTGGGAGCATGGGCCTTAGGGCCCATCGCCTAGGGTTTGCCCTCCCACCTCCCTGCGCTTGGGCCCCTTGTGGGGAACCAGCCCACACGGGCTGGTTCCTCCCACACATGGCCCACGCAGCCCTCTGGGGTAGGTGGCCCCACTTGGTGGACCCGGGACCCTCCGGTGGTCCCAGACGTACTGATAAAACCCAAACTTTTCCGGTGACCAAAACAGGACTTCCATATATAAATCTTTACCTCCGGACCATTCCGGAACTCCTCGTGACGTCCGGGATCTCATCCGGACTCGAACAACATTCGGTAACCACATACTAGCTTCCTTTATAACCCTAGCGTCATCAGAACCTTAAGTGTGTAGACCCTACGGGTTCGGGAGACATGTAGACATGACCGAGGCGTTCTCCGGTCAATAACCAACAGCGGGATCTGGATATCCATGTTGGCTCCCACATGTTCCACGATGATCTCATCGGATGAACCACGATGTCAAGGACTCGATCGATCCGTATACAATTCCCTTTGTCTAGCGGTATTTTACTTGCCCGAGATTCGATCGTCGGTATACCGATACCTTGTTCAATCTCGTTACCGGCAAGTCTCTTTACTCGTTCCGCAACACATCATCCGTGATCAACCCCTTGGTCACATTGTGCACATTATGATGATGTCCTACCGAGTGGGCCCAGAGATACCTCTCCGTTTGCGGAGTGACAAATCCCAGATCTCGATCCGTGTCAACCCAGCAGACACTTTCGGAGATACCTGTAGTGCACCTTTATAGTCACCCGATTCGTTGTGACGTTTGATACACCCAAAGCACTCCTACGGTATCCGGGAGTTACACGATCTCATGGTCTAAGGAAGAGATACTTGACATTGGAAAAGCTCTAGCAAGCGAACTACGATCTTTGTGCTATGCTTAGGATTGGGTCTTGTCCATCACATCATTCTCCTAATGATGTGATCCGTTATCAACGACATCCAATGTCCATAGCGAGAAACCATGACTATCTGTTGATCACAACGAGCTAGTCAACTAGAGGCTCACTAGGGACATATTGTGGTCTATGTATTCACACGTGTATTACGATTTCCGGATAATCTGATTATAGCATGAATAAAAGACAATTATCATGAACAAGGAAATATAATAATAATACTTTTATTATTGCCTCTAGGGCATATTTCCAACAGTCTCCCACTTGCACTAGAGTCAATAATCTAGTTCACATCGCCATGTGATTTAACATTGACAGTCACATCGCCATGTGACCAACATCATCAAATGAGTTACGGGGTTTGATCAAGTTTTGCTTGTGAGAGAGGTTTGATCAGCGGTGCGAACCTTTCGGTCGTGTGTGCTTTACAAATCTCTATGTCATCTCCTAGATGTAGCTACCACGCTCTATTTGGAGCTATTCCAAATGATCGTTCTACTTGGAGCTATTCTAAAAATTGCTCCATTATCGTATCCGGTATCTCTACTCGAGCTATCCGGATAGGTGTAAAGCTTACATCGGCGTAACCCTTTACGACGAACTCTTTACCACCTCCATAATCGAGAAAATTCCTTAGTACACTAGTTACTAAGGATAACTTTGATCATTGTCCTGTGATCCATTCTTGGATCACTCTTGTACTATGATTGACTCATGGCACGGCACACTTCGGTGCGGTACACAAGATAGCATATTGTAGAGCCTATGTATAAAGCATAGGGGCGACCTTCGTCCTTTCTCTCTCTTCTGCCGTGGTCGAGCTTTAAGTCTTAACTTCATACCTTACATGTCGGGCAAGAACTCCTTCTTTGGTGATCCATCTTGAACTCCTTCAAGATCATGTCAAAACACGTTCTCATTTGAAAGTACTATTAAGCATTTTGATCTATCTTATAGATCTTGATGCTTATTATTCAAGTAACCTAAACCAGGTTTTCCATTGAAATACACTTTTCAAATAACCCTATATGCTTCCCGAAATTCTACATCATTTCGATCAATAATATGTCAATAACATATACTCACGAGAAATTCTATAGTGCTCCCACTCACTTCTTTGGAAATACAAGTTTCTCATAAATTTGTATAAACCCAAAATCTTTGATCAGCTTATCAAAGTACATATTCCAACTCGAGATGCTTACTCCGGTCCTTAGAAGGATCATTGGAGCTAGCATACCTTTTAGCATCCTTAGGATCGACAAAACCTTTACGATTGTATCACATACAACCTTTCCTTCTGGCTGGTAAGGAAACTCGTTTTGACATCCAACTGCCAGATTTCATAAATGCAGCTAATGCTAACATGAATCCGACGGACTTAAGCATCGCTACGGATGAGAAAATCTCATCGCAGTCAACTCCTTGAACTTGTGAAAAAATCTTCGCCACAAGTCGAGCTTCATAGACGGTGACATCACCGTCCACGTCCGTCTTCTTCTTAAAGATCCATTTATCTCAATGGCTTGCCGATCATCGGGCAAGTCCACCAAAGTCCATGCTTTGTTCTGATACATGGATCCTATCTCGGATTTCATGGCTTCTAACCATTTGTCGGAATTTGGGCCCACCATTGCTTCTCCACAGCTCGTAGGTTCATTGTTGTCTAGCAACATGACCTTCAAGACAAGATTCTTGTACCACTCAAGTAGTGCGCATCCTTGTCACCCTCGAGGTGCAGTAGTGACTTGATCCAAGTTTCATGATCACTATCATAAGCTTCTACTTCAATTGGTGTAGGTGCCACAGGAACAACTTCCTGTGCCCTGCTACACACTAGTTGTAGTGACGGTTCAAAAACCATATCAAGTCTCCACCATCCTCCCACTCAACTTTTCGAGACAGACTTTTCCTCGAGAAAGGACCCGATTCAAGAAACAATCCATATTGCTTTCGGATCTGAATTAGGAGGTATACCCAACTGTTTTGGGTGTCCTATGAAGATGCATTTTATCCGCTTTGGGTTCGAGCTTATCAACCTGAAACTTTTCACATAAGCGTCGCAGCCCAAACATTTAAGAAATGACAGCTTAGGTTTCTCTAAACCATAGTTCATACGGTGTCATCTCAACGGAATTACGTGGTGCCGTATTTAAAGTGAATGTGGTTGTCTCTAATGCCTAACCCATGAACGATAGTGGTAATTCGACAAGAGACATCATGGTACGCACCATATCCAATAGGGTGCAACTATGATGTTCGGACACACCATCAAACTATGGTGTTCGGTAGGTATTAATTGTGAAACAATTTCCACAATGTCTTAATTGCGTGCCAAAGCTCGTAACTTAGATACTCATCTCTATGATCATATCATAGACATTTTATCCTCTTGTCACGATGATCTTCAACTTCACTCTGAAATTACTTGAACCATTCAATAATTCAGACTTGTGTTTCATCAAGTAAATATACTCAACATCTACTCAAATCATCGTGAAGTAAGAACATAACGATATTCCTTTGCATGCCTCGGCACTCGTTGGACTGCACACATCAAAATGTGTTACTTCCAACAAGTTGCTATCTTGTTCCATTTCTTTGAAAAGCGAGGCTTTTTAGTCATCTTGCCCATGTGGTATGATTTGCATATCTCAAGTGATTCAAAATCAAGTGAGTCCAAGCGATCCATCTGCATGGAGTTTCTTCATGCGTATACACCAATAGACATGGTTCGCATGTCTCAAACTTTTCAAAACGAGTGAGTCAAAGATCCATCAATATGGAGCTTCTTCATGCGTTTATACCAATATGACTTACATGGCGATTGCCACAAGTAAGTGGTACTTATCATTATTATCTTATATCTTTTGGCATGAAAATGTGTATCACTACGATCAAGATTCAATAAACCATTCATTTAGGTGCAAGACCATTGAAGGTATTATTCAAATAAATAGAGTAACCATTATTCTCCTTAAATGAATAACCGTATTTCGATAGACATAATCCAATCATGTCTATGCTCAGCATAAACACCAAATCTCGATGGTAGAGGGAGCGTGCGATGCTTGATCACATCAACCTTGGAAACACTTCCAACACATATCGTCGACTCACCTTTAGCTAGTCTCCGTTTATTCCGTAGCTTTTATTTGAGTTACCAACACTTAGCAACCGAACGGTATCTAATACCACAGGTGCTACTAGGAGTACTAGTAAAGTACACATTAACATAATGTATATCAATATACTTCTATCGACCTTGCCAGCCTTCTCATCTACCAAGTATCTAGGGTAATTCCGCTCTAGTGTCTATTCCCCTTATCATAGAAGCACTTAGTCTCGGGTTTGGGTTCAACCTTGGGTTTCTTCACTAGAGCAGCAGCTGATTTGCCGTTTCATGAAGTATCCCTTCTTGCCCTTGCCCATCTTGAAACTAGTGGTTTCACCAACCATCAACAATTGATGCTTCTTCTTGATTTCTACTTTCGCGGTGTCAAACATCGTGAATGCCTCAAGGATCATCATATCTATCCCTGATATGTTATAGTTCATCACGAAGCTCTAGCAGCTTGGTGGCAATGACTTTTGGAGAATCATCACTATCTCATCTGGAAGATCGACTCCCACTCGATTCAAGTGATTGTTGCACTCAAACAATCTGAGCACAAGCTCAACGATTGAGCTTTTCTCCCTTAGTTTGCTGGCTAAGAAAATCGTCGGAGGTCTCTTACCTCTTGACGTGGGCACGAGCCTGAAATCCCAATTTCAGCCCTCGAAACATCTCATATGTTCCGCGAAGTTTCGAAAACGTCTTTGCTGCCTCAACTCTAAACCGTTTAACTGAACTATCATGTAGTTATCAAAACGTGTATGTCCGATGTTCGCAACATCCACAAACGACGTTTGGGGTTCAGCACTGAGGCGGTGCATTAAGGACATGAGCTTTCTCTTGTCCGCATAATCGCTACTGTCAACTTTCAACTATATTTTCTCTAGGAACATATCTAAACAGTGGAACTAAAGCACGAGCTTACGACATAATTTGCAAAGATCTATTTGACTATGTTCAGGATAATTAAGTTCATCTTATGAACTCCCACTCGAATAGACATCCCTTTGGTCATCTAAGTGATTACATGATCCAAGTCAACTAGCCCGTGTCCGATCATCACGTGAGACGGACTAGTCATCATCGGTGAACATCTTCATGTTGATCGTATCTTCCATCGACTCATGCTCGACCTTTCGGTCTCCGTGTTCGAGGCCATGTCTGTACATGCTAGGCTCGTCAAGTTAACCCCAAGTGTTTTCGCTGTGTAAAACTGTCTTACACCGTTGTATGTGAGCGTAAGAATCCATCACACCGATCATCACGTGGTGCTTAGAAGCGACGAACTGTAGCAACGGTGCACGGTCGAGGGAGAACACTTCTTGAAATTTTGTAAGGATCATCTTATTTACTACCGTCGTCCTAAGTAAACAAGATGCATAAACATGATAAACATCACATGCAATCAAATAGTGACATGATATGGCCAATATCATTTTGCTCCTTTGATCTCCATCTTGAGGGCTCCATGATCATCATCGTCATCGGCATGACACCATGATCTCCATCATCATGATCTCCATCATCGTGTCTCCATGAAGTCGTCTCGCCAACTTATTACTTCTACTACTATGGCTACCAGTTAGCAATAAAGTAAAGTAATTACATGGCGTTGTTCAATGACACGCAGGTCATACAATAAATAAAGACAACTCCTATGGCTCCTGCGGTTGTCATACTCATCGACATGCAAGTCGTGAATCCTATTACAAGAACATGATCAATCTCATACATCACATATCATTCATCACATTCATCTTGGCCATATCACATCACATAGCATACCCTGCAAAAACAAGTTAGGCGTCCTCTAATTGTTGTTTGCATGTTTCTACGTGGCTGCTATGGGTTTCTAGCAAACGTTTCTTACCTCGCAAAACCACAGCGTGATTTGCCAATTGCTACTTACCCTTCATAAGGACCCTTTTCGTCGAATCCGTTCCGACTAAAGTGGGAGGCGGCACCGCTAGCCACCTTATGCACGAAGTGCATGTCAATCAGTGGAACTGTCTCACGTAAAATGCGTGTAAGGTCGGTCCGGCCGCTTCATCCCACAATACCGTCGAAACAAGATTGGACTAGTAACGGTAAGCATATTGAACAACATCAACGCCCACAACTACTTTGTGTTCTACTCGTGCAAAGAATCTACGCAATAGACCTAGCTCATGATGCCATTGTTGGGGAGCGTGGCGAGAAATTCAAAATTTTCCTCGTGTCACCAAGATCTATCTATGGAGAAACCAGCAGCGAGTAGAAAGAGAGTGCATCTACATACCCTTGTAGATCGCTAAGCGGAAGCGTTCAAGTGAGCGGGGTTGATGGAGTCGTACTCGTCGTGATTCAAATCACCGATGATCAAGTGCGAGCAACGCGGCACCTCCGCGTTCAACACACGTACAGCCCGGCGACGTCTCCCCCGCCTTGATCCAGCAAGGAGAGAGGGAGAGGTTGAGGAAGACTCCCTCCAGCAGCAGCACAACGGCGTGGTGGTGATGGAGGAGTGTGGCAATCCAGCAGGCTTCGCTAAGCACCACGGGAGAGGAGGAGTACTTGGGAGAGAGGAGAGGCTGCAACCAAAGGCAGAGACCGAATCACGTGTATTCTGTGTGTTCCCTGGGCAGCCCTATGCCTCACTATTTATAGGGGGAGAGGGGGCTGCGCCCCTTTAGGGTTTCCACCCCAAGGGTGCGGCCAGCCTCGAGATCCAATGCAGGGTGGCGGCGGGGGAGGAGGAGAGGGAGGCGCAGGGAGCATGGGCCTTGGGGCCCATCTCGCCTAGGGTTTGCCCTCCCACCCTCCCTGCGCCTTGGGCCCCTTGTGGGGCGAACCAGCCCACCAGGGCTGGTTCCCTCCCACATGGCCCACGCAGCCCTCTGGGGTAGGTGGCCCCACTTGGTGGACCCAGGACCCTCCGGTGGTCCCGTGCGTCTACCGATAAAACCCAAACTTTTCCGGTGACCAAAACAGGACTTCCCATATATAAATCTTTACCTCCGGACCATTCCGGAACTCCTCGTGACGTCCGGGATCTCATCCGGGACTCCGAACAACATTCGGTAACCACATACTAGCTTCCTTTATAACCCTAGCGTCATCGAACCTTAAGTGTGTAGACCCTACGGGTTCGGGAGACATGTAGACATGACCGAGACGTTCTCCGGTCAATAACCAACAGCGGGATCTGGATATCCATGTTGGCTCCCACATGTTCCACGATGATCTCATCGGATGAACCACGATGTCAAGGACTCAGTCGATCCCGTATACAATTCCCTTTGTCTAGCGGTATTTTACTTGCGAGATTCGATCGTCGGTATACCGATACCTTGTTCAATCTCGTTACGGCAAGTCTCTTTACTCGTTCCGCAACACATCATCCGTGATCAACCCCTTGGTCACATTGTGCACATTATGATGATGTCCTACCGAGTGGGCCCAGAGATACCTCTCCGTTTGCGGAGTGACAAATCCATCTCGATCCGTGTCAACCCAGAGACACTTTCGGAGATACCAGAGTGCACCTTTATAGTCACCCGATTCGTTGTGACGTTTGATACACCAAAGCACTCCTACGGTATCCGGGAGTTACGATCTCATGGTCTAAGGAAGAGATACTTGACATTGGAAAAGCTCTAGCAAGCGAACTACGATCTTTGTGCTATGCTTAGGATTGGGTCTTGTCCATCACATCATTCTCCTAATGATGTGATCCGTTATCAACGACATCCAATGTCCATAGCGAGAAACCATGACTATCTGTTGATCACAACGAGCTAGTCAACTAGAGGCTCACTAGGGACATATTGTGGTCTATGTATTCACACGTGTATTACGATTTCCGGATAATACAGTTATAGCATGAATAAAAGACAATTATCATGAACAAGGAAATATAATAATAATACTTTTATTATTGCCTCTAGGGCATATTTCCAACAACGACAACTTTGGTTTCTTGCCAAACCATAGTTCATAAGGCGTCGTCTCAACGGATTTTGATGGTGCCCTATTTAACGTGAATGCGGCCGTCTCTAAAGCATAACCCCAAAACGATAGCGGTAAATCGGTAAGAAACATCATAGATCGCACCATATCAAGTAAAGTACGATTACGATATTCGGACACACCATTTCGTTGTGGTGTTCCAGGTGGCGTGAGTTGCGAAACTATTCCACATTGTTTCAAATGCAAACCAAACTCGTAACTCAAATATTCTCCTCTTTATTTTCTTGTTACGATGATTTTCTACTTTACTCTGAAATTCTTTGAACTTTTCAAATGTTTCATACTTGTGCTTCATCAAGTAGATATACCCATATCTGCTCAAATCATCTGTGAAGGTGAGAAAATAACGATATCCGCCACGAGCCTCAACATTCATCGGGCCACATACATCTGTATGTATGATTTCCAACAAATCTGTTGCTCTCTCCATAGAACCGGAGAACGGTGTTTTGGTCATCTTGCCCATGAGGCACGGTTCGCAAGTACCAAGTGATTCATAATCAAGTGATTCCAGAAGTCCATCGGTATGGAGTTTCTTCATGCGTTTTACACGATATGACCTAAGCGGCGATTGCCACAAATATGTTGCACTATCATTATCAACTTTTCATCTTTTGGCTTCAACATTATGAATATGTGTATCACTACTATCGAGATTTAATAAAAATAGACCACTCTTCAAGGGTGCATGACCATAAAAGATATTACTCATATAAATAGAACAACCATTATTCTCTGATTTAAATGAATAACCGTCTCGCATCAAACAAGATCCAGATATAATGTTCATGCTTAACGCTGGCACCAAATAATAATTATTCAGGTCTAAAACTAATCCCGATGGTAGATGTAGAGGTAGCGTGCCGACCGCAATCACATCGACTTTGGAACCATTTCCCACGCGCATCGTCACCTCGTCCTTAGCTAATCTTCGCATAATCCGTAGTCCTGTTTGAGTTGCAAATGTTAGCAATGAACCGATATCAAATACCAGTGCTCTGCGAGCATTAGTAAGGTACACATCAATAACATGTATATCACATATACCTTTGTTCACTTTGCCATCCTTCTTATCCGCCAAATACTTGGGGCGATTCCGCTTCCGATGTCGATCGCTTGCGGTAGAAGCACTCGATTTGAGCTTAGGTCCGACTTGGGTTTCTTCTCTTGAGCAGCAACTTGTTTGCTGTTCTTTTTGAAGTTCCTTCTTCTTCCCTTTGGCCCTTTTCTTGAAACCAGGTGGTCTTGTTGACCATCAACACTTGATGCTCCTTTTGATTTCTACCTCCATGGCTTTCGGCATTGCGAAGAGCTCGGGAATAGTCTTGTTCATCCCTTGCATATTATAGTTCATCACAAAGCTCTTGTAGCTTGGTGGCGATGATTGGAGAATTCATCAATGGCGCTATCATCCGGAAGATTAACTCCCGGTTGAATCAAGTGATTATTATACCAAGACATTTTGAGTATATGCTCACTTGATGAACTGTTCTCCTCCATCTTGCAGTTGTAGAACTTATTGGAGACTTCATATCTCTCAATCCGGGCATTTGCTTGAAATATTAACTTCAACTCTGGAACATCTCATATGCTCCATGACGTTCAAAATGTCGTTGAAGACCGGTTCTAAGCCGTAAAGCATGGCACATTGAACTATAGAGTAGTCATCGACTTTGCTCGCGAGACGTTCTTAACGTCGTCGGTTACATCGGCAGCGAGCACGGCACCCAGCGGTGCTTCGGGGCGTAACTTTTACGTGCAGCAATGAGGATAATCCTCGAGTTACGGACCCGATCCGTGTAATTGCTACCATCATCTTTCAACTTTGCTTTCTCAAGGAACGCATTAAAATTCAACGGAACAACAAAGCCACGAGCCATCTATCTACAAACAAACATAGACAAGCAAAATACTATCAGGTACTAAGTTCATGATAAATTTAAGTTCAATTAATCATATTACTTAAGAACTCCCACTTAGACAGACATCTCTCTAGTCATCTAAGTGATCACGTGATCCAAATCAACTAAACCATGTCCGATCATCACGTGAGATGGAGTAGTTTCAATGGTGAACATCTCTATGTTGATCATATCTACTATATGATTCATGCTCGACCTTTCGGTCTCCGTGTTCCGAGGCCATATCTGCATATGCTAGGCTCGTCAAGTTTAACCTGAGTATTCTGCGTGTGCAAAACTAGCTTGCACCCGTTGTAGATGGACGTAGAGCTTATCACACCCGATCATCACGTGGTGTGCAGGCACGACGAACTTTGGCAGCGGTGCATACTCGGGAGAACACTTCTTGATAATTTTAGTGAGAGATCATCTTAAAATGCTACCGTCAATCAAAGCAAGATAAGATGCATAAAGGATAAACACCACATGCAATCAATATAAGTGATATGATATGGCCATCATCATCTTGTGCTTGTGGTCTCCATCTTCAAAGCACCGTCGTGATCACCATCTTCACCGGTAGCGACACCTTGATCTCCATCGTAGCATCGTTGTCGTTTCGCCATCTATTGCTTCTCGACTATCGCTACCGCTTAGTGATAAAGTAAAGCAATTACTGAGCGTTGCATTTCATACAATAAGCGACAACCATATGGCTCCTGCCGATTGCCGATAACCGGTTACAAAACATGATCATCTCATACAATAAAATATAGCATCACATCTTGGCCATATCACATCACAACATACCTGCAAAAACAAGTTAGGCGTCCTCTACTTTGTTGTTGCAAATTTTACGTGGCTGCTACGGGCTTAAGCAAGAACCAATCTCACCTCGCATCAAAACCACAGCGATAGTTTGTCAAATAGACTCGTTTTAACCTTCACAAGGACCGGGCGTAGCACTTTCAGTTCAACTAAAGTTGGAGAAAGCAGACACCGCTAGTCACTGTGTGCAAAGCACGGCGGTAAAACCAGTCTCGCGTAAGCGTCTGGCGTAATGTCGGTCGGGCCGCTTCATCCAACAATACCGCTGAACCAAAGTATGACATCTTTGGTAGGCGGTATGACTTATATCGTCCACAACTCACTTGTGTTCTACTCGTGCATATAACATCAAACCATAAAACCTAGGCTCGAGATGCCCTTTGTTGGGGAACATAGTAATTTCAAAAAATTCCTACGCACACGCAAGATCATGGTGATGACATAGCAGCGAGGGAGAGTGTTGTCTCGTACCCTCGTGAGACCAAGCGGAAGCGTTGACACAGCGTAGTGGAAGTAGTCGTCGTCTTCCCGATTCAACCGATCCGAGCACCGTTACTCCGGCACCTCCGAGTTCTTGACACGCGTACAGCTCGATGGCGCACCCTCGATCTCCGATCCAGCGAGGCGCCGAGGGGAGTTCCGTCGACCTGACGGCGTGGTGGCGATCTTGATGTTCTCTGTCGCGAGGCTTCGCCTAAGCACCGCTACAATATGACCGAGGTGTAATATCATGGAGGGGGCACATAAGCGGCTAAGGACCGATCTCAATGATCAACTTGTGTGTCCTAGGGTGCCCCCTACCCCGTATATAAAGGAGGGAGGGAGGAGGAGGCCGCCCAAGGGGGCGCCATAGAGGAGGAAACCTACTCCAAGTAGGTTTCCCCCTTTCCTTATCTTATTTGAAGGGGAAGGAAAGAGTACTAGTATTAGGAATAAGTACTAGTAGTAGTAATAGGAAGAGGGGGAAGGAGAAAGGAAAGGGGGCCCCCCCCCCAATCGGATTGGGCTGGGGCGCCCCCCTCCCTATTCCTTCTCCTTCTTCCTATATGGGCCCAATAAGGCCCATATACCTCCGGGGGTTCGATAACCTCTCGGTAGCTCCAAACTTCTCGGAACTTTTCCGTGTCCAAATATATCCATCAAATATATCAATCTTTATGTCTCGACCATTTCGAGACTCCTCGTCATGTCCGTGATCACATCCGGGACTCCGAACAAACTTCGATACATCAAAATACATAAACTCATAATATAATTGTCATCGAAACCTTAAGCGTGCGGACCCTACGGTTCGAGAACAATGTAGACATGACCGAGACACGTCTCGGTCAATAACCAATAGCGGGACCGGATGCCCATATTGGTTCCTACATATTCTCGAAGATCTTTATCGGTCGAACCGCATAACAACATCGTTATTCCCTTTGTCATCGGTATGTTACTTGCCGAGATTTGATCGTCGGTATCAATACCTAGTTCAATCTCGTTACGGCAAGTCTCTTTACTCGTTCCGTGTCGTCATCTCATAACTAACTCATTAGTTACATGCTTGCAAGGCTTGGGTGATGAGTATTACCGAGAGGGCCAGAGATACCTCTCCGACAATCGGAGTGACAAAACCTAATCTCGAATTATGCTAACTCAACATGTACCTTCGGAAACACCTGTAGTACTCCTTTATAATCACCCGATTCGTTGTGGCGTTTGGTAGTACCAAAGTGTTCTTCCGTAAACAGGAGTTACACAATTCTCATAATTACGAGAACATGTATAAGTCATGAAGGAAGCAATAGCGAGAATACTAAGCGATCAAGTGCTAAGCTAACGGGATGGGTCATGTCAATCACATCATTCTCCTAATGATGTGATCCCATTAATCAAATGACAACACATGTCTATGGTTAGGAAACATAACCATCTTTGATTAATGAGCTAGTCAAGTAGAGGCATACTAGTGACTGTATGTTTGTCTATGTATTCACACATGTATCATGTTTCCGGTTAATACAATTCTAGCATGAATAATAAACATTTATCATGATTTGAGGAAATAAATAATAACTTTATTATTGCCTCTAGGGCATATTTCCTTCACAATCCTCCTAGAGTTCGTCCCTCGGGATGGATTCGATGGAGATGGCGTAGATTCATGTCGACTCCTCATGACGGCAAGGTTATGGTTTCTCGTCGCGTACGCAATGAGAAGATTTGGTGTCAGATTCTTTAGATAGATTCAAGAGTTCAATGACGTCGGTTGCGGCTCTGGGAGCTGGTCCTTAGAAGAACGTGCATGAAGACTTCTGGGCTTTCATTGACAAGGTCAGGCCAGCTCTGGTATGTGAGTGGTTTCAACAGCGTGTCGACGGTCCGCTCTGGTGGTGTTTGTGGTTGTTTGGTGGTCCAGGGACCTCAATGTATTTTTTTATTATGTTTGTGGTGCTTTGTATTTCTTGCGAACCTTTATAATATATTTGGATCATTTTTACAAACATGTATAAAACTAAAAGGGGTGTTCGACTGTTGTTTGTAGAAAATCACGTGTTTAGTTTGGAGAAATTAGTGATAGTGGGTGCGAGTTCAAGGGGTATGAAACATTGTTTTGTTCTATGGCAAGGGAGTTAAGGAGGAAAGGGGGAGAATTAATCAGGTCAATTCTCACGTATCATCTCCATGTTCACTGTTAATTCACACAGCATAAAAGATTCCCTCAAATTCTCACTACTAGTTGTCAAACGTGAAGGAAATATGCCCTAGAGGCAATAATAAAGTTATTATTTATTTCCTCATATCATGATAAATGTTTATTATTCATGCTAGAATTGTATTAACCGGAAACATGATACATGTGTGAATACATAGACAAAACTATAATCACTAGTATGCCTCTACTTGACTAGCTCATTAATCAAAGATGGTTATGTTTCCTAACCATAGACATGTGTTGTCATTTGATTAGTGGGATCACATCATTAGAAGAATGATGTGATTGACACGACCATCCGTTAGCCTAGCACTTGATCGTTTAGTATTCTCGCTATTGCTTTCTTCATGACTTATACATGTTCTGTAACTATGAGAATTATGCAACTCCGTTTACGGAGGAACACTTTGGTACTACCAAACGTCACAAAATAACTGGGTGATTATAAAGGAGTACTACAGTGTCTCCAAAGGTACATGTTGAGTTGGCATATCTCGAGATTAGGTTTTGTCACTCCGATTGTCGGAGAGGTATCTCTGGGCCCTCTCGGTAATACACATCACTATAAGCCTTGCAAGCAATGTAGCTAATGAGTTAGTTACGAAATGATGTATTACGTAACGAGTAAAGAGACTTGCCGGTAACGAGATTGAACTAGGTATTGGATACCGACGATCAAATCTCGGGCAAGTAACATACCGATGACAAAGGGAACAACGTATGTTGTTATGCGGTTTGACCGATAAAGATCTTCGTAGAATATGCAGGAACCAATATGGGCATCCAGGTCCCGCTATTGGTTATTGACCGAGAATGGTTCTAGGTCATGTCTACATAGTTCTCGAACCCGTAGGGTCCGCACGCTTAACGTTTCGATGACAGTTTTATTATGAGTTTATAAGTTTTGATGTACCGAAGTTTGTTTGGAGTCCCGAATGTGATCACGGACATGACGAGGAGTCTCGAAATGGTCGATACATAAAGATTGATATATTGGAAGTCTATGTTTGGACATCGGAATAGTTCCGGGTGAAATCGGCATTTCCCGAGTACAGGAGGTTCTGGAACCCCGGGGTTATTGGGCCTACATGGGCCTCGAGGAGAAGAGGAAGGAGGCGGGGAGGGCAGCGCCCCTCCCTTCCTAGTCCGAATAGGTCGAGGGAAGGGGTGGCGCCCCCTTCCTTCCCTCTTCCTCCTCTTTCCCCTTCTCCTACTCCTACTTGGAAAGAGGAGTCCTGCTCCGGTGGGAGTAGGACTCCCCCTGGCGCGCCCTCCTTGGCGGCGGCCTCCTCCCTCTGGCTCCTTTATATACGGGCGGGGGCACCCATAGACACACAAGTTGATCTACGGATCGTTCCTTAGCCGTCTTGTGTGCCCCTTCCACCATATTCCACCTCGGTCATATCGTCGCGGAGTTTAGGCGAAGCCTGCGCCGATAGAACATCATCATCGTCCACGCCGTCGTCTTGTGGAACTCATCTCGGAGCAAGGCTGGATCGAGGCGGAGATCGTCATCGAGTGAGCGTGTCTTGAACTCGGAGGCCCCGTACGTTCGGTGCTTGGATCGGTCGGATCGTGAAGACGTACGACTACATCAACCGCGTTGTGCTAACGCTTCCGCTTCCGGTCTCCGAGGGTACATGGACGAACACTCTCCCCTCTCGTTGCTATATCATCACCATGATCTTGCGTGTGCGTAGGAATTTTTTTGAAATTACTACGTTCCCCAACAAAACGCACAATCAATGGTGGGGTATAGCAAATTTCATATTCTTCGTCTTCAATAACCATAGTATGAAATTCGTCATGGTGGTTTCTGTAAAAGAAAAGGTAGGGTACTTATATTTGTTTTGAAGAAGCATAGTATGAAACACGTTATGGTATGATAGGTTTGAAATTACATTTTGAAGTTTCAAGAAATGCTAAATCGAATTCTATATGGTATTATGGATATATACTACATGTGTGCAAAGTTTGATGACGAAATAGGTTAGCATGTGAGCTACACAAAAAAGACATATGTGTGGATTTTTAGTGGTGAACACTCTGTACTGTTCATGCTTTAAAAATCATGAAAAGGTGTGATTTGATCAAAGTTTACATGGTTTGACTCAATGCTTGGATGTTGCATCGATGACTTCAATTCAATTTTAAATGGACTTGAGTTATATTTTGTGATGATCACTGATGGATCATGGTGGGACATGACATACGATCAAAGCTAGTGTACTTCATTAGTGTTAATGTTGATCAAATAGCTGCACCATGTGGATGTGATAATTAGATTTTATTAAGTGCAGCGTCGATATTTACATCAGCTTATTGTATGAATTGGATTTCTATTACTTAAAGTTAGTACAAATTTGAGCCATCTATTTGAAACGGAGGGAGTAGTTTTTAAATATAGCCACATGTGCCTACCAAATAGCATATTTTTGTAGACATGGGTTTTGGGATGAGGGGAGCTGGGAAATGAAGGGGAATTGAGGGGATCGGAGATATGGGCCCCCCCCTTAGGGCTTGTTCGGTTGGAAGGGAGGGGATTTGAGTAGATTAAATCCCGCAAAATAAATCCCCTACAGGTCAAAATCCCCCTCAATCCACTCCAATCCTCTTCAAGAGAGGTTTAACTGAACAAGGCCTTAGGCCCTAAAATCCCGAGAGCGGACCTCCTGGACGCAACGGCAGCTGAACCCAGCTATCCAGCCGCACGTTCAGGCGAGATGATCTGCGCATTAAACTCTTGAAATGCAAAAGATGACATACATCGGTCCATACTTGTGAATACAATGTCCACGCGATTTGCAGGCGCATTGCAGGATGCAGAGCGGGTACATAACTGCCGCAGGACCAGGCATGCAGGCGCACCTCTTTTTTTAGGCATGCGCACCTCCTTTTAGCTTTGCGGCTTGGCTCTGTTTTTAGGCTGGTCATAGTGGGGAGTAACTTAGAGTAGTAACATGCATATGTTACTACTCTATGTTACTACTACCTCCGTTTCAGTTTACAAGTCCTACGCGTTATCACCCTAATATAAACTATATAACACAAAAATTATACCTTTTGAAAATAGAAACTCCGAAGTTTATGTTGGTATATTTTTTGTAATATATGACTTGTATTAGGTTGGTCAAATTGACGACCTAGGGGTACGCGCACGCCCTGTAAACTGAGAGAGAGGTAGTACCCTTATACTGGGAAGTGTGATATGTGTAGTAACATACACATGCTCATTTTGCATTGGAAAGCGCTATGTGATGGTAACATATTAGGTTACTCTATTTGCCTCTCTCCTCATTAACTATTTGCCACATCAATATTTTTGCTTATGTGGCATCTATGTTACTATCTATGTTACTCCCACTATGACCAGCCTTACTACAGTGTGCCCGATGGTCAACACTGGCGGCGGTGGGGCCTTGCCATGCACGCACGCAGAGGACGCGTCCTCGGGGGCGCAGGGGACGTGGACGAAGTGTGCAGCATGGGCGCTCATGCTCCAGTTTAGTTGCCTAGCAAAAATGAGGCAAAAACGTAGTACGCCATGCTAATTTGATTATGTGTAGTGGGAAAACAGACGATGCAACTGATTAGTACTCTCCTGCGACGTGTGAGAGTGATCCGGGTGCATGGTCTTATAAAGTAGATCATGGTAAAAACCAGTACCCATGCAACGCAGCAACGGTCGTACATCGTCCTCGCGTCTGGACTGCGAGCTTCCTTGTGTCAGTCGCCTGTGAGTGCGTGGTCATGCGAATACATCAATACGCAGCATATAGATTCCAAACGTTGGACTCCTCTATACTCCAAGTAGCACGTTTGGCTGCTACGAATCGCGACGCACTACACGTCATAGATGCGTTGCGTGCAGCTGCCACTGCCTGCAGCGATGCACTTCTCCTGAAATCCCCTTTATCAAACAAGGCATTATGACGGTCTCATAATCCCCGTCACTCATAGGCTTTAGAGAGAAGGTAGTCCTTGAAGCGGCTAATGTCAAGGCCACAAAGGGGATTGGTGGCATTCGGCGTGCCCCAATTGCTGGTGGATTATTTTCTTGCTCGGGGAGACATCACAACATACAACGAGCAGCCCACCTCCACATTTGTTTGTATTCTTTGTTGGGTCAAGTCTCTCCACATGGTGATGTGCTGGCAACCTAACTCGAGCCCATAAGTCTAACACAATGTACCCCTAAAAAAAAGTCTAACACAATGTGAGTCGTTGATCTCAGTTGCATCCAACGATTGTGATTGCTTCCTGGTGAAGGAGGAAGAAGAGAACCCTATCCACTTCACCCTTGTATGATGGTGGCTGGCTGGCTGCACTATGAGATTGTGCGAGTAAGAAAAAGCACACAAAGAACAACTCAACATGTGAGCAGAGAGGAAGAGAAAAGAACATGGGGTTTTTTTACTTCTAGAATTGCTATATCTGACTAGACAATGTTCAAGCTCAGAAGTCTTCATGCATGTGCCTTAAGGACCAACGCCTAGAGTCGCAATTGTCGTCACTAAACCCCGAATACTCGACGTCGCGCGCGCTTGATGAGTAGTAAAATTGAAAAAAAAAATCAAAACATATGTGAAGTTTCTTTCATGTCACAAGTTTTAACTGTGTGTAATTTTTCATGATAAAATGACATTAAAGGTGATTTAAAAAAGGTCCGAGATCAAAAGTTCATCTCTTCCCCATAAAAAAAGAGTTACTCTCTTGATCCTAAAATAAGTGTCTCAATTTCAATATAGTTTTGTATTAAAGTTAATACAAATTTGAGATACTTATTTTAGGATGGCGGGAGCATTTTTTAAAGCTTTTTAGAACAGAACAGTTTCCCGACACACCACAAAAGGACATAGGACACCATAAAAGTTTAGAAAAACATTGAAAATCCACGAGTCCTAGCAAAAGTGTGTGCGGCGACATTCAGACTATGATTATTGTTTCTTCCTAGAAACATTCAGACTATGGTGAACGTGTGAAGACGAGAGATGTGCAGTTCGGATTCCGCAATGATTCGCCGATGGCCCCCAGACTGTGATGCGGGGAGGAGGGAGCACGTACGACACGTCGACACATCACCTCTCTCTCTCTCTGCGGGGGATCGACCCATCACCTCTGCCTCCGGCAGCGCTGAGGGCTGAGGTGCAGCCATGGCGTTGCCGCGCGCGCTCAGAGTCTGAAAAGACACTCACCTCTCAAGTCTCTGATCGCTGCATCAACACGGCATACAGTGCCCATCCGACGCGCGGTTTTGAAGATCGCCGCCCCAACACGGATCGACCCACGCCGCGCCGGCCGCCCGCCGCCGGAGCCGGCTCTCTCCGGGAGGCGCGTGGCCGCTTATAGCGCACTCTGGCACGGCCGCATCCATACAAGCACACGATTTTTCTGGGCCAGACAGACGGTGACTGACTGCAATGGCCGTCGGTTGAGGCCGAGAGGAGGAGCGTTGAAGGTAAGCTGGCCGATCCAACAGCCTTCGGCGAGGGAGCATGACTTGACTTATAGGAGCAGTGGTGAGTGGGTGCGCGCGTGTGTGTTGTTACGTTTCCACGTGGTTCGTCTTTTTAGTGAGAAAAAACAAACGGCATGCATGCCATGCATGCACCGGTCCGCTCCGGCCTGTACTGGTTTGGCCCGGCCCCCGTGTCCCAGACCGGCCGGCGCGCACGCACGCCCCCACGCTCGGGCCACGTGGCCAATCAAAGTCGCAAACCCTCGGCGACGAAAGCTGCAGCGCGAAGTTGAATACGGCTTCGCACCACGCCGCCGCCGCGAGCCGTCGTCAAAAGATCGAGAGAAGCAAAAGCCGCCCACGGAACCATAGCCCGCCCGCCCGCCCGCCCGCGACGACCAAGGAGAGAGGGAGAGAGATCGGCTCCGGCCGCGCGCGCTCTCGTCGGCTCGTCGTCGTCCCCCCTTCCTCTTCTGCCCGTCAGAGGCGGCGGCGGCACCGCCGACAAGGTACGTCCACGGCACCGCACGCGCACCACGCCGCCTCATCCATCCGAATCTCAGCCCCGATACGCGCAAAAGAGCACCGCATCCGCATGGGCTGCTCGTATGCATGTATGCGCGCACTGTAGTTGATGTTGATCCACACCGTGGGGTTGGGGGCTACTCTGGTAGCAGTGGGCAGTGGCACCATCCAAGCATCCCCAACTTCACCACAGAGTTTCGATGCATGTCCTTTCCATTTGATGATGTGAAAAATATTTATTCTTCTTAGAATTGTATATAAACTTTCTTATTCCTAGTTATATCTTTTTTCATGAACTCTTCCGCTCCGGTCCGCTGCATATTTTCTTTTCTATCTATATCCATGTTGTTTGTTCACGCTCCATTTATCGCATTCCTGCTTGGTATGGCAAAAAAAGGAAAAAAAAAACTCAACAGGGTGCTTATAATGGCATTTCTTGGTGCCAGAATAATGGGGCTCCTGGAGCTCTTCATCACGGCATGCATGCCCGTCCTCAACATGCTCCTGGTTACTGGTGTTGGATCATTCTTGGCAACGGACTCCGCTGGGATACTGGGGAAAGAAGCCAGGAAACACCTAAACTATGTGAGTGCTGCTAGTGACTCTCACCTAATTAACGAATCGATCTACAAAACGTATCTAGTTTTTCTATATCATGTCCCTGTCATGTTCCGTTTATTTTACCAACCTGTCCACTTCTTTCCTGGACCAATTTTCTTTCTGCAGGTAGTGTTTTATGTATTCAATCCAGCTCTTATTGCAACCTATCTGGCAAAAACGATCACCATGGAAAGCTTGGCCAAATTGTGAGTCACACGCTTCTTCATGTAACCTGTTGGGCAATCTTCATTGATTATCAGTATCATGCATAATGAACTCTCTTTTTCCCTCGGTAAATAAATAAATAGATAATCCCTCCGATCCATACACTGTACTAAATCAGCGACAATTAATATGGATCGGAGGGAGTAACTCTTTTTAGAAAATAATTTTGATTCTGCAATTAGATGAGGAGAAGTATTTCTTTTGAGTATTTATGATCCATGATACAGGTGGTTCATGCCGGTGAATGTGTTCTTCACTTTCATCTTGGGGTTGATCTTCGGTTGGATCGTCATAAAAGTCACAGGGGCTCCCCTCAAGTTAAGAGGCCTCATTTTGGGTTGCTGTTCTGCTGGTACCTCTCTATCTTTTCATCTGAACCGTCAGAAAAACAGTAAATTCGCTCTCTATTTTAGACAAACTTCGTACAGTGCTTTCACACGTTTATTTCGCGGTACAGTGCCTGCACTGCACGTATTTATTTTGCGGTAGGTTGGGCCTGGACATATGCACTGCATTTACCTTGAATGAAAAGCTCACTGCTCCCCCATGCTTTTGGTTCAGACTGGTTCAGCATGCAAAAATCTTCTCAAAATCTTATGACTGAAATATGGAAAATGAACATCAGGTTTTTGATCCAATTATTCTTTTAAATCCTAGTGTCAGAAGTCAGTCCAAATATGCTAGTAAAAATACTCAAATACTCCTGTATAGAGAACAACAAGGCGTATTAGAATCCGTAAAGGAGTATCAGACAACAACAAGGTATAGTGTTGATGTATAAAAAGATATCAGCTACTGAATTTGTATCACCTGTAGAAGGAACAACCAGATTTTCAGTCATAATTATCAAGCACATTGTTTACCAAGGCAGCAAGCATCTGGCAAAGCTAAAATCTCAAGGGGGCCAGTACTGATTCAGAAGATCTTGGAAGTGCAGCAAAAGCACAACACGCAGTTAGTCCCTCTCAATCTTACCTTATCTCCAGCTGGTACAGATAAGGTGTACTTCCCAGCATGCAAAAGGTGTAGCCATAGTACTGATTGAGTGACTGATAACCACATCTACCCACCTTTCACCATTCCATGAAGCAAAGATGGAGTGTTAGACAGTGATTCAATGATCCTGGTAATATATATCAGAAATCTACCGCACCACCATGATAAGGATAAGAGCAGACATCACACGCCTGCTTTGTCCAGTTTTAATTTTTTTCTATAAATCCTAGTATTCAAAGCCAACCAGAATATGATAGTAACAAAAATACACATAAGAGAGAACAAAAAGAGAATCGAGTGTTGATGTAAAAACAACGCATCTCACGGGTAGAAGAAACAACCAGATTGTCAGTTATCATCATAGAGCAAATTGTTCATCACCAAGGCAGTAACCACTGGCAAGCAAAAATCTCAAGTGGCCCAGTACTGATTCCAAAGATCATAAAAATGGAATAGATGCACCCACATGACTGTGTGCATTGATCGATGCAGAGGCCGGGGTACAGACCCTTTTCAAAGAAAAATAACCACCCCACACAGTTAACCTCTGAGTCAGACTAAGGGTCCTTCTCATAATGTCCCAGCTCCAGCTGGTACAAGATAAGGTGTACTTCCAAGCAGGAAAGAGGGTGTAGCCATAGTACTGAATGAATAACTGATAACCACATCTACCAACCTGCTAAGAAATTTCAACCATTGGCGCTAGATAGACATTTGGAGTTACCTTGGTGCACTGATCGAACTTGGGCAGCTCCACCTTGAGTAGAAGTGTACAATTCCTCCTCGTTTTGTTTCTTTTTTCTACGCCGATAGTTCGTCGAAAATCTTCGCTTGACTTGGTTGGTGGATACAGGCAATCTGGGCAACATTTTCCTCATCATCATCCCAGCTCTCTGCAAAGAGAAGGGGAGCCCGTTCGGCGCACCTGATGTTTGTCAGACTTATGGACTAGCGTATTCCTCGCTCTCATTGGCTGTAAGACTATTGCACACTCTGTTTTTTCAGTACATTTGTCCACACCAGGCAACCCTGATCGTGCTCGTTTGTCAAGGAAAACAGAACACCATGTCACTCTCGGTTATGATTGATTTTCTGCAGATTGGTGCCGTCTTTCTGTGGACGGGCGCGTATAACATCATTCGTGCAAATTCAAATGTCACTGAAGAACATGGCAGCTCGCCAATAATTCAAACAAAAGTCTTGGTTTCAGGAGGAACCAGATGTGCAGATTCAGAAGATAATCATTCGATTTCGAGTGGTCGTGTTGACGAATGCGCTCTTCCGTTGATATCAAATAAAACCAAAACGAAGGTTTTCATCGTTGCTGGAACTTTTTTTTTTCTCTGCACAAGTTTTAGTACCCCACTATAGCCTACCTCCTTCACCTCCAAATCACCATACTCTGACAAAGCACTCCAATAATTATCCCCCTATTTTGACAAAAATGAACTCCACTAAGTAAACCCATGATCCGGCTAGGCTAATCTAGGCGCCTACCACAGCGATAATGAATAAAACTGTAACAGTTTTGCCAACTTTCAGCACTAAACGATTTGGGTTTGTGTTTGCATATAGGTCCCATTGTTGGAGAGAGCAAAAGGATTTGTATTGTCAGTTTCTGGAGCAGTTGATTTGAAGAAGCTATTCGCTCCTTCAACTATTGGAGTGGTATGCTAGTTTCGGAAACTACCAATGTTACTTCTATATGGGGCAACATTGCGCTGCAATAGACTATTATTCCCTCCGTTCCTAAATATAAGTCTTTTTAGATATTTCAATATAAACTACATACGGATATAGAGACTTATATTTAGAAACAGAGGTAGTAGAAAATAAGCATGGCTGATTTGTATCCTTTGGTAGATTATCGGGTTTATAATTGGAGGAATACCTCTGATTAGAAATGCTCTGATCGGCGACGATGCCCCTCTTCGCGTCCTTCGCGAGTCCGGTGAACTAATAGGGTAACACATCGGCCTTCTTTCTTTTATCTTGTATAAAAATACTTCATGCTGCTGTCACTTGTAAGCATTGACGTTGTTGGTCATGCAGATGATTTATGTTGTTTCATCCCACATATCTAACCATTTTTACTTGTTTTTCTGCGCAGCGGAGCAGCCGTTCCATCCGTCACTTTGATCATGGGAGGGAACCTCATCACAGGTAACCTTTACCCTGCCGTCCCGGTAGTACGGATGAATGATATACTGAAAAGTAACAACAACAAAAAAGAAAATTACCAACACTTGAACTTTAGCCTGAAACACGGAGCACTAATTCCTCCAGGGATACGCGGAAGGGCGAGCGTCCCGCCGTCGGTGATCGCCGGCGTCGTGGTTGTCAGGTTTGTGCTGCTGCCTCTGGTGGGCACCGCGCTGGTGAAGGCCG
This sequence comes from Aegilops speltoides, assembly GCA_021437245.1. Classification (NCBI taxonomy): domain Eukaryota; kingdom Viridiplantae; phylum Streptophyta; class Magnoliopsida; order Poales; family Poaceae; genus Aegilops; species Aegilops speltoides. The sequence continues at coordinate 348,938,025 of CM038145.1, read as the reverse complement.
CGATCCGCTACGGCGTCATCCGGCCGGACCCGCTGTACCAGTTCGTCCTCCTGCTGCAGTACGCCGTCCCACCCGCCATGAACATCGGTCAGACACCTGTTGGTAGCATGCAGTTCTCGTTTTTCCCGATTGCTTGACTGATGATTGGCGCGTGGGGTTGTCATCATCATCATCTGCAGGGACGATCACGCAGCTGTTCGGCGTGGGGGAGAGCGAGTGCTCGGTGATCTTCGTGTGGGTGTACGCGCTCGCGTCGGTGGCCGTCACCATGTGGTCCGCGTTTTTCATGTGGACGCTCTCGTGACCGAGTCTTTCCCGCGCCGTGTGCGACGGAGTACAATGGAAGGCCGGCGAGACGAGCCAAGAGCTATATCCATTCCATGCATGTCACGAGGCTTATGGTGAATGGTGGCTGCCACGCGTCGTCGGCGGGCTTGAGTGGGCGAGGCGACCGACGGCTTGGAGAGAATAAGTAGGTGGGCCAGAGATCGCCTGCCCCATGGAGAAGCATGTTCTGTACTATGTAGACATTAGGAATGTGTTTGGTTTGAGAACGATGTGGAACGGAATATCATGGCTCCATTCCATTAGAATGGGTCGGTTCCATCCTTTTTCGGTAGAAGCAAGTCCAAGGAATGAAATGATTATATATTGGTGTTTGGTTTGAGAGATGGAGTGAAATGGAGTTGATTTCTCACCCTCCTCCTAGGCTTGATTTGATATCATGCCCGAGGAGTGTGGCTTCGGGGTCAAATCTGCCATCGATCCCCGTAAAAAATTCTCATGCTCGCCCTAGACCTGATCTGATATCGGGCCTGGGAAAGCGGCTCATGTTGCTCCTGAGCTTGGAGTGAGACAAGCCTGAGAAGATCAGCTCTCCGCAAAGATTCATAGTGTACTCCATGTTGTCAGATCTTATGATCTGGAGCAAAGGCCTCGACCTGGCTGAGGTGGCCAGTCGAGTTGGCAACAAGGGTGACACCGCCGAAGATGAACATCTGCCCCGGTGGGAAATCGCGTCGGAGCTGATCTGAGCGTTGATCTTGACTCCCGTCGAAGCGTGACAATCATCTAGCAGGACATGCATGGATCACCACTGTCGGAGCTAAATCTAGCAGATCCCTCATTAGGGTATCCTAAGCTAGATGTCTTCGTACGATGGTAACAGGGACACACGGTTTTACCCATCTTCGGGCTCTCCCGTGGAGATAATACTCTACGTGTTGCTTGTGTTTTATTGTGTTGGGTGTGTGTAAAGTACAAAGCACTGAGAGATTGTAACCTTGTCTATCTACAAGCCTAGACCCCTGTTTATATAGCATATTGGGGACCCTAGGTTTACATGGATCATAGTCGGTTAGGTATTAGGAGTCAGAATCCTCCATGAACACAACGTCTTGTCTTGTACTCCAAGCCTTTCGGAATCTTTTTCTGATACGTCATGGGCCTCCCAAAATGGCCCAGGACGAAACTGACAAGGGGTCCTCAGCCTATCCCACCAGACCGGGAGTCGATGTGGTGAGAGACTCCTTAGCCGGGACACCGTCATACCCCGAAAAAGGGGTGAGTGCAAGAGAACGCACCATGAGCATTGTCATTGACATCATGTTTTGCAGATAATTTTGAGAAAACGTCTTCAAATGGTTCGCCTGGCTTCTTGGTTGTAGTTGGGATAATATACTTTGTTTTGGTGGGTGATCAGCACCATCAATTGTTTATTCGGCATGTATTTCGAGCTGAGCCATTCAGCTACCCTTTGAGCTTGACGCTTCCCTGTCGTTCGAACAAACCTGGTGAGTGCTTGGGCTGCCGAAGAACATTCGCACGACTTGAACAACCACCAGATGCTTGTTATGTGCATCGCCTTATAATTGGCTCATCATCCAGGTATCGCCTGTGTGAACGAGCGCCTGTTGTATGTCTATCTGGCCTTCTTTAATGCTGGTTGGTGGAGTCTGTCTACGGTTGGGTGTAGTCGGTACTAGAGGTAGGACAGTTATCATTTCACCATACAATCATATTCAATTGGTCAGTAGTTTCTTGTTCTAAAGGCAAATATGTGCTGCAAATGGTGCTCTATGACAAAAAAAATGCAGTGGGGTTGCTAGTAGTATATGAATCGGCACATGATGAATTCAAAGATGAATTCTTAATTGAGCTGGTTGCCTCCTATAGTGGCATGAGTATACCCTACATAGTGGGGGGGGGGGAGATTTTAACATCCTGAGGCACCCTGGAGAGAAGAATAAGAAGATGATGAACACCAAAGCTACTGACATGTTCAATTCCGTTATCAATACCCTAGCACTTAGGGAAATCCACATTAGTGGGGGCAAATATACTTGGACCAACAATCAGGCCCACCCCACACTAGAAAAGTTAGACCGCATCCTTATGTCTGAATGTTGGGAAGATGCTTTCCCACTTGTTTCTATGAGGAAATTAGTCCGGGAGATTTCTGGCCATAACCCCCTGCTACTCTCTTCCGTGGAAGAAGGGCGTGAAGCTCCGAAACCTCGTGAATTTTGCTTTGATTTATCCTGGATCAAAGATGACAATTTCTTGCCCACGGTTAGTAGAATCTGGGCTAGGAAAGTTGCTTCGTCAGACCCCATAGATGTCCTGAATATCAAACTGAAAAGATTCAAAACTTATTTCAAAGGGTGGGGCTCGGATAGGTATGGCCACAATAAGAAAAGAAAAGAGGATTTACGTATGGAACTTTCTATGCTGGAGGAACTGGAAGAAGAAGATATGTTACCTCCTGACCTGTACAGTAGGAAAGTTGATGTCAGTGCCGAGCTCTATGAGCTTCTGGTGAACGAGGAGATCTTTTGGCTCCAACAATCCCATGAGCGTTGGCTCCTCAAGGGGGGTTTAAACACTGATTATTATCATAAAATTGCTAATGGGCAAAAGTGCAAAAACACAATCCAATCACCTAGAGTGGGAGAGGCATGATTGAGGGCACGGACAATTTGATTGCCCACGCCACTGATTTTTATAAAGAGTTGTTTGGCCCAGCACCTGGTAACCAGATTCATCTTGATCCAAAAACCTGGTCGGACGAGGAGAAACTAGATGAGAAGGATAAACTAGACCTTTGCCTTGAATTTACGGAATAGGAGGTCAAGGAGGTTGTGTTTGATATGGCCTCTAATAGAGCTCCTGGACCCAATAACATCCCTGCTGAGTTCTATCAAGTGTGCTGGGATATTGTTAAAGAAGATATTATGGCCTTGTTTAAAGCATTTCATCAAGGGACACTAGATGTCCAACGGCTTAATTACGGAGTCATTACCCTGCTTCCGAAAGTTTCTGGGGCCAAGAAAATCCAGCAATATTGGCCAATTTGCCTGCTGAGATGCCCATATAAGTTGATTACTAAAGTCCTTGACTGCAGGGTAGCTATATACGCAAACAAACTCATTAGCTCTGCCCAGAATGCCTTTGTGAAGGGCGGAAACATTATGGATGGTATCCTATCCCTCCACGAAATTATTAACTACACCTATGTTAAGAAAAAAGTGGGGATTGTCCTTAAGCTGGATTTTGAAAAGGCCTATGACAAGGTTAATTGGGACTTTCTCCTAGAATGCCACAAGATGCGGGGTTTTAGTGATACCTAGTGCGGATGGATTAAACAAATACTTTACAATGGGACTGTTAGTATTAAACTCAACAGTAGTGTTGCCCATATTTTCAAAGCAAAAAAAGGGGTTCGCCAGGGGGATCCCTACTTCCCTTTCCAGTTTAATCTAGCTGTTTAGTGCCTTACCAAAATAATAAAAATGATCAGGAAAATAAGCTGATTATGGTTTTAGCTTTTGATCTTATTCCTGATGGGGTGGCGGTCCTGCAATACGCAGATGACACTATCATTTGCATAGAAGATGATGTAGATAAGGCACTCAACCTGAAGTTGCTGCTATATATGTTTGAAATGATGTCTGGTTTGAAAGTCAATTTTTAGAAGAGCGAGATTCTTACTGTAGGTGGGGATGAGAATGTGGTCAATAAATATGCAGAGATTTTCGATTGTGAGGTTGGCAGTTTTCCGCTCAAATACTTGGGCATGCCTGTCAGCTATACTAATTTGAAAACTTCTGATTGGGAGTTCATTGTTACTAAATACTTAAAGAGGTTCGAAGCCTGGATTGGCAAGCCTGCCTCAATGGGGGGACACACTTTACTTGATTCTGTTGTCACACAGATCTCTTTATACCACATGTCGATGTGGCTCATGAATAAAACCTTCATTGAGAAACTAGATAAGCCTGAGGCGCAGTTTTTTACGGCAAGGTGCAACAAAAAAGAGATACTATCTTGTCAAGTGGAGCAGAATATGTAGGTCGAGAGAAAAAGGGGGTTTAGGCATAAAAGATCTTCGGAAGCAAAATATTAGTCTCATGGTTAAATGGTGGTGGAAACTAGAGACTCAAAATGGATTATGGCATGATATCGTCGGGCGATATCTTACAACAAATCATTGCGAAGTTTCTTGTAAATTCTCTGATTCACCTTGCTGGAAAGCCTTGCTCAAGGTAAAAGATATCTATATGATGGGCAGAAAAATTGAGATTGGGGCTGGGAACTTAATCAGACTGTGGAAAGATCCAATTAATGGGCTACTCCCACTTCAGGATCAATATCCACGGCTATTTGAGATCTGTAACCATCCGTTAAGTACCCTGAACAGGAGGAATGAGCTTGATAACATTTCTATATTCAGACGTAGGCTTACCACTGAGCTGTCAAAAAAGTGGGAAGACATGCATGTTGTAGTTAAGAATATCCTTTGAATGAGAAGAGTGATCGAATCTTTGGGGGCTAAATCAGAACGGCAAGTTCGCCACTAAATCAGTTTATAAGATGCTGGAAAAACCTCTCAGTGGGTGCCACTACAGGTGGATTTGGAAAGCTAAAATCCCTCTGAAGATTAAAACCTTCCTATGGCAATTATCACAGGATGCGGTACTTACTAGACAAGTCATGAAAAAAAGGAAATGGTGTAACGCCCCAAGACCGGAGCTCCAGAAGACTTCCAGCTACTCCGAGTTTCGTCATGTGATTTGTTTTGTTTGTTGCTTTCATCTTTGCATCATGTGCATTGCATCATGTCATCATCTCATCATCTCATAAATCTTTTGCATCTCAACTAAATAAATTGCATAGATCTTTTGATCTATTTAAATCGAGGGAATTCACTTGTGATTTCTCTTTATAACATATTAAAGCCTCTCAATATTATTAGGGAGCTATATTAAATATTCCATTTTTGGAATTCACCATAACACACTTGCAAAATCCCAATGCCTTTGTGGTTTTAATTCTTGATCTCCAACCTTGCCCGTAATTATTTCATCATTTTCCGGAGCTCCTCCATTAATCACAACATTTTGGACCTTCCTTTTACCTAGTCCTAGTTCAAACCTATTGAATTAAATTCAAATGATTTTGAATTTAATCTTGCAATCTTGCTCACTTCTATTTTCTTGGGACTAGCGCATTTTGTGAGTCCAAGAATATTATTTGCATGTGCTAATTCTTTGCCTATCCTTCTCTTTCTTTTCTTTCTCTTTTTACTGCTTTTGTTTTAAATGGAAAAATGAGAGAGAAGAGAGAGAGAGAGAGCTCTGCAGCCCAGGCCGCCCATTTGCATCTAGGCCCAGCTCCACTTCTTAACCCTAGCCTCCTGCCCGAACCCCTCTGCTCGATGCCCCATCCAGCGCCGCCACCACACCCTCGCTCAGCCCGATCCCCTTTCCCTCGATCTGAAGGAAATATGCCCTAGAGGCAATAATAAAGTTATTATTTATTTCCTTATTTCATGATAAATGTTTATCATTCATGCTAGAATTGTATTAACCGGAAACATGATACATGTGTGAATGCATAGACAAAACAACATGTCACTAGTATGCCTCTACTAGACTAGCTTGTTAATCAAAGATGGTTGTGTTTCCTGACCATGAACAAGGGATTGTTATTTGATTAACAAGGTCACATCATTAGTAGAATGATCGATTGACATGACCCATTCCCTTAGCTTAGCACACGATCGTTTAGTATGTTGCTCTGCTTCTATCCATGACATATACATGTTCCTGTAACTATGAGATTATGCAACTCCGTTTACGGAGGAACACTTTGGGTGCTACCAAGCGTCCACAACGTAATCGGGTGATTATAAAGGAGTACTACAGTGTCTCCAAAGGCGTATGTTGGGTTGGCGTATTTCGAGATTAGGTTTTGTCACTCCGATTGTCGGAGAGGTATCTCTGGGCCCTCTCGGTAATACACATCACTAAAGCCTTGCAAGCACTACAACTAATGAGTTAGTTGTGAGATGATGTATTACGGAGCGAGTAAAGAGACTTGCGTAACGAGATTGAACTAGGTATTGGATACCGACGATCGAATCTCGGGCAAGTAACATACCGATGACAAAGGAACAACGTATGTTGTTATGCGGTCGACCGATAAAGATCTTCGTAGAATATGTAGGAACCAATATGGGCATCCAGGTCCGCTGTTGGTTATTGACCGTGAATAGTTCTAGGTCATGTCTACATTGTTCTCGAACCGTAGGGTCCGCACGCTTAAGGTTTCGATGGCGATTATTATGAGTTTATGTATTTTGATGTACCAAGAAGTTGAGTCCGGATGTGATCACGGACATGACGAGGAGTCTCGAAATGGTCGAGACATAAAGATTGATATATTGGAAGCCTATGTTTGGAGTTGAATGGTTCGGTAAAACGGAATTCTGAATCTACCGGAGGTTACTGAACCCCGGGAGGTAAATGGGCCTCGGTGGGCCTCGAGGGAGAAGAGGAGGGCGGCCAGAGGTGGCGCGCCCTCTCCCCCAGTCCGAATAGGACAAGGAGGCGGCGCCCTCTCCTCTTCCCCCCCCAATCCTATTCCAACAAGGAAGGGGAGTCCTACTCCCGTAGGAGTAGGACTCCTCCCGCCGCCTCCTCTAGGCCGGCCGGCCTCCCCTCCCTCCTTTATATCACGGGGCAGGGGGCACCTTGGGACACACAAGTTTGATCTTTAGATCGTTCCTTAGCCGTGTCGGTGCCCCCTCCACCATATTCCACCTCGGTCATACCGTCGCGAAGCTTAGGCGAAGCCTGCGCGGTGAAACATCAAGATCGTCCTGCACGCCGTCGTCTTGTGGAACTCTCCCTCGACACTCGGCTGGATCGAGTCGAGGGGCGTCATCGAGCTGTCGTGTGTCAAGAACTCGGGGCGTCGAGTATGCGGCGCGGGATCGGTCGGATCGCGAGGAGAACGTCGACTACTTCCTCTACGTTGTGATCGCTTCGCCGGGTCTCACGAGTGCGTAGACAACACTCTCCCCTCTCGTTGCTATACATCACCATGATCTTGCGTGTGCGTAGGAAATTTTTGAAATTACTCGTTCCCCAGCGATGGCATCCGAGCCAGTTTTTTCTATGGTTTGATGTTTTGCACGAGTAGAACACAAGTGAGTTGAGGCGATACAAGTCATACTACCTACCAGCATGTCATACTTTGGTTCAGCGGTATTGTGAGATGAAGCGGCCCGGACCGACATTACGCGTGCGCTTCGCGAGACTGGTTTCACCGCTTCGAGCACTCGTTGCTTAAAGGTGACTGATGGGTGCCTGTCTCTCTCACTTTAGTTGAACCGAGTATGGCTACGCCCGGTCCTTGAGAAGGTTAAAACGGAGTCTATTTGACGAAGTATCGTTGTGGTTTTGATGCGTAGGTGAGACTAGATCTTGCTTAAGCCCGTAGCAGCCACTTAAAATTTGCAACAACAAAGTAGAGGACGTCTAACTTGTTTTTGCAGGGCTTGTTGTGATGTGATATGGTCAAGACGTGATGCTATATTTTATTGTATGAGATGATCATGTTTTGTAACCGGTTATCGGCAATCGGCGGAGCCATATGGTTGTCGCTTTATTGTATGCAATGCAATCGCTACTGTAATGCTTTACTTTATCACTAAGCGGTAGCGATAGTCGTAGAAGCATAAGTTTGGCGAGGCGACAACGATGCTACGATGGAGATCAAGGTGTCGCGCCGGTGGCGATGGTGATCATGGTGGTGCTGCAAGATGGAGATCATGAAGCACAAGAAGATGATGACCATATCATATCACTTATATTGATTTGCATGTGATGTTTATCCTTTTATGCATCTTATCTTGCTTTGATTGGCGGTAGCACTATAAGATGATCTCTCACTAAATTATCAAGAAGTGTTCTCCCGAGTATGCACCGTTGCCAAAGTTAAATCGTGCCCGGACACCACGTGATGATCGGGTGTGATAAGCTCTCGTCCATCTACAACGGGTGCAAGCCAGTTTTGCACACGAGAATACTCGGGTTATACTTGACGAGCCTAGCATATGCAGATATGGCCTCGGACACGGAGACCGAAAGGTCGGCGTGAATCATATAGTAGATATGATCAACATAAGATGTTCACCATTGAAAACTACTCCATCTCACGTGATGATCGGTTATGGTTTAGTTGATTTGGATCACGTGATCACTTAGATGACTAGAGAGATGTTTTTCTAAGTGGGAGTTCTTAAGTAATATGATTAATTGAACTTAAATTTATCATGAACTTAGTCCTGAGTATTTTGCAAATTATGTTGTAAGATCAATAGTTTGCGTTGTTGCTCTCATATGTTTGTTTTGATATGTTCCTAGAGAAAACTGTGTTGAAAAATGTTAGTAGCAATATTGCGGATTTGATCCGTGATATGAGGTTTATCCTCATTCTTTGCACGTAAGAATTATGTCCTTGATGCACGCTAGGTGACGGACCTATTGCAGGAGCGGATCTGAGGCGTTATGAGCGTTTGGCTAGCTCGATATGATGACTACTTGATAGTTTTGTGCACCATGCTTTATGGCTTAGAATCGGGACTTCAAAGATGTTTTGAACATCGTGGACCATATGAGATGTTCGAGAGTTGAAGTTAATATTTCAAGCAAATACCCGAGTTGAGAGATATGAAGTCTCTAACAAGTTCTATAGCTAAAAGATGGAGAGAATCGCTCAACTAGTGAGCATGTGCTCGATTATGCAGGTACTTCAATCGCTTGAATCAAGTGGGAGTTAATCTTCCGGATAAGATAGTGATTGACGAATTCTCTAGTCACCATCACCAAGTTAGTAGAACTTCGTGATGAACTATAGTATGCAAGGGATGACGAAAATGATTCCCGAGCTCTTCGTGATGTTGAAATCGACGAAGGTAGAAATCAAGAAAGAGCATCAAGTGTTGATGGTTGACAAGATCACTAGTTTCAAGAAAAGGGCAAAGGAAAGAAAGGGAACTTCAAGTAGATTGACAAGCAAGTTGTCACTCCCACGAAGAAGCCCAAAGCTGAACCAAAGCCTAAAACGAGTGCTTACACTTTGCAAAGGAAATGGTCCTTTGGGCGGAACTGCCCTAAATATTTGGTGGATAAGAAGGATGGCAAAGTGAAAAAGGGTATATTTGATATACTGGTGTTTGATGTGTGCTTTACTAGTGTTTATAGCAACCCCTCGGTATTTGGTACTGGTTCGGTTGCTAAGAGTAGTAACTTCAAACAGGAGTTGCGAATAAACAGAAACTAGTTAAGAGTGAAGTGACGCTGTGCGTTGAAAGTAGTTTCAAGATTGATATGATCATCATCGCACACTCCCTATACTTTCGAGATTAGTGTTGAACCTAAATAAATGTTATTTGGTGTTTGCGTTGAGCATGAATATGATTTGATCATGTTTATTGCAATACGGTTATTCATTTAAGTAAGAGAATAAGCTGTTATTCTGTTTACATGAATAAAACCTTATATGGTTACACGCCCAATGAAAATGGTTCATTGGATCTCGATCGTAGTGATACACATATTCATAATATTGAAACCAAAAGATGCAAAGTTAATAATGATAGTGCAACTTATTTGTGGCACTGCCGTTTAGGTCATATTGGTGTAAAGCGCATGAAGAAACTCCATACTGATGGGATTTTGGAATCACTTGATTATGAATCACTTGATGCTTGCGAACCGTGCCTTTTGGGCAAGATGACTAAAACTCCGTTCTCGGAACAATGGAACAAACTCTTGACTTATTGGAAATAATACATACCGATGTATGCGATCCAATGAGTGTTGATGCTCGTGGCAAATATCGTTATTTTCGACCTTCACAAGATGATTTGGCGGATATGGGTATATCTACTTGATGAAACATAAGTGCGAAATAGTTGAAATGTTCAAAGAATTTCAGAGTGAAGTGGAAAATCATCATAACAGAAAATAAAGTTTCTGCGATCGATCGTGGAAATGAATATTTGAGTTCTGAGTTTGGTCTTCAATTAAAACAATGTGGAATAGTTTCACAGCTCACGCCACCGGAACACCACAATGAAATGGTGTGTCCGAACATCGTAACCGCACTTTATTGGATATAGTGCAATCTATGATGTTTCTTCTTGATTTACCAATATCGTTTTGGAATCATGCATTAGAGACAGCTGCATTCACGTTAAATTGGGCACCATCTAAATCCGTTGAGGCGACACTATATGAACTGTGGTTTAGCAAGAAACCTAAGTTGTCGTTTCTTAAAGTTTGGAGTTACGATGCTTATGTGAAAAGTTTCATCCTGATAAGCTCAAACCCAAATTGGAGAAGTGCGTCTTCATAGAATACCCAAAGGAAATTGTTGGGTACACCTTCTATCACAGATCCGAAGGCAAGATATTCATTGCTTAAGATGGATCCTTTCTAGAGAAGGAGTTTCTCTCGAAAGAAGTGAGTGGGAGGAAAGTAGAACTTGATGAGGTAATTGTACCTTCTCCCTTATTGGAAAGTAGTTCATCACAGAAATTTGTTCCTGTGACTACTACACCAATTAGTGAGGAAGCTAATGATGATGATCATGTAACTTCAGATCAAGTTACTACGAATCTCGTAGGTAAACCAGAGTGAGATCCGCACTGAGTGGTACGGTAATCCTGTTCGGAAGTCATGTAACTAGACCATGATGAACCTACGAACTATGAGGAAGCGATGATGAGCCCAGATTTGTGAAATGGCTTGAGGCCATGAAATCGAGATATGATCCATGTATGAGAACAAAGTATGGACTTTGATGGATTGCCCGATGATCGGCAAACCATAGAAAATAAATGGATCTTCAAGAGGAAGGCGGACGCCGATAGTAGTATTACTATCTACAAAGCTCGACTTATGCAAAAAGGTTTTGACAAGTTCAAGGTGTTGACTACAATGAGTTTTTCTCAACTATAGCGATGCTTAAGTCTGTCCGAATCATGTTAGCAATTGCCACAATTTATGAAATTTGGCAAATGGATGTAAAACTGCATTCTGAATGGGTTTTAGGAGGAAGAGTTGTATATGATGCAACCGAAGGTTTTATCGATCCAAAGGAGCTAACAAAGTGTGCAAGCTCCAAATGATCCATCTATGGACTGGTGCAAGCATCTCGGAGTTGGAATATACGCTTTGATGAGTTGATCAAAGCATATAGTTTTATCTGAGACTTACGGTGAAGCTGTATTTACTAAAAAGTGAGTGGGAGCACTACTGACATTTCGATAAGTATATGTGAATGGCATATTGTAGATCGGAAATAATGTAGAATTATTCAACAAAGCATAAAGAGGTGTTTTGAAAGGAGTTTTTCAAAGAAAGACCTCGGTAAAGCTACTTACATATTGAGCATCAAGATCTATAGAGATAGATCAAGATGCTTGATAAGTTTTTCAATGAGTACATACCTTGACAAGATTTTGAAGTAGTTCAAAATGAAACGATCAAAGAAAGAGTTCTTGCACGTGTTACAAGGTGTGAAATTGAGTAAGACTCAAAACCCGACCACAATGAGAAGATAGAAAGAGAATGAAAGTCATTCACTATGCCTTGGCCATAGTGTCTATAAAGTATGCCATCTTGTGTACGGATCTATTGTATACCCTGCCTTTGAGTTTAGCAAGGAATACAATAGTGATCTAAGAGTAGATCATCGACAGCGGTCAAAATTATCCTTAGTGGAATAAGGATATGTTTCTCGATTATGGAAGTGACAAAAGGTTAGTAAGTAAAGGGTTACGTCGATGCAAGTTTTGACACCGATCCGATGACTCTAAGTCTCGATCTAGATACATATTGAAAGTGGGAGCAATTAGCTAGAGTAGCTTAAATGCGAGCATTGTAGACATAGAAAAATTGCAAAATACATAACGGATCTGAATGTGAAAGACCCGTTGACTAAGACTCTCTCACAAGCAAAACATGATCACACCTTAGTACTCTTTGGGTGTTAATCACATAGCGATGTGAACTAGATTCTGAATCTAGTAAACCCTTTGGGTGTTGGTCACATGGCGATGTGAACTATGGGTGTTAATCACATGATGATGTGAACTATCAATGTTAATCACATGGTGATGTGATCTAGATTATTGACTCTAGTGCAAGTGGGAGATGAAGGAAATATGCCCTAGAGGCAATAATAAAGTTATTATTTATTTCCTTATTTCATGATAAATGTTTATCATTCATGCTAGAATTGTATTAACCGGAAACATGATACATGTGTGAATGCATAGACAAAACAACATGTCACTAGTATGCCTCTACTAGACTAGCTTGTTAATCAAAGATGGTTGTGTTTCCGACCATGAACAAGGGATTGTTATTTGATTAACAAGGTCACATCATTAGTAGAATGATCGATTGACATGACCCATTCCTTAGCTTAGCACACGATCGTTTAGTATGTTGCTCTGCTTCTATCCATGACATATACATGTTCCTGTAACTATGAGATTATGCAACTCCGTTTACGGAGGAACACTTTGGGTGCTACCAAGCGTCACAACGTAATCGGGTGATTATAAAGGAGTACTACAGGTGTCTCCAAAGGCAGATGTTGGGTTGGCGTATTTGAGATTAGGTTTTGTCACTCCGATTGTCGGAGAGGTATCTCTGGGCCCTCTCGGTAATACACATCACTAAAGCCTTGCAAGCACTACAACTAATGAGTTAGTTGTGAGATGATGTATTACTGAACGAGTAAAGAGACTTGCGTAACGAGATTGAACTAGGTATTGGATACCGACGATCGAATCTCGGCAAGTAACATACCGATGACAAAGGGAACAACGTATGTTGTTATGCGGTCGACCGATAAAGATCTTCGTAGAATATGTAGGAACCAATATGGGCATCCAGGTCCGCTGTTGGTTATTTACCGTGAATAGTTCTAGGTCATGTCTACATTGTTCTCGAACCGTAGGGTCCGCACGCTTAAGGTTTCGATGGCGGTTATTATGAGTTTATGTATTTTGATGTACCGAAGAAGTTGAGTCCCGGATGTGATCACGGACATGACGAGGAGTCTCGAAATGGTCGAGACATAAAGATTGATATATTGGAAGCCTATGTTTGGAGTTGAATGGTTCCGGGCGGCGGAATTCTGCGAGTACCGGAGGTTACGGAACCCCGGGAGGTAAATGGGCCTCGGTGGGCCTCGAGGGAGAAGAGGAGGGCCGGCCAGGAGGTGGCCGCGCCTCTCCCCCAGTCCGAATAGGACAAGGAGGCGGCGCCTCTCCTCTTCCCCCCCCCAATCCTATTCCAACAAGGAAGGGGAGTCCTACTCGGTAGGAGTAGGACTCCTCCCGCCCTCCTCTAGGCCGCCGGCCTCCCCCTCCCTCCTTTATATACGGGGCAGGGGGCACCTTGGGACACACAAGTTTGATCTTTAGATCGTTCCTTAGCCGTGTCGCGGTGCCCCCTCCACCATATTCCACCTCGGTCATACCGTCATGAAGCTTAGGCGAAGCCTGCGCGTGAAACATCAAGATCGTCACCACGCCGTCGTCTTGTGGAACTCTCCTCGACACTCGGCTGGATCGAGTCGAGGGACGTCATCGAGCTGTCGTGTGTCAAGAACTCGGGGCGTCGAGTAACGGCGCGGGATCGGTCGGATCGCGAGGAGAACGTCGACTACTTCCTCTACGTTGTGATCGCTTCGCTTGGGTCTCGAGTGCGTAGACAACACTCTCCCCTCTCGTTGCTATACATCACCATGATCTTGCGTGTGCGTAGGAAATTTTTTGAAATTACTACGTTCCCCAACACGATCCCCCTCCTCCCTTCTTCCTCGTTGCGCCGAACCAGGGAGACGCCGCCCCCGCGCCCTGTCTTCCTCCTCGCCCTGCGCGCCCGACGCCGCCCCGCGTCCTCAACTCCGGCGGCCACGTGCCCCTCCTCGACCTTCCTCGCGCCCGATCTGCTCCAAACCGCGCCATCCGGCGACCCCCGCCTCGAACCCGCCGTCTCCATCCCGTTCTGCGCCTTGTTGCTGTTGCTGGCCATGAGCTCGCCGGCTACTGCGGGTCTTCCTCCGGTCATCCACGGATCCTTCCGTCACTCCTTCTTCCCTGTTTTTTTCCTAATCCCGAGCCGTCGTCGCTCCTGCTGCAGGGACGCCGTGGTCGAGACCGCCTCTGCAGTTCCTCCACGCGCCTGCTTATCCTCCTTGCTGCGCCCCTTCCTCTCCGCCTCCCAAGCAACGCCCTCGCCGACCGGAGTTGTTCTTGGCGCCATTGTTGTTGGGGCCAGCGCCTGCGCCTCTGTTTTGAACCGGGGCGGCGCCTCCTTCGCTCGTCGTCTTGAGTAGCTGCACCCGACCGCCTTTTCGTCCTTGTGACTCCATCGGTTGTCGCTGCACCTTCCTTGACCACCTCGACCATAGTCTCCTCTCGCCATGATGCACGTGGGCGGGGGCCTTGTTTGCTTCCTCTTTCGGCAACTTTTGTTGACCAGCAGCATGACCCTTTGCCGCCTCACCTCGTTAGGCCATCCCTGCTTGTTTTGTCGCCGCTAAGACCCGTACCTGACCGTCAAGCATTCGGGATTCGCCAAGTACCCTTCGGATGCGCCAAGTTCGACTACATGGACGGTCAAGTACCTCTACCGCCGCCCGGACATGTACGGAACGTGTACCACTACCGTCGACATGAACATCTACGAAAACGTGTACAACTACCGTCGCCACGAGTACAACTACTTCCACTACCGCCGCCGCGAGAACGATTACTTCCACGACGTCCCGTGAACGCCTACTTCCTCTACACCGCTCCGAACTCGTTCCGCCCCGAAACGCACGCTTCGAAGGTATAACCTCGAGACGTCGCCCGTGAACGAATGCATGTGGTATGAGATGCTCATGTTCGAACCGTGTCCGAATTGTCTTTGCACGTTCCTCTATTGCCATGCCACCGTCCCGTGGGAACCCGGTAGTCGGGAGCACCCCACCATCTCTAGCTTGTTGCGCACATCCGCACTTGCTCTTTTGCATCGGTATCTCAATGAGTTATCGGATCATCAGAATGTTGCCATGGCACCATTTCTGTTTCGCCGCCATGGCACCCTTTTTGTTCCGCCATGGTGACAAATGCCTCATAACATGCTCATGTTAACGTTTTCATAAAAATTGCATAAACTTGCATATGTCATCCGCATCATGATAACAACAATTAAAATGTTTAAATTGTTGATTGCTTTAATTGCTAAATGACATATGGGGATTTTCCGGAATTGTTGTTTGTTGTTCCGGCCTCATTTAAAATTGCCTAGATAGATAGCTTAATTATGCTTCACCTCTTGCCATGCTTAACAACATTTAATCTTGTCTTGTTCATAACCGAGAGAGAACTAAATAATTGATGTGGTGTTTCGTCAATATGCAACTCGTTGCATATTGAGCTCCACTTAACTTGTAGTATTGTTTGTTGCACTTTGCCATGCCATGCCTCATTAAACCGGACATGCATCATACTTGTTTGTGCATCATGCTATGCTTATGTGATGGTTGTTTACTATGTTGTTTGCTTCTTTCCGGGTTGCTTCTCTCGCTAGCTTCGGTTTTGTTCCGGAGTTGTGAGGATCCGTTCGACTGCGTCCGTTTGTCTTCTTCATGGAATCGTTCTTCTTCCTTGCGGGATTTCAGGCAAGATGATCATACCCTCGAAATCACTACTATCTTTGCTATGCTAGTTTGCTCGCTCTTTTGCTATGCCAATGCCACGATGCCTACCATTTGCTTGTCAGCCTCCCAAATTGCCATGAACCTCTAACCTTTGACACCATTCCTAGAAAACCGTTGTTTGGCTATGTTACCGCTTTGCTCAGCCCCTCTTATAGCGTTGCTAGCTGCAGGTGAAGCTGAAGATTGCTCCATGGTGGACAGGGTTTATGTTGGGATATAACAATATATCTTATTTAATTAATGCATCTATATACTTGGTAAAGGGTGGAAGGCTTGGCTTTATGCCTGGTGTTTTGTTCCACTCTTGCCGCCCTAGTTTCCGTCATATCGGTGTTATGTTCCCGGATTTTGCGTTCCTTACACGGTTGGGCTATAATGGGAACCCCTTGACGATTCGCCTTAAGTAAAGCTCCTCCAAAAATGCCCAACATTGGTTTTACCATTTGAACTAACAACCTACCACCTTCCCTTGGGTTCTGCAGACTCAAGGGTCATCTTTATTTTAACCCCGGGCGGTGCTCCTCTGAGTGTTGGTCGAACCGAGCTACTGCTGGGGCCACCTCGGGAAACTTGAGGTTGGTTTTACTCGTAGCTAGACTCATCTGAGTGTGCCCTGAGAAAGAGATATGTGCAGCTCCTATCGGGATTTGTCGGCACATTCGGGCGGTGTTGCTGGTTTAGTTTTACCCTGTCGAAATGTCTTGTTGTACCGGGATACCGAGTCTGATCGGAGTGTCTCGGGTGGAGGTCTATTCCTCCGTTGACCGTGAGAGCTTGTCATGGGCTAAGTTGGGACACCCCTGCAGGGATTTGAACTTTCGAAAGCCGTGCCCGCGGTTATGGGCAGATGGGAATTTGTTAACGTCCGGTTGTAGAAGACCCGAAGTTGACCTTAATTAAAATACATCAACCGCGTGTGTAACCGTGATGGTCTCTTCTCGGCGGAGTCCGGGAAGTGAACACGGTGTTGGAGTTATGCTTGACGTAGGTTGCTATAGGATCACTTCTTGATCATACTTTTATCGACCGTGCTTTGCCTTCTCTTCTCGCTCTCATTTGCGTATGTTAGCCACCGTTTATGCTAGTCGCTTGCTGCAGCTCCACCTCATGCCTTTACCTTACCCATAAGCTTAAATAGTCTTGATCTCGCGGGTGCGAGATTCTTTGAGTCCCGTGGCTCACGGATACTTCAAAACCAGTTTGCGGTGCCTATGTTACCGAGCAGGTGACGCAACCAAGCTCAAGGAGGAGCTCGATGAAGATCTTGCCCTTTTTGTTGTTTCGCTCTAGTTGATTAGTAGTGGAGCCCAGTTGGGGTCGATCGGAGACCTTTGTCGCATTTGGGGTTCTTCTTTTATATTGGTTCCGTAGTCGGACCTTGATTGTATCTGTATGATGTAATGCTTTATTCATGTAATTGTGTGAAGTGGCGATTGTAAGCCAACTATGTATCTCTTCCCTTATGTATTACATGGGTTGTGTGAAGATTACCTCACTTGCGACATTGCTTTCAATGCGGTTATGCCTCTAAGTCGTGCTTCGACACGTGGGAGATATAGCCGCATCGAGGCGCGCAAGTTGGTAATCGAGCCTTCCCGACCTTAGGAGCCCCACCGCTTGATCGTTTTTAGCGGCGAGTTGTGTCTAGAAAAATGTTTTGAGTCATTTAGGATTATATATCGGAGAGTTAGAATTCTTTTTACTCCTCGGTCCTTAAATCGCTCGGGTGAGGCATCCTGACTTAGAGTTTTGACTCTTCTCTTCTCAAATTTCACTAAAAATTTTTTTAGGATCACGCGGGTATCTTAGAATCGTTCCGATGGTTTTATGATGACAACATTGTCTTGGTTGCGTCCCGTCGGCGGGGTTTTTTACTTGGAGGTGTCCCGGGAGTTGAGCTCCGAGGTGTTGTCGTCATAATTTTATCGTTGCAGTTCTGGAATACCGAGTTTAATACGCCGACATCGAAAATCTCTTTTATGAAGTTGTTGGTGAGATAACCCGATAACCCGATCTTGAGGTGAGTACGGAGTATTGCCATGACTCGTATAACGGATGCTTTTGAAGGTTGAGGTAGACGATTTCGAAGGTTTCTTGGTTATGTGTTGAAGGATGGATACAGCTGGATGTAGGATTTGCTAGTTTTGGGTGAGATATTATGCTTCCCCTGTATCCCCAACACCTGATTGCATAACCGGGAGAATTTCGGGAGTTTTATAGGTGGGAATTCAAGTAGCTCCTAGAATATCTTTTCGACAGATGCATGATATGGGATTGGGTAAATCTCTATCATATGTATTTGTTCCGGCTTATTCTGCAAGCCAGTCCTTTGTTTTTGTTTTGAGTTGTGGTATTCGAGTTGCTTCAATGTCAAGTGTTGATTCCATACCTTTCCGAAATGGTGTTCTCATACTCCGATGTGAATACCAATCCTTCTCGACAATCGAGATTGTCATGTCAATCCTTTTCAACCGGCGTGTTTCTCTTCAAGTGGATCAGATCACTTCAACATCAGCAAGACCAATTATCATTTCTTCTCAACGGTGTTTGTTTCATCCATCTCCAAGTTGCCTTTGTTCTTTCCCGCCCACCCACCCTTTTTCTTCAAGGACATAGATTTCTTTACCAAGTACTCCCTCCGTTCCTTTATATAAGGTGTATTTGTTTTTTTGCTAAAATTCCAGAATGTAAGGTGTATTTCTTCTTTGTCCTCATAATTCCCTTGTTAGCCCTCCAGAAAAATGGAAAGTATCTCTCTCCTGATTATCTGTATCTCCCTTTATAGCAAAAGACGGAAAGTATCTCTCTGTCGATTGCATGCATCTCTTACTTTATTGGACTAATTGATTTACTTACCACTAATGAACAAATTTGCCAAGGGTAATTTAGTCCTAACATGTCTATAATTCCGTGCCTTGGTCACCGTGCCGAAAATAATACACCTTACATAACGGAACGGAGGGAGTATCCTTTTATTTTTGTGAAGTTTTCTCCATTCTTTTCCGTCAATGTTCTTACCCGGTGGTTCTCAAGAAGATGTTCTACTAGTTTGTCATTCCTCATTCCTTTCTCTTCTCCGGTGGATTCAAGTTAAGTTTTGTTGATCATACCTTTTTCCTCATTTCAATGTCTTCTCATACCGATGCACCTCATTATCATTCTTCCCGCTATTTGTATTCCGGAGTGCTCAAGATATCTCGAAGATTCGTGTTTCCACTCTGCATTCGTTCAAGCTCTTTCGAGATTGTTATCTCATTCAAGTCATTTAATTCAACCGGTGCAACATCTCTTTTAAATCTTTTCAACGGTGTTCTTTTGAGTGGGCCCTAACCCACAGGTCTTTTCCCAGGATCTTACCTGAATCTTCTATTTTCCCCGGAGTTATTCCCAAATTCTTTTCGAAGTTTGACGTAAGAATGAGTTATCATCAGTCAAATGCTTTTCTCCAAGATCTTTCAAATTCTTTTCATAGTTGGCTCAACCTCTTCGCTTTTGATTCTTCCGGTGTGCCTCAATAATTCTTGGTGGTGTTTCTCGTTGTCATTCTCATCATTTGAAGACCGAGGAAGAGTTTCTCTTTAATCTGGCTCTATTCTCTTCAAGACTCATGGTTCTAGCTTCATGCTATCCTCAAATTGTTTCGATTGTGAGAATTCTTTTCTTACCATCCGGAGTATTTCTTGAGTTGTTTCCATTTCTTTCTTCCGAAGCCCATCATCTCAGAATTATTCATTCTCAGCTTTCAGCTCTTGTTCTCGAATTCTTCCGGCGCATCATCCATATATCCTCTAATTAGTTCATGATCTCTTCATTCTCATGTATCTAAATCCCTTCAAGTATCTTCATTCGTTTTCAAATTCTTCCCGGTGAATTGTGCCTTTGCTTCGATCATTTTCAATTCTTACGGTGGTTCGTTCAAGAGTTCTCTTTCTTTGTTATCATATCAATTCATTCGTTCTTTCCAAATCCTACCGGTGGTTCGTTGAAGACCTTCTCAAGTTTACGCCATATCTCTCTTAATCCTTTCTACGAGAATAAGTAGTATGCCAAATCCGTTGATTGTCATCAATTTAATTGGTGAAGGATAAGCATAACATAATTCTTATTCTTGTTCAGCCAAGTGATTAATTCTTTATTCCGGAGGCCCTTAAGATTCTCGGTTTCAGTTGTTTCATCTTTTCTTTTCCCGGAGTTCCAAGCTCTCATCATCACGGAGACCCATCTAAATCATTGCAAGGCTTCACATTGTGTTTTCAACTTTCCTTTCGTTTGATCATTCTTTTATTACCGGAGTTCTTCATGGAGGCTCTACATCATGGTTCGTCAATGATTTCTTTCATTCTTGATTTGTTCATCAAGATTTCTCTCGAAGTTAAGATCCGTCAAGCTATACTCAAAAATAAACATGATGCTCAACACATGTTTTGTTTTGAGGAGTTCAAGCATTCTTCATCTTGCATTCCGAAGGGCAATTCTTTCTACCTTATCTCTTGAGATGGTGTTATGTCACTCTTGATAATTTCTCCTCGTGTTTCATGATTGACAGGTTGTCAGGAATGACATATTTAAATCCATCTTTTTCTCTTTGTTCAAGAGATCTTTTCAACCGTCAATCTCTTCATTGGAGTGATCTTGGTATAGATTTCACCTAAAGCCTTCCATAAGGAATATTGCTATTTGTGGTGCTTATCAATGACCCAAGTTATCTCTTTTCCATCTTGATGGAACAAGCTTTCATCTCTTCGTTAATCTCAAGCAATTGTTTCCGTTGGTGGCCGTTTGTCACCTCATAATTTTGAGATGTTTCCATAAGACCACTACAAGCTTATTCTTTACGTTTCATTGTTGGTTTTCCAACAACTCCGTTCAATCCTTCTTTTTAAGGAGGCTCTTCCAAATTCAATTGTGGTAGAAGTTGGCATTTTCTTCTCCGTCCCTTTATCCCAACGGTCTAACTTCTATTCTTTCATTACGGAGGCATTGTGATGTTGTGCTCTTCACTCATCATCTCGAATCGTGAGGATCATGTTCTTTTCATGCTTATCCATTTAACCGGAGTGTCCTGCCTTTTCTTTCAAGTTCTTTTTCATCTTATCAAGTCTTGCATCTCTTTTCAACCGGAGTGCTGTCCGATTTTGATCTTCCTTGTTCCTTGTTTATCTCGTTTCAACCAGAGTGATTTCAATTCCTTCTTGTCCATTGTACTCGTCATTCATAGCTTTGCAACCTTCAAGTCCTCGTAATGTTCCTTGTTCCTCTTTTCTAACGGATTGTTTGCGATCTCGTTCATCTCTGTTGTACTCTTTCTTTTAAATTGCTCAACCTCTCAAGGTTCATGGTTTCACTCGTTGGTCAAAGAAGCAATTAGTTTTACCTCTTTTCTTTTTTTTTTCTTTTCCCTCCGGTGCCATTCTAGATCTCGAGACGAGATCCTCTCGTAGTGGTGGAGTGTTGTAACGCCCCAAGATCGGAGCTCCAGAAGACTTCCAGCTACTCCGAGTTTCGTCATGTGATTTGTTTTGTTTGTTGCTTTCATCTTTGCATCATGTGCATTGCATCATGTCATCATGTCATCATCTCATAAATCTTTTGCATCTCAACTAAATAAATTGCATAGATCTTTTGATCTATTTAAATCGAGGGAATTCACTTGTGATTTCTCTTTATAACATATTAAAGCCTCTCAATATTATTAGGGAGCTATATTAAATATTCCATTTTTGGAATTCACCATAACACACTTGCAAAATCCCAATGCCTTTGTGGTTTTAATTCTTGATCTCCAACCTTGCCCGTAATTATTTCATCATTTTCCGGAGCTCCTCCATTAATCACAACATTTTTGGACCTTCCTTTTACCTAGTCCTAGTTCAAACCTATTGAATTAAATTCAAATGATTTTGAATTTAATCTTGCAATCTTGCTCACTTCTATTTTCTTGGGACTAGCGCATTTTTGTGAGTCCAAGAATATTATTTGCATGTGCTAATTCTTTGCCTATCCTTCTCTTTCTTTTCTTTCTCTTTTTCTGTTTTGTTTTAAATGGAAAAATGAGAGAGAGAAGAGAGAGAGAGAGAGAGCCTGCAGCCCAGGCCGGCCCATTTGCATCTAGGCCCAGCTCCAGCTTCTTAACCCTAGCCTCCTGCCCGAACCCCTCTGCTCGATGCCCCATCCAGCGCCGCCACCACACCCTCGCTCAGCCCGATCCCCTTTCCCTCGATCCCCCTCCTCCTTTCTTCCTCGTCGCGCCGAACCAGGGAGACGCCGCCCCGTCTCTGTCTTCCTCCTCGCCTGCTGCCTGACGCCGCCCGCGTCCTCAACTCCAGCGGCCACGTGCCCCTCCTCGACCTTCCTCGCGCCCGATCTGCTCCAAACCGCGCCATCCGGCGACCCCCGCCTCGAACCCGCCGTCTCCATCCCGTTCTGCGCCTTGTTGCTGTTGCTGGCCATGAGCTCGCCCGGCTCTGCGGGTCTTCCTCCGGCGTCCACGGATCCTTCCGTCCTCCTTCTTCCTGTTTTTTTCTAATCCCGAGCCGTCGCCGCTCTGCTGCGGGGCGCCGTGGTCGAGACCGCCTCCTGCAGTTCCTCCACCGCGCCCTGCTTATCCTCCCGCGCTGCGCCCCCTTCCTCTCCGCCTCCCCAAGCAACGCCCTCGCCGACCGGAGTTGTTGCTGACGCCATTGTTGTTCGGGGCCAGCGCCTCGCCTCTGTTTTGAACCAGGGGCCGACGCCTCCTTCGCTCGTCGTCTTCGAGTAGCTGCACCCCGACCGCCCCTTTCGTCCTTGCGACTCCATCGGTTGTCGCTGCCTGCTTCCTTGACCACCTCGACCATAGTCTCCTCTGCCATGATGCCTGTGGGCAGGGGGCCTTGTTTGCTTCCTCTTTCGGCAACTTTTGTTGACCAGCAGCCGCGGCCCTTTGCCGCCTCACCTCGTTGTGGCTATCCCCTGCTTGTTTTGTCGCCGCTAAGACCCGTACCCTGACCGTCAAGCATTCGGGGATTCGCCAAGTACCCTTCGGATGCGCCAAGTTCGACTACATGGACGGTCAAGTACCTCTACCGCCGCCCAGACATCTACGGAACGTGTACCACTACCGTCGACATGAACATCTACGAAAACGTGTACAACTACCGTCGCCACGAGTACAACTACTTCCACTACCGCCGCCGCGAGAACGATTACTTCCACGACGTCCCGTGAACGCCTACTTCATCTACACCGCTCCGAACTCGTTCCGCCCCGAAACGCACGCTTCAAAGTTATAACCTCGAGACGTCGCCCGTGAACGAATGCTTGTGGTATGAGATGCTCATGTTCGAACCGTGTCCGAATTGTCTTTGCACGTTCCTCTATTGCCATGCCACCGTCCCGTGGGAACCCGGTAGTCGGGAGCACCCCACCATCTCTAGCTTGTTGCGCACATCCGCACTTGCTCTTTTGCATCGGTATCTCAATGAGTTATCGGATCATCAGAATGTTGCCGTGGCACCATTTCTGTTTCGCCGCCATGGCACCCTTTTTGTTCCGCCATGGTGACAAATGCCTCATAACATGCTCATGTTAACGTTTTCATAAAAATTGCATAAACTTGCATATGTCATCCGCATCATGATAACAACAATTAAAATGTTTAAATTGTTGATTGCTTTAATTGCTAAATGACATATGGGGATTTTCCGGAATTGTTGTTTGTTGTTCCGGCCTCATTTAAACTTGCCTAGATAGATAGCTTAATTATGCTTCACCTCTTGCCATGCTTAACAACATTTAATCTTGTCTTGTTCATAACCGAGAGAACTAAATAATTGATGTGGTGTTTACATCAATATGCAACTCGTTGCATATTGAGCTCCACTTAACTTGTAGTATTGTTTGTTGCACTTTGCCATGCCATGCCTCATTAAACCGGACATGCATCATACTTGTTTGTGCATCATGCTATGCTTATGTGATGGTTGTTTACTATGTTGTTTGCTTCTTTCCGGGTTGCTTCTCTCGCTAGCTTCGGTTTCGTTCCGGAGTTGTGAGGATCCGTTCGACTGCGTCCGTTTGTCTTCTTCATGGAATCGTTCTTCTTCCTTGCGGGATTTCAGGCAAGATGATCATACCCTCGAAATCACTACTATCTTTGCTATGCTAGTTTGCTCGCTCTTTTGCTATGCCAATGCCACGATGCCTACCATTTGCTTGTCAGCCTCCCAAATTGCCATGAACCTCTAACCTTTGACACCATTCCTAGCAAACCGTTGTTTGGCTATGTTACCGCTTTGCTCAGCCCTCTTATAGCGTTGCTAGCTGCGGTGAAGTGAAGATTGCTCCATGGTGGACAGGGTTTATGTTGGGATATAACAATATATCTTATTTAATTAATGCATCTATATACTTGGTAAAGGGTGGAAGGCTCGGCCTTATGCAGTGTTTTGTTCCACTCTTGCCGCCCTAGTTTCCGTCATATCGGTGTTATGTTCCCGGATTTTGCGTTCCTTACGGTTGGGCTATAATGGGAACCCCTTGACATTCGCCTTAAGTAAAGCTCCTCCAGCAATGCCCAACATTGGTTTTACCATTTGCACTAACAACCTACCACCTTCCCTTGGGTTCTGCAGACTCAAGGGTCATCTTTATTTTAACCCCGGGCGGTGCTCCTCACGAGTGTTGGTCCGAACCGAGCTACTGCTGGGCCACCTCGGGAAACTTGAGGTTGGTTTTACTCGTAGCTAGACTCATCCGAGTGTGCCTGAGAAAGAGATATGTGCAGCTCCTATCGGGATTTGTCGGCACATTCGGCGGTGTTGCTGGTTTAGTTTTACCTGTCGAAATGTCTTGTTGTACCGGGATACCGAGTCGATCGGAGTGTCTCGGGTGGAGGTCTATTCCTTCGTTGACCGTGAGAGCTTGTCATGGGCTAAGTTGGGACACCCTGCAGGATTTGAACTTTCGAAAGCCGTGCCCGCGTTATGGGCAGATGGGAATTTGTTAACGTCCGGTTGTAGAAGACCGAAGTTGACCTTAATTAAAATACATCAACGCGTGTGTAACCGTGATGGTCTCTTCTCGTGAGTCCGGAAGTGAACACGTGTTGGAGTTATGCTTGGCGAGGTTGCTATAGGATCACTTCTTGATCATACTTTTATCGACCGTGCTTTGCCTTCTCTTCTCGCTCTCATTTGCGTATGTTAGCCACCGTTTATGCTAGTCGCTTGCTGCAGCTCCACCTCATGCCTTTACCTTACCCATAAGCTTAAATAGTCTTGATCTCGCGGTGCGAGATTGTTGAGTCCCCGTGGCTCACGGATACTTCAAAACCAGTTTGCGGTGCCTATGTTACCGGCGGTGACGCAACCAAGCTCAAGGAGGAGCTCGATGAAGATCTTGCCCTTTTTGTTGTTTCGCTCTAGTTGATTAGTAGTGGAGCCCAGTTGGGGTCGATCGGGGACCTTTGTCGCATTTGGGGTTCTTCTTTTATATTGGTTCCGTAGTCGGACCTTGATTGTATCTGTATAATGTAATGCTTTATTCATGTAATTGTGTGAAGTGGCGATTGTAAGCCAACTATGTATCTCTTCCCTTATGTATTACATGGGTTGTGTGAAGATTACCTCACTTGCGACATTGCTTTCAATGCGGTTATGCCTCTAAGTCGTGCTTCGACACGTGGGAGATATAGCCGCATCGAGGGCGTTACAAATGGCCAGGGAACCCTTGCTGCTCTTTTTGCAAAGGGGTGGAAATAGCTCAACACCTATTTTTTACATGCCTAGTGGACAGGGTAGTCTGGCGATCCATTGGGGTGGTTTTAGGCACTGATAAATGTCCAACGAACTACTAGCAATACTTTGTATGGTGTCACAAGTTTCTCCCTGGGAAGAAAACTTTCTACACGGTGGGCTTAGCGGCCACTTGTTGGGCCATATGGTTGGCGCGCAATCGAGCTACTTTTGAAAAGAAACAAATTAAGACTCCTTTTGAGATTGTGTTCTCTCTGTGCTCTTTTTTGCTCTACTGGATAGGTCTACAGCAAGGGGATGACGCTAGGGAGCTGCGCACAGGAGTTGAGATGATCAGGGCTAGCACGATGCAGCTGATGAAGATGTGTGATGTTTTCAAGCAATCGATCCAAGGTGTCTGATGCTTTGGAAATGCTTTGGCCGAAGAGATGGCTGGCACGTGATGTCTATCTTTTGCTGCTTCTTCCCGGAGGAGATGTTTTCTTTCCGTCTGGCATGCTGCTATGTTTGCCCTTAGTATGATCTTTTGAGAATGTAATAGGCTAGACTTTATGTTGTGCTACTCAGGTTTTCGCCCCATGACACTCGTTTCGATGGCGAGCGAGTGTGGTGGGTTTCTTGGTAGTGCTGGGACTCGCTTTACCTCTTTCCCTTCTCCTGACTTTTCCCGTTGGAACTGGTTGTATTTCCGTTCTATGCAACGGAAAGGGGTAAAGCCCGGTTCTAAAAAATATATTCAATTGGTCCAATTTATGCGCGACAAGAAAGCAACAAAAATATTTCACCAAAATTTCCGGTTGCATTTGATTTGAAAATTTGAAAACATAGTAGAAATAATAGACAACTCATATTATCCAAGGGGCACCTTCCTTTCTAGAAACTCATCTCAAAAGAATATCTAGCTTAGGCCTACCTGGTCTGGGGTAATTTGGGAATGGGCAATCAACCCGGAAGCCACCGTTTACGAAAATTAACACGTCTTGTGCACACAAACCAACAATAGACCGTAAAAACTGTAACAGGAACACACACACACACACACACACACACACACACACTGCAGCAAACAAAAATCAACCATAATGCACACACAGAAAGCAGAAAAGCATCCAAAAACAAATCAAGTGAGCAAACCTCGACACAGTAAGCGCGAATGACGAGGATGTACATTCCAGCCAACCATGTGTTCCCGGACACTACCAACACAGGGAGCGGCAGAACGCAGGGCAAGGGCAACAGGCGGGACACGAGGGGGGCCAGGCATGATTGTGTGTTGGAAACGGCCCGCTCATACGTTATTCGCCCTCAAGGCTGAGGGGTGCACACTAGGCTACCGGCCCAGATGTATCTACAAAACCTGGTTGTTATATCCGCCGCACCTTCTTCATAGACTGGGTAGGACAGTTACCATTTTGTTGTACTATTATATTCAATTTATGTGGGCAAATAATAGCAAAAATAGTGTACCTTACTTTCCGGGTATTTTATGTTTACGCCAAGGGTGCAATGGGTCATTTATTTTCTAATCAACGTATGATACAGGCGCAAATTGTGATGTATGACCATCTAAACTTCTTTTAACATGGCCTGCTCGTATCAGAAAGGGTGTAACAGATCATCATTGTAGGTGAGGGTGTAGTAGGCAGTAATAGTCCCATTTAATCTCACGGTTATTTTCACAATTCCAAAATGAAGAAAAGCCGGAGCATGAAGAAGAAAACTAAGGGTCCATTCACCTGTTCAAGCAAATAACTTATGTGTCGCCAAAGAAAGCCATAGTATCATCTACGACGCCCCCGATTCAATCATACACTAATCATACACGCAAACGTGTACGATCAAGATCAGGGACTCACGGGATGATATCACAACACAACTCTAAAAATAAAATAAGTCATACAAGCATCATAATACAAGCCAGGGGCCCCGAGGGCTCGAATACAAGTGCTCGATCATAGGCGAGTCGTGGAAGCAACAATATCTGAGTACGGACATAAGTTAAACAAGTTGCCATAAGATGGCTAGCACAAACGGGATCTGAGATCAAAAGAGGCGCATGCCTCTGCCTGAGATCCTCCTAAACTACTCACAGTGGTAAATCGTCGCCGCCGCCCGCACATAGTAGTAGGCACCTCCGGTGTAGTAGGAGTCGTCGTCGACGGTGGTGTCTGGCTCCTGGGCTCCAACGTCTAGTTGTGGCATCCGAGAAGAAAAGGAAAGAGGGGGAAAAGAGGGAGCAAAGCAACCGTGAGTACTCATCCAAAGGACTCACAAGCAAGGATCTACACTACATATGCATGGGTATATGTGTAAAGAGGCAATATCGATGGACTGAACTGCAGAATGCCATAATAAGAGGGGGATAGCTAGTCCTATCGAAGACTACGCTTCTGGCAGCCTCCGTCTTGCAGCATGTAGAAGAGAGTAGATTGAAGTCCTCCAAGTAGCATCGCATAGCATAATCCTACCCGGCGATCCTCCCCTCGTCGCCCTGTGGGAAAGCGATCACCGGGTTATCTCTGGAACTTGTCTGGGTGTGTTTTATTAAGTATCCGGTTCTAGTTGTCATAAGGTCAAGGTACAACTCCGGGTCTTCCTTTTACCGAGGGACACGGCTATTCGAATAGATAAACTTCCCTGCAGGGGTGCACCACATAACCCAACACGCTCGATCCCCTTTGGCCGGACACACTTTCCTGGGTCATGCCCGGCCTTGGAAGATCGACACGTCGCAGCCCCACCTAGGCACAACAGAGAGGTCAGCACGCCGGTCGAAATCCTATGGTGCAGGGGTCTGGGCCCATCGCCCATTGCACACCAAGACGTTGCGGGCGGCCGAAGCGCACCTAGCCTCCCTAGTACAAGAGCAGGCGTTCCAGTCCAATCCGGCATGCGCCGCTCAGTCGCTGACGTCAAGAAGGCTTCAGGTGATACCACGACGTCGAGTGCCCATAACTGTTCCCGCATAGTTGGTTAGTGCGTATAGGCCAGTGGTCAGACTCGGATCAAATACCAAGATCTCGTTAAGCGTGTTATTATGAAGTAACCACGGACGCCGACCAGGGCCAGACCCACCACTCTCCTATGTGGTCTCAACCTACCCTGTCGCTCCGCCAAAAAGTAACAGTCAGGGGCCTTCGGGAACCGAGGCCCACCTCTACCGGGATGGAGCCACCTATCCCTTCATCCCCCGTCTCCGAACAGTATCATAAGTAATGTAACAGTATAAAGTATATAGCATATGCCCGTGATCACCTCCTGAAGTGATCACGGCCCAGTAGTATAGCATGGCAGACGAACAAGAGTGTAGGGCCACTGATGGAACACTAGCATCCTATACTAAGCATTAGGATAGCAGGTAAGATATCAACAACTGTAGCAACAATGACAGGCTATGCAACAGAATAGGAGTAACCGAACAGTAACATGCTACACTACTCTAATGCAAGCAGTAGAGAGAAGAATAGGCGATATCTGGTGATCAAGGGGGGGGCTTGCCTGGTTGCTTTGGCAAGGAGGGGGCGTCGTCAACGTAGTCGTACTCAGGGGGCATCAGCGTCGGTCTCGGGGTCTACCGGAGAAAAAGAGGGGGAAGAAACAGTAAATACATTGCAAACAGATGCATGACGATGCATGACAAAGCAAACAGCGGTGCTAGGTGTGCCCTACGCAGGGGGAAACATCCGAGAAAGTATTTCCGGTGTTCCGTGTTTTCGGACAGATGAACCGGAGGGGGAAAGTTGTGTGTTCGCTATGCTAGGGATGTTTGGTGGACGAACGGGCTACGTATCCGGATTCGTCTTGTCGTTCTAGGTAACTTTCATGTACAAAGTATTTTTCATCCGAGTTACGGATTATTTTATATGATTTTCAAAAGTTTTAATTATTTTAGAATTTATTTAATTATTTTAAATCAACATTATCGAGCGATGTGTAAGTGACATCATCATGATGTCGACAGCGTCGGCGATCAGCAATGTGTTGGTCGGGTCAAACTGACGAGAGGGCCCCGCATGTCATTGACTGATTAATTAACTAACAGTTAATTAGATTAAATAGTGATTAGAGTAATCTAATTATGATTAACTAAATTAATTAATTAGTTAAATAATTAATATTTTTATTTATTTTTATTTATTTATTAACGTTCTAGGGCGGGGCCCCTTTGTCACAGGCCCATAGGGGCCAATCGGGTGATGGGCGTCGGGCGCAGCCCGTCAGTCTTGGCGCCTGGGTGTGCACCGACCGGCGGCGCGGGCGGTTGGCGGGCGCGGCGAGGCGCTGTCGGCCGGGCGGCGGGCACGGCGACGGAGCGGCATGCAGCCAGGGCGCGGCCCGACCGCGTTGAGCGCGCACGAGGGGGTGTGGACGAGCGCACGGGAGCGGAGTGTCCGTGGCGACCGCGACCAGCGTGGTGCAGGGAAGATGAGAAGATGGGGGCCTCACTGGGGGTTCGTAGGGATGGGGCAGTGGGGCGCGGGGAGGATGTTGGTGACGAGGTCGACGACGAAGAGGGGACGACGGCGATGGCGTCCGATGAGGAGTCGAGGAGGAGGTCGGCGACGCGGCTCCATGCGGCGGGGATCGGCGTCGGGGTTGAGGGCGCAGCGCAGGAACGGCGGCTTCAGCGCGGGGTGAGGAGGAGGCCGAGGCATGCAGGGCGATGGTGATGCTGCGATGCGGAGGTGGCGGTCCTCAGGCGCGGCGCGCCGGGTGGAGGCGATAGGCGACAACGCGGTCGGGGGGAAGGGGGTCGCTCCCCCGATCCAGAAATAGGGCGGGGAGAGGGAGGAGTGGGGGAGAGTGGGGGTGGTTAGGGTTTCTAGGAAGTTGGGGTAGGTGTAGTGGGGATATTGGGCCGGTCTGGTGGGGTGGCCGACAGGGCCGGCTGGGTCGAAGCCCAGTGGGGGAAGCGGGGGTTCTTTCCCTCCTTTTCTTATTTTTGTATTGTTTTTTTCTATTCATTTAATCTTTCAAATTGTTTCAGTTTTGTAAAACATATAGTTAGCACCTAGATTACTAATAGTATTTGTACCACTGCCACAATTATTCTTGTAGTTATAAAAAGTAGTTTTCAATAATTTAATCATCTAAGAGACGTTTAAATAATTGTTTCAGCTATTGTTTCTATTATTTAGTGCATTGAAACATTTTATATTAATTTGGATTCACCACCATAATCATCTATGATTTATTTGCTACACTTTGAACATTTTAGATTTGACTTTTGAAAACTTTTACCATTTGACTTTATTTTAAATTAGAATTTCGAAACGGTTTTGAATCAACGCGAGTTTAACAATAATAATCTAGGTGACGTGGCATCATTAGCAGAGGGTTACTGTAGCTTAATTATCCGGGCGTCACAAATCTCCTCCACTACAAGAAATCTCGTCCCGAGATTTAAGGTATGGAGTAAAGGGGAAAGGTCTGGTTACGAAGTTTTAACGAGTCTTCTCGGTCTTGGTTGCTCTTCTCGAAGAGGTCGATCCATTACGTTTAGGTCTTCATTTCTCTGCTTCAGGTCATCATGATGAAGTCGTCATCATTCCTTCGGGAACTCCATCGTACTTATGGAAGAATAAAGGGTGGGTATTCCGGGAGAACGGACCTCAGCAAGGTTTGACTATTTGGTTGATAACATAGGGGAAGGTGGCGGAAAGTAACTCTCGGATTGAAACTTAAGAAAATATCAAGCGCAAAGTTAGGAGGTATCCTTGGAAGTTTCGAGCGGGCAGGCAATCGCTCGATACCTATTAAAGGGCGTGAAAGGGGTTCAAAGCAACGGGAATAAGTATTATGTCTGATACCAGATTTGAAGGTGGCGCATGATTTACATATGAGGCCATGCGCGAGGAACAACCTTGGGAACAGGGGGTGTACAGGAGAGTCAGGTTTCGATCCTATAGAACTTTGGGTTATGGGCCCACCATGTGGGTTAAAAGTAAGAAGACGGTGACGATTTGCACGATCATGTAAGCAAGGCATGCCAGAGGATAGCCTGTTAGTTATGTTGGCAACTACATCGGTACCAAGGGCGAGGGACGAAGAGAACCTTTTCCTGCTCGTCGAAACGAGGCGGACCAATAGGCAAAGTTCTCGTCCATCGGTGGTTACCGAAATATCATCAACAATAGTAACAGGGTCTTACTGATCGAGGTGTACACCATGGTGTTTACATAAGCAGGAGAATATTACTGCTTAGATCATATAGATCACAAGAAAGGTTAAACCAAACAATGGAAAGGAAAATATGATTATCAGATTAAACAAAACAATGGAAAGGAAAATGTGTTAAAACACATATTCCAGGGATATATCCTTCCCAAGGACAAGCAGAGCATGATATCCATGGCAAGATAGAAAGCAGAAAACCCTTTAGGTAAGGGGAGAGAAATCTCATGACATTACCCATACATCAGTGTTTGGGTAATTGAGCAGGAAACATTTAGCATTGGGCTTCAAATGTCCTTGTTGAAAATCGGAGTACCATAGACATGCTTCGAGATAGCATTGATATGGTCATCAGGTGAAGATCAGACTTTGGAAACACAAAGGATCCATTAGGAATAACTTGTATAATAAGTCTTACAATTTCCTCATGGAAGAATGGATAACCTTGCTGAAAAGGAATCTATAACAATAGGGCCTCCGGCCATGTTGGCTTGGCACGACAACACCTTATCGGGTCACATAAAGACCAATGTTATAACTCTTGGAAATATGTCCCAACCATCGTATCTGACCGAGATTCAGATCTGATTAGTGTCAGGATACCTCAAACTCACGATGCTCGAGGAGAAAAGGTGCGACACAAATTGACAAGATGACATCAAAGATTCTCGGGAAATGAACTATGGAAGCGAGTTCCGAAACAAGAGTTCATCATTAAATCAAGAAGAGGATGAGGAGGTGGCTGATGGACTCAGCGATAATTCAACGAGGTATCCAAAAAGATGGATCTCCACAATTATGTGGACAAGGAGATAACATTTGTCAGATCAAATGATATAAGGAAGTATGCTCGAGGAAAACATACACAATTAAACATTGGTTGGAAGGTGCGCCCGAAATATGGGTTGGGTTGCACAACCAATGTCAGAATGGTAATTCAATAATCAATAGTCTAAGAATGAACGACCGACCATTAACTTCAAAGCAATAGGGTTGCTAGAAGTGCAGAATCCAAACAGCACTGCTCACTTGTTGGTACCCCGGTTGGAATCAACATGAGGACCAAGAAAGAATGGTGATGGTGAGAAGTATCACTATACCAAGAATTCTTAAGAGGTGGTGAAATTCCCACGACATTGTTTACATAAAAGGTGGTAATACTCCAAGGTAAAGAAGAACAATGTTGGGTAGCAAGGAACTCAAGGTATAACACAAAACACGAACAAGTTTGTGTTGGAGGGAAGGCAATAAAGTGGCCGATGATAACACAACTCATTGAGGGCAAGGATGGTATTTCTCTTCATGAATCCGATTGATATCCTAGAAGAGCTCGTAAGGTTGATGATGATCATGACACATTTGTCGAGAGATTTCATGAAGATGTAATCAATTAGCAACGACATCAAGTCAAAGGAATGATGAAGCAAAAGGTTATTGGAACCACGACACAAACTCGAAATAAATTTTGTTGTTCAAGGAGAAATGATATGACGAGGAAGATCGACGTAAGATTAGCTCACCGTCGAAATTTGTGCTCCGGGAAGAACCAGATAGCACAATTAAATTTAGCACGATAATGATGTAGCCGATAAGGCTAGGAATGACATGATGGAGTATTAAACTCGTAAGCAATGAAGATTACTAATTGTTGTCGAATCGCAGTGCGGACTCGATTCACTATTCGGTGTTCTCGGTTGACGACAACCCAAAACTCATGGAGTGACTATGATAGGGAAAGGTATTACTCCAGCGCAAATTCATAAGATGTAGTGCAATGGCATGATATCCTCGAGATACCAGGGAGATAATACTCGAAGGCATATCAAATTAAAGGTTGAAGTGGGGTGTATTGATCTGAGAAATGGAATCAAAGGAAGAAATTATGGTCGGAACCACGATTGCAAAGGATCAATTCACAGATCCAGATGATATTTTCAAGGAAATAGTTATTATTGCAAGAAGCTTCCATGATAGGATCTACATCGTGTCCATGGGCATGAACACAAAGGTTCAAGGTCGACTCCCACTTCGTCAATGCATAACCTTCCATTCACCTCTCATATTTCAAAAATGACATTAGTATGACCTGTGAAATCTTTCGGGTTCACACGGATTAGGGAACGCGTAGGTTCAACCCATCAGGGCATCTTAGGAACATATACCACAAACTTCAATAGTAATTAACAAAAGCTCGATAGTAGAGCATGGGTGACAAAAGGAGAGGATACAATTTACCGAATGCATTATGTATCAGGGAAAGATCTTCTCGAGGCTTTTGTATACGAAGGACACTGTCGGATGATATTACAACAAAGGATCCGACGGTCCATAGCGGAGCTGATGTGAGTATCGGTACACAAGCAGAGGAAGAAACAATGCGAATGCATTGGATTATAGAAGCAACTAACTAATTCAAAGCTCAATGTAAAGAATCATGATTTCTGATTCAAGGGATCATAAGCAAACGCTCATGATTAAGGATGGGTAAGCTGAATAGACTTAGGGGTACAATCGACGAGAATTTTATTGGTCGATAAACAGATCATGTTCAAAATGACATCTCAGCCAGAAAGATAATTTTAAAAGAATCAACCGATGATCGTGTGCACTCGCACTCATGTTAAATCAATAGGATCAAAATGATGGTGTCAAAGGAGACTAATGAATGTTGCTAGACCTATGGGAAGCAACCATAATGCAAGCAGACAAGTATATGTAGAGCAATACTTTTAAAGAGGATTCTCGAATGATCGGATAGAATTTCAAAGTGTCATATGAAACATATGAACAACTGGGGATGGATGAATACTCGATAAGTGTGAGTAATTATTTGCAGGGGTATTCATGTGGTAAAGAACTGCAAAGCAGTAGACACAGGGTATTCTCATATCAATGGAGAGCAAGATCAACTAGGGATAAAAGTAAGAATGACAGGTGTATGTATTTATCCATAGGGATATTTCGGTGCTAGGGAATTGCAAAAGCAACAGGCACAAAGTCTCGAGAGAACATCATAGTGTATCTTTGGAATCCTTCGGTGCACCAAGCAATCATCTGGAGTGAGGGGCTCTCCGGGAGAAGGTAGTTACGAGAACCTAGTGTTAGAGTTAGCAAAAATCATTTAACCCGAGTAGAAAAGAGTTCCGAGTCCCAGAGTATAGATCGAGGAGTAGAAGATCCTAGTACCACCCAATGGCGACGTGGGCCCATGGGCCCGCACAGCCATGTTAGTAAAAGTTTTGCAATGACTAGACTCAACTTCGGCCAAGGAGTTTGGAAAGGGGATTCCTACAGGTAGTCGGCCCTGATACCAACTTGTGACGCCCCCAATTCAATCGTACACTAATCATACACGCAAACGTGTACGATCAAGATCAGGGACTCACGGGATAATATCACAACACAACTCTAAAAATAAAATAAGTCATACAAGCATCATAATACAAGCCAGGGGCCTCGAGGGCTCGAATACAAGTGCTCGATCATAGACGAGTCAGCGGAAGCAACAATATCCGAGTACAGACATAAGTTAAACAAGTTGCCATAAGATGGCTAGCACAAACTAGGATACAGATCAAAAGAGGCGCAGGCCTCCTGCCTGGGATCCTCCTAAACTACTCCTGATCATCGTCAGCGGCTTGCACGTAGTAGTAGGCACCTCCGGTGTAGTAGGAGTCGTCGTCGACGGTGGCGTCTGGCTCCTGGGATCCAACGTCTGGTTGCGGCATTCGAGAAGAAAAGGAAAGAGGGGGGAAAGAGGGAGCAAAGCAACCGTGAGTACTCATCCAAAGTACTCGCAAGCAAGGATCTACACTACATATGCATGGTTATATGTGTAAAGAGGCAATATCGGTGGACTGAACTGCAGAATGCCAGAATAAGAGGGGGATAGCTAGTCCTATCGAAGACTACATTTCTGGCAGCCTCCGTCTTGCAGCATGTAGAAGAGAGTAGATTGAAGTCCTCCAAGTAGCATCGCATAGCATAATCCTACCCGGCGATCCTCCCCTCGTCGCCCTGTGGGAAAGCGATCACCGGGTAATCTCTGGAACTTGTCTGGGTGTGTTTCATTAAGTATCCGGTTCTAGTTGTCATAGTCAAGGTACAACTCTGGGTCGTCCTTTTACCGAGGGACACGGCTATTCGAATAGATAAACTTCCCTGCATGGGTGCACCACATAACCCAACACGCTCGATCACCTTTGGCCGGACACATTTTACTGGGTCATGCCCGGCCTTGGAAGATCAACATGTCGCAGCCCCACCTAGGCACAAAAGAGAGGTCAACATGTCGGTCTAAATCCTATGGCGCAGGGGTCTGGGCCCATCGCCCATTGCACACCTGCACGTTGTGAGGGCGGCCGGAAGCAGACCTAGCCTCCCTAATACAAGAGCAGGCATTCTAATCCAATCCGGCGCGCGCCACTCAGTCGTTGACGTCAAGAAGGCTTCGGTTGATACCACGACATCGAGTGCCCATAATTGTTCCTGCGTAGTTGGTTGGTGTGTATAGGCCAGTGGCCAGACTCAGATCAAATACCAAGATCTCGTTAAGCGTGTTATTATGAAGTAACCATGGACGCCGACCAGGGCCAGGCCCACCTCTCTCCTAGGTGGTCTCAACCTGCCCTGTCGCTCCGCCACAAAGTAACAGTCGGGGGCCTTTGGGAACCCAGGCCCACCTCTACCGGGATGGAGCCACCTATCCCTTTAGCCCCCATCTTCGAACAGTATCATAAGTAATGTAACAGTATAAAATATATAGCATATGCCCGTGATCACCTCCCGAAGTGATCACGGCCCAGTAGTATAGCATGGCAGACAGACAAGAGTGTAGGGCCACTGATGGAACACTAGCATCCTATACTAAGCATTAGGATAGCAGGT
The DNA here is from genome assembly GCA_021437245.1 of Aegilops speltoides. Classification (NCBI taxonomy): domain Eukaryota; kingdom Viridiplantae; phylum Streptophyta; class Magnoliopsida; order Poales; family Poaceae; genus Aegilops; species Aegilops speltoides. The sequence goes on along the minus strand of CM038145.1, from coordinate 348,901,153 downwards.
AATGTATCAACAACTATAGCAACAATGACAGGCTATGCAACAAAATAGGAGTAACCGAATAGTAACATGCTACACTACTCTAACGCAAGAAGTAGAGAGAAGAATAGGCGATATCTGGTGATCAAGGGGGGGCTTGCCTGGTTGCTTTGGCAAGGAGGGGTCGTCGTCAGCGTAGTCGTACTCAGGGGGCATCAGCGTCGGTCTCGGGGTCTACCAGAGAAAAAGAGGGGGAAGAAACAGTAAATACATTGCAAACAGATGCATGACGATGCATGACAAAGCAAACAGCGGTGCTAGGTGTGCCCTACGCAGGGGGGAAACATCCGGGAAAGTATTCCCGGTGTTTCGCGTTTTCGGACAGATGAACCGAAGGGGGAAAGTTGCGTGTTCGCTATGCTAGGGATGTGTGACGGATGAACGGGCTACGTATCCGGATTCGTCTCGTCGTTCTGGGTAACTTTCATGTACAAAGTATTTTCATCCGAGTTACAGATTATTTTATATGGTTTTCAAAAGTTGTAATTATTTTTAGAATTTAATTAATTATTTTAAATCAACATTATCCAGAACAGTGTAAGCTGACGTCATCATGATGCCAGCATGACGTCAGCAGTCAATAGGGTGTTGACTGGGTCAAACTGACGAGAGGGCCCCGCATGTCATTGACTGATTAATTAATTAACAGTTAATTAGATTAAATAGTGATTAGAGTAATCTAATTATGATTAACTAAATTAATTAATTAGTTAATTAATTAATATTTGTATTTATTTATTTATTTTTATCTTTTTTTAACGTTCTGGGGCGGGGCCCCTTTGTCATAGGCCCATAGGGGCCAATCGGGCGATGGGCGTCGGGCGCACCAGCGGGCTCGCTCGTGGGTGTGCACTGACCGGGCGCCGTGGGCGGTTGGCGGGCGCAGCGAGGCGCGCTGGCCGGGCGACGCGCGCGCCAGACGGAGCGGCACGCTGCCGTGGCGCGCCCGATCATGCGAGGCGCTGCGAAGTGCGCGGTCGCCGCACGGGAGCGGAGTGTCCGCGGCGACCGCGACAAGCGTAGTGCGGGGAAGAGGAGAAGATGGGGGCCTCACTGGGGGTTCATAGGGACGGGGCAGTGGGGCGCGGGGAGGACGACGGTGACGAGGTCGACGACGAAGAGGGGACGACGGCGATGGCGTCCGGCGAGGAATCGAGGAGGAGGTCGGCGACGCGGCTCCGTGCGGTGTGGATCGGCGTCGGGGTTGAGGGTGTGGCGCAGGAACGGCGGGTTCGGCACGGGGTGAGGTGGAGGCCAAGGCACGGGGTGCCATGGCGATACTGCGATGCGGAGGTGGCGGTCCTCAGGCGTGGCGCGCCAGGTGGAGGCGATAGGCGACAACGCGGTCGTGGGGGGGAGAGGGTCGCTCCCCCGATCCAGAAACGGGGCGGGGAGAGAGAGGAGTGGGGGAGAGTGGGGGTGGTTAGGGTTTTTGGGAAGTGGGGGTAGGTGTAGTGGGGGTGTTGGGCCGGTCTGGTGGGGTGGCCTACAGGGCCGGCTGGGTCGAAGCCTAGTGGGGGAAGGGCGGGTTCTTTTCCCCCCTTTTCTTATTTTTGAATTGTTTTTTTTCTATTCATTTAATCTTTCAAATTGTTTCGGTTTTGTAAAACATATAGTTAGCACCTAGATTACTAATAGTATTTGTACCACTGCCACAATTATTCTTGTAGTTATAAAAAGTAGTTTTCAATAATTTAATCATTTAAGAGACGTTTAAATAATTGTTTCAGCTATTGTTTCTATTATTTAGTGCATTGAAACATTTTATATTAATTTGGATTCACCACCATAATCATCTATGATTTATTTTCTACACTTTGAACATTTTAGATTTGACTTTTGATAACTTTTACCGTTTGACTTTATTTTAAATTAGAATTTCAAAACGGTTTTGAATCAACACGAATTTAACAATAGTAATCGAGGTGACGTGGCATCATTAGCAGGGGGTTACTGTAGTTTATTATCTGGGCGTCACATCATTGTTATCTGTCATTAGTCAAAAGCAATATGAACATAATCATCTGCATACAATGTAGGACAACATTCTTCAAATCACTCACTAACTTATTGGTTTTTTTAGAAAAGGAGGATGACCCCCGACCTCGGTATCTGGGCGATGCCCCGGCCACTTTATTAATTATTCTCACAAGACCTTACAAAGTAATACCACAGTAAGCCTAAAGCCGCCGTCTAAGCAACAAACTGTCGCTACACCTATCCAGTTGATGAAGGGGCGCAGATAGCCTGGGCCTAATACCAAACAGACATCGCAGCCAAACCTAACATCTAAGACCTGAGGATCCATCCAGGACGCCTGCCGGGCATGGGTCTTGCCGGTCCAGTGTGCTCTCAGAGGCCGCCGCCGCCAACTGCCACCGCTCCATCTTTAGAACTGTACTGATGCATCAACCTTGCTCGGTCTAGCTATCGTCGACGCCACCACGGCGCCCAACGGCACCTCCTCCCTGCGCGCAAACAGCTGAGCACGTTGCGGTCGCCACTGATACACCTCAGCACCATGCTGCCAAGTATCACTAGCCGACACAGCTTGAAGTGTTTGGAGAATCTGTCGTGCGTAGCACCTGCCGACCAGGCATGACAAAGCGTAGCACCTGTCAGTCAGGCATGACTTGACATCTCCACCAAGCTCCGTGCAAGACGGCCGCTCCACCTCCTGCCTCGACTTCGGCGCTCCACAAACGATGCTCCCAAGAGAGAAACAACACCGCAGTGCCGCCATCGTCCGATCTGGAACACCAGATCCTAGGGTTTCCCCCAGAGCAGCACGAGTGGGTCGATAGTAGTTACACGATGATGCCTCCATCAAGGTAACGGCGTAGAACGCTGCCATCGCCTGCCAACGGCTCGGTTTTCACCGGCAGCCATGTTTCCCCAACTCGCAGCCGGGACTAGATGATGGATCCCGAGATCCGATCACCAAGCCTCTGGCCGGTCATCTCTGACGAAGAAGATGACCACCACCATTGGCCAGCGAGACGACACGAGATGAAGTAGGGCGCTGCCAGCGTGCGTCCTGGCCAGCACCACCGGCGCTCGGCCCGTCCCGGACCACGCCTCATGACCGAGGGCAACGGCAAGCGTTGCCCCGACGAGGACACAGACCGGAAGCCCAGATCCGGTCCACCCGCGCACCGCCACGTGGCCACCACCAAGCGTCGTTCAGGGGCAGCCCCGCTGCCGTGAGAACGCCGCCTGGCGACAAGCGCCACCACCGCGGAACTCCGCCGCCACCACCGCCGCGAGATCACCATTGGCCGCCGCGAGATCTGCGCGAGAACGACGAGGACGCCCCGCCGCCACCTTCCCTGGGGACCACGCGGGCTTCGTCGGTGTCCCCTCCGGTGGCGGCGAAGCGGGGGAGGAGCGGGGAGGGGCGGCTGGCGGCGAGGTTTAGGGTTTCCCCCGTGCACCAGAAGCGACGCGCGGGGGGCGAGCGGGGGCAATGTTCGCACCTAACTTATTGGTGGCATTTGATTTTTTTCCATTTTGCAGGGGCAATGTTCGCACCTAACTTATTGGTGGCATTTGATTTTTTCCATTTTGCGGATCATTCATAAAACATGCTATTCATAGAATATGTGGCTTCTTGGTTGCAATTTGTCTTTGCGCCAAGGGTGCAACGGGTCATTTAGTTTCATAGAAGACGATAGTCAGTAGACTATTTTTGAGTGATAACATGGTTGCATGTGTATCTAGCTCGGGTGCCAAGCTAGTTGTGGAAAGGGGAAATGTTTGACCTTTGGATAGAAACTGTCTTCGATGATACTTTGGCGAAAGGTATTACAGGTCCTACGCTTTTGGTCATCAGTTCTCCAACTAACTGTTTGAGAGACTACTTGACGATGGTACTATGCATCCTTGTGGGACATTGTTTTTTGCCTCGTATTTATGTAAAAAAAGGAAACAAAACAAGTGGATGGGGGTCTTGTAGTTGCTTAGATACCAGTAAACAGTATGCAAAATTTTCAAGTTCAATTTTTCTAAAAAATTTTACCTCCCAACCCAGTGGTAGAGTCTACAAATCCTCAAAAGGTGTTTTACTTTATTGTTGTTGATAAGCTTCCTCTTGACAATATTTTCTAAAATAGCATTACCAAGATATTTAGCCTCATTTTTGGTGGCTAATTTTAGTTGCACTCTATTTACCATTTAAGCTGCCAATAAAAAAGATGATCTCTTATTCTACTTGGAAGTTATTAAATATATATAATTTAGTTATCCAATGGTTGTATTTTGTTTCAATAGTTTGAGGTTTGATTAACACATACGTATGTAGCCAAAACCCAATTATCCAAAAAAACAAACTTGAGACTAAATTGGGATAGCTGACCTCAGCACCAAATGAGATAGGCATGCAAAAATAAACAAGTGAGGGACGTTGTTTGGCGATTAAGAACATTATTTATGACATACAAAACAAACATTTGCTTTCAACCAACACAACCACTTGGTCCACCATAGTGAAAAAATGGTACCCCTTGTTGATACCAGGAAGGAAATCAGTTTCCGTGTAACAATCCAGCTTGTCAACTAAACGGGTCATATTAACTGTAATTGGTTCGAAAGCGCGACCTTTGGAGTCGTAGTTCTTAACATGCCTGAAGTACGCCGTTGTCTTGTCATCATCCTTCTCATCAGGAAAGTGACCACTACCCATTGGAGGACCATGAGTAATATTTAAGTAATTGACAAATCCATTCAATGCTTCTATACGCGGTGTTCCGGAGCAAAGTTGCACTGGAAAATAACCCAAGAACGACGGGGTTTGCAAATCGTGACGGTACACCACCCAATCTCCGGATTTGGGATCCTATAGTCGATGAGGGATGATGTCCATTTTCGTGCAAACGGAAAGTAGAAACATGTTGTAGTTAGCAAGAATCTCACCTGAAGTAAAAAAAAAATAGTTCCTTAACTTGTTCTTATAGTAGTAAAACACCATACCATATTATTGTGGAGGCATTTATGTGAATTAACCCATAACCATATTTTGCATTCATAAAATCAAACACTGTTGATTTTAGTTGTCGGAGAAAATAGCAGCACACTATTGGCCACCCATGTATGTTCAAATGTAATCATGTACGGTATGTTCAGATTTAATCATGTACTGGTATATTAGTATTTAAACCGGGATAAACGGCGCACCTTATTAAGACTAAGCCTAACATAGTGGTCATACTCGCCATAACTTGATGGGGGAGTAACTGCTTGCCCAAGCACTAGTGCAGCTCCACTTGCAGGAACAAATCCTTTGCACCGCAAGTTGTAGCAGCCCGCTGATTTAAAGTCCTTCTGGAAAATGGTTGAAGAAAACTTTAGTCTTGTCAATGTACAAATACCTACACTTAGATTGATACCTATATGTTTTATTAAACGTTTAAGTTTACACTTACCGTCCAATATGTGAAGAAACGGACATCTCTGTTATGATACAAAGAAGGGGATACCTACAAGCCAAAGCATAATTTGAAATATCAGTTTATTGGGTAGTCCTGGTCGAGTTACGATGATGAGTGTTATGTTTATACATGAAACCCGGCTTCAATTAAGTTGTAGTGTCCTCCATCTTGACAATAAATTTGTATGGATGCTCCGGAGTCTTGAGAGTATTCTTGATTTGGTGAACCCCATATACTAATTTCAGCTCGAAGGCCATAGAATCCTCCTGGTCTAGTGCGCCACATAGCATACTATGAATAATAAGGTGTATATCAAATTAGTGAATACGCAAAAATATTGTACAGTGCAAACAAGATTAGCATAACAAATGTGAGTGCATTTTCTTGGAGTTGGTATGAGGTCTTATGGCGTGGATATCCTCGTGCTCATTTGGATGCTATCTAGATTTTCCTGACATCTTGTCCAGTAAGTTACTCCTGATTTGGCTTGCCTGACATGGTGTAAGGTCAGTGCAACGGGAACTTTTGGTGGCGGTGCACTACTTTTTTTTGGAACTCATGGTCGGTCGGATGGTGTGGTTCGGGTGCTTTTCAAGGATGTAAGTGCCTTCTCTCCTCTTTGTGGAGGAATAAAGTTGGATCTGACTATCACATATAGAGGTGCATGGTATTCTGCCATATTTTTGTCACGTCAAGTCACCAGCAAACCATGTCCTAGGTTCCTTTTCAAGCTAGTTGGTTGTCGGTGTTTTCGTGGCATATTTTGTTTGTACTGTCCATCACTTCATATCCAATATACTCCCTCCGTTCCTAAATACTTGTCTTTCTAGAGATTTCAACAAGTGACTACATACGACGCAAAATGAGTGAATCTACACTTTAAAATATGTCTACATACATTCGTATGTTGAGTCCATTTAAAATGCCTAGAAAGACAAGTATTTGGGAACGGAGGGAGTACATTGGGATCCAAGGTTAATTCATTTAGGTGTATTCCTTTGTATATGGTAGTTTTCTTTTGATAAAATGTTTGTATGGGAGACCCATACAGTATAAATGTGAGCGTTGGGATTTGAAACCTGGTGGGTGGAGTCGTACCCCCCCCCCCCCCCAACTCCACCACCGTACGAAGAGATGGTTCTCCTCGTGTTTGATATTCATCCGGTTTATTATCCAGGAAATATGTTCTTAATAAAATGCATACATTTTTCGTCTATAGAGAAATGGATTTTGATAGTAAGCATACAAGATCGCTAAACCAGGTGTCGACATAAATGATTTTTGAAATATGCACCTTGTCTCCCTCACTAATGACCAAAATTTAGCTTCACCGGCTAGGACTTAGGTAGGTCATCGTGCATGTGGATTTCTATTGTTGTTTCTCTCGCATTTAAGTACATGCACTTGCTTGGCTTCGAAAAAGCCCAGAGAGAGAGGGAAGGAGAGAGAGGGAGGGAGAGAGTACATGAGAAATAATATTGCCTCCTCCATCTTGATTTTTGACAAACGGAAAAGGCATATGCCTGAAAAGAGTGGTGTTCTGTAAAAAAAAGTTAGTTCTTCGCTAGTAGCATAATTGTTGCATCAAGCTCATAGACTGCAAGTATTTCTTTTGACACCAAATGTCCTAATTGATAATCTGGTACATGATTAATAGAGAATAGTACCAACTCGCTAGAAATAATATTGATCATTGGGATCAAATCATCAAGTAGGATATGGTGAATAAATAAGGAACAGAACAAGACTGTGTGTATCGAAGGCTAAAAACACACTTTATTTACCTTCTTATTCATTTGTAAATTGCCACCTACATCTGTTGATTCAGCCAAAGTGATGCTGTAAGGCATGAACGAAAAGCACAAAAAGATTGATATGACAACATAACCACAACCCATGGTACAAGGAAATGTGTTATTTCAGCGAAACTCGAAATCGAGTGCTTCCTTATTTAGATGGATGTTATGTGAAGAACGTGATATATATAGAGAGTATATCCACATTTTGTATAAAATCTTTAGATTACATATGCAGATCCACTCAACATTTAATGAAAGATATTGGATGATCTATCTTCTTTTGATATGGATATAGATCAATTGTCCCATGAATCTTCACTAATAATGTGTTGCATTACATTTGTTTCATGATGAAGTAGTCGACGGAACTAGTAACAGCTTGGATACAACGTTTTTTATAGGAAACCATTTATGTAAATCAAGCATTATTTTGATTTTTTAATGTAGCTACTAACTTAGATTTCAACCTTTCAAATCATGAAATTATTTGAACTAACTAATGTAGCAAATACCTTGTAATCTTAATGACCGATGATATAATTTTTCCTTTTTCCGAGGATAGTTTGTTTCAAAATTTTGGTTTGATCATTCTAATAAAAGAAATAAATATGTGTGCCAACAAGATGAGAAGTTCCTCTAAAAAAACAAGATGCGAAATTGCTTCCGTGATTCTTGTAGAACTTCACGCACTAGTCAGTCATCCAAAAGCTCAAGCTGATGAAGCAAGATGGACTATGCATTTATACGTCAACACACTCCCCCTCACGTGCGGCTCTCGGTTCCGATACAATGTAAACTGCATGCACCAATCAGTTCACCCAAAAGCTCAAGCTAATGGAGAAATGTGGGTTATGCATTTATACGTCAACAATTCTCATCCACGCCTAGTTTTATTTAGGAGAATCTGATCTAGGCCTAGTAAGGACACAATATCTTGGCCCTGGCACTGGGCCGTTGCTCACGCATGCGCTAGGTCCGCTGAGCAAACAAAGCCGGCCACGATACGAATAGTCTTAAGAGCATTTTCAATAGAAGATGCAAATTTGAAGATGTAAAATGCATCTCCAAAAAATGATTTTTGCATCGCCAAGAAAGGGGCAACTCCAACAGATGATGTAAAACGAAGATGTAAAAATGCAACTCCAATAGGTGATGCAAAATGAAGATGTAAAAACTAGTGGGTGGTAGCTGAATCGGGGCGGCGACGGTGGGGACGGCGGCGCGTTTCGGGGCGGCAACGAAGGAGCATCGGAGGGGCGGCAGGGGTGGCAAATCGGTGTTGCGGCGGCGCAAATCCGGGCAGCGAAGCAGTGGCGGCTGCGCAAATCGGGCCGTGGAGCATCGGCAATTCAAGGCGAAGAGAGGAGGAGGAACGGCGTAGGGGCGGCGACGGAGGTGGAGGAGGGCCTCTTTGGCCGAAGGAGGAAGTCACGGCCGCCGCCGGCAGCCAATCGCCCGTCGCAGTCGTGTCTGGCTTCGAAATTTTGGCCGGCCGAGGTTGGTTCGCCGCCAGGTTGCACCCTCGCGCCATCTGCCGCTTCACGCCTCCACTGCGTGACTTGGTGGCCCGCTGCTTCTTCGCAAGCAGCTCCCGCGTGACGGCGACCAACCGAGATGGGACAAATCTAGGGCGGCGACATGGAGCCGAAGGCCAAATTGGAGACCGTGGTCGCGCCGACGACAGCTGCAGCGAGGTAGATCAGACCAACAACGGCGGAGGACACGAGGTCATTGGCAGCGGCCGCGCGAAAGCAAAGTAGCAGGCACGCCACCACCGTTTTTACATCTCATGTAAGTCAAGATGCAAATTTGCACGGCAAGGTGTTGTATTTTACAACTTCGGCAGGCGGAGAGATAAACTCTTTGCATCTACATCTGTTGGAGAGGGGTTTTTCGGCCTCGAAGATGCAAAAGTTAGTATGTTTGCATCTACATCATCTATTGGAGATGCTCTAAGTCGGTTACAATACATCAGCATAAGATTCACTCGGTACGAAATGATCCAAGGTCTCGCTTCAAACTGGTTCGTGCCTTCTACGGAACCTGCCACGGGCAAGCAATTCAACTAGCAGGCTTATCAAGTGAAACACATGTTTAACATCCGTGCAATCATACGCAATCCGCACATGAAGAGGTTCTACGAGTTCAGAGGATCATCGACAATCCTTGAGTAATTTTTTTTCTACCGCAGTTCAGACATCAGATATAACTACTAGCAAGGAAGGTTTCACGTCAGCATCCAGAACACCCTTGGCCTAGTAGCCCTGCTTCATCCTTTCCTCGAATCGGGTCTTCTCATCCTGGAAACACAAAGCTCAAAAGATCAGTGGCATATATATCTCGTAATGTGTTCATATGCATCCGCAGTAATTAAATGAAGTGGAACATATCCAGGAGATCAATTTGGAGGATGGCTGACACTGTCGTAACGAGCATCAGAATACCGGCACTGGTAATTTACTACGTATAACTCTGGTAGTTTACTATAGCTAACAAGAAACCCAAGAGAGGTCAGGCAAATCATCATATTTTAACTAACATCTTAACTCCTCTTGTTGGCAAGGCAAGGAATTTCTAAATCCAAATCCAACGAATATGGGGGCATCCCATATGAAGGTTCTACCCATGCTTCCCTTCACAAAGAAAAAGTGTACCAGGAATGAACTACAGCAGCAGAACACCCTGTGCAATTGAATTAGGCAGTCCTATAGGCAATTCAATTATATGTGGGCCTTATTCTGTGTTAAAGTGGTTGACAAGTCAGATAAGAAAGATTTATAACATATAAAGTTTTGCTTGTCAGTGCAAACATATATAGTGTACTAAAGATGCAAACTTGCTGAAGATACAAACAAAAGGAGCAAATCACATCTAGCCTACTATCCTTAAGTGTCCCCTAACATAGAAATATACCCTTCTCGAGTCGCACAACATGAAGTCATCAGTCATCACTACCGAATAAATACACTGGCCATTGTTGCCCTTATTTAGCAGCCATCATATATTTTGAAAGAAAAATCTCCTCCAAAAGTGACAACTGTTTGAATCGAAAACGTAATGGCCATGTCAGAGACAATTAAAGTACTCAACTCAGACATTTTTTCAGATTCAAATCCTTCAGAATGACACGGTTCTATAAAACTAACAGTAATTTAAGAAAGTTTCCATCAGTATATGTAATATTCCTTGTTTTATACCACCATCGAAAACAAACTGGAAGGTAGTGCAATCGCGCGCAAACTGACAATCTTGTCTCTATTTAGCAAAACACTAAGTTAGAGAAGGTGAAGCAACCTGGGAGCAGCATAAAAAGTTCTACTGTGTGTGCGAACTAAAGATACAGCTTCAGCCATAACAAATACTTGAAATTATTTAAGAGACTTAGAAGGTGGCCTATTGTTCTCATTACAAAAGAAGATAATATAGTACTGGCAATGAAAGAATTTGTAACCTTTTACAGAAGCAATTTTCAATAATTCTGACATGTCTAAGAACAAAGTGCCAGCATGCTGTCGATTGTTGTGTGATCAAGAGGTTAGCTTGGAGCAAGACAATTGCAACCAAAGTATTCAGGGAATTTCAAGACCCACAACCTTAGTTTCATATTCTGTAAGGTTCAACTTTCAGACAGGTTAATTTTATGCTTAGTAAGGTTCAACTTTCAGACAGGTTAATTTTATGCTTAGTGGCAGTGTACGTAGCAAGTAAATTGACGGCCTAAAGAGCGATGCACATGAAAACAGCATGATGTTGTATAGGAAGCTTAGTGTAAAGGAACATTATTTGCCCAAAACATGTGTACTTATTTCTGAATGGTTGTTCCATGTCTAGAAGCTACAGTAAACAGTTAAATCAATGCCAAAAAACATTAAAGATCAATAGGGACTTCTGACGGATTATAAAATTAACAGTATCTATGAAATAAGAATACGTCATTCAGCTATATTTAATTTTCCTTCCTTCCAAGGAGTAGTTGGTTCGGAGATGTTTGCACTATTTAATTTGTGTTTTGCTTCCAAGACTACTGATTTGATGAGAGAAAGTAGAAACTAAAAGCAACACATTTGCTTGGACATTATTTCAAAGAAAGTTCAATAAAACAAATTATGCTGTACTAACCCTACTCAAATGTATCGGCCTGTACCAAACATCAAAACAAGCATTACATGGCAAGCATATATCACAGTTATCTCAGTACAACAGCATGAAAAATAAAGTACGCTCATATCGCCAACTTTGTTGTGTAAAAATCAACATAAACTAACTCAATCCACAAATCTCAAATCAAGCTATCAAAGAACTGGCCATGAAAATGCAAATTTAATAGCAGAAGGCATTAGCTTTTATACAGGCCCACACTATACAATGTCATATTGGACTAAGGCACACCATAGGCCATCAGGAATAACCAACTATTGAGCTATGCACAAGAAACAGACCTCAAAAGCTTGCTTCAGGTTCTCAAGCTCCTTGTCTAGATCATTGATTGCCTGGGTATATGCCTGAGTTGGGGAGGATTGGCTTGCAGTATGGATCTGGCAACATAATAAAACTAAAACATGAGACTAGCAAACTCTAATCCAACGAAGGAACAGAACAAACATAAATATGCACCCTACCCTAACAATGATCTTGTACTGAAGGGGATGAGGGAGCTTATAGCCAGCGAAGTGAACATTTGGGTCCCTGTGCAGCTGCCTGCAGAATCTCATAGATATAGAAGAAAATTAGAAGGTATGAACTGATGAACATAACCAAGGACAAAACGGCACACAGTTTTCTCCACTCACATGCGGAGGATGTTGCCGATGGTGTGGTCCTCACGTTCAATAGTGAAAGATGCAGCATTCATGATCTTTGTATCCTTCTCAAATGATACCCTGCATTACATAATAGTAAGGATTACATCCATAATCTTTAAGTGATTTGAAGCATTTTCTAGAAAAATGTTGGAAAAAGGTGTGGAGGTAGAGTAGACTCACTTCTTCGTGCCCTCAGGCACGACGAAGCGCTCATAGCGGTCAGGGGCATTCATCTCCGATCAACACTCGGCTCCTCCTTCCTCTGAAATTACTGCAAGCATGAAGAATCGGACCATAAAGGTCCATTTCACAAGTCAGATTGCCTCCTGAACTGAAATTCAGAACCCCATATCCTTAGAAGTGAAACAGAACAAGCATCAAATCAGATCTTTAAAAATGATTCCTTCACCTAGGAAATGGATAAACTACATGCATGTACCCCTACATATCTTGCTGAATATTGACAAGGATGCCAAAAGCTAGACCTGGTCTACTGTAAGATGCGCACGAAATCAAGAGTAAAGTCCCCAAACCGAAACTAAATGCAAGCAACAAAAACAGGACAAAGAACTCATCGGCCATTGCGCGGGGCGGAACAAACGTTTGGGGGATGGAGGTTTAGTTAAACCACCGCCGAATTTCGGGAAATTAATTAACTGGTTTTAGGGCCCCAAATCCGCAACAAACTGGACGAATCGGAGAAATATTTTGAGAGGTTTCCCGGAGTAAGTGAGAGACCGTAAGAACCTGCACAAGCAAGGTCATGAAAAGCTGGTGTACGCAATCAAGGAAGCAAGAACCTGCACATGAGCTCAATTGACATCGAGCTGCAACCCAGTGACGAATTTTTTAACAAAAGGCATTTCTCTGGAATATTTCCTCAGCACTCATACAAGTCCCCATACAATTAAACAGACACAGAATCCAGTGGATCTTTAACAATACTTCAGTTGGAAACTAGTAAATGATTCAGAAGACATGGGGAGCAAGGTGCTTCCCCTTTGTCTGCGATAACATGGCGAGGCAAAGCAAAAGAACAAGCTAAATCCCTCTCTGAAACACACCATGGCTGACTTAACAGGAACACTAGGTACACTAGGTGAGAGACGGGGTGGCCCTAGGGTTTCACAGGTTCGCATGGAGGGGAGGGGGGAGGGGAGGGGATGGGAGTAGACAAATTTCCTGGGGGGAGAAAACCAGGCTTCCGGCGGACGATGCCGGCGGGCGGCGGCGGTTACGGGCCGCGCGGGGATAATCCCCTACAAACCCCTAGTATCAAACGAGGCGTAACAGTCCAAGCAGGCTAGGGTTCGCCACGAACCAGAGGAACCGAGGCCCGGATGGATTGCTCTAATCCACGTCATTATAGTAGAGCCGGTGGGAGGAGTCGGGAGGGAGAGGGACGAGTTTACCTCGAGGCGCACTTCGGCGGCGGCGTTCCGAGGAAGACGATGAAGGCGGCCTGCGTAAGGTTAGAGAGTGGTACTTTTTTTCTGAGTGAGAAACTAGCGTCTAGCGGGTTGCACTCTTTTTTTCTTCTTTTTTCAGTGATGAAATGAAAGTAGCGGGGACGTCTGTTCAGGGTAAACCCGGGCCCGACAGTCTGGCCCAAAAAACCCAGGCTGGGCCGGGCTTGCCATTCAGGCCGGGCTCGAGCCTTGTTTTGCAGCCCGGAAGGTAGTTCGGGCCGGGCTCGGGCCTTGTTTTGTAGCCCGAAAGGTAGTTCGGGTCGGGCTCGGGCTTCTCTTTTTTGGTATATTGGGTCGGGCTTGCACGTGCGTACACTAAAACAATAGAGTTCGGGCCGGGTTCGGGCTTGAAAATATAGTGTATTCCGGGTTTTGGGCCGGGCTCGGGCTTAAGAAAGAAAGGTCGGGCTTTTACAAGCCCGACCCGACGTTTGTCCGGGTTAGTTCAAGCAAACTTTAACGCGCCAACCCAAATGGTTTGCGCGTATCTGTTTGGATCGAACGGACCAAGGCAAACGGAGTGGCAACCGCTCGCCCGTCGAGGCACGGCGCCGCACTCCCCTTACTCGCAGAAACCGTGTTGCGGGCGTGGCGCAGAGATCGAGGAGACGTTTCCACTTTTCTATAACCTGAATTATAACCGCTGTAAATGTGCCCGACGCGTGATCATGGCTGCGGATTCTCACCTTTTGGCATTGGCCACCATGTGTCAAGCCCCATGCGACTCAGGGGCTACTGCCAGCCCAATGGGAACCAGGGTATCCTGGGCGGCGGATCTGGGCCTTGACAGTGGCACCCGGCAAGCAATGTCGCACCAGATGGCTCTGCTGAGAGCTTGGTAGCCCGTCAAATAGGAGAATGGAGCCCAGATGTTTTCCTAGCTAAGTGCTTGGTGGGGCTCAAAACCCCCGGGAAGCGCTTCGTGGGACCCGCCCGGGAAGCACCATCCCCTGGGTGGGTTTCTTCTCCGCGAAGGAATCAGAGAATCTGCATGTCAGAGGCATTAAATGCGCACCACTTCGCTACAGCAACTTGCGTCAGGCACGGGGATGGGACGCAACGCCGTCCACCTTTTTACTTTGGGCGGCAGCGAGGTGTGCCATCCCCAAGGTCATCTACATAGACAATTGAGGATTCACCAACTCGACGTGCTACTACAGGAACGTCCTTTAGCAGCCAACACAACATGGGTGTGCATGTCGCGCCTCATTATGTCGGGTCGATACGGATGGCCCTCCCCTCTCTCCTCTATTTGTGTTGGACACGGGGCAACCCCCCGTAGGATAAGAGGGGGACCGGTTCAGTATAAATAGAGGGCGACTACAACCTAACAAAGGGCTGGATCCATTAGTGGTCTACCACACACATCGTAACATGTTCGTCTAGAACACAACAATATCTTCATAGCAGGAGTAGGGTGTTACACCTTGACGATGGCCTGAACCTGGGTAGTTTCAGTGTACTTTGCTTTGTGTTGTTTCCTTCCCCGATCACCGAGACCTAGTAAGCGTAGCGTGTTCAGTCCCCGGCGGAAATCATAAGGGTTGCACACACTCTAATGTCTGGTTCATAGACACCAACATGATTCATGTAAATCAAGCGCTACTCCAGCTAACTAATATAGCAGTTAATGTGTGATATGCATAAGACGTTGCTTCAATACTTTTTTATTTACAACAATGTCGATTTTTCTTCTTTTATCTGAAGAATACTTAAGCTATAAAAGTTCACCATAAGTATAAAGTACCTCAAACATAATAAAAATTACATTGAGGTCCCTGGACCATGTCGCCAGACCAAGGTGTCGATGCGCCGATGTTGGCGCTCCCATAATAGAGTTGGTCTGACCTTGTTGATGACAACCGAGAAGTCTCCGTGCATGCGCCCCTAAGGACTAGCGCCTTGGAGCCGCAACAGTAGCCTTTGAACCCTTGTGAATCAATCTAAAGAACTTGACACCAAATCTCGTTGTTGTGTACGCACAACGAGAAACCCTAACCTCGCCACCAGAAGGAGCTGGCCGAAATCCATGATGGAGTTTTGTCTATTCCACTTTGATAGACGAGCTTGAGGACGATCGAAGCCTGTAAGACTGACTTGCAGAAGAAGCGTCGCCATCTGTCTGACGCCGCCCCTGCGAGGACTAAACCACTAACCTATCTACTAGCCGAAGCCGAGGCACCACAGTTACCATTCCCTCCACGGGCCGCCGGAGCAGTAGGTAGAGGGGAGGAGAATCCACGGGGTCGCCCATGGAGATGAAGGGGAGGAAGGTGTTGCCCTAGTTCTTCTGCGAGAGGGGAAACAAAGACAATTGCCCATTGCTTTGATGTTGAGACGGGAGCACGTTGAATCTTTTTTTCTAGGACAACTGAATGTTTCTTTCTTCAAACAAACAAAAGATGTAGACATCGATGTATTAGAATGGAAAGAATGTATGTTTGTTTGAAATGTCGGTACGTTCATTCGAAGATCTTTCCAAAAGAAGGATTAGATTTGTTTCATCCATAAGAATTCGCTGCTGAGCGGATCAAAACGGGCTCCTATCGGTCGCATTCTGTGGCAGAATGGCGGGGAGGAAGGCGTTGCCCTAGTTGTTATGGGGAGGGGAAACAAAGACAATTGCCCATTGCTTTGATGTTGAGACGGGAGCACGTTGAATATTTTGTCTAGGACAACTGAATGTTTCTTTCTTCAAACAAACAAAAGATGTAGGCATCGATGTATTAGAATGGAAAGAATGTATGTTTGTTTTGAAATGTCGGTATTTTCATTTGAAAAGAAATAGAAATGTGTGCCAACAAAAATAAGGATTAGATCTTTCCAAAAAAGGATTAGATTTGTTTCATCCATAAGAATTCGCTGCCTAGCGGATCAAAACAGGGCTCCTATCAGTCGCATTCTGCAATAGAATGGCGGGGCTTCGCACAGGCAATCTTCCGCCTGGGTCGGCCCACCAACATGCCGCTTGTTGTTTACTATCGCACGACACACAAAAAACAGAGACATGCAGGATTCAATCCTAAGACCTCGCACAATGCACGCTCCTAACAAGGAGCTGTTAGCCAGTACACCAGTAATCAGATGCTGGTAATAAAGGTGCAAAACCCAATAAGAATACACAACGGTGGTTGAGATTTGGAAAATAGTTTTTGAAAATTGCGAACAGTTCTGAAGCGCCACAATTTTTTTGATATTCCAAACTTCTTTTTGAAAAGTGAACCATTTTTGTAATTCATTTAAAATAGACAGGAACAACTTTTGCAAATCCCAAACAATTTTCTAAAATGCGACCATTTCTCCAAAAATCAAACATTTTCCGAAAAAACAAACGATCATGAACAATTTAAAATTTTGGAACAAAAAAATAGAAACAAGAACATATTTTTAATTCGAAACAAAAAGTTAAAGCATGAACATTCTTTTTAAATGACAACAGAATTTGTGATTCTATGCTTTTTTGGAAACGCGAACAAAATATGAAACATGGAAACATTTTTTAAATTGCAAACAAAATTTTGAAACAGCGAACATTTTTGAAGCGTGAAATTTTTCTGAATAATTACGAACAAATTTTGAAAATGAGAACATTTTCTGAAGTTCCTGGATATTTTTTGAAACACGAACATTTTTTAAAAAATTTATGAATATTTTTAAATTGCTGAACTTCTTGAAACATGAACTTTTTTCAAAATTTGCGAACAAAATTTTGAAAATGAGAACATTTTTTGAAATTCCTGAATTTTTTGAAACATGAACATTTTTTAAAAATTATGCACAAATTTGAAAACAAGAACATTTTTTGAAATTTTGAACAAAATAAACAGGAAAACATATATACAAAAAACAAAAACAAGAATGAAACATATAGAAAAAAGGAAAATAAACTTGGAAAAGGAAAATGAAAGAATATAAAATGAAAGAAAAAGAAAAAGTAAACATAAAATGCGAACAACCTGAAGAAAGATAAACAGGAAAAGGGGAAAGGAGAAAGGAGAAAGAAAAAACAGGAAATAAAAAAGAAAAAAGGGTTCAGGAACCTTCTAGAGGGTTTCCAAATCCGGAAAAAACCTAGCCGGAAACCTTCCCAATACCAGGATTGCTGAAACGATAAAACGGGCTGGCCCAAGCCGATCAACCGCTCGATCTCCCTGTGCGAAATGGCGACAGTCGACGCAGCGAGGGAATTCCGATCAAAACTGAGTCGCCGGCGTGATTTAGGCCTAGCGAGCACTGGGGCGTAGCTCTCCCCTTCGCTGGGCGCTGCTAGGCCTGTTTGACGCCCCCGATACTCCCTCCGTTCGGAATTACTTGTCGTAGAAATGGATGTATCTGGACATTTTTTAGTTTTAGATACATCCATTTCTGCGACAAATAATTCGGGACGGAGGGAGTACGAACGAAGAATTCCAGGAGAAGAACATTGAAGAAAAGCAGTTTGCGCGGCTCTCTGCACCTGAAAGAATTTTAAAAATCCGGACCTGAAAGAAAAGCTCTCAAACTAGCAGCGATTGTCCAAATAGCTCGGAAACAAATGGTGCAACGAAAGAGAGGTAACCGAGAGACATTTCCATGTGTCCAAACAGCGTTCCCACTTGTCACCCGGAGCACATGTTTCCCGTCTCGCAGCAACGGAAGGAAGAAGGGGTGGCACGGCCACAGAACAGATTCTGCTAGGAGATGGAGAATATACTAGGCGCACTTTCAGACAAACAGCGAGACACTCGCACATGCTGCATGCCTCTCAACTCAAACCTGAACCGTATCAATGTTTATGTCGTGGCTGTCTTTTGTTCTCTCCTTTGCACTACCAAGCAAAACAAACAGTTATACGCATGACAGAAAGCGATGCCTGTACAGTACTCCACTGGGGACAGTGCTCTACTCTGTCTGCATTTAGTGAGGACGGCCGTGCGTACGACGGATGGCCCATAATCGAGTGAACTCCCGGCACGAGGGACCCTTTTTTTTAACCTCTCTTTCCTCTCCAAGCGTTCTCCAGTGAATCGACGGTGCGTGCGGCGTGCCTGCCCTTCCAATTGCACGCCGCGGTCCTGGTGATTTTTTACTCGCCGCCACATGCTCACAGCTCAGGGCTGACGAGCACGCACAACACAAGCCGACCCATTCCCGCCTCAAATTTAAATCTCATTTGCTTCGGCACAGACACGAAGCGGACACACGCGACGCCCGCCAACTCCTCCTCCTCCTGGCCTGCCAGTCGGTGCCCCATAGGCCATTCTCTTCCATCCCATCGATAGCAAGTCCATTCTCTTCCACCCCCATCGATAGCAAGTCCTTGCCCACCCCACCCCATCGATAGCAAGCCCATTCTCTTCCACCCCCATCGATAGCAAGTCCTTGCCCACCCCACCCCATCGATAGCAAGCCCATTCTCTTCCACCCCCATCGATAACAAGCCCTCGCCCACCCCACCCCGTCGATAGCAAGCCCATTCTCTTTCACCCCCATCGATAGCAAGTCCTTGCCCACCCCACCCCATCGATACCAAGCCCATTCTCTTCCACCCCCATCGATAGCAAGCCCTCGCCCACCCCACCCCGTCGTCGGCACCGCCCAGTTCCGGTGCCCCCTGCCAGCAGACCGCGCACACGCACCTCCCCCGCACACCACCACCTCCCATGTTGCCGCCACCACCGCCCCGCCGCCGGGCCACCACAGCTTCACCTACCCGATGTCGCCGCAAGCACGAAGTCGCCCCCGGCCCCCCAGCCAGCTCCTCCGCCCGACGTCGCCACGCTCGTTGATGCCACCACGCTCGTGGGACGCCGCCAGAGCAGCTACCTAGTCCAGGGGAGGCACGCGTTTCTTCGCCGGCCGGCTTCTTCGACGACGCCCGCAAGCTGTTTGACAGTTTGCCCCCAAGGTACAAATGGACTCCGCCGACGAGTTCTTTTTTTTCCATAATTTCCTCTGCGACTCCGATGATGAGGAGATGGTGGCTGTCGTGTTGGTCGTCCATGACCACCTTACTAGGCAACAGCCGTTGTTCCTAGACTCGGCCCCGGGGCACACTCCGGCGTTGAACCGCAACCGAGAGAGCGACCATTTCCTTCTTTGGAAGGACTACTTTGATACATCCAACCCACTCTTCAAACATCACCAATTCCGGCGTTGTTTCCGCATGGCTAGGCATGTTTTCAACCATATTCGAGAGGGGGTGGTTGCATACGATAAGTATTTCGAGTGCAAGGAGGATGCCCTTGGAAAGATTGGCTTCTACCGTAGCTATTCAGATGCTTGCATAGGAGTTCCCGTTGATCTCATTGATGAGTACATCTGTATGAGAGAGTCCATGTGCCTAGAGTCCACGTACAGGTTCTGTAAGGCTGTGATTGCAGTGTTTGGCCCTGAGTACTTGAGAGAGCCAAATGCTGCAGATACAACCCGCTTGTTGGCGATGAATGCCAGCAGGGGCTTCCCGGGATGCTTGGTAGCATAGATTGTATGCAGTGGGAGTGGAAGAACTGCCCTTTTACTTGGCAGGGGCCATGTCAGGGCTTGCACTATCATACTTGAGGCTATAGCTGCACAAGATCTCTGGATCTGGCACTCTTTCTTTGGCATAGCCAAATCGCACAATGATATCAACATGCTTCAACACTCACCGGCATTTGCAAGGCTTGCCGCAGGCAACTGCCCGCCGGTGAATGTTAACATCAACGACCACAACTACAACAAAGGATACTACCTAGCTGACCGTATCTATCCTCAGTGGACCACTATTGTGAAGACAATCCATAACCATGTCGGAGAGAAGAGGAAGAGATTTGCCCAGGAGCAAGAGAGTGCTAGGAAGGATGTCGAGCGTGCCTTTGGTGTTCTGCAATCTCGATGGGGCATCGTTCGGTATCCTGTTAGAACCTGAAGCACCAAGAAGTTGTGGGAAGTGATAACTGCTTGTGTGATCATGCACAATATGATCATAGAGGATGAGCGCCCAGAACGTATCTACAATCAAGGGTTTGAGTTCCAGGGTAACAATGTTGTGCGTGAGCATGGAGGAGGAGCGACAATGTTTGCACAGTTCACCCAATTTCATCAACAAAAGCGTGATTGAGAAACTCACATTCAGCTGCAAGATGGTTTGGTTGAGTATATGTGGGCTCATGCTGGCAACAAATAGATTTATCTTTTTTCAAAATGTATTTGAGACAATTTAATTTTTATTCGGCTTGTAAACTATGATATATATATATATTTGGGTTGTGGAGCTATGCTATATTTGTTTGCCTGTGAAACTATGCAAAATGTGTGTATATTGATTGCAAAACGACGGCTGTCCACGTGGGCAAATATGGGTCTGCATGTTGGGCGCACTGCCGACCCAAACCAAAAACATGGTGGACGCCGAGCAGGCAGCCGATCCAAACGGACAAAAAGCACGTCCGTTTGGGTCGGCGCGTTGGAGTTGCTCTAAGGAAAACTCCAACGTGACCATATTTAGTCCATTTTCTGTCTGTTTGATAAAAACAGACACAAATCGATGATACGTCTCCAAAGTATCTATAATTTTTTATTGTTTCATGCTATTAAAGTATAATTCTTGGATGTTTTATATTCATTTACTAGCAACTTTATATCATTTTTGGGACTAACCTATTGATAGTACCCAGTGCCAGTTGTCGTTTTTTGCTTGTTTTTTACTTCGCAGAATATCCATATCAAACGAAGTCCAAATGCAACGTAACTTTTTGGAGATTTTTTTTCTGCCCAAAAGACACCCAGGAGGCTTAAGATGTGCACCAGAGGGGACCTATGGGTCACACTAGGCACCAGGGCGCGCCAGGACCCCAGGCATGCCCTGGTGGGTAGTGGGGCTCACAGGCACCCCCTCCACCACCTCTCAGCTCTATAAATATTCTAATATTCTAGAAACCCTAGGGAGTCATTGAAACACAATTCCAGCTGCGCAAGTTCCAGAACCACGAGATCCAATCTAGAGGCCTTCTCCGACACTCTGCCGGAGGGGTCAACGATCACGATGGGATTCTTCATCATCACCCTTACCCTTCCGATGATGCGTGAGTAGTTCACCATAGGCCTATGGTTCCGTAGGCAGTAGTTAGATGGCCTCTTATCTCTTTTTGATCTTCAATACAATGTTCTCCTCGATGTTCTTGGAGATCTATTGAATGTAATGACTTTTTGCGGTGTGCTTGTTGGGATCCGATGAACTATGAGTTTATGATCAGTTCTATCCATGAATATTATTTGAGTCTTTGTTGAACTCTCTTATGCATGATTGTTATAGCCTCGTATTTCTTCTCTGAAACTTTGGTTTGGTTTGGCCAACTAGATTGATTTTTCTTGCCATGGGAAGAGGTGCTTTGTGACGGGTTCAATTTTGTGACGCTCAACTTCAGTGACAAGGAGACATGACACGCATGTATCATTGCCACTAAGGATAAAAAGATGGGGTCTATTTCTACATGAATAGATCTTGTCTACATCATGTCATCGTTCTTATTGCATTACTCTGTTTTCCATGAACTTAATACACTAGATGCATGATGGATAGTGGTAGATGTGTGGAGTAATAGTAGTAGATGGAGGCAGGAGTCGGTCTACTAATCTTGGACGTGATGCCTATATACATGATCATTGCCTTGGATATCGTCATGATTATTCGCTTTTCTACCAATTGCCCAACAGTAATTTGTTTACCCACTGTATGATATTTTCTTGAGAGAAGCCTCTAGTGAAATCTATTGCCCCCGGGTCTATTTCTTATCATATTATTTTCAGATCTATTAATCAAAAATCCAAAAATACCTTGTTGCACTTTTTCTTTCTTTATTTTATTTTGTGTTTTTTCTAGATCTATTTATCCAATCTCGTGCAATTTAATCTATCTCAATACCGAGGAGGGATTGACAACCCCTCTTACGCGTTGGGTTGCAAGTTTTTGTGGTTTGTGTGCAAGTGTTGTTTACATAGTGTTGCTTGGTTCTCCTACTGAATTGATAACCTTAGTTTCATAATGGATGAAATACTTACCGTTGTTGTGCTGCATCATTCTCTCCTCTTCGGGGAATTACCAATGCAGATACAAGAAATCAATCATGCCTCAATGCGGCGACCCAAATGGACAGGCGTCTGTTTTGTCCGTCCACGACCCATTTCCAGCAATTTGGGCAGGTTTTGCATCGGCGCAGACATGAATGATAGGTCTCCAACGTATCTATAATTTTTGATTGTTCCATGCTGTTACATTGTCTGTTTTGGATGTTTTATATGCATTTATATGCTATTTTATATCATTTTTGGGACTAACCTATCAACCTAGAGCCCAGTGCCACTTTCTGTTTTTTTCCCTTGTTTTTGAGTTTTACAGAAAATGAATACCAAACGGAGTCCAATTGACATCCAAATTTTGTGGATTTTTTATGGACCAGAAGAAGCCCCCGAAGCAAAAGAGTTGGGCCAGAAGAGTCCCAAGTCATCCACGAGGGTGGAGGGCGTGCCCTACCCCTGGGCGCGCCCCTACCTTGTGGCTGACTCAGAGACCCCCCCCTTACTTGTTCCCGACACCAAAAATTCCTGTAAATACAGAAACCGCCGAAAAGAAACCTAGATCAGGAGTTCTGCCGCCGCAAGCCTCTGCAGCCAACAAAGACCAATAGGGACCCTATTCTGGCACCCTGCCGGAGGGGGGTATCCATCACCAGTGGTCATCTTCATCATCCCGGCGCTCTCCATGACGAGGAGGGAGTAGTTCACCCTCGGGGTTGAGGGTATGTACCAGTAGTTATGGTTTTGATCTCTCTCTCTCTCTCTCTCTCTCTCTCTCTCTCTATCTCTCTCTCTCTCTCTCGTGTTCTTGATATGGCATGATCTTGATGTACCGCGAGCTTTCCTATTATAGTTGGATCTTATGATGTTTCTCCCCCTCTACTTCTTATAATGGATTGAGTTTTCCCTTTGAAGTTATCTTATCGGATTGAGTCTTTAAGGATTTGAGAACACTTGATATATGTCTTGCATGTGCTTATCTGTGGTGACAATGGGATATTTACGTGATCTACTTGATGTATGTTTTGGTAAATCAACTTGCGGGTTATGTGACCTTGTGAACTTATGCATAGGGGTTGGCACACGTTCTCGTCTTGACTCTCCGGTAGAAACTTTGGGGCACTCTTTGAAGTTCTTTGTGTTGGTTTGAATAGACGAATCTGAGATTGTGTGATGCATATCGTATAATCATACCCGCGGATACTTGAGGTGACATTGGAGTATCTAGGTGACATTGGGGTTTTGGTTGATTTGTGTTTTAAGGTGTTATTTTACTACGAACTCTAGGGCTGTTTGTGACACTTATAGGAATAGCCCAATGGATTGATTGGAAAGAATAACTTTGAGGTGGTTTTGTACCCTACAATAATCTCTTCATTTGTTCTCCGCTATTAGTGACTTTGGAGTGACTCTTTATTGCACGTTGAGGGATTGTTATGTGATCTATTGATGTTATCATTGTTGAGAGAACTTGCACTAGTGAAAGTATGAACCCTAGGCCTTGTATAGAAGCATTGCAATACCGTTTCCGCTCACTTTTGTTCCTTGCTACCTTGGTGTTTTTATAATTTCAGATTATAGAAACCTATATCTACCATCCATATTGCACTTGTATCACCATCTCTTCGCCGAACTAGTGCACCTATACAATTTACCATTGTATTGGGTGTGTTGGGGACAGAAGAGACTCTTTGTTATTTGGTTGCAGGGTTGTTTGAGAGAGACCATCTTCATCCTATGCCTCAACCTTAGGTCATCCACTTGAGGGAAATTTGCTAATGTCCTACAAACCTCTGCACTTGGAGGCCCAACAATGTCTACAAGAAGAAGGTTGTGTAGTAGACATCAAGCTCTTTTCTGGCGCCGTTGCCGGGGAGGTTAGTGCTTGAAGGTATATCTTTAGATCTTGCAATTGAATCTTTTAGTTTCTTGTTTTATCACTAGTTTAGTCTATAAAAGAAAACTACAAAAAATAGAATTAAGGTTGCCTCATATGCTTCATCTTTTTAATGTCTTTCGTGAAAATGATGGGAAGGAAAATTGTGCTCAAGTACTAGAAGAAGAATTACATAGAATGCTTGGCATAAATATGTGAATGATGTGCATGATTGCAATGTCGTTAGTATGAATTCTTTGAATACCCATGACGCTAATAATATGCAAAGCCACAAGCTTGGGGATGCTATGTTTGATGAAGATGATATGTTTAGTCCCCCAAGTTTTGATGAGAATATTTATTATGATGAAAGTATGCCTCCTATTTATGATGATTATATTGATGAAAGTGGGTTTGGAAGAGTGTCAACTTTAGGAAGTAATGATCCCACTATTTTGGGGGGTGTTTAATCATATTGTGATAATTATAGAAGTGGATTTGGAGAGGTCATGACTTTGTTTAGTAATGGTTCCACTATCTTGGAAGAGGTTTCAATTGATTATGATGAGAACAAAGTTGCTACTTATGATGATTATTGTGATGATACTTATGCTATAAAAAGTAGTGATGATTATATTTATAAAACTTGTCATGATTATGGTTACCCTTTTTCTGAATATTACTCTTTTAATGTGAAAACAATTTATAGTATTCGAGTTTCTTATGATACTCCCACTATTACGAATGAGAAGAATTTCGCTTATGTGGAGAGTAATAAAAATTCTATGCTTGTGCATCATGAAAATAGTGCTTTATGTGATAGTTATATTGTTGAATTCACTCATGATACTACTAAAATTTATTATGAGGGAGGAACATATGCTTGCAGGAATTGCAATAATATCAAGTTTCCTCTCTATGTGTTGAAAATCTTGAAGTTATGCTTGTTTTGCCTTCCTATGCTAGTTGATTCTTGTTTCCATAAGTTGTTTGCTCACAAAATCCCTAGGCATAGTAAGTGGGTTATACTTAAATGTGCTAGCAATATTCTTCATGATGCTCTCTTTGTGTTTCAATTCTTGTCTTTTATGTGAGCATCATTGAAATCATCATGCCTAGCTAAAAAGGCACTAAAGAAAAGCGCTTGTTGGGAGACAACCCAAGATATAACCCTACTGTTTTTGTGTGTCCACATGATTAAACTACTGTACTAATCATGTTTTATAGCTTTTGTTTCAATAAAGTGCCAAGTAAAGCCTTTAGCATAGCTTGTGGTGATAGTTGTGTTGATCCTGCTGAATATCAGAAACTTTTGCGCTCGGTAAATAATTTCTAAAATCTTATTGAAACATGCTTTTGACCTGATTCTTTTTGCTATGGATTGGTGCACAAATTTCTCAGGTGGAACTAATTGTTTCAGAATTTTTGGAGTTACAGAAGTATTCAAGAGTTACAGATTACTACAGACTGCTCTGTTTTTGACAGATTCTGTTTTCTATGTGTTCTTTGCTTATTTTGATGAATGTATGAGTAGTATCGGAGGGTATGAACCATAGAGAAGTTGGACTACAGTAGATATTACACCATTATTGAAGTTATTATTTATTTCCTCATATCATGATAAATGTTTATTATTCATGCTAGAATTGTATTACCCGGAAACATAATACATGTGTGAATACATAGACAAACATAGTGTCACTAGTATGCCTCTACTTGACTAGCTCGTAAATCAAAGATGGTTAAGTTTCCTAACCATAGACATGAGTTGTCATTTGATTAACGGGATCACATCATTAGGAGAATGATGTGATTGACTTGACCCATTCAGTTAGCTTAGCACTTGATCGTTTAGTATGTTGCTATTGCTTTCTTCATGACTTATACATGTTCCTATGACTATGAGATTATGTAACTCCGCTTACGGAGGAACACTTTGTGTGCTACCAAAAGTCACAACGTGAATCGGGTGATTATAAAGGTGCTCTCTGGTGTTTCCAAAGGTACTTGTTGAGTTGACATATTTCGAGATTAGGATTTGTCACTCCGATTGTCGGAGAGGTATCTCTGGGCCCTCTCGGTAATGCACATCACTATAAGCCTTGCAAGCAATGTAGCTAATGAGTTAGTTACGAGATGATGCATTATGTAACGAGTAAAGAGACTTGCCGGTAACGAGATTGAACTAGGTATTGAGATACCGACGATCGAATCTTGGGCAAGTAACATACCGATGACAAAGGGAACAACGTATGTTGTTATGCGGTTTGACCGATTAAGATCTTCATAGAATATGTAGGATCCAATATGAGCATCCAGGTTCCGCTATTGGTTATTGACCGGAAACAGTTCTAGGTCATGTCTACATAGTTCTCGAACCCGTAGGGTCCGCACGCTTAAGGTTTCATTGACAATTTTATTACAAATTTATGAGTTTTGATGTACCGAAGGTTGTTCGGAGTCCCGGATGTGATCACGGACTTGACGAGGAGTCTCGAAATGGTCGAGACATAAAGATCGATATATTGGACGACTATATTTGGACACCGGAAACGTTCCGGGTGAGATTGGGACAATACCGGAGCTCTGGGAGGTTATCGACCCCCCCCCCCGGAGGTATATGGGCCTTATTGGGCTTTAGTGGAAAGGAGGGAGAAGAAGCAAAGGAGGGGGCGTGCCCCCCAAGCCCAATCCGAATTGGGAGGGGGGCCGGCCCCCCTTTCCTTCTTCCCTCCCCCACTTCCTTCCCTCTCCCTCTCCTAGTAGGAAAGGGGGAGTCCTACTCCCGGTTGGGGTTGGACTCCCCCCTAGGGCGCGCCACCCCCCTTTGGCCGGCCCCCTCCTCCACTCCTTTATATACGGGGGAGGGGGGCACCCCATAGACAACAATTGATCTCTTGATCTCTTAGCCGTGTGCGGTGCCCCCCTCCACCAAAGTCCTCGATAATATTGTAGCGGTGCTTAGGCGAAGCCCTGCGACAGTAGAACATCAAGATTGTCACCGCGCCGTCGTGCTGACAAAACTCTTCCCCGACATTCTGCTAGATCGGAGTACGGGGAATGTCATCGAGCTGAACGTGTGCTAGAACTCGGAGGTGCCGTAGTTTCGGTGCTTGATCGGTCAGGCCGTGAAGACGTACGACTACATCATCCGCGTTGTTCTAACGCTTCCGCTTTCGGTCTATGAGGGTACGTGGAAAACACTCTCCCCTCTCGTTGGTATGCACATGATCTTGCGTGTGCGTAGGATTTTTTTTGAAATTACTATGTTCCCCAACAGTGGCATTCGAGCCTGGTTTTATGCGTAGATGTTATATGCACGAGTAGAACACAAGTGAGTTGTGGGCGATACAAGTCATACTGCTTACCAGCATGTCATACTTTGGTTCAGCGGTATTGTTGGATGAAGCGGCCCGGACCGACATTACACGTACGCTTATGCGAGACTGGTTTTACCGCCGTGCTTTGTACACAGGTGACTAGCGGGTGTCTGTTTCTCCAACTTTAGTTGAACCGAGTGTGGCTACGCCCGGTCCTTGCGAAGGTTAAAACATCACTAACTTGACGAACTATCGTTGTGGTTTTGATGCGTAGGTAAGAACGGTTCTTGCTCAGCCCGTAGCAGTCACATAAAACTTGCAACAACAAAGTAGAGGATGTCTAACTTGTTTTTGCAGGGCATGTTGTGATGTGATATGGTCAAGACGTGATGCTATATTTTATTGTATGAGATGATCATGTTTTGTAACCGAGTTATCGGCAACTGGCAGGAGCCATATGGTTGTTGCTTTATTGTATGCAATGCAATCGCCCTGTAATTGCTTTACTTTATCACTAAGCGGTAGCGATAGTCGTAGAAGCAATAGTTGGCGAGATGACAACGATACTACGATGGAGATCAAGGTGTCGTGCCGGTGACGATGGTGATTATGACGGTGCTTTGGAGATGGAGATCACAAGCACAAGATGATGATGGCCATATCATATCACTTATATTGATTGCATGTGATGTTTATCTTTTATGCATCTTATCTTGCTTTGGTTGACGGTAGCATTATAAGATGATCTCTCACTAAATTTCAAGATAAAAGTGTTCTCCCTGAGTATGCACCGTTGCCAAAGTTCGTCGTGCCCAGACACCACGTGATGATCGGGTGTGATAAGCTCTATGTCCATCTACAACGGGTACAAGCCAGTTTTGCACAAGCAAAATACTCAGGTTAAACTTGACGAGCCTAGCATATGCAGATATGGCCTCGGAACACTGAGACCAAAAGGTCGAGCGTGAATCATATAGTAGATATGATCAACATAGTGATGTTCACCATTGAAAACTACTCCATTTCACGTGATGATCGGTTATGCTTTAGTTGATTTGGATCACATGATCACTTAGATGATTAGAGGGATGTCAATCTAAGTGGGAGTTCTTAATTAATATGATTAATTGAACTTAAATTTATCATGAACTTAGTACCTGATAGTATTTTGCTTGTCTATGTTTGTTGTAGATAGATGGCTCGTGTTGTTGTTCCGTTGAATTTTAATGCGTTCCTTGAGAAAGCAAAGTTGAAAGATGATGGTAGCAATTTCACGGCCTGGGTCCGTAACTTGAGGATTATCCTCATTGCTGCACAGAAAAATTACGTCCTGGAAGCACCGCTGGGTGCCAAACCTGCTGCAGGAACAACACCAGATGTTGTGAATGTGCAGCGAAACAAAGTGATGACTACTCGATAGTTCGATGTGCCATGCTTTACGGCTTAGAACCGGGACTTCAACGGCGTTGTGAGCGTCATGGAGCATATGAGATGTTCCAGAGTTGAAGTTAATATTTCAAGCAAATGCCCGATTGAGAGATATGAAGTCTCCAATAAGTTCTATAGCTGCAAGATGGAGAAGAATAGTTACGTCGGTGAGCATATACTCGAATGTGCGGGTATAACAATCACTTGATTCAAGCGGGAGTTAATCTTCCGTATGATAGCGTCATTGATGAATTCTTCAATCACGCCACCAAGCTACAAGAGCTTCATGATGAACTATAATATGCAAGGGATGGAAAAGACAATTCCGAGCTCTTCGCAATGCTAAAGGTTGCGGAGGTAGAAATCAGAAGGAGCATCAAGTGTTGATGGTCAATAAGACCACCGATTTCAAGAAAAAGGGCAAAGGGAAAAGAAGGGAACTTCAAGAAGAACAACAAACAAGTTGCTGCTCAAGAGAAGAAACCCAAGTCTGGACCTAAGCACGAGGCCGAGTGCTTCTCTTGCAAGCGGTAGTCCTTTGGAAGCGGAACTGCCCCAAGTATTTGGCGGATGAGTAGGATGGCAAGTTGAACAAAGGTATATGTGATATACATGCTATTGATGTGTACCTTACGAGCTCGCAGAGCACTGGGTATTTGATCTTGGTTACATTGCTAATACTTGCAACTCGAAACAGGGACTACGGATTAAGCGAACACTGGCTAAGGACGAGGTGTCGATGCGCGTGGGAAATGGTTCCAAAGTCGATGTGATCGCCGTCGGCACGCTACCTCTACATCTACCTTCGGGATTAGTTTTAGACCTAAATAATTGTTATTTGGTGCCAGCGTTGAGCATAACATTATATCTGGATCTTGTTTGATGCGAGACGGTTATTCATTTAAATCTGAGAATAATGGTTGTTCTATTTATATGAGTAATATATTTTATGGTCATGCACCCTTAAAGAGTGGTCTATTTTTGATGAATCTCGATAATAGTGATACACATATTCATAATGTTGAAGCCAAAAGATGCAAAGTTGATAATGATAGTGCAACTTATTTGTGGCACTGCTGTTTAGGTCATATTGGTGTAAAGCGCATGAAGAAACTCCATAGTGATGGACTTTTGGAATCACTTGATTATGAATCACTTGGTACTTGCGAACCATGCCTCATGGGCAAGATGACTAAAACGCCGTTCTCCGGAACTATGGAGTGAGCAACTGATTTGTTGAAAATCATACATACTGATGTATGTGGTCCAATGAATGTTGAGGCTTGATAACCCGCAAATACACATGATAATTGTAGCCTCTTTCGATAAGTAAGAGTGTCGAACCCAACGAGGAGCTAAAGGTAGAACAAATACTCTCTCAAGTCCTATCGGCCACTGATACGACTCTATGCACACTTGACGTTTGATGTCTACTACACAACCTTCTTCTTGTAGATGTTGTTGGGCCTGCAAGTGCACAGGTTTGTAGGACAGTAGCAAATTTCCCTCAAGTGGATGACCTAAGGTTTATCAATCCGTAGGAGGCGTAGGATGAAGATGGTCTCTCTCAAAACAACCCTGCAACCAAATAACAAAGAGTCTCTTGTGTCCCCAACACACCCAATACAATGGTAGATTGTATAGGTGCACTAGTTCGGCGAAGAGATGGTGATACAAGTGCAATATGGATAGTAGATATAGGTTTTTGTAATCTGAAATAATAAAAACAGCAAGGTAACTAATGGTAAAAGTGAGCGTAAACGGTATTGCAATGATAGGAAACAAGGCCTAGGGTTCATACTTTCACTAGTGCAAGTTCTCTCAACAATAATAACATATATAGATCATATAACAAGCCCTCAACATGCAACAAAGAGTCACTCCGAAGCCACTAATAGTGGAGAACAAACGTAGAGATTATGGTAGGGTACGAAACCACCTCAAAGTTATTCTTTTGGATCAATCTATAAAAGAGTTCGTACTAGAATAACACCTTAAGACACAAATCAACCAAAACCCTAATGTCACCTAGATAATCCATTGTCACCTCAAGTATCCATGGGCATGATTATACGATATGCATCACACAATCTCAGATTCATCCAACCAACACAAAGTACTTGAAAGAGTGCCCCAAAGTTTCTATCGGAGAGTCAAGAACGTGTGCCAACCCCTATGCATAGGTTCCCAATGTCACGAAACCCGTAAGTTGATCACCAAAACATACATCAAGTGGCACATAATATCCCATTGTCACCACAGATAATCACGGCAAGACATACATCAAGTATTCTCATAAAAGACTCAATCCGATAAGATAACTTCAAAGGGGAAACTGAATTCATCACAAGAGAGTAGAGGGGGAGAAACATCATAAGATCCAACTACAATAGCAAAGCTCGAGATACATCAAGATAGTGCCATAGAGGGAACACGAGAGAGAACACGAGAAAGAGAGATCAAACACATAGCTCTTGGTACATACCCTCAGCCCGGGGTGAACTACTCCTCCTCGTCATGGATAGCGCCGGGATGATGAAGATGGCCACGGTGATGGGATCCCCCTCGGCGAGTGCTTGGAACAAGGTCCCGATTGGTTTTGGTGGCTCTGAGGCTTGCGGGCGGAACTCGATCTATCTTCATTGGAAGTTTTACGATCGTAGCTATATATGGGTGCGAAGTGCGTCGGTGGAGCTCACGGGCCCCCATGAGCTAGAAGCGGCGCCCGGGGGCGCCCCCACCCTTGTGGGCAGCCCGTATCTCCCCTGACGTGTACTCCAAGTTCCCTGGGTTGCTTTCCTTCCAAAAATAACTTCTCCAGTTGATTTCGTTCGTTTTGACTCCGTCTGATATTCCTTTTCCTCGAAACACTGAAATAGGCATAAAACAACAAATCTGGGCTGGGCCTCCGGTTAATAGGTTAGTCCCAAAAATAATATAAAAGTGGATAATAAAGCCAAATATTGCAAAAATAGTAGATAAAGTAGCATGGAGCAATAAAAAATTATAGATACATTGGAGACGTATCAAGCATCCCCAAGCTTAATTCCTGCTCGTCCTCGAGTAGGTAAATGATAAAAAAGATTTTTTGATGCGGAGTGCTACTTGGCATAATTTCAATTTATTCTTCTTACTTGTGATATGAATATTTAGATCCGAGAGATTCAAGACCAAAGTTCATATTGACATAAAAATAATAATACTTCAAGCATACTAATAAAGCAATCATGTCTTCTCAAAATAACATGGCAAAAGAAAGTTCATCCCTACAAAATCATATAGTTAGGCTATGTTTCATTTTTGTCACACAAAGATGTTCCCAACTTCTATACCCCCGATGACAAGCCAAGCAATTGTTTCATACTTAAATAATCTCAAACTTTTTCAACCTTCACGCAATACATGAGCGTGAGCCATGGATATAGCACTATGGGTGGAATAGAATATGATGATGGGGATTGTGTGGAGAAGACAAAAAAGGAGAAAGTCTCACATTGACGAGGATAATCTATGGGCTATGGAGATGCCCATTAATTGATGTCAACATGAGGAGTAGGGATTGCCATGCAACGGATGCACTAGAGCTATGAATGCTCAACAAAAGAAAACTAGTGGGTGTGCATCCAACTCGCTTGCTCATGAAGACCTAGGGCATTTGAGGAAGCCCATCGTAGGAATATACAAGCCAAGTTCTATAATGAAAAATTCCCACTAGTATAAAAAGACAACTTATGAGACTCACTACATGAAGAACAAGGTGCTAATTTGAAGCACAAGATATGAGACTCACTACATGAAGAACAAGGTGCTACTTTGAAGCACAAGTGTGGAAAAAGAGATAGTAGCATTGCCCTTTTTATTTATTTATTTAATTTTTTTGGGCCTATCTTTTTTTCTTTTGCCCTTTCTCTTTTTTTTATTTGGGCAATGCTCTAAAAATGATGATCATCACACTTCTATTGATTACAACATAAGGATTACAACTCGAAACTTAGAACAAGATATGACTCTATATGAATGCCTCCGGCGGTGTACCGGGATGGTGCAATGAATCAAGAGTGACATGTATGAAAACTAATGCATGGTGGCTTTGCCACAAATACGATGTCAACTACATGATCATGCAATGGCAATATGACAAAAGTAATGTATGTCATGAATATGATGATGGAAGTTGCATGGCAATATATCTCGGAATGGGTATGGAAATGCCATGATAGGTAGGTATGGTGGCTGTTTTGAGGAAGATATAAGGAGGTTTATGTGTGGTAGAGCGTATCGTATCACGGGGTTTGGATGCACCGGCGAAGTTTGCACCAACTCTCAAGGTGAGAAAGGGCAATGCACGGTACCGAAGAGGCTAGCAAAGGCGGAAAGGTGAGAGTGCATATAATCCATGGAATCAACATTAGTCAAAAGAACTCATATACTTATTGCAAAAATTTAGAAGTCATAAAAACCAAGTACTACGGGCATGCTCCTAGGGGGATAGATTGGTAGGAAAAGACCATCGCTCGTCCCCGACCGCCACTCATAAGGATGCACAAGCCAGGTACACTTCATGTTTCAAATTTGTTACACAACTTTAACCATACGTGCATGCTACAGGACTTGCAAACTTCAACACAAGCATTCTTTGAATTCATAATCACCCAACTAGCATGACTTTGATATTATCACCTCCATATCTCAAAACAGTTATCAAGTATCAAACTTTTCTTAGTATTCAACACAATCATGAGGAAGTTTCACATATCTTGAATACCAAGTACATTAATATTAAGCAAATTACCATGCTATTAACGACTCTCAAAATAATCTAAGTGAAGTATGAGAGTTCATCTATTTCTCAAAAATAAAACTGCCACCATGCTCTAAAAGATATAAGTGAAGTACTAGAGCAATAACAAAAACTACTCCAAAAGATATAAGTGAAGATCAATGAGTAGCTAAATAATCATGCAACTATGCGAAGACTCTCTCTCATTTAATAATTTCAGATCTTGATACTTTATTCAAACAGCAAGCAAAACAAAAGAAAACTACATTGCAAGGATAGCACAACTCATGTGAAGAAGCAAAAACTTAGGCTCAACCGATACTAACTGATAGTTGTTGAAGAAGAAAGGTGGGATGCCTACCGGGGCATCCCAAAGCTTAGATGCTTGAGACTTCTTGAAATATTATCTTGGGGTGCCTTGGGCATCCCCAAGCTTGAACTTTTGTGTCTCCTTAATTCCTCTCATATCATGGTTTCTCTTTTTATCAAAAGCTTCATTCACAACAAACTCAACAAGAACTCGTGAGATAGGTTAGTATAAACCAATGCAAAACCTTATCATTTTCTACTGTAAAAAATCACTAAAATTATTATTCAACATTGAATACTAAATGCCTCTGCATATTTAATACTCCTATCTTCAAATAGAATCATTAATTAAGCAAACATATGCAAACAATGCAACCATAACAGCAATCTGCCAAAACAGTACAGTCTGTAGAGAATGCAAGAGTATCAATACTTCCCTGACTCCAAAAATTATGAACTAAACTTCCCACTGTAATAAATTTATCAGAGCTCAATATTCAAAAAGATTCAACATTATACCACTCTCTGACTTTTCTAGGTAATTTTTGCAACAGCGGTAAACTTTCTGTTTTCAAACAGCAACATGCATACTAGCAAAATAAGCATGGCAAAGGCTATCCTTTACTTCTTTATTGAAACTAAAGATGCAAAACATTATTCTAACTAAAATCAAGCAATTCTAAATAAAATAAAATGACTCTCCAAGCAAAACATATATCATGTGGTGCATAAAAATATAGCTCCAAGTAAAGTTACCGATGAACGAAGACGAAAGAGGGGATGCCATCCGGGGCATCCCCAAGCTTAGGCTTTTGGATATTCTTGAATATTACCTTTGGGTGTCTTGGGCATCCACAAGCTTAGGCTCTTGCCACTCCTTATTCCATAGTCCATCGAATCTTTACTCAAAACTTGAAAACTCCACAACACAAAACTCAACAGAAAACTCGTAAGCTCCGTTAGTATAAGAAAATAAAACCACCACTTAGGTACTATAATGAACTCATTCTAAATTCATAATGGTGTAATATCTACTGTACTCCAACTTATCTATGGTTCATACCCTCCGATACTACTCATAGATTCATCAAAATAAGCAAACAGCACATAGAAAACAGAATCTGTCAAAAACAGAACAGTCTGTAGTAATCTGTATCAAACGTATACTTCTAGAACTCCAAACATCGTACCAAATGAGGAAGTCCTAAGAAATTCGTGTACCAATCCAGAGCAAAAAGAATCAGATCATAAGCACGTTTCTATGAATTAACAAAACTAATTTGCTGGGTGCAAAAGTTTCTGATTTTCAGCAGGATCAACTCAACTATCACCGTAAGCTATCCTAAAGGTCTTACTTGGCACTTTATTGAAACAAAAGCTATAAAACATGATTACTACAGTAGCATAATCATGTGAACACACAAAAACAGTAAGGATAAATATTGGGTTGTCTCCCAACAAGCGCTTTTCTTTAATGCCTTTTAGCTAGGCATGATGATGACAATGATGCTCACATAAAAGATAAGAATTGAAACATAACGGGAGCATCATGAAGCATATGACTAGCACATTTAAGTCTAACCCACTTCCTATGCATAGGGATTTTGTGAGCAAACAACTTATGGGAACGATAATCAACTAGCATAGGAAGGTAAAACAAGCATAGCTTCAAAACTTGAAGCACATAGAGAGGAAACTTGATATTATTGCAATTCCTACAAGCATATGTTCCTCCCTAATAATAATTTTCAGTAGCATCATGAATGAATTCAACAATGTAACCAGCACCTAAAGCATTCTTTTCATGATCTACTAGCATAGAAAATTTACTACTCTCCTCATAAGCAAAATTCTTCTCATGAATAGTAGTGGGAGCAAACTCAACAAAATAACTATCATATGATTGAAAATTAAGATCAAGATGACAAGTTTCATGGTTATCATTATTCTTTAAAGCATACGTGTCATCACAATAATCATCATAGATAGGAGGCATGCTTTCATCATAGTAAATTTGCTCATCAAAGCTTGGGGGACAAAAAATATCGTCTTCATCAAACATAGCTTCCCCAAGCTTGTGGCTTTGCATATCATTAGCATCATGGATATTCAAGGAATTCATACTAACAAAATTGCAATCATGCTCATCATTCAAAGATTTAGTGCCAAACAATTTAGAGATTTCTTCTTCTAGCACTTCAGCACAATTATCCTTTCCATCATACTCACGAAAGATATTAAAAAGGTGAAGCGTATGAGACAAACTTAACTCCATTTTTTTTGTAATTTTCTTTTATAAACTAGACTAGTGCTAAAACAAGAAACAAAAAGATTCGATTGCAAGATCTAAAGATATACCTTCAAGCACTCACCTCCCCAGCAACGGCGCCAGAAAAGAGCTTGATGTCTACTACACAACCTTCTTCTTGTAGACGTTGTTGGGCCTGCAAGTGCACAGGTTTGTAGGACAGTAGCAAATTTCTCTCAAGTGGATGACCTAAGGTTTATCAATCCGTAAGAGGCGTAGGATTAAGATGGTCTCTCTCAAACAACCCTGCAACCAAATAACAAACAGTCTCTTGTGTCCCCAACACACCCAATACAATGGTAGATTGTATAGGTGCACTAGTTCGGCGAAGAGATGGTGATACAAGTGCAATATGGATAGTAGATATAGGTTTTTGTAATCTGAAATAATGAAAACAGCAAGGTAACTAATGGTAAAAGTGAGCGTAAACGGTACTGCAATGATAGGAAACAAGGCCTAGGGTTCATACTTTCACTAGTGCAAGTTCTCTCAACAATAATAACATAGATAGATCATATAACAAGCCCTCAACATGCAACAAAGAGTCACTCCGAAGCCACTAATAGCGGAGAACAAAACGTAGAGATTATGGTAGGGTACGGAACCACCTCAAAGTTATTCTTTCAGATCAATCTATAAAAGAGTTCGTACTAGAATAATACCTTAAGACACAAATCAACCAAAACTCTAATGTCACCTAGATACTCCATTGTCACCTCAAGTATCTGTGGGCATGATTATACGATATGCATCACACAATCTCAGATTCATCCAACCAACACAAAGTACTTGAAAGAGTGCCCCAAAGTTTCTATCGGAGAGTCAAGAACGTGTGCCAACCCCTATGCATAGGTTCCCAATGTCACGAAACCCGCAAGTTGATCACCAAAACATACATCAAGTGGCACATGATATCCCATTGTCACCACAGATAATCACGGCAAGACATACATCAAGTGTTCTCATAAAAGACTCAATCCAATAAGATAACTTCAAAGGGAAACTCAATTCATCACAAGAGAGTAGAGGGGGAGAAACATCATAAGATCCAACTACAATAGCAAAGCTCGGGATACATCAAGATCGTGCCATAGAGGAACACGAAAGAGAACACGAAAGAGAGATCAAACACATAGCTCTTGGTACATACCCTCAGCCCGAGGGTGAACTACTCCTCCTCGTCATGGATAGCGCCGGGATGATGAAGATGGCCACGGTGATAGGATCCCCCTCGGCGAGGTGCTTGGAATAGGGTCCCGATTGGTTTTGGGGCTCTGAGAGGCTTGCGGCGGCGAACTCTGATCTATCTTCTGTTCTAGAAGTTTTACGATCGTAGGTATATATGGGTGCGAAGTGCGCCGGTGGAGCTACGGGGCCCCACGAGGTAGGGGCATACCGGGGGCGCCCCACCCTCGTGGGAATCCCGTATCTCCCCTGACGTGCACTCCAAGTTCCTGGGTTGCTTTACTTCCAAAAATAACTTCTCCGATTGATTTTGTTCGTTTTGACTCCGTCGATATTCCTTTTCCTCGAAACACTGAAATAGGCATAAAACAGCAAATCTGGGCTGGGCCTCCGGTTAATAGGTTGGTCCCAAAAATAATATAAAAGTGGATAATAAAGCCCAATATTGCCTAAAACAGTAGATAAAGTAGCATGGAGCAATCAAAAATTATAGATACGTTGGAGACATATCAACGTTCGCTTTACCTAGAACAAGTATGAAACTAGAAGTACTTTGTAGGTGTGATAGGATAGGTGTGCAAGATAATAAAGAACACGTAAATAAAAAGTAGGGGCTGATTAGATAAAGAAGCAATAAAGTAAGCATTAGTAGAGAGCTTTTTGTTACGAGAAAGTTATTTGTCCAAGGCAATCAATAACTAGACCGGTAATCACTATTGCAATTCTATTTGAGGGAGAGGCATAAGCTAACATACTTTCTCTACTTGGATCATATGCACTTATGATTGGAACTCTATCAATCATCCGCAACTACTAAAGATTCATTAAGGTAAAATCCAACCATAGCATTAAAGTATCAAGTCCCCTTTTTTCCCCATACGCAACAATCCCCTTACTCGGGTTTGTGTTTCAGTCACTCACGCAACCCACTATAAGCGAATCATGAACGCATTGCAACACCCTACAGC
The DNA here is from genome assembly GCA_021437245.1 of Aegilops speltoides. Classification (NCBI taxonomy): domain Eukaryota; kingdom Viridiplantae; phylum Streptophyta; class Magnoliopsida; order Poales; family Poaceae; genus Aegilops; species Aegilops speltoides. Next base: position 348,862,411 of record CM038145.1, on the reverse strand, counting down.
GGGAATCCCTCACGCTTGCGTGACACGGAGGGCACCATGGGACAACACCAATAATAAAACATGCAACTCAAACGAATCACGATCATCAATTAACCCATAGGACAAAACAGATCTACTAAAACATCATAAGATAGACATACATCATTGGGAAATAATATATAGCGTTGAGCACCATGTTTAAGTAGAGATTACAGTGGGTAAGAGAGGTTACACCGCTGTATAGAGAAGGGGGAAGGTGATGGAGATGTAGGTGAAGATCACGGCGGTGTTGGTGAAGATCGCGGTGATGATGATGGCCTCTTGCGGCGTTCCGGCACCACCGGAAGCAAGGGAGAGAGAGCCCCCCCTTCTTCTTCTTCTTCCTTGACCTCCTCCCTAGATGGGAGAAGAGTTTCCCCTCTGGTCCTTGCCTCCCATGGCGTGGGAGGGGCGAGAGCCCCTCCGAGATTGGATCTATCTCTCTGTTTCTGCGTTCTCAGATTCTACCCCTTCACCGTTTCTTAAATATTCGGAGATCCGTAACTCCGATTGGGGTGAATATTTCACCCAAATCTTTCTCATAAAATTAGCTTTCTTGCACCAAAAGAAGAGCGTCTAGTGCCTTATGGGTGGCCCACGAGAGCCCTGGCCGCTCCCAGGGGGGAGGGCGCGCCCTGTCTCGTGGCCACCCCGGACACCGTTTCGCGTTGATTTTACTTCCCAAAAATCATAAATATTCCAAAAAAAATCTCCGTCTATTTTTACCCCGTTTGGACTCCGTTTGATATTGGGTTTCTGCGAAACAAAAAACATGCAACAGACAGGAACCGACACTGGGCACTGGATCAATATGTTAGTCCCAAAACATAGTATAAAAAGTTGCCAAAAGTATATAAAAGTTGAATAATATTGGCATGGAACAATAAAAAATTATAGATATGACGGAGACGTATCAGCATCCTCAAGCTTAATTCCTGCTCGTCCTCGAGTAGGTAAATGATAAAAAAGATAATTTTTGATGTGGAATGCTACCTAGCATAATCCTGATCATATGTCTAATCATGGCATGAATATTAAGACACGAGTGATTCAAAGCAATAGTCTATCATTTGACATAAAAACAATAATACTTCGAGCGTACCAATAAAGCAATCATGTCTTTTCAAAACAACATGGCCAAAGAAAGTTATCCCTACAAAATCATATAGTCTGGCTGTTGCTCTATCTTCATCACACAAAGTATTTAATCATGCACAACCCCGATGACAAGCCAAGCAATTGTTTCATACTTTAATAATCTCAAACTTTTTTAACATTCACGCAATACATGAGCGTGAGCCATGGTCATAGCACTATAGGTGGAATAGAATATGATGGTGGGGGTTATGTGGAGAAGACAAAAAAAGAGAAAGTGTCACATCGACTAGGCGTATCAACGGGCTATGGAGATGCCCATCAATAGATATCAATGTGAGCGAGTAGGGATTGCCATGTAACGGATGCACTAGAGCTATAAGTGTATGAAAGCTCAAGCTGAAAACTAAGTGGGTGTGCATACAACTTCCTTGCTCATGAAGACCTCGGGCATTTGAGGAAGCCCATCATTGGAATATACAAGCCAAGTTCTTTAATGAAAATTCCCACTAGTATATACAAGCCAAGTTTTTTCCTTCTTTTTTTCTTTTTTTTATTATTTTTTCATGGGCTTCTTTGGCCTCTTTTTTTATATTTGGGATTCTTTGGCCTCTTTTATTTTTCATAAAGTTCGGAGTCTCATCCCGACTTGTGGGGGAATCATAGTCTCCATCATCCTTCCTCACTGGGGCAATGCTCTAATAATGATGATCATCACACTTTTATTTACTTACAACTCAATATCTAGAACAAAGATATGACTCTATATGAATGCTTCCGGCGGTGTACCGGGATGTGCAATGATCTAGCATAGCAATGACATCAAAAAACGGACAAGCCATGAAAACATCATGGTAGCTATCTTACGATCATGCAAAGCAACATGACAATGAATGCTCAAGTCATGTATATGATAATAGAAGTTGCACGGCAATATATCTCGGAATGGCTATGGAAATGCCATGATAGGTAGGTATGGTGGCTGTTTTGAGGAAGATATAAGGAGGCTTATGTGTGATACAGCGTATCATATCACGGGGTTTGGATGCACCGGCGAAGTTTGCACCAACTCTCGAGGTGAGAAAGGGCAATGCACGGTACCGAAGAGGCTAGCAATGATGGAAGGGTGAGAGTGCGTATAATCCATGGGCTCAACCTTAGTCATAAAGAACTCATATACTTATTGCAAAAATCTACAAGCCATTGAAAACAAAGTACTACGCGCATGCTCCTAGGGGGATAGATTGGTAGGAAAAGACCATCGCTCGTCCCCGACCGCCACTCATAAGGAAGACAATCAATAAAAAAAATTGTGCTCCAACTTCATCACAAAGCGGTTCACCATACGTGCATGCTATGGGAATCACAAACCTCAACATAAGTGTTTCTACTAATCCACAGTCACCCACTAGCATAACTCTAATATCACCACCTTTATATCGCAAAACTATTGCAAGGAATCAAACATATCATATTCAGCGATCTACAAGTTTATGTAGGATTTTATGACTAACCATGTGAATGACCAATTCCTGTCATCTCTCTAAATAGATATAAGTGAAGCAAGAGAGTTTAATTCTTTCTACAAAAGATATGCCCATGCTCTAACAAGTATAAGTTAAGTAAAAGAGCATTCTACAAATGGCGACTTTCTATGTGAAGAGAAATAGGCAATCCAAACTTCAAATGATATAAGTGAAGCACATGAAGCATTCTATAAAGCCATACTCAAAAGATTTAAGTGAAGTGCAATGAGCATTCTATAAATCAACCAAGGACTATCTCATACCAGCATGGTGCATAAAATAAAAATGAAAACTAAATGCAAAAGACGCTCCAAGACTTGCACATATCGCACGAACGAAACGAATTCAAAAACATACCGATACTTGTTGAAGAAAGAGGGGATGCCTTCCGGGGCATACCCAAGCTTAGACACTTGAGTCTCCTTGAATATTTACTTGGGGTGCCTCGGGCATCCCCAAGCTTGAGCTCTTGCCTCTCTTCCTTTTCCTCATATCGAGACATCCTCGATTAGACACTACATCCACACAAAACTTCAACAGAAAACTCGGTAAGATCCGTTAGTATAATAAAGCAAATCACCATTCTAAGTACTGTTGCAAACCAATTCATATTTTGTTTTTGCATTGTGTCTACTGTAATATAGCTTTTCCATGGCTTAATCCACTAATATAAATCGATAGATTCATCAAAACAAGCAAACTATGCATCAAAAACAGAATCTGTCAAAAACAGAACAGTCTGTAGAAATCTGAACATCCACCATACTTATGGTACCCCAACAATTCTACAAAAATTAGGAAAAATAAAAAAGTTGTACAGCAAGACAGTGCAAAAGGTATCATAACCATTTGACATACCAGTTAAAAATGTAAAATCGCGCACTACAGCGAAAGTTTCTGTCCTGCACCGTACAAACCAACAAGCATTGTAAACATCCTAAAGGCAAACCTTGGCACATTATTTTTATAATACAATGGAATTGTACAATGGATAATTATTTTTTTTGAAAAATTTCTGTAATCAAGATTCACAAAGTTTCCGTGAGCATGAACAAAGTCCAAGGCTAGCTCCCACTTCAACAATGCTTGTCTTTCTCACTTTCACTTTCCTTTTTGAAAAGTTTGTAGGTTCCCCTCTTTATTTTTGTGTTTTTAAAATATATGAAAGCACTCAGCATAAATAAACGACTCTCTAAAACTTCTGGGTTGTCTCCCTGGCAGCGTTTTCTTTAAAGCCATTAAGCTAGGCATTTAGTGCTCAAGTAATGGATCCACCCGGATCCCAAGGTATATCAAAGCCAATTTTAATTAAAAATGATTTGTAATTTAGTACTGAGCACAAAGTAACATATATCATGCAACAACAAAGTCTAACTCTCTTCCTATGCATCGGCATGTCACAAAAGAACAATTCATGCACACATAGTAAAGGCCAATGCATAGTATAAGCAGTTTCTTGCAATTCTATCGTGTTGGAAACATAAAGAGGCGGAGATGTAGTTACTCTCTCATAATAATTGCAAGTAGGAGCAGCAAGCACATGCATATTATATATATCTAAATCATCATGTGCAACGGTAAAAGGCAACCCAACAATATAATCCTTACTAAGCACAAACTTCTCCGATATAGTGTAGTCGGGAGAATTCAAAAAGATAATAGGACTATCATGCGTGGGTGCAATAGCAACAATTTCATGTTTAACATAAGGAACTATAGCAAGTTCATCTCCATAAGCATAATTCATATTGGCATCTTGGCCACAAGTATAGCAAGCATCATCAAAAAGGGATATTTCAAACAAATTCAAGGGATCATAGAAATCATCCTTCGGTAAGCACGAAGGGGAATTAAATAATGTATGAGTTGGAGGGTTACTCTCATTAGAAGGTGGGCTCGGGTAGCTAATCCGCTCTTCCTCCTTTTGTTCTTCGCTCTCCTCTTCATCTTTTTCATCCAATGAGCTCATTGTTTCATCAATTTCTTCTTCCATAGCTTCCTGCAAAATATTAATCTCTTCTTGGACAACGTTGACTTTCTTCATAAAAACATTAATATAGTAATTGTATTCATAATTTTCATAGCAATATCTAAGTATAGCAAGATTTTCAGGCCTACAAACTGCATCATCAAAATCATCAAACGCTTTAAACATAGATTCAATCTCATAAGCACCAATAAAAGCAACAAATTCTTCTATTTGTTCCACATCATAGTAATCATATCTACCATTAGCATAAGAAGCCAAGGTTTCATTATCATTGAATTTGCATGAAAAGGGAAGGTGTGGATCCTCCACCCTAGAGCAACAAGTATAATCATGCATCACACATAGTTGACGAGCATACCAACGCAAAATAATAAATTGATCCCATAATAGTTTCCCTTTTTGTGTCGAGCGATAATCCCTAAAGTATTCACGTTGATCCAACGTGTCTCCCATTATAAAGTTGAATGGGGTTTTCTTAGGATTATCAAAGTAGTACTTAATATCTTTCACATAATGAGAATCGACGGTTTTAGGAGTTACCCATCCTCATGAGTAGCAAGTACAGCTAATTTTTTTTGGTATTTTACGTTCCATATCCATAACTAAAGATAGAGAACAACTTAGAACAACAAATAAAAATTACTTAGTGATAAAGCAAACAAGCACACACGAGAATATTCACCCCACGCTATGACTCCCTGGCAACGGTGCCAGAAAAAGGTCTTGATAACCCGCAAGTATACGGGATAGTTGTAGCCTCTTTCGTTAAGTAAGAGTGTCGAACCCAACGAGGAGCTAAAGGTAGAACAAATACTCTCTCAAGTCCTATCGGCCACTGATACGACTCTACGCACGCTTGACGTTCGCTTTACCTAGAACAAGTATGAAACTACAAGTACTTTGTAGGTGTGATAGGATAGGTGTGCAAGATAATAAAGAACACGTAAATAAAAAGTAGGGGCTGATTAGATAAAGAAGCAATAAAGTAAGCATTAGTAGAGAGCTTTTTCTTACGAGAAAGTTATTTGTCCAAGGCAATCAATAACTAGACCGGTAATCACTATTGCAATTCTATTTGAGGGAGAGGCATAAGCTAACATACTTTCTCTACTTGGATCATATGCACTTATGATTGGAACTCTATCAAGCGTCCGCAACTACTAAAGATTCATTAAGGTAAAACCCAACCATAGCATTAAAGTATCAAGTCCCCTTTTTTCCCCATACGCAACAATCCCCTTACTCGGGTTTGTGTTTCACTCACTCACGCAACCCACTATAAGCGAATCATGAACCCATTGCAACACCCTACAGCGGGAATCCCTCACGCTTGCACGACACGGAGGGCACCATAGGACAGCACCAATAATAAAACATGCAACTCAAATGAATCACGATCATCAATTAACCCATAGGACAAAAAGGATCTACTCAAACATCATAAGATAGCCATACATCATTGGGAAATAATATATAGCGTTGAGCACCATGTTTAAGTAGAGATTACAATGGGTAAGAGAGAGGTTACACCGCTGCATGGAGAAGGGGGAAGGTGATGGAGATGTTGGTGAAGATGACAGCGGTGTTGGTGAAGATCGCGGTGATGATGATGGCCTCCGGCGTTGTTCCGGCGCCACCGGAAGCAAGGGGGAGAGAGCCCCCCTTCTTCTTCTTCTTCCTTGACCTCCTCCCTAGATGGGAGAAAGGTTTCCCCTCTGGTCCTTGCCTCCCATGGCGTGGGAGGGGCGAGAGCCCCTCCGAGATTGGATCTATCTCTTTGTTTCTGCGTTCTTAGATTCTACCCCTTCACCGTTTCTTAAATATCCGGAGATCCGTAACTCCGATTGGGGTGAATCTTTCGCCCAGATCTTTCTCATAAAATTAGCTTTCTTGCGCCAAAAGAAGATGTCAACTACCTTACGGGTGTCCCACAAGAGCCCAGGCCGCTCCCTGGGGGGAGGGCGCGCCCCCTGTCTCATGGCCACCCCGGACACCGTTTCGCGTTGATTTTACTTCCCAAAAATCATAAATATTCCAAAAAAATCTTTGTCCGTTTTTATCCTGTTTGGACTCAGTTTGATATTGGGTTTCTGCGAAACAAAAAACATGCAACAGACAGAGGCTGCATTGAGCCTTTGGATCAATATGTTAGTCCCCAAAAATAGTATAAAAAGTTGCCAAAAGTATATAAAAGTTGAATAATATTGGCATGGAACAATAAAAAATTATAGATATGACAGAGACGTATCAAGGCTCGCGGCGGATATCGTTATTTTCTCACCTTCACAGATGATTTGAGCAGATATGGGTATATCTACTTAATGAAACATAAGTCTGAAACATTTGAAAAAGTTCAAAGAATTTCAGAGTGAAGTTGAAAATCATCGTAACAAGAAAATAAAGTTTCTATGATCTGATCATGGAGGAGAATATTTGAGTTACGAGTTTGGTTTACATTTGAAGCAATGCAGAATAGTTTCGCAACTCACGCCACCCGAACACCACAGTAGTAATGGTGTGTCGAGCGTCATGTCGTACTTTACTAGATATGGTGCGATCTATGATGTCTCTTACTGATTTACCGCTATCGTTTTTGGGTTATGCTTTAGAGATGGCCGCATTCACGTTAAATAGGGCACCATCAAAATCCGTTGAGACGATGCCTTATGAACTGTGGTTTGGCAAGAAACCAAAGTTGTCGTTTCTTAAAGTTTGGGGCTGCGATGCTTATGTGAAAAAGCTTCAACCTGATAAGCTCGAACCCAAATCGAAGAAATGTGTCTTCATAGGATACCCAAAGGAAATTGTTGGGTACACCTTCTATCACAGATCCGAAGGCAAGACATTTGTTGCCAAGAATGGATCCTTTCTAGAGAAGGAGTTTCTCTCGAAAGAAGTGAGTGGGAGGAAAGTAGAACTTGATGAGGTAACTGTACCTGCTCCTTTATTGGAAAATAGTTCATCACAGAAACCGGTTCCTGTGACGACTACACCAATAAGTGAGGAAGCTAATGATGATGATCATGAAACTTTAGACCAAGTTACTATAGAACCTCACAGGTCAACCAGAGTAAGATCCGCATGAGAGTGGTATGGTAATCCTATTTTGGAGGTTATGTTACTTGACCATGGCGAACCTACAAACTATGAAGAAGCGATGATGATCCCAGATTCCGCAAAATGGCTTGAAGCCATGAAATCTGAGATGCGATCCATGAATGAGAACAAAGTGTGGACTTTGGTTGACTTGCCCGATGATCGGCAAGCCATCGAGAATAAATGGATCTTCAAGAAGAAGACTGACGCTGATGGTAATGTTACTGTCTACAAAGCTCGACTTGTTGCGAAAGGTTTTCGACAAGTTCAAGGGGTTGACTACGATGAGACTTTCTCACCCGTAGCAATGCTTAAGTCTGTCCGAATCATGTTAGCAATTGCCGCATTTTATGATTATGAAATTTGGCAAATGGATGCCAAAACTGCATTCCTGAATGGATTTCTGGAAGAAGAATTGTATATGATGCAACCAGAAGGTTTTGTCAATCCAAAGGATGCTAACAAAGTGTGCAACCTCCAGCGATCCATTTATGGACTGGTGCAAGCCTCTCGGAGTTGGAATAAATGCTTTGATAGTGATCAAAGCATATGATTTTATACAGACTTTTGGAGAAGCCTGTATTTACAAGAAGTGAGTGGGAGCTCTGTAGCATTTTTAATATTATATGTGGACAACATATTATTGATTGGAAATGATATAGAATTTCTGGATAGCATAAAAGGATACTTGAATAAAAGTTTTTCAATGAAAGACCTCGGTGAAGCAGCTTACATATTAGGCATCAAAATCTATAGAGATAGATCAATGGGTCATTTACATTTTTCCCCCTAATCTTGCCCCAGTCTCAGCTTTACCCCTAAAAGAAACAGGTGCTCAACTTTGCCCCTCTTCCGTTTGGTGCCACTTCAGAAATACCCCTCCGTACCCTTACCGTCCAGTCAAAGTGGTTTGACCGTGCAGGAGACACATTTGGGACAATTTACCCCTGGTACTTACATGTGGGCCCCTTCGGACAGAGTCACTCACTCACAAATATCCTCTCCTCTCATCTCTTCTCTTCTCTCTGGCGACTTGAACCCTAACCCTAGCCCGCCCACGATTTGGTTCGCCGTCGGCCACCGTGGAGGGATAGCGTGGGGATTGAGATGCGCGGCGGCTGGATCTGACCCGCCGCTCCTCTTCACCGAGGGATTTCGCGGATGGCTGCCGTTCGTGGAAGCGGCGCCGGCAGCGGCAGAGCTGAGAGCTCTCAGACCACAGCAGCAGCGACCACACCGACTGTTCCAACGGGGTAAGTGTCTCCATTAGGTTACTCACACGATTGATATGCTCACTGTCTTTGCCTTCCTCTAATTTTTCTCAACATTTACCGTAGGATGGATCCAGCTAGAGCTTTCTATCTCAACTGTAGGATGGAAACCGCCGTGTTAGGCACTTCTGGTACAAAAGGATCTGGCACAGGGTTTAATTTTCGTCTTGTAGTTGATTGCACATCAACATTTGTCAAGTTTAGATCTGCAATCTCAGATAAATATCCATGGGGCCTCTATGATGCTGTAGAATTTAGGTATTGGGACATGGGAAATACTAATTGGGTGCCAGTGCAGTCTGATGATGAATTGGGAATTATGTTTGCAACCAATGCTGAAACTAAGACAGTAGATTTAGAAATTAATGTGATACAAAGGCTGAGAGGAGAGACTGAGAGGAGAGGAACTAGATCTCAAGCTCACAGTTCTCAAGCTAGGTGCAGTCAAACAAGAGGAAGAGGGAGTTCAGGTGGCAGAGGTAGTTCAGGTGGCAGAGGTAGTTCAGGTGGCAGAGGTAGTTCAGGTGCAAGAAGGAATTCAGGTGGAAGAAGAAATTCAGAAACTAGTGTTGTGCATGAACCAGGTCCTAGCAGTAGCAAGCAACCAGATGCTGATCCAATCATAGAAGATGAACAACCTGATGATGTACCAACAGATGATGAGGATGAATTAATGCATCCTGAATTTGTAATAGGGAAGAAGCCAAAGGGGAAGGAAGCAGCTCAACAAGATGATTACATTTCCCATCCAGAGTTTGCTGAGACAGATTCAGATGAGAGAGAGGAGGACAATGACATGGGTTATTCTGAGAGTTCTGATGAGGCCAGGCCAGATGTGCATTTTAACAGAGATGATCCTTCTCTTGCAGAAGGAACTATATTCTCTGATGTTGTAGAGTGCAGAAATGCATTAGCCACTTATGCAATCAAGACTCAGAGTGAATTCAAAATTGACAAGAGTGAGCCTGGTAGGCTAACAGTACATTGTGCATATAGAAGGTGTAAGTGGAGGATGCATGCATCCTTTCTGAAAAATACCAAACTATTTCAGGTACACTAACAGTCTGAAACTGTGCATGTTCTTTGTAATTGTTATGTTGTTTATGATTCTGATCCTTGTTACAATGTTTAACTGCAGGTCAAAGTAAACAGAAATCCTCACACATGCCCAAGTGTGACAAGAAGACAAAGGTTGAGATCAGCAAAGTGCAGATGGATTGCAGATGCAGTTAAGAACTGGGTGAGAGAAAACTCCAATATAAGTGTCACACAACTTCAAGTTGACTTGAAGAAGAAGTATGGATTGCAGCTGCCATACATGAGAGTATTCTATGGTAAGCAGATGGCCATTGACAACATCTATGGTAAGTGGACTGACAGTTTTCAATTGTTATACACATTCAAGGCTGAGGTAGAGAAAGCATCACCTGGTAGTGTAGTTCACATTGATAGGCACACTGTTCAGTTTGAAAAGAATGGTCAGAGCAGGTCCAAAGAGTGCTTTAGGAGAGTGTTTGTGTCATTTAAGGCATGCTGGCAGGGTTTTTTAGAAGGTTGTAGGCCATATCTGGCAGTAGATGCCACTGCACTCAATGGTAGGTTCAAAGGACAACTAGTCAGTGCCTGTGCTGTAGATGCAAACAACTGGATATTTCCAGTTGCATATGGTGTGCTAGAGGTAGAGAACCTGGAGAGTTGGACATGGTTCTTTGAGCAATTGAAAAACCTGATAGGCCACCCAGATGGTCTAGTTATACACACTGATGCCTGTAAAGGATTAGAGGCAGCTGTAGATGATGTTTTCCCTGGAGTAGAGCACAGAGAATGCATGAGGCACTTAGCTGCAAACTTCACCAAGAAGTTTAAAGGGAAATTTTTTGATGAGAACTTGTGGCCCTGTTCCCTAACATTTAGCTTAAAGAAACACAATTACCATCTCGAGCGGTTATGCAACAAGCGGATGTAAAAGATTATCTGGATGAACATCACAACAAGATATGGGCGAGGCACTGTTCAATGAGAAGTGCAAGTTAGATTATGTGAACAATAACCTTGCGAGTCTTTCAATTCCAAAATCGAAAAATGGAAAGGACTACACATTGTAGACCTGCTAGACAAAATTAGGCAAGTCTTAATGGAGAAATTTGATCTAAGGCAAAGCATTTCTGCTGGCACTTATGGAGGGCATATCATAGTCCCCAAAGTGATGAAACAGTTAATGGCAAAATCAAAGACCTTAGATATGAGCATTGTTAAGAGAAGTACTCATGAGGCAGAGGTGACTGCAATTGATAAAGAGAAGAGGGAGTGGAGGTATCTGTTGATCTGCAAGCACAAACTTGTAGCTGCGAGAAAATGGCAAATCATCGGACAACCTTGCATTCATGCATTATACTTCATTACTTCACTCAGAGGTCCAGCAAGTGAGATTGATCGGTATGTGCATGAATTTTACTCTGTGCATAGATTCAATCTTACTTATGCAGAGAATTTGCACGCAATGGAGGGAAGCAGCGGTGGGACATTGTTGATCTTGGGTTTAAAGCTGTGCACCAATGCAAAATAGACCACTGGAAGACCAAGGAAAACTAGGATAAGGGCACAGCGCGAAGGAAAAGGTCTTGGAGGAAGGAAAAAGAAATGCAGTAGATGTGGCAGACTTGGTCACAGAGGCACCCATTGCAAAGAGTCAATTGATCCTGCATTTGGAGAAGATGAGCATTGGGGTGCGAAAATGCTCCGAAAATGCTCTTGCAACTGCTCCTAGCTCTCCACCATCTGCTACAAGCTCTCTGCCAACTTCTCCAAGCTCTCCACTAGCTCCAAGCTCTCCACCAGCTCAAGCTCTGCACCAGCTCCAAGCTCTCCACTAGCTCCAAGCTCTCCACCAACTGCTCCAAGCTCTGCACCAGCTCCAAGCTCTCCAACAGCACTTGTCGGTATGTTTTCTACTACATGTCCATGCATTCTTTGTGTAACTTCATTATTTCGTACTCATCTTGATTGTTTACATGCTTCTCAGTCCAAAGAAATGTACTAAAAGAGCTGCTGAGAGAGGAACTAGGTGGGAGTAACCACAAAAGAAGGCGAAAGGCGGCAACTCTGCTGTCAACACAAGGAGCAAAGCTGCAAATCCTGCTGCCAACACTAGGAGCAAGAGGGCCAAACTAGTGTGATCATCTTAATGTTGGTTCTGTTCAACTAGAGTGATGAACTGCTATGTTAGATGTAATGTGTTAACTGATGTGTGTTGCTTTGCATGTTGTCAAACTGTTGTGAACTCTGTGTAATGTGCTCATATTTGTCACCATGCTACATACATGCTCCTATTTGTCCATGTGCTACACTCGTGTGCTCATATTTGCCCCATGCTATATTTGTGTGCTCATATTTGCCCTGGATTGATATATATTTGTGCTCAATGTGCATTCATACAGGATTCATACATGATTTAAACCACATTAACAACATAACCATTATATAAAGGGACATTTCATAAAGGCTCCAGAACATTACTACAATTTCATAGTTCACACCATTATATAAAGGCTCCATTACATAAAGGCTCCATAACATAACAACATAACCTACATCAGCAAACACTTCAATAGCCTAATTTGACCACACAGAAACAAGACTAGCCACAATGCTTATGCCAAGAACAGTGACAAAGCACATTGTTTCCATCAGCTCATTCTTTTTCTTCAACTTTTGCTTCAACTTCTTGTTTTTAGTGGTAAGATCCACAACCCTCCTCTCCAGATTGCTTGCTTTGATCCAACTGTGTTCAAGGGCAGCATGTAAATCCTCAAAAGCAAGCCCAACATAGTCAGTAGGAGGGGGGTCAATCCATACAACCCAATCGCATTCATCGGGAAGCTGCAAAAGCATAGTTCAAAAATAATTTCAAACTGAAACCTTAGCATCAATTCGACCAAAAAATATATCAAATTGAGGGAAATATAGCACTTACATCAACTGGACAACCCAAAAAACGTCTACCAGTGCTTGCTCCTCCCCAAGCTACACGGCGAGCCGGAACTAGCCCATGCCCTGGGCATCTGCGCTTCGAGCGCTCCTCAAGGCCACAGAAGATGGGATTGGGAATGAAATGCTCTGAACTAAACTGCACAATGCCGCAACCATCCACCTACAAACAAAATCGGATGCACATGGCTAAAAAATCCCAAATCCGCACAAACCCTAGATCTGAAATCCCCAAATATGCAGACTTTACTAACCTCGTCCTCCGCGGCTGAAGTCGCCAAGCACTCAGTCGTCGAGGACATGGACGCCATCTTCCTTTCCTAGCTCTCCAGCACCGAGCTGCCGAAATCGCCTGAGTAGCCGCCTCCTCCTACACTTTGTTCTTAGCGTTGGGAGGAAGAAGAAAACCGAGAGAGATAACTGTTCGGTCAGCCCCACATGTAAGCAGGGGCAAACTTGTCCCAAAATTGTCCCGAAAACGGTCAAACCACTTTGACTGGACGGAAACGGCGCGGAGGGGTATTTCTGAAGTGGCACCAGACGGAAGAGGGGCAAAGTTGAGCACATGTTTTTTTAGGGGTAAAGCTGAGACTGGGGCAAGATTAGGGGGAAAAATGGAATTGGCCCTAGATCAATACGCTTAATTGGACTTTCACAAAGTACATACCTTGATAAAGTTTTGAAAAAGTTCAAAATGGATCAAGTAAAGAAAGGGTTCTTGCTTGTAATACAAGGTGTGAAACTGAGTCAGACTCAATGCCTGACCACTGCAGAAGATAGAGAGAAAATGAAAGAAGTTCCCTATGCTTCAGCCATAGGCTCTATCATGTATGCAATGTTGTGTACCAGACCTGATGTGTGCCTTGCTATTAGTTTAGCAGGAGGTACCAAAGTAATCCAGAGTGGATCATCGGACAGCGTCAAGAACATCTGAAATACTTGAAAAGGACTAAGGATATGTTTCTCGTTTATGGAGGTGACAAAGAGCTAGTCGTAAATGGTTACGTCGATGCAAGCTTTGACACTGATCCGGACGATTCTAAATCTCAAACCGGATACGTGTTTATATTGAACGGTGGAGCTGTCAGTTGGTGCAGTTCTAAACAAAGCGTCGTAGCGGGATCTACATGTGAAGCGGAGTACATAGCTGCTTCGGAAGCAGCAAATGAAGGAGTCTGGATGAAGGAGTTCATATCCGATCTAGGTGTCGTACCTTGTGCATCGGGTCCAATGAAAATCTTTTGTGACAATACTGGTGCAATTGCCTTAGCAAAGGAATCTAGATTTCACAAGGGAACCAAGCACATCAAGAGACGCTTCAATTCCATCCGGGACCAAGTCCAGGTGGGAGACATAGAGATTTGCAAGATACATACGGATCTGAATGTTGCAGACCCGTTGACTAAGCCTCTTCCACGAGCAAAACATGATCAACACCAAGGCTCCATGGGTGTTAGAATCATTCTTGTGTAATCTAGATTATTGACTCTAGTGCAAGTGGGAGATGAAGGAAATATGCCCTAGAGGCAATAATAAAGTTATTATTTATTTCCTCATATCATGATAAATGTTTATTATTCATGCTAGAATTGTATTACCGGAAACATAATACATGTGTGAATACATAGACAAACATAGTGTCACTAGTATGCCTCTACTTGACTAGCTCGTAAATCAAAGATGGTTAAGTTTCCTAACCATAGACATGAGTTGTCATTTGATTAACGGGATCACATCATTAGGAGAATGATGTGATTGACTTGACCCATTCCGTTAGCTTAGCACTTGATCATTTAGTATGTTGCTATTGCTTTCTTCATGACTTATACATGTTCCTATGACTATGAGATTATGTAACTCCCGCTTACCGGAGGAACACTTTGTGTGCTACCAAACGTCACAACATAACTGGGTGATTGTAAAGGTGCTCTACAGGTGTCTCCAAAGGTATTTGTTGAGTTGACGTATTTCGAGATTAGGATTTGTCACTCCGATTGTCGGAGAGGTATCTCTGGGCCCTCTCGGTAATGCACATCACTATAAGCCTTGCAAGCAATGTAGCTAATGAGTTAGTTACGAGATTATGCATTACGTAACGAGTAAAGAGACTTGCCGGTAACGAGATTGAACTAGGTATTGAGATACCAACGATCGAATCTCGGGCAAGTAACATACCGATGACAAAGGGAACAACGTATGTTGTTATGCGGTTTGACCGATAAAGATCTTTGTAGAATATGTAGGAGCCAATATGAGCATCCAGGTTCCGCTATTGGTTATTGACCGGAAACAGGTCTAGGTCATGTCTACATAGTTCTCGAACCCGTAGTGTCCGCGCGCTTAAGGTTTCGTTGATAGTTTTATTACGAGTTTATGAGTTTTGATGTACGGAAGGTTGCTCAGAGTCCCGGATGTGATCACGCACTTGACGAGGAGTCTCGAAATGGTCGAGACATAAAGATTGATATATTGGACGACTATATTTGGACACCGAAAAGGTTCCGGGTGAGATTGGGACAATACCAGAGCTCCGGGAGGTTATCGGAACCCCCCGGTAGGTATATGGGCCTTATTAGGCTTTAATGGAAAGGAGGGACAAGAAGCAAAGGAGGGGGCGCCCCCCCAAGCCCAATCCGAATTGGGAGGGGGGCTGCCCCCCTTTCCTTCTTCCCTTCCCCCTCTTCTTTCCCTCTCCCTCTCCTACTAAGAAAGGGGGGAGTCCTACTCCCGGTTGGGGTTGGACTCCCCCCTAGGGCGCGCCACCCCCCTTTGGCCGGCCCCCTCCTCCACTCCTTTATATACGGGGGCACCCCATAGACAACAATTGATCTCTTGATCTCCTAGCCGTGTGTGGTGCCCCCCTCCACCAAAGTCCTCGATAATATTGTAGCGGTGCTTAGGCGAAGCCCTACGACAGTAGAACATCAAGATCGTCACCGCGCCGTCGTGCTGATGAAACTCTTCCCCGACATTCTGCTGGATCGGAGTATGTGGAACGTCATCGAGCTGAACGTGTGCTAGAACTCGGAGGTGCCGTAGTTTCGGTGCTTGATCGGTCGGGCCGTGAAGACGTACGACTACATCAACCGCGCTCTTCTAACGCTGCCGCTTTCGGTCTACGAGGGTACGTGGACAACACTCTCCCCTCTCGTTGCTATGCATCACCATGATCTTGCGTGTGCGTAGGAATTTTTTTTGAAATTACTACGTTCCCCAACAATTATGAATTTATAATGAGTTCAAAACAGTACCAAAAGTGGTGATTTATTTTTTTATACTAATGGAGCTTACGAGTTTTTTGTTGAGTTTTGTGTTGTGAAGTTTTCAAGTTTTGGGTAAAGATTCGATGGACTATGGAATAAGGAGTGGCAAGAGCCTAAGCTTGGGGATGCCCAAGGGACCCCAAGGTAATATTCAAGGACAACCAAGAGCCTAAGCTTGGGGATGCCCCGGATGGCATCCCCTCTTTCAACTTCGTTCATCGGTAACTTTACTTGGAGCTATATTTTTATTCACCACATGATATGTGTTTTGCTTGGAGCGTCATGTCATTTTATTTTGTTTTGCTTGCTATTTGAATAATATCCCAAGATCTTAAATTCTTAAATGTTAGATAGTCTTCACATAGTTGCATAATTATTCGATTACTCATTGATCTTCACTTATATCTTTCGGAGTAGTTTGTCATTTGCTCTAGTGCTTCACTTATATCTTTTTAGAGCATGATGGTAGTTTTATTTTGAAGAAATTGATGAACTCGTATGCGTCACTTATATTATTTTGAGAGTCTTAAACTGCATGGTAATTTTCTTAGGTTATGAATTTAGTCCTAATATGATGGGTATCCAAGAGGGATATAATAAAAACTTTCACATAAAGTGCATTGAATACTATGAGAAGTTTGATTCTTTATGATTGTTTTGAGATATGAGGATGGTGATATTAGAGTCATGCTAGTGAGTAATTGTGAATTTGAGGAATACTTGTGTTGAGGTTTGTGATTCCCGTAGCATGCACGTATGGTGAACCCTTATGTGATGAAGTCGGAGCATGATTTATTTTTTGATTGTCATCCATTGTGTGGAGGTCGGGATCGCGCGGTGGTTGACTTCTACCAACCCTTCCCCTAGGGGCATGCGTGTAGTACTTGGTTTCGACGACTAATAGATTTTTGCAATAAGTATGTGAGTTCTTTATGACTAATGTTGAGTCCATGGATTATACGCACTCTCACCCTTCCACCATTGCTAGCCTCTCTTGTACCCCGCAACTTTTGTCGGTACCTGATACGTCTCCAACGTATCTATAATTTTTGATTGTTCCATGCTATTATATTACCCGTTTTGGATGTTTATGGGCTTTAGTTTACACATTTATATAATTTTTGGGACTAACCTACTAACCGGAGGCCCAACCAATATTGCTGTTTTTTGCCTATTTCAGTGTTTCGAAGAAAAGGAATATCGAATGGAGTCCAAATGGAATGAAACCTTCGGGAGCATGATTTTGGAACAAACGTGATCCAGAGGACTTGGAGTGCAAGTCAAGAAGCAGCCGAGGCGGCCACGAGGGTGGAGGGCACGCCCACCCCTACAGGGCGCGCCCCCTATCTCGTGGGCCCCTCGGGCGGCCACGGACCTACTTCTTCCTCCTATATATACCCACATACCCCGAAAACATCAGGGGAGCCCACGAAAAACTATTTTCGCCACCGTAACGTTCTGTATCCGCGAGATCCCATCTTGGAGCCTTCGTCGGCGCTCCGCTGGAGGAGGAATCAACCACAGAGGGCTTCTACATCAACACCATAGCCCCTCCGATGAGTTGTGAGTAGTTTACCACAGACCTTCTGGTCCATAGTTATTGGCTAGATGGCTTCTTCTCTCTTTTTGGATCTCAATACCATGTTCTCCTCGATCTTCTTGGAGATCTATTCGATGTAACTCTTTTTGCGGTGTGTTTGTCGAGATTCGATGAATTGTGGGTTTATGATCAAGTTTATCTCTGAGAAATATTTGAATCTCCTCTGAATTGTTTTATGTGTGATTAAGTTATCTTTGCAAGTCTCTTCGAATTATCAGTTTGGTTTGGCCTACTAGACTGATCTTTCTTGCAATGGGAGAAGTTCTTAGCTTTGGGTTCAATCCTGCGGTGTCCTTTCCCAAATGACAGAGAGGCGATGAAAACACGTATTGTCTTGTTGCCATCGAGGATAAAAGATGGGGTTTATATCATATTGCATGAGTTTATCCCTCTACATCATGTCATCTTTCTTAATCGTTACTCTGTTCTTTATGAACTTAATACTCTAGATGCATCTTTGGATAGCGGTCGATGTGTGAAGTAATAGTAGTAGATGCAGGCGAGTCGGTCTACTTGTCGCGACGTGATGCCTATATACATGATCATGCTTAGATAATCTCATAATTATTCGCTTTTCTATCAATTGCTTGATAGTAATTTGTTCACCCATCATAATACTTATGCTATCTCGAGAGAAGCCACTAGTGAAACCTATGGCCCCCGGGTCTATCTTTTATCATATAAGCTTTCAATCTACTTTTATTTGCATCTTTACTTTTCCAATCTATATTATAAAAATACCAAAAATATATTTATCTAATCATACTATCTCTATCAGATCTCACTTCCATGAAGTGGCGTGAAGGATCGACAACCCCTTTATTGCGTTGGTTGCGAGTTCTTTGTTTGTTTGTGTAGGTGCGTGGGACTTTTGAGGAGCCTCCTACTGGATTGATACCTTGGTTCTCAAAAACTGAGGGAAATAGTTACGCTACTATTGCTGCATCACCCTTTCCTCTTCAAGGAAAACCAACGCAAGCTCAAGACGTAGCAAGAAGGATTTCTGGGCGCCGTTGCCGGGAGGTCTTCGCTCAAGTCAAGACATACCAAGTACCCATCACAAACTCATCTCCCTTGCATTTACATTATTTGCCATTTGCCTCTCGTTTTCCTCTCCCCCACTTCACCCTTGCCGTTTTATTCGCCCTCTCTTTCCCAATCTCCTCTCTCTTTCGTTTGCCTTTTTCTGTTTGCTTGTGTGTTGG
This sequence comes from Aegilops speltoides, assembly GCA_021437245.1. Classification (NCBI taxonomy): domain Eukaryota; kingdom Viridiplantae; phylum Streptophyta; class Magnoliopsida; order Poales; family Poaceae; genus Aegilops; species Aegilops speltoides. The sequence continues at coordinate 348,843,360 of CM038145.1, read as the reverse complement.
ATTACTTGTCGCGATGGCGCAAGATAATACCAAATTGTGTGATTTCTCCAACACCAATAATAATGATTTCCTTAGTACTCTGATTGCTCCTCTTAATGATGTTGAGTCTTGTGAAATCAATACTGCTTTGCTGAATCTTGTTATGAAAGATCAATTCGCCGGCCTTCCTAGTGAAGATGCCGCTACCCATCTAAACAACTTTGTTGATTTGTGTGATATGCAAAAGAAGAAAGATACGGATAATGATATTGTTAAATTGAAGTTATTTCTGTTTTCACTTAGAGATCGTGCTAAAGTTTGGTTTTCATCTTTGCATAAAAATAGTATTGATTCTTGGAACAAGTGCAAAGATGCTTTTATCTCTAAATATTTTCCTCCCGCTAAGATCATCACTCTTAGGAACGATATTATGAATTTTAAACAACTTGATCATGAGCATGTTGCCCAATCTTGGGAAAGAATGAAATTGATGATTCGCAATTGCCCTACTCATGGTTTGAATTTATGGATGATCATACAAAATTTTTATGCCGGATTGAATTTTGCTTCTAGAAATCTTTTAGATTCGGCCACGGGAGGCATGTTTATGGAAATCACTTTGGGAGATGCTACAAAACTACTTGATAATATTATGGCTAATTATTCTCAATGGCACACCGAAAGATCTACTAGTAAAAAAGTGCATGCTATAGAAGAAATTAATGTTTTGAGTGGAAAGATGGATGAACTTATGAAATTGTTTGCTACTAAGAGTGCTTCTATTGATCCCAATGATATGCCTTTGTCTACTTTGATTGAGAATAATAATGAATCTATGGATGTGAATTTTGTTGGTAGGAATAGTTTCGGAAACAATGCTTATAGAGGAAACCTTAATCCTAGACAGTTCCCTAGTAATTCCTCTAATAGTTATGGAATTTCCTACAATAATTCTTATGGTAATTTTAATAAGATGCCCTCTGATTTTGAGAATAGTGTGAAAGAATTTATGATCTCTCAAAAGAGTTTTAATGCCTTGCTTGAAGAAAATTTGCTTAAAGTTGATGATTTGGCTAGGAACGTTGATAGACTCTCGCTTGATGTTGATTCTTTGAAACTTAGATCTACTTCTCCTAAGCATGATATCAATGAGTCTCTCAAAGTAAATGAGAGTGTCCATTGATGAGTGCAAAGAAAGAACCGCTAGATTGCGTGCTAAGAAAGATTGCTTTGTAAAGGCGTGTTCTTTTAGTTCTTGATGCTAATTTTGGTAAAAGTGGGATTGGAGATTTCAAGACTTTAAATAGCATTGAACCCACTATCTTGGATTTCAAGGAATTTGATTATGATAATTGTTCTTTAGAAGGTTGTATTTCCTTGTTGCAATCCGTTGTGAAGTCTCCACATGCTTATAGTCAAAATAAAGCTTTTACCAAACATATTGTTGATGCCTTGATGCAATCTTTTGATGAAAAACTTAATTTGGAAGTTTCTATACCTAGAAAACTTAATGATGAGCGGGAACCTACAATAAAGATTAAAATTAAAGATCATGAGTGTTATGCTTTATGTGATTTGGGTGCTAGTGTTTCCACGATTCCGAAAACTCTATGTGATATTCTAGGTTTCCATGATCTTGATGATTGCTCTTTAAATTTGCACCTTGCGGATTCCACCATTAAAAAGCATATGTGAAGGATCAATGATGTTCTGATTTTTGCAAATAGAAATTTGGTGCCCGTAGATTTTATCGTTCTTGATGTAGATTGCAATCTTTCTTGCCCTATTATTCTTGGTAGACCTTTTCTTAGAACGATTGGCGCGATTATTGATATGAAGGAAGGGAGTATTAGATTCCAATTTCCATTAAGGAAAGGCATGGAGCACTTTCCAAGAAAGAAAGTTAAATTACCTTATGAATCTATCATGCGAGCTAGTTATGAATTGAGTGCCAAAGATGGCACTACTTAGATCTATCCTCGCTTTTATGCCTAGCTAGGGGCGTTAAACGATAACGCTAGTTGGGAGGCAACCCAATTTTATTTGTGTTTTTGTTTTTGTTTCTGTTTAGTAATAAATTTTGCATCTACCTTCTGTTTAGATGTGTTTTTATGTTTTAATTAGTGTTTGTGCCAAGTAGAACCTATAGGATAACCTATGGTGATAGCTAATTTGATTCTGCTGAAAAACAGAAACTTTGCACGCACGAATTAGTTTTGTTAAATCATAGAAAAGTGATTTTGTGTTGATTCGTTTTTCTGTAGATCAATAGACAAATTGTCCAGGACTTCCTATTTTGTTAGGAGTTTTAGAGTTCCATAAGTATTCTTGGGTTACAGATTTCTACAGACTGTTCTGTTTTTGACAGATTCTGTTACACATGTGTTGTTTGCTTATTTTGATGCATCTATGGCTAGTATTAAGTGGTATGAACCATAGAGAACTTGGAATACAGTAGGTTTAACACCAATATAAATAAATAATGAGTTCATTACAGTACCTTATGTGGTGGTTTTTCTTTCTTTCACTAACGGAGCTTATGAGATTTCCTGGTGAGTTTTGTGTTGTGAAGTTTTCAAGTTTTGGGTAAAGATTTGATGGACTATGGAATAAGGAGTGGCAAAAGCCTAAGCTTGGGGATGCCCATGGCACCCAATATATTCAAGAATAGCCAAAAACCTAAGCTTGGGGATGCCCCCGGAAGGCATCCCCTCTTTCGTCTTCGTTCATTGGTAACTTTACTTGGAGCTATATTTTTATTCGTCACATGATATATGTTTTGCTTGGAGCGTCTTGTATGATATTAGTCTTTGCTTTTTAGTTTACCACAATCATCCTTGCTGTACACACCTTTTGGTATAAGCCCACTTGATTAGAATTTATTAGAATACTTTCTATGTGCTTCACTTATATCTTTTGAGCTAGATAGTATTTGCTCTAGTGCTTCACTTATATCTTTTAGAGAACGGCGGTGGCTTAATTTTGTAGAAATTATTAGTCTCTCATGCTTCACTTATATTATTTTGAGAGTCTCTAAGAACAGCATGGTATTTTCTATGGTTATGAATTTGGTCCTATAATGATGAGCATCCAAGTTGGGTATAATAAAAACTATCATAGAAAGTGCATTAAACTCTAGGATCAATTTGATGCTTGATAATTGTTTTGAGATATAAAGGTGGAAATATTAGAGTCATGCTAGTGGATAATTATGAAATTGAGAAATACTTGTGTTGAAGTTGCAAGTCCCGTAGCATGCACGTATGGTAAAAGTTGTGTGACAAAATTGTTGCATGAGGTGCTCTTTTGATTGCCTGCCTTATGAGTGGAGGTCGGGATCGCGCAATGGTTAACTCCTACCAACCCTTCCCCTAGGAGCATGCATAGTAGTACTTTGCTTCGAGGGCAAGTAAACTTTTGCAATAAGTATATGAGTTCTTTATGACTAATGTGAGTCCATGGATATACGCACACTCACCCTTCCGTTTTGCTAGCCTCTATTATAACGCGCAACTTTCGCCGGTATCATGCACCCATTATTTACCTTCCTCAAAAAAGCCACCATACCTACCTGTTATGGCATTTCCATAGCCATTCCAAGATATATTGCCATGCAACTTTCCACCGTTCCATTATTATGACACGCATCATCATTGTCATATTGCTCTTTGCATGATCATGTAGTTGACATCGTATTTGTGGCAAAGCCACCTTCATAATTTTCATACATGTCGCTCTTGATTCATTGCATATCCCGATACACCGCCGGAGTCATTCATATAGAGTCATATCTTGTTCTAGTTTTGAGTTGTAATTCTTGAGTTGTAAATCAATAAAAGTGTGATGATCTTCATTATTAGAGCATTGTCCCAGTGAGGAAAGGATGATGAAGACTATGATTCCCCCACAAGTCGGGATGAGACTTCGGACTTTATAAAAAAAGGAAAAAAAAGAGAAAGGCCAAAAAAAGAGAAAGGCCAAAAAGAAAAAAAGGAAAAGAAAAAAAGAAAGGAAAAAAAGAGAAAAAAAATAATGCGAGAATTTGGATCTGAATCATTTGGATCTGAACAATCATGCCACAATAAAATTACATTGAGAATTATGCTAGGTAGCATTCCACATCAAAAATTCTGTTTTTATCATTTACCTACTCGAGGGCGAGCAGGAATTAAGCTTGGGGATGCTTGATACGTCTCCAACGTATCTATAATTTTGATTGTTCCATGCTATTATATTACCCGTTTTGGATGTTTATGGGCTTTACTTTACACATTTATATCATTTTGGGACTAACCTACTAACGAGAGGCCCAGCCCGTATTCTTTTTTTCTTTTGCCTATTTTAGTGTTTCGAAGAAAAGGAATATCAAACGGAGTCCAAACGGAATGAAACCTTCATGAGCGTGATTTTTGGAACAAACATGATCCAGAGGACTTGGAGTGCAAGTCAAGAAGCAGTCGAGGCGGCCATGAGGGTGGAGGGCGCGCCCACCCCTACAGGGCGCGCCCCCTATCTCGTGGGCCCCTCGGGCGGCCACCGACGTACTTCTTCCTCCTATATATACCCACCTACCCCGAAAACATCAGGGGAGCCCACAAAAAACTATTTCCACCGCCGTAACCTTCTGTATCCGTGAGATCCCACCTTGGAGCCTTCGCCGGCACTCCGCCGGAGGCGGAATCGACCATGGAGGGCTTCTACATCAACACCATAGCCCCTCCGATGAGTTGTGAGTAGTTTACCACAGACCTTCGGGTCCATAGTTATTATCTAGATGGCTTCTTCTCTCTTTTTGGATATCAATACCATGTTCTCCTTGATCTTCTTGGAGATCTATTCGATGTAACTCTTTTTGCGGTGTGTTTGTCGAGATCCGATGAGTTGCGGGTTTATGATCAAGTTTATCTATGAGAAATATTTCAATCTCCTCTGAATTCTTTTATGTGTGATTAAGTTATCTTGGCAAGTCTCTTCGAATTATCAGTTTGGTTTGGCCTACTAGATTGATCTTTCTTGCAATGGAAGAAGTGCTTAGCTTTGGGTTCAATCTTGCGGTGTCCTTTCCCAAATGATGAGGGGCAGCAAAACACGTATTGTATTGTTGCCATCGAGGATAAAAGATGGGGTTTATATCATATTGCATGAGTTTATCCTCTACATCATGCCATATTTCTTAATCGTTACTCTGTTCTTTATGAACTTAATACTCTAGATGCATGCTGGATAGCGGTCGATGTGTGGAGTAATAGTAGTAGATGCAGGCAGGAGTCGGTCTACTTGTCGCGGACGTGATGCCTATATACATGATCATGCCTAGATAATCTCATAATTATTCGCTTTTCTATCAATTGCTCGACAGTAATTTATTCACCCACCGTAATAATTATGCTATCTTGAGAGAAGACACTAGTGAAACCTATGGCCCCCGGGTCTATCTTTTATCATATAAGCTTTCAATCTACTTTTATTTACATCTTTACTTTTCCAATCTATATTATAAAAATACCAAAAATATATTTATCTTATCATACTATCTCTATCAGATCTCACTTTCGCAAGTGGCCATGAAGGGATTGACAACCCCTTTATTGCGTTGGTTGCGAGTTCTTTGTTTGTTTGTGTAGGTGCGTGGGACTTTTGAGGAGCCTCCTACTGGATTGATACCTTGGTTCTCAAAAACTGAGGGAAATACTTACGCTACTATTGCTGCATCACCCTTTCCTCTTCAAGGAAAACCAACGCAAGCTCAAGACGTAGCAGTACCATACACCCACCATTTACCTTCCTCAAAACAGCAACCATACCTACCTATTATGGCATTTCCATAGCAATCCCGAGATATATTGCCATGCAAATTTCCACTGTTCCGTTTGTTATGATGCTCCATCTTTGTCATATTGCTTTGCATTATCATGTAGTTGACACCGTATTTGTGGCAAAGCCACCGGTCATACTTCTTTCATACATGTCACTCTTGATTCATTGCACATCCCGGTACACCGCCGGAGGCATTCACATAGAGTCATATTTTCTTATAAGTATCGAGTTGTAATTCTTGAGTTGTAATTAAATAAAAGTGTGATGATCTTCATTACTATAGCATTCTCGAGGAAAGGATGATGGAGACTATGATTCCCCCACAAGTCGGGATGAGACTCCGGACGAAAAATAAAACAAAAAAGAGGCCAAAAAAAGAGAAGGCCAAAAAAAACAAAAAAAATGAGAGAAAAAGAGAGAAGGGGCAATGCTACTATCCTTTACCACACTTGTGTTTCAAAGTAGCACCATGATCTTCATGATAGAGAGTCTCCTATGTTGTCACTTTCATATACTAGTGGGAATATTTTATTATAGAACTTGGCCTGTATATTCCAATGATGGGCTTCCTCAAAATGCCCTAGGTCTTCATGAGCAAGCAAGTTGGATGCACACCCACTTAGTTTCTTTTTGAGCTTTCATACACTTATAGCTCTAGTGCATCCGTTGCATGGCAATCCCTACTCACTCACATTGATATCTATTGATGGGCATCTCCATAGCCCGTTGATACACCTAGTTGATGTGAGACTATCTCCCTCCATTCGTCTTCTCCACAACCACCATTCTATTCCACCTATAGTGTTATGTCCATGGCTCACGCTCATGTATTGCGAAAGTTGAAAAAGTTTGAGAATACTGAAGTATGAAACAATTGCTTGGCTGAAACCGGGGTTGTGCATGATTTGAATATTTTGTGTGATTAAGATAGAGCATAGCCAGACTATATGATTTTGTAGGGATAACTTTCTTTGGCCATGTTATTTTGAGAACACATGATTGCTTTGTTAGTATGCTTGAAGTATTACTATTTTTAGGTCAATATTAAACTTTTGTTTTGAATCTTATGGATCTGAATATTAAGGTAAACCTAACCATAGCATGAAACATATGGATCCAAATCAGCCCCTTACGAAGCAACGCATAAACTAGGGTTTAAGCGTCTGTCACTCTAGCAACCCATCATCTACTTATTACTTCCCAATGCCTTCCTCTAGGCCCAAAGAATGGTGAAGTGTTATGTAGTCGACGTTCACATAACACCACTAGAGGTTAGACAACATACATCTCATCAAAATATCGAACGAATACCAAATTCACATGACTACTAATAGCAAGACTTCTCCCTTGTCCTCAGGAACAAACGTAATTACTCACAAAGCATATTCATGTTCATAATCAAAGGGGATATAATGTGCATAAAGGATCTGAACATATGATCTTCCACCAAATAAACCAACTAGCATCAACTACAAGGAGTAATCAACACTACTAGCAACCTACTAGCACCAATCCTGGACTTGGAGACAAGAATTGGATACAAGAGATGAACTAGGGTTTGGAGATGAGATGGTGCTGGTGAAGATGTTGATGGAGATTGCCCTCTCCCGATGAGAGGAGCATTGGTGATGAAGATGGTGATGATTTCCCCCTCCCGGAGGGAAGTTGAAGGAAATATGCCCTAGAGGCAATAATAAAGTTATTATATATTTCCTCATATCATGATAAATGTTTATTATTCATGCTAGAATTGTATTAACCGGAAACATAATACATGTGTGAATATATAGACAAACAGAGTGTCACTAGTATGCCTCTACTTGACTAGCTTGTTAATCAAAGATGGTTATGTTTCCTAACCATGAACAAGGAGTTGTTATTTGATTAACAAGGTCACATCATTAGTTGAATGATCTGATTGACATGACCCATTCCGTTAGCTTAGCACACGATCGTTTAGTATGTTGCTACCGCTTTTATCCATGACTTATACATGTTCCTATAACTATGAGATTATGCAACTCCGTTTACGGAGGAACACTTTGGTGCTACCAAACGTCACAACGTAATCGGGTGATTATAAAGGAGTACTACAGTGTCTCCAAAGGCGGATGTTGGGTTGGCGTATTTGAGATTAGGTTTTGTCACTCCGATTGTCGGAGAGGTATCTCTGGGCCCTCTCGAAGAATACACATCACTTAAGCCTTGCAAGCATTACAACTAATGAGTTAGCTGTGAGATGATGTATTACGGAACGAGTAAAGAGACTTGCCGGTAACGAGATTGAACTAGGTATTGGATACCGACGATCGAATCTCGGGCAAGTAACATACCGATGACAAAGGAACAACGTATGTTGTTATGCGATCGACCGATAAAGATCTTCGTAGAATATGTAGGAGCCAATATGGGCATCCAGGTCCCGCTATTGGTTATTGACCGAGAGGCGTGTCTCGGTCATGTCTACATTGTTCTCGAACCGTAGGGTCCGCACGCTTAAGGTTTCGATGATGGTTATATTATGAGTTCGTGTATTTTGATGTACCGAAGAAGTTGAGTCCCGATGTGATCACGGACATGACGAGGAGTCTCGAAATGGTCGAGACATAAAGATTGATATATTGGGCGGCTATATTCGAACACGGAAAGGTTCGGAAGTTTCGGAAAAACGGAGTGGAGGTTACCGAACCCCGGGAAGTTATGGGCCTTAGTGGGCCAAGAGGGAGAGAGAGGCCGCACCAGAGGTGGCGCGCCCCTGGGAGTCCGAATAGGACAAGGAGGGGGCGCGCCCCCTCCCTCTCCTCTCCTCTCCTTCCTTCCCCTTCCTCCTTCCTAGTTGGACTAGGAAAGGGAGTCCTACTCCCACTAGGAGGAGGACTCCCCCCTTGGCGCGCCTCCTAGGGCCGGCCGGCCCTCCCCTTGCTCCTTTATATCACGGGGCAGGGGGCACCCTAGAACACACAAGTTGATCCTTGAGATCGTTCCTTAGCCGTGTGCGGTGCCCCCTCCACCATAATCCACCTCGGTCATATCGTGGCGGTGCTTAGGCGAAGCCTGCGACGGTAGAACATCAAGATCGTCACCACGCCGTCGTCTTGTGGAACTCTCCTCCCCGAGCTCTGCTGGATCGGAGCCCGAGGAGCATCACCGAGCTGTCGCGTGTCAAGAACTCGGGGCGCCGAGTAACGCTTGGCGCTGGATCGGTTGGATCGCGAGGAGAACGTCGACTACTTCCTCTACGTTGTGAACGCTTCGCTTGGTCTCACGAGTGCGTGAGACAACACTCTCCCTCTCGTTGCTATGCATCACCATGATCTTGCATGTGCGTAGGAAATTTTTGAAATTACTACGTTCCCCAACAAAGGTATCCGAGCCTAGGTTTTTATGGTTTGATGTTTTGCAGAGTAGAACACAAGTGAGTTGTGGGCGATACAAGTCATACTACCTACCAGCATGTCATATTTTGGTTCAGCGGTATTGTGAGATGAAGCGGCCCGGACCGACATTACGCGTACGCTTACGCGAGACTGGTTTCACCGTTACAAGCACTTGTGCTTAAAGGTGACTGGCGGGTGTCTGTCTCTCTCACTTTAGTTGAACCGAGTATGGCTACGCCGGTCCTTGAGAAGGTTAAACGAGTCTATTTGACGAAATATCGTTGTGGTTTTGATGCGTGGGTGAGATTGGTTCTTGCTTAAGCCCGTAGGAGCCACGTAAAATTTGCAACAACAAAGTAGAGGACGTCTAACTTGTTTTTGCAGGGCATGTTGTGATGTGATATGGTCAAGACGTGATGCTATATTTTATTGTATGAGACGATCATGTTTTGTAACCGAAGTTATCGGCAACTGGCTGGAGCCATATGGTTGTCGCTTTATTGTATGAAATGCAACGCATACATAATTGCTTTACTTTATCACTAAGCGGTAGCGATAGTCGTAGAAGCAATAGGTGGCGTAGACGACAACGATGCTACGATGGAGATCAAGGTGTCGCGCCGGTGACGATGGTGATCACGACGGTGCTTCGGAGATGGAGATCACAAGCACAAGATGATGATGGCCATATCATATCACTTATATTGATTGCATGTGATGTTTATCCTTTATGCATCTTATCTTGCTTTGATTGACGGTAGCATTTTAAGATGATCTCTCACTAAAAATTATCAAGTAGTGTTCTCCCTGAGTATGCACCGTTGCCAAAGTTAAATCGTGCCCGGACACCACGTGATGATCGGGTGTGATAAGCTCTACGTCCATCTACAATGGGTGCAAGCCAGTTTTGCACACGCAGAATACTCAGGTTATACTTGACGAGCCTAGCATATGATCGAGCGTGAATCATATAGTAGATATGATCAACATAAGATGTTCACCATTGAAAACTACTCCATCTCACGTGATGATCGGTTATGGTTTAGTTGATTTGGATCACGTGATCACTTAGATGACTAGAGAGATGTCTGTCTAAGTGGGAGTTCTTAAGTAATATGATTAGTTGAACTTAAATTTATCATGAACTTAGTCCTGGTAGTATTTTGCAAATTATGTTGTAGATCAATAGCTCGCGTTGTTGCTTTCATATGTTTGTTTTTTGATATGTTCCTAGAAAATTGTGTTGAAAATGTTAGTAGCAATGATGCGGATTCGATCCGTGATCGGAGGTTTATCCTCATTGCTGCCGTAAGAATTATGTCCTTAATGTACCGCTAGGTGACGGACCTATTGCGGAGCGGATGCAAACGTTATGAGCGTTTGGCTAGCTCAATATGATGACTACTTGATAGTTTAAGTGCACCATGCTTAACAGCTTAGAATCGGGACTTCAAAGGCGTTTTGAGCGTCATGGACCATATGAGATGTTCCAGAGTTGAAGTTAATATTTCAAGCAAATACCGAGTTGAGAGATATGAAGTCTTCAACAAGTTCTATAGCTAAAAGATGGAGGAGAATCGCTCAACTAGTGAGCATGTACACAGATTATGCGGGTACTACAATCGCTGAATCAAGTGGGAGTTAATCTTCCGGATAAGATAGTGATTGATGAATTCTCTAGTCACCATCACCAAGTTAGTAGAACTTCGTGATGAACTATAGTATGCAAGGGATGATGAAAATAATTCCCGAGTTTTTCATGATGATAAAATCGATGAAGGTAGAAATCAAGAAAGAACATCAAGTGTTGATGGTTAACAAGACCACTAGTTTCAAGAAAAGGGCAAAGGGATAGAAGGGAACTTCAAGAAGAACGGCAAGCAAGTTGCTTCTCAAGTGAAGAATCCCAAGTCTGGACCTAAGCACGAGACTAAGTGCTTCTACTGCAAAGGGACTGTTTCTTTGAAGCGTAACTACCCGGTATTTGGCGGATAAGAAGGATGGCAAAGTAAACAAAGGTATATTTGATATACATGTTATTGATGTGTACTTTACTAGTGTTTATAGCAACCCCGGTATTTGGTACTGGTTCGCCACTAAGAGTAGTAACTCAAACGGGAGTTGCGAATAAATGAAACTAGTTAAGGGTGAAGTGACGATGTGTGTTGAAAGTAGTTTCAAGATTGATATGATCATCATCGCACACTCCCTATACTTTCGGGATTAGTGTTGAACCTAAATAAATGTTATTTGGTGTTTGCGTTGAGCATGAATATGATTTGATCGTGTTTATTGCAATACGCTTATTCATTTAAGTAAGAGAATAAACTGTTGTTCATTTACATGAATAAAACTTTATATGGTTACACACCCAATGAAAATGGTTCATTGCATCTCGATCGTAGTGATACACATATTCATAATATTGAAACCAAAAGATGCAAAGTTAATAATGATAGTGCAACTTATTTGTGGCACTGCCGTTTATGTCATATTGGTGTAAAGCGCATGAAGAAACTCCATGCTGATGGGATTTTGGAATCACTTGATTATGAATCACTTGATGCTTGCGAACCATGCCTCATGGGCAAGATGTCTAAGACTCCGTTCTCCGGAACAGTGGAGCGAGCAACTGACTTATTGGAAATAATACATACTGATGTATGTGATCCAATGAGTGTTAAGGCTCGCGGCGAGTATCGTTATTTTCTAACCTTCACAGATAATTTGAGCAGATATTGGTATATCTACTTGATGAAACATAAGTCTGAAATAGTTGAAAGGTTCAAAGAATTTCAGAGTGAAGTGGAAGAATCATCGTAACAAGAAAATAAAATTTCTGCGATCTGATCACAGAGACAAATATTTGAGTTACGAGTTTGGTCTTCAATTAAAACAATGAGGAATAGTTTCACAGCTCACGCCACCTGGAACACCACATCGTTATGGTGTGTCCGAACGTCGTAACCGCACTTTATTTGATATGGTGCGATCTATGATGTCTCTTGTCAGTTTACCACTATCATTTTGGGGTCATGCATTAGAGACAGCTGCATTCACGTTAAATTGGGCACCATTTAAATCCGTTGAGACGACACTATATGAACTGTGGTTTAGCAAGAAACCCAAGTTGTCGTTTCTTAAAGTTTGGAGTTGCGATGCTTATGTGAAAAAGTTTCATCCTGATAAGCTCGAACCCAAATCGGAGAAGTGCGTCTTCATAGAATACCCAAAGGAAATTGTTGGGTACACCTTCTATCACAGATCCGAAGGCAAGATATTCGTTGCTTAAAATGGATCCTTTCTAGAGAAGGAGTTTCTCTCGAAAGAAGTGAGTGGGAGGAATGTAGAACTTGATGAGGTAACTGTACCTGTTCCCTTATTGGAAAGTAGTTCATCACATAAATCTTTTCTTGTGAATACTATACCAATTAGTGAGGAAGCTAATGATGATGATCATGTAACTTCAGATCAAGTTACTACCGAATCTCGTAGGTAAACCAGAGTGAGATCTGCACCAGAGTGGTACGGTAATCCTGTTCTGGAAGTCATGTAACTAGACCATGATGAACCTACGAACTATGAGGAAGCGATGATGAGCCCAGATTCATGAAATGGCTTGAGGCCATGAAATCGAGATGAGATCCATGTATGAGAACAAAGTGTGGACTTTGGTGGAGTTGCCCGATGATCGGCAAGCCATAAAATAAATGGATCTTCAAGAGGAAGACGGACGTTGATAGTAGTGTTACTATCTACAAAGCTCGACTTGTTGCAAAAGGTTTTCGACAAAGTTCAAGATGTTGACTACAATGAGATTTTCTCAAGCTGTAGCGATGCTTAAGTCTGTCCGAATCATGTTAGCAATTGCCACAATTTATGAAATTTGGCAAATGGATGTAAAACTGCATTCTGAATGGTTTTACGGAGGAAGAGTTGTATATGATGCAACCAGAAGGTTTTATCGATCCAAAGGAGCTAACAAAGTGTGCAAGCTCCAATGATCCATCTATGGACTGGTGCAAGCATCTCGGAGTTGGAATATACGCTTTGATGAGTTGATCAAAGTATATAGTTTTATCTGAGACTTATGGTGAAGCCTGTATTTACTAAAAAGTGAGTGGGAGCACTACAAATTTCGATAAGTATATGTGAATGACATATTGTAGATCGGAAATAATGTAGAATTATTCTGCAAAGCATAAAGGAGTGTTTGAAAGAAGTTTTTCAAAGAAAGACCTCGATGAAGCTGCTTACATATTGAGCATCAAGATCTATAGAGATAGATCAAGATGCTTGATAAGTTTTTTCAATGAGTACATACCTTGACAAGATTTTGAAGTAGTTCAAAATGGAACAGCCAAAGAAAGAGTTCTTGCCTATGTTACAAGGTGTGAAATTGAGTAATACTCAAAACCCGACCACGGCAGAAGATAGAAAGAGAATGAAAGTCATTCCCTATGCCTTGGCCATAGGTTCTATAAGTATGCCATGCTGTGTACCAGATCTCATGTATACCCTGCCTTTGAGTTTGGCAAGGAGTACAATAGTGATCTAGGAGTAGATCATCGACAATGGTCAAAATTATCCTTAGTGGAATAAGGATATGTTTCTCGATTATGGAAGTGACAAAAAGGTTCATCGTAAAGGGTTACGTCGATGCAAGTTTTGACACTGATCTGGATGACTCTAAGTCTCGATCTAGATACATATTGAAAGTGGGAGCAATTAGCTAGAGTAGCTTCGTGCGAGCATTGTAGACATAGAAAATTGCAAAATACATAACGGATCTGAATGTGAAAGACCCGTTGACTAAGACTCTCTCACAAGCAAAACATGATCACACCTTAGTACTCTTTGGGTGTTAATCACATAGCGATGTGAACTAGATTACTGAATCTAGTAATCCCTTTGGGTGTTGGTCACATGGCGATGTGAACTATGGGTGTTAATCACATGATGATGTGAACTATCGATGTTAATCACATGGTGATGTGATCTAGATTATTGACTCTAGTGCAAGTGGGAGATGAAGGAAATATGCCCTAGAGGCAATAATAAAGTTATTATATATTTCCTCATATCATGATAAATGTTTATTATTCATGCTAGAATTGTATTAACCGGAAACATAATACATGTGTGAATATATAGACAAACAGTGTCACTAGTATGCCTCTACTTGACTAGCTTGTTAATCAAAGATGGTTATGTTTCCTAACCATGAACAAGGAGTTGTTATTTGATTAACAAGGTCACATCATTAGTTGAATGATCGATTGACATGACCCATTCCGTTAGCTTAGCACACGATCGTTTAGTATGTTGCTACTGCTTTTATCCATGACTTATACATGTTCCTATAACTATGAGATTATGCAACTCCGTTTACGGAGGAACACTTTGGTGCTACCAAACGTCACAACGTAATCGGGTGATTATAAAGGAGTACTACAGGTGTCTCCAAAGGCGATGTTGGGTTGGCGTATTCGAGATTAGGTTTTGTCACTCCGATTGTCGGAGAGGTATCTCTGGGCCCTCTCGGTAATACACATCACTTAAGCCTTGCAAGCATTACAACTAATGAGTTAGTTGTGAGATGATGTATTACGGAACGAGTAAAGAGACTTGCGTAACGAGATTGAACTAGGTATTGGATACCGACGATCGAATCTCGGGCAAGTAACATACCGATGACAAAGGGAACAACGTATGTTGTTATGCGGTCGACCGATAAAGATCTTCGTAGAATATGTAGGAGCCAATATGGGCATCCAGGTCCGCTATTGGTTATTGACCGAGACGTGTCTCGGTCATGTCTACATTGTTCTCGAACCGTAGGGTCCGCACGCTTAAGGTTTCGATGATGGTTATATTATGAGTTTGTGTATTTTGATGTACCGAAGAAGTTCGGAGTCCCGGATGTGATCACGGACATGACGAGGAGTCTCGAAATGGTCGAGACATAAAGATTGATATATTGGACGGCTATATTCGAGACACGGAAAGGTTCCAAGTTTTGAAAAAAACGGAGTGCCGGAGGGTTACCGAACCCCGGGAAGTTATGGGCCTTAGTGGGCCAAGAGGGAGAGAGAGGGCGCATCGGGAGGTGGCGCGCCGCCCAGGGAGTCTGAATAGGACAAGGAGGGGGCGGCCCCCTCCCTCTCCTCTCCCTCTCCTTCCTTCCCCTTCCTCCTTCCTAGTTGGACTAGGAAAGGGGAGTCCTACTACCACTAGGAGGAGGACTCCCCCCTCCCTTGGCGCGCCTCCTAGGGCCGGCCGGCCTTCCCCCTTGCTCCTTTATATATGGGGGCAGGGGGGCACCCTAGAACACACAAGTTGATCCTTGAGATCATTCCTTAGCCGTGTGCGGTGCCCCCCTCCACCATAATCCACCTTGGTCATATCGTAGCGGTGCTTAGGCGAAGCCCTGCGACGGTAGAACATCAAGATCGTCACATCGCCGTCGTGCTGACGGAACTCTCCCTCCCCGAAGCTCTGCTGGATCGGAGCCCGAGGAGCGTCACCGAGCTGTACGCGTGTCAAGAACTCGGAGGCGCCGAGTAACGGCGCTGGGATCGGTTGGATCGCGAGGAGAACGTCGACTACTTCCTCTACGTTGTGAACGCTTCGCTTGGTCTCACGAGGGTACGTAGACAACACTCTCCCCTCTCGTTGCTATGCATCACCATGATCTTGCGTGTGCGTAGGAAATTTTTTGAAATTACTACGTTCCCCAACAGAAGTGTCCCTGGCAGAACAACTCTGCCGGAGCCCTAGATTGGTTCCACCAAGGTTCCGCCTCGTGGCGGCGGAGTCTCATCCTGAAAGGTTGCTTATTATTTTTTTCTCATCGAAAGACTTCATATAGGAGAAGATGGGCGTCGGAGAGCCACCAGGGGGCCCAAGAGGTAGGGGGGCGCCCAGGGGGGAGGGGCGCGCCCCCCACCCTCGCGAGCAGGGTGTAGGCCCCCTGGCCTTCATCTTTGGCGATGATTTTTTCTTTATTTCTTTTAAGATATTCCGTGGAGTTTCAGGACTTTTGGAGTTGCGCAGAATAGGTCTCCAATATTTGCTCCTTTTCCAGCCGGAATTCCAACTGCCGGCATTCCCCCTCTTCATGGTAAGCCTTGTAAAATAAAAGAGAATAGCCATAAGTATTTTGACATATCGTAAAATAACAGCCCATAATGCGATAAATATCGATATAAAAGCATGATGCAAAATGGACATATCAACTCCCCCAAGCTTAGACCTCGCTTGTCCTCAAGCGAAAAGCCGATAACAATAAATATGTCCTCATGTTTAGAAGTAGAGGCGTCAATAAAAATAAAATACGGACATGAAGGCATCATGATTATTTTCATAACAACAACATATATAGATTTTGTCATATGGTTACTCATACTCAATTGATGATCTTTTAACAAAGCCAAAGTATGAATCAGAAACCTTATTGAGCACCAACAAATTATACCCTCAGTCATTGAAACAATTGCAATTTATCATAACATTGGAAAGAGTCTAAGTCAGAGCTTAAAAGCAAGTCCACATACTCAACTATCACTTAGTCCTTCATAATTGCTAACACTCACGTGATACTTGTGGTTACGGAGTTTTAATCGGACACAGAGAAAGATAGGGGCTTATAGTTTTGCCCCACAACCTTTTACCTCAAGGGTAATGTCAGCAATAATAATTCATGCTCCCCCACATCCAATTAGATATATATATCATGTTCTTTCCAACATGCTGAGCTTGCCAAAGGATAAAATAAAAAGGGAAAGGTGAAGATCACCGTGACTCTTGCATAAGGTAGAGGATAATAATAAAAGATAGGCCCTTCGCAGATGGAAGCATAGGTTGCCATGCGCTTTTATGGTTGATGCACAAAATCTTAATGCAAAAGAACGTCACTTTACATTGCCCCTTGCATGTGAACATTTATTATGCAGTTCGTCGCTTTTATTGCGTCCACAACCAGTTCGTGCAAAGTTTATTTTCTCCGCACTAATAAGTCATGCATATTTAGAGAGCAATTTTTATTGCTTGCACCGATGACAACTTACTTGAAGGATCTTACTCAATCCATAGGTAGATATGGTGGACTCTCATGGCTAAATTGGTTTAAGGGTATTTGGAAGCACAAGTAGTATTTCTACTTAGTGTTGAGAATTTGGCTAGCATGAGGGGGAAAGGCAAGCTCCAGATGTTAGAGGAACCATGACAACATACTTTATCTCAGATGTAAGAAAACATAACTCATTATGTTGTCTTCCTTGTCCAACATCAACTCTTTAGCATGTCATATTTTAATGAGTGCTCTCAATCATAAAATATGTCAATGATAATATATCTATATGTGAAACCTCTCTCTCCTTATTACTTCCTATTAATTGCAACGATGACCAAAGCTATATTTGCCGACTCCCAACAACTTTTAATCATCATACTCTTTCTATGTGGAGTCATTACTTTCACTAAGATCAATATAAACTCTTTGTTTCTTTTTATTCTTTTCTTTATTCACCCAAGATCATGGCAAAGTAATCAAGCCCTTGACTCAACATTAATCTTTATTATATATAGATCACGGACTCGGTTGCATAGAGGGATCATAAAGCAAAACTCAAAACTAGATCGTGCCATGACTTTATTCTACTAAATCAAGATACTACTAATAGGATCGAACTAAGAAAAACGGTAAAGATAGGAGTTGTGATGGTGATACGATACCGGTGCACCTCCCCCAAGCTTGGCAGTTGCCAAGGGGAGTGCCCATACCCATGTGATTATATCTCCTTCTTTGTTGTTGGCGGTGGAGGTGTTGTTGATGATGTAAGCTTGTCGTCCACCTTCCATGGCATAAGCTCACCCTCATAGAAGGATGATCGAATCTCTGGAATCCTCAAATCTGCAACGGACACAGTTCCAAACGAAAACAGAGGATTTTTGCGTGATACGGTCGTCAAAACCTTCGGGAGAATATATAATGAATTTTTACCGACCAAAATACGTATCGTGCAATTAAACGGAGTCCGGAGGGCACACGAGGTGCTCACAAGGTAGGGGGGCACGCCCAGGGGGTAGGGCGCGCCCTCCACCCTCGTGGAGGCCTCGTGTCCTCCTCGTACTGCTACTTATTTTTCTATTTTTCTAAATATTCCAAAAGGGAGAAATATTGCTTTAAAAAGTGTTTTGGGGCCGGTTTACTTACCGTACCACATACCTATTCCTTTTTGGAGTCTGGAACGTTCTGGAAAGTGTCCCTTATGTATTCCTCCGGGGTTACGGTTTCAATAGTATTGGTTTCAACATTTATGGGATTACCTGAGATATAATGCTTGATTCTTTGACCGTTTACCACCTTCGGATTTGTGCCTGCGAAGTTGTTGATTTTTATGGCACCGGAATGATAGACCTCCTCGATAACGTAAGGACCTTCCCATTTGGAGAGAAGTTTTCCTGCAAAAAATCTTAAACGAGAGTTGTATAGCAATACATAGTCACCTACATTAAACTCACGCTTTTGTATCCTTTTATCATGCCACCTTTTAACTTTTTCTTTAAATAGCTTGGCATTTTCATAAGCTTGGGTTCTCCATTCATCAAGTGAGCTAATATCAAACAACCTCTTCTCACCGGCAAGTTTGAAGTCATAATTGAGCTCTTTGATAGCCCAATATGCCTTGTGTTCTAATTCAAGAGGTAAATGACATGCTTTCCCATAAACCATTTTATACGGAGACATACCCATAAGATTTTTGTACGCAGTTCTATAGGCCCATAATGCATCATTCGGTTTTTTGGACCAATTCTTTCTAGACCTATTGACAGTCTTTTGCAAAATTAATTTGAGCTCTCTATTGCTCAACTCTACCTAACCACTAGACTGCGGGTGATAAGGAGATGCAATTCTATGATTAACATCGTATTTAGCAAGCATCTTACGGAAAGCACCATGAATAAAGTGTGAACCACCATCAGTCATTAAGTATCTAGGGACTCCAAACCTCGGAAAAATAACTTCCTTAAGCATTTTAATAGAAGTGTTATGATCAGCACTACTAGTTGGAATAGCTTCTACCCACTTAGTAACGTAATCAACAGCAACTAAAATATGTGTATAACCATTAGAGGCAGGAAAAGGTCCCATATAATCAAAGCCCCAGACATCAAATGGGTCAATAACAAGTGAATAATTCATAGGCATTTCTTGACGTCTACTAATATTACCAATTATTTGACATTCATCACAAGACAAAACAAACTTACGGGCATCCTTGAAGAGAGTAGGCAAATAAAAACCGGATTGCAATACCTTATGTGCAGTTCTATCTCCAGCGTGGTGTCCTCCATAGGCTTCGGAGTGACACTTGCGTAGGATCTGTTCCTGTTCATGCTCAGGTACACAAAGTCTAATAACACCATCTACTCCTTCTTTATAAAGATGTGGGTCATCCCAAAAGTAATGTCGCAAGTCATAAAAGAACTTTTTCTTTTGTTGATATGTGAAGCTAGGTGGTATAAATTTTGCAACAATATAATTAGCATAATCAGCATACCACGGAGTGCTACGAGAAGTACTTATGACATTTAATTGCTTGTCAGGAAAGCTATCATCAATAGGTAGTGGGTCATCAAGAACATTCTCTAGCCTAGACAAGTTGTTTGCAACGGGGTTCTCAGCTCCTTTTCTGTCAACAATATGTAAATCAAATTCTTGAAGCAAGAGAACCCATCTAATGAGTCTAGGTTTTGCATCTTTCTTTTCCATAAGATATTTAATAGCAACATGATCTGTATGAATAGTTACTCTAGAATCAACAATATAGGGTCTGAATTTATCACAAGCAAATACAACTGCTAAAAGTTCCTTTTCGGTAGTAGCATAATTTCTTTGAGCATTGTCTAGAGTCTTACTAGCATAATGGATAACATTCAATTTCTTATCAACTCTTTGCCCTAGAACAACACCTACAGCATAGTCACTAGCATCACACATAATTTCAAAGGGTAAATTCCAATCAGGTGGCTGAACAATAGGTGCAGAGACTAATGCTTTCTTAAGTATTTCAAATGCTTCTACACAATCATCATCAAAGACAAATGGTACATCTTTTGTAATAAATTAGTCGAGGACGAGAGATTTTGAGAAGTCCTTAATGAACCTCCTATAAAATCCAAAGTGACCAAGGAAACTTCTTATACCTTTGATGTCCTTGGGAAATGGCATCTTTCAATAGCATCAACCTTGGCTTTATCAACTTCAATACCTCTTTCAGAAACTTTGTGCCCCAAGACAATACCTTCATTAACCATAAAGTGGCACTTTTCCCAATTCAAGACAAGATTAGTTTCTTCACATCTCTGCAAAACTCGATCAAGATTGCTCAAGCAATCATCAAAAGAGGAACCATAGACGGAAAAGTCGTCCATGAA
This sequence comes from Aegilops speltoides, assembly GCA_021437245.1. Taxonomy (NCBI): domain Eukaryota; kingdom Viridiplantae; phylum Streptophyta; class Magnoliopsida; order Poales; family Poaceae; genus Aegilops; species Aegilops speltoides. The sequence continues at coordinate 348,822,745 of CM038145.1, read as the reverse complement.
AACCTCACAAATCTTTTCACAAAAATCAGAGAATATAGCCATCATGCATCTTTGAAAGGTAGCAGGTGCATTACATAAACCAAAAGGCATACGTCTATAAGCAAAAGTACCAAAAGGGCATGTAAAAGTAGTCTTTGATTGATCTTTAGCCGACACAGGTATTTGAGAAAAACCAAAATAACCATCTAGAAAGCAATAATGTGTATGTTTGCATAATCTTTCTAGCATTTGATAAATAAAAGGTAAGGGGTAATGATCTTTCTTAGTAGCTTTATTTAATTTGGGGAAATCAATTACCATCCTATAATCTGTGATAATTCTTTGCGGGATCAATTCATCTTTATCATTGGGGACAACAGTAATACCTCCCTTCTTAGGGACACAATGGACATGACTTACCCATCGACTATCGAAGAACGGGATAAATTATACCGCCTCCGAAGCTTGAGTATTTCTTTTCTTACCACTTCTTTCATTTTAGGATTCAAACGTCGTTGAGGATCACGAACTGGTTTGGCATCAGCTTCCAAATTTATTTTATGTTGACATAGAGTGGGACTGATGCCCTTAAGATCATCCAGAGTATATTCAATAGCGGCACGGTGCTTTTTTAGAGTTTCCAATAATCTTTCTTCTTCATGCTCTGAAAGGTTAGCACTAATAATAACAAGATATATTTTCTTTTCATCAAGATAAGCATACTTAAGATTATCAGGCAACGGTTTAAGCTCACACATGGGATCACCCTTGGGTGGAGGAGGATCCCCTAGGATTTCAACAGGCAAATTGTGTTTCAGAATAGGTTTCTGTTCAAAGAATACTTCATCTATTCCCTTCTTTCATTCATGAACATCTCATTTTCATGGTCTAGCAAATAGTGTTCTAAAGGATCACTAGGAGGTACGGCGATAGAAGCAAGACCAATAATTTCATCCTTACTAGGCAATTCTTCCTCATGATGTTGTTTACTAAATTTAGAGAAATTAAACTCATGAACCATATCATCCAAGCCAACAGTAAAAACATTCTTTTTGCAGTCTATCGTAGCATTAACAGTATTCAAGAAGGGTCTACCAAATATAATGGGACAAAAGCTATCTTGTGGAGAACCAAGAACAAGAAAATCAGCGGGATATTTGGTTTTCCCACACAAGACTTCAACATCTCTAACAATTCCCATTGCAGATATAGTATCTCTATTGGCTAGTTTAATTGTAACATCAATATCTTCTAACTCAGCTGGTGCAATCTCATGCATAATTTCTTTGTATAAGACAATGGGTATAACACTAGCACTAGAGCCTGTATCACATAAGCCATGATAACAATGATCTTCTATTTTAACAGAAATAACAGGCACGCCTACCACGGGTCTATGTTTATCTCAGAGTCAATGACATGTCCATCAATATTATCGGACAAGAGATCTTTAACAATAGCAATATTAGGTTCTACTTTGACTTGCTCAGGAGGTGTATAAGTTCTAGTATTGCTTTTACGAACAACAGTTGAAGCTTTATCATGATCCTTTACTCTAGCAGGGAAAGGTGGTTTCTCAACATAAGAGGTAGGAACAATAGGATCATTATAAGTGATGGTTTCTTCTTCAACTTTAATAGGTGCTACTACTTTTACTTCTATGGGAGGATGATATTTAAACCATTTCTCCTTGGGGAGATCAACATAAGTAGCAAAAGATTCACAGAAAGAAGATACTATCTCAGAGTCAAGTCCATATTTAGTGCTAAACTTACAGAAAATATCGGTATCCATAAAAGATTTAACACAATCAAACTTAGGTGTCATACCTGACTCCGTACCTTCGTCGAGGTCCCAATCTTCAGAGTTGCGTTTAATTCTATCCAACAAATTCCATCTGAATTCAATAGGCTTCATCATAAAAGAGCCAGCACAAGAAGTATCGAGCATGGTTTTATTATTATCAGATAGCCGAGCATAAAAATTCTGAAGAATTGTCAATTTTGAGAGGTCGTGATTGGGGCATGAATATAACATGGATTTAAGCCTCCCCCAAGCTTGAGCGATGCTTTCTCCTTCGCGAGGCCAAAAATTATATATATAACTGCGATCACGATGAACAAGATGCATAGGGTAATACTTTTGATGAAATTCCAATTTCATTCTTTTATAGTTCCATGATCTCGTATCATCACATAGCCTATACCATGTCGATGTGTCTCCCTTCAAAGATAAAGGGAAAGCCTTCTTCTTAACAACATCACCGGGTATACCTGCAGGCTTAAATAATCCACAAATACCATCCAAATAGCGTAGATACTCGTCGGGATGCTTTGTCCCATCTCCTGTAAAAGTAGCCAGCAGTTTTTCCATAATACCCGAAGGAAATTCAAAAGGAGTTTCATTTTCAATAGGTTCAGTAGGTTGAGGAGCAACTCTTTGCTCTACTGGATGGGGTGAAGATACCCCGAACAAGCCCCTCAGAGATTCACTTTCCATAGTAACAAGTGACAGAAAATTTCAGCACACTATATAAATTTTTCCTTACCAAATTCCACTTACCAAAGGCGCTACACTCCCCGGCAACGGCGCCAGAAAAGTCTTGATGACCCACAAGTATAGGGGGTCTATCGTAGTCCTTTCGATAAGTAAGAGTGTCGAACCCAACGAGGAGCAGAAGGAAATGATAAGAGGTTTTCAGCAAGGTATTCTCTGCAAGTGCTGAAATAAGTGGTAACAGATAGTTTTGTGATAAGATAAAAGGTAACGAGCAACAAGTAACAAAAGTAAATAAAGTGCATCAAGGTGGCCCAATCCTTTTTGTAGCAAAGGACAAGCCTGGACAAACTCTTATAATAGGAAAAGCGCTCCCGAGGACACATGGGAATATCGTCAAGCTAGTTTTCATCACGCTCATATGATTCGCGTTCGGTACTTTGATAATTTGATATGTGGGTGGACCGGTTCTTGGGTACTGCCCTTACTTGGACAAGCATCCCACTTATGATTAACCTCTATTGCAAGCATCCGCAACTACAACAAAAGTATTAAGGTAAACCTAACCATAGCATGAAACATATGGATCCAAATCAGCCCCTTACGAAGCAACGCATAAACTAGGGTTTAAGCTTCTGTCACTCTAGCAACCCATCATCTACTTATTACTTCCCAATGCCCTCCTCTAGGCCCAAAGAATGGTGAAGTGTTATGTAGTCGACGTTCACATAACACCACTAGAGGTTAGACAACATACATCTCATCAAAATATCGAACGAATACCAAATTCACATGACTACTAATAGCAAGACTTCTCCCTTGTCCTCAGGAACAAACATAATTACTCACAAAGCATATTCATGTTCATAATCAGAGGGGATATAATGTGCATAAAGTATTTGAACATATGATCTTCCACCAAATAAACCAACTAGCATCAACTACAAGGAGTAATCAACACTACTAGCAACCTACTAGCACCAATCCCGGACTTGGAGACAAGAATTGGATACAAGAGATGAACTAGGGTTTGGAGATGAGATGGTGCTGGTGAAGATGTTGATGGAGATTGCCCTCTCCCGATGAGAGGAGCGTTGGTGATGACGATGGTGATGATTTCCCCCTCCGGGGAAGTGTCCCAGCGAAACAGCTCTGCCGGAGCCCTAGATTGGTTCCGCCAAGGTTACGCCTCGTGGCGGCGAGTCTCATCCCAAAGGTTGCTTATTATTTTTTCTCATCGAAAGACTTCATATAGGAGAAGATGGGCGTGGAGAGCCACCGGGGCCCACGAGGTAGGGGCGCGCCCGGGGAGGGCGCCCTCACCCTCGTGAGCGGTGGTGTGGGCCCCGGCCTTCATCTTTGGCGATGATTTTTCTTTATTTTTTAAGATATTCCGTGGAGTTTCAGGACTTTTGGAGTTGTGCGAATAGGTCTCCAATATTTGCTCCTTTTCGGCCGAATTCCAAATCGGCATTCCCCCTCTTCATGGTAAGCCTTGTAAAATAAGAGAGAATAGCCATAAGTATTGTGACATATTGTGAAATAACAGCCCATAATGCGATAAATATCGATATAAAAGCATGATGCAAAATGGACGTATCAACCACCACTTCGGAGGAGTTCTTGTCAGCGTTTGTGGCCTCTTCTTGTCGTCGACGATGCTAGAGAAACCACGACCGCCAACACCACCAATCATCCCCAACACTGCCCGCCTCATGCTGCAAGGCCGATGCCGCCCTCGTCTCTGCTTCTACATGCCTGCTGCTTGTACAGGGAGGCCGGGGTGCTCTTCACCGTCTGTGTCTCCACCATGGCCGGAAGGTACTTGACACTTTGCTTGCAAGGTAGCATAGATAGTGGGGATGTGTATTTTTTTCAACAACTTCATTTGTTCAACAGATGATTTGTCATCAAACGATGAGGATCTTGTGGTTCCTGCATTGCTAGGAAGCGGCCGAGGTTCAGGGGGTTGAAAGCACAAGTGCTCCCTAGGTGATTTTGGTGATCAATGACAACATATCTCTTGTTGGACTAATATTTTTATCAAGTACATTTCAGATGAGTTCAACAATGGCAGGGCAAGGACAAGAGGATGTGGAACCCCTTCAAAAATGCTAAGGACAAAGATTGGCAAAGGCTCAAGACTCTTCATTTTCATTTTAGTGATCCAAGATCACATTGAGTCCATAGGAAAGCCAATACTATTAAAAGGGGATGCGGTGTTGCTTAATGGTCTACTTGCCCAAAGTGCTTAGTGATATTGCTCCAAAACCCTCAACCACTTTCTCATTTCCACATATTTCCAAAACCTAAAGTCAAACTCGGCCCCACCGATTTGATCTATCCGGCGCCACCGAGTTCATTTGACATAGCCACTGCCAGAAACCCTAGTCAATTCGGTCTCACCGATACGGCTCTCTGTCTCACCGAGATGGCTTTGCAAACTCTTTGTTTCCCTTCGTAACATTTTGGTCTCACCGTAATGAGCGATCGGTCCCACCAAGTTCGCATTGCAAACTCTCTGTTTCCCTTCTGTAATGTTTTGTTCTCACCGGAAGGAGCGATCGGTCCCACCGAGTTTGCTTGACCAAGTCTCTGTTTGCTCATCGCTGAAATCGATCTCACCGACTTTATGCAATCGGTCTCACCGAGATGAGGTCTTCCCCTAGCCCTAGCACATCGGTCCCACAGAGTTGATCTCGTCAGTCCCACCAAGATTCCTAATGTTCACATTTTGAACTGAATCGGTCTCACCGAGTTCTTCTATTCGGTCTGACTGAGTTGGGTCAAATGTGTGTAACGGTTGCATTTTGTGTGGAGGCTATATATACCCCTCCACCCCTTCTCCATTTGTGAGAGAGCCATCAGAACGTTCCTACACTTCCACTTCTCATTTTCTAAGAGAGAACCACCTACTCATGTGTTGAGACCAAGACATTCCAATCCAACAACAAGAATCTTGATCTCTAGCCTTCCCCAAGTTGCTTTCCACTCAAATGATCTTTCCACCATAGCCAAATCTGTGAGAGAGAATTGAGTGTTGGGGAGACTATCATTTGAAGCACAAGAGCAAGGAGTTCATCATCAACACACAATCTATTACCTTTTGGAGAGTGGTGTCTCCTAGATTGGTTAGGTGTCACTTGGGAGCCTCCGTCAAGATTGTGGAGTTGAACCAAGGAGTTTGTAAGGGCAATGAGATCGCCTACTTCGTGAAGATCTACCCAAGTGAGGCAAGTCCTTCGTGGGCGATGGCCATGGTGGGTTAGACAAGGTTTGCTTCTTCATGGACCCTTCGTGGGTGGAGCCCTCTGTGGACTCGCGCAACCGTTGCCCTTCGTGGGTTGAAGTCTCCACCAACGTGGATGTACGATAGCACCACCTATCGGAATCACGCCAAAAATCTCCATGTCTTCATTGCGTTTGCACACTCCAATCCCATCCCTTTACTTTCTTGCAACTAGCATGCTTTACTCTTTCCGCTGCCTATACTCTTGCCATGCTTGCTTGAAGTGTGTTGGGAATGCCTAAAATTGTGCTAATCTTCAACCTCAACTTGAAAATCATAAAAACTGCTACTTTTGCTTGTTGAGGGTCTAATCAGCCCCCTCTAGACTTCTCTTCTCGATCCTTTCAGGGGCCAATCCCGAGCCATTCTCTGGCATTGAACTGTAATAGAGAGAGCGATCATTGCCTTCTCTTCGCCGATTACTTTGAGGGCAACCCCCCTCTTCAAACCCTCTCTTTTCTGGCGTTGCTTCCAGATAGCGAGGCATGTGCAATCATATTCGAGAGGGAGTGGTCGCATATGATGATTACTTTGAGTGCAAGGAGAGTGCCCTTGGTAAGGTTGGCTTCTCCTCTTATCAGAAATGCATTGCGGCTATTCGTATGCTTGCATGCGGAATTCCAAGTTATCTTGTGGATGAGTACATCTGCATGAGTGAGTTCACATGTCTCGCATCAATGTACATGTTCTACAAGGACGTGGTGGCAGTGTTTGGCCCTGAGTACCTGAGAGAGCCAACTGCTGCAGATATAACCCGGTTCTTAGCGATCAATGCAGATAGAGGCTTTTCGGGAATGCTTGGTAGCATAAATTGTGTGCTCTGGAAGTGGAAGAACATTCCGTTTGCTTGGCAGGGGCAGTACATGAGGTATGTGAAAGGTTGCACTATCATACTAGAAGCAGTGGCTTCACAAGATCTTTGGATTTGGCACTCTTGACTGGTTCTCACAATGACATCATCGTGCTTCAGCGTTCTCTAGTGTTTGCAAGGCTTGCGGAAGGCCATTGCCCATAGGTCAACTTTGAGATCAATGGCCACCAGTACAACAAGGGATACTACCTAGTTGATGGTATTTATCCTAAGTCGTCAACCCTTGTGAAGACAATATCCAATCCGGAAGGAGAGAAGATGCAGAGATTTGCCCAGGCATAAGAAATTTACCATAAAATAGGATGGATGCCGTCCTTTTGCTCAACCTAAATAGAAAGAATCCAAACAAAAAAGACGTCCGTAACGGCCCTTTTTGGGCTAAGGAAGCGAGGGTGAAAACATCAAAATTGCACCATGCATTCCGAGGGCATGAGTTTGGACATATTTTGTCCTTTTGTGACTAACTGCACCATAGCCTTTTGTAACACCCCATAGCCTGTGGAAACTTTTTTGTGGGGTAAGTAAAAATAGTTAATCTATAAGACTCTTGAAAAAAAATAGAGATATTAATATTTGCTAAAAAAATATACTAGGTCCGAGTATAAGTTTTTTTTAGAAGTTTTCAATCAATTCATCTCCAATCATGGCATTACAAAGAACATCAAAGGTAATAAAATCAAAACCAGGTCTATGGACCACCTAGCGGTGGCTACAAGCATGAGAGCAAGTTGAAGGCGTGCCACCGTCATCACCCCTCCCTCACCGAAGCCGGGCTAACGTTGTTGTTATAGACAGTCGGGAAGTCATCGTGCTAAGGCCACATAGGACTAGCACACCAAAGCATTAATTATCACCGATGAAGAAAGCCCTAGATCAGAAGGATCAAACCTTTAAACACCCAAACGAAGATGAATGAAGACCAGATCAAAACAGATCCATCGAAGGCCAGCATCGACCTAATCTCGTGAGGTCCGACGGAGACACACCCCAACAAGCCCCTTGGTAGTGCTAGATGCACCATCGAGACGAGGATAGAACGTGGGAGACATTGTTCCTACCGAGGGACATCGCCGCCGCTACATAACCCCAACCAAGACGTTGAACCTAACAAGAATGAGAACAGGGTCCCTCTCACCGGCAGGGGCCGAGGTCCTCCGCACCTCCATAGTCCAAAGACCACGAACCGGTGGTTGCGCCAACGGGAGGAGGATGAAAGCCTTGGGTCTTTTCTTGTATTGCAAGTATAAGCTAAAGTTGCAAACATAGCCTAGGCTCAATGGAGCCCAATTTTTGAAAATTCATAAATCAACTTTTGAGCTTCAATATTTTTGAAAAAAATCACACATGTACAGAGGGATGTATACTACATATCTTCAATTTTTTTATGACGAAACAAGTTCTAATGTGAGCTGCAAAGAAAACATGATTATGATTTTGTTTAATCATGTTTTTGTGTGTGTAAACCACATCAAAACATACTTCACCATGAAAATTTACAGAGATAATGTACAGATCCCTATGTATATGTGGTTCTTTATTCAGATTTTTTTGAAACTTAAAGGGTTGATTTATTATTATTATTTTCAAAATTTCGAGCTCCATGGAGCTCGGGGGTCCAAAAATCCACTCTCAAGTATAAGACTCTTGAAAACACAATATTTTTTTCCAAACTTGGCTACTTGTTTCGTACGAATTGGAAGAAAATAAATATAACCAAATCAAAATCAATATTTGGCCGATGACAAAATAAAACTCATAGTTCCAAACAAATTAAAATAAAATCGATGATTTTTAAACATAAACATGTTTATTATATATAAAATATTTGTTAATACAAACATTTAAAATATTTGTTAAATAAATATGTGTACTGAATCCAAAAAAATTATACACTCGTGATTTATATTTAAATTATGCAAAATGGTGAATACAAATATTTATGAATATTCACTTATAATTTTTACTCATGACTTATATTCAAAAAGTACATATATAAAATATTTGTTAATACAAACATTTAAAATATTTGTTAAATAAATATGTGTACTGAATCCAAAAAAATTATACACTCGTGATTTATATTTAAATTATGCAAAATGGTGAATACAAATATTTATGAATATTCACTTATAATTTTTACTCATGACTTATATTCAAAAAGTACATGATTTAAATATTAGACACAATTGAATATCCGTATCAACAGTTCAATTTAAATTATGAATATTTTTAACTATACAAACATTGAGTTATACAAATGTGCATATAATTATTGAAATGTTTGTATAATTAATTTAATATTTTTGATTTGTAATTTAAATATATTTGCATTATTTTAAATGATACATACACTTTTATAATTCATAAATATTTTAATATTTTAATATTTTTAAAGCAATACGTGAACAATTTTAAATGTAAGATATTTTTTGTATGTACAATATTTATAACATATTAGATGTTCGAACCTGAAGGCTGGAGTGGCTACACCGGCCCGTGTTCTAAAGTCACGGGTTTGAGACCTGCCCCCCACCCTTTTGTGTTATTTTTCGCATCTACGAGTGGTTGGCTCTTTTGCAAATAAAGAATGCAAGGGCTTTTATGCAAAAATGCATAGCAGTGATCGTCTTTTCTCGCAAATAAAATTTGTTGTGCAAAAAATGTGTCGGCCGAGCGCCATCACTCACTGATAGGTGGGGCCATACACACGGATACACCTGCACATGTGTTTGTGACTGTATCTACACGCTTCAATTAAGTTAAGTGACTGCAATTCAGTATTTTCAAAGTTTTAGAATCAGATTAAACATTGAGCGAAAATTTTATGACTCCCAATAATGTTGACTCATAATTTCACTTCATTTTTCCCATATGGATCAAAATGGTCCTAGAAGCGAAACTGCCTTCTGCTCCCGAGTTCAAATGAGCTCGGTGAACAGTAAAATCGACATCTTTTCAAAAAATTCAAAAAAATCTAATTTTTTTGAAAGAAACATTGACAAAAGTTCCAAGTGCTTGCAAAAATTTGTCATGAAATCGCATTTCTGTAAGGCGTAGCAAAAAAATAATAAATTAAATGCTCCAAAATGCTTTCGAAAGTAGCATTTTCACAGTGTCGATTTTGTTTTCTTTGCCATGTGATTTCATGACGGATTTTTGCAAGCACTTTAAAATTTTCTCAATGTTTCTCCCAAGAAAATATGGATTCTTTATTTATTTTGCTTTGATTTTATTGTTCACCCAAGCTCAGGTGCACAAACTCTGCGTCCAGAAGGATATTCTAGGGAAACCACAATGGAGCTGGTTTTATGCGCTCGACTCCAAAAGCTATAATGACCGACTGTTGACAAAGATGAATGGTGTTTCATTTTAGGGGGAGGTCACTCACATGGGGGTGGGGAGCTCCTCCCTCTTCTTTCTCTTGCTTTTCCTTTTCCTTTCTTTTCTGTTGGCCATCATGCTGTTGTTATTTTCTCCATATTCTGATTTGACAGTATGTCCCTATGCTCAATTGGAAGCAGACTGAATGATTTCTTTTCAAAAAAGCAGTGTTGATAGTCCTGTCCTGCATTAGTTTTTAATAGTCTATATTAGTTGAGACTTTTTTCCCCCAACGTATTGGTTACCTCTGAAACTGACATGCCGCTTGGCCCCATCCCTGCATCATTATCGCGATCAATACAAACAATGATTTCATGCCACTAGAATTGAATATTGAGTACAACACCTTTATTTTCCTACCTAGCAGGACCAATCCCCTTTTCATGTGTCCGAGTCAAGTATACCACTGCGGCACTGCTACTATTTGCCGTTTTTCGTCAACAGGCCCAGAGTTTCCAATAAAGGTCCGCCCGCCTAACAGGAGAAAATGCTCTAGTACCTAATTTTGCATGTGATGCATACCCCCTAGACATACCTTTTTCTTTTCTTTTCTTGACAACAATTTATAAAAAGTACAAAAAAATGAGGAATGGTCAATATAAATGGTCGATTTTTCTCCACCTTTTTCCCAGCTTGCCCACCAATAATTGGTTTGAAATACTACTACTACTACTACAGTGGAGCGGAGGATTTGTGGCCACAGAGACCCATCTGTTTCTCACTGTCTTCTCTCACTTGGGCTGTTAGTAAAATAACAAAAAGATTCCATCAGCTGCAAGTAAAGAAGAGATTATTTTTCCTGGGGAACTGTGGCTTTTGTTTTGTTCTTATCCCTCCCTCACGCTCACGCTTGCGTCGACCGAGAAGGGAAATGGAAATTGCTTTGATAAAGATTTGTTTGTCTCTCGAGGATAAGCTCGCCCGCACTAATAAACAAGGCACGCCGGGACAGGACGCGCGAAATAGACGCCCGGCCGCGCATCGAAAGATGCCGTGAGAAATTTGGAGCCGTCGACTAGTTGGAAATGTTTTCTTTCTTTGAAAGGAGAAAACGAAATGGAGGCAAGGCGCAATACGCGCACGCACCTGTTCCAACTCGGCTTATTTGGAGGAGTAGGTATTTTTTGCTCTCGCTTTGCTTTTTTATTATTATTTTTCCCTGTTTGTTGAGGGGGAAAAGGTTGTCCCAAGTGCACGCCAACATCACTGTGTGCGCTTGCCGCACGCTTTAGGCCAGCGAAGACGCGTTTCACGCCACGGTAAATAGTTTTATTCTCCTGATGAAAGAAAAAATCCGTCCCATGCTTTCTCTCTTTTTTCTTACGATTACGGAACCTCGTCCGCGTCAGAATACAGAGAGCTTATACGTCGCGTAAAGAAGAAAGTTGGTCACCACCACTAGAAAAAGAAGAAGAAGAAAGTTGGTCGACGGGCAAACTGGATACCGAAACAACAGAGACGCACACTGTGGTATTTTCTCTTTGACGAAGCCGTGAGCGAACTGCACAGATGTCGAACGGCCGTGGCGCCATCTGGGCGAGGAGATCCCGCCGTGATCTTGCTCCGCGCTGGAGCGGTACGGTACGTAGAAACCGCAGCCACACACGTAGACATGCGTACCGTACGTAGCCAGCCGAGCCGCAGTATATTCCCCTTTCCTTTCACGGAAAAAGCCGGGTATATTCTCGCCGGCTCCGGAGACAGCTGCCGGTGCCTCTGCCCTGTGCCACCAGCGAGACGCAGTCAATGATTTCACCTAGCCTTTGCCTTCAAACTGGCCCGTGTTAAATCATCATCGATCTCTCCACGACTCTACCCCGCTGCCTCTTCTCGGCAGGTCGCAGTTAATATTCGTGTCAGTGGCCTAACTGCTCTCTGCACTGCCCGGAGCTGATCGGGCTGCCATTAACTCCCCAACGGATCTCTTGACAGAATGCCCTATCTTTTTGAAAAAATATTGTACTCCTGCACTGCACCGTCTGCAGATTATTTACCACTACTTCATTCATTTTCTGCGCGGGAAGAAAATTATTACTACGGGTCTTTACCACCTCATTCATTTTCTGCAAATTTACAATCCCTTTCGATGATGTATGCTATGCAGGGTCGATGTGTACTGTGATATAAATCTAAGATCAATCTACGATATATAAATATCATGCGTGTCTTTTCAGGGGCGTCTTCAGCAAATTTATGTCTGGCACAAACAATGCCACACTGAGCACGTCAGCCTGTGGGCAGCAGTATGAGTGTGCGACAATCCAAACCGGCCTGACTATGTCCTGATTTCACATCACGCGTCGGAATTAAATATGGTTTCAGTTAGTTCAGATGGGGAAATGGAATGGCAAGTTACGTACATGGGGGTTATTTCCCAAATATTCCTCTTAGATTGTTTTTTTTTATGATTTAGAACTTGGACTTACACTTACCGGGTCGTTTTTACCGAGTCCAGACGGCAAAATAACCATCATGCCAAACTACAAACCAAACTATACTAACTAGCATCATGAAAGATATAAAAATATGTTAATCAAGTTCAAGTTCGTAACTAAAGTCAGAGAGAGCGGTAAGCCCGATGCAGACGACACGTGCTGGACAAGCTAGATAAAGGTGTGGCGGTATAAATAAAGCGCGAAGCTTTATTCGAGTTGCAGGCTAATTCTTGGCATGCACTCAATCTCCCGTGCTCCTACTCCTCGCTTATCAGGCCCCATTTTTATCTGATTGATACTATCAATTATCTTTTTTTCTTCTCTTTTTCTTGCGAGCGACTGCAATTATTTCAAAGCACTACGAGCTGCTGAATGATAAAAGAAACTCGTACTACTACATGGAAAATTACTTCGCCGTGAAGGATCAAACACTGCACGGGACAATAAAAGGTTTTTAAATTTTTGGGGAGAGAAATGGGGCCCTCGTGTTCTATTGGCGATGCTTGTGTTTGGTCCTTTTTGGGGGATATAAAAGTAGAGTTGTTGGCATGGAGTGTACTGTTTCTATTTCGTTTCTGCTCCTCAATTGACTTAGGTCAGGGAGGTTCTGGCGCTAGCTTTTCAACTCTTTTTTTCTTCTTTGAACTGAACAAGTAGGAACTGGATTTTCCATATGTCATCTTGATGCATTTAAAGGATCTTCAACAGATTGACGAAGTCCCCACAAATACTTTTCTAGTTGACACAAGATCGTCTCCTTTCACTACATGCAAATAGCCGGAAGGATTGAAATAAATTTAGCAAAATACGAGCATCAATGTCATGTCTAGTACTTGAATCCCGGTGGTGGTTGTGGTGGGCGGGGAGGGGGGGATACAACTGTCCTCCTAACCATTCAACCACGGGTTGATTCGTCAACAGATGAATTATAATAGGACAATTGTTCATAAAAACAATTTTAAGGGTATCTGGACAAAAAAAGTGCTCCGATAGATGTCTTATCTGTATCTTGTGATGTAATTTTTTTGGTCTCGGCCTCAAATTTTGCCCCCATGTACTGCGGTACTTGCTTGGGGACGAGCAAGGCATAAGCTTGTGGGAGTTCATGAGTCCAAAATGTATGATGATTTTGATGGTTATTGTGTGCCTGCACTGTAGGCTCTGTGAAATTTTATCGTGTTCGCGCACCTTTTTGTAGGTTTTCCTAGGAAACGTCTTTTGGAGCAAATAAAATACTATGGAAGGAATTTCAGGAAATTACGATGGAATCACGTCATTTATTGTGATTATCATCTATCATAAAACAAATAAAAGCAAAGGGAGAAATTTGGAGGCCATGTCGCGCCTCAAGAGGGTAAGATTGCCACCCATACGAACACGTCCGCTCGTATGAGTGGTCGTATGGCATGGCGGCGGCCTCCTTTGGTCGACTACTTCTCCCCCGTGCATTCGGATCATGGAGTAGATGTCCACAGCCACCAAAAACACATCCAGAAGGAGAACCCTAGCCTCCGGAATCCATTCCGAGGAGGAATTGGCAAGGAGGAGACCACCATCTTCACCACCACGTGCAAGGAGACGCCCGCATCATCACCACTATCATCATCATCCACATCCTTATTCATCTCGTTTGTAACATCGGAACCCTAGTGGATCATCTTGCGTGCTACTCGTTTCATTCATCCATGTTTATCATCACCGCTTTCATGATGCTTGTTGTCTCTATATATGAGTAAAACCCCTAGTTTTTGGGGATATGGATGAACCTTGATATGTATAGGAACTGATATATTAATAAGGCTACGAGATTCTGTGTTGAATGATTTAGCTTAATAAACTTCGTGAATGTTATGAAAGGACCCCACTCAGCATTTTCGTCGAAAGACCACGAAGCGTATCACTGTGTTGTAAGAGTTAGAGAGTGGAGGTAATTCGAGGTGAATGTAAAAGCCTTCATCCCTAGGTTTAACAATTGTTAGGGGGTCATAAAGAACCCTTAGTGAGTTTGCGTCCATGGAGAAACCCTCGATTACCGTAGTTATAACATGCGGGGGGAACTACAATGGTGGCCTGCGTGGCATGGAGTCTATCTAGAGTAGAACGTGTTCTGTACCCGACTCTGCCCAGAGTAAACTTCAAGATTGGCTTAAGTATCCAAATAATACTATGTTGTTGCATAGGTTGCGTTAGAAACATACAAGTGGGAATTCCCGACTCCCCGAGAACGTGTTACTCCTCTGCCCGTTTGCTTGTTACTTTTTTACTGTTTATTTATATTTATGTTATTTACTTTAAGTTTGCATTTCACCAAAACCAATACCCACCCTCCGCCCTCACTTTGCTTTGAGTCTACAATCACTTGCAAGTATAATTCCGTAAGTCACTATGAGAGGCAAAACCCTAATTCTTGTGCTCCCTGTGAGATCGATACTATTACTTCGAAAAAGCTACAACTAAACCCTGTGCGCTTGCAGGTAATCAGTGGTGGTTGGGGGTTGCGGCACCGAAGCAGCCTAACGGTGGAAGGAGGGGTTTTAGAGAGGGGCGAGGGGAATTTATAGGGCGTGCTCGCAGGGCTCGGGTGTGCACGAGATGACCGGTGTGGAGATCCTGGTCGGGGTGCACGTCAGGTCGTGGGCGCATGCGTGACATGTGCGTCGAGAGGTTGTTGACGAGGCAGCTGATAGGTAGGTCCCGCATGTCGGTGAGAGAGAAGAGAGAGACAGAGAGTGTACGGTTAGCTAGGGTGTGGAGCTAGTTGCGTTGGCTAGGCTTGGTTAGGTTTCCCTTTTTGTTTTCTTTTTATTATTTGTTTCCTTTTCAGTCTTCTTCTATAAATTCAATCCAGTTTTGAATCTACAATTTATTCCGAAAGCAAACTTGCTCTAAAATCTATACGGAATGTTTCTGAATTGGTGAACATTTATCTCGGCCTTTTGTCCAACTATTTTCTGCTCTTTATTCCGAGGCGTTATTTTAGTTTTTATTGAATTTTTTTCCTAAGGATGTTTTCTACTAAATTTTCCTGGTTTAGTTTTCTCTGACCCATCTTGTAATTTGTTTTTGAATATTTAATTTGTGAACTCCTTCTGGGGATTTACTTTCCTATTTAACCCTTTAAGGGTTTCTTGGCTTTCTACTTTCTATGACTAAAGTTTCAACTAAAGCTCACTGGCATTCAACTAGTTGTTGTAGGGCCTTCAACTCTTCTAAGTGGTCAAGCAAGGACAATAAAAATCAAATCCTAGGCAATGTTAGATAACTAGCAAACAATCAAAGGTTTTTCTAAAAGAAAATCGAACTAAATTGTTAAACATTTTGGACTCGGGAAAAATCCGGGATTTGACAGAAAAAATCCTCGATAGTAGTTTTGATGTCTTGCAGGCAAATATGAAGGTAGGGGCACCATGTGGCGGTAGAGAGGGGCACCAGAGCCACCATGTGGCCCCTCCTGGCCGCGACCTAAGTGTGAGGACCGAGAGTATATCGACTAGGGGGTGAATGGGAGATTCAAAAATTCTTGCGAATGTTATGAACTGATCCCACACACAACAACGGAAATAAGGTTCGGTAGAAATGAACTTAATCGAGCATGTTAGTGAGGAATATATCTATCGAAGTAGGAAGCAATAATGGTTCGAGCATAGGATATCACAGGTTTGACAATATGATGGTAATGCAACATGCGAACTAATGCAGTAGCATGAGAGAAGACAAGGTATGCAGTACAAAGGAAAAACACAAGAAACATCAATGACGAGGTGAATGAAAGCAACACAGGGAAATTACGCCAGTCTTAATAAGATAAGTGTGAAGAGAAATTTATACGACTGGGACAAGTAAATTGAATGATAAGAATGCAAATTGTTGAGCAACAAACTTTAACAGATGAGAATGACAGATATGACAGAAACGAATAATATGCAACAGTCAATGATTGATCAGATAAACCATCATCACAGACCACGAAAGTAAACTGCTGAAGGTAATGCAGTAAGGTAAAGTGAACTAGTGGTGCTCTATGGCGACAGATGGATTTCGCAGACCAGTTCGCCCTTGACTACATCTAGTTGGAGGGGTTGCGATTTAACACAGAAGATAAACTCTCTTTGTCCTATTCTCCTTCAACTCGGAGATGGTCAGACTCCAGTTGATTTCACTTATGGTAGATACTTATCAGTGATCTCCAAACCTTCAACAGACCTCTTCGCGAACCACAATGACACTTGATCGCTGAAGATCTTGCTCGGTGAAGACAATAACTCTTCAACACTCGAGCTGACACCTATCCATCTAGAGAGTGCACAAATCACTCGTAGAGGGGATGCTCAATCTTAAACTCAAATCACTCGTAGAGGGGATGCTCAATCAATCTTCTCAGAAATCTTAAGCGGAGCAACCAACAGGCAACGTTGGAGCGGGGTGGATATATATAGCCGCAATCTTCCCTCAAGGGAAAAGGGCCAAATTGGACATGTGGAGCAGACAATGGCCGAACAACACGAGTCCAACGGTCAGAAATTGAGCACAACGGTAAGATTCCTTGTGGAGCAAGTAATGCTAACTGCTCAGTTCAAAATATAACTCCTGCAGCACGAAGAACAACGTCTACTGCTGGCAGGTAATCATTTGAAACATAAAGCGATTTCTCTTAGTCTTGCATAGGTTTTGGGCTAAGCATCACATCGGATCCAAGTTTCGAGAACCTAAACCCCTCTTAATAGTACGAAGGTCCTATGAATCAAAAGAATGAAAGAAGAACAATGAAATGAATACTACGCCTTCACTTTGTCTTCGACTTCCATTCACTCCAATCAATTTTCTTCGGACAGAAACTCTGAACCAATTGCTTCAATCAACAATAAATTCTCAAGGGGTTAACTCCTTCACACACTGGTACGTGTCGGTGCTATACAAACAGTTTTTAACCCCTTTTTGCGACGGCATTTGGACCATCGCCAAGTGAGTGTGGGAGATAGGGGGGGGGTCCTTTCCACACGACCCAGAAACCGTTGGGGATATGACCTCCTGGCACACACGCTAGGCAAAATGAGGTCGTGTGCGGCCGGCGAGCGAGCAAATACGGTTATATGTACAGTAGTGCTAAAAAAACAATTATACAGGCGAAATCGTTTCCGGTCGTAAGTACATCCCACACAGTCAGCCCCTGCTAAACGTTTCTGTTCGTATATACATTCCACACAGTCCATCCAAGGAATACATTTTCTTTAGTATGTACATCCCACACTGTTAATCCAAGAAGTACCAAATGTTTGCGATGCGCACAACATCACAAACAGTCAATAATTTCGAAGCGTGTGTGATAAGGTGACTATCGCAAACATTTAATAAGAAAGAATTGTGTGTGATGCTGTTGTTAATCACACACATTTTTTCTTGGCTGATCATGTGTGCAGTGGAGATTGATCGCACATGTTTTTTCCTGGCTGATCATGTGTGCGGTGGAGATTGATCGCACAAGTAGTGGATCCTAGAAACGTGTCTGATCTCCACGTCTATCACAGATGTTTCGCTTTTGCAAACCGTATGCAGTGTAATCCCTAATTAATCCCTAATTTAAAAATCACATTTTTGAATTTGAAAGTAGGCAATCACTTATTTTATATCCAACCAGGTTTATTACAAATCTTTCCCTAATAATAAAGCACGGATTTACTCCGTGGGTTCACCTTCACAATACGCTTCTTCCCGTGAATTTACGCTTTCAGTTTCTTTACCTATATTATTTTCTACAACCAAGGTGGTACTATTCTCTAACCTTTTTGGTATATATTATTTGTCAAGCAACCATCACATGAATTTATGAGCGAAGGGTGATCCTACGGGGGGTGTTCCCAACACGCATGTGCAAGACTAACCGACCGCCAACACGTCCTGGTGGACCCCACCACTCAATAAAAGAGAGCAATATTACCTCTCTAATTGCAATTTCGTTTCATAAAATCAGCAAAACAGAGATTAATCTCGCAATTGGGAAGAGGGAGCAAGGGAATAAGGAGGTTACAAATCCGTTGACTGGGATGGAAAACATTGGGAACACAAAATAATCGGAGGTTACAAATCCGTTGACTCGGATGGAAAACCTTGGGAACACAAAATAATCGGACGGGCGCCCCGCCAGCGAGGGACGGCCTGGGACGGTCCATGGCAGCGTTGTCGGCGCCGGTCGCAGGGGAGGACAGGCACCGGCGGCTGCGCCCCTCCGGCGAGGGACGGCCCGGGACAGGGCGATGGCAACCGGAGGGACGGCCTGGGATGGTCCATGGCAGCTTTGTCGGCGCCGGTAGCAAGGAAGGACGGGCGCCGGCGGCTGCGCCCCGCCGGCGAGGGACGGCTCGGCGCTGACGACCGGTGACCTGGAAGGCGGTGGCGACGCGACGATGCCCGTGGTGCTGGCGGCAGCGGCTCCCTGCTTTTGCTCCTGCTCATGGTGAAGGAAGAGAGGAAGAAGGTGGTGGCCTCGATCCAATCCGATCTGGATCGATAGCCTACGGGGGAGGCCTTGAAGTGAAGTAGTGGTGACCGTTGAGAGGGGGACTGGGAGTGCTGCTCATGGTGGTAGTTGTTGGGGAACGTAGTAATTTCAAAAAAATTCCTATGCACACGCAAGATCATGGTGATGTATAGCAACGAGAGGGGAGATTGCTGTCTACGTACCCTCGTAGACTGAAGCGGAAGCGTTGACACAACGTAGAGGAAGTAGTCGACGCCTTCCGGTCCAACCGATCCAAGCACCGCATTCGCACCTCCGAGTTCTTGACACACGTACAGCTCGATGACGCACCCCGGGCTCCGATCCAGCAAAGCTTCGGGAGGAGTTCCGTCAGCACGACGGCGTGGTGACGATCTTGATGTCCAACTGTCGCAGGGCTTCACCTAAGCACCGCAACAATATGACCGAGGTGTAATATCGTGGAGGGGGGCACCGCACACGGCTAAGGAACGATCACGAAGATCAACTTGTGTGTCTATGGGGTGCCCCTGCCCCCGTATATAAAGGAGTGGAGGAGGGGAGGGCCGACCCTCTCTATGGCGCGCCCTAGGGGAGTCCTACTCCCACCGGGAGTAGGATTCCCCCTTTCCTAGTCCAACTAGGAGACCTTCCAAGTAGTAGGAGTAGGAGACAAGGAAGGGAAGAGAGAAGGAAGGAAGGAGGGGTGCGGCCCTCCCCTAGTCCACCCGGACTAGGCCATGGGGCGCGCGCCTGCCCTAGGCAGCCCTCTCTCTTTCCCGTATGGCCCAATAAGGCCCAATACTTCTCCCGGCGAATTCCGTAACTCTCCCAGATACTCGATAAATACCGAATGACTCGAACCTTTCCGAACTCGAATATAGTCGTCCAATATATCGATCTTTATGTCTCGACCATTTCGAGACTCCTCGTCATGTCCCCAATCTCATCCGGGACTCCGAACTCCTTCGGTACATCAAAACTCATAAACTCATAATATAACTGTCATCGAAACCTTAAGCGTGCGGACCCTACGGTTCGAGAACAATGTAGACATGACCGAGACACGTCTCCGGTCAATAACCAATAGCGGGACCTGGATGCCCATATTGGTTCCTACATATTCTATGAAGATCTTTATCGGTCAGACCGCATAACAACATACGTTGTTCCCTTTGTCATCGGTATGTTACTTGCCCGAGATTCGATCGTCGGTATCCAATACCTAGTTCAATCTCGCTACGCAAGTCTCTTTACTCGCTCTATAATACATCATCTCGCAACTAACTCATTAGTTGCAATGCTTGCAAGGCTTAAGTGATGTGCATTACCGAGAGGGCCCAGAGATACCTCTCCGACATTCGGAGTGACAAATCCTAATCTCAAATACGCCAACCCAACAAGTACCTTTGGAGACACCTGAGAGCACCTTTATAATCACCCGATTCGTTAGACGCTTTGGTAGCACACAAAGTGTTCCTCCGTAAACGGAGTTGCATAATCTCATAGTCATAGGAACATGTATAAGTCATGAAGAAAGCAATAGCAACATACTAAACGATCGGGTGCTAAGCTAACGGAATGGGTCATGTCAATCAGATCATTCAACTAATGATGTGATCCCGTTAATCAAATAAGAACTCTTTGTCCATGGTTAGGAAATATAACCATCTTTGATTAACAAGCTAGTCAAGTAGAGGCATACTAGTGACACTCTGTTTGTCTATATATTCACACATGTATTATGTTTCTGGTTAATACAATTCTAGCATGAATAATAAAAATTTATCATGATATAAGGAAATAAATCAAAACTTTATTATTGCCTCTAGGGCATATTTCCTTCAGTCTCCCACTTGCACTAGAGTCAATAATCTAGATCACATCACCATGTGATTAACATCGATAGTTCACATCATCATGTGATTAACACCCATAGTTCACATCGCCATGTGATCAACACCCAAAGGGTTTACTAGATTCAGTAATCTAGTTCACATCGCTATGTGATTAACACCCAAAGAGTACTAAGGTGTGATCATGTTTTGCTTGTGAGAGAATCTTAGTCAACGGGTCTTTCACATTCAGATCCGTTATGTATTTTGCAATTTTTTATGTCTACAATGCTCTGCAAGGAGCTACTCTAGCTAATTGCTCCCACTTTCAACATCTATCTAGATCGAGACTTAGAGTCATCCAGATCGGTGTCAAAACTTGCATCGACGTAACCCTTTACGACGAACCTTTTGTCACTTCCATAATCGAGAAACATATCCTTATTCCACTAAGGATAATTTTGACCGTTGTCCAGTGATCTACTCCTAGATCACTATTGTACTCCCTTGCCAAACTCAGTGTAGGGTATACAATAGATCTGGTACACAGCATGACATACTTTATAGAACCTATGGCCAAGGCATAGGGAATGACTTCCATTCTCTTTCTATCTTCTGCCGTGGTCGGGTTTTGAGTCTTACTCAATTTCACACCTTGTAACACGTGCAAGAACTCGTTTTTGATCGCTCCATTTTGAACTACTTCAAAATCTTGTCAAGGAATGTACTCATTGAAAAACTTATCAAGCGTTTTGATCTATCTCTATAGATCTTGATGCTCAATATGTAAGCAGCTTCACCGAGGTCTTTCTTTGAAAAACTCCTTTCAAACACTCCTTTACGCTTTGCGTAATAATTCTACATTATTTCCGATCTACAATATGTCATTCACATATACTTATCGAAATGTTGTAGTGCTCCCACTCACTTTCTAGTAAATACAGGCTTCACCGCAAGTCTCAGATAAAACTATATGCTTTGATCAACTTATCAAAGCGTATATTCCAACTCCGAGATGCTTGCACCACCATAGATGGATCATTGAGCTTGCGTATTTTGTCAGCACCTTTAGGATTGACAAAATCTTCTGGTTGCATCATATACAACTCTTCTTTAAATCCATTAAGGAATGTAGTTTTGTTTATCCATTTGCCAAATTTCATAAAAATGCGGCAATTGCTAACATGATTTGGACAGACTTAAGCATCGCTACGAGTGAGAAAATTTCATCGTAGTCAAAACCTTGAACTTTGTCAAAAACCTTTTTCGACAAGTCTAGCTTTCTAGATAGTAACACTACTATCAACGTCCGTCTTCCTCTTGAAGATCCATTTATTTTATATGGTTTGCCGATCATTGGGCAAATCCATCAAAGTCCATACTTTGTTCTCATACATGGATCATATCTCGATTTCATGGCCTCAAACCATTTTATGGAATCTGGGCTCATCGCCGCTTCCTCATAGTTCAGAGGTTCGCCATGGTCAAGTAACATGACCTCTAGAATGGGATTACCGCACCACTCAGTGCGGATCTCACACCGGTCGACCTCACGAGGTTCGGTAGTAACTTGATCTGAAGTTACATGATCATCATCATTAGCTTCCTCACTAATTGGTGTAGTAGTCACAGGAACAGATTTCTGTGATGAACTACTTTCCAATAAGGGAGAAGGTACAATTACCTTATCAAGTTCTACTTTCCTCCCACTCACTTCTTTCGAGAGAAACTCCTTCTCTAGAAAGGATCCATTCTTAGCAACGAAAGTCTTGCCTTCGGATCTGTGATAGAAGGTGTACCCAACTGTCTCCTTTGGGTATCCTATGAAGACACATTTCTCCGATTTGGGTTCGAGCTTATCAGGATGAAACTTTTTTACATAAGCATCGCAGCCCCAAACTTTAAGAAACGACAACTTGGGTTTCTTGCTAAACCACAGTTCATATGGTGTCGTCTCAACGGATTTAGATGGTGCCCTTTTAACGTGAATGCAGCTGTCTCTAATGCATAACCCAAAAACAATAGTGGTAAATCAAGAAGAGACATCATGGATCGCACTATATCCAATAAAGTGCGGTTACGATGTTTGGACACACCATAACATTGTGGTGTTCGGTGGCGTGAGCTGGAAACTATTCCACATTGTTTTAATTGAAGACCAAACTCAGAACTCAAATATTCGCTCCTCGATCGATCGCGAAACTTTATTTTCTTGTTACGATGATTTTCCACTTCACTCAAATTCTTTGAACCTTTCAACTATTTCGGACTTATGTTTCATCAAGTAGATATACCCATATCTGCTCAAATCATCTTGTGAAGGTCAGAAAATAACGATACTTGCCACGAGCATCAACACTCATTGGATCGCATACATCGGTATGTATTATTTCCAATAAGTCAGTAGCTTGTTCCATTGTTCCGGAGAATGGAGTTTTAGTCATCATACACAAAAGGCACGGTTCGCAAGCATCAAATGATTCATAACCAAGTGATTCTGAAAATCCATCTTTATGGAGTTTCTTCATGCGCTTTACACCGATATGACCCAAACGGCAGTGCCACAAATAAGTTGCACTATCATTATTAACTTTGCATCTTTTGACATCAATATTATGAATATGTGTATCACTACGATCGAGATCCAACAAACTATTTTCATTGGGTGTATGACCATTGAAGGTTTTATTCATGTAAATGTAACAACAATTATTCTCTCGATTTTAAATGAATAACCGTATTGCAATAAACATGATCAAATCATATTCATGCTCAACGCAAACGCCAAATAACATTTATTTAGGTTTAACACTAATCCCGAAAGTATAGGGAGTGTGCGATGGTGATCATATCAATCTTGGAACTACTTCCAACACTCATCGCCACTTCCCTTCAACTAGTCTCTGCTTATTCAGAACTCCTGCTTCGAAGTTACTAATCTTAGCAACCAAACAAGTATCAAATACTCAGGGCTACTATAAACACTAGTAAGGCACACATCAATAATCAGATATCAAATATACCCTTGTTCACTTTGCCATCCTTCTTATCCACCAAATATTCGTGGCATTTCGCTTCCAAAGGACCATTCCTTTTGCGAAGGTAAGCACTCGGTTTCAAGCTTTGGTCCAGCTTTGGTCTTCTTCACGGAGTGACAACTTGCTTGTCTTTCCACTTGAAGTTCCCTTTCTTTCCTTTGCCCTTTTCTTGAAACTAGTGATCTTGTCAACCATCAACACTTGATGCTCTTTCTTGATTTCTACCTTCGTCGATTTCAACATCACGAAGAGCTCGGGAATCGTTTTCGCCATCCCTTGCATACTATAGTTCATCACAAAGTTCTACTAACTTAGTGATGGTGACTAGAGAACTCACAATCACTATCTTATCGGAAGATTAACTCCCACTTGATTCAAGCGATTGAAGTATCTAGACAATCGAGCACGTGCTCACTAGTTGAGCGATTCTCCTCCATCTTTTAGCTATAGAACTTGTTGGAGACTTCATATCTCTCAACTCGGTATTTGCTTGAAATATTAACTTCAATTCTGGAACATCTCATATGGTCCATGATGTTCAAAACATCTTTGAAGTCCCGATTCTAAGCCATAAAGCATGGTGCACAAAACTATCAAGTAGTCATCATATTGAGCTAGCCAAACGCTCATAACGCCCGCATCCGCTCTGCAATAGGTCCGCTACCTAGCGGTGCATTAAGGACATAATTCTTCAGGCAGAATGAGGATAAACCTCGATCGTGGATCCAATCCGCATCATTGCTACTAACATTTTTCAACACAATTTTCTAGGAACATATCAAAATCAACATATGAAAGCAACAACGCAAGCTATTGATCTTACAACATAATTTGCAAAATACTACCAGACTAAGTTCATGATAAATTTAAGTTCAATTAATCATATTACGTAAGAACTCCCACTTAGACAGACATCTCTCTAGTCATCTAAGTGATCACGTGATCCAAATCAACTAAACCATAACCGATCATCACGTGAGATGGAGTAGTTTTCAATGGTGAACATCTCATGTTGATCATATCTACTATATGATTCACGCCGACCTTTCGGTCTCCGTGCTCGAGGCCATATCTGCATATGCTAGGCTCGTCAAGTTTAACTCGAGTATTCGCGTGTGCAAAACTGGCTTGCACCCGTTGTAGATGGACGAGAGCTTATCACACCCGATCATCACGTGGTGTCCGGGCACGATGAACTTTGGCAACGGTGCATACTCGTGGAGAACACTTCTTGATAATTAGTGAGAGATCATCTTAAAATGCTACCACAATCAAAGCAAGAATAAGATGTATAATAGATAAACATCACATGCAATCAAAATATGTGACATGATATGGCCATCATCATCTTGTGCCTTTGATCTCCATCTCCAAAGCATCATCATGATTTCCATCGTCACCGCATGACACCATGATCTCCATCATCTTGATCTATATCAATGTGTCGTCACATGGTCGTCTCGCCAACAATTGCTCTTGCAACTATTGCTATCGCATAGCGATAAAGTAAAGCAATTATTTGGCGCTTGCATCTTATGCAATAGAGAGACAACCATAAGGCTTTTGCCGCCACCAATAACTTCAACAAAACATGATCATCTTATACAACAACTTATATCTCATCACGTCTTGACCATATCACATCACAACATGCCCTGCAAAAACAAGTTAGACGTCCTCTACTTTGTTGTTGCAAGTTTTACGTGGCTGCTACGGGCTGAGCAAGAACCGTTCTTACCTACGCATCAAAACCACAATGATAGTTTGTCAAGTTGGTGCTGTTTTAACCTTCGCAAGGACCGGGCGTAGCCACACTCGGTTCAACTAAAGTTGGAGAAACTAACACCTGCTAGTCACCTGTGTGCATAACACGGCGGTAAAACCAGTCTCGCGTAAGCGTACGCGTAATGTTGGTCCGGGCCGCTTCATCCAACAATACCGCCGAACGAAAGTATGACATGCTGGTAAGCAGTATGACTTCTATCACCCACAACTCACTTGTGTTCTACTCGTGCATATAACATCAACACATAAAACCTGGCTCGGATGCCACTGTTGGGGAACATAGTAATTTCATAAAATTTCCTACGCACACGCAAGATCATGGTGATGTATAGCAACGAGAGGGGAGATTGTTGTCTCGCACCCTCGAGACCAAGCGAAGCGCTTGACACAATGTAGAGGAAGTAGTCGACGCCTTCCGGTCCAACCGATCCAAGCACCATTACTCCGCACCTCCGAGTTCTTGACACACGTACAACTCCATGACGCACCCGGGCTCCGATCCAAAGAAAGCTTGGGAGGAGTTCCACAAGACGACGGCAACGGCGTGGTGGCGATCTTGATGTTCAATCACACAGGCTTCGCTTAAGCACCGCAACAATATGACCGAGGTGTAATATCGTGGAGGGGGCACCGACACGGCTAAGGAACGATCACGAAGATCAACTTGTGTGTCTATGGGGTGCCCCCTGCCACCGTATATAAAGGAGTGGAGGAGGGAGGGCCGGCCCTCTCTATGGCGCACCCTAGGGGAGTCCTACTCCCACCGGAGTAGGATCCCCCTTCCTAGTCCAACTAGGAGACCTTCCAAGTAGTAGGAGTAGGAGACAAGGAAGGGAAGAGAGAAGGAAGGAAGGAGGGGTGCGGCCCTCCCCTAGTCCAATCGGACTAGGCCATGGGGGGGGCCGCGCCTACCCTAGGCAGCCCTCTCTCTTTCCCGTATGGCCCAATAAGGCCCAATACTTCTCCCGGCGAATCCCGTAACTCTCCCAGATTCGATAAATACCGAATGACTCGAACCTTTTGGACTCGAATATAGTCGTCCAATATATCGATCTTTACGCCTCGACCATTTCGAGACTCCTCATCATGTCCCCAATCTCATCCAGACTCAACTCCTTCGGTACATCAAAACTCATAAACTCATAATATAACCATCATCGAAACCTTAAACGTGCGGACCCTACGGTTCGAGAACAATGTAGACATGACCAAGACACGTCTCCAATAATAATCAATAGCGGACCTGGATGCCCATATTGGTTCCTACATATTCTACGAAGATCTTTATCGGTCGATCGCATAACAACATACGTTGTTCCTTTGTCATCGGTATGTTACTTGCCCGAGATTCGATCGTCGGTATCCAATACCTAGTTCAATCTCGCTACGGCAAGTCTCTTTACTCGTTCCGTAATACATCATCTCGCAACTAACTCATTAGTTGCAATGCTTGCAAGGCTTAAGTGATGTGCATTACCGAGAGGGCCCAGAGATACCTCTCCGACATTCGGAGTGACAAATCCTAATCTCAAATACGCCAACCCAACAAGTACCTTTGGAGACACCAGAGAGCACCTTTATAATCACCCAGCTTATGTTGTGACGTTTGGTAGCACACAAAGTGTTCCTCCGATAAACGGAGTTGCATAATCTCATAGTCATAGGAACATGTATAAGTCATGAAGAAAGCAATAGCAACATACTAAACTATCGGTGCTAAGCTAATGGAATGGGTCATGTCAATCGATCATTCAACTAATGATGTGATCCCGTTAATCAAATAACAACTCTTTGTCCATGGTTAGGAAACATAACCATCTTTGATTAACAAGCTAGTCAAGTAGAGGCATACTAGTGACACTCTGTTTGTCTATATATTCACACATGTATTATGTTTCCGGTTAATACAATTCTAGCATGAATAATAAACATTTATCATGATATAAGGAAATAAATCAAAACTTTATTATTGCCTCTAGGGCATATTTCCTTCAGTAGTTCCCAGCTGGACAGGGAGAAGGAATCAAGAGTGTGGGAAGAGAAATGGGGGAGAGACGAGGATGAGGGCCTCTAAGAAGATATCGGAGGGACATACATCGGTTCGTCTGGGGTCAGACGACACCCGTCGCCCCCGCGAGAGGGCTCGTGGAATCATTGTAGCCAGATGCGATGGGCACCCGTGCGGGTTGGACACGGGAGTGAATGAACTAGACATATGCAAGCCGGTGATTGGATTGCTAAAATCTTAAACCACGTATGATATTTTTTCCTGTTTAACGCATGGGCCCTTTTGCTAGTATAGTTCAACCACGAATGCATAATTCGATGCACAGGTACATATATTGAAGAACTACAGAAGCACCAAGTAAAGAATGATGAACCACAGTTGTACTAAAGACTGTAAAGAGAGAGGCGAAAGACATTCTGGTTGCTGGAGAAGCTGAAGCGGAATGCTCATATTGTGCCCTCCTCCATGCGTAATGCACGCAGACTCTAGGCCAACCCCTTGTGATGGCTGCCCGTCCATCCTTCACTGTCTTCATTACGACTTCTCGATGCTCATTGTAGTCTGGATGAAATAATTTAACCTTCATTGCATGTCCACCAATCATGTACTTTGCAAGGTAATCTTGAGTGAACTGCTTCGAGAACCACTGCGAATGAAAAGATTCAGACATTGTTGGCTAACAACTCATTATGGGCAGTAAAAAGAGAAGGTTGCAGAGTTTGTAGTTACCATCCTACAGCTCACTATTGTGTTGGATAGAGCATAAACATATAATTTTCTTGCCACCATTCATATCTTTTTGCTAATAATCCTTATCAGTTTCCTCACTTGATGCTTGTTCATGAATATCTCATTGCCCCATACGCAAAAAGGGTCGATGTGTGGATCCTTGCCAAGGGCATACGTACCTACAAGCAACAAGTCAATATTATAAGCTAATAAGTGTCTAGGCCTGGATCTATATGCACTACATTATGGAATGACGGGGGAGTACAAGCCGAGGGATGAAGCTAACCTCGGTGGAAAATGGTGGCCACTCCCGTTGTTGTCCTGCATAAGTAGTGGAAAGGCATGATAAGTACGACAACCTTAACATCAAACAAATATAGCAAATGTAAAAAATATCATCTCCAAATGATAGCTTGAATGTGTTGGTTTCAGCATGCTG
Organism: Aegilops speltoides; assembly: GCA_021437245.1. Classification (NCBI taxonomy): domain Eukaryota; kingdom Viridiplantae; phylum Streptophyta; class Magnoliopsida; order Poales; family Poaceae; genus Aegilops; species Aegilops speltoides. The sequence goes on along the minus strand of CM038145.1, from coordinate 348,793,988 downwards.
TTAAAGCATATATAAAATGGAAGGCAATATTACCGACAGCAGGCTTAATAGCCATCAAATATTGCAATTCAAAATGGTATCGTTGAACATGAATAGAACATAGGTAATGCTTAAACTGTTGGGGAACGTAGTAATTTCAAAATTTTCCTACGCACACGCAAGATCATGGTGATGCATAGCAACGAGAGGGGAGAGTGTTGTCTACGTACCCTCAAAGACCCGAAGCGGAAGCGATCACAACGTAGAGGAAGTAGTCGTACGTTCTCCTCGCGATCCGACCGATCCGGCGCCGTTACTCGGCGCCCCGAGTTCTTGACACACGACAGCTCGATGACGCCCCTCGTACTCGATCCAGCCGAGTGTCGAGGAGAGTTCCACAAGACGACGGCGTGGTGACGATCTTGATGTTCTATCACAGCAGAAGCCGCTTAAGCTTCATGACGATATGACCGAGGTGGAATATGGTGGAGGGGGCACCGACACGGCTAAGGAACGATCCGTAGATCAAACTTGTGTCTAGGGTGCCCCCGCCCAGATATAAAGGAGGGAGGGGGAGGTGCGGCCGCCCAAGGGAGGCGCTGCCGAGGAGTCCTACTCCCACCGAGTAGGACTCCCCCTTCCTAGTTGGAGTAGGATTGGGGAGGGGAAGAGGAAAGGGGCCGCCCCCTCCTTGTCCTATTCGGACTAGGTGGGGAGGGGCATGCTGCCTGCCCCGGCCGCCCCTCCTCTTCTCCCTCGAGGCCCACTAAGGCCCATTTAGTTCCCGGGGTTCCGTAACCTCCGGTACTCGAGAAATTCCGCTTTCACCCTAACCATTCCGAACTCCAAATATAGGCTTCCAATATATCAATCTTTATGTCTCGACCATTTCGAGACTCCTCGTCATATCCGTGATCACATCCGGACTCAACTTCTTGGTACATCAAAATACACAAACTCATAATAACCGCCATCGAAACCTTAAGCGTGCGGACCCTACGGTTCGAGAACAATGTAGACATGACCGAGACACGTCTCCGTCAATAACCAATAGCGGGACCTGGATGCCCATATTGGTTCCTACATATTCTACTTAAGATCTTTATCGGTCGATCCGCATAACAACATACGTTGTTCCTTTTGTCATCGGTATGTTACTTGCCCGAGATTCAATCGTCGGTATCCAATACCTAGTTCAATCTCGCATCGACAAGTCTCTTTACTCGCTCCGTAATACATCATCTCGCAACTAACTCATTAGTTGAAGTGCTTGCAAGGCTTAAGTGATGTGTATTACCGAGAGGGCCCAGAGATACCTCTCCGACATTCGGAGTGACAAATCCTAATCTCAAATACGCCAACCCAACAAGTACCTTCGGAGACACCGCAGAGCACCTTTATAATCACCCGATTACGCCAGGACGCTTGGTAGCACCAAAGTGTTCCTCCGTAAACGGAGTTGCATAATCTCATAGTTACAGAACATGTATAAGTCATGGATAAAAGCAGTAGCAACATACTAAACGATCGAGTGCTAAGCTAATGGAATGGGTCATGTCAATCATATCATTCTACTAATGATGTGACCTTGTTAATCAAATAACAACTCTTTGTTCATGGTTAGGAAACATAACCATCTTTGATTAACAAGCTAGTCTAGTAGAGGCATACTAGTGACATGTTGTTTGTTTATGCATTCACACATGTATCATGTTTCCGGTTAATACAATTCTAGCATGAATGATAAACATTTATCATGAAATAAGGAAATAAATAATAACTTTATTATTGCCTCTAGGGCATATTTCCTTCAGCCTCCCACTTGCACTAGAGTCAATAATCTAGATTACATAGTAATGATTTTAACACCCATGGAGTCTTGGTGCTGATCATGTTTTGCTCGTGGAAGAGGCTTAGTCAACGGTTCCGCAACATGCAGATCCGTATGTATCTTGCAAATCTCTATGTCTCCCACCGACTAAGTCCCGGATGGAATTGAAGCGCCTCTTGATGTGCTTGGTCCTCTTGTGAAATCTGGATTCCTTCGCTAAGGCAATTGCTCCAAGATTGTCACGAAGATTTTCATTGGACCCGATGCACTAGGTATGACACCTAGATCGGATATGAACTCCTTCATCCGCACTCCTTCATTAGCTGCTCCGAAGCTGCTATGTACTCCGCTTCACATGTAGATCCCGCCACGACGCTTTGTTTAGAACTGCACCAACCGACAGCTCCTCCGCTTAGTGTAAATACGATCCGGTCTGCGATTTAGAATCGTCCGATCGTGTCAAAGCTTGCATCAACGTAACCATTTACGATGAGCTCTTTGTCACCTCCATATACGAGAAACATATCCTTAGTCCTTTTCGTATTTCAGATGTTCTTGACGCTGTCCAAAGATCCACTCTGGATTGCTTTGGTACCTCCTCGCTAAACTTATAGCAAGGCACACATCAGGTCCGTACACAACATTGCATACATGATAGAGCCTATGGTGAAGCATAGGAACATCTTTCATTTTCTCTATCTTCTGCAGTGGTCGGGCATTGAGTCTTACTCAACTTCACACCTTGTAACACGTGCAAGAACCCTTTCTTTGCTTGATCCATTTTGAACTTCTTCAAAATTTTGTCAAGGTATGTGCTTTGTGAAAGTCCAATTAAGCGCCTTGATCTATCTCTATAGATCTTAATGCCCAATATGTAAGCAGCTTCACCGAGGTCTTTCATTGAAAAACTCTTATTCAAGTATCCCTTTATGCTATCCAGAATTCTATATCATTTCCGATCAGCAATATGTCATCTACATATAATATCGAAAATGCTACTGAGCTCCCACTCACTTTCTTGTAAATACAAGCTTCTCCAAAAGTCTCAGATAAACCCAAATGCTTTGATCACACTATCAAAGCGCTTATTCCAACTCCGAGATGCTTGCACCAGTCCATAGATGGATCATTGGAGCTTGCATACTTTGTTAGCTCTCTTTGGATCGATAAAACCTTCGGTTGCATCATATACAACTCTTCTTCCAAAAATCCATTCAGAATGCGTCTTTACATCCATTTGCCAAATTTCATAATCATAAAATGCGGCAATTGCTAACATGATTCGGACAGACTTAAGCATCGCTACGGGTGAGAAGGTCTCATCGTAGTCAATTCCTTGAACTTGTCGAAACCCTTTGCATAAGTCGAGCTTTGTAGACAAGATAACATTACCGTCGTGTCGGTCTTCTTCTTGAAGATCCACTTGTTTTCTATTGCTTGCCTACCTCGGCAAGTCAACCAAAGTCCATACTTTGTTTTCCTACATGGATCCCATCTCGATTTCATGGCCTCAAGCCATTTTATGAATCTGGGCTCACCATCGCTTCTTCATAGTTCGTAGGTTCATCATGATCTAGTAGCATGATTTCGAACAGGATTACCGCACCACTCGTGCGGATCTTACTCGTTGATCTACGTGGTTCTCAGTAACTTGATCTGAAGTTTCATGATCAATATCATCAACTTCCTCACTACTTGGTGTAGATGTCTCGAAAACCGGTTTCGCGACAAACTACTTTCAAGTAAGGGAGAAGGTACAATTACCTCATCAAGTTCTACTTTCCTCCCACTCACTTCTTTCGAGAGAAACTCCTTCTCTAGAAAGGATCCATTCTTAGCAACGAATGTCTTGCCTTCGAATCTGTGATAGAAGGTGTACCCAACTGTCTCCTTTGGGTATCCTATGAAGACACATTCTCGATTTGGGTTCGAGCTTATCAGGTTGAAGCTTTTTCACATAAGCATCGCATCCCCAAACTTTAAGAAACGACAACTTTGGTTTCTTGCCAAACCACAGTTCATAAGGTGTCGCCTCAACGGATTTCGACGGTGTTCTATTCAGTGTGAATGCGGCCGCCTCTAGAGCATAACCCCAAAACGATAGCGGTAATTCAGAAGAGACATCATAGATCGCACCATATCTAGTAAAGTACGACATTCTGACGCTCGACACACCATTACGTTGTGGTGTTCCGGTGGCGTGAATTGCGAAACTATTCCGCATTGTTTCAAATGTAGACCAAACTCGTAACTCAAATATTCACCTCCACGATCGATCGAGAAATTTAATTTTCTTGTTACGATGATTTTCAGCTTCACTCTGAAATTCTTTGAACTTTTCAAATGTTTCAGACTTATGTTTTATTAAGTAGATATACCCATATCTGCTTAAGTCATCTGTGAAGGTGAGAAAATAACGATATCCGCCACGAGCCTCAACATTCATTGACCACATACATCTCAGTATGTATGATTTCCAACAAATCTGTTGCTCTCTCCATAGTACCGAGAACGGGTTTTAGTCATCTTGCCCATGAGGCACGGTTCGCAAGTGCCAAGTGATTCATAATCAAGTGACTCCAAAAGTCCATCAAGATGGAGTTTCTTCATGCGCTTTATACCGATATGACCTAAACGGCAAGTGCCACAAATAAGTTGCACTATCATTATCAACTCTGCATCTTTTGGTTTCAACATTATGAATATGTGTATCACTACTATCGAGATTCAACAAAATAGACCACTCCTCAAGGGTGCATGACCATAAAAGATATTACTCATATAAATAGAACAACCATTATTCTCTCGATTTAAATGAATAACCGCCTCGCATCAAACAAGATCCCGATATAATGTTCATGCTCAACGCAGCACCAAATAACAATTATTTAGGTCTAAAACTAATCCCAAGGTAGATGTAGAGGTAGCGTGCCGACCGCGATCACATCGACTTTGGAACCATTTCCCACGCCATCGTCACCTCGCCCTTTGCCGTGTTCGCTAATCCGTAGTCCCTGCTTCGAGTTGCAAATATTAGCAATGTAACCAGATCAAATACCAGTGCTATCATGAGCTCTAGTAAGGTACACATCAATAACATGTATATCACATATACCTTTGTTCACCTTGCCATCCTTCTTATCCGCCAAATACTTGGGGCAGTTCCGCTTCAAAGGACCATCGCTTGCAAGAGAAGCACTCGATTTGTGGCTTAGGTCCGCACTTGGGTTTCTTCTCCCGAGCAAAAACTTGCTTGCTGTTCTTCTTGAAGTTCCCTTCTTCTTCCCTTTGCCTTTCTTCTTGAAACTAGTGGTCTTATTGACCATCAACACTTGATGCTCCTTTTTGATTTCTACCTCCGCAGCCTTTAGCATTGCGAAGAGCTCGGTATAGTCTTTACTAACCCTTGCATATTATAGTTCATCACGAAGCCTTTGTAGCTTGGTGGCGTGATTGAAGAATTCATCAATGACACAATCATCCGGAAGATTAACTCCCAATTGTGTCAAGTGATTGTAGTACCCGGACATTCTCGAGTATGTGCTCACTAATGTAACTATTCTCCTCCATCTTGCAGCTATAGAACTTATTGGAGACTTCATATCTCTCAATCCGGGCATTCTGTTGGAATATTAACTTCAACTCCGGAACATCTCATATGCTCCATGACGCTCAAAACGCCGTTGAAGTCCCGGTTCTAAGCCGTAAAGCATGGCACATCGAACTATAGAGTAGTCATCAGCTTTGCTCGCCAGACGCTCACAACATCCGTGTTGCTCCAAAGAAGCAGTTCGCACCCAGCGGTGCATCCAGACGTAACTCTTCCAGGCAGCAATGAGTATTATCCTCAAGTTACGGACCCAAATCCGTAATTGCTACCATCATCTTTCAACTTTGCTTTCAAGGAACGCATTAAAATTCAACGGAACAACAAAGACGAGCCATCTATCTACAATCAAACATAAACAAGCAAGATACTATCAGTACTAAGTTCATGATAAATTTAAGTTCAATTAATCATATTACTTAAGAACTCCCACTTAGAAAGACATCTCTAGTCATCTAAGTGATCACGTGATCCAAATCAACTAAACCATAACCGATCATCACGTGAAATGGAGTAGTTTTCAATGGTGAACATCTTATGTTGATCATATCTACTATATGATTCACGCCGACCTTTCGGTCTCCGTGTTCCGAGGCCATATCTGCATATGCTAGGCTCGTCAAGTATAACCCGAGTATTCTGCGTGTGCAAAACTGGCTTGCACCCGTTGTAGATGGACGTAGAGCTTATCACACCCGATCATCACGTGGTGTCTGGGCACGACGAACTTTGGCAACGGTGCATACTCGGGGAGAACACTTCTTGATAATTTAGTGAGAGATCATCTTATAATGCTACCGTCAATCAAAGCAAGATAAGATGCATAAAGGATAAACATCACATGCAAATCAATATAAGTGATATGATATGGTCATCATCATCTTGTGCTTCGTGATCTTCATCTCCGCAGCACCACCATCGTAGCATCGTTGTCGTCTCGCCAATCTTATGCTTCTACGACTATCGCTACCGCTTAGTGATAAAGTAAAGCATTACAGGGCGATTGCATTGCATACAATAAAGCGACAACCATATGGCTCCAGCCGATTGTCGATAACTTCGTTACAAAACATGATCATCTCATACAATAAAATATAGCATCACGCCTTGACCATATCACATCACAACATGCCCCGCAAAAACAAGTTAGACGTCCTTTACTTTGTTGTTGCAAATTTTACGTGGCTGCTACGGGCTTAAGCAAGAACCAGTCTCACCTACGCATCAAAACCACAACGATATTTCGTCAAATAGACTCCGCTTTAACCTTCTCAAGGACCGGCGTAGCCACACTCGGTTCAACTAAAGTGAGAGAGACAGACACCCACCAGTCACCTTTAAGCAACGAGTGCTCGTGGCGGTGAAACCAGTCTCGCGTAAGCGTCTGGCGTAATGTCGGTCCGGGCCGCTTCATCTCACAATACCGCTGAACCAAAGTATGACATGCTGGTAGGTAGTATGACTTGTATCGCCCACAACTCACTTGTGTTCTACTCGTGCAAAACATCAAACCATAAAAACCTAGGCTCGATACCACTGTTGGGGAACGAGTAATTTCAAAATTTTCCTACGCACACGCAAGATCATGGTGATGCATAGCAACGAGGGGAGAGTGTTGTCTACGCACGAGACCCGGCGAAGCGATCACAATGTAGAGGAAGTAGTCGACGCTCTCCTCGCGATCCGACCGATCCCGCGCCGTTATTCGGCGCCCCGAGTTCTTGACACACGTACAGCTCGATGACGCCCTCAGACTCGATCCAGCCGAGTGTCGAGGAGAGTTCCACAACACGACGGCGGCAGGTGGCGATCTTGATGTTCTATCACGCAGAGCTTCGCCTAAGCTTCATGACGATATGACCGAGGTGGAATATGGTGGAGGGGGCACCGACACGGCTAAGGAACGATCCGTAGATCAAACTTGTGTCCTAGGGTGCCCCCTGCCCCGTATATAAAGGAGGGAGGGGAGGTGCGGCCGGCCCAAGGGAGGCGCTGGCGAGGAGTCCTACTCCCACCGAGTAGGACTCCCCCTCCTAGTTGGAGTAGGATTGGGGAGGGGAAGAGGAAAGGGGCGCCGCCTCCTTGTCCTATTCGGACTAGGGGAGGGGCAGCCTGCCCTGGCCGGCCCCTCCTCTTCTCCCTCGAGGCCCACTAAGGCCCATTTAGTTCCCGGGGTTCCGTAACCTCCCTGTACTCGATAAATTCCGCTTTCACCCTAACCATTCCGAACTCCAAATATAGGCTTCCAATATATCAATCTTTATGTCTCGACCATTTCGAGACTCCTCGTCATGTCCGTGATCACATCCGGGACTCCGAACTTCTTCGGTACATCAAAATACACAAACTCATAATAACTGTCATCGAAACCTTAAGCGTGCGGACCCTACGGTTCGAGAACAATGCAGACATGACCGAGACACGTCTCCGGTCAATAACCAATAGCGGGACCTGGATGCCCATATTGATTCCTACATATTCTACGAAGATCTTTATCGGTCGACCGCATAACAACATACGTTGTTCCCTTTGTCATCGGTATGTTACTTGCCCGAGATTCGATCGTCGGTATCCAATACCTAGTTCAATCTCGTTACGGCAAGTCTCTTTTCTCGCTCGTAATACATCATCTCATAGCTAACTCATTAGTTGTAATGCTTGCAAGGCTTCATGATGTGCATTACCGAGAGGGCCCAGAGATACCTCTCCGACAATCGGAGTGACAAAACCTAATCTCAAATACGCCAACCCAACATCCGCCTTTGGAGACACCTGTAGTACTCCTTTATAATCACCCGATTCGTTGTGACGCTTGGTAGCACCAAAGTGTTCCTCCGTAAACGGAGTTGCATAATCTCATAGTTACAGAACATGTATAAGTCATGGATAAAAGCAGAGCAACATACTAAACGATCGAGTGCTAAGCTAATGGAATGGGTCATGTCAATCAGATCATTCTACTAATGATGTGACCTTGTTAATCAAATAACAACTCTTTGTTCATGGTTAGGAAACATAACCATCTTTGATTAACAAGCTAGTCTAGTAGAGGCATACTAGTGACATGTTGTTTGTTTATGCATTCACACATGTATCATGTTTCCGGTTAATACAATTCTAGCATGAATGATAAACATTTATCATGAAATAAGGAAATAAATAATAACTTTATTATTGCCTCTAGGGCATATTTCCTTCATAAACATCACTAAATAAATGTGTAAAACTGAAATAAAGGGCATGTGTTAACTACACCAGGTATAACTGGAACCAAATATAGCCATTCAAACTGGCATTGATGCAATCGAGAGGCACAATTCCGACTTGCACATAATGAACAACACATTGTGAATGACTGAAATAAACACGACATAAATGATCAGTATAACAACCAAATATAGCCATTGAAAACTAGACAGAGTCTCACTGGAACCAACCTAACAAGCAAATAAAGATAAATAAGGCATATGCTTGAAAATTGGACAAATGCTCACTACAACCAACGTAAGAAAATACAGATAAACAAGACATCTGCTTGAAAACTGGACAAATGCTAAAAAAGCAACCTAACAACCATATACAGATAAACAAGGCATCTGCTTGATAACTGGACAAATGCTCACTGCAACCAAACTAAGACAAAATACATATAAACAAAGCATCGGCTCGATAACTGGAAAAATTCTCACTGCAACCAACCTAACAACCAAACACAGATAAACAAGACATCTACTCACTATAAACAACCAAATATAGCCATTCGTGAAACTGAAGTGGACAATTCATACTCAAACATCACATAGCCCTATTGGACAATATATTTTTGCATAACTAAAATAATTAAACACAACACAGTTATAGCACCGCACGACAAATGCTACTACAACAAAGGGTACGGGTTGGCAAGCTAGAAAAGGTAAGATTTGCTGATAGGATGTTGCCTCACATTTCATGGACGGGATCCTTCTAGTTGGAAGAGCACAGACCCATGGTGGAAGAACCATTGTGGGTGCCCTCCTCATGGTCATGGTCGTGGTCGATGATATCTGACTTGGCCATTGAGGATTCCAAGCCGCCGCTGTAGAACGTGTCCTTCAGAAATGACAAAATGGGCTCGATGGCATATAAGGATCGGAAATCCTTGACCGCTTGGCGGAGGAGATTAGCGGTAGGGCCTTCAAAGAGATCGATGGTGGTTGAACCAGAGGGTTTGGGGATGGACCACGCAACCCGTGACATGGCCAGCGTGAAGCCGTCGCTGTTGACGAGCTTGATGTTGTAGCCAGCTTTCCCGAGATACAGTAATACGCAAGCCCGCTGACATGAAGCCTTTGACATGGCAACGTAGTCAATGTCTTTGCCGGCTTCCGCAGTGACGTGTTGCTCCGGGATCGACAGGTCGGGGTGAATGACGGCCACCTCGCCAACGTCCGCTAGAGTGGCCATGATAAACCACTTCTTGGTCGAACCCTCGTCGGGCTCCCCGGGATACATGGTTCAGCTTAGGCTGCGACATTCTGGAGCAGGGGATGCTGATCTAGCGGGGAGGGACACTACAGGCCTCATCTAAAAACTCAGGAGAGTGGGGCAACGGTATGAGAATCGCTGGGTAACCTTAAATTTATTATCTAAGCTAGGAGGAATGGGCACACCGGCATGGGTTGGCGGCGGTGCCGGCGGCCCTTGTGGCGGCCGCGAACTAAGGTTCGAGGGGGGAGGGGAGCGGGTGGGGGAACTGTGGTGGGGGTGGGGATTGTGGTGTTTGAGGATACGCCGCGACTACTGAAAATTTTAGTAATGGTGGGCGGAGATGGTGGGCGGAGATGGTGGTGGACGAGGGAGGGCGAGGGTTCAAATGCCTCGGCTACTGCAATTTTACTATAAGGTCGGTGCTGGAGGAGTGTGGGCGACGGTTGAAGTACGACGGCTACTAAAATTTGGGTAAAGGAATTGATGCGGGGCGGGGGTGCCCAAGGTCGTGCACGGTCCAATAAAAATATGCGTGTATGATAATAAGGAAAAGTCACGAAACCTTTTTTGCAACGCTCAAGGCGGGTAGTTTGTTTTTATATTTCTAGCTAGCTGGTCTATCGCACATGGTTCGTCCTAATTTCTAAATAAACTGACCCCCTTTAGCTTGCGCAGTCGTGGTGATTTTACATCGCACTTGCATCGCACACGGTTAAGCCAGTACCTCCACCATTTGCTCGCGCTTGTGCAGTCATGGTGATTTTATAGCGCACTTGCATCGCACACGGTTAAGCCAATACCTGCACCATTTTGCTCGCGCTTGCGCAGTCGTGGTGATTTTACAGCGCACTTGCATCTCACACGATTAAACTAGTACCCCCACCATTTGCTCGCGCTTGCGCAATCATGGTGATTTTACAATGCACTTGCATCGCACACGGTTAAGCCAGTAGCTGCACCATTTTGCTCGTGCTTGCGCAGTCATGGTGATTTTACAGCAAAAAATAACCTATAATAACATAATCTACAAATTAGCAAAACAATGATGATCCCAAGGTTTATATAATATGCAACTTCCCATGGGGTAACCCATCCTTGGACTACTCCAGCCCGAGCACACTTAACTTCTGCGTTCTATTCGACTAGGCTAGAAGATGGGAAGCGGCACCTTGCTGATAGGAATTGCCTCCTTGCCTTTAAGGCATTTCACGCTGGTCACCCTATGGGACCTACTCCCTCCTATCACACACATTTGTTCTTTTAGAAACTGTGTGCGATGGCTGGTGTGTCGCCGCCTAGCCTTCAATGAGCACTGACACCGGTAGCGGAAAACCGATGGGAGAAGAGGCGGGAAACCGATTATAGGAGTGGTGGGAAATGGTAGCCTGTTTAGAAAACGTACAAGAGAAGGAAGCGCGAGCTAGCACGACGCATGCACACAGTGCTTACCAATGTACTGCATGTGCTGTCGAAAGGGCTAAGGGTTGTCGTTCGATCCGGGAGCATCCAACGGTGCAGATGTACGATCCATGGGGTTTGGGTTCTGGCCAATCAGAATGCACGACTCAGATCACGCGCGGCATCGGCCACGGTTTGGTAGCCACACAACTTTCGTTTGGCCTTTTTATACACTAATTGAGTTTCCTAGGCATTTAATGTCCATAATTCAAATATGAACTTCAAATACATGCTCCAGTTCACCAAAATGGCTACAAAAATTATACATGTGTCCCTGGGTGCATGTTTATGTCCCATGCCAGGAATCGGAACGAATTACAACCGTATCGGCGTCTTGGCTTGTCCTCAAACATTTAGAATCTTGGTTTTTAAATCCCCGTAAATCCTGAACTCACCAGAAGGTCGTGAATGTTGGCATGGTGTCACATCATGGCGCATATTTGTCGTGGTAAAAACACTGTCCAATTTGGGCCAAGCTTTATTACAAACCTCTTACAAATCGGAGCTTCTCTTAACAAGAAGCCTTGTGGTTCTAATAGGGAAACGTGTTCCCCTTGTTGTCGAAACATAATCACGGCCTCTTTTCGCCTTGTATTTTCTTCTACGGGCAACATGGAACGACAGGATATCCGTGCCAAAGTCCAAAACTTATTCAGGGTTCGTTTGGCCTTTTTATACACTAATTGAGTTTCATAGGCATTTAATGTCCATAATTCAAATCTGAACCTCAAAAACATGCTCCAGTTCACCAAAATGGCTAGAAAAAATATACATGCATATGTCCTTGGGTGCGTGTTTAGGTCCCATGCATGCCAGGAATGGGAACGAATTACAATCGTACCAGCCTCCTGGCTCGTCCTCAAACATTTAGAGTCTCTGTTTTTGAATCCCCGTAAATCCAAAACTCACCAAAAAGTCATGAAAGTAGGCATGGTGTCACGTCATGGCACATATATGTCGTGGTAAAAACATTGTCCAATTTGGGCCAAGCTTTATTATGAACCTCTTACAAATCGGAGTTTCTCTCAACAAGAAGCCTTGTGGTTCCGATTGGGAAACGTGTTCCTCTTGTTATCGAAAAATAATCACGGACTCCTTTCGCCTTGTATTTTCTTCTACGGGCAACATGGAATGACATGATATCCATGCTGAAACTTAAACTTATTCAGGGTTCGTTTGACCTTTTTATACACTAATTGAGTTTCCTAGGCATTTAATGTCCATAACTCAATTCTGAACTACAAATATATACATGCTCAAGTTTACCAAAATGGATAGAAAAATTGTACATGCATGTGTCCTTGGGTGCATGTTTAATTAGGTTCCATGCCAGGAATAGGAACGAATTACAACCGTCTTGGTGTCCTGGCTCGTCCTCAAACATTTGGAATCTCGGTTTTTAAATCCCCATAAATTCCAAAACTCACCAGAAAGTCATCAAAGGTGGCATGGTGTCACGTCATGGCACATATATGTCGTGGTAAAACCATTGCCAATTTGGGCTAAGCTTTATTAAAAACCTCTTAAAAACCGGAGCTTCTCTGAAGGATGCTTGATGATTCCGATAGGGAAACGTGTTCCCCTTGTGGCGAAGCGTAGCCACTCCCTCTTTTTGCCTTGTATTTTCTTCTACGGGCAACATGGAACGACATGATATCCGTGCTGAAATTTAAACTTATTCAAGGTTCATTTGGCCTTTTGTACACTAGTTGAGTTTCCTAGGCATTTAATGTCCATAATTCAAATCTAAGTACAAATACATGCTCTAGTTCACTAAAATGGCTAGAAAAATTATACATGCATGTGTCCTTGGGTGCATGTTTAGGTCCCATGCAAGGGATGAGAACGAATTACAACCTGACAGGCATCTTGGCTCGTCCTCAAACATTTGGAATCTCGGTTTTTAAATCCCCATAAATCCAAAACTCACCAGAAAGTCATTAAAGGTGACATGGTGTCACGTCATGGCACATATATGTCGTGGTAAAATCATTGCCAATCTGGGCCAAGATTTATTACAGACCTCTTACAAACCGGAGCATGTCGCAAGAACCCTCGTGGTTTCAAAAGGGAAACGCGTCCCCTTGTGGGCCAAACGATAATCTCTCCCTCTTCTGGCCTCGTGTTTTTTCTACACGCAACACGTACCGAACAAGGGGAGATTCACGCTGAAATTTGAAATTATTCAGGGTTCGTTTGACCCTTTTTATTCATTAATTGAGTTTTCTAGGCATTTAATGTGCATAATTCAAATCCAAACTACAAATACATGCTCCAGTGCACCAAAATGGCTAGAAAAAACATTTAATGTGCATAATTCAAATCCAAACTACAAATACATGCTCCAGTGCACCAAAATGGCTAGAAAAAACGTACATGTGTCCTTGGGGTGCATGTTTAGGTCCCATGGAACGAAATGGGAATGAATTCAACCGTCTCACCATCCTGCCTTGGCCACAAACATTGTGAATCTCGGTTTATAAATCTCTGTAAATCCAAAACTCACCAGCAAATCATGAAACTTGGCAGGGTGTCACTAGATGGTACATATAATTGTCCAATTTGGGCGAAGCTATATTAAAAGCCTCTTACAAACCGAAGCTTCTCGCAACCCTTGTGGTTTCGGTGGGTGAAATGATAATCGTTGCCTCTTCAAGCCTTGAACTTTGTTTTCTACAGGCAACATAGAATAACAGGAGTGTCGTGCCAAAATTTGAAACTGTTTAGGGTTTGTTTGGCCATTGTATATATTACTAATTAAGTTTTCTACGCATTAAATGTAGCCCATAATTCAAATTTGAACTACAAGCACATGCTCTAGTGAAGCAAAATGGGTGGGAAATCGTACATGTGTCATTGGGTGCATGTTTAGGTCTCATTTAAGGAATGGGAATGAATTACAAACTTGTCATCGTCCTGAAACATTGAGAATCTCAATTTTTTAAATCCTAGTAAATCAAAAACTCACCCAAAAAACATGAAACTTGGCATGGTTTCATGACATGGCACATATATGCCGTGGTAAAAAAATCATCCAGTTTGAGAAGAGGCGCACACATTAGTAGCCAACGAAGTCCTTTTTGAAACAATAAGCTGACACGTTAATATCACAAACGGTTGTATTATATGAACCGTGTCAATATTTAACCATACTCAGTGGTGTGTGTGCAGCTGTTTGATTAGACGGGACAAGCGCGAGAAGTCCGCCGTGCAGGCTTGACGGGACGCATGCGAGCAGTCCGCCGCACAGGCTCGACGGGACACGTGCATCCTGTCCACCTCGCATGCTTGACGGGACACGTGCGAGCAGCAAGGCCGCCCATACTCACCGGGAAGCGAGCTATTTGACCTCCATGCACCAGCCGCCGCCCGCCTAGCTCAAAACTTTGCCATTAATGGGTTAATTAAAGCACCTAGACGGAGGTTTTTTAGGGGTGGATGGAGGGTGTTTGGTTGTGATCCCATGGCAACATTTGCTTTGTTCGTGTTTTCAACTCGTATTCCAGCCTGGGCAACGGATAATACGACGACAAATAAAATGGCAACGAATAGTATGACGACAAATTAAAATGGCGCATAAAATAACTGCCTTACATATTCTGGATAATTTTAAATGCCACATGCGACAAAGTCCGGAAGACACGGGGGCAAGAGAAGAAGGAAATCGTAGACAACGATCTAGATTGCTACTGTATCTACTCTTTGATGGATCGCTGGATGATGAAATCCTCCACCTCCTTCCTCTATTCCTCACGGCTTTGCTTGAAAGCAGCGGCGGATTCCTCCACCTCCTGCTTGCGCTTGATCCGGAGCTTCCTCAAGTCACCCATCAGTTCCTTGATGACCGCTGTCAGCGTCATCCCCGAGGCACTACTCTGCTCATGCAGCATCTTCCAGCCGGCGGTCTCCTGCCCCTTCATGGTGAGCGCCTTGAGGAGCTTCGCATTGTCACCCATGAGTTGCTCGACGAGGCCGGTCGCCTTGTCAACCGAGGCATCGCTGATCTCGAGCAGCTTCATCTAGCCGTCGACCAGCTCCTGCTGCTTAATGAGGCCAGCGAGAATGTCATCGTCGTCGGCCAAGGACTTCAGCAACACCAGCTCGTCGCGATCACTGGCGTGGTGAGTGCGCTTGTGAGAGCCCTTGGGTGCCCGTGAGAGCTTGTTTGAGGGCTCCGCGGCACGCCGGTACATCTCTGCTGCGGCTAATGCTTCGCCGCGGGACCTCTCTAGTGCTTCTGCGGCCTTGGTCTTTGCTGCCTGGTTATATGCCTACCCGAAACTCCTCCTACCGGTCATGGCGGAACAACTTGACAGGAAAGACCAGTTTTGTAGGTGATGAGGAGAGGAACTGTACAGTAATTTTCGAGTGGGTAGTTTTTCTAGCCCGGTGCTAAGTGTGAACACATATTAGTTTGAGCAGTGTGAACACATATTAGTTTGATCTGTGTGAACAGATTTGCAATTACTTATTGCTTTGTAATCTGCAATGTGATGAGAAACAAAGTCAAAATTTATTGATGGTTCTGGGCGCACAAAGCCCCATTTTTTTTGTTCAGTCTCATCGCAAACAGTTCTTTTGGATCAACCGTATGCCACGCATCGAAAGCCCGAAAGGTGGGCCCTTGTTCTTGGATGTACGTGTACGTGTTTGTCCACTATCACACACAGTCATGATATCACCATCGTGTCCTATGGATGCGCCATCGCGTCTCCCACGGGGTGCCAGAAGGTTGACCACGTGGTTGCTCGCCATGGCGTCCCTGCTTTTTTTGCGGGTCCATGGCATCCTTGTGCGCGCTCTGCTCGTTGTTGAGGAAAATTTACAATGGAAATGGTTAATAATTTTCTTACATATTCAGGATAATTTAAAATGCCACATGCGGCAAGGCACAAAACACTCATGACCTACTTATGAATACAATTATGATAAAATATAGGCTAAAAAGCTGAGCCGGCGACCTTCCGACGACGGTCTTCTCGGACTCCATGACTAGCATATCACCCTTGCAGCTATTCATTATGTGTAACTTACTAATCATCGCACACGAGTACTCGCAGACGCATCGTTTGCGATACTCCTAGCCACCGAAAGCAACTAGTTTGCATTTTTCAAAGTTTTTTTTTGTATGAACAGAATCACACACGAACTTACTATAGTAATCGTATGTGTTATAATTTCTCATCCCGAACAGTTCATCCAAGTGGGCTATTTGCTGCGTATCACACATCTGGTTTACACGAATCGTTTGTGTTCTTTTGGCTGATCGCAAATGCCGCATATCACACACATCTTGTTAAGATGAACTGTTTCCGTTCTCTTGCCTAATCGGAAGCAGTTTGTCTGAGTGAATTGTATGCCATATATTACACACACCTTGATCTCGCTGACCATTTCTGTTACATTCCCTAATAGCACACAGTACATCGGAGGGAACTGTATGCCGTATATCGCACACACATTGATATGGCTACTGTCGTGGTTCTAAGTCTGACAGTAGAGTGGGGGGTAGGTATGGAGAGGCAAGGTCCTAGCTATGGAGAGGTTGTGAACGCAAGCGATGTACGAGTTCAGCCCTTCTCGAGGAAGTAAAAGCCCCACGCCCTGAGCCCCGAGGCGGTCGAGTGGATTATCTGTGTAGGTGTTACAAGAGTGCGAACCCCTCTCCTGTGGAGGGGGTGGCTTATATAGAGTACGCCAGACCCCAGCCAGCCCACATAATGGAGAGGTTAAAGTACATTAAGCACAGGGCGCATCGTAACGCCTCATAAAGTGCCTTAACTATCATTAAGTCTATTCAATTACAAGCCGCTATGCTATGGAGTGCCTTCTAACCTTCTGGTGGTCGAGTGTATCTTCATGGTCGAGTGAGTCTTCCATGGTCGAGTCCTTCTAGCCAGTCGAGTGGGTTCCTTGTTGGTCGACTGGAATATGATTTCTTCTAAGGGTATCCTTGGGTAGGACGTTTAGGTCAGGCCTATGACCCTACCCTAGGTACATGAATCCATCATTAGCCCCCGAATGGGTCGAGGCTTGAATGAGGAAGGAGTTGATGCTGTTTCCGATTGAACTTTGGCATGCTGGTTATGCGTCTTCTTTGACCAAGATTTTCTTTGTTGATAACGAGCAACTTTTCTTCAGTCGACTCGATCCATTCTTGTTCTTTCGTCGAGTGATTTTTATACTTTGCCGGTTCCCGAGCAACGGATCGCAGGAAATCTCGCACCAGGCAGACCAGTCTGCCGCTCGCAGATTTCGCGGGATATGAAATTTGGGGAAGCGCGCGAAGCGGAACGGACCGCGGCGCTCGGACGGGACAGGACATGGACGCCTCAATCTCCGCGCTGCTTTTTCCGCCACGTATCGTGTCAATGCAACTGTTTCGGGATATGATTGGATCGCCCGGGTCCACCTGTCATCCACTCGAAAGGGATGCTATAAATGTGATTTGTGAGGGTTTCTGCACAGTACCCATTCTTCCTCCCCCGCTCTCTTTGTCTCCGCCCGACGCAACTGCTGTCGCCCCCGCAACGCTCTCTCTTGCGAATTCGCCGACGGCCATGGGCAAGGAGAAGACGGTGGTGCTGGAGTGCGCGAAGAAGGCGTCAGCGGTGGAGAAGGAGTCGGCAGCTGAGAAGGCGAAGGGGAGATCCACCAGCCGCAGCGGGTCTTCGTCGAGATCCCGCCTGCCGAAGGGTTGGGTCCAGGGAGATTGGATCTAGTCGACCATTAGGGAGAAGGATCTCCTTGACATGGCTGACGACGGGCTGATCCCCCACGGCACCGCAAGACTTCCTGGTAAAGAGTGGCAGCCTCAGCCGGAGGAGGGTGAGTGTGTGCTCCTGGCCACCCATGTCGATCGAGGATTTTCCCTGCCGCCGAGTGTTTTCTTTCGTGGCTTTTTGAACTTCTTTGGAGCCCAGCTCCACCACTTTACTCCAAACTCCATCGCGTATCTTGCTGCATTTGTCTCCATGTGTGAAAACTTCACTGGCTGTCGACCAGACTGGGCTTGTTCAAGCACATCTTCACATGTCGCTCTCGGATCGTGAAGAAGGCGAGTCCAGTGATGAGAAACCCAAGTGGTCCAGATGTGCGGGGCCTAGGAATCCAAGTGAGGAATAAGAGCACCTTCCCAGCTATGTCTTTTCCCGAGTCGGTCGGGGGCGGCAATGACCTGGTTCTATCGCTGTAATGAGCCGACGCCGACAATGAGTGGACTTCCTCCATTCACCATGAGTCGAGTGAACAAACCCTCCTCTCTCAAGGTGGTTCCGGAGGAGAGAGCTGATGTGAAGATGTTGATGGATCGCGTGGTGCAGCTGGTTGGGACGGTGTGGTGGCATGGACCTCTTGGAGGTTTTCCTTCGGCGATCCAGCCTCTTCAGCTCCGAAGCCACCGCATGTGGCTGTATTATGGAACCAAGACGAGACTCGAGTCCACCCGGAGGCAGTCGACGACGCCATAGTGGAAAGGTGGATGGCCGCGATCACTGGGAACAAGGACAACCCTCGTGGATACAGGAGGATTTCTCCAATCGACCATCACAAATGATCCGTAAAAGGTATATTTGCTCGCTTCCATTGTATGTCCGTTGAATGTGTTTCAGATGTCCTGCAATTTGGTCGATTGAGCTCTCTCTTGACGCTTTCGAGTGCCCTTACCGAGCTGTATTCAATGCCCAACGGAGCTCAGGCTCCAACTGAGGAGGGAGAAGCCAGCGGGGGTGAGAGCCAGGAAGAGTGGGATTCAGACGCTGCTGAGGATGATGATGACGACGACGACGATGATGAAGATGAAGTAGAGGAGGAGGAGGAGGAGGTTGCACCACCGCGCTCGGAAAGGCAGTCAAAACTTATTCATGACCCTTCGACTGAACGCGGTAAGGGAGATGCGACTGTCTCATGCAATGACCAAACGCCTCGGACCGCTTCTCCGGTGCCGATTGAGAAGGCGCCAAGCGCCGAAGGTAGTCTACGAGGCCAACCAAGCCTCTGCCAAAAATGAAGGTGTCCATCCCCACCATATCGTGGTAAACATATTACTTAAGTCTTCCTGTTCGCATAAACTTTATCTCTGGTTGATACTTGAATTAATCGATCGATTCTTTGGAACTTTCAAGGTCTGCGATTTGAAACCTCGTGCAAGGCCGAGGACCATGAGATGGAGGACGCGGCAACCTCAAATCCTAGTACTATATCCTTAATTCCGTTCTTAGTCGACTGACTCATAGTTTCTAACTTTGATTCTTTTCTGAAGCTCCCACCAATGACATTATCACCCTTCCTGATGATGATGACGAGGATGAAGAACCATTGAGGCATAGGAGGAGCAGAAGGCGCCCACCGCAAAGCAGCCCAAGATGTGACGGCGCCGAGATCTGCAGTAACGGAGGGGAGACCACCACCGACATACCGTGTCTTTCGCGGTGTCGCTGACGAGTGCTCAACCCACTTCGCCGAAAGTGCTTTGGGCAACCTTCGCTCTTCACCACGCACCACGCCCCGGAGGACCAAGCTAGTGTTTGCTAAGGAGGCGATACGCCAGCAGGGATCATGATGGAGCAGTGAAGATCGTCCGGATGCAAGCCAAGCAGCTTATGATGCCAGCCCGCTCTTCAAAGCAATGTTCAGTCGATCGACCACCGCTGCTCATAGGGATATGCTATCAAAACTTCTTTTCTTTCGAAATCCATAGCAATCACCCACCGGGTGTGTTGATAAAAACTCCGTGTTAGCGGGGCATCGCTGAGTGCACCCGCCGGGTGTAGTCCCCATAGGCTAAGGTCGATCACGGGCGAATGGCCTTAGGCTTTATAAGTAAGATTGATCATCATTCGACTAGGACGAATGGGTTTACCAAACCGGTGGGGGCACGCTGAGTGCACCCACCGGTGTAGTCCCCGAGATCGTGGTCGATCACCGCGCTGATTACAGTCTGAAGAATTTCCCTTTTTTTTTGATAGGACCAGTGGGGGCACGCTGAGTGCACCCACTGGGTGTAGTCCCCGAGACTACGGTCGAATGCTTGCATTCGACTGTGGTCTTAGAAACGTATGATTTTTCTTTATTCACTCGGAAGTGAATCATCTTTGACATTTTGTCAATTGATTCTTCTTAGAAATCCTGTGATCTTGCGGCGCACTATACTGAACTGGAGCAGAAGCATATTCAGCTCGAGTTGGACTTGAAGCTAGTGCAGGAGAATCTGATGAAGGCGAAGGAGGAGACCAAAGGTATGTTTGGTGAGACTTCGACGACTCCTTTCTCCTCTCATTTGTTTCAAATCTGACTTCGCTGTAATTTGCAGCCAAGGTGAAGGAGGCCCAGAGGAAGAAGGATCTTGAGCTATCTGAGAAGACCAAGCTTGTTGACGAGAAGTTAGCTTCAGTCACCAAGCTCGAACGGGACAACACCAATCTGAAGGCTGCTCTGGCAATTGCCACCAAGGATGTTGACCGACCGAAAGTCGACAAGACCACTCGACCGAGAAGATCAACCACTTGACCGGAAGAAGAATGACCGGAAGGCTTCTGGGTGGTCTTGCTAAGAAATTGTTCCTTATGCTCAAGGTAATCTTTACACTCGACCAACTCTTCCAACTGTGATGCTTCCATTCACCATTGTCTTGACTCGGGTTTTGTCTTTGCAGAATTCGCCGCAACTTTGAAGAAGAAACCAGCCGCTTGAGCTGAACCTTGACCTGCAATTCCCGGTGAATGATGAAGTTGCCATGAATGTCTTCCGACTGGAGTCCCGTGTTGCAGCTGTCGTGGACTACCTCGCAAGGCTGAAGGTTGCTACGTCCCACATCAACTCGACGCTCTGGCCCGGGGCGACACTCCAAAATGACCTCGAGTCGCTGATGGCTCGACTGAACGCCATCCCCGACCGAGTGCAGGAGTGGAAGAAGTCCTCGGCTCGGTGTGGCGCAGATGTCACTTTGTGCCTAGCGCGAGTCCACTGCAAGGATGCACGAGAAGATAAGCTGGCGGCTCTCCGAGTGGCCAACACCAAGAAACACGACTTCAGGTCCTTCATGGAAACTTTCATCGCTGCTGCTACACGGATCGCAGATGGGATCGACCTCGATGAGTTCGTTGCTCCTTCTAGCCCTCCACAGGAGGGGTAAAAAACTTCCTTTAAGTCTGACACTTTAAATTTGCCTCGGTATGCCGAGTGGAATTGTAACCGATAAAACCATAACAGGCTTAGTACCTAAGCACTCTCGGTTCCTTTAGGTATCGACCTAAACTTGGATTTGATGTTTGGATATGATTGCTTTTGGCTCGAATTGCCCTTTGCAGTGTTCACAAAGAAGATGCCTATCTGCGCAATGACTTATTCCTTAGGCTAGCACTGGCTGCAGCTAAGCCCCGAGTGAGAGGTTTGCTCTTCACTCGGTAGGATTTGTTTTTATACCTTAGGCGGCTACTGGGCTGCAGCTAAGCCCCCAAGTGAGAGGTTTGCTCTTCACTCGGTAGGATTTCTTATACCTTAGGCGAGCACTGGCTGCAGCTAAGCCCCGAATGAGAGGTTTGCTCTTCACTCGGTAGGATTTTTTATACCTTAGGCGCAGCACTGGCTGCAGCTAAGCCCCCGAGTGAGAGGTTTGCTCTTCACTCGGTAGGATTTTTATACCTTAGGCGAGCACTGGCTGCAGCTAAGCCCCGAGTGAGAGGTTTGCTCTTCACTCGGTAGGATTTTTATACCTTAGGCAAGCACTGGGCTGCAGCTAAGCCCCGAGTGAGAGGTTTGCTCTTCACTCAAGAGGATTTTTATACCTTAGGCGAGCACTGGCTACAGCTAAGCCCCGAGTGAGAGGTTTGCTCTTCACTCGGTAGGATTTCCGTTGTATTTGTGGCGGCTCGGAGGAGAGGGTCACAATGACCTGCACCTCGCCTTCCTTATGGCGCACATTATACTTATGGTGTAGCTCGGAGGAGAGGGTCGCAGTCGACCTGCGCCTCGTCCTCCTTGCGAGCGTACGTTGTACTTATGGTGTAGCTCGGAGGAGAGGGTCGCAGTCGACCTGCGCCTCTTCCTCCTTGCGAGCGTACGTTGTACTTAGGCGAGTACTTGGACTGTAGCTAAGCCTTCGAGTGGAAGTCTGGCTTACCACTTGGTAGGATTTTTAGTTACTTAGGCGAGCACTGGGCTGCAGCTAAGCCCCCGAGTGGAAGTCTGGCTTACCACTCGGTAGGATTTTTAGTTACTTAGGCAAGCACTGGCTGCAGCTAAGCCCCGAGTGGAAGTCCGGCTTACCACTCGGTAGGATTTTTATAACTTAGGCGGCGGATTCGCTGGTTAAGCCTCCGAGTGGAAGTCGGCTTACCACTCGGTAGGATTTGTACAAACTTAGGCTAAACGGATTCGCCGCTAAGCCACCCACTGGGGAAACTGACAAAAATAAAAAGTGGCAAAATTATGAAGGAATTATGGCACTATTATTTCAAATCCATGAACTACGTATATTTTATTACAACTCATCCGAAAGTTAAAAACTTTAAGTGTAAAACGGGTGGAGCAGATCCGCATTCCGCACGGGCTCTTTGATATTGTGCTCGACGCTGTAGAGACGATATGCCCTGCCAGGAGAACCTTGGTGACGATGAAGGGCCCTTCCTGTGAGGGAGCGAGCTTATGTTGTTTCGCTAATCCACTCGGAGAACTAGATCCCTTCCCGGAAGGCTTGACCTCTCACATTTCTCGGCGAAAATCGACGCAAGTCTTGCTGGGTAGATGGTCGAGCGGATCGAGCCATCTCCCTTTCCTCCTCTAGAAGGTCGATTGCGTCCCCGACGCTTTGCTCAGCTTCGCTTCATTGTAAAGTTCAATTCGGGAGCGCTGAAGAAGATCACTCGGCAAGACTGCTTCAGCTCCATAGACCAAGAAGAATGGAGTTCTTCCGGCCGACCGATTAGGCGTGGTCCGCAATCCCCAAAGCATCAAGGGAGTTCAGAGACCTTGCTCCAGCCGCATGCTTGAAATCTCGCATCATCGGGGTTTCTGCACTTGAGGATTAAGCCATTGGCCCGTTCTGCTGTCCATTCGATTGTGGATGGGCGATCAAGCGTAGTCGACTCGCGTGCCTTGAGCGCTGCGTAAATCCTTGAATTCTTCCGAGTCAAAGTTCGACCCATTATCCGTAATGATGCTGTGTGGAACTCCATATCTGAACGTCAGCTCCCTGATGAAGGAAACAGCTATACCGGCGTCAAGATTCTTGATTGGTTTAGCCTCAATCCACTTGGTGAATTTGTCGATCGCTACCAAACATGCGTGAAACCGCCCGACCCGCTCGTAAGGGACCGACCATGTCTAACCCCCATACCGCGAACGGCGGACGAGTGGAATGGTCTTCGAGCGACGCGGCTTGTGTGACATATTGAGTAGAATTGACATCCCGCGACTTGTCCACTATTTCTTTCGCCATCTCATTCGCCCTCGGCAAGAAAATCCAGCTCGGTATGCTTTGGCTACAATGGTCCGAGAGGACGATGGTGACCACAGTCCCCGAGTGGATGTCATTGAGAATGATTCGACCTTCTTCCGGCGTTATGCAT
This sequence comes from Aegilops speltoides, assembly GCA_021437245.1. Taxonomy (NCBI): domain Eukaryota; kingdom Viridiplantae; phylum Streptophyta; class Magnoliopsida; order Poales; family Poaceae; genus Aegilops; species Aegilops speltoides. Next base: position 348,770,077 of record CM038145.1, on the reverse strand, counting down.
TTTGACCAACTCGGTCGGGCTTTCTATATCAGCTATCCTTTGATAACGGTAAAGGCTTTGGATCGACGGACGATCTGCCGGGCCTCTTCCTCATCCTCTGGGAGCTCTTTTCTCAGGATATATGCGATATAGGGAATTGTCCAATTGGGAGTGACCACTAAAACCTCCATGACCAAGTCGACCACTGCTGGGACCTCAACCTCAGTTGGATCTGTGGCACTCTTGGGCTGTGGAGCTTCCTCTGTGAAGGGATCTTCTTTAACTGACGGAGTGTGTATATGTTCCAAAATACACCACTCGGAATGGCTTCTCTTTTGGAACCTATCTTTGCCAGGTCATCTGCTGCTTGATTTTTCAGTCGGGGATGTGATGGAGCTCTAATCCCTCGAATTTCTTTTCCAGCTTCCTCATCGCATTGCAAGATCCAAATCATGGCTGGGCTTCTCACGCCCCACTCCTTCATCACTTGGTTGACCACTAAGTCTGAATCGCCATAAACCATCAGGCGACGGACGCCGAGTGAGATGGCCATGTGCAATCCATATAAAAGGGCCTCATACTCTGCCTCATTGTTGGAGGAATCAAAGTGAATCTGGAGCACATATCTAAGCTTATCTCCTCTGGGGAAACCAGAACCACCCCAAAGACTGCACCCATTCAAAGATCTTAGAGCCATCAAGAACATGGTCCAATGCTCCTAGTGAACTTCACCGCTGTCGTTGTTCAATCCACTCGCAAGGAAATCTGCTATTGCTTGGGACTTAATGGCTTTTTTGCCTCAAATTTGATATCAAGGGAAGAAGTTCAATCGCCCATTTGCCACTCGACCGGTTGCGTCTACATTGTGCGTAATCTTCGATAAAGGAGCGTCGACGATCGTGATAGAATGATCGAGAAATAATGAGCAACCTTCTTCGTGGTCATGTATATGCCATACACAAGCTTCGATAGTGAGGATATCTCTGCTGATGGAGTCAAGACTTCGGACAAATAATACACCGGCGCTGAACTTTGAAGGCCTTTCCTTCCTCTTCCCGCCGACCGTAAGCAATCTTTATCGACGACTTGTCCTGTGGCTGCAATATAAAGCAACAGAGGCTCTTTGCTGATTGGAGCAGCAAGCACCGGCTGGGTGGAGAGCGGAGCTTTTAGCTCGACAAACGCTGCATCGACTTCGAGTCCACTCAACTTGTCCGCTTTCTTCATCGATCGGTAAAGAGGCAATGCCTTTTCACCGAGGCGTGAAATGAATCGACTTAAAGCGCCAAGCATCGAAGAAGCTTCGACATCGTGCACTCGCCTGCAGCGTTTCATTCGGAGAATAGTGCCGATCTTCTCGGATTAGCATCGATCCTCGCCGAAACGAAAACCGGTAATTTTCCACCAGAACTCGAATGTGCACTTTGACGGATTGAGCTTGATATCGCACCTTCGAGGTTGGCAAATGTTTCGCGAGGTCAGAAGCAGGTCGGAACCTTTTCGTGACTTAACGATGATATCATCCATATACGCTTCCACATTCCGACTGATTTGAGTGAGAAGACACTTCTGAATCATTCGCATAAATGTGGCTCCGGCATTCTTGAGGCCGAATGGCATGGTGATATAGCATAAGCACCCGAATGGAGTGATGAAAGCTGTTTTTATTTCGTCAGGTCCATACAGACGGATCTGATGATACCCGGAATATGCATCTAGAAAAGACAATCTCTCACATCCCGCGGTCGAGTCAACAATTTGATCTATGCGAGGGAGAGGAAAATGATCCTTCGGGCAGGCCCGATTGATGTGCTTAAAGTCAATGCACATGCAGAGCGAGTTGTCCTTCTTGGGAACCATGACGACATTAGCGAGCCACTCGGAGTGGTATATCTCTCGGATAAATCCTGCCGCCAACAGTCGAGCCACTTCTTCACCAATAGCCTTTCTTCTTACGGGCGGCGGACCGCCAAGATGCTCTTTGACTGGTTTTGTTGACTTGTCGACTCGGAGGCGATGCTCAGCCATCCCCTGAACACCCGCATGTCACCGGCTTCCATGCGAAATGTCCCGCCTCACGGAGGAACCGGATGAGCGCTTCTTCCTATTTCGGTCGAGTGTTGTGGAGATGTGGGTCGGGCTGCATTGGGGTCGATCGGTGAATGTGAATCGCTTCGCCTCACCGCACGGCGAAATGCGATTCTGTGGCGGCTTCTTGGATCGCAACAAATCACTCGGATCTGCGTTTTGCTTGTATTCTTCGAATTCGACCGCTGTCACTTGGGAGTCGGCAATCTTCGAGCCCTTCTGAAAGCACTCTTCTACCTTTCTCCGATCGCCGGTGACAGTGATCACTCCCTTGGGGCCTGGCATTTTCAGTTTGAGGTACACGTAACATGGTCGAGCCATGAACCGTATGTAGGGCTGGCCTCCCAAAATGGCGTGGTATGCACTCAAAAATCCACAACCTCAAAGGTCAATTTTTCCTTGCGAAAATGCTTGGAATCACCAAAACCACGCCCGAGCTATTTGGCCGAGTGAGTTGGCCTTTTTCCCTGGTATGACTCGTGGAAACTCATGTTGTTTGGTGCTCGGTCGACATCGGAATGCCCATCCCTTTCAATGTGTCTCGATATAACAAGTTCAGCCCACTACCACCATCCATCAAGACTTTCGTCGATCAGTGCCTTCGACAATTGGATCAACCACCAAAGCTTGCCGCCAGGTGGCAATATGAGTCGGATGATCGGATTGGTCGAATGTGATGGGTGTTTGGGACCACTTCACATAACTTGGTTTTACTGGGCAACCATGTTCACCTCACGGTTAATGACTTTCATCGACTTTTGCTTTCCACATCTGCGAAGATCATCGAGTGGAGTTGACATGTGGATATTCTTCCTCACCGCCCTCTTTGTCTCCGGACTTGTCCGGCTCCTTCTCCTTGTCCTTAGACTGCTTTCCCAAACCTTTTGGATCAGAGTCAACACCGGCGAGTGGTGTGCTTTGGGTAAATAATGTTGCCTCTTCATCTTTCTTCGTGTGAATATGGCATGGCATATCCATCACGCCATTTCCTTCTTTATCCTTTACTTTCTTAGGATTCCGTGATCCTTTTGGCTTCCCTTGAACTTCCCCGAGTCATGGCTGGGCCTCACCAGAGCTGCTGGCTCGGCTTTCCGCTTCGCTTCCGATCGAATTTACCTTCCCGACCGACTTGGCTTGTACTTGCCGCCTGAGTCGGTCTCTTCCTCGCCGTTATGCATTTGGTAGCAATCTCCATCATTCGACTCAAGGTCATGTCCCCGGTTCGACCAAACTTCAGACTCAACTCTCTATTCTTGACGCCATCTTTGAAGGCGCAAACTGCCTGATGGTCCGACACATTTTCCACAGTATGGTGCAGAGTGATCCACCTCTGAATGTACTCTCGGAGAGTCTCATTGGTCTTCTGCACACAGACTTGCAGCTCTGTCAAGCCAGCCGGTCGCTTGCAGGTTCCTTCAAAAGTTCTGACGAACACTCGGGACAAATCTTCCCAAGTGTATATATTGCTAGGAGGTAACTGATTCAGCCATGCCCCGCGTAACCTTCCAACATGAGGGGCAATGTTTCATGGCCACCTCGCCATTCCCACCGCCAACTGACAGCCACTGGTAATCTTCAAGCCAAGTTTCGTGCTTGACTCCCAAAGGAATTTGTCACTCGCTGCCAACCTGAAATTGGGGAATCATCGCGGCTCGATAGCCCTCTTGAAACACTCCGACCGTAAACATGCACTCGATCGCTTGGGTGCATCCTCTCGTCCGCCGATGGGCTCTGTTCGGTCGACCAAGCCTTGCACGATAATGGATCGCTGCGTGAAGCTCGGGTTCCACGGGTCGATTGAACTCTTCGCCCGTCTTCAATTGACGTCATCATCCTGCCGCCGAGGAGCGTAAGACCCTTCCTCGAGGGGAACGGGCACTCGACGCTGTCATCCCGGTCGTGTCGGTTCCATATCGATCTCGCCGGTTGTCGCGCCCTTCCCGCCGCGGAGGCGATCTGGGACTGTGAGCCGACTGAACATTATTCGCAACGACGGATCGACTGTGAATTCTGTTGGGCGACTGCGACACGGCTGAATTCTGGTCTCCTGCTGCTCGGAGTAAATCTCTGATCTGCATCAAGCCCCTCCCAGCTTCCGACTGAGAAGGCTGGATGGACTCCTATATCGGTTGCAGTACCGCTAAATTCTGAATTGGCGTGCGGTATACCCGAGTCGGCGGGAAGAGTCGACGCCGACCGCTTGAGGAACTTGTTGCAGCCACATTGCCGAGTGCTCGCTGAAGGTTCTCAAGCAAGCGCGCTCGCGACATTGGCAAACGTGCCTCCTCCAAGGCGCGAGCCTCGTGGGTTTCTCCCGCGATGGGAGTATGCAGAGCATCCATGTTCTGCTGGGCGAAGCTCCTCTCTCTGCGAGAGTCGAGTGTCTCGGCTGATACTCTTCGTGGTCTTGTGCGGGTCACCTCCACCGCCGCTCCGCCCCCATGAGCGGCCGGAGGATCGCGGGGACCGTCAACCATGAGGATTTCCGCCGCCGGATCATCGCTATCGCATTCGATGCGCTTCTCGAGCCGGTCGACAGGTCGAACAGCCAGAGGGACTCGTCGGGCTCAATTGCGCGACTGGGCGATGGCTGTCTGGCGAGCCATCACGTGCTTCACCCACCGCTGAGTCTCGACCGACCGTAGCGCTTATGTTGGCCGGAGACCGGGCGGGCGACCGATAAAGGAGTCGACCGATAAGGGGTCGACGGTTGCCGCAGCAGAACGCCGCGGACACATGCGCGGAAGTGCGTCGCACCGCGGACGGGGAGCGCCTCGATGTCGAGTGGAGCCTCTTGGAGCCACGCAGAGTCGTCAGCGACAAAGGTGAGAGCACCGAGACGGATCTCGCGCCCCTCAACCAAAACTCCAGCAGTCATCATGATGAAAGTACTCGGAAGTACCGCGAATTCTCCACAAATCGCTAAAACACCTGCCCCACGGTGGGCGCCAACTGTCGTGGTTCTAAGTCTGACAGTAGAGTGGGGGGGTAGGTATGGAGAGGCAAGGTCCTAGCTATGGAGAGGTTGTGAACGCAAGCGATGTACGAGTTCAGCCCTTCTCGAGGAAGTAAAAGCCCCACGCCTCGGAGCCCCGAGGCGGTCGAGTGGATTATCCGTGTAGGTGTTACAAGAGTGCGAACCCCTCTCGCTCGTGGAGGGGTGGCTTATATAGAGTACGCCAGACCCCAGCCAGCCCACATAATAGAGAGGTTAAAGTACATTAAGCACAGGCATCGTAACGCCTCATAAAGTGCCTTAACTATCATTAAGTCTATTCAATTACAAGCCGCTATGCTGCGGAGTGCCTTCGACCTTCTGGTGGTCGAGTGTATCTTCATGGTCGAGTGAGTCTTCCATGGTCGAGTCCTTCTAGCCAGTCGAGTGGGTTCCTTGTTGGTCGACTGGAAGATGATTTCTTCTAAGGGTATCCTTGGGTAGGACGTTTAGGTCAGGCCTATGACCCTACCCTAGGTACATGAATCCATCAGCTACCCGTTTCTGTTTTTCTTCCTCATCGCAAACAGTTCTACTAGATCAACCGTATGCCCTGCATCGCACACACAACTAAAATCTGAATCGTGCTTGATGCATCCGTCATCGCAAACGTTTTGCACATTTTTAACAGTTTTCTTACACCATCGTTTGCGATTATTGCATCACACACAGTTTCTCGAAGGGTCTTTGATCGTAGTGTCGCGTTAGCAGCATCCCACAGTAGTGACATCAATCTTCTCGCCTACATGTTTTCAATAGATGTGGCTCATTCTTCTCTGCGACATAGTTATTCTTTGGTGAAGTTCCTCGAACTTGGCACCGGAGACAACATTCTCTTCGGTTCTGCATGGACTATTTCTCCTGTGTGCACTAGCAAACAAATTAGTCCATGCCTGTTTCTTTCAACAATGTCCTAAACACAAGAGGGCAAATATTGCACCAACAATCTGCCCCTTTTTGGACGATTGTTGACAAAACAGAACACATGGAAAGATAGATAACATAATGAAATGGATTGTGAAGGATAACGAAAGATGAGAGATAATTATGAAGATAAAACACGCTCCCCCTGAAGATATGCATCATTTGGAGAATGCATAGGAGATAAATCAGAAAGTAGTGAGATGAATCTTCATATGAGTGATATTGACATATAATCTCATTCCTGGTCTCTGTTAATGCACTCAACAGTGTCTGAAGTATTTCCTGCCACACACAACCTTTGAAAAGATTTGTTAGATAGAGTGAACTGTTTGAAATAATTTGTTATGAAGGGTAAGCCATGAGGATTCTCTCGTAACACGGTTTGAATCCACACGAGATACAAAGGAATCACATGTATATTGCTCGGAGTAGATATGCTTCATACGAGGTTTTCCTACAACAAGGATGATACGATGGAGATATGCGAGGAGAAGCAGCTTATGAAACAGATAGAGAGAGTTCGCTTACGAATCGCAAGAAATTTAATCTGAAGCTAACTTTCTTCTCCTACAAAGTTAGATAGCGAAAGATAATCATTATAGAATATCTAAACATAAGACACATATAGTTTCAAGGAGTGAAATATCTCTTCTAGGGAAGCATGATTTCCAATCCTCCTTGAAATGATTTTACTTTCCCTCCCGATAGATAAGTACCGAGGATAATTATTGCAAGGAAGTAAGCTTTCTATTGCACCTGCAAATAGATAACTGGAAGCGAATAGCATTGCAGGGGGGGTTATTACCGGTACATGACGACCAAGTATTCCAACACTACAGGCACTGCTCCAAGTTCCAAAAGCAAATAGTTCGACGAAAAACAAATAGTTTGACAAAAAACCAAATAGCGAAAGGAAACACCCTGCAAATAACTCGCTTATCTATCACTCGATGTTCTTCTCCCCCCTTTTGTCAACAAGTGTCAAAAAAGGAAAGAGAACGCATACAAGGAACTACTCGTTCGAAGAATCCTCAGAATCAGAACTCGAACTATTTGGTAAAGCAGAGTGAGTGATGGTCGAGGCTGAAGCAGGAGTTGGAGACGCGGCATGGGCTTCAGAATCAGCTTCTGGAGTAGCAACATGAGGTGCATTTGGCTTGAAGATAGATGTGTCTGCTATGTCTTTGAGATCATCATCTAGTTCAACAAACAGCAGGTCGGTGGATGCAGAACGCTGAGGAAGCACTGGGGTTTTCCTTCGGATATGAGGAACTTCAAACAACTCTAGATGATCGTATTCTTTCTCGATACCCTTGGCATATAGTTGTTTGCGAGAATAATGCATGTACAAAAGGGTTCATGAGCGCTTCTTTTGTTCCTTCTCATACTGAAGAGCTTTGCGAGCATAATTATGAAACAGATTTATCTCAATCATCATTTCCAGCTTCACTTTTTGGGGATTGCTGAGTGCAAAGACAAATCTCGTATAGTGAAGGACTCTCTTCACGAGGGATTTCAACTTTGGCTTTGTTTACCTTTGGAGCTTTAGCAGAAGCAGACATAGAAGCAGAACCAGTAGCATTAATCGGTACCTTCCCTTTGCTGATGTCCTTCACAATCTGGAGTGTGTCATGGACTGGTGGCATATACACTTTCGGGAAAAACTTTTCCTCAATAAGTTGCTCAATGGCAAACATGACCCAAGGTGCATATGGCTTCAAAGCTTGAGGGCTATCAGCCGCGCAGGCCAGGTTGTGAATGAAAACATCCGGAATGTCAAAATGAATACCCTGAGCTGTGGCTAGAAGAGCATTTTCCACGATGCCATGAATGGTTTCTGGCCTATTTGTTGGCGTGAGGGAGTTGCAGAGGATATAGAACATCACTTTGTTCCCATAAGCCAGATTCTTTGGATTTGCCTCTATGCATTCATCACCAACAAGTTTGGGGTCCATCAACAGATGAAGTTGAGCTTTAGATACATCCCAATAGTGTAGTCTATGTTCATGAGTAGCATCAAATTCGCACCGAGGAAGATTCAATAGTGCTAAGAACTGGTCAGCCGAACATTTGTTCTTTTCTTCTCCTGTCATCCATTCGAGGATCCAAGTACTGCTATTTGCAAGGTCCCCTAAGATATAAAGAGTGGCATAGAACTAAAGAATCATTTCACGATTCCAGCCATGATTGAAACAAAGGAAGCTCTTCAGGAAGACTAGTTCAATCTGCTCGATGGTATGATGGAAGGAAGATAGACTTTTGAGCTCTGCAAAATCCGGAATCTTGTGCTTGAAAATGCGATTCTTGTCATATAGAATACGAGCATAGTACACGGCCTATTCCTTTGTCCAGAATCTTGGTGACAATGAAGTTCTTTCTCCATCATATGGGCTGGTTCTAAAGAATGTAAGTTTCGAAAGATGAAACTTCTCATTAAAGGCATGACATTCGGGCCATCTTCGATAGGAAACAAGGGAAATGTTTCCAATGGGTTTCTCAGATGTTCCTCTTCACCCATAATTCGGGTCTGAATGTCATCAAGTGCAGGAACACCTTCCTCAATAGGCTTGAGAGGAGCACACGACTTCCTCGATTTATCTTGTACAGATTGCTTTGAGGAACTTAACTATCTATCATTTATGCTTGCTAGAACTCCTTCAGCAGCTTTCTATCTTTTGGGCACTAGGGCCTTTTCTTTCAATGTATTTCCTTTAGTTGGAGGCACAACGACCTCTTTCTCAGACATTTGAGGCACAACTGGTGGAGTAATTACTTCTTGAGCCATTAGCTCATCAGATTTCCTTTCTTCCTCTTCCAACTATGGTGCAGTGGAGTGAGGAGCAAGATCAAAATTCATCTAGGTAGGGGCACCAGATGATGCGACCAGGGTGGATTTGAAGGAAATATGCCCTAGAGGTAATAATAAAGTTGTTATTTTATATTTCCTTATTCATGATAAATGTTTATTATTCATGGTAGAATTATATTAACCGGAAACTTGATACATGTGTGAATACATAGACAAAACACCGTGTTCCTAGTATGCCTCAACTTGACTAGCTCGTTATTCAAAGATGGTTAAGTTTCCTAACCATAGGCATGTGTTGTCATTTGATGAATGGGATCACATAATTAGAAGAATGATGTGATGGACAATACCCATCCATTAGCTTAGCATAATGATCGCTTAGTTTTATTGGTACTGTTTTCTTCATGTCAAATACATATTCCTTCGACTATGAGATTATGCAACTCCCGGACACCGGTGGAATGCCTTGTGTGCTATCAAACGTCACAACATAACTGGGCGATTATAAAGATGCTCTACAAGTATCTCCGAAGGTGTTTGTTGGGTTGGCATCAGTCAAGATTAGGATTTTTCACTCCGAGTATCGGAGAGGTATCTCTGGGCCCTCTCGGTAATGCACATCATATGAAGCCTTGCAAGCAATGTGACTAATGAGTTAGTTGCGGGATGATGCATTACAGAACGAGTAAAGAAACTTGCCGGTAATGAGATTGAACTAGGTATGGACATACCAACGATCGAATCTCGGGCAAGTAACATACCGATGACAAAGGGAATAACATATGTTGACATAGCGATTCGACCGATAAAGATCTTCGTAGAATATGTGGGAACCAATATGAGCATCTAGGTTCCGCTATTGGTTATTGACTGGAGAGGTGTCTCGGTCATGTCTACATAGTTCTCGAACCCGTAGGGTCCGCACGCTTAACATTCAATGATGATATGTATTATATGAGTTATGTGTTTTGGCGACCGAAGGTTGTTCAGAGTCCCGGATGAGATCACGGACATGATGAGGAGTCTCGAAATGGTCAAGAGGTAAAATTTTATATATTGGAAGGTAGTATTCGGACACCGGAAGGGTTCCGGAGTGTATCGGGTACATACTGGAGTATCGGAACCCCCAGGGGAAAGATATGGGCCATAGGAGGGAGGCTAACCAGCCCACAAGGGGCTGGTGCACCCCCCACAAGGGAGGATGCCGAATTGGACTAGGGAAGGGGGCGCCACCCCCTTTCCTTCTCCCTTCCCTCTCCTTCCCCCTTTCCCCCTCCGTTAGAAGGAAGAGGGGCCGAATAGGACTAGGAGTCCTAGTAGGACTCGCCCCATGGGGCGCGCCCTAGTCCGGCCTCCTCCCCTCTCCCTCATTTATATACAGGGGCAGGGGAGGGGCACCTCTAGGCACATCAATTGTCTAAGCCGTGTGCGATGCCGCCCTCCACCGTTCACTCATCCGGTCATATTGCCGTAGTGCTTAGGCGAAGCTCTGTACGGATCACATCACCGTCACCATGCCGTCGTGCTAACGGAACTCATCTACTCCTTCAACCCTCTGCTGGATCAAGAGCTCAAGGGATGTCATCACGCTGAACATGTGCAGAACTCGGAGGTGTCGTACGTTCGGTACTCGATCGGTCGAAACGAGAAGACGTTCGACTACATCAACCGCGTTGAGCAAACAATTCTGCTTTCGGTCTCGAGGGTACATGGACACACTCTCCCCTCTCGTTGCTATGCATCTCCTAGATAGATCTTGTGCGAGTGTAGGAATTTTTCTGAAATTGCATGCTACGTTTCCCAATCGTGGCATTCGAGGGAATCATTTAGCCCCCCCTCAATCTTGTCAATCTCCTCCTTGTTTGATTTGGAGGGCTCAGCTTGCAATGTTTTTAGAGGGATGGATCTACCTTCTCAACTTCGATTTCCTCATCAACATCATCAACTCGGGCTTGCTGCTTAGGTGGAGTATTTTCTTCATCAGTCCTTTCTAGGAAGATATCAAAACATCAAGTTGTTCTTGGGCTGCTGGAGTAGGAATGAAAGCCTCCACATGACCAGCTTGCTGCATAGGTTCATCCTCGTGAGGTGGAGATGGTGGAATCTCCTACGAGGGAGTACTTGAGTCAAGTGGAGCATCGGTAATAGTCTGAAGGCAGTGATCTTTGTTTACTTTCGGTTTGCTAACTCTCGCTTTAGCCTTCTGAAGTTTTTCTTCTTTAATTTTTCTTCGAGCAAGATCTATCTTGCAGACAATCTCCTCATTTCTTTTGTCACACAACTGAGATAACTCCATGTGCAACCATGAGTGCCAATCAATTTTCTCATTCCGCATGAGATTGAGAGCCTCAGTGAGTTCAACAAGCTCTTTATTCAGATTATTTCTTCCAGATTTAGAGTTAGCCTCTCTCTTCATTTGCTCGACGACTTGCTTGTCTTTGATAGCTTGATTCAGCTTCTTGTAGATTTTTCTCAGCTCAATGAAATGCTTCGTTACCATTTTGCTAACATCATCAGGTAGTCCCAGACTGCTTATATCATCAGATTTTGCATCGTCTGCAACATTGTCAATCACATCGATCATGGATTGAAACCATACTTCTATTCCTCTATGGAAGTAGGAACACAGGGTCTGGCCTTCTTAGCAGATGCATCTGCTTTTACTTCAGACTGCAACTTTCTCTTTGGTGTAGGGTTAGTCAAAGATCTTGGAGCTTCTGAAACCGAAGGTTTGTCAGTGAAGGGAATGGGTGCATGCCTTGGTGATCTCCTTGGAGAGGGTAAAACTATCACTGGTGAGGGGATCTTGGATGCCTTGTTGAGAATGGCACATTGATCATACATTGGAATTTCATCAAGAGCATCTTCACTGGATGACTCCCAGACAAGTTAGAAACGACCTTATTTGATTTCTTGACGACGGATTTCTTTTGAGGAGCACGAGGGAAAGATATATTTCTCGGACTTGCTCCCTTTGGAGGTAGAAGCACGACCCTTCTTCTTATAGACGTCTCACCGAGTTAGCGTGACGTTTTTCGCTTGAACTTGGTTTTTCTTTGCTTCCCTAGCATCACACTTGGCTTTGTCCTTCACCCTCTTGGCCGCTTCCTCGGGGAAATCAACAATTCTTTTGAGGGAGTCAGGATGAGCATTTGAAGGCTGTTGTGATCCAACTTTTTCAACATCGGGGCCAATGCAATTTTCAGCAATGCTGTCATTCCATGATGGTGTGACACAATATGGTACTTCTCGTGAACATTTTCATAATTGTACCATTTTCTTGCCCAGTGGCGGTGTATACTTTGAAGCCTATTGTTGCGTTCAATCGTTGATTCACCTTTTGGTGGAGTTATGTAACTATCTGGATTAGACATTTCAGCCATGGAATTCTTTTCCTTGACACGGCCACCCTTTTTAGGATTACCATTCAAGAAGATGGTTAGGGCGTCTGTGATCAGTTCATCTTCGGGCTAACTGTGAGAAGAGGTAATCTCCTCATTATCTTCTTCGGATTCAGTCTCAAGTTTGTTTTTTGGTGCTTTGGGAGGATTTTAAGATTTTCATCCCCCTGTCAGTCTCATTCGATCAGACCTTGGTGGAAAATACTTTTCCGAACTCTGTGCCATGACCAACCTGTGAGAAGAATAGATACAAGGGAAAATGGGGTAGGGTCATAAACATGCACAGAAGGTATTTTGAACGAAAATGAGTGTTTTTGGAAGAAACACATGAATTCATGGTAGTATTAGAGAAGATATCCTCAATAGATTTTAAACTAGCCATAGGATGTTCAAGGCTGATAATGACTATCTAATCTTTCGGATAAGGACACATTAACCCTAGGTCGAGGAGAACAAGTACGAGGAAGATCTACAAACCGTATCACTCAAATCCTAGTGATTCCTAAAGATCTACCGCGGTGAAATAAATTATGGAAAATAGCATCGATAAGAAATATCCTAAGAACAGAGTTATGGACAGGAGCAGTTCTGGATCCAAGTGCTACTTCTTGAGCTTGCGTTGGTTTTTCCCTTTAAGAGGAAAGGGTGATGCAGAAAAGTAGAGATAAGCATTTCCCTCAGTTCGAGAACCAAGGTATTAATCCAGTAGGAGGTACAAGCAATGGTAGGAAGACTAGTCATGATAGCAAATCAAGCGATCTAGCACACGAGCGAACAAAAAGCAAACAAAAAAGATGAATGAAAGAAGGGCGAATAAAAAGGAAAATGGCAAATAATGTAAATGCAAGAGATGAGAGTTTATGACGGGTACTTGGTAGGCTTGATGTAGAACCTCCCCGGCAATGGCGCCAGAAATTCTTCCTGCTACTTCTTGAGCTTGCGTTGGTTTTCCCTTGAAGAGGAAAGGGTGACGCAGCAAAGTAGAGATAAGTATTTCCCTCAGTTTGAGAACCAAGGTATCAATCCAGTAGGAGGCACTAGCAAGTCCTCAATCTATGCACCTGCACAAACAATCAAACACTTGCACCCAACGTGATAAAGGGGTTGTCAATCCCTTCATGGTCACTTGCAAGGATGAGGTCTGATAGAGATGGATATAAAAGATTACTAAAACGCAAAAAAGTAAAAGTAAATAAATTGTAGCAAGGTATTTTTGGGTCTTTTGGTTTATAGATCTGAAAATATATGATGGAAAATAGACCCGGGGGGCATAAATTTCATAAGAGGCTTCTCTCTTGAAGAAAGCATACAGTGGGTAAACAAATCACTGTTGAGCAATTGATAGAAAAGCACAAAGTTATGAAGATATCTAAGGCAATGATCATGAATATAGGCATCACATCCGTGATAAGTAGACCGACTCCTGCCTGCATCTACTACTATTACTCCACACATCGACCACTATCCAGCATGCATCTAGAGTATTAAGTTCATAAGAATGGAGTAACGCCTTAAGCAAGATGACATGACATAGAGGGATAAACTCAAGCAATATGATATAGACGCCATCTTTTTATCCTTGATGGCAACAATAAATTACATGCCTCGCTACCCCTTCTATCACTGGGTAAGGAACCGCAAGATTGAACCCAAAACTAAGCACCTCTCCCATTGCAAGAAAAACCAATCTAGCTGGCCAAACCAAATTGATAGTTCAAAGAGAAATACAAAGATACCAAATCATGCATATAAGAATTCAGAGGAGACTCAAATAATATTCATAGATAATCTGATCATAAATCCACAATTCATCGGATCTTGACAAACACACCGCAAAAAAGTATTACATCAAATAGATCTCCAAGAACATTGAGGAGAACATTGTATTGAAGAGCAAAGAGAGAGAAGAAGCCATCTAGGTACTAGCTATGGACCCACAGGTCTGTGGTAAACTACTCATGCATCATCGGAAGGCCAATAGGGTTGATGTAGAAGCCCTTTGTGCTCGAACCCCCCTCCGACAAATCGCCGGAAAAGGCCCCAAGATGGGATCTCACGGGAACAGAGGCTTGCGTCGGCGGAAAAGTATTCTGGTGCACGCTTCTGGTGGTTTGGGAATATTTGGTAATTTGTAGTGCAAGAATTAGGGTTGGAAGACTCCCATGGGGCCCACAAGCCCTCAGGGCGCGTCCCCTTGGGGCGCACTTGGCAGGCTTGTGGCCTCGTGGGGGAATCTTCTGACCCCCTCTCCAAGCTCTGTGGATGTCTTCTGGTCCAAGAAAAATCATCTTAAAGTTTTATTCCATTTGGACTCAATTTGATATTCCTTTTCTGTAAAACTCTAAAACAAGGAAAAAACAGAAACCTGAACTAGGTTCTAGGTTAATAGGTTAGTCCCAAAAATAACATAAAATAGCATATTAATGCATACAAAACATCCAAAACAGATAATATAATAACATGGAAAAATCAAAAATTATATATACATTGGAGACGTATCACCAAGCGCCTTAACTTGGCAACTTGGATTAGCTACGGCAATGCAAGAGGAAGGATTACCGCACCGGCATGATCAACCGTGACAAAATTTCACCGGAGTAGAATGGCGGAGCTCTTCGCCGGAGTTGCTTCGAGCAAGGGCTCGGGTGGAGGTGGACGAGTGTTTGAGGAACTGGGAGGAAGAAGACACGGTGAGGTATATTTATAGCTGGCGAGCTGAACCTCCTTTTCGAAATCTACGACCCTCAGTTGCGAGACGTTGTGCATTCAACGGGCATGATGACGGTCATGGGGATTGTGGGTACGTGGCAATCATTTTCTGCGAGAAACTCGGGAAGAAAGCGGGAGACTGAAAGGTTCGAAGAAGGGAAAGGCCAAAAATGGTTAAAAGTTTGAAGTCGATTTCTTTCGCGACCAAGGACGTCGGACATAAAATTTCTTCAGATAAAATTGCATGCTTATGATGGACATCATAGATTTGGATGAGAAAGAATAGAGGGATAAAAGGGTCCAAAAAAACACTCAGCCAGAAGAGAGGAAACACAAAAACACGGAGCTATGAGTGAGTTGTTCATCAGAAGAAACGCAAACATGGTGAAATGAAGACAAACACACGAACGAGAGTAAATAAACACAAAGAGCGAGCACCAACAATATTGATCTCAGGGCTAAGAATAAGCGAGTAGAATCCCTGAGAGAGTTCCTGCAAGAAGGGTTAGTTCTTTTTCACAACCCACACTTGCATGGACAGTGAGAATCTCATTTGTTTTTCTGAGAAAGGACATTCCTCTGATGAGTTCTGTAGTTCGCCTGTGCATTTCGAGAGAAATCATATGAATATGCATTGAAATTGGATCCAGAGACATGACCATAATGATTTGAGGTGGTATGCATGTACTCCTTCTGTCGAAGGTTTGACCAATATCCATTAGAGGAAGTTCCAGCGCCAATCTGCGAATGATAATCATTTCCTCGAAGAGAATTACTCTGCATATTTAGGTTGGCAGTGACAGATAAATTTTTAATGATGCACTTCTTCACCCAGATTTGCTTCTTGGGTGAACCAGACCTGCAGTTAGTCCCAACATACCGAGTGAAAACCTTATCATTCTGTTGTTTGAAGAATTTGCAGTTTGAGTCATCAGACTCATCAGAAACAACAGAAATGGGAGTGTCATATCCAGACAGAATTGCAGGTTTGAGAGTTTCACTTTTAGCAAGAACCCAACTTGTTCGAGGATATTGCTCGAGAGTCCAGTAGGTTCCATCAATGTTGAGTTTTCTTTCAAAACCCAATCCTTCCTTTCGGCGGTTTTTGTGCAGTATTGACTTCTTGAGCACATCATAGAGAGTTTGACCGTTTGAGGCTCTTTAGCATGCATATCTCAAGCAAGTTCTTTAGCCTGCAATTTTCATGAGAGATATCAACAAATTCCTCGGAAGAGGGGTCAGAAATACCATTCGTAGTTGTTGCAATATTCTCAATGACATCATTAGATATTTCAGCATTTGAATTAGCATTGCTACATCCTAGGCATTGTGAGCAAGGAGGCATAAAATCATCAGGAAGTCGTTTCGATTGCTCGGCGAAGAGAGAAGCTTTTTATTTTGCTAGCACGTTATGAGACTCTTTCAGTGACTCAAGTTCTTGATTCTTGTTAAGGAGTTCATCTGATAAACTCTCGTAGTCGACTGTAAGCACTACCAAACAACACTTTCGTGATGATACATGTTTGTCACAATAGGTCACGTTTTCTGTCATGCATGTACATCCATGAAGATTTTATGACAGAATCAAGATAGTCATACATGTCCTGTCATAGAAGTGTTCCATGACATTACTCAAATTATCATCACGGAAGTGTCCACTTCCATGACGATAAATGGTGCGTCATGGTAGTGCTTTCGTCAAGGGCAATCGACACGTGGCATCCACCGTAAGGGGTTGCCGTTATGCTATCGGGTCCGGTTTTGGATCCGATAACCTGTTAATACCCAAGACCAATGGATATTTTCCATGTGTAAGTTTCTCATTGGTCGGGTGAACCACGTGTTAGCTACCCGTTGGTACAGATGTCAACCGTCCAATGGACAGGTCGTGCCTATGATGCACCGACATGTGGCGAGGCCCAACAACGGCCCATTTAAGTTAAAAAGGGCGACCCATCCAAAGGCCCACAGTACTTTTCCAGACACTAGTGGGCAAGCCCATTAACAGCCTGCCATGCTTTAGGTGAAATTACGACCCATATCAGATCTGGCCTGTTTACTGCCTTTCGTGTTTTGGGCCAAATGATGGCCCACATCAGATACGACCCATTAAAAGCCTGCAATATGATGGGCCAATTTATGGCCCATATTAGATCAGACATGTTAACATCCTGCAATAGTTTGGGACAAATTACGACCCATAACAGATACAACCCGTTAACGGCTATTGTGCCTTTGGGCCCATCGGGAGCCTGATTTGCTCTTCGGCCTCTTAATGGCCCGTTTAGCAGTTCAGTCCGATATTAGTTTCAGCCCGTCAGAGGCCCTGTGTATATATGAGCCGGTTTCGGCCCGGTTACACTTTCAGCCATTTAAAGGCCCGAGCTGCATCTGAGCCTAATTCTGGTTCGTAGTGACTTTTAGCCTCTCAATGGCCCGTAGTCTTCCTGAATACATTTCAGCCCAAATTGCCTATCGGAGTCAAATGCTCTAATATTGGACTGCTATGCAGCTGAGCAGTTTTCAGCCTGTCATGTGATTGGGCCAACCAATGCCCAACTACATTTCAGCCTGTTAATGACCCGTCATACCTCTGGGCCAATAACGGGTCGATGTATATTCCAGCCTGCTGTCGGCCCATGATTTATTCGGCACAATTCAGGCTCAATCTGCAACACAGCCTATTAAAAGCCCATTTTATTTTGTGGCCTAATTAAGGCAAGCGATTTGCTCGTCCTTTTTAAGGCTGAAACTAATGTGGGCCAGATTAAGTCTAGGCCTCCTAATGGCCCAAGAAAGATTCAGCCCATTTACAGCGATTGGCGGCCGACCAGTTCTAGTACCGATTTTTTTACATATAAGCCTATCGTATTGGCATATTGCACTCTGATCGAAGCTTATGACCTTTTCACAGAGCGATGTCAATATATACAACAAATAAATTACAGCATCATGATGAAGAATAAACCTAGACTATAGAACAAAGAAATTAGAGCATATTACACCCCATAGGCATCAAAATTCACCGCTAGTGATAATAAAGGGCAACCATACAACAGAATCATATACTGGGCATCAAAGGTTGCCACCACTGGAAGTAAACACGCCGACAAAATAATAGACACAATCGACATGTAACAACCAGATTTTTGGCCCTTTCTTTTTCTTTTGATTTTTCTGAGGTTTTTGCCTGAGTTTTCTTTTTCCGTGGCTATGTGGTCTGGAAACTGAAGAAGATGAACTCATCTTTGCTTCCAGAGTGGCTTGTCATCCCCTATCCAACCCTAGACCATGTCATTTTTGTCCTAGCCCAAATCTCAATATTCTTTTTATTAGGAATGTTCCTTTTCTATTAAAGGAATAATCCTTTTTGCCCTAGGTTGTGAAGCAACCTATATTTCTCTCACTCCTAAAATTCCCAAATAATTCTCATAAATTGTTTGGGTAATATCTTCATCAAATGTGGCAAAACTTTTCATTGCCATGTTCAAAAATAATCCTCAAATAATTCATTTCTTATTCTGCCCTAAATGGCACATTGTGAAGAAAGTGCTATTTTCCTTTGCCCAATTGACCTTAAACTCCTTGGACACCGTTTCCCATCCAAATCATTGCCACATGCCAAAATGCAACCTCATTTGCCTAGTGATTATTTACTAATGTTTATCCAAAGTTTTTGTCCAGAAAGGAACTTTGTGAAGGAGGTACAAGCTAGGCATATCAAAATGAGTTGCAATTTTGCATGGTCCTTAATATCATCAAATCATAGACCTCCACCAAAGTTGAGCTCATGTCATGCCTCCATGTGAGCACAACGTCAAATCTTTGATTCTGTCCAAATTTTCAGTTTGTGAAGCAAGTATATTTTATCTTGCTCCATTATGGCTGCACATTTTTCTAGGACTTCGCTTATCCATATAAACTCCCTCCACTAAATTGTGGCTCAATCGATCTAGCCATTTTCCCTCGAGAATGTTTGCATGTTTCTGGTCAATGGAGATGCTTGTGAAGGAAGTACCATTTTGGCTTGGCCAATTGGTATGAGGCTTTTTCAGCATCTTCATATGACCAAATAACTCTGCCTTGCCCAGGTGGAGCTCAAGTTGACACTCCTAGTGAGTGCTTCGTCCTCATTCCCAAATCTGGCCAATAGGGCAATTTCTACAGCAAGTTCTATCTAAACTCCTCTTCTCGAGCTGAAACCATGCCGTCTCAGCCACCTTAGTGGGTGATCAGCCTCAGTCAAAGCTCAGTCTAATCCTCCCGACAAATCTTCTGCAGAAGGCATCAAACACCTTGTTGTTCAGCTCGTTTGGAGCCTCCTGGTTTTCTCTTCTTTGCCCGTGGACCATGTTGTTGCTTCCTTTGGACTAAGGGTAGCAGGGTCCTTCCTCTAGACATGATTTGGCCGATCACTGTGCCCTGCATGCGGTAACCATCGTTTTGGCATGTCATTTGCGTGCTCTGGCGCCTCTGTCTCCTCCTCCCCGTCTGTGCTCTCGTCCCCTCATTGCCTGGCTATGTCTAGCGTGTTCCCTGCATCATCGTTGTCCTCCTGGAGCCATCTCCCCCTCCAGAAGCCTCCTCGCTGGCGCTTGTCGCCATGCGCCGACGGGCGATCTGTAGCTCGTCGTTGTCTTCTTCCTCTGTTCGTTTCCTCCCCGTGCCCCTCGTCGTCTCCTACCCGGGAGACTCTCCCTATGCCTCCCCGTCGCCTTCCCCCAAGCTCATGCGCGAGCACACGCGTCAATGGCGACGCCAGCTCGGCCTCTCCCTCATCTAGCTATAAGTAGCCCTTCCCCGCAGCGCCTGAGCACTCCAAGCTCTTCTCCTCACCCCCAGCAGCCTCCCCAACCTCTCCATTGAGCTCGCGGAGCTCTCCTGCCCTCCCTTTGCCGCCATGGCTGCCGCACGGCCTCGGCAAAATTCGCCCATCCCCGCCTTCGTAGCTCCACCTAGCCACCACCAGTGAGACCCCCTCACTCCGGCGAACCTCTCCATGCCCTCTCCCCCTCGCCGGAGCCATGGTGGCCACGATCCCCTTCTCCACCCGAAGCCCCCTTTGCCGGAGTGCTTGCTGCTCTCAACCCCACCCTCCTCGACATCCATGCCCTACGGGGATGGGTTTGCCTTGGTCTCCTCTATGCGTGGGTGGTCCGCGCGCTCCGAACAGTAGCCGGTGCCGGCCGGACAGGCGCCGGCGCCGCGCTCCTCCCTCTGCCTCCGTCGGGCGGCGTCAGGAAGGAGATGAAGGAGGTGACCCCCCTACCAGCTGGCCGTGGGCTCCACGTACCCCACTTGCCAGCCACTCCAGCGCGTTGACCTGCCTGGTCCACATGGATAAGTGGCGGGCCCCGCCTGTAAGTCCCCGCGTTGACCCGACCTGCTGAGGTGGCTAAGTGAAAGCGTATTCTCGTGAATATGTTTTCCTCCACCGAAAGCGCATTTCCTTTCTTATTCAGCCCCGAATATGTTTTCTCTCCAGCGAAAGCGTATTTCTCTATTTGCGCTTTCAGTTTTTCTATTTAGGCCCAGGCTGAAAAAATATTTCTTTACAGATGGGTCCCTGGCAGAAAACCCATCGTATCTTTTTGCTCAAGACTCCGAGTGAGGTGATTCCAAAGCCCATTTCTTCATCTCGTCGAGTCCGTTCTGTTGGTCACACTTTCACCTTGTGTTAACATTCTGAAAATGACCATTTTGCCCTTGCCCTAAACAGCCACCTGGGAGAGGACTGTTTCCGGTGAATCTTTCCGCGAGCTTTCAGCACTTCTCCCCGGTGCCTTCTTCACCCCCAGGCAAGCCACAACACCCACTTGCATGATGGCCATGCAGTAGCCATGGTTTTCAACTTGAACATTTATTAATTGTATGCTTGTTTACCTGCAACTGTTATTGTTGTTTTGGTACTGCTTATGGTTTCATGTTCACCTTCGTGCTATGTTTCGATGCATCTGGTTATCATTTTTCTTGCTAGTATTACTTTCATGCTTGGTAGTAGTACATGTTGATGTTGGTGACGATCTTTGGTGCATGACTATCGTATGTTCCGAGTGCCGTTGCTATGCATGTTCCTTTGCATCCCGATGGTTAAATGCTTGCATGTAGTGTTGCCGCTATATTCTTGCATGGTATTTGTTGTTGATGCTAGTAGTTATGCCATGAGTAGTGTTATGCTTGTGATGCTCGTCAGTATGCCATGCTCATCTAGGTAAATGATTCACTGTTGTTATGCTTAAGGCTTATGTTGCATCCATGTTTATGTTGGCATCATCCATTATTGTTGCATCATGCTATTTTCATATGACTCAGCTTATTGCATTCAAGTTTAACCAGACTTAATTGAACTTGAACAACTATTGGCTGAGTCATGGTGCCACTAAATTGAGCTGAGCAGTGCAACCACATTTTCCTTTATGGGAAGGACCTAACTGGGTCTATTGTCATGCCTCTCACCGGTGCCTCCAACGAGGGTAGGTTATGCACGGGCGCTACCCTGATCAGGTAGGACGACATAAGACTTGTGTGCCCATTGTTGTGATTGGTATAACATGTCCCCGTTTGGGACCATTTTGCCACGACGGTGGCCGAAGATGCCTTTGGTAGGCATGGGGACAGCCATGACTTAGACCTAAGAGGGAGCTGGTCGGAGTGCCCGGGAGAGTGTCATGGCAGTAGATCAGTTTGGCCGGAATGCCATCGGTCCACCCGAATGGGAGCGAGAGGCCACGGGTTTCGTGGTGTGGGTACAATGTGCTAACCTCTGCAGAGTGTGTGTTAAATCTATCGATAGCCGTGCCCGCGGATAAGGGCCCAGTTTGTAAGTATGTCACACTACGGGTCAACAGTAATAATGATATGCTTAATAACAACCCCGGTTCCATGATGAAAGAAGTTGGTTGATCTTTATGTGATCATGAGAGGATCACTGCGGTATCAAGGATACCGAGTTGTGAAATATTTGTGATGTTATGCGAGAATCATGGGTAAAGATCAAGATCCTTGTGGTCATGAATGATTACTACGGTACTGTTTATACCAAGCTTGATTGATCCTGAGATGGTCGTGTGATGTCCGAGGATGGTAAGTGATGCATGTGATGGTTACGAGGTAACCCCGAGCAGAGTAAGTTGGTGCATGATAGTGTCATCATGTTGCATGTTAGTATCATCATGTTTATATGTTCATGCCATGCTCATTTGGTGCTAGCGGTATCATGTTGTTCATGCCATGTTGTTCTTAGTATATCACTACAAAAAAAAAGACACATCCGTGACATTTCGGGCCAAACAAATTTTTTTCTGGCATACATATGACACTTCTATGAAAATAATTGTGACAAAACCCGGTATCATCATAGATGTGGTGGGCTCCTACTTCTATGACAAAAAATCATGACAGAAAATGGGCTTTTCGTCCTGGGCAGGCCGGAGACGCAGCCGCATGACATTCTTTGGGCCGTCCAAGACGAAAAAACCGTGGTAGAAGCGAGGGCGAGGAAAATTTCGGGGAATTCCTGGTTACGGTGGGAGGTCGGGGGCCGAGCGATGCGCGTTTCTCTCGTACACGTACGTGCGTGTTTGCGATGCATTGGCTCTAACTAAACCCGAGTGAGGCATTGGGCTCTAACTGAACCCGAGCGATTGCACTGGAGGCTACGCGTTACTGAACCCGAGCGATCGATCGATGGCTGTTAACTGAACCCGATCGAGCGATTCCTTCACTACTGTTGGTAACTGAAGCCGATCGATTGGATGAATAGTGAGCGTTATAGGGGGGTTTGGATGAACAGTGAGCGGTGGCGTTGCCTCTGGATGAACAGGACCCCGTGGTGTGGAGGGCTGGATGAACGAGAGACGGTGGAGGGGTGCCCGTGGAGGGTGGTTGAACAGACCCGTGGTGTGGTGGAGGGTGGATGAACGAGAGCGGTGGAGGGTGCCCGTGGTGGGGTTGTTGAACAAGAGCGGTGGAGTAGCACGCGGTGGAGGCTGGATGAGCAGTGCCCGTGGAGGCCGGAGGGGGTCGGCGGTGGAGATGAACAGATCCCGTGGAGTCCGTTTTGCGATGCGCCACACCCTCCCGGCGAACAGACCTCGTTTTGACCGTGGCGCTCCAACACAAGTCCGTTTCGTTCGTTTCGCGGTACGCCACACCCTCCCGATCAACAGGACCCCCGTTTCGACCGTATCGTTTCATCTGTTTTGCGGTACGCCACACCCCTCCCGATCAACAGGACCCCTGTTTCGACCATAGGAGGTCGTTTCCTCCGTTTTGCGGTATGCCACACCCCTCCCGATCAACAGGACCCCCATTTCGACCGTAGGAGGTCCGTTTCCTCCGTTTTGCGATACGCCACACCACTCCCGATCAACAGGACCTCGTTCCGAACGTAGGAGGTCCATTTCCTCCGTTCTGCGGTACGCCAGGCCTCGTTTCCATCGCGTGTTCCGTCCAAGCCCTCCCGATGAACACGACCACGCATTCCGTTCCGACCTAGCCGGTTGGCTCCCCATGAACACGATGACGATGCTGTTTCTCCGTTCCGACCCAGCCATGTACGTATGCGCGAGTAGGCGTTCGAGACCCTGCCCATATGTACGTACGTGGCCGTATTTTCTTTCTTGCATCCTGGCCGCTGTACGTACGTGTACATGCTACGTGCGCGCCTCTACTACGACACGTGCGTGCCTCTACATCGACCAGTATATATGTACGTACACGTTCGCGACCAGAATGACAATGCTACATACGCTTCGACCAGGTGGGTGCCGACTGTCAGGCACTTCCTTGCATGCGAAGATGTAGCTGGTGGGTCCCAACAGTCAGGGGGGCGAATCGTTTTTTTTGCCCGGACGCACTTCCTTGCATGCGAAGATGTAGCTGGTGGGTCCCAGCAGTCAAGGGGAAATGTTTTTTTCATGAAATACTATGGCCCGTCCGGTGGGTCCCCGCTGTCAGGTGGAGGAATAATTATTTTCCGTGTAATAAGGAGGCACTTCCTTGTTGCGGCCGTGGACCCAGCTGTCAGCCTCTCCATGTACAATCCACGTCCGATGGAAGTCGTTCCTTGACCACGTTGACCACGTCGCGCCGAGAGCACCAGGGCGGTGGACGACGGTGAGGCCTAGGAAGGGGACGACGGGGAGCCGGGGAAGACACGGCAGTGGAAGCCCGCACGGAGAGGAGTACGAGGGTTCACTGGTTCGGCTGTGGTGTGAGGCTGGCGTCGCTGCAGGGCCTGGCCAGCGGTGGGAATAGTAGGGGCGATGAGGCCTCCGCGGCAGCACATCCGGCCACGGGAGGCAGGCGCATGCGGCACGACCGGCGCTGCTTTGGGCGGCTGGAGCAAGAAGACCAGAGGTTGAAGAAGCACTACGGCCGATGGATGCACATCGTACGGTCACTGGAGCTAGAATCGTTTATATTGACTAAGTTGACAAAGCCATCCATCCCCGTCAACTTAGTAGGCCCACAAGTCAGCCTCCCACCAAGGCGGGTCCCAGCTAGCAGGGGGTATTCATCTTTTGTGCGTAATAAGGAGGCACTTCTGGTGGGTCCGAGCTGACAGCAGGGGGAACATTTTTTCACAAAATATGATGGCCCGTCGGGTGGGTCCCAACAGTCAGGGGCAAACGTTTTTTCGCGAAATACTGGCCCGTCCAGTGGGTCCTTGCTGTCAAGTGGAGGAATAATTATTTTCTGCGTAATAAGGGGGCACTTCCTTGCGGCTGCGATGGACCCAACTGTCAGCCTCTCCACATACAGTATTCTTTCGATGGAATTCGGTCGTTGACCACATTGACCACGCCGCGCCGAGAGCACCACGGCGGTGGACGATGGTGAGGCCTAGGAAGGGGACGATGCAGAGCCGGGGAAGACGCGGCAGTGGATGCCCACGCGGAGAGGAGTACGAGGGTTCACTGGTTCGGCTGTGCTGCCGTCGCTGCAGAATAACAGGGGGTGTGGGTGAGTGGAGTAGAGGGATGACCTGGCCAGCGGTGGGAGTAGTATGGGGACGGTGAGGCCTCCACGGCAGCACAACCAACCATGGGAGGCAGGAGCAGGCGGCACGACCGGCGCTGCTTTGGGTGGCTGGAGCAAGAAGACCAGAGGTTGAAGAAGCACTACGGCCATTGGATGGACATCGTACGGTCAGTCGAGCTAGAATCATGCATATTGACTAAGTTGACAAAGCCCTTCGTCCCCATCAACTTAGTAGGCCCACTATACTGGGTCCCAGCTAGCAGGGGGAGTACTCATTTTTTTGCGTAATAAGGAGGCACTTCCTTGCGTGCAAAGATATAGCTGGTGGGTCCGAGCTGTCAGCGGCGGTAACATTTTTTTCGCGAAATATAGAGGCCCTTTCGATGGGTCCCAGATGTCAGGTGGAGGAATCATTATTTTGCACGCAATAAGGAGGCATTTCCTTGCGTGCAGCCGTGGACCCAGCTGTCAGCCTTTCCACGTACAGTCCACTTCAGATGCATGTCGGTCGTTAACCACGCCACGCCGAGAGCACCAGGGCGGTGGACGACGGTGAGGCCTAGGAAGGGAACGACACGGAGGAAGGGAATACTCGGCAATTGTTTCCCACGCAGAGGGGAGTCCGGCTGTACGAGGGTTTACTGGTTGCTGTCGCCGGAGAATAACAGCAGGTGTGGGACTATGGGTGAGTAGAGGGATGGCTAGGCCAGCGATGGGAGTACGGTGGGGCGGTGAGGCTCAAGACGGCAAGACTAGCTAGCCAAGGGAGGAGGGAGCAGGCAGTCCCACCGGCGCTTGTTTGAGCGACTGGAGCAGGAAGAGCAGAGATTGAAGAAGCACGACGGCCGTTGGATGGACATCCAACAGTATACAAGCCATCTGTGGAAAGCCTCAAATCTGTGGAAAACAGCATACAGTCCATCTGCCGTTATTTCAAATAATTTACAGCCCATTTGCTAATTCTTACGGGTTTTTTTGGAGCCCATATTCTTTTTGTTAGCATTACAGCCCATATTGTGACCACGGTTAAAAAATTATACGAAATTTTGCATATGTCGGTGCAGTTTGAACTGTTTTTAATCCCGAAATTTTGAGTCACATTCAGACTGATTTTAAAAATAAATGTATATCAATATAAAATCCAATAAATTGTCCATGCATAAAAATCAATGCAATTTAAAATCTCGAAATGAAAAAAAAGATATATGAAACTAATTGCCGGTTTGATGTGTTTTAAAATTATACAACCCATTTCTCATTACTGATAGGCCATTTTCTCGGCGAGCCGAATGAAGCTCTCCTCGTCTTGAAAGATTTGCAGCCCAACAGGCCTGATAAAGCGACTTACTTGACAAATCACAAAAAAACTGGGCTAGCCATTTTTAGAAAGAAACAAAAACTACTCGGCTGGTTTGTGGTAAACATAAAAGAAAAGGCTGTCTAGACAGGCCAGAGTGTCCCGCACAGCCCAGTTGACACCCTGCTTCCGTCTCAAAAACAAATTAGATAAATGCCACTCCAATTATGGCGATTCATAAAAATGCCACTGCAATTTCCAAACTTTGAAAAATGCCACTACAATTTTTGCAAACTTTGAAAAACACCATTGCAGTTTGCAAACTTTGAAAAACGCCACTCCAGACTTCAAAAATGCCACTAGAAATGGCATGAAATGGCATTTTTCAAAGTTTGGAAATTGCAGTGGCATTTCTCGAGATACACCAGATTTGGAGTGGCATTTATCAAATTAACCCAAAACAAAAATAACTGGGCAAGCTGCTGGGTCCCTGGTGTCAGCCGCTCGTTGTGCAATTCTCTCGTTTATTGACTACGTTGACAATGGCATGGGACCCAGATGTCAGAAATCCACTAGGAGGAGCCATTTTTTATTGGCTTGAAATAAGGAGGCACTTGATTGCGTACTGCCATGACCTTGGCGGGTCCATGTTGTCATCCTCTCCCCGTACAATCATCTCCTGATTGTGTACGCGTCAACTTGCTAAGCCCACAAGTCAGCCTCTAAACCCGTGGAGGACGAATACAACCCATTTAAAAAAATAACAGCCCATTCCATACGTTCAAATGGAAAGTTCAACATTCAGAGCAAAGTAACAGGTCTAATCCACATATAGAGTACTGAACTTCCACGTTGACAACCATCATAGCCAAGTTAACTATCTACTCCCACTAATACTCTAGTAGCATACAAGTACTAACTTACTCTTAGCTAACTAGACGATGTCGGCGCCATCTATGGTACACGCTAAACGCCAACACTGGCATCCCGCACCTCGCCTAGGACTTGCAAGAGGTGCGATAGGGTGCGTTGCTCGCGCGCGTTGGCCCTTTCCATGCCGGCATGGTCCACCAAAGCTTCGGCTTCCAAGTGGGAAACCCACTTGACGAGCTGGTAGTAAAAATCGGTGTCGCGAACGCGTGCGTGCCCGACAGCCTCCAGGGCTATTTTCCAGGCGCCAGCCTCCACGTAGTCGGTCGAGTTGCGGGCGCTCTGCTCACGACTCAGAGCGTTGGTGCTCCATGTCCCGCTGGCGGCGCAAATCGGCGATACGCTGCTCCTCCGCCAGGCGGTCGCCCTCCAACAGCTCCTGCTCCTCCGCCATGCGGTCGCGCCGCATTGCCATCTAAAGACAGATAGAATGTCTCCTCCCTCCGTCTGCCTTCCGGTGAAAAACCAAACACTAGTTCCGGTGGTGACCGCCTCCGGCGTCGCCTACCGCAGACGGGCGGGGGCATGGCGGACGTGGCGAGCGACGTCGGGCCGGTGGGGGCTTATGAGGATATGGCGAGTTGGGTCACGGTGGCACCGGAGAAGGCCGGGAAACAATACTTATAGGGGGAAGGTAGTGCGACGGTCATCGGAATTCAATGCATAATGGCTTAGCGTGCCAGCTTGCTGTGAAAACTAGAGAAACTGAAATTATGACTGTGCCGTCCCGTCCCGCTCGGGTCGCATGCGGCATGGCGGTCAAACGAGTGCACTCGAATCATCTCCCTCCTTGTCAATAATGATTCCACGGATTTAAAAAGCCTGCAACAATTAAAGCGTATCTTTTTTCGCATCAGTTAGTTGCCTTAATTACGGCCAGCTGCATGCAGGCACTCAGAATCGCTCACAGGCAGTACGCGAAGTAGCATGCAACGAGTCGCAGCCGAGGGCACGCATGCAGCCACTTAAATCGCTAGAACTAATTTGCCATGCCTTGGTCTTGCTGCTTTGCTCACGTGACTAATAAACCCGGACGGAGGGAGTACCTTGATTGGTGAGAGGCTTGAATTAAGCCGTGCAAACCGGAAAGGAGGTACTAGTACGTGTGTGATTCGCTATTTATTCATGTAGGATCGAGTAGGTCATTTCTTGAATTGAGCCCTGCAAACCGGAAAGGAGGTAGTACGTGCGTGATCCGCTATTTATTTGTGTAGGATCGATACTATAGCTTGTCAGTTTCTTTAGAGGTAGGCATTTTTATCTGTGTAGGATTGATAGTGTAGCTTGTCAGTTTCTTCAGAGGTAGGCATTTTTATTCAAAAAACTGCCACTTCGCATCTTGCGTCGCAAATAAAACTGCCAGGAGCGCATTTGTAGGCTAGCTAGTGATCAATCAGTAACTTGTAAACACTGAGCGAAAAGAAATAAGTAACTGTTGATGCATCTCAATGATTCACAATCATATACTAATATGTAGCTCCAAAAGCAAAGATCAGTCACTTCGGATCTTGCATCGCAACTAAAACTAAGTAGTACGATTCCCATACATAAGATCAACATGTTAATGCATCTCAATGATTCACATCTTGGGGCGAGGTGGAAGGTTAACTTTTCGCGGCGGAAGTTCTCGGGTGAGCCGAACACAACTTCTAGCAGTAGAGAGCCCGTACAATCGGCATATGGGCCTGGCATTACCCCTTGAAAGGAAGTGTTGCTATGGCGAATTTTGGTTGGGTATATCCCCATTTTGCGGATTGTGTCCTGATATAGCAGGTTTAGATCACTGCCGCCGTCCATTAGGACTTGTGTAAATTGGAGTCCGCCGATTATCGGATCTAATAACAAGGTAGTCCATCCTGCATTCCGGATACTTCTAGAGTAATCCTGATGGTCGAAGGTGATTGGTTTTAACAACCAGTGGCGGGACTCCTCTGGGATAGGCCGTATGGCGCGTATCTCTATGGGCGCCATTCTGTTTTTCCCTTCTGTCACGTAAAGTGAGTTTACTGTTTTGACTTCTTGTGAGAAATTCTTTTGTTTTCCGGTGCTCTGTTTGTGGGGTTCGTCGTCGTCCTCGCTTGGTGTGTCGAGCCCCTTGTGTTCAGTGTTGAGTTTGCCGGACTGCTTGAAGACCCAACAATCTCTGTGGGTATGGTCTGCAGGCTTCCCGGGAGTACTGTGGATTTGGCATATCTTGTCCAAGATTTTGTTTAAGTTAGATAGCTCGTCCCTGTTATCCTTAAGGGGCAGTTTTTTATGATTCTGCCGTGAGCTTTTGAATCCAGCGTTGATTGCCGTGCTCTTCGTCTTTGTTTCCCTTGGTCGTATTGGTCCTTCTTTCGTCGCGGTTTCTCGTTCCATCCCCGACTTGGATGTACTTGGGTCGCTGGTATCGCATCTTGCCAGCCAGCTATCCTCTCCGCCGCAAAAGCGGGTCATGAGGCTTGTTAATGCGGCCATTGTTCTCGGCTTTTCTTGGCGAGGTGTCCGTGAGCCATTCGTCTCTGACGTTGTGTTTGAGAGCTGTTAAGGCTTCGGCGTCCGGACAGTCGACTATTTGGTTCTTTTTAGTAAGGAATCTGTTCCAGAATTTTCGGGCTGACTCTCCGGGTTGTTGAGTTATGTGGCTTAAATTGTCTGCATCTGGAGGTCGGACATAGGTCCCTTGAAATTTTTCCCGAAAAGCATCCTCGAGCTCTTCCCAACTTCCAATGGAGTTTTTGGGGAGGCTTTGGAG
Organism: Aegilops speltoides; assembly: GCA_021437245.1. NCBI lineage: Eukaryota > Viridiplantae > Streptophyta > Magnoliopsida > Poales > Poaceae > Aegilops > Aegilops speltoides. The sequence continues at coordinate 348,740,224 of CM038145.1, read as the reverse complement.
CCAATGCCGGGTGGCCCTTTGAGCTTGAGGGGTAAGTATTTTATGGCGTGGAGGTCATCTCCTCTAGCCATGTGTATGTGGAGGATGTAATCCTTGATCCAGACTCCAGGGTCTTTTGTTCCGTCGTATGCCTCTATGTTTACGGGCTTGAATCCCGCTAGAAATTCATAATCCAAAACCTCATCGGTGAAACATAGGGGGTGTGCGGCACCCCTATATTTAGGTGTACCGTAGTATTCGGATACTTGATGTGTTGCATTGCTTACTAGAGCTTGCTTTCTTGGCCCGTAGATAGATCTAACTGGGCCATCTTTTTAATCTTGAATCCGTGCGGATCGCGTGCGGCTTTAATGTGCGGTGCCGTTTGCGCTCTATGTTTGCCATGGGATCGTTTATCTGACCGGGTGGTCTCCTTGTTCTTTGATTGCGGGGCTCTCGGCCTCCTCATCAAATTCGGGCGATAGTTTTCGCTTGGGTAGCTCTTTGTTAAATCGACTATCGCCGTATTTGTCTGCGGTGTTGAGTACTTTGCTCCATCTGATTCTGAGCGCATCTTCCGCTGTTTTCAGCTTCCGCTTCTGCTTTTTCAGGCTACGCATAGTGGCAACGAGCCTTTTGTGGAGGTTCTTCTGCTCCAGCAACTTGTCCGGCGTGAGATCATCCGGACTGTTATCTTCGCCGGGGATGGATTGTTTATCCAGGTTGTCCTGTTCGGACGGTTGCTCGATTGCATGTTAAATGCGTCCACGGTTCGCCTGCTCTATGGCTGGGTGCTGTATGGCTCTTGTCTTTGTCGGCGGGATTTTGGCGGCGCTTACGTCGCCGTTTTGATCTTTTAGGAATGATCCCTCGTGGCGTCCCGTTGTTCCTCGTCATCACTTCCTTTAGGTGTGTCCACCATGTATACGTCGTGAGATGAGGTGGCTGTCCAGTGCCTTATAGGCGCTGGTTCATGTTTATCTCCTACATCGTCGTCCATACCGTCGATGTCTTCGGAGTCGAAGTCGAGCACGTCGTTTAAACTTTTGACAGTGGCTACGAAGTGGGTGGTGGGTGGGCTTTGAATTTCTTCGTTGTCTGCATCCCAACCTTCCTGACCATAACCCGGCCAGGGCTCTCCTAATAAAGAGAGAGACTTTAGTGAATTCAGGATGTCGCCAAAGGGCGAGTGCTGAAAGATGTCCGCGGTAGTGAACTCCATGATCGGCTCCCAATCGGATTTGATTGGCAGGGGCGCGGAAGGTTCGGAGTCCGAAGAGGAGTCCGGCACCTTGGAGTCACGAGCTTCGCAAAGGACAGGGTTGGTGTTCGGCTCAATCACCGTAGAGATAGCAGCCCCCGAGGCGGTGTCTAGCCACCCGTCCTCGATCGGCGCAGTCGGCTCCGAGCTAAGGGTCAGAGCGGACACTGGTGCGGTCTCCAGGGCATTGTTCGGCGGCAGAGCTAGATCATGCCCATCGTAACAGTGCGGCGCGCTCGGCTGTGGCTCGAACCCATCGAAGATCAAGTCTCCGCGGACGTCAGCCGTATAGTTCAAACTTCCAAATCTGACCTGATGGCCAGGGGCGTAGCTTTCAATCTGCTCCAGATGGCCAAGCGAATTGGCCCGTAGTGCAAAGCCGTCGAATACGAAGATTTGTCCGAGGAGAAAAGTCTCACCCTGGACCGCATCGTTGTTGATGATCGGAGGAGCCATCGGGCCTAAAGATGACGACACAGAGGAACTCTCAATGAAAGCACCAATGTCGGTGTCAAAACTGGCGGATCTCGGGTAGGGGGTCCCGAACTGTGCGTCTAGGCGGATGGTAACAGGAGACAAGGGACATGATGTTTTTACCCAGGTTCGGGCCCTCTCTATGGAGGTAAAACCCTACTCCTGCTTGATTAATATTGATGATATTGGTAGTACAGGAGTAGATCTACCACGAGATCAGAGAGGCTAAACCCTAGAGCTAGCCTATGGTATGATTGTTGTTTGTCCTACGGACTAAAACCCTCCGGTTTATATAGGCACCGAAGAGGGTTAGGGTTACACAGAGTCGGTTACAATGGTAGGAGATCTACATATCCGTATCACCAAGCTTGCCTTCCCCGCCAAGGAAAGTCCCATCCGGACACGGGACGAAGCCTTCAATCTTGTATCTTCATAGTCCAGGAGTCCGGCCAAAGGCTATAGTCCGGCCATCCGGACACCCCCTAATCAAGGACTCCCTTAGCGACATCGTCCAACTTCAAAGCTGAGATCCTCGAGCTGATCTAGGGTGGGGGATAAGAACCAATCGTCAAACTTGGGTTGGACCTTGCAATTGGTACTGAACATGCGGATGTCAAGGCGTCTGGCTGGCCCAGGGTGCGATGAAAGGATCTTGGAGGCTGCGTCCATGCGTTTGCAATCCTCATCACAAAGGCAGCTGTCGACGGTGAGGTTGAGGGGGACGCAGCGCCAGAGGGGGCGCCACCACCGGGAGAGCAGGGCGGTCCGCACGGCAGATTTGTTGGGGAGGAGGCCGATGATGACGAGCAATATGTCGTCGGGGAGGCTGCTGATGAAGTCCAGGCTCACCGGATGCGGTTTTGGCTCGAGCCGCCTCCGCTTGTTGGCTGCCTCGCTGTCCATCTCAACTGGCGGCGACGCTCGTGTACACGTGTGCTGGTGTGTGTTGTGTGCTGGGTGTGGAGGAGTGCGTCCTTCTGTGCATGCCGCCGCGTAGTGGTGAATTGTGCGCGAGTGCGTCCTTTGTGTGCAAGAAGTTTGTCCTCAATGCGCCCTCAATTTACTAGCATGCGGGGTGCTACCCCGAGTGGTTTCAACTTTGTTTACTTCACCGCGTGTTAGATGGGCCTCTAGTTTACTTATTTTTACCCACTGCCACATGGGCCAAAGCACGAAGATCTGAGAATACGAGCTGACAAGGAAGCATGTGGATTGGTTGACGGTCAACTAAACAATATCTGAGCTATCTGTTGACACGGTGGCGTATAATCGTCGGTATATAGAGAGTTCGAGTGAGAGGGGAGGACCGTGAGAAATAGCAGAGAGAGAGAGAAAGAGCTACTCCCTCCATTCGATAATGTAGTTCCAACATTTGTTTTAAGTCAAACTTTTGAAACTTTGACCAAGTTTATAAAGAAGTTACTTATATCTACAATACTAAAGATAAATGATAGTATGAAGTAAGTACATGTTGTGATGAATCTAATGATCGTTCCAGATGTATATGTTTTTCTCCACATATACCTTGTCAAACTTTTCTGAGGTTTGACTTTTCAAAACATCCATATGCTTATGGACGTGACAGAGTCCCTAACTAGAGAGAGAGAGAGAGAGAGAGAGAGAGAGAGAGATAGAGAGAGAGAGAGAGAGTGAAAAAGTGTGTGTGTGCGTGTGTGAAAGAGACATGGACAACACACGATAAAAGTAGAGAAAAAGCGTGCATGTCTTATGCAAACATATCACACATGCATCTTCGACAACGGAGGCAAGGTGAGGAGTGTTGGAAATATGCCCTAGAGGCAATAATAAAAGTATTATTATATTTCATTGTTCATGATAATTGTCTTTTGTTCATGCTATAACTGTATTATCCGGAAATCGTAATACATGTGTGAACACATAGACCACAAAACGTCCCTAGTGAGCCTCTAGTTGACTAGCTCGTTGTGATCAACAGATAGTCATGGTTTCCTGGCTATGGACATTGGATGTCGTTGATAACGGGATCACATCATTAGGAGAATGATGTGATGGACAAGACCCAATCCTAAGCATAGCACAAAGATCGTGTAGTTCGTTTGCTAGAGCTTTGCCAATGTCAAGTATCTCTTCCTTCGACCATGAGATCATGTAACTCCCGGATACCGTAGGAGTGCCTTGGGTGTATGAAGCGTCCACAACGTAATCGGGTGACTATAAAGGTGCATTACGGGTATCTCCGAAAGTGTCTGTTGGGTTGACACGGATCGAGGCGGGATTTGTCACTCCGTATGACGGAGAGGTATCTCTGGGCCCACTCGGTAATGCATCATCATAATGAGCTCAAGGTGACCAAGGTGTTGGCCGGGATCATGCATTACGATGCGAGTAAAGTGAGTTGCGATAACGAGACTGAACAAGGTATTGGGTTACCGACGATCGAGTCTCGGGCAAGTAACATACCGATTGACAAAGCGAATTGTATCTGAGGTTTGATCGAATCCTCGACATCGTGGTTCAACCGATGAAATCATCGAGGAGCATGTAGAGCCAACATGGGTATCCAGATCCGCTGTTGGTTATTGCCCGAGAGTCGTCTTGGTCATGTCGCATGTCGCCCGAGCCCGTAGGGTCTACACATAAGGTTCGGTGGCGCTTAGGGTTATCGGGAAGACTAGTATGTGACTACGAATGTTGTTGAGTCCGGATGAGATCCGGACATCACGAGGAGTTCGAAATGGTCGGGAGGTGAAGTTTTATATATGGGAAGTTGTCATACGGACACCGGAAAGTTTCGGGGTTATCGGTATTGTACCGGGCCACAAGAGGGGTTCCGGGGTCCACCGGAGGGGCCACCCCTCGGAGGGCCACATGGGCAGCAAAGGAGGGAGCCAGCCTGGAAGGCTGGGTGCGCCCACCTGGGCCCATGCGCCTAGGGTTGGGGGGGAAACCCTAAAGGGGGCGCTCCCCTTGCTTGGGGGGCAAGCCTCCCCTCCCTGGCCGCCGCCCCCCCTCTAGATCCCATCTAGAGGGGTCGGCCCCCCTTGCCCCTTCCCCTATAAATAGAGGGGTGGGGGGAGGGCTGCTATACACAACTCCAAGGCGCAGCCCCTCCCCTCCCCAACACCTCTCCTCCTCCGTTAAGCGCTTGGCGAAGCCCTGTCGGAGTACTGCTGCACCAACATCACCACGCTGTCGTGCTACCGTTGGAGCGAGCTTCCTCAACCTCTCCTTCCCCCTTGCTGGATCAAGAAGGCGGAGACGTCTCCTGTCCCGTACGTGTGTTGAACGCGGAGGTGCTGTCCGTTCAGCACTTGGACATCGGTGATCTGAATCACGCCGAGTACGACTCCATCATCACCTTTCAAGCTTCCGCACGTGATCTACAAGTGGTATGTAGATGCAAACTCTCTCCCATGACTCGTTGCTTAGATGAACTCATAGATGGATCTTGGTGAAACTGTAAGAAATTTTTTAATTTTCTGCAACGTTCCCCAACAGTGGCATCATGAGCTAGGTCTATGCGTAGTTCTCTAATGCACGAGTAGAACACAATTTTGTTGTGGGTGTGGATCTTGTCAACTTGCTTGCCTCTACTAGTCTTTCCTTGCTTCAGCGGTATTGTGGGATGAAGCGGCCCAGACCAACCTTACACGTACGCTTACGTGAGACCGATTCCACCGATTGACATGCACTAGTTGCATAAGGTGGCTGGCGGGTGTCTGTCTCTCCACTTTAGTTGGAGCGGATTCGATGAAAAGGGCCCTTATGAAGGGTAAATAGAAGTTGACAAAATCACGTTGTGGTTATTCGTAGGTAAGAAAACATTCTTGCTAGAACCCAATTGCAGCCACATAAAAGATGCAACAAACAATTAGAGGACGTCTAACTTGTTTTTGCAGCGATTGATCATGTGATGTGATATGGCCAGAAGTTGTGATGAATGATGAATTGTGATGTATGAGATCATGTTCTTGTAATAGGATTCACGACTTGCATGTCGATGAGTATGACAACCGGCAGGAGCCATAGGAGTTGTCTTTATTTTTTGTATGACCTGCGTGTCATTGAAGAACGCCATGTAAACTACTTTACTTTATTGCTAAACGCGTTAGCCATAGAAGTAGAAGTAGTCGTTGGCGTGACAACTTCATGAAGATACGATGATGGAGATCATGATGATGGAGATCATGGTGTCAAGCCGGTGACAAGATGATCATGGAGCCTCGAAGATGGAGATCAATGGAGCTATATGATATTGGCCATATCATGTCACAACTATACAATTGCATGTGATGTTTATTATGTCTATGCATCTTGTTTACTTAGGACGACGGTAGTAAATAAGATGATCCCTTACAAAAATTTCAAGAAGTGTTCTCCCCTAACTCTGCACTGTTGCTACAGTTCGTCGCTTCTAAGGACCACGTGATGATCGGGTGTGATGGATTCTTACGTTCACATACAACGGGTGTAAGACAGTTTTACACAGCGAAAACACTTAGGGTTAACTTGACGAGCCTAGCATGTACAGACATGGCCTCGGAACACGGAGACCGAAAGGTCGAACACGAGTCGTATGGAAGATACGATCAACATGAAGATGTTCACCGACGATGACTAGTCCGTCTCACGTGATGATCGGACACGGCCTAGTCGACTCGGATCGTGTGACACTTAGATGACTAGAGGGATGTCTAATCTAAGTGGGAGTTCATAATTTGATTAGAACTTTATTATCATGAACTTAGTCTAAAACCTTTGCAAATATGTCTTGTAGATCAAATGGCCAACGCTAATGTCAACATGAACTTCAACGCGTTCCTAGAGAAAACCAAGCTGAAAGATGACGGCAGCAACTATACGGACTGGGTCCGGAACCTGAGGATCATCCTCATAGCTGCCAGGAAGCAATATGTCCTAGATGGACCGCTAGGTGACGCTCCCGTCCCATAGAACCAAGACATTATGAATGCTTGGCAAACTTCGTCTTGATGATTACTCCCTCGTTCGAGGCGGCATGCTTTACAACTTAGAACCGGGGCTCCAAAAGCGTTTTGAGCATCACGGAGCATATGAGATGTTCAAGAGCTGAAACTAGTTTTCAAGCTCATGCCCGGTCGAGAGATATGATGTCACCAACAAGTTCTACAGTTTGTAAGATGGAGGAAAACAGTTACACAAGTGAGCACATCCTAAAGATGTCCAGGTTGCACAACCGTATGACCCAGTGAACATTAACCTCCCGATGAGGCGGTCATTGACAGAATCCTCGATCGCTTCCACCAAGCTACAAGAGCTTTGTGATGAACTACAACATGCGGGGATGGTGAAGACCATTCTGAAGTGTTCTCGATCTCAAGTCAGCAGAGGCTGAAATCAAGAAAGAACATCAAGTGTTGATGGTCAATAAGACCACTAAGTTCAAGAAGGGCAAGGGCAAGAAGAACTTAAAGAAGGACGACAAGGATGTTGCCGCCCCGAGTAAGCCGATTGCCGGAAGAAGTCAAAGAATGGACCCAAGCACGAGATCGAGTGCTTTTATTGCAAGGGAAGGGTCACTTTGAAGCGGAACTGCCCCAAATATTTAGCGGATAAGAAGGCCGGCAACACCAAAGGTATATTTGATATACATGTAATTGATGTGTACCTTACCTGTACTCGTAGTAACTCCTGGGTATTTGATACCGGTGCCGTTGCTCATATTTGTAACTCACAGCAGGATCTGCGGAATAAACGGAGACTGGCGAAGGACGAGGTGACGATGCGCGTCGGGAATGGTTCCAGAGTCGATGTGATCGCCGTCGGCACGCTGCCTCTACATTTACCTATGGGATTAGTTTTGAACCTTAATAATTGTTATTTAGTAACAAGTTTGAGCATGAACATTGTATCTGGATCTCGTTTAATACGAGATGGCTACTCATTTAAGTCTGAGAATAATGGTTGTTCGATTTATATGAGTGATATGTTTTATGGTCATGCTCCGATGGTCAATGGTTTATTCTTAATAAATCTCAAGCGTAATATTACACATGTTCATAGTGTGGAAGCCAAAAAATGTAAAGTTGATAACGATAGTCCCACATACTTGTGGCACTGCCGCCTTGGTCACATTGGTGTCAAGCGCATGAAGAAGCTCCATGCTGATGGACTTTTAGAGTCTCTTGATTATGAATCGTTTGACACATGCGAACCATGCCTCATGGGCAAAATGACCAAGACTCCGTTCTCCGGAACAATGGAGCGAGCAACCAACTTGTTGGAAATCATACATACCGATGTATGCGGTCCAATGGCGTTGAGGCTCATGGAGGATATCATTATGTTCTCACTCTCCGATGACTTGAGTAGATATGGGTATGTTTACTTAATGAAACACAAGTCTGAAACCTTTGAAAAGTTCAAGGAATTTCAGAATAAGGTGGAGAATCAACGTGACCGAAAGATAAAGTTCCTACGATCAGATCGTGGAGGAGAATACTTAAGTCACGAATTTGGTACACACTTAAGGAAATGTGGAATCGTTTCACAACTCACGCCGCCTGGAACACCTCGGTAAACGGTGTGTCCGAACGTCGTAATCGCACTCTATTAGATATGGTGCGGTCTATGATGTCTCTTACCGATTTACCGCTATCATTTTGGGGATACGCTCTAGAGACAGCTACATTCACTATAAATAGGGCACCGTCTAAATCCGTTGAGACGACACCGTATGAACTATGGTTTGGGAAGAAACCTAAGCTGTTGTTTCTAAAAGTTTGGGGATGCGATGCTTATGTCAAGAAAATTCAACCTGAAAAGCTCGAACCCAAGTCGGAAAAATGCGTCTTCATAGGATACCCTAAGGAAACTGTCGGGTATACCTTCTACTTAAGATCCGAAGGCAAGATCTTTGTTGCCAAGAACGGATGCTTTCTGGAAAAAGTGTTTCTCTCGAAAGAAGTAAGTGGGAGGAAAGTAGAACTCGATGAAGTACTACCTCTCGAACGGGAAAGTGGTGCAGCTCAGGAAAATGTTCCTGTGATGTCCACACCAACTGAAGAGGAAAACAATGATGATGATCAAGGTACTTCGGATCAAGTTGCTCTTGAACCCGTGGGTCCACAAGGACACGTTCCGCACCAGTGTGGTACGGCAACCCGTCCCGGAAATCATGTTGTTAGACAACGGTGAACCTTCAACTTTGAAGAAGCGATGGCGGGCCCAGATTCCAACAAATGGCTTGAAGCCATGAAATCGAGATCGAATCCATGTATGAAAACAAAGTATGGACTTTGACAGACTTGCCGATGATCGGCGAGCGATAGAAAACAAATGGATTTTCAAGAAGAAGACGGACGCGGATGGTAATGTTACCATCTATAGAGCTCGACTTGTCACTAAGGGTTATCGACAAGTTCAAGGGATTGACTACTGACGAGACATTCTCTCCGTGGCGAAGTTGAAGTCCGTCCGAATCATGTTAGCAATTGCCGCATACTATGATTATGAGATATGGCGATGGACGTCAAAACGGCATTCCTTAACGGACATCTTAAGGAAGAGCTGTATATGATGCAGCGGAAGGTTTTGTCGATCCTAAGAACGCTAACAAAGTATGCAAGCTCCAGCGATCCATTTATGGGCTGGTGCAAGCATCTCGGAGTTGGAACATTCGCTTTGATGAGATGATCAAAGCGTTTGGGTTTATCTTGAGACTTATGGAGAAGCCTGCGTTTACAAGAAAGTGAGTGGGAGCTCAGAGCATTTCTCATATTATATGTAGATGACATACTCTTGATGGGAAATGATACAAAACTTCTGGACAGCATTAAGGCCTACTTGAATAAGTGTTTTTCAATGAAGGACCTTGGAGAAGCTGCATATATATTAGGCATCAAGATCTATAGAGATAGATCGAGGGCGCCTCATAGGTCTTTCACAAAGCACATACCTTGATAAGATTTTGAAGAGGTTCAAAATGGATCAGTCCAAGAAAGGGTTCTTGCCTATGTTACAAGGTGTAAGATTGAGCTCAGCTCGGTCACCGACCACGACAAAAGATAAAGAAGAGATGAGTGTCATCCCTATGCTTCAGCCATAGGATCTATTATGTATGCCATGCTGTGTACCGCACCGATGTAAACCTTGCCGTAAGTTTGGTAGCAAGATACCAAAGTAATCCCGCAAGGAACACCGGACAGCGGTCAAGAATATCTGAAGTACCGAAAAGGACAAAGGACATGTTTCTCGTTTATGGAGGAGACGAAGAGCTCGTCAGTAAGGGTTACGTCGGCGCTAGCTTCGACTCAGATCTGATGACTCTAAGTCACAAACCGGATACATGTATATGTTGAATGGTGGAGCGATGGCTGGTGCAGCCGCAAGCGAAGCGTCGTGGCGGGATCTACGTGAAGCGGAGTACATGGCAGCCTCGGAGGCAGCGCATGAAGCGATTTGGGTGAAGGAGTTCATCACCGACCTAGGAGTCATACCCAATGCGTCGGGGCCGATCAAATTCTTCTATGACAACACTGGAGCTATTGCCCTTGCCAAGGAGCCCAGGTTTCACAAGAAGACCAGGCACATCAAGCGTCGTTTCAACTCCATCCATGAAAATGTTCAAGCTGGAGACATAGAAATTTGCAAAGTACATACGGATCTGAATGTCGCAGATCCGTTGACTAAACCTCTCTCGCGAGCAAAACATGATCAACACCAAAACTCTATGGGTGTTCGATTCATCACAATGTAACTAGATTGGTGACTCTAGTGCAAGTGGGAGACTGTTGGAAATATGCCCTAGAGGCAATAATAAAAGTATTATTATATTTCATTGTTCAAGATAATTGTCTTTTGTTCATGCTATAACTGTATTATCCGAAAATCGTAATACACGTGTGAACACATAGACCACAATACGTCCCTAGTGAGCCTCTAGTTGACTAGCTCGTTGTGATCAACAGATGGTCATGGTTTCCTGGCTATGGACATTGGATGTCGTTGATAACGGGATCACATCATTAGGAGAATGATGTGATGGACAAGACCCAATCCTAAGCATAGCACAAAGATCGTGTAGTTTGTTTGCTAGAGCTTTGCCAATGTCAAGTATATCTTCCTTCGACCATGAGATCGTGTAACTCCCGAATACCGTAGGAGTGCCTTGGGTGTATGAAACGTCACAACGTAACTGGGTGACTATAAAGGTGCATTACAGGTATCTCCGAAAGTGTCTGTTGGGTTGACACGGATCGAGACTGGGATTTGTCACTCCGTATGACGGAGAGGTATCTCTGGGCCCACTCGGTAATGCATCTTCATAATGAGCTCAAGGTGACCAAGGTGTTGGCCACGGATCATGCATTCTGATGCGAGTAAAGTGACTTGCGTGTGAGAGACCGAACAAGGTATTGGGATACCGACGATCGAGTCTCGGGCAAATAACGTACCGATTGACAAAGGAATTGTATCTGAGGGTTGATCGAATCCTCGACATCGTGGTTCAACCGGTGAAATCCGAGGAGCATGTGGGAGCCAACATGGGTATCCAGATCCCACTGTTGGTTACTTCCCGAGAGTCGTCTCGGTCATGTCTCAGATGTCTCCCGAGCCCGTAGGGTCTACACACTAAGGTTCGGTGGCGCTAGGGTTATCGGAAGACTAGTATGTGACTACCGAATGTTGTTGAGTCCGGATGAGATCCGGATGTCACGAGGAGTTCCGGAATGGTCCGGAGGTGAACTTTATATATGGGAAGTTGTCATACGGACACCGGAAAGTTTCGGGGTTATCGGTATTGTCACCGGGCCACCGGAGGGTTCGAGGTCCACCGGAGGGGCCACCCCCCGGAGGGCCATGGGCATAAAGGGAGGAGCCAGCCTGGAAGGCTGGGCGCCCCACCTTGGCCCATGCGCCTAGGGTTGAAACCCTAAAGGGGCGCCCCTTGCTTGGGGGCAAGCCTCCCTCCTGCCGCCCCCCTCTAGATCCCATCTAGAGGGGTCGGCCCCTGCCCCTTCCCTATAAATAGAGGGGTGGGGGAGGCTGCTTACACAACTCAAGGCGCAGCCCTCCCTCCCAACACCTCTCCTCCTCCGTTAAGCGCTTGGCGAAGCCACAGCCGAGTATCGCTTTGCCAACATCACCACGCCGTCGTGCTGCCGTTGGAGCGAGCTTCCTCAACCTCTCCTTCCCCCTGCTGGATCTAGAAGGAGGAGATGTCTCCCGTCCCGTACGTGTGTTGAACGCGGAGGTGCTGTCTGTTCAACACTTGGACATCGGTGATCTGAATCGCGCCGAGTACGACTCCATCATCACCTTTCAAGCTTCCGCACGTGATCTACAAGTGGTATGTAGATGCAAACTCTCTCCCATGACTCGTTGCTTAGATGAACTCATAGATGGATCTTGGTGAAAGTATAGGAAAATTTTTAATTTTCTGCAACGTTCCCCAACAAGGAGATAGTGTGTGGTTGTTTGGAACCGAGAGAGCAATCTGACGCACCCAATAAGGCTGAGTGGTGCGTCAGATAGCTAAGAGGGGGAAAGAGATATTCCATCCGCTCGAAAATGCAGTGCATGTAAATGTTTTAGAAGTCAAACTTTGGAAACTTTGATCAGGTTTACACAAATGTTATTTATATCTACAATACCAAAGATACATCATACAAAACTACATCTCATGGTGAATCTAATGGTATATGTTTGCCGTACTAGATGTAATTCTTTTTCTCCACGTACATGGTCAAACTTTGTGATGTTTGACTTTTCAATAAATCTATATGCTATGGACCGAGGAGAGTGCCTCAGTCGAGACAGATCAAGTGTGTGTGAAGGAGAATGAGTAAGTGTGCAAAAGAGTATGTGTGTGAAAGAGAAAGTGACAACAGATTTATAAATTAGAGAGAGGGTGTGTTTTTCGTTTCTTATGCGAATATATCACGCATGCATCTCCGAGATGGAAAAGCGAGGCGAGGAGATACACGAAGATAGCTAGTGTGTGATTGTTTGCAACAGAGAGAGACACCCCTGTAGCACATGTCCAATAGAGGTCTGGCCAACAAGGAAAAAAAGTTCGAGAGGGACACATGGATGGCATAGATGCATGGGGAGGGACAGAGGGTGTGTTTGTGATAGAGAGATCCCCTCGAGATCGTGAGGGGACTATATGGGTGGGAGATGGAGGGAGTGCGTGCGCGATAGAAAGATGCCCCGAGAGAAATTGAGATAGACCATGCACATGTTTGTGATGGATACTAAGGTTAGCTAGTCATATACATATAGGGGGGGACTGCGTGTGCCTACAATTGAGTGAGAGACCATCATACTTGGCTAGATGGGCATGAGATTGTGTGTGTGTGCGTGTGAGATCGATGGAGAGAGAACGAGGGAGAGAGATAGAGTTTTAGATGGTCCTATCGAGTGCGAGTGAGATATGCATGTGTATGTGTGACCCAGGTGGATGGAGAGTTTGAGAGGGGGGAGAGCCCCAAGACGACATAGTGGTGCGTGAGAGAGTTATGGGCAAAGAGCCAAGGAATTTGTGTGCGTACGATGAGTGCACCCAAGATATCTAGCTTGGACTAGCTAGAGTATCATACATAGTGTGCGAGAGAGAACTATAGATGGTGTATATATGCATGCGAACTAGAAAGACCCCCCCCCACACACACAAAGAGAGAGAGAGGGAGAGAGAGATAGAGAGATGGAGAGAAAGGGAGAGGGACCAACAAGGTTTTTGTGTCGGATGCGTGCAACAAAATTGAAGATTGTCCGAGAGAGAGAGAGAGAGAGAGAGAGAGAGAGAGAGAGAGAGAGAGAGAGAGAGAGAGAGAGAGAGAGAGAGAGAGAACAGGAGTCCGGGAGAGGGGATGTCGCGTTTTATGCATCAAAGTCTGATATAAACCATGTTTCGATATAAACTTGCATTCAAATATTTAAATTGGAGAACATGTTGTCTACAATCCACACATGAACGGATATATGCGTATATCAAACAAGTTCATTAATTTGATTTTCAACATGTTAATGGAGTACTATAATACTATACAACATGCTACTCGATTGAGGTGTTTAATTTTAGATTTAGTTCACTATTTTGACCTACTGAACGAGCTATTTCATTGAATCGAGATATTTCATTTTGGGTTTGATTCGCGTTTTTGAGTGGGTCAACTATTTGTCATATTGTAAATCGCTAGCAACGAGCATGTAAAAACACATTACTCCCGAGCATCATCTCTCCATCTAAAAAAGAAGTGGCAAGCTAATATTTCAAAATTTGATTCGAATCGACTTGGTAAGGTAGACGTGGATGCTCGTTCTCCCAAAATTTGAACAAACTGTTAAACATCCTCTCTGCTCGGTGGAATTCGCCCGAGCAAATAAATGGGAGACGCAAAATTACCATCCTATGTGGGATACGCATCAATTGGCCCGTTGTACATCGAGGGTAGGTTCATAACTTCATCCAAGCGTGCCTTCTCCTCGGCCGAAATGACATGTGCTAGATAATTCATAAACCATGTGAGGGAGTCCTGGACTAGGGGGTGTCCGGACAGCCGGACTATCAATATCCGCCGGACTCTCAGACTACGAAGATAGAAGATTGAAGACTCCGGCTCGTGTCCGGAAGGTACTTTACTTGGCGTGGAAGGCAAGCTTGGCAATACGGATATGTAGATCTCCTACCATTGTAACCGACTCTGTGTAACCCTAGCCTCTCCGGTGTCTATATAAACCGGAGGGTCGTGAGTCCGTGGACACAACATTACATCTCAACAATCATACCATAGGCTAGCTTCTAGGGTTTAGCCTCATTGGTCTCGTGGTAGATCTACTCTTGTACTACTCATATCATCAATATTAATCAAGCGGGGCGTGAGGTATTACCTCCATCGAGAGGGCCTGAACACAGGTAAAAACATTGTGTCCCTCGTCTCATGTTACCATCCGCCTAGGCGCACAGTTCGGGACCCCCTACCCGAGATCCGCCGGTTTTGACACCGACATTGGTGCTTTCATTGAGAGTTCCTCGTGTCGTCACCAATAGGCTTGATGGCATCTTCAATCTTTGACGCTGTCGGTGAGACTTTCCTCCCGGACAGATCTTCATATTCGGGCTTTTTGCATGCGGGCAACTCTCTTGGCCATCTAGAGCAGATCGAAGCTACGCCTGGCCGTCGAGTAAGATTCGAAGCCTAAACTTCACAGCCGATAACGCGGAGACTTGATCTTGACGGACTCGAGCCACACCAAGCACGCCAAGCCTTTGTGATTTATGGGCATGATCTAGCTCTGCCGCCACACGGTGCTTTGGTGGTCGCACTTGAATCCGCCCGGCTACTTGCTCGGGCCGATCGCCCATGACGAGGGTCGGTGGATAGCGCGCCTCGGGGCTTCAACATCTGGCGGTGGAGCCAAATACCAATCTTGTCCCCTGCGAAATTCGTGATCCCGAGGCACCGGACTCCTTGCCGGACTCTGAGCCTCCCGCGCCCCTGCCAATTAAACCAGATTGGGCGCCGGTTATGGAATTCACCGCCGCGGACATCTTTCAACACTCGCCTTTTGGCGATATCTTGAATTCTCTGAAGCATCTCTCGCTATCAGGAGAATCCTGGCCGGACTATGGCCAGGACGGTTGGAGTTCGGACGACGAAGAAATTCAGAGCCCACCCACCACCCACTTTGTAGCCACTGTCGAGGACCTAACCGACATGCTAGACTACGACTCCGACGACATCGACGCTATGGACGATGATGCCGGAGACGATCAGGACCCAGCGCCCACAGGACACTGGAAGGCCACCTCGTCATATGACGTCTACATGGTGGACACCCCGAAAGAAGGGGATGGCGAAAAAGCAGCGGAGGAAGATTCTTTGAAGAAGCAGCCTAAACGCCGGCGTCAGCGGCGCCGCTCTAAATCCCGCCACAACAAGAATGGAGAATCCGCACAGGAGACAATAATACTCCGGAGAGTGCGAAGACGACCTCCTCCCCGCAAGGTTTAGCGCAGAGGATGCGTGACAAGCCCTCACGATAGGGCGGCAGGCGAAGGGGTTGAGGGCGATAACTATATGCCTCCCTCCGAAGACGAGGCGAGCCTCAATGATGACGAATTCGTCATACCCGAGGATCCGTCAAACAAGAGCGCTTTAGGCGCAGCTCATAGCCACAACAAATAGCTTAAAGAAAAAGCAGCAACAGCTTCAAGCTGATCAAGATCTGCTAGCCGATCGATGGACGAAGTCCTCGCGTCGAAGAGTATAAACTCGAACTCCCTCCAAAGTTACCCAAGACGCAAGCTGCTCCCCGATTTGAGGAGGAAGCATACGTACCTTTATCACCGATTACGACATGGCTGACCGACCACCCGTGGTCGCGACAGAGAAGCATTCAAGGCCCCAGCCAAGACCGTACCCGACATCGATCCAGAGTCGAAGCCAAAAGGAACGCTACGGACTTGCGAGACATCTTGGAGGACAAAGCAAGGCAATCCAGATCCATTTATGGATCACGTGGCGCCCTACGAGCCACGACGAATACCGTCGCGCGACATAACGCCGCCGAGCGAACATAGCGAGCAGCGCTCCCTCGAGCTGCGTCGCGATATTACTTATCTGAGGCGCCAAGACACCCGTTATGCTTCACCGATGAAGTAATGGATCACCATATCCCCGAAGGGTTCAAACCCGTGAACATCGAATCTTACGATGGCACGACAGACCCCGCGGTGTGGATCGAAGATTATCTTCTCCACATCCATATGGCCCACGTGACGATCTACACGCCATCAAATATCTCCCACAAGCTTAAAGGACCAGCTCGGCATTGGCTTAACAGCCTGCCCGCAGAGTCAATTGGGTGTTGGGAAGACCTAGAGGCGCGTTCCCTTGATAACTTCCAAGGTACATCGTGCGACCTCCGGGCGCCGACGACCTAAGCCACATTATTCAAGAACTGCATTTAATCGGCCGATAGTTACGGACACGGTTCTTGATGAAGAAAAATCAAATCGCCGATTGTCCGGATGTGGAGGCCCTTGCAGCCTTCAAACACAACATCCGGGACGAATGGCTAGCCCGCACACAGGGCAGGAGAAGCGAAATCCATGGCAGCCCTCACATCATTAATGACCGCTTTTGCGGGGAGAGGATAGCTGGCTAGCCCGTAGCAATAATCTCCGCAAAAATTCGGCAGTCCGGATTCTAAGGACAACCACGACAGTCACGACGAGTCAAAAACAAGTGCCGTACTAACGGCGACGGCAAAGAGGATCGGCAGTCAATGCGGATTCATGACTCAAACCCGTCAACGGAAGAAGCCATTCAAAAGAACAACCCGGGCCCGTCAATCTGGATAGAATACTCGACCGCTCATGCGGATACATGGAACCCCGAAAAGCCAGCTAATCACACCAATAGAGATTGTTGGGTGTTCAGTAGGCCGGCAAGTCAATTGCGAACACGGTGACAAGGGCTAAATAGCGACGACGAGGAAGAGACCCGCCACGAACAACAGAGATGAAGGGTTTCCCCATAAGTGCGAGCGGTGAATATGATCTACGCGACCCACATACCCAAGAGGGAGAGGAAGCGCGCACTCACGGACGTCTATGCGATGGAGCGATCGCCCGAAATTCAATCCATGGTCCTCTGTCCGATCACTTTCGATCGACGAGACCACCCGACTAGCATACGCCATGGCGATTCGCGCGTTGGTCTTAGACCCAATCGCCGATGGATTTCACCTAACAAGAGTCCTCGATGGGCGGCGGCGAGCTTTGAACTGCTTTATCGGGACATAGTGCACAAAATGGGCATAGACCCATCAAGGATCAAACCTACTAAGACAACCTTTAAAGGTGTCATCCCAGAGGAAGCCAACTGCATGCTCTCACACATTGGAAGTGGTCTTGGATCCCGGATAATTTCGAAGCGAAGAGTTAATCTTGATATAGTCCTGTTCAGTGGCGGCTATCATGCCCTTCGGACGTCTAGCGTTACAAAATTCAGCGCGTGCCACATTATGCATACCTAAAGCTCAAAATGCCGGGCCCTCGTGGAGTCATTACGGTCGGTGGGAATACGGCGCTCCTCCGTCGGAGGAACATACTGCGGCTCTCGCGTAAGTACTGAGCAGCCTTCTCGGCAATTCTCTAGTCCGCAACTAAAAAGCCGGATACATTAAAGCGCCCCGAGCAGCACCAACCAAGACCACCCGTAGCGATCGAGCATCGCCAGAGTAACACGGCCCCCACCCTCGCCCGCGTATTATCACAAGAATAACACTCCGCGTACATCATTACGCTTTGGAGATACCATGGGCGCAGGGGAGGGGCTTCACCTCAAGGATGGAAAAGTGCGGCTCGACCGCACCAGGGGCTCGTGTTAGCGCCCCCCTTGGTGTTATTTTTTATCTTTTCTTTTTATATATGTAGGACTCTACCAAATAGAAGCCCTGCCCGTCGGCGAACTTGCCGAACTCACGATACAACAGTCAAGGATTAAAGAAGGCGGCGACGACACTCAGGTGGTCTCCATTACGAGCATTAAATTCAATTACATACACCAAGTCTACGGCTTATCCCTGAAGGGGGACACGCTAATTTAGTCCGAATCCCTTGCTTACCGCACTATTTGTATCGGTTAAACTTTATTAGCGTAACTTCATCATAAATAACGCAGCACTTACCTTTTTTGCAAGTTTATTACCTTTTCACGGCAATCGCGTTATCCTTTACAAATGTTCACCATGCGACATATTGCACCCATACACTTTGGTACGGTCGAATACACCAGGGGCTTCTGTTCCCCATATTACGGTGTGATTAAGTCCAAACACTTTCACAAAGTGCGGCACCCCGAACTTATAGCATTATATGAATCAGCTCCGAATCATGTCTTGGGTCAATAGTTGGGTTTGCCCGGCTCCTATGTTTTGGTGCCTTACGTTCCGTTCCGTCGGCTAAGGTAGCACTAGGAGAACCACTGCGATTGCGCCCCGGTTCGGCCGGGTTAACGCCTCAGTGGAGAAAGCTAAAACTGATTGGCATGATAAGGCGAGAGTCTTGTCGCTGTTCGAGAGGTCTTTTCGGGTCCCTAAAGACTAATGCCGCTTCGAGCGAAGTTCCGGATTATGTCCGACGAAGGCGTGGATAGCGCCCCGGATTCGGTCTTCCGAATACCAGGGGCTTCACCGAAATTTAAAATTATAGAATTCTATGGCTAAGTGAGAGTGTTCAAGCATTATAAGTCCGATCGCTTTGGTTAAATCGTGTTGAGTGCCTCCTAGATGGACCCAAAGATGGGAACAAGAGTGCTCAAGTTTATCACGAACACCCCAAAGACTCGTGGCTCGGGGTGAAGCCAACGACTTGCCATCTCTCGATTTAACAAGCGGCCGCATGAAGGTAATATTTTAAATTAAACAAAGCGTTGCTCATAGCGCATATAAACTTAGTTTTCGGCGCGCGGGACAAACACACAATGAAGTTCACTCAAGGATTACATTAAGGGACACTCATCCGCGATATCGCGGGCTCCTTCAGACTACTTTATAATATCGCTCCGGCAGACGGTGCTCCTTGCCCGGCGGCGGCGGATCCGTGAGCTTCTCCGCATCCAGCTTGCCCCATTGCACCTTTATGCGGGCAAGGGCTCGACGAGCGCCTTCAGCGCAGCGGAGCGCTTGATCACATCCAGCCTAGGGCATGCATCCACTAGCCGCCGCACTAGGCCAAAGTAGCTGCCGTGCATGGCCTCGACCAGGCCACACCGGACTATGAGGCCCTTCATAGCCTCTTGACTACCTTGTGGAGTTCGACCACCGCTTCACCGGTCGCTTGGGGGCACCGGATGGCGGCCTCAGCGTCTTGAGACCGTAAGACCTTCTCCGTTGAGCTCCCTCCTCGCCACGATAGAACGCAGCGGCATCGACGCACTACGCGCAGATCTGCAAATGCCCCGAGAGCTCCGATTCGGGTAAGTATCCGTAATTTACATTAACATGCTTGCTCTGCATGAAAACGCCTTACCGCTGCTATCTTCCTCATGTCCTCTACCTCCTCGCGGGCCCTCTGGGCCTTGGCCTTGGCGGATTTGGCACTTTCAAGAGCCGAGGCAAGCTCGGACTCTCGAGTCTTGGAGTCACGCTCCAAATTCTCATGCTTTTTCATGAGAGCCTGGAGCTCTTGCCGAACCTCCGCCACCAGCGCCGCTTGCTTTTCTCGCTCAGTCCGTTCCGTGGCCGCATTGCATTCGCCACGGACACGCATCTCTCGAGGCTGCCACCTCGTTCGTGGCCCCTGCATTGCACATTTTATCCTTGTTAATCTTGTTTGCAACCAAAACCCTTTTACTGAAGGTACATATTTAAAGTGGTGTTCTTCACCTTCTTTTTCCTTGAGCTGCCTCTTGGCATGGCGAGCTCTTGCTCCGACCGCTCAAGGTCCTTCTTCAGCGCCTCGACCTCCATTGTCAATGCGGCGAAGTCAACAAAGACAGCCTGCAAACCCATATTTTAGAAACCCCTGTATATCTTGTTAAAGATCCTCGGTCCGCATTTCTTTCCAACACCGACTAAGCATCGAGACTCTTGTCTATCGGTGTTATATCACTTAATTTTGAACTTCTTACCTCAAAGCCCGTTAGAAGGCTGTTGCAGGCTTCGGTCAGCCCGCCCTTGGCGAGCTGGACCTTCTCAATCACCGCACTCAGTAGAGTGCGGTGTTCTTCCTCAATGGAGGCGCCTTGGCGCCTCCGGCCAGTGTCCGGTGCCTCCGGTTGGGCGGAGGCCGCCAGCGTCACGGTCCTGCCCCTCCTTCGAGGGGGCTGCTTGCCGGACTCTGGAACCATTGCGGGTTCCGGAGTCGAGTCCGGCGCAAAGTCCGGAGGCTGCCCGACGGCGCCTCTGGAGCCTCCTCTGGCGCGTCCCCTATGGGATTCCGCCTCGTCGTCTTGGTAGCGTGGGGTAGAGCGCAGCGGGATGGAATTTACATCCGACGGCGCCAACGACCCGCTCATTGAGTCGGGAAAGTCGCCACCGCCGGACTAAAGAAATAGTGCGGCATTAGAAGGACACTATGTGACATACTATAATCGGCATATGAATGATCCGGCAACTTACGATTTTGCGGACGCCGAGCCCTTGAGGTTATCCTCCTCGCCAACGCTGATGTTGGCGAACTGTCCGAGGATGGTTCTCCCCTCTTGGACCCTTCGGCCGCCCGATTGGGGAGGCCTTCCTCTTCTTCTCCCCTCCTCGGGAGAGAGTACTCCTCCTCCTCTTCCTCGTCTTGAGGAGGAATCCTCGTCGTCGTCGGGCAGCTTGATTCTGAGAACTCTTTCGAGTCCCCGTGGCCACCTTCTTGGCCTTCTTCTCCGGCACCACGTACGGTGCCGGAACCAGCAGCCTTGCTAATTGGGCGTTCACTGGTTCTTCTGGCATGGGAGCCGGGCTGATAATCAGCTCGGCCTTCTCCATCCATTCCTGTCAAAGGAAAGAGGCAGATTAAAAACCTCGCTAGAGTCAATCTAAATTACTGCAAGTGTCCCGTAATGGGGTCGAATCACTTACTCCGTCAGTCGGAGACCGCAAGCTGAAACCGCGGTCTTCGGTCGCGGATGCGGGCGCATCAGCGCTCTTGAAAAGCACCCTCCAGGCACCTTCATATGTTGTATCGAAGAGCCCGCTTAGCGTTTGGTGCTGTTCCGGATTAAACTCCCACAGAGTAAAAGCCCTTTCTTGGCATGGGAGAATCCGCCGGAGGAGCATGACCTAGACTACGTCGACGAGCCGGAGCCCATTGCTCACCAGCTTTTTGATGCAGGTTCGAAGTCCCGTCACCTCCACCGGGTTGCCCCACTGCAAGCCCTTCTCTTTCCAGGAGGTGAGCTGCGTAGGGATTCCAGATCTGAATTCGGGGGCCGCCGCCCGTGTAGGCTCAAGGCGGCTCGGTGATATAGAACCACCCGATTGCCACCCCTTGGACGGAGTCCACGAAGGTCCCTTCTAGCCAAGGGGCGTTGGGCGGCTTGCCCAACATAGCGCCTCCGCATTCGCTTGCGCCCCTTCACGATCTTGACTTGACGTTGAAGGTCTTGAGCCACAGCCGAAGTGGGGCGGATGCGAGAAAAGCCTCGCACACGACGATAAACGCCGAGATGTTGAGGACAAAGTTCGGCGCTAGATCGTGGAAATCCAGGCCGTAGTAAAACATGAGCCCCCGGACGAATGGATGGAGCGGAAAGCCCAGTCCGCGGAGGAAGTGGGGAAGGAAAACGACCCTCTCGTGAGGTCCTGGGGTAGGAACAAGCTGCCCTGCGTCGGGCAGCCGATGCGCAATGTTTCTGGAGAGGTATCCGGTGTCGCGCAGTTTGGTGATGTCCTCCTCCTTGGCGGTGGAGGTCATCCACTTGCCTCCCCCTCCAGACATGTTCGGAGAAGGGTCGAGGCGGAATGCACGAGCTTGAGCGCTGGAGCTTGGGTTCGCAGGGACGGATGAGCAAAGGAGGAAGAAGGCGTAGGTGAGAAGGTAAATCCTTATCCCTTATATATAGGCGGACAAAACTATCGTCCCTCACCGGCCGGTAAAACTCGCTTAATCCCCAAGTGCCACCATCAATGGCGCGTTGGGTTACCCACGCGTATTGATGAGAATCCGGAAAGAGGGGAACACGATCTACGCTCGACGGGGCGTGCCAAGGAAGCCGCCGCTAAGCGTCTTTGAGGTGGAATAGTAAAAACAATTAAAACGAAGGCTTGGCTGCGGTGTGATGTCATGCCGCATAATCGTCGGCAGATTGGATCGGTGTATGTGTTTTATTCTCTCGTTGGAGTGTGGAAATTATTTTGCGAGCGGACACTATCCCGGTGTTCATTATCTTCTCTGGATTATTCAAGGGAGGAACCCGCTTGCAATGCCAAACATTATGCACGCCGGACTTATCGTCATTGAAGACTAGTTCAGGAGCTCTTGAGGAGTCTGGACTAGGGGTGTCCGGACAGCCGACTATCAATATTCACGGACTCCCGGACTACGAAGATAGAAGATTGAAGACTTGCTCGTGTCCGGAAGGTACTTTACTTGGCGTGGAAGGCAAGCTTGGCAATCGGATATGTAGATCTCCTACCATTGTAACCGACTACTGTGTAACCCTAGCCTCTCCGGTGTCTATATAAACCGGAGGGCCGTAGTCCGTGAGGACACAACATTACATCTCAACAATCATACCATAGGCTAGCTTCTAGGGTTTAGCCTCATTGATCTCGTGGTAGATCTACTCTTGTACTACTCATATCATCAATATTAATCAAGCGGGGCGTGGGTATTACCTCCATCGAGAGGGCACGAACACAGGTAAAAACATTGTGTCCCTCGTCTCCTGTTACCATCCGCCTAGACGCACAGTTCAGGACCCCCTACCCGAGATCCGCCGGTTTTGACACCGACA
Organism: Aegilops speltoides; assembly: GCA_021437245.1. Taxonomy (NCBI): domain Eukaryota; kingdom Viridiplantae; phylum Streptophyta; class Magnoliopsida; order Poales; family Poaceae; genus Aegilops; species Aegilops speltoides. The sequence continues at coordinate 348,717,088 of CM038145.1, read as the reverse complement.
CCATGGTCGGCAAAACACGCTCTCCTCTCCCAAAATAGCTCGCGCCCACTATTTCAGAATATGCTCTCCTCGCCCGAAATCGCTCGCGCACACTATAGTTCAAAACACGCCCTCCTCGCCCAAAATCGCTCCCGCCCACTATTTGGGGAGAAGCAAAGTTACACTACTATCCCTGACCCTCAGTACACAGACCCAAGCCGAGAAGCCTATAGGCAAGGGTAGAATCTGAACTCCCCTCACATTTCGCATACAAATCGTCCATAAGATATGGTTCCACTCCCCTACCAATTCCCCCCGCCCCCCCTCGCCCGCCCCCATTCATACCTCGTGCGCGCCAAGTCACCATCTCCCCGGGAAGCTGCCTTCTCCCGAGCCGCGAAATCTCAGCCCCACCTCCATGGCGCCCCCACCGCACCAATTTCACAGCCGCCCTCCTCCCTAATGCCGGAGACGCTGTCCATTTCCCATCGTGCACTGGGCCGCGTGCCTCTTACTCCGTGCTGTTGGTGCTGGCTCGACGATGGCCGCCTGAACCGTATTGGAGCCGATTCACCCCCGCCGTTGTTCACTGCGCCGGAGCGGCTCCAACTTCGGATCCGTCCAGAGTTCTTTCCCTGCCGCCGGTTGCCACCGCAACCGCGCCGGCCTCACCGACTCGGTAGCTGGACCTGCCTACTTCACCATGCCGCCAGATAGGTCGCACCCTCATCTCAAATCACTTTATTTAGGCGTCAGTTGTCTGAATTTTTATTCTGGGCCAATCGATTCCCAATGGGAAGCAGCACCCCTCGAGGCGGCGGAGCTCCTAGGCTGCCGGTTGGCTGATGTCTAACGTAAGGGGGCGGGGCCGCAAGTTCGCCGCAGAAGCAGCGCTTAGATGGCTATCTTTTAGAGTTGTGTGGGTTGAAGGTACTGCCGCCGTCGGATCTGGATGACGGGGAGTCTTTGTGGATTGGCCCGGGGGCGGCGCAACCACGGCAATGCGGTGGGGCGGGGAACGGGGTTTTGGCCGGGGCCACGGACGATGGAGGCAGGCTGCTCTGCCGTTGCTCGCTGGCTCTTCGGGGAAGATTCCGAACAGTGTCAGCCAGGAGGCACAAGGCGGCCATCAAGCCATCCGGCGTAGATCGGACAGTACCAAAATAAAATAAAATTGTGTGACCCCAATTTAGTCTTTAGTCAACAGACGTGTGACCACTCCTGTACCTTGTTGTTGATCTCTTAGTGTATTTCTTCAGATCAAAGAGATATGTCATTCTTAACATTATGTGTTATCTGCATCTTTAGACACACCGTCTTCCGACTCACCACAACTGCTTCAACAAGGGAAGCATACACCAGAAGGGAGCTATAGTCCCTACTCAACAGTTCCCTGCATCGAATGCGCATTCCTGACATGGACAACCACAACAACTACAGGGCCATCAACAAGTAAGCACATGATGCTCACTCCTATGGATGGCAACCAGATAGGTTGTACCCTCATCTTACTTGTGTGCAACATTTATGGCTTTGTTATCCATCTAAGCATGGAAAATAGATCATCACATTTCACTGTATATTCATGCTGATCTCTTACGGGTCTTGTTCCGGAGTTCACGCTGTTCCATAGTTCAGCTAAGATACTTGTTCTTTAGGTAACATTGTTCCATAGTTATCATCCATCAGCCAATGCTATCCCACAGGCTGGTGATTATAGTATTATACCAGTTCTAGTATTACCTATGTTATTCTTTAATACTTTTGTGTGCCATCTAGTTAATCTCGAGTACAAACGATACATATTCTGTAGCTTTCATCTGTATTCTCCCTTTAGTTTATGAGACCTGTTGCTGCTAGTTAACCCTAGTCCTACTATTTATGTCGTCTCCTACAGGCACTCATTACATAAATCTAACTACTAGTTGTCTTCCATGCATGTCAGATATAATTTCACACACTGATATATCCACAAGAACCTCATGGAGCAATGTAAAAGACCAATAAACTTGATGTTAATGTTACCCAATATGATGGAACATGTAAGGGCAGTTCTTCAGAAGACTTGCAGAAAGATGATGAATCCTCTTCACCCCACAAGGTCCTTGCTCTAACTTGGCCTGTGATATGGGTACAACATGCATATAATGTCCTGGAGTGTATCTACTCTGTTGCAATGACATGTGCTTAGCATGCTAATCATGCATGTAAATATGTCATGCCTTCCTGTTTTTCAGTACCTATTCCATTCATGATAACATGTTTTCAAATTCAAGTACTGTCATTCTACTCTATCGCAATGCCATCTGCTTAATTTGGACATCATGCTTCTGAATATCTTATGCATTGTTATTCATTAGTATGTACTTCATCTGTCTGCCATACCATGTTTTTTACATTGAAGTGCTGTTCTAGTGCTCTGTTGCAATGCCATCTTATTTTCCCAATCATACACGTGTATGTTGCCTTAGTTATTTCTGTACGTATTCTGCTAGCTTATAGTTCTACATTCAACTAGTGTTTTTTTCCTGTGTTGTCCTGTCGTGTCCCTAGCTCTTACACCATACTCCCTCCGTCCGGATTACATGTTGCCAAAATGGATAAAAAAGGATGTATCTAGAACTGAAATACGCCTAGACCCATCCATTTTTTCCCAGATGGAGGGAATACATGTCAATATGTCTTGCCTTTCTATTCTTCAGTACCTATTCCATCTCTCTGCTGTCGCATGTTTTATAATTAAAGCACCATTCTTCTATACAAGGCATGCAAGGGGAAGACGACTATGTTAGAATCTGAAGGGTTACAAACAAGGCCTTTGCAAAAGATCCAAACGCCAAGAGATAATAAACCAACTCTAGTTTTTATAGATACTGCTCCAAAGAGAGAAACCCAACTCATATCGATAATAAGCGATTCGGTGGCCAAAGAACTAGTCCGCTCGATCCGGCAAAAATATGTCAACTCAATTCTAAGAAGCGTGTGTGTATCCTTGCATCATGAAATTTTATAGCACGCTGATCATATTTTCTACATGTTTCTTACCCATCTCTCTTTTAGAAAATAAGCTTAACAGATAGAAGAATTTCTGCAATGGTATCATTTATGAGGAAATATTCTTGCAGGAGTTCTCTGTGCTCCAATGTAGATGTAAGTACATGTTGTATATCACTATATTTTTACATCAGCATGTATTTTGTTAATCGGCGTGAATCCAACCTTTATCTGATCTAAATTTAGTTGTAGCAAATGTATGATTAAAGGCCACAATGTTGTTTTTTGTAAGGAAAACTGACTGGTAGTTTTGCATCCTGAGCTGCATGAGTGTCCTATCTCATATCAGTGGGTTTGAATAGTTTGGTTCTGAAGTGGGTTTTCCAGTGTTTTTTTACTGTGTTGTCCTGTCATATCCCTAGCTCTTACATCATACTCCCTCCGTCCGGATTAAATGTCACAGAAATGGATAAAATTGGATGTATCTAGAATAGAAATACACCTAGACCCATCCATTTATTTCCGGATGGAGGGAATACATGTCAATATGTCATGCCTTTCTATTCTTGAGTATCTATTCCATCTCTGCTGTAGCATGTTTTATAACTGAATCACCATTCTTCTATATAAGGCATGCAGGGGGAAGACGACTATGTTAGAATCTGAAGGGTTACAAACCAGGTCTTTGCAAAAGATCCAAATGCCAGGAGATAATAAACCAACTCCATTTTTCATAGATCTTGCTCCAAAGACAGAGAAACCCAACTCCCATCGATAATAAGTAGATTCCAAAGTGGCCAAAGAACTAGTCCGCTCGATCCAAAGCAAAAGAATGTCAACTCCATTCTAAGAAGCATGTGCGTATCCTCGCATCATGAAATTTTATAACATTCGATCATATTTTCTACATGTTTCTTACCCATCTCTCTTTTAGAAAATAAGGTTAAACGATAGAAGACTTCCTCCATTGGGATCGTATTCGAGGAAAATATCTTCCGGGAATTCTCTGTGCTCCAATGCTGACGTAAGTACCTGTGGTATATCACTATATTTTTACATCGACATGTATTCTGTTAATCGGCGTGAATCTAACCTTTATCTGATCTAAAATTAGTTGTAGCAAAATGTTAAAGGCGTCAATGTTGATTTTTGTAAGGAAAACTGCCAGGTAGTTTTGCATACTGAGCTGCATGAATGTACTATCTCATATCACGCACATTACTGAATTGTAGTGCTTCTCTGGTTGCCCATTCATTCATTGTGTCAATGTTGCTTTCGTACTACCTTACCTAGCTGATGATAGCTGTGCCATATTGTGTTAATTTGGTGTAGGCTAGTTGCCCAAATGTTTGTTGTGTCAATGTTGCTTTCCTATTATCTGACTTGGCCAATGATAGCAATGCTAGTGTGTTAACTTTGTGCAGGCTGCTGAAGATAAGAAGACAAACTCTGAAAACAGCAAGGCAACCCCATTGTTTCTTTCTAGTAAATCTAGTCCAGGTAATATGGCAGCAACTCATGATTAATCTATTTGGTTCCCGTCCTTATTTATGTTATGATGCAGTGGTCGAGACACTCTCCACTATCAATAATACAAGCCTGCCAAAATTGCCATCCTAAATCGTTCAAGATCCTCTGTCTCGAATATGCAATGAATAAATGTATGTTTATGAACCAATTAATCGCTGAAGCAATGATGGAAATGGTGGATGAATCAGAGGTGCAGAGTCGTGTGACACAACAACTAATCAATGTTTTCAGAGACAGTGTAGCAAAGCAGCAAGAACTTGCCCACATGCTTATGGGCGTCATCTGTGCTGAGGTTGCAGATTGTGACGTTTCACATGGTTAGGTTCTGCTCATTTATTTGCACTGGCATCAATCTTTGATTGCCCAATGGATGTAATTTCCTGTAATATATGCTGGATGTGCAACGTTATTCCCTGTATGCGGTACCTTTGCTTGATCGGTTTTGGTCCTGTGCATAATTGCTCGTCGTAATGGGCTCAAATTATCTAATTTGGCCTAAAGACATGTACGAACTTTAGTGGGCCCATTAAGTTAATGGGTCGTTACTAGGCTGAAAGTTAATGGTCGGCCCTCTTACCTCCTGGGTCGTTAACAGGCCGACATCAAAGCGGGCAACAGGTGGCCCCAATTTATTTCACGGGCCATTAACAGGCCGTTACTAAGTTTGGGCTACATATGGCCCAACTATACTATAGGCCTTTAGCAGACCGTAAGAGACAGCGGGCTTGTACTGGACCATTAAGAGCATTGGCCGCTAAGAGGCTAAAAGTCAGGTCATATTGTAAATGGCCCAACTGTGTTGTGGGGCTTTAGCAGGCCGAAAGAGAAACCGGGCTGGTATTGGACCATGAAGGGCATGGGCCTTTAAAATGCCAAAACTAAGGTCCGACTAAAAATGGCCTAACTCATTTATGGTCCGTTAGCAGGCCAAAAGGCACACAGGGCCGGGAATGGTCCCAACACTTAAATGGGTCGCTAAAAAGGCCAAAACTCAGGCCCGACTACAAATGGCCCAACTGATTTATGGGTCGTCAACAGGCTAAAAGTGATACCGGGCTAGAAATTGGCCCAACACTTAAATGGGCCGCTAAAAGGCCTAAACTCAGGTCCGACTACAAATGGCCCATCAAATTTATGGGCCGTCAACAGGTTGAAAGACACACCGGGCCGGAAATTAGCCCAACATTTAAGTGGGTCACTAAAAGGCCGAAAGATTGACATCCTGAAAATTGGCCCATCCATTAAATGAGCCGTTAACAGGCCGAAATCTCATCGGGCCGATATTGAGCCCAAATATGTAGCGGGCTATTAACGGGCTCGAACTGACGATGGGCTGCAATGGTGTCAAATCTTTAAGGGGCCGTTGACGGGTCGAATTGGCACATCTCGTATGGGCCATGGGCTTAAATGGACCTGACACAAGTAGGCCTTATATGGGCCGGCCTGCTAATTTTTACTGGGCCAGCCTTTTTCACCGGAATGGTCCACTATTGGGCCGTGCCACGTGTCGACCTATCATAGGCGCCTCCTGTCCAATGAGTGGATGACATCCGTCCCAACGGTGAGGCAACACGTGTTTCCTGCGGCCAATGATGATTTTACATGTGGAAAATCCCCATTGGTCCTGTCTGTTAACGGGTTATCGGATCCAAAACCGGACCCGATAGCTTAACGGCGTTCCGTTATGGTGGATGCCACGTGTCGGTCACCCTTGACGAAAGCACTTATGTGACGCGTGATTTATTGTCATGGAAGTGGACACTTCCATGATGATAATTTTGGTAATGTCATGGAACACTTCTACGACAGCACAAGTATGACTATCTTGATTCTGTCATAAAATCGTCATGGATGTACATGCATGACAAAAAACGTGACCTACTGTGACAAACACGTATCATCACGAAAGTGTATTTTTTTGTAGGGTATCATGATAATTAACCTGTAATTGCCATGCTGTTGTTTGCCTTGAATGCTTCTGGTTATTGTGAGCTTGCATGTACATTCAATGTACTGACCTGGCATGTCATGCCAGTTTGCAGGTCATGCCAGATTTGATTGTTTGTTTGCTGCGGAGTGCAGTTCACCACCGTCACCATTGTTCCGCTGCCATTAGTTATTCTGTTGCTTCGTGTTGTCCTGCTACTTGCATAGAGCAACCGTGGCAGGCGTAGTGTCGCCTTGCCGATGTAATTTCCTGTTATATCGGCATCCCCTTGTACCCAATATAGATTGTAATAAAGAGCTGATTTGTTCTATGCTAAGAAGTGCTGTATTCCAGCAGACTTCTCCTCGATCTCTGGGCTGGAATATGGGGCATTCCGGTTTCTCTGAGCCGGGGTGCCAAAGGCTTGGTATCAGAGCAGGTCTAGCTGTAGGACGCCCTAGCCCACGTGAACATTAGAAAACGGTAGTATAGACCCCAGTTGGTCGGATGCACTTGATTGCTGCATTTGTTTGTTGCATAGCATGCATATAGACTCATTATCTTGTCACTAACAGTTAATCTCGTGAGTGTAGGTGGCATCGGTTTCGATCCCCTACCTGCACCCTCTTTCTTAGCATGCCTGATTTTTGGTGTGCAGCGTCATCTCTGTCCCAGCAGAGTGATGCCCTGGTACCTAGTGTTCCAAACACCATTTGCAGGAATTATGCTCAGGTATCGCGTCGATATATTTCTGCCAGCCACCCATATTGTTTCGATGATAGACTTGTCTCTATCCTGAATCATGCCATCTATCTCATCCCTTTGGCAACCCTTACCGATCTTTGTTGTCAGAAAAGGGCAATGCCATCAAGCCTTGCTTTTCCTCCCCTATCCTGCTCTGTCATTCCATTCTTTGGACATGTACGATTCCCTTCGTACACTTGATGATGTGGTTGTGACCTTTGTGTCTTGCTACATGATCACCAAGTCCATCCTTGCCTCTGTATCCATCCAGATCCAACCGGTGTTCAACCAGCGCATGGTGTAGACTTGGTTACACCAACCCTTTCCACACAAGGATTTCACTTTCGTGCACACCGTCACAACATATTAGACCACCATACCGGAGCTTCAGCGACATTTGTGCGCCTAGGTGTGCATGCATATTATTGTGTGAGTAGCAGTAATATGTGTTGATTGCTTTATATTATTAGTATGCTTGTGTGCTTTTGTTTTCATCGTTTCTTTTGTTTCTTTCTTTGGCCCTTCGATGTTACAAATTTTCCCCTTATTAAAGTTTCTCGTCAAACGACACCGGACTCGAAGAATTAGCAAGGAGTTCAAATGTTTGGAAGCTCAGCTAAACAGAATGGAATTATCAGCAGACAACAGTGAAATTGGGAAAAATCTTGTCTGAATGCAAAAGAAATCCTGGATGGACTGTCAGTATCAAGTTTGCATGAGCGTGCACTGCTCGCAACAGTATGGAATTCTCAGCCGACTACATTGAGATTTGGGGGATACCTGATCATGGTATGGATAATCAGTTAAAGGTATGGTTTAGATACAAGGTTTGATTCTTCGTTGAGGATGATTTTGAAACATGCTATGCCTGAAAGAAAGCAAAGATGTGCCATATACTCAGAAAGGAGGATAGTCCAGCATAAGTCATCCAATCTTCCTCTGTACGGCATTGGTACAAGATATTCCACTACGGATTGACAACTTATGGCAGTGCGTCCCAAGAATCAGATCCGTAGCAGTTTGACCAGAAGCCAGAATCAGTCAGAGCACACGTCTGCCTCGGGAATCAGATTCTCAAATATACGTGGTAAGCATTCCCCCAAGGTCTTGCAAGTCACTCGAACGCAGATTTGACAGGCACATGAGGATTGCTAAAAGAAGGAAGCCAGCTATACACCGCAGTGTGACAAATGATTATGAAGATTGACGACAACAATGAGCTCAGGACAAGTAACTGTGAACCTGGAAGATGATCCTGATGAGGACTTGTCTCCTTTTTTCCAGTGAAGGCACCACGCCTGTGATCTGAGCTGTTTTTTTAGCTATCCGGGGTGGATGCCGATTTTTATTTCTCTATCCATGGCTGCTTTACGGTCGTCTCGTACAACTGTTGAGTTTCTTTTTGTGACAGTAGCCCTATAGCTGCTTTTGGCTATTTTAGGGAGCTGCCACCTTCCTCTTATCGTCCCGGTCTCATGCTCTGAGCTGCTTTTCAGCCGCCCTGGGCCGTGGTTGAGTTATTTCAGTAATGTCCCAGATCTGAGTTGTAAAGACCGTTCTGGTGGCTACTGATTTATTTGCCGATTTCTTGCAAGGGTTCGGATGATCATTTCTCTATGGTCAGAACTTGAGAGGTGATGAACATGCCATTTAGACAATAGCCCCATGTCAAAAGATGCGGATAAGAGTACAGCTGTCAGAATATTGCACCCGGCAGAAACTATGGTCACACAGAGAAACAATATGACCCCGCTCCTTCACCCAAGGATCCAGGCAAGAAAGCAGTAATGAAGGAGCAAGACTGTACTTGTTGTAAGAACCACATGGTGCAAATACCCTAGATAGTCTGAGTCAGTATGGATCACCATGGATATTCACCTAAGGGGTCTGCTCAATTTTGGTAAGGACCTCATATCAAGGCAACCCGCTCAGTCAACAGTATATGCTCAGATTCGTCAGTATGCAATATCTGAGTCTGCCTAGTCAGACCAAAGGTCAATGCGATAACTAAACCTTAGTGACGATGGTAAAGCATCAAGCAACCTACTATCCTCATGAGCATACCGACAGAATGAATAATCAGAAGGTGAAATAACCATCTCGAAGCATCAAAAAGGCAGCCTGTCATGAACAAAATTCTTCTGCCAGCACCCACCATCAGTCAAGTCTGCGGATACTATCGTGTAAGGTCGTACCCGTTCATACTGGCCACGACAAGTGACAGTCAAGTATTTGGTACAGATCTGATACTCAAGACAGTGGATCCAGTCAAGATGACTCAGAAATTCTTGCAATAAGTCAGAATCTGTCAGGAGAACGGTTATGCCCCCACTCACTATTTGGAACCTGAAGGATATGCATTTAGTGGAGAATCCCAATGCAAGGAGTCAGAGCTTGGGTGTTCCTCAAGAAGATCTGATCACCCCTCCATAGAAGATTTGTCAGTACAGACACAACAATCGGAAATCACTCTCGGATTTGTGAAACGGGCATATAATTCAGTCATGATAATCTATGACACTCAGCTCACTACTAGGAAAAAGGCTATAGCTAATATGGACATTAATGGTGCACCACATATGTGTAGGTACGCCATTAGTGTCCATCACACTAATGGTGCACCACACCTATAGTGCGCCACTACTAACAATTTTTTTTCCAAAACTAGTAATGGCGCACCAGGGCGTAGTGCGCCATTACTAGTTTTAACTAGTAATGGCGCACCACACACTCTGTGCGCCACTACTAACAATTGTTTGTACTTTTTTTTTTTCAAAACTAGTAATGGCGCACCGTGGTTGTGGTGCGCCATCACTAGTTCAAACTAGTAATGGCGCACCACAACCACGGTGCGCCACTACTAACAATTATTTTTTTTATATTTTTTGCAAAACTAGTAATGGTGCACCATGTAACAGGTGCGCCATTAGTAACCAGGATTACTAATTGCACATTATTAGGTGGTGCGCCATTGGTAACCTGAGAGCAGCTAGATATTTTGGACAGCCACCTACCACACTCACTTTCCCCACTTCATTCTCTCCACCCCCTCCTCCAAGCTTGTCTCGGCTGCCTCCTCCTCCTCACCTCATTTGCACCATAGATTCACCCAAATTAAGTGGTTAAATTTCCTTTTTTTTGATAGGTAAGTAAGGGGAAAGCTTCTTTAGGTTGTAGATCTACTTTTTTCTCCCTCCAACAACGTGCACATGCACTTTTTATGGCCTAGATCTATGTATGTTTGTGGTGTTGCATATGTTTGTGTTTGCAGGTACCGGTATTTGAAATGCGATAGTTGCCAATATTTTGCCGGAATGTTGATTCATTTCCGTTTCGGCGAGAATTTTCCACTATGCATTCTTTTTGGTCGTATTTTTAGGCAAAGTCATGCTAAATTTTTTCTTGGTTCTAAAATATCATTTTGCTCTACCCCGCAGGCGACCATGGTCCGCACGATGACCGAAGGCATCGTGAATAGGTTTTTGAGCTCTGCGAAAGCCGAGATGCTTCAAAAGAACGAGACAAAGATAAGATGTCTGTGTCGAAGATGCAAGCTGAAGAGCCTTATGGCCCGGATTCCGTACAGGTGCGGGACCACCTGCTCTTGCGTGGTTTCATGGATGGCTATCGGTGGCAAGGTGATGAAGATGATTATGAAGTCGTCCATGGCGGTCGGGCAAGAAATGAGGAAGGGCAGCAAGACAACCGCGGCGAGGGCGGGCGAGAAGATGAAGAATCTCCAGGACATGATCACGAAGTAGATGCAGTACACAGTCATCATGTAGAAGATGCCGGACATGATGATGAGGAGATGCCGGAGCGGACGAAGGGCATGATCATGAAGATGAAGATGTCGGAACAGACGATGATGGACCATCAATGGGCTGGGTGCAGGACCCTCATATTCAAGAGCTGCTTCTCAAGCAGACGGATAATGCAAGAGCTGCCGCTCGAGAGAAAGCCAAGCTAGATCAACTGGAGATAGACGCGGTTACTCCATTGTATGAAGGAAGCAGGCCCGAGCATACCCGCCTAAAAGTAATGCTCATGGCTCTGGATATGAAGGTAAAACACAAAATGACTGACGCATGCTTCGACGAGAACATGTCATTCTGGCAGGAACGTCTTCCCAAGGGGAACAAGTGCCCGACCAGTTTCGAGGAGGCGAAGAAAATCGTGTGTCCTCTGGATTTACCACACATGAAATACCATGTGTGCATGAATGATTGCATCATTTATCGGGACGAGCACGCGGAGTCTACCATATGTCCGGTGTGCGGCGTCACTCGATACAAGAAGAGGAAGAAAGCTCCTTGAAAAGTGGTGTGGTACTTTCCGATCACTCGCTCGTCAGCGCGTATTTCGTGGACCCTAAGGTAGCAAAGCTCTGTGTTGTACGCGGATAGGAAGGAGAAGAAGCGGAAGATGACGGAAATGATCCGGAGATAAATAAAAAAGACAAGATGCTGAGTCACCCTAAGGATGCGAGCCAGTGGCAAGCGTTGAACTTCGAACACCCAGAATTTGGGGACGATCCAACGAACATCGTGCTAGGTGCGAGCACCGATGGAGTCAATCCATTTGGCAGCCAGAGAAGCACACACAACACCTGACATGTGTTTGTGTGGATGTACAACCTTCCCCCTGGTTGTGCACGAAGAGGAAGTACATTCACATGAGTATGCTAATTGAAGGGCCAAAACAACCAGGGAATGACATCAATCTGTATCTGGGGCTGCTGAAAGAGGAGCTAGACATGTTGTGGAAAACGCCAGCCAATACGTGGGACGCCGCAGAGAAAGAATATTTCCCTATGAGAGCCGCACTGCTCACGACGGTGCACGACTATCTCGGTTACGGATATGTTGCGGGGCAGGTGGTCCACGGATTTTCTGGATGCGTCAGGTGCATGGATGACACAATGTATCGCCAGCTAGATAGAGATCTTGGGTCTTCAAAAACCGTGTTCATGGGACATCGAAGGTGGCTTCGCGACGATGACTCATGGAGAAAATGCAAGGATCTGTTCGATGGTGAAACTGAACCTCGAAGACGCCCACGTACGAGGAGCGGCGAGGAAATAGACAAGTTGTTGAAAAATTGGAAAGAGTGCCCAGATCCAGGAAAGAAGCGAAAGGCGCCAGAGCCGCTGCTGAAGGTATGGAAAATGAGGTCTGCTTTCTGGGAATTGCCGTACTAGAAGATCCTCCGTGTGCCTCACAGCCTTGATGTCATGCATATCACGAAGAACGTGTGTGAGAGTCTGCTGGTACCCTGCTCAACATGCCAGAGAGGACCAAAGATGGGCCGAAAGCAAGGGCAGACTTGAAATCAATGGGCATCAGGGAGGAGCTTCACACTAATAATGATGATGATGATGAAGAGGCGAAGGACACGGAAAGTCGTCGCAAAGGCAAAAATGCCAAGAAGATCGGAGATGACTTCCCTCCCGCGTGCTTCACTCTAAGTCAGGAGGAGATCGAGCAGTTTTTCACCAGCCTCGTAGGAGTAAAACTTCCTTACAGTTATGCGGGGAAGATAAGCAGATACCTAGACTCAGCGAAGCAGAAGTTCAGCGGGATGAAGTCTCACGACTTCCACATGCTGATGACGCAGATATTCCAGTTGCAATCCATGGGATCATGGACGCGCACGTCCGTGAAATGCTTTTTGGCCTATGCAACTTTTTCAACGTCATCTCTCAGAAGTCGGTTGGCATGAGGCAACTCAGAAGGCTAGAGGAAGAGATCGTGGTGATACTATGCGAGCTTGAGATGTACTTCCCGCCCGCATTCTTCTACGTTATGGTGCATCTGCTGGTCCATATCATTGAGGATATCATCCAACTCGGGCCGACGTTCCTGCATAGCATGATGCCGTTCGAAAGGATGAATGGTGTCATCAAAGGATACATTCGCAACATGTCACGTCCAGAGGGAAGTATAGCTAGGGGCTTTTTGACCGAAGAGTGCATCTCCTACTGCATGAATTATCTAGGCATCGAGAACCCCGTTGGTCTACCCGTCAACAGGCACCTCGGTAGGCTCGCTGGATGGGGTCACCGCGAGGGTCACCGCGAAATGCATGTCGACTTCGAGGGTCGACTCGCCGACTTTGAAAGAGCAAACCTAGTCGCGCTAAAACACATAGACGTGGTCGATCCTTGGGTGGTAGAGCACAAAACCTTTATTGAGAAGACGTACAATGATCGAGGTTAACAGAGGACGGACGGAGATATAATCAAAGAGCACAATTCATGTTTCACACGTTGGTTCAAGGAGAAGCTTCTATCGTACCCTTTACATGAGGATTCTTCCGTGGAAGAACAACTCATATTCGCCTTGTCACAGAAGTTTGTGATGGCAAGTATATGCAAAAAAAATGGAATTCATAGAAGTACTAATTTAAATACTGCATGGCAGCAGTATATGTTTGTGATTCTGCTTATGTCAAACTGAAAGCAATACTAGATAGCTACAGAGTATCTGTGCAGAAATCTGAAAATGTTCTCTTTTGGCTTCATGTCGTGATGATATTGTGGGGTGTTGTGCGGTTGCAGCGGGGCGGGGGTGGGATAATAATCTTGCAGGTACCCCTAGAGGCCCTTGAGTTTGCCGGAATGTTGATTAACTTCCGTTCCGGCAAATTCGGGTACTCCATATGTCCTATTTTCAGCAAAGGTCATGCTAAAATTTTCCGTGAATTTTAGCATGACTTTGCTAAAAATAGGACATATGGGGTACTTGTGACTAATGCATGGGCCGGGGTACCTTAGTACTTAATTAAGTAGGATCAACTGTTTTTTTGTCCATCACTCGATAAACTACATGTATGTTTATTTAGCATGACTTTTTTAGGCAACACAGTGGGTGATCTTCCAACTGCATTTTTTCAAAGAAGATGCAAATGAATGAAACTTTACTGTAGGACTGGAACCATTTACTGTAGGACTTGCAAATAATAGGTAAATAATAGATGTTTAACTAAAACCATTTACTATAGGACTTGCAAGCAGTAGCCCTTCTTTCTTCTTCTCATTTCTCTCATCTCAAGCAGTTAAAAACTTTATTTAATTAAAACTACTCCACACAAAATTAAATGAAACTTTTCAAACACTCAGACACCCTTGCTTGCCATGTGTGTGAGAGAGATAGTGAGAGGAGACAAGAAGAAGGGGGTTAGGAAGGGACTTGGACCTTAGCATCAACACACTAACAGGTTCCACCCCAAAACACCTAGGCAATATCACAAACATCTCTCAATTATTCCTTGACAATAACCAACTTTTTGGCGACATTCCTCGAGAATTAGGTTATTTGGTCAACTTAGAGATCTTGTTCCTTGACAATAACCAACTTTTTGACCAAACTTTTTTCCTATTTAGGGAGAAACATGGCCCACAACGATGAGGCCGGCGGTTCGGGCAAGCAATTCTAGGAGCTGTCCCAGGAGATGGAGGAAGAACCTCACCGCTATGATGACGCCGCGAAAGACACCGATCCCGACTACACAACCCCTAGTGGCGTCGGGGATGACACCACTGCTGGTGCCGCCGAGGATGCCACCACTGATGATGGTAGCGCACGCACGGATGGTAGCCAAGCGAAGAGGCAACGGAAGGACCGACGCCCGAACGTGCTCGGCACCGTCAAGCAGGAATTTACCAAAGTGTCCTCCAGTGGGCATCCAACGGCGCCGAAAGAACTAGTCAGTGGGTACTCGGGACAACTTGGGTGCATTCTCCGAAGCACCTTCTCGATCAACATCGAAAACCTAAGGCATCGTGACCGAGGGAATTTGCGCAACCTCCTCTTCACGAAGCTGCGCGAACGATACAAGTTCCCCGGTGACGTCGCAAACACATGCCTCTCAGGGAATAAAGTGAACAGTGCCGCCCTCACGAAGATGAGCACGACCCTGGCTACTTGGAGAGCCGCGGTGAGGAGAAGGATTCTAAGAGGTGATAGTTATGAGAAGATCAAGGAGACAAATCCTTCGATCAGTGAAGATGACTACAAGGAGTTCAAGATCAAGTGCGAGAGCAATGCAACCGCGGAATCAAGTCAGTGGGGGAAAGATATGTGGGACTTGAACTATGGGTTTCACAAACTCGGTCCCGGCGGTTACAGAGTGGCGGAACCTATATGGGACAAGGAGGACGCGGAGCATGCCAAGCAAGGCCTACCGCCCCTCTTTGATAAATAACGTGACAAGTAGACCAGGAACTATGTCAGGGCCCGGTACAAGGTGGACCTGGTAACAAAGGAGCTTACCATGGATCCGAAGACCAAGGCGCTTGAGCTTGTTCTTATAAGGAATACACCCCCGCGTAATTAGCTCCATATGGTTGCATTCTAATTAATGAAGCCAAATTTCTAAATGGTTCACGTTCCTTCCGCAGGACACTGAAAGCAGTAGCGCGGGGTCGTCTCAGAGCTCCCCTTGGGACAGCACTTTAAATAGGGTGTTGAACGTAATGAAACACAAGGATAAGTTCAGTAAGCCGTCGTCAACTGGTCGTGTGGCCGGCAAAGGCTTGTCCACGAAATGGTCGGAATACTATAATGCTGGGCGAAAGGAGAGAAAGTCCAGCTCGGAAAGCAAGGAGTGCGAGGTTCAAGAACTCAAGGCACAAGTGGCGCGGATTCCAGAGATGGTCCAAGAGAAAGTGCGAGACCAACTGGGAGCGACGATCACCGCCATTGTGCCTACCTTGATTGAGGGGTTGTAGGCGTGGATTGCGGGCGACCAACAGGGGCCGCCCCCGATTCCCAGCTTCACGGCCAACTCGCACAACGTGCCGGCGGGCGCCATTGGTGTCTCCAGTGGAGGAGGTATTGGTGTCTCCGGCGCCGGTGCGGGCATTGGAGCTTAATGCACCCGGGTGTGGGAAGAATACACAGGCCAGCACCTCGGCAGCAAGCGGCCCCTCCGTCACTTGCACGCCTGCCGTTGGCGGTGCCTCGACATTAGCCGAGCTCGACGCCATCACGGTAACTAAGCCTCTTGGCCAATGACTTCATCTCCTTGCCTTTGACTGGGCGTCCCTAATGCCCTACATGTTTTCGTAGGGCGCCGCCGACGCACCATGCACTCTCCTGAACTTCGTGGGCAGCGAGTTGATCGATGCCGCCAAGGGCAGAATCGTTCAACGGGGCAACCCCGTGTTCCACGGTAATCCGATGCCACCCACCGTGTATAGGGTTCAACTGGTTCGAGTGCTGCCAGGCTGCGACGACTTGTTACCTCTGTTTCGACCCGCTGGAGCCGACGAAGATGATGTGATGACCCTTAGCGCCTGCTTAAGCTGGCCCCTGCTTTGGCCGAAGAGCCAGATTCATTTGGGGAGGGGGACACCACCCACGGACAACATCGCCAGTAATTCCGGTGCCAAGCCATGGCAAGACCGCCGCAACGCTACCGGACATGCCGGACGTGCATATGGCACAGGATCTGGACGACGACGACGATGGTACATTTACCAACGTCGATAAGTACTTGAACGAACATGGGTACGGTGACGAATTCTTGGGGCCTCCTTCTCAAGAACCCAAACCTGCAAAAGACGATCTCGATCTAGCTGGTACCACGGAGAAACCCAATTGCAACAGGCATCGTCTGGCGTTCAGTTCTCAGGAGACGCCTCCAGCTGCCGCCTTCACCGAGCCTCAGATAGCCGAGGTGCGAAATATTATCAGCCCCAACACACTCAAGAAGGTAGTCTCTAAGCAGAACTCGATCCCATTACAGCAGCAGAAGAAGAAGGGACGGAAAAGAAAGAATAACAAGGGTGCGAGCCAGCCGGCACCGAGTATGATCCGTGCTTAGGATGGGCCACCTTCAGATAAGGAAATCTCGAGGAGGGTGCATGTCGCAGGTAGGCTGATGCTACCGACTAATGTGCTCAATGCTGCAACCGGTGCTATGTAGAGTCTGCATGATAGTGTTCTTTCTTTGGAGAAGCGGCGTCTCTGTGAGAATGATGTGGCATACCCGGTTTTCATGGCCAAGGTGCCAGAGGGAAAGGGCTTTGTCGATAGCACCATCGGGGGTATGATCGTCCTGCGGTTTGATGACATCTTTGCTATGTTTAACCTTCATCCGCTGCAGTACACCTTCATTTGGCGATTTTTGCTGAGTATGGAGATGCGGATCATTAGAGACAAGACCCCGGACATCGTGATAGTCGACCCCTTCTACATACGTGCCAAGATCTTGGGTAGCGCTGGGGACCGGCAAGTCACGAGTTCATACCTCGAAGGCATCATTCTGGGAAACCCAGATAAGGATAACTTCCTCGTGCCTTACTTTCCCGAGTAAGTCATCCCCTCACTGGACCGTAACATATGATTTCTTAGATTTCAATCGTTCTTTTTTTTCTAACATTCTGTGTTTTGTGCAGTGACACACACTGCACACTCATCCTCTTAAGCCCAAAATATTCCATGGCCACGTATTTTGACTCGGACTGTCAGTCGAAGAAAGACTACACAAATATCAAGAAAGTTTTTGATGAAGCTCTTCTCGGCTACGCCAGATCTGGAGGCACCTTCAGTAGGCCAATTCGTACGTATGGCAAGCACGTGTTCACCTACAATACGATGTTCCCCTGCGTCAAGCAGCCGCCTGGCGGTCAGAAGGATGACTACTACGCCCTCCATCAAATGCGGGCGATCGTACGGGACCATAATCACCTTCTGCTACCAAATAATCTCAAAGATTGGGCCGCACGCTTGTCGGCAATCCAGGACGCAGACATCAGACAAGAATTCTTTCGCATCCAGTCAGAGTTTGCGGAAATCATCCATCAAGATGTCCTTCGTACCTCAGGGCAGTTCTACCTCAGATATCAACCGTCCAATAGTGAGATAGAAACAACGCTACAAATGCAGGCTGACAACGACCGCAATTTCATTACCATCACGATAGACGGCGGCTTCATCCATGCTCCAGTCCCTGAATCGAGTCGAAAGTAGTGATGCTATGTAGTTTTGAAATATCGATTAGCTCATGTTGTAATTAAACTTTAATGAACTTGTATTTTTAGTTTGGACAGTCGTTCAACTTATATGTAATCAATGCTATTTATTAGTAGGACCATGAAACGTGCTATTAATGTGTTGCTTTTCTCTTCCGATCCTTTTGTTGCATACTTATATATTGCTTATGTATTGTCTATGAATTGCTACTAACGTTTTGTTTGTATAGTGCATAGAGATGCGGTCGTATGTCGTGTACAAGGGTAAGGTTCCCGGAGTCTACGAAGACTGGGAGGAGAGTCGAAGACAGGTTCACCGTTTCAGCGGTGACAATTACAAAGGGTACACCACTAGGGCGGAGGCAAAAGCTAGATACGCGCGCTATCTAGCGGGAGAGAGGAGGGAGCGTTGGAGCAACCGGATGAAGACCAGTTTCATCGCGATGATGCTCATCGTGATGACCGCAGCTCTCTTCTATGTGATGGTAGTTTAGATGATCGATATCAATTTGTAATGTGAATACAAACTCGCTACTCGCGGTCTCGAGACTTGTAATGTTCTAACTTTGTTCAGTATTTTGAATAAGGAGACTAATATGATGAATTGTACTCGGAGACTAATCTTCATTGTATTCGATAAATCTGTTGTTTATATGTTGTGCTGTCTATATTCTGTGAAGTAATATATTTTGTAACTTGTGCAAATATCAGAAAAGAAAAAATTCCTAATATTCATACTAGTGGCGCATCATACTGCACTTTAGTGGCGCACTGCAATAAACATACTAGTGGCGCATTAACTAGAAGTGCGCCATTAGTAACCCAGATCACAAGGTAAATATGGCCCCCTGGGAGGCATAGTAATGGCGCACCGTCTGACATACTAATGGCGCACTTCCAGGTGCGCCACTATTGTCTGGTATACTAATGGCGCACCAGGGGTGCGCCATTAGTACTAGTTACTAGTGACGTGATGATAGACACCTGTAGTGCGCCATTAATGGCCAAAACAGGTGCGCCACTAATTAGCCTTTTCCTAGTAGTGGCTAAGTCAGCAGATATGAAAATAATTGGAGCCTATATAAGCATGAACAAGCAAGGTAAGATCTGTCAGAATGTGGACACAGTAAAGCAAACTACCCCAGGGCCAGCCAGATAAAAAATTAGTGGGAACAACAATAAAGGAAAAAGGATACCCGAGTTGGAACCAGTTTCCTTAAGGTCAGATATATTATGACTTGTTCCCCGAGCAACCAAATCTCAAGGACGAGATTTATTTAAGGGGGTAAGAGTTGTAACAGCCTAATTTTTTCCCTTTCTTTTTCTTTTCATTTTTCTGAGGTTTTGCCTGAGTTTTCTTTTTTCGTGGCTATGTGGTCTGGAAACTGAAGAAGATGAACTCATCTTTGCTTCTAGAGTGGATTGTCATCCCCTATCCAACCCTAGACCCTGTCATTTTCATCCTAGCCCGAATCTCAATATTCTTTTTATTGGGAATATTCCTTTTCTATTAAAGGAATAATCCTTTTTGCCCTAGGTTGTGAAGCAACCTATATTTCCCTCACTCTTAAAATTCCCAAATAATTCTCATAAATTGTTTGGGTCATATATTCATCAAATGTGGCAAAACTTTTCATTGCCATGTTAAAAAATAATCCTAAAATAATTCATTTCCTATTCTGCCCTAAATGGCACATTGTGAAGCAAGTGCTATTTTCCTTTGCCCAATTGACCTCAAACTCCTTGGACATCGTTTCCCATCCAAATCTTTTCCACATGCCAAAATGCAACCTCATTTGCCTAGTGATTATTTACTAATGATTTTCCAAAGTTTTTGTCCAGAAAGGAACTTTGTGAAGGAGGTACAAGCTAGGCATATCAAAATGAGTTGCAATTTTTCATGGTCCTTAATATCATCAAATCATAGCCCTCCACCAAAGTTGAGCTCATGTCATGCCTCCATGTGAGAACAACGTCAAATCTTTAATTCTGTCCAAATTTTCAGTTTGTGAAGCAAGTATATTTTATCTTGCTCCATTATGGTTGCAAATTTTTCTAGGACTTTTCTTATCCATATAAACTCCCCCCCCCCCCAGCAAATTGTGGCTCAATCCATCTAGCCATTTTCCCTCGAGAATGTTTGCATGTTTCTGGTCAGTGGAGATGCTTGTGAAGGAAGTACCATTTTGGCTTGGCCAATTGGCATGAAGGTTTTTCAGCATCTTCACATGACCAAATAACTCTGCCTTGACCAAGTTGAGCTCAAGTTGGCACTCCTAGTGAGTGCTTCTTCCTCATTTCCAAATCTGGCCAGTAGGCAATTTCTATAGCAAGTGCTATCTAAACTCCTCTTCTTGAGCCGAAACCATGCCATGTCAGTCACCTTAGTGAGTGATCAGCCTCATTCAAAGCTCAGTCTAATCCTCCCGACCAATCTTCTGCAGAAGGCATCAAACACCTTGTTGTTCAGCTGGTTTGGAGCCTCCTGGTTTTCTCTTCTTTGCCCCTGGACCATGTTGTTGCTTCCTTTGGACTAAGGGTGGTAGGGTCCTTCCTCCAGACATGATTTGGCCGATCGATGTGCCCCGCATGCACCAGTGCACGCGGTGACCTCTGTTTTGGCATGTCATCTACGCGCTCTGGCGCCTCTGTCTCCTCCTCCCCGTCTGTGCTCTCGTCCCCTCATTGCCAGGCCATGTCTAGCGTGTTCCCCGTGTTGTTGTCCGCTAGGAGCCATCTGCCCCTCCGGAAGCCTCCTCGCTGGCGCTCGTCGCCATGCGCCCATGGGCGATCCATAGCTCGTCGTCGTCTTCTTCGTCTGTTTATTTCCTCCCCGTGCCCCTCGTCGTCTCCTGCCCCGTGAGACTCTCCCCGTGTCTCCCGGTCGCCTTCCCCCGAGCTCATGCGCGAGCACACGCGCCCGTGGTGCCGTCACGCGTCCGCGGTGATGCCAGGTTGACCTCTCCCTCTTCCGGCTATAAGTAGCCCTTCCCCGCAGCGCCCGAGCACCCCAAGCTCTTCTCCTCACCCCCAGCAACCTCCCCAACCTCTCTGTTGAGCTCGAGGAGCTCTCCTGCCCTCCCTCTACCACCATGGCTGCTGCATGGCCTCGGCCAAATCCGCCCATCTCCGCCTTTGTAGCTCCACCTAGCCCCCACCAGTGAGACCCCCTCACTCCAGCGACCCTCCCCATGCCCTCTTCCCCTCGCCGGAGCCACGGTGGCTGTGCTACCTCTTGAGCACTGCGTTGGTTTTTCCTTGAAGAGGAAAGGGTGATGCAGCAAAGTAGCGTAAGTATTTCCCTCAGTTTTGAGAACCAAGGTATCAATCCAGTAGGAGGCTACACGCAAATCCCTCGTACCTACACAAACAAATAAGAACCTCGCAACCAATGCGATAAAGGGGTTGTCAATCCCTTCACGACCACTTGCAAGAGTGAGATCTGATAGAGATAATAATAAGATAAATATTTTTTGGTATTTTACGATATAGACTGGGAAGTAAAGATTGCAAAATAAAGTAGATCGGAAACTTATATGATGGAAATTAGACCCGGGGGCCATAGGTTTCACTAGTGGCTTCTCTCAAGATAGGATAAGTATTACGGTGGCTGAACAATTTACTGTCGAGCAATTGATAAAAAAGTGCATAGTTATGAGAATATCTAGGCATGATCATGTATATAGGCATCACGTCCGCGACAAGTAGATCGAAATGATTCTGCATCTACTACTATTACTCCACACATCGACCGCTATCCAGCATGCATCTAGAGTATTAAGTTCACAAGAACAGAGTAATGCATTAGGCAAGATGACATGATGTAGAGGGATAAACTCCAGCAATATGATATAAACCCCATCTTTTTATCCTCGATGGTAACAATACAATATGTGCCTTGCTGCCTCTGCTGCCATTGGTAAAGGACGCCGCAAGATTGAACCCAAAGCTAAGCACTTCTCCCATTGCAAGAAAGATCAATCTAGTAGGTGAAACCAAACTGATAATTCGAAGAGACTTGCAAAGATAACAAATCATACATAAAAGAATTCAGAGGAGATTCAAATATTTCTCATAGATAAACTTGATCATAAACCCACAATTCATCAGATCACCGCAAAAAGATTTACATCGAATAGATCTCCATGAAGATCGAGGAGAACTTTGTATTGAGAATCAAAGAGAGAGAAGAACCCATCTAGCTAATAACTATGGACCCAAAGGTGTATGGTAAACTACACACAACTCATCGGAGAGGCTATGGTGTTGATGTAGAAGCCCTCCTTGATCAATTCCCCCTCCGGCGGAGAGCCAGAAAAGGCCCCAAGATGGGATCTGATGGGTACAGAAGGTTGCGGTGGTGGAAATAGGGTTTCTTGGTGCTCCTGGATGTTTTCAGGGTATGTGAATACATATAGGCAAAGGAAGTCGGTTAGGGGAGCCATGAGGGGCCCACGAGGGTGGGGGCGCGCCCACCCCCCTAGGGCACGCCTCCTTGCCTTGTGGCTTCCTTGATTGCTTCTTGATGTCCACTCCAAGTCTTCTGGATTGCGTTTGTTCCAAAAATAACTCTCCCAAAGGTTTCATTCCGTTTGGACTCCATTTGATATTCCTTTTCTGCAAAACACTAAAATAGGCAAAAAAACCCAGCAATTTGGGATGGGCCTCCGGTTAATAGGTTAGTCCTAAAAATAATATAAAAGTGCTTAGTAAAGGCCATAAACATCCAAAATGGGTAATATAATAGCATGGAATAATAAAAAATTATAGATACGTTGGAGACATATCAAGCATCCCCAAGCTTAATTCATGCTCGTCCTCGAGTAGGTAAATGATAAAAACAAAATTTTTTATGTGGAATGCTACCTAGCATATTTTTCAATGTAATTTTCTATATTGTGGCATGAATGTTCATATCCAAATGATTGAAGATAAAAGTTTAATATTGACATAAAAATAGTAATACTTCAAGCATACTAACAAAGTGATCATGTCTTATCAAAATAACATAGCCAAAGAAATCTTATCCCTACAAAATCATATAGTTAGGCTATGCTTCATTTTCATGACACAAAATACTCCCATCATGCACCCCGATTTCAGCCAAGCAATTGGTTCATACTTTTTAACGCGCTTCAGCTTTTTTTACCCTCACGCAATACATGAGCGTAAGCCATGGATATAACACTATGGGTGGAATTGAATATGATGATAGTGATTGTGTGGAGAAGACAAAAAAGGAGGAAGTCTCACATTGAATAGGCGTATCAATGGCTATGGAGATGCCCATTAATAGATATCAATGTGAGTGAGTAGGGATTGCCATGCAACAGATGCACTAGAGATATAAATGTATGAAAGCTCAACAAAAGAAAGTAAGTGGGTGTGCATCCAACTCTCTTGCTCACGAAGACCTAGGGCATTTTGAGGAAGCCCATCATTGGAATATACAAGCCAAGTTCCATAATGAAAATTTCACACTAGTATATGAAAGTGACAACATAGGAGACTCTCTATCATGAAAATCATGGTGCTACTTTGAAGCACAAGTGTGGAAAAAGGATAGTAACATCGCCCCTTCTCTCTTTTTCTCTCATTTTTTTATTTTTTTTATTTTGGTGGACTTCTTTGGCGGACTTCTTTGGCCTCTTTTTTTAGTTGGGCTTCTTTGGCCTCTTTTATTTTTCATAAAGTCCGGAGTCTCATCCTGACTTGTGGGGTAATCATAGTCTCCAACATCCTTTCCTCACTTGGGACAATGCTCTAATAATGAAGATCATCACACTTTTATTTATTTACAACTCAAGAATTACAACTCAATACTTAGAACAAAATATGAATCTATGTGAATGCCTCCGGCGGTGTACCGGGATATGCAATGAATCAAGAGCGACATGTATGATAGAATTATAACGGTGGCTTTGCCACAAACACGATGTCAACTACATGATCATGCAAAAAGCAATATGACAATGATGGAGTGTGTCATAATAAACGGAACGGTGGAAAGTTGCATGGCAATATATCCCGGAATGGCTATGGAAATGCCATAATAGGTAGGTATGGCTGTTTTGAGGAAGGTATATGGTGGGTGTATGATACCGGCGAAAGTTGCGTGGCACAAGAGAGGCTAGCAATGGTGGAAGGGTGAGAGTGCGTATAATCCATGAACTCACATTGGTCATAAAGAACTCATATACTTATTGCAAAAGTTTATTAGCCATCGAAGCAAAGTACTACTAAGCATGCTCCTAGGGGAAGGGTTGGTAGG
The DNA here is from genome assembly GCA_021437245.1 of Aegilops speltoides. Taxonomy (NCBI): domain Eukaryota; kingdom Viridiplantae; phylum Streptophyta; class Magnoliopsida; order Poales; family Poaceae; genus Aegilops; species Aegilops speltoides. Next base: position 348,692,665 of record CM038145.1, on the reverse strand, counting down.
AGTTAACCATCGCGCGATCCCAACCTCCACACATAAGGAAGGCAATCAAAAGAACACCCCATGCAACAAATTTGTCACACAACATTTACCATACGTGCATGCTACAGGACTTGCCAACTTTAACACAAGTATTTCTCGATTTCATAATTACCCATCTAGCATGACTCTAACATTACCACCTTTATATCTCAAAACAACTATCAAATATCAAATTGATCATAGTGTTCAATGCACTTTCTATGATAGTTTTTATTATACCCAACTTGGATGCCCATCATATTAGGACTAATTTTATAACCAAAGCAAATACCATGCTGTTCTAAAAGACTCTCAAAATAATATAAGTGAAGGATGAGAGATCAATAATTTCTACAAAATAAAACCACCTCCGTGCTCTAAAAAGATATAAGTGAAGCACTGGAGCAAAATTATCAAGCTCAAAAGATATAAGTGAAGCACATAGAGTATTCTAATAAAGTCTAATTCATGTGTGTCTCTCCCAAATGGTGTGTACAGCAAGGATGATTGTGGTAAACTAAAAATCAAAGACTCAAATCATACAAGATGCCCCAAGCAAAACACATATCATGTGGTGAATAAAAATATAGCCTCAAGTAAAGTTACCGATAGACGAAGGCGAAAGAGGGGATGCCTTCCGGGGCATCCCCAAGCTTAGGCTTTTGGTTGTCCTTGAATTTTACCTTGGGGTGCCTTCGGCATCCCCAATCATAGGCTCTTGCCACTCCTTATTCCGTAATCCATCAAATCTTTACCCAAAACTTGAAAACTTCACAACACAAAACTCAACAAAAAATCTCATGAGCTCCGTTAGTGCAAGAAAACAAACCAACACTTTAAGCTACTGTAATGAACTCATTCTTTATTTATATTGGTCTTAAACCAACTTTCCAAATTTTCTATGGTTCATACCCCCTGATACTAGCCATAGATTCATCAAAATAAGCAAACAACACACGAAAAACAGAATCTGTCAAAAACAGAATTGTCTGTAGCAATCTGTAACTTTTGAATACTTCTGGAGCTCTAAAAATCCTACCAAAATGAAAAATCCTAGGAAAGTTTTCTATTAAACTTATTCAAAAAGAATCAACTAAAAATCACGTTTCTGTGATTTATTAAAATTATTCTCGTGCGTGCAAAAGTTTCTGTTTTCAGCAAGATCACAATAACTATCACCCAAGATGATCCTATAGGTTCTACTTGGCACAAACACTAATTAAAACATAAAACCACATATAAACAGAGTCTAGATGAATTATTTAATACTAAACAGGAGCAAAAAGTAAAGAACAAAAATAAAATTGGGTTGCCTCCCAACAAGCGCTATCGTTTAACGCCCCTAGTTAGGCATAAAAGCGAGAATAGATCTAAGTATTGCCATCTTTGGTACTGGGAAAGAAAAGAGAAAATTTCTTATCTATAGCATTCATCCTTCTATTTTTGGAGAGCACATTGCCATTAATGGTGGAAGAAAGATTAAGCATGCTACAGAAATTTGCATCTAAGCTAGCCTTCATCTCTTTGATAATTTCGTTTTGATAAAAGAATAAAAGAGAGGTGGATTCAACCTTCTCACTCATGGGGTGCCCAAATATAGTTTTCATTTTTCATAGGTATCTATAGCATCAAGAAAACCTTCTTCAAAAATAGAATCTAAAACTTGCTTGAACAAAGAGGGCAAGCCAACATAAAAGCTTTTTAGGTATATCTCAATTTGATATTGAGGCACATAGCTAGCTCAGATCCTTAATAACCTATCCCAAGCATCTTTTAAATATTCATCAAGTAAATAACGAAAAATTCTGGAATCGTCTTCATCAAAATCATTCAAACTCTCATTGATAATCCTGGTAGCTCTTTCCAGAGCATCATCATTTATGAGCTTAGAGAGGACAGAGGGACTATCCAAAGTACTAAAACCCAGGAGAGAACCCTTAGCCCTTTTAGATTCGGCCATGGTGAAGGAAAGGCAAGCGGTAAAGAGGCGAACGGCAAAAGCGGGTGGATAAAATGGCAAGGGTGAAGTGGGGAGAGGAAAACGAGAGGCAAATGGCAAATAATGTAATGCGAGGGAGAAGAGTTTGTGATGCGTACTTTGTATGCCTTGAAATGTGCGGACCTCCCCGGCAACGGCGCCAGAAATACCTCTTGCTACCTCTTGAGCATTGCGTTGGTTTTCCCTTGAAGAGGAAAGGGTGATGCAACAAAGTAGCGTAAGTATTTCCCTCAGTTTTGAGAACCAAGGTATCAATCCAGTAGGAGGCTACACACAAATCCCTCGTACCTACACAAACAAATAAGAACCTCGCAACCAACGCGATAAAGGGGCTGTCAATCCCTTCACGACCACTTGCAAAAATGAGATCTGATAGAGATAATAATAAGATAAATATTTTTGGTATTTTTATGATATAGATTGGAAAGTAAAGATTGCAAAATAAAGTAGATCAGAAACTTATATGATGGAAAATAGACCCGGGGCCCATAGGTTTCACTAGTGGCTTCTCTCAAGATAGCATAAGTATTACGATGGGTGAACGAATTACTGTCGAGCAATTGATAAAAATGTGCATAGTTATGAGAATATCTAGGCATGATCATGTATATAGGCATCACGTCCGCGACAAGTAGATCGAAACGATTCTGCATCTACTGCTATTACTCCACCCATCGACCGCTATCCAACATGCATCTAGAGTATTAAGTTCATAAGAACAGAGTAATGCATTAGGCAAGATGACATGATGTAGAGGATAAACTCAAGCAATATGATATAAACCCCATCTTTTTATCCTCGATGGGAACAATACAATCGTGCCTTGCTGCCCCTCATCCTTTGGGAAAGGACACATAAGTTTGAACCCAAAGCTAAGCACTTCTCCCATTGCAAGAAAGATCAATCTAGTAGGCCAAACCAAACTGATAATTCGAAGAGACTTGCAAAGATAACAAATCATACATAAAAGAATTCAGAGGAGATTCAAATATTTCTCATAGATTAACTTGATCATAAACCCACAATTCATTTGATCTCGACAAACACACCGCAAAAAGAGTTACATCGAATAGATCTCCAAGAAGATCAAGGAGAACTTTGTATTGAGAATCAAAGAGAGAGAAGAAGCCATCTAGATAATAACTATGGACCCGAAGGTCTATGGTAAACTACTCACAACTCATGGAGAGGCTATGGTGTTGATGTAGAAGCCCTTCATGATCGACTCCCCCTCCGGCGGAGCGCCGGAAAAGGCCCCAATATGGGATCTCACAGGTGCAGAAGGTTGCGGCGGTGGAAATAGGGTTTCATGGTGCTCTTGGATGTTTTCAGGGTATGTGAATATATATAGGCGAAGGAAGTCAGTCAGGGGAGCCACGAGGGGCCCACGAGGGTGGGGGCATGCCCACCCCCTAGGGCGCGCCTCCCTGCCTCGTGGATTCCTCGATTGCTTCTTGACGTCCACTCCAAGTCTCCTGGATTGCGTTTGTTCCAAAAATAACTCTCCCAAAGGTTTCATTCCGTTTGGACTCCATTTGATATTCCTTTTTTGCGAAACACTGAAATAGGCAAAAAAACAACAATTTGGGCTGGGCCTCCAGTTAATAGGTTAGTCCCAAAAATAGTATTAATGTGCTTAGTAAAGCCCATAAACATCCAAAATGGGTAATATAATACCATGGAACACTCAAAAATTATAGATACGTTGGAGACGTATCAGGCCGCGATCCCCATCTCCACCCGAAGCCCCCTCCACCGGAGTGCTTGATGCTCTCAACCCCGCCCTCCTCACGTCCATGCCCTATGGGGACGGGTTCGCCTTGGTCTCCTCTACGCGTGGGTGGTCCGGGCGCTCCGAACGGTTGCCGGTTCTGGCCGTACGGGCGCTGGCGTCGCGCTCCTCCCTCAGCCTCCGTCGGGCGGCGCTGGGAAGGAGACGAAGGAGCCGACCCCCCTGCTAGTTGGCTGTGGGCCCTGCGGACCCCATGTGCCAGCCACTCCAGCGCGTTCACCTGCCCGGTCCATGTGGATAAGTGGCGGGCCCCGCCTGTATGTCCCCGCGTTGACCCGACCTGCTGAGGTGGATAAGTGAAAGCGTATTCTCATGAATACGTTTTCCTCCACCAAAAGCGCATTTACCTTCTTATTCAGCCCCGAATACATTTTCTCTTTAGTGAAAGCGTATTTCTCTATTTACGCTTTCAGTTTTTCAGTTTAGGCCCAGGCTAAAAAATATTTCTTTAGAGATGGGTCCCTGGCAGAAAACCCCTCGTATCTTTTTGCTCGAGACTCCGAATGAGGTGATTCCAAAGCCCATTTCTTCATCTCGTCGAGCCAGTTCTATTGGTCACACTTTCACCATATGTTAGAATTTTAAAAATGACCATTTTTCCCTTGCCCTAAACAGCACCTTGGGAGAGTACTGTTTTCGGCGAATCTTTGCGCGAGCTTTCCGCACTTCTCCCCGGTGCCTTCTTCACCCCCAGGAAACACCCACTTGCATGATGGACATGCAGTAGCTTGGTTTTCAACTTGAACATTTAATAATTGTATGTTTGTTTACCTGCAACTTTTACCGTTGTTTCGGTACTGCTTATGGTTTCATGTTCACCTTCGTGCTATGTTTCGATGCATCTAGTTATCATTTGTCTTTCTAGTATTATTTTCATGCTTGGTAGTAGTACATGTTGATGTTGGTGATGGTCTTCGGTGCATGACTATCATCTGTTCCGAGTGCCATTGCTATGCCTGTTCCTTTGCATTCCGATGGTTAAATGCTTGCATGTAGTGTTGCAGTTATATTCTTGCATGGTATTTGTTGTTGATGCTAGTAGTTATGCCATGAGTAGTGTTATGCTTGTGATGCTCGTCAGTATGCCATGATCATCTGGATAAATTATTCACTATTATTATGCTTAAGGCTTATGTTGCATCCATGTTTATGTTGGTATCATCTATTATTGTTGCATCATGTTATTTTCATATGACTCAGCTTATTGCTATCAAGTTTAACCGGAATTAATTGAACTGAACAACCGTTGGCTGAGTCATGGTGCCACTGAATCGAGCTGACCGGTGCAACCACATTTGCCTTTATGGTAAGGACCTACTAGGTCTATTGTCATGCCTCTCGCTCGTGCCTCTAATGAGGGAAGGTTATGCGCGGGCGCTACCCTGATCAGGTAGGACAACATAAGCCTTGTGTGCCCGTTGTTGTGATTGGTATACCATGTCCCCATTTGGGACCGTTTTGCCACGACGGTGGCTGAAGATGCCTTGTGTAGGCATGGGGCCACCCATGAGTTAGCCCTGAGAGGGAGTTGGTCGGAGTGGCCGGGAGAGTGTCATGGCAGTAGATCGGTTTTGTTGGAATGCCATTGGTCCACCCAAATGGGAGCAAGAGGCCATGGATTCCATGGTGTGGGTATAGTGTGCTAACCTCTGCAGAGTGTGGGTTAAATCTATCGATAGCCGTGCTCGCGGATAAGGGCCCAGTTCATAAGTAGGTCACACTATGGGTCAACAGTAATAATAATGATGTGCTTAATAACAACCCCGGTTTGATGATAAAATAAGTTGGTTGATCTTTGTGTGATCATGAGAGGATCACTGCGGTATTGAGGATACCGAGTTGTTAAATATTTGTGATGTTATGAGAGAATCATGGGTAAAGATCAAGTTCATTGTGGTCATGAATGATTATTACGGTACTATTTCTACCAAGCTTGATTTGATCCTGTGATGGTCGTGTGATGTCCGAGGATGGAAAGTGATGCATGTGATGGTTATGAGGTAACCCCGAGTAGAGTAAGTTGGTGCATGATAGTGTCATCATCTTGCATGTTAGTATCATCATGTTTATATGTTCGTGCCATGCTCATTTGGTTCTAGCGGTATCATGTTGTTCATGCCATGTTGTTCTGATTATATCATGATAATCTCTGCTTAACCTGTAATTGCCATGTTGTTCTTTGTCTTGAATGCTTCTGGTTATTGTGGACTTGCAAGTACATTGAATGTACTGACCTGGCATGTCATGCCAGTTTGCAGGTCATGCCGGATTTGATTGTTTGTTTGCCGTGGATTCCATGTTTGCGAACTAGGATAAGCGTTCTAGCCAGAGTCCCTACGGAGTGGAGTTCACCACCGTCGTTGTTGTTCCGCTGCCAGTAGTTATTCCGCTGCTTCATGTTGTTCTGCTGCTTGCATAGAGCAACTGTGGTAGGCGTAGTGTCGCCTTGCCGATGTAATTTCCTGTTATATCGGAATCCCCTTGTAACCAATATAGATTGTAATAAAGAGCTAATTTGTTCTATGCTAAGCTGTGCCGTATTCCAGAAGACTTCTCCTCGATCTCTGGGCTAGAATACGGGGCGTTCCGGTTTCTCTGAGCCGGGGTGCCACACGACAAAACTTCAACACATGTCAAGTAAGGTTAGCGCTGCCCAAGAGCTGCTGTGCGAGCAACTTAGCAACCTGATTAGACTGCCCTTGTTTGACGCTGATATCCACCAACTCAAGCTGCATATCAATAGACCCCCTATACTTATGGTTAATCTTGGATAGAGATTGGAGTTCCGGTCAGATTTGAGCGGAAGCATGTCTTTCTGCTTGAATTTCAGACTGAAGAAGTCGAACAGATTCAGGCGGCAACTTCATTGAGCTTGTGTCACTGCTATTAGTGAGTAAGTTTGACACTACATCAAGACATGACTTTGGGGTTGTATCACTATCCTCAAGATGTGTTGCCTTCTTCTCTAGAATATATGCTAGAGGGAAAAGCAATGGGTTCATCTCACTATCATTGTGGCAGTTCTTCCTAGCATCAGTGATGTCACCCTGAAAGAGAAACAAGTAGGTAGATAACAAGTTTTGCATGTATAAGCATCACTGTGTTCAATTCATCTCATTTCTTAGTCAGAAATAAAGAGATATGGTTTAACATAGCATTAACATAATAGGCATTGTTCATAATTAAGACGGTAGGAAATGGCATTGTGTAGGAGCAGTCAGCTTCTTCACTACACCACTGGATTACAGATCAAGAACACAAGCATACATATGGTGCTAAACAACGTATAAGCATGAATGGTGACTATACTTTCAATTTATCCCGTTTCAGATTGGTAAATAAAGAGATATGATTTAAATAACATTAACGTAATATGACATTGTTCATAGTTAAGACATAGCAGGATATGACATTGTGCTGGAGTTGGCAGTTTCACCACACCACTAGATTACAGATCAAGAACACAAGCATACATGCGGTGCTAAAGAAGATAACTTGTTATGTTTAGTCTAATTTACATGTTATGAATAAGGAACTAGGTTGTACACTAAAAAACTGAAATTGAGAAGGACAAACTTACGTTTATCTAATTCTTCGTAATAAATTTGAACATGCAATTTCATGCAAACAACAAAAATAAACAACATTTGCAGTCATAGCTATCCAAAAATATACAACAAAGTTTGAAGGATCAAGGAGAACAAACTTACGTTAGCAGTGAAGACCGACTGTATAAAGCCCTTGTCCATATTGATGGGGGGGCATTTCAAGAAGTTTCACACATACTCTTCTTCATGAGCATTGCCTTTATTCTACATTTTGTGAAGAGTCAATATAGATGTGATAATATAGGAACAAATGGAGATTATTTAAGCTAAGGTGCAAACTATAAATGTAAGTACAACATACAAGCAAAAGGCACCGACAAGAGCAATGCAGAGCTAAACTTCTTTGGTAGCATTGTTTTTTTTTCAAATTTTTGGCAAGGGTAAATATAGATCCGATGTGTAGAATATGGATGGCAAGGGATAATATGCTGCAAAGTGTACATGAAAAACTAGCTGGCAACATAAGTACAGTGATGAAGGACATCAGATACTTATAAGAACAATGTAGAGCTAAACTTCTTCATAAGGCATTAGGTTTACTCTACATTAATGTAAGCATTCATATAGATCTGATAATTTCAAGCAAACAGTGGATAAGCAACCTATAATGCACAATGACGTCACATAATCCACCAGGTATGAATGTAAGTACATCGATAAGACAACATGTACTAACAAGAGCAAAGCAGTTACCAGCATAGTTGCGATAACCTAGGTTTTGCGGCGCTGTTTCTATCGCCAATATAAGTGGGGTGCTATCTAATTCTCCAATACCACCACCTTTTCAAGGAATTTTCTTGTACTCCTTCAAGTTCTGCAATCACCCTCTTCCTTTTGGATGTCTGAAACACAAGAACAACATTTGAATGTAAAAATATGGTATGGTGACAAAGGGAATAGGTACTGATTGAAGGAAATATGCCCTAGAGGCAATAATAAAGTTATTATTTATTTCCTCATATCATGATAAATGTTTATTATTCATGCTAGAATTGTATTAACCGGAAACATGATACATGTGTGAATACATAGACAAACATAAAGTCACTCGTATGCCTCTACTTGACTAGCTCATTAATCAAAGATGGCTATGTTTCCTAACCATAGACATGTGTTGTCATTTGATTAATGGGATCACATCATTAGGAGAATGATCTGATTAACATGACCAATTCCGTTAGCCTAGCACTTGATCGTTTAGTATATTGCTATTGCTTTCTTCATGACTTATACAAAGTTCCTGCAACTATGAGATTATGCAACTCCCGTTTACCGGAAGAACACTTTGTGGGCTACCAAACGTCACAACGTAACTGGGTGATTATAAAGGTGCTCTAAAGGTGTTTCCGAAGGTACATGTTGGGTTGGCATAATTCGAGATTAGGTTTTGTCACTCCGATTGTCGGAGCGGTATCTCTGGGCCCTCTCGGTAATACTCATCACCTAAGCCTTGCAAGCATTGTAACTAATGAGTTAGTTATAAGATGATGTATTACAGAACGAGTAAAGAGACTTGTCGGTAACGAGATTGAACTAGGTATTGGATACCGACGATCAAATCTCGGGCAAGTAACATACCGATGACAAAGGGACAAAGTATGTTGTTATGCGGTTTGACCGAGAAAGATCTTTCGTAGAATATGTAGGAACCAATATGGGAATCCAGGTCCCGCTATTGGTTATTGACCGAGAATGGTTCTAGGTCATGTCTACATAGTTCTCGAACCCGTAGGGTCCGCACGCTTAACATTACGATGACAGTTTTATTATGAGTTTATAAGTTTTGATGTACCAAAATTTGTTCGGAGTCCCGGATGTGATCACGGACATGATGAGGAGTCTTGAAATGGTCGAGACATAAAGATTGATATATTGGAAGCCTATATTTGGACATCGGAATCGTTCCGGGTGAAATCGGCATTTTACCGGAGTACCGGGAGGTTACTGGAACCCCCCTGGGGGTTATTGGGCCTACATGGGCCTCGAGGGAGAAGAGGGAAGGAGGCGGAGGGGCGCGTGCCTCCCTTCCTAGTCCGAATAGGACAAGGGAAGAGGCGGCGCCCCCCTTCCTTCCCTCTTCCTCCTCTTTCCCCTTCTCTACTCCTACTTGGAAAGAAGGAGTCCTACTCCCGGTGGGAGTAGGACTCCCCCCTTGGCGCGCCCTCTTGGCCGGCCACCTCCTCCCCCCTGGCTCTATTATATACGGGGGCAGGGGGCACCCCATAGACACACAAGTTGATCTACGGATCGTTCCTTAGCCGTGTGCGGTGCCCCCCTCCACCATATTCCACCTCGGTCATATCGTCGCGGAGGCTAGGCGAAGCCCTGCGCCGGTAGAACATCATCATCGTCACCACGCCATTGTGCTGACGGCACTCATCTCTGGAGCTCGACTGGATCAGAGACCGGAGATCGTCATCGAGCTGAACGTGTGCTGAACTCGGAGGCATCGTACGTTCGGTGCTTGGATCGGTCAGATCGTGAAGACGTACGACTACATCAACCGCGTTGTGCTAACACTTCCGCTTACGGTCTACAAGGGTACATGGACAAACACTCTCCCCTCTCGTTGCTATACCATCACCATGATCTTGCGTGTGCGTAGGAATTTTTTTGAAATTACTACGTTCCCCAACAGTGGTATCAGAGCCTAGGTTTTATGCGTTGATGTTATATGCACGAGTAGAACACAAGTGAGTTGTGGACGATACAAGTCATACTGCTTACCAGCATGTCATACTTTGGTTCAGCGGTATTGTGAGATGAAGCGGCCCGGACCGACATTACGCGTACGCTTACGCGAGACTGGTTTCACCGTTACGAGCACTCGTGCTTAAAGGTGGCTGGCGGGTGTCTGTCTCTCTCACTTTAGCTGAATCGAGTGTGGCTACACCCGGTCCTTGCGAAGGTTAAAACAGCACCAACTTGACGAACTATCGTTGTGGTTTTTGATGCGTAGGTAAGAACGGTTCTTGCTAAGCCCGTAGCAGCCACGTAAAATTTGCAACAACAAAGTAGAGGACGTCTAACTTGTTTTTGCAGGGCATGTTGTGATGTGATATGGTCAAGACGTGATGCTATATTTTATTGTATGAGATGATCATGTTTTGTAACCGAAGTTATCGGCAACTGGCAGGAACCATATGGTTGTCACTTTATTGTATGAAATGCAAACGCCTTGTAATTGCTTTACTTTATCACTAAGCGGTAGCGATAGTCGTAGAAGCAATAGATGGTGTAACGACAACGATGCTACGATGGAGATCAAGGTGTCGCGCCGGTGACGATGGTGATCACGACGGTGCTTCGGAGATGGAGATCACAAGCACAAGATGATGATGGCCATATCATATCACTTATATTGATTGCATGTGATGTTTATCCTTTATGCATCTTGTCTTGCTTTGATTGACGGTAGCATTTTAAGATGATCTCTCACTAAAATTATCAAGAAGTGTTCTCCCTGAGTATGCACCGTTGCCAAAGTTCGTCGTGCCGAGACACCACGTAATGATCGGGTGTGATAAGCTCTACGTCCATCTACAATGGGTGCAAGCCAGTTTTGCACACGCGGAATACTCAGGTTAAACTTGACGAGCCTAGCATATGCAGATGTGGCCTCGGAACACAGAGACCGAAAGGTCGAACGTGAATCATATAGTAGATATGATCAACATAGTGATGTTCACCATTGAAAACTACTCCATCTCACGTGATGATCGGTCATGGTTTAGTTGATTTGGATCACGTGATCACTTAGATGACTAGAGAGATGTCTGTCTAAGTGGGAGTTCTTAAGTAATATGATTAATTGAACTTAAATTCATCATGAACTTAGTACCTGATAGTATTTTGCTTGTCTATATTTGTCTGTAGATAGATCGCTCCTGCTGTTGTTCCGTTGAATTTTAGTGCGTTCCTTGAGAAAGCAAAGTTGAAAGATGATGGTAGCAATTACACGGACTGGGTCCGTAACCTGAGGATTATCCTCATTGCTGCACTGAAAAGTTACGTCTGGAAGCACCGCTGGGTGCCGAACTTCTTCTTGATGCAACCGCGATGTTAAGAACGTCTGGCGAGCAAAGCTGATGACTACTCTATAGTTCATGTGCCATGCTTTACGTCTTAGAACCGGGTCTTCAACGACATTTTGAGCGTCATGGAGCATATGAGATGTTCGGGAGTTGAAGTTAATATTTCAAGCAAATGCCGGATTGAGAGATATGAAGTCTCCAATAAGTTCTACAGCTGCAAGATGGAGGAGAATAGTTCTGTCAGTGAGCATATACTCAGAATGTCTGGGTATAATAACCACTTGATTCAACTGGGAGTTAATCTTCCGGATGATAGCGTCATTGACAGAATTCTCCAATCACTGCCACCGAGCTACAAGAGCTTTGTGATGAACTATAATATGCAAGGGATGAACAAGACTATTCCCAAGCTCTTCGCAATGCTAAAAGCTGCGGAGGTAGAAATCAAAAAGGAGCATCAAGTGTTGATGGTCAACAAGACCACTAGTTTCAAGAAAAAGGGCAAAGGGAAGAAGAAGGGGAACTTCAAGAAGAACAGCAAGAAAGTTGCTGCTCAAGAGAAGAAACCCAAGTCTGGACCTAAGCCTGAAACCGAGTGCTTTTCTTGCAAGCGATAGTCCTTTGGAAGCGGAACTGTCCCAAGTATTTGGCGGATAAGAAGGATGGCAAAGTAAACAAAGGTATATGTGATATACATGTTATTGATGTGTACCTAACTAGAGCTCGTAGTAGCACCGGTATTTGATACTAGTTACATTGCTAATATTTGCAACTCAAAGCAGGGGACTATGGAATAAGCGCAGCGCCAGGACGAGGTGACGATGCGCGTGGGAAAGCGGTTCCAAAGTCGATGTGTCGCGGGTCGGCACGCTACCTCTACATCTACCTTCGGGATTAGTTTTAGACCTGAATAATTGTTATTTGGTGCCAGTGTTGAGCATGAACATTATATCTGGATCTTGTTTGATGCGAGACGGTTATTCATTTAAATCAGAGAATAATGGTTGTTCTATTTATATGAGTAATACCTTTTATGGTCATGCACCCTTGAAGAGTGGTCTATTTTTATTAAATCTTGATAGTAGTGATACACATATTCATAGTGTTGAAACCAAAAGATGCAGAGTTGATAATAATAGTGCAACTTATTTGTGGCACTGCCGTTTGGGTCATATCGGTGTAAAGCGCATGAAGAAACTCCATACTGATGGACTTTCGGAATCACTTGATTATGAATCACTTGGTACTTGCGAACCGTGCCTCATGGGCAAGATGACTAAAACACCGTTCTCCGGTACTATGGAGAGAGCAACAGATTTGTTGGAAAACATACATACAGATGTATGTGGACCGATGAATGTTGAGGCTCGTGGCGGATATCGTTATTTTCTCACCTTCACAGATGATTTGAGCAGATATGGGTATATCTACCTGATGAAACACAAGTCTGAAACATTTGAAAAGTTCAAAGAATTTCAGAGTGAAGTGGAAAATCATCGTAACAAGAAAATAAAGTTTGTACGATCTGATCGTGGAGGAGAATTTTTGAGTTACGAGTTTGGCTTACACTTGAAACAATGTCACTTTCATATACTAGTGGGAATGTTTCATTATAGAACTTGGCTTGTATATTCCAATGATGGGCTTCCTCAAAAGTGCCCTAGGTCTTCGTGAGCAAGCAAGTTGGAAGCACACCCACATAGTTTCTTTTTGAGCTTTCATACACTTATAGCTCTAGTGCATCTGTTGCATGGCAATCCCTACTCACTCACATCGATATCTATTGATGGGCATCTCCATAGCCTGTTGATACGCCTAGTTGATGTGAGACTATCTTCTCTTTTTTGTCTTCTCCACAACAACCATTCTATTCCACCTATAGTGCTATGTCCATGGCTCGCGCTCATGTATTGCGTGAAGATTGAAAAAGTTTGAGAACATCAAAAGTATGAAACAATTGCTTGGCTTGTCATCGGGGTTGTGCATGATTAAATACTTTGTGTGATGAAGATAGAGCACAGCCAGACTATATCATTTTGTAGGGATAGCTTTCTTTGGCCATGTTATTTTGAGAAGACATGATTACTTTGTTAGTATGCTTGAAGTATTAATGTTTTTATGTCAATATTAAACTTTTGTCTTGAATATTTCGGATCTGAACATTCATGCCACAATAACGAAAATTACATTGATAAATATGTTAGGTAGCATTCCACAAAAAAATTCTGTTTTTATCATTTACCTACTCGAGGACGAGTAGGAATTAAGCTTGGGGATGCTTGATACGTCTACAATGTATCTATAATTTTTTGTTGTTCCATGCTATTACATTATCTGCTTTGGATGTTTAATGGGCTTTAATATGCTCTTTCATATTATTTTAAGGCTAACCTATTAACCGAGGGCCCAATGCCAGTTTCTGTTTTTTGCCTATTTTAGAGTTTTGCAGAAAGGAATACCAAACTGAGTCCAAACGGAATGAAACCTTTGCGATGATCTTTCTTGGACCGAAAGCAAACCAGAAGACTTGGAGATGAAGTCGGAGACGTAACAAGGAGGCCACGAGGCAGGAGGGTGCGCCCAGGGGGTTAGGCGCACCCCCACCCTCGTGGGCCCCTTGTAGCTCCACCGACCTAGTTCTTTCGCCTATATATACTCTTATACCCTAAAAACATTAGACGGAGCCACGAAACCACTTTTCCACCGCCACAACCTTTTGTACTCGTGTGATCGCATCTTGGGGCCTTTTCCGGTGATCTGTCGGAGGGGGATTTGATCATGGAGGGCTTCTACATCAACACCATTACCTCTCCGATGAAGCGTGAGTAGTTTACCACAGACCTTCGGGTCCATAGGTATTAGCTATATGGCTTCTTCTCTCTCTCATTGATTCTCAATACAAAGTTCTACTCGCTGTTCTTGGAGATCTATTCGATGTAATAATCTTTTGAGGTGTGTTTGCCGATTATTTGGTTCTTCCCTGAATTCTTATATGCATGATTTGATATCTTTGCAAGTCTCTTCGAATTATCGGTTTAGTTTGGCCTACTAGATTGATCTTTCTTTCCATGAGAGAAGTGCTTAGCTTTGGGTTCACTCTTGCAGTGTCCTTTCCCAGTGACAGTAGGGGTAGCAAGGCACGTATTGTATTGTTGCCATCGAGGATAACAAGATGGAGTTTTATCATATTGCTTGAGTTAATTCCTCAACATCATGTCATCTTGCTTAATTTGTTACTCCGTTCTTTATGAACTTAATACTCTAGAAACATGCTGGATAGCGGTCGATGTGTGGAGTAATAGTAGTAGATGCAGGCAGGAGTTAGGCTACTTGACACGGAGGTGATGCCTATGTTCATGATCATTCCCTTAGATGTCATCATAATTATGCGCTTTTCTATCAATTGCTCGGCAGTAATTTGTTTACCCTCCGTAATACATGCTATCTCGAGAGAAGCCACTAGTGAAACCTATGTCCCCCAGGTCTCTTTTGCATATTACTGAATCTCGTTTACATCTTGCTAGTTTTCGATCTACTATTTTGCAATCTTTACTTTCCGATCTATACATCGAAAATACCAAAAAATATTTACTTTATTATCTCTATCAGATCTCACTTTTGTGAGTGATTGTGAAGGGATTGACAACCCCTTTATCGCATTGGTTGCAAGTTCTTGATTGTTCGTGCAGGTATTCGGTGACTTGTGCGTCTTCTCCTACTGTATTGATACCTTGGTTCTCAAAAGTGAGGGAAATACTTACGCCACTTTCCTACATCACCCTTTTTCCTCTTCAAGGGAAAACCAACGCAAGCTCAAGAGGTAGCATGCTACTGCTTTGCTATTGCTCTCATTCATGTTGCTGCTCTGGGCGCTGTTGCTACACGAGTTGCTGCTCCGGCTGCTCTCAGCTAGTGTGTTCCCCGAGCTACTGCTAATTTAGATCACCGCTTCTCTACTACTAGTGATCGAGCGGCGTAAACTACAAGTGCAGTGCTCTGGTACTAGTGCAATCAGTTTGACAGTAAAATTTAGTTTGTTAGTTAAGTTCGGAGTCGACAACTTTTACATCATATGTTGGAGCGGCCGCCGCATGGTTGATGCATTTTAAATCTAGCACTTTTTGGTGATGTATTTCACATCAGCTATTGCATATGCTATTAGAATCCCACTTCAAATAAATGTTGTTTGTCTTGTCCTGCTTCCGCCTCACCATCGTACACCTCACCAGAGCTGCTCTAATGACGACAACATCTATCACATTGGAGTAGTACCCTTGGTACCATCTTCAGATGCCTAAGAACTCCTTTCCCGCCTCCGACACCCACATTAGCCGCACCATCCTTAGCGACCCATCCAATGATGCTCAGGTTGACATGGCTTCGCGTAAGAGGTCTACACTCGATGCATTGCTTTTTTACTCTACATTCCTATCAATCCCTCCGGGCTCCTTTGTTGGGAAATGTAGTAGAAAACAAAAAAAAATCAAGCTTACGATCACCCAAGATCAATATGAAGATGTATAACTGGTTGGGATCATGATCGATCATCACAGTTGTAGCGAAAGAAGACCCCTCGTACTTGGATTCCCTCGAACCATTGATGAATGACCCCTTGTACCGCCCATGAACTGAAGAGAGAAAGCACGGCCTCTCTACTTGGTTGCAAGCGTGCAGCCTTCACAATCCAGTAGCGCGTCGCCATCTAGAGCTAATCGACGTCGGAGAATTAGAGAGAGGAGATTAGAATCACACATGGCTTATAATTATGAGGACAAGAGGATTAGTCTAGCTCTAATTAGTCAACTAGGACCAACTAGAACTAGAACTAGAAGAACTAGAGGAGGATCCAAAACTTGTATATACAATAGAGCAAAAACCCATGTATATATAGGTTGGAGGACGAGGAGGAGAGGGCAGCCACCGAGGGGGAAAGTTTCCCCTTGGAGCACCGGCCATATGGGATGAGTCCAATTTGCCCCCCATATCGCAAGGGGCGCCACTTCCTTATGGGCCTTCGTGGCCCATAACTCCTTCCACCTCTTGGCCTTTTAAGGCCCGTTGATATTTAAATTAAGGGACAATTGCATTTTTGCTCCTAGCTGGAACCTACCCACGGGGTTTGCCCTTACTTTTCGAATCTTCTCAGTTTTGTCCTTGGATTTGCCCCCGAGGTTGACAACCCACAAGTATATGGGATCACAACAATTTTAGAGGGTAGAGTATTCAGCCCAAATTTATAGATTCGACACAAGGGGAGCCAAAGAACATTTGCAAGTATTAGCAGCTGGGTTGTCAATTCAACCACACCTAGAGATTAATTATTTGCAGCAAAGTGATCAGTAGAAAAGTAGTATGATAGTTTTGATAGTAACGATAGCAGCAACAGGTAATGGTAACAGTGATAGTAATAGTTTTGTAGCAGTAACGATAGTATTAGCAGCAGTAGTAACTTAGCAAGAACAATATGTAGGAAAATCGTAGGCATTGGATCGGCAATTCATTGGATGATATTCATCATGATAGTCATAACCTAGGGTGATACGGCACTAGCTAGCTCCAGTTCATGAATATAATGTAGGCATGTATTCCGTAAATAGTCATACGTGCTTATGAAAAGAACTTGCATGACATCTTTTGTCCTACCCTCCCGTGGTAGCGGGGTCCTATTGGAAACTAAGGGATATTGAGGTCTCCTTTTAATAGAGTACCGGAACAAAGCATTAGCACACGGTGAATACATGAACTCCTCAAACGACGGTCATCACCGGGAGTGGTCCTGACTATTGTCACTCCGGCATTACCGGATCATAACACATACTAGGTGACTATAACTTGCAAGATCGGATCTAGAACATAGATATAATGGTGATAACATAAATGGTTCAAATCTGAAATCATGGCACCTGGGCCTAAACTGACAAGCATTAAGCATGGCAAAGTCATAGCAACATCAATCTCAGAACATAATGGATACTAGGGATCAAGCCCTAACAAAACTAACTCGATTACATGACGAATCTCATTCAACTCCTCACCGACCAGTGAGCCTACAAAGGAATTACTCACTCCCGATGCGGAGCATCATGGAATTGGTGATGGAGAAGGGTTGGTGATGACGAAGATCGAAGATCCCCCTCTCCGAGCCCCAAACGGACTCCAAATCTGGCCTCCCGATGAAGAACATGAGATGGCGGTGGCTCCGTCTCGTGAAACACGTTAATTCTTTCTCCCTCATTGTTTTCTGGAAAAATAGGATTTTATAGCATCGGTTTCAGGGTCTATGGGACCACCAGGTGGGGACAACCCACCTGGGCGCGCCTGGAGGGGGTGGCGCGCCTTGGTGGGCTGTGCCCAGCCAGGTCCCCCCCTCCAGTGGTTTTTGGCTTCGGAAATTCACTTTTATTGTATAGAAAAATCCTCGCAAAGTTTCGTTCCATTCTGAGAACTTCTATTTCTGCACAAAAACAACACCATGGTAGTTCTGCTGAAAACAGCATCAGTCCAGGTTAGTTTCATACAAATCATGCAAATTAGAGTCCAAAACAAGAGGAAAAGTGTTATGAAAAGTAGATATGACGTAGACGTATAAGAGGTCACTCGAATGCCCTTTGACCGTTTGACCAATACTTTGAAAATCCATAACAAATTCATATGAACTCGGGAAAATGTAAATAAGTATCAAAATGTTTAGACAAACATTACCTTTATGTGCATATCATTTGCATTAAGGACAAAAGCAACGTTTAAACTACTCGAGGTTATTCTTGTTATTAACATTATTAAAAATAACAGCTATAAAAACACCTTTTTCATGAAGAAAACCTGCATATGTAGGTCCTGATATCTTTTTTGCATTTTCCAGAGTTCATATCAACTTGTTATGAATGTTCAATCGACTTTGACCATTATTTTGAAACTTCGTAACAAGTTGATATGAACTCAGAAAAATGCAAATAAGATATCAGGATGTTCAGAAAATGTCACCTACATTTGCATGTAATTTTTATTCCTGAAAAAAGTATTGTTTATACATTTTTTTTAATAATGTTAATAACATTAATAACCTTAGTTAGTGTAAATGGTACTTTTGTCCTAAATGCAAATGACATACACATAAAGGTAATGTGTATCTGAAAATTTTGATATCTTATTTGCATTTTCTGAGTTCATATCAATTTTTGTATGAATTCTAAAAGTATTAGTCAAATGGTCAAAGGGCATTCGAGCGACCTCGGAGAAAATCTAAGGGCAAAACTGAGTACAGTCGAATAGTAAGGGCAAAACCTGTGGGTATAGGTTCCAACTAGGGGCAAAAATGCATTTGCCCCTTAAATTAAATAGAAAATATTCTCAATACCTGTAGACCATTATATATATATATATAGCATATCTGGAAACTTTTTTCACCTATATATAATATATTGATAATACCCAGTATTACACCATATTCACTGAAACCCTTCTGGTGACCCCAAAAAGCTTACGGATCCTCTCGGAACTATTCTGAATATTCATGAAATAATTCCAAAAATATATTCGCATGACTCCCATCCTACTAGCACTCAGCAGCTCATGATTTGTCAGGACCGTTTTTTTGGGATATCAATTTCCCAGAAAATGGCCCTTGTGCTCACCAACCCCAGGATTACTGTTAGCTGGCGAGACACCAACTTGATACAGAAACTCCAAGCAAAGTACAATTATGAGGTACAAGACCATTCTAGCCTATGAGTACAACAAATGGTTTCTAGTGTCTGATGGCGGAAGCGGTTTGTGGTTCATCAGTGGCCATGGGACTCCATTTCCCACAGGAACAGCTGACCAGGTTAACTCCTATCTTCGCGAGGTTGTTGTCACCATTGCGTGGGTTCCGGGGCTGACATCGCAACGCTCCTCTCCAAGCAAGAAATCTGGCCAAGACAATAGCCAGGGACAAGCCAGCGAGTACTTTGAATGTACTCGCAAACATTATGAACACAGGTATAGTATAACAAACGATAATCATGCTCTGAAATATTCTATGATCACCATGTCAGTCATAAAATAAAATCCCTGATGCATGCAAGCAGGTTATTTATATGCAACATGAATATGTAATAACAGAGTAGTAATAAAATGCACCGATCGGGTGTGTGAAGCGACGCCTCGAAAGGATAGTAAATGACGAGCATGCCTCAGTCGGGCGTCTGAGCGACACCACATAAAAGGATTATAAATAATAGAAATAACAAGCAGGCCACAGTCGGGCGTCTCAGCGACACCACATAAAGGGCTTATAAATAATAGAAATAACAAGCATGCCACAGTCGGGCGTCTCAGCGACACCACATAAAGGGCTTATAAGAAAACAATCACAGTGAATATCCAGGAGGTAGGACCGTTCCAGGGATACTCAATACTCCAAATAATATAAAGGGTTAGTCCATAATAATAATAATCATAATCATCATAAGTCACACGTCATGATCCATGTTCTGGTTTAGTAGTTTCTCCTCCGAAGACCGACACTAAGACCGACACTTGACCCAACCCAGACTGTAGTCCTTAACCATGGACATAGCTATTAGAATAGATATAATCTCTACAGAGGGTGTACTCTTTACCCACGAGTAACGGATTTCTTTAGTCCATCGGGACTAATTCCGTCTACGGTCTTTTAAATGAAAACACACCGACTCAAGACACACCACTTAGCTTACGGTTATGCAGAATCACCCACGACACCTGTCAAGCAAAACTCTAAGTGGGGAGGCTACAACCTTGATTAGCATGGGATCAAATTTATACCGCACGCTACTAAGGGGTGCCCCCCTCCTGGTCCCAACTTGAAACACCCATGCCCCCGGACCAGGTGGCCTGCCTACCGGATGCATCCGGTATCTTCCACCGTGGCCTCTCTGTACGGTGTGTGCCAAGAAAGTGGTTGACAACTTACTGAATCGTACCCTACCTGCTGCAGGGACAAGTGGTAGTACGAAACAAGTATGGGGGTTACTGGAACAAGACTCGAACTATGGTCGACTCAGGAGGTTTAAGTATTCCCTGCATGATTAGCATACAAATATATTTCATCCAACAGACAGAATCACCACTCATAATACCTCATCATGCCATACCGGACACACTCGTCTCGACGAGGAACTAGGGACAAGCTCAGGTCTACCCAAGACAGAGACTTTCCCAGCTTCCTTCCGGCAGGCACAAAAAGCATACAAGGATGATCACTATCACAAGCATGTCCATTTCTAACAACAAAAATCTTCATTTTTGCACTCTTGCGTATGGTTGTATCATCACATAAAATATCGAATGCTCCATGTCAAAGTGGTGTGGTAAACGTATCAAACAACACACGAAAATTTTATGCCAGGGTTCAGAATGCTTGCCTTCAAGAGAATGCAAGTGGGGGTGCATTTTTGAAAGTTGCCTTCTTCTTCAAAATCCTATTTTTGAAAATATTCAAATTAACACATAGCCCCAAAACAGTACAAAAATGTTGTCTGAATTTTTTTCAAATAAATATGAAAATAAACTAGACAAAATTTGAGAAAGGTTGGAAAAAGAATCAACTCATTTGGAGTTATATTTAAAAAGTTATAGCCAGTCAACTTTCTATTTTTAAAATAAAATAGAAAAAGAAAAATGTTTCGAAATGAGTACACGTCGAAGACGTACTTTGCATTTACGCCTCCACTTACGCCAGCGTGGACATGCCTGTGGTCACTGATAGTGGGTCCAGGGGGCCCACTAGTCAGGTTTGACCGGTCGCCCCCGCCTCCTTCCTCCTCTAGCAGAACAGAGGCGGGGCTCCAGCGATCGTCGCCGGCAAACAGTGGCTCCCCGTGGGGTTGTGAGGGTGGGGATGGATCCGCCAGTCTAGGGCGGTCCTCCCGGTGGTCGAGGAAGTGGCGGGGATGGAGGGAGTCGCCGGCGGCGAGCTTTGCGGCGGCTGGTGGCTTCGGGAGGTTTGGGGCTTTGGGCTACGGTGGTTCCCCGACGCAGCTGAGGGTTTGGGCGGCTCCGCACGATCGAGGGGAGGAGGATGGTGGTGCTAGATGGACGGGGGGGCTCTGGTTGCGACTGAATGGACCGAAGGGCGGCGGCGACTGTACTGGCCAGAGATGGGGAAGAAGACCTTCCCTGGTCGATTGCTTGCTATGGGGGTGCTAGGTGGGGTGGCTTGAGGTCGCCCGAGGGACTGGACGGACTCGAGGGCTCCTTATATAGGCGGCCGGAGTCGGTTCCAACGGCGGCCGTGGATAAGAACGGCAAACCGCCATTCTGTAGCCAGGGGCGCGTGGCGATGGCTGGCGGGGTCTGGCAGGGTGAGCGGATGAGCTTGAGCTGCTCCAGGGGTGAGCTGGCGCACTAGAGTGGCTCGGGCGGCGCCGTTCATGGAAGAGATAGTTGCGGCCGCCCGCTCGCTGCCACGGCCGACCTGACGGCGACGCTATAGGACACCAGGGGGGCTTGGATGGGTCTGGCGAGCGGCTAAGGACGGGCGTGGCTCTGCGGGCGAGCAACGGCCAGGGGCGCGGGGCGAGTGAACGCGGCGGCTTGGTTGCACGCGCGCATGCAAAACGTGCGCTCTGGGCGCGCCCAGAGCACGCACGCAAGGTGTTAGGCCAAATGCTAGGGCATGTTAGAGAGCTCGAATGCTGCTGGTAGTAAATAGGCCTAGGTTAGTGGTAGACAGAAGTTTAGTGGACATGGTGGTAAGGCAAAGAAAGCAGGTCCAGTGTGCAAACGAAAAGCTATGTCAAATCTGACCATGCACATAAGGTGTTTGACAAAATGCCAAGGGCACCTAGGCATTTCTTGGGGTGGCTAAACTCTCCAGATCATAGTCTATTTAGATGAAAAAGAGTGTGGTAAGGTTATTTTGGCAAAAACAGAAACTTGCTAGTGGAAGTTTTTGAGAAAACCATTTCTGGACAGATAGTAAAAGGCATAGTTTCATGGACCAAAAATACTCCAATAGGTCCATCCTCCTGGACTTAAGGGTTTTGCAGGGTGGTTGATAAGCAGGAGAAAGATCATGGGCATTAGAGTAACAAAAATTAGAGTTGCTGTAGAAAAAGCCAAACTGGACCAGAGAGCAAAAGAGGATGTTTTGCTCAAATTTTTCAAAGAACATTAGTGGGTTTTTGCACAAAGATGAATAATATACTCCTACTAACATCCCTTAATTTTGGTGGAAGTTTTAAAGAAATATTTAAATACGTTGTAGTGCAGAAGTGCAATTGGACCAGATTTGAAAACTAGGGGTAAAGCTCAAAGTCTCCAATTGACCAAAGGATATTTTTGCATAAAAGTGATTTAGGGATATCATATGTCATCCCCAAATTTTGGTGGGATTTTTAAAAGAATTTATAAAAGGGTTGCAGTGCAAATGGGACCCTAAGACTTATGAAAAACCATTTTAGAGAAATAAAGCTCAGGGAAAAAATAATTATATAAATAATCCCACTGATAAAAGAATTGTTTTATTTAAGAGGGTAAACAAGTCCAATAATAATTGGAAAATTTTCACTTGGTGTGAAAACTCCACAACTTAGAAGAAAACAGAGGTTCTGAGATCAAAAATAAATCCAGACAAATGAAAATTTAATTTTCTGGCAAAATTTTAATAAAAAACATGGTTAAATTTTTGGGGTGTTACAACACTACCCCTCTTAAGAAAAATCTCATCCTCGAGATTTTCTAAGAGTTGTTTTAGAAAATATCATTCCTGTTAGTTGAAACTAAAGAGCTTACTCATATCACAAACTTTGTGTCGTCGGGGTTGGCAGCTACGCCCGGTTAAAAATGCAATCGCACACCAACATACTTATGCATGGCTACTATTAAAATAGGGGTGCACAAGCAAATAGCATTTAATCATGGCGATACAGGATCACATAATTATAGGGCGTGGACATACTAAGACTCGGTACTACTCGAGTGACTTAGTCTACCTCATTAATATCTAAGCGGGCGTGCCTTGTGGACGTCGAGGCTTCTCCACGGTTGTCACCGTCGGGATTAGCTGGAGGGGGTTGAGGGGCTGCAGGGTCGGGGTAGCGATGATGACCATCCCGGGGATTGTTGGCCACAATCCCGTTGGAGCGTGTTCCCAAAAGGCAACGAAGCACTTCTGGGGACATCAAGGCCTTTTGGTCGATGACTGGGGTAGACCTCAGAGACTCAATCGGTTGTCCGAACAGCACAACTGGGTTGTCGGTGTTGGGCTCATCTTCTCCTCTCACCGGTGCTCGGCGTATCAGTTCTCCACGAGCTGCGATCAGATCAAGAGTGACTTGATCGAACAGATCTCTAGTGCACTTACATAGCGCACCAGATGCAACAGTGCAGGATCCATCTCGTTATCTCCGTTGGCAACCTAGGGTGGCCTACCATGCCCGTCACGGCTGGGGTAGTAGTAGAACAAGCGGCAGTTAACTTTGGGCGACAAGTGCCGGAGTTGAACTACAGCCTCTCGAGCAGCTAGTTGAATGGCTTGTGGCTCAAAGGAAGTTGTCCTTCCGTGAACACAGAGGGGCGTTAAGAGATAGACCCCTACCACAGATGTGCACGGTGGCCCAGAATTGACGGCTTTCACCGCTCATGGGTCCTTGGTACACCACATATTTTGGGGGTTCTTCTAATGCAAAGGCACGGCGGGTTAGGTTTGCTAGCACGGTCACAAAACCTCCAAGGTTGGTTGTTGTGGTCTCATTGTGAACAATGGGTCCTAGCATTATAGCTCGGTTTGGGAAAGAGTTTGTGTTGTGCTGTGTTGAGGCTAGCATGCCCTTTTTATAGAAAAAGGGGACGGGGTCTTCCTTCGCACGCTTGCGAATGAGACAAATTGGGTGTCGGCCACTGGCGCGTGATCGACAGGCTAGGCTGATAGGTTGGGCACCGACTGCCAAAAGTGTCGGGGTCACTGTGTGGCTATCTTACGCGAGAAGCTTGGTCGAGGTTAGGTTATAGTCTGGTGGGTTGGTTAACCTAGGTTTTTTGACCTGGCTAAGATAGGATTAGCCAATGGTCAGCCTGGCTATGATACCAAGTTTGTCAGGACCGGTTTTTCGGGATATCAATTTCCCAGAAAATGGCCCTTGTGCTCACTAGCCCCAGGATTACTGTTAGCTGGCGAGACACCAATTGATACAAAAACTCCAAGCAAAGTACAATTATGTGGTACAAGACCATTCTGGCCTGTGAGTACAATAAATTGTTTCTAGTGTCTGATGGCGGAAGCGGTTTGTGGTTCATCAGTGGCCATGGGACTCCATTTCCCACAGGAACAGCTGACCAGGTTAACTCCTATCTTCGCGAGGCTGTTGTCACCATTGCATGGGTTCCGGGGCTGACATCACAACGCTCCTCTCCAAGCAAGAAATCTGGCCAAGACAATAGCCAGGGACAAGTCAGTGAGTACTTTGAATGTACTCGCAAACATTATGAACACGGGTATAATATAACAAACGATAATCATGCTCTGAATTATTCTATGATCACCATGTCAGTCATAAAATAAAATCCCTAATGCACGCAAGCAGGTTATTTATATGCAACATGAATATGTAATAATAGAGTAGTAATAAAATGCACCGATCGGGTGTCTGAAGCGACGCCTCGAAAGGATAGTAAATGACGAGCATGCCTCAGTCGGGCGTTTGAGCGACACCACATAAAGGGCTTATAAATAATAGAAATAACAAGCAGGCCATAGTCGGGCGTCTCAGCGACACCACAGAAAGGCTTATAAATAATAGAAATAACAAGCATGCCACAGTCGGGCGTCTCAGCGACACCACATAAAGGGCTTATAAGAAAACAATCACAGTGAATATCCAGGAGGTAGGACCATCCCAGGGATACTCAATACTCCAAATAATATAAAGGGTTAGTCCATAATAATAATAATCATAATCATCATAAGTCACACGTCATGATCCATGTTCTGGTTTAGCAGTTTCTCCTCCAAAGACCGACACTAAGACCGACACTTGACCCAACCCAGATTGTAGTCCTTAACCATGGGCACGGCTATTCGAATAGATATAATCTCTGCAGAGGGTGTACTCTTTACCCACGAGTAACGGATTTCTTTAGTCCATCGGGACTAATTCCGTCTACGGTCTTTTAATTGAAAATACACCTGACTCGCACACACCAGCTTAGCTTACCGGTGTCTGGAATCACCCACGACACCTGTCAAGCAGAACTCTAAGTGGGGAGGCTACAACCTCGATTAGCATGGGATCAAATTTATAGCGCGCGCTACTAAGGGGTGCCCCCCTCTCGGTCCCAACCGGAAACACCCATGCCCCCGGACCAGGTGGCCTGCCTACCGGATGCATCCGGTATCTTCCACCATGGCCTCTCTGTACGGTGTGTGCCAAGAAAGTGGTTGACAACTTACTGAACCGTACCCTACCTGCTGCAGGGACAAGTGGTAGTACGAAACAAGTATGGGGGTTACTGGAACAAGACTCGATCTATGGTCGACTCAGGAGGTTTAAGTATTCTCTGCATGATTAGCATACAAATATATTTCATCCAACAAACAGAATCACCACTCATCATACCTCATCATGCCATACCGGACACACTCATCTCGACGAGGAACTAGGGACAAGCTCAGGTCTACCCAAGACAGAGACTTTCCCGGCTTCCTTCTGGTAGGCACGAAAAGCATATGAGGACGATCACTATCACAAGCATGTCCATTTCTGACAACAAAAATCTTCATTTTTGCACTCTTGCGTATGGTTGTATCATCACATAAAATATCGAATGCTCCATGTCAAAGTGGTGTGGTAACCGTATCAAACAACACACGGAGATATTATGCCAGGGTTCAGAATGCTTGCCTTCAAGAGTATGCAAGTGGGGGTGCATTTTTGATAGTTGCCTTCTTCTTCAAAATCCTATTTTTGAAAATATTCAAATTAACACATAGCCCCAAAACAGTACAAAAAAGTTGTCTGAAATTTTTTCAAATAAATATGAAAATAAACTTGACAAAATTTAGAAAGGTAGGAAAAAGAATCAACTCATTTGGAGTTATATTGAAAAAGTTATAGCCAGTCAATGTTTAGTCAACTTTCTGTTTTTAAAATAAAAGAAAAAAAGAAAAACGTTTCGAAATGAGTACACGTCGAAGACGTACTTTGCATTTACGCCTCCACTTATGCCAGCGTGGACCGGCCCATGGTCACTGACAGTGGGTCCAGGGGCCCACCGTCAGTTTGACCGTCGCCCCACCTCCTTCCTCCTCTGGCCGAACAGAGGCGGGGCTTCGGCGATCGTCGCCGGCAAACGGTGGCTCCCCGTGGGGTTCTGAGGGCGGGGATGGATCCACCAGTCTAGGGCGGTCCTCCCGGTGGTCGAGGGAGTGGCGGGGATGGAGGGAGTCGCCGGTGGCGAGCTTCGCGGCGGCCGGTGGCTTCGGGAGGTTTGGGGCTTTGGGCTACGGTGGTTCCCTGACGCAGATGAGGGTTTGGGCGGCTCCGCACGGTCAAGGGGAGGAGGATGGTGGTGCTAGATGGACGGGGGGGCTCTGGTTGCGACTGAATGGACCAGAGGATGGCGGCGGCTGTACTGGCCAGAGATGGGGAAGAAGACCTTCCCTGGTCGATTGCCTGCTATGGGGGTGCTAGGTGGAGTGGCTTGAGGTCGCCTGAGGGACTGGACGGACTTGGGGGCTCCTTATATAGGCGGCCGGAGTCGGTTCCAACGGCGGCCGTGGATAAGAATGGCGAACCGCAGTTCTGTAGCCAGGGGCGCGTGGCGATGGCTGGCGGGGTCTGGCAGGGTGAGCGGATGAGCTTGAGCTGCTCCAGGGCCAAGCTGGCGCGCTGGAGTGGCTCGGGCGGCGCCGTCCATGGCAAAGATAGCTGCGGCCACCCGCTCGCTGCCACGGCCAACCTGACGGCGGCGCTGTAGGGTGCCAGGGGGCTTGGATGGTTCTAGCGAGCGGCTAAGGACGGGCGTGGCTCTGCGGGCGAGCAACGGCGGCGGCGCGAGTGAATCGGCGGTTCGGTTCTTGACGCTGCAGAACATGCGCCTGGCACGCCCGAGCACGCCGCAGGTGTTCGGCCAAATGCTAGGGCATGTTAGAGAGCTCGAATGCTGCTAGTAGTAAACAGGCCTAGGTTAGTGGTAGACAGAAGTTTAGTGGACATGGTGGTTAGGCAAAGAAAGCAGGTCCAGTGTGCAAACTAAAAGCTATGTCAAATCTGACCATGCACATAAGGTGTTTGACAAAATGCCAAGGGCACCTAGGCATTTCTTGGGGTGGCCAAACTCTCCAGATCATAGTCTATTTAGATGAAAAAGAGTGTGGTAAGGTTATTTTGGCAAAAATAGAAACTTGCTAGTGGAAGTTTTTGAGAAAACCATTTCTAGTCAGAAAGTAACAGACATAGTTTCATGGACCAAAAATACTCCAATAGGTCTATCCTCCTGGACTTAAGGGTTTTGCAAGGTGGTTGATAAGCAGGAGAAAGATCATGGGCATTAGAGTAACAAAAATTAGAGTTGCTGTAGAAAAAGCCAAACTGGACCAGAGAGCAAAAGAGGATGTTTTGCTCAAATGTTTCAAAGAACATTAGTGGGTTTTTGCACAAAGATGAATAATATACTCCTACTAACATCCCCTAATTTTGGTGGAAGTTTTAAAGAAATATTTAAATAGGTTGTAGTGCAAAAGTGCAATTGGACCAGATTTGAAAACTAGGGGTAAAGCTCAAAATCTCTAATTGACCAAAGGATATTTTTGCATAAAAGTGATTTAGGGACATCATATGTCATCCCCAAATTTTGGTGGGATTTTTAAAAGAATTTATAAAAGGGTTGTAGTGCAAATGGGACCCTAAGACTTATGAAAAACCATTTTAGAGAAATAAAGCTCAGGGAAAAAAATAATTATATAAATAATCCCACTGATAAAAGAATTGTTTTATTTAAGAGGGTAAAAAAGTCCAATAATAATTGGAAAGTTTTCACTTGGGGTGAAAACTCCACAACTTAGAAGAAAAGAGAGGTTCTGAGATCAAAAATAAATCCAGACAAATGAAAATTTATTTTTCTGGCAAAGTTTTAATAAACAAAACATGGTTAAATTTTTGGGGTGTTACATGATGTCCTTAGGCTTGTGACGCTATAGGTTCGGTAATTCATAGACATGAACGAATCCGTTCGTTCAATGAGCGGCAGAGGGACCATGGACGTCCGTATCAATCCCTATGAGTGCACAAATGATATTCGAGTGAACCTTTGGTTATTATGTGATGTTACCTTTGCTTCATGAAACTTTACAAAACCCAGTGCATCGGTATCCTCCTGGGTGATCACCATGCTCACTATACCGAAATCCTCGTTACCAATTTTGTTCTTCTTTCTGGTTATTGTGTTCCGGCATCCCATGATAAAGTCACATGTGTTTGGACAGACGATGATTGATGTCATCACACCGAGAGGGAACAAATAATGTATCTCCATTGAGGAGAAAATCCCACTCTCAAGCTATCCGGTTACTTGTCAGACTTTTGATGAACCCGTAAGTTGTCGTTTTGATCACCGTGTTACAGGTGTCATTTGAGCAACCGTGGAGCCCACCGTATGGTAATAAGTGACCACGATACTCTCATGTTCTAAGTGCAATATCACATGTTAACACTCCGTGTTACTACAATTGAATGTAGACGATTTAAACACAATTCCTAACAAATAAAATTGGGTTGATTCAATATGATTGTTCTTCTAGTGTCATAATCTCAGTATTGTTTTAGGACTATCATTACACTCCGGAAAACATGATCACCAATAATGCTTGAGATGGTCCGAGAGGCAAAACTAGGAACCTTTTATTTAACCGTTTATCATTCCACACGCGCATATGAGTTTTCCACTGAATCACATATTCCAGGATCATAGCAGTTATAGCATGAAATATAAACTCTTAATTATGAATACGGAATTATAATAATACAAATAGTATTGCCTCTAGGGCATATTTCCAATAGTCTCCCACTTGCACTAGAGTCAGTAATCTAGTTTACATGGTCTCTTTAACACATATGGCTATCCAGTGTTGCTCATGCTTCGCTCGTGGTAGAACCTTCATCATCGGGTCTGGCACATTCAAATCAGTGTGAATCTTGAGAATTTTCACATAGCCCTTATCAACATATTGTCGAACAATGTGATACTTGCGTTCAATGTGTCTGGTCTTAATGTGTGATCTTGGTTCCTTTGCTTGAGCAACGGCACCACTATTATCACAATAGAGGGCCATTGGATTCATCACACTTGGGAAAACACTAATTTATTCAAGAAACTTCTTGATCCAGAACGCCTCCTTTGAAGCTTCCGAAGCCGCAATATACTCTGTTTCTGTCGTAGAACCCGTAACAATTTTTTGTTTGAAATTCTTCCAAACAACCACACCACCATTAAGTGTTAAAACATAACCTGATTGAGATTTGTAGTCATCTATATCAGCCATGAAGCGAGTAGTGGTGTAACCATTTACAACGAGTTCTTCACCCCCTCCATAAACAAGGAGCATATCCTTTGTTCTTCTGAGGTACTTAATAATATTCTTAACTTCTATCTAGTGAGCTAATCAAGGATCACTCTGGTATCTACTACTAACACTTAGCGCATAAGAAATGTCTGGTCTGGTACATATCATAGCATACATTATGGAGCCAATAGCAGAGGCATATGGTACTCCACTCATTTGCACTTGCTCATCAACTATCTTGGGACATTGATTTCTGCAAGTGTTATGCCATGTGGCATTGGGAGAAGACCTCTCTTCGCATTCTCCATTTTAAACCTCTTTAAAATGTTTTCAACGTATGTGCTTTGACTTAATGCTATTAGACGTATTGATCTATCTCTATAGATCTTTATGCCCAATATATATGCAGCTTCACCTAAGTCCTTCATTGAAAACACACTCTTTAAATAGTCTTTTATTGTGCCAAGATACTTAGTATCATTCCCAATCAACAATATGTCATCCACATAGAATATTAGAAATGCTACAGAGCTCCCACTAAACTTCTTGTATACACAGGATTCTTCATAGTCTTTTATTGTGCCAAGATACTTAGTATCATTCCCAATCAACAATATGTCATCCACATAGAATATTAGAAATGCTACAGAGCTCCCACTAAACTTCTTGTATACACAGGATTCTTCATAATTTTTAATGAAGCCAAACTATTTTACTACTTCATCAAAACATTGATTCCAGCTCCTTGATGCTTGCTTCAAACCATAGATTGACCTTTGAAGCTTACACACCTTTCCAGCATCCTTTGGATTGACTAAACGTTTAGGTTGTATCATGTATACATCCTCTGTCAAATTTCCATTTTGGAAAGCAGTTTCGAGATGCATCTACCATATCTCGTAATCAAAATATGCAACTACAGCCATCATAATTTGTATAGATTTTAGCCTTGCTATTGGAGAGTAAGTTTCATCATAATCAACTCCCTCGACTTGCGAAAACCCTTTCACAACTAGCCATGTTCGTAGATGGTGGGATTACCATCCGCATCTATTTTTCTTTTGAAGATTCATTTACATTGTATGGGTTTTACACCCTCTGGAGGATCAACCAAGTTCCAAACTTGATTCTCGTACATGGACTCCATTTCGGATTGCATGGCTTTGAGCCATTCTTTTGGGATGGGCGCTGCCATCGCTTCCTTGTAATGCACAAGTTCATCTTCCTCTAAGATGAATATTTCATTGTGAAACCACTCAGGAGGTTTGATAACTCTCCCTGACCTATGTGGTTCACTTACAGTCTTAACTGGAGTTTCTACAACTGGTGTAGTAACTTATGGTTCATTTGTATGAACATCCTCTGGGACAGATTCTATTTCATTAGTCCTCACTTCTGGAGATTCAATACTCTCATCGAGCTATACTGTCCTCCCACTTACTTCTTTAGTGAGGAACTCCTTCTCGAGAAAGTGTCCATTTTTAGCAATGAACACTTTGTCTTTGGATTTTTTGTAGAAGGAATACCCAACTGTTTCTTTAGGATAACCTACGTAGTAAAGCTAGTCTGCTTTAGGGTCAAGCTTATTTGGCTACATACATTTTACATAAGTCTCGCAACCCCAAATCTTGAGATGTGACAAATTGGATTTTTTCCCATTCCATAACTCATATGGTGTCATCTCTACAGACTTAGGTGGTGTTCTGTTTAGTGTATATATTGTTGTTTCAAGTGCATGTCCCCAGAATGATAAATGCAGATTGGTAAATGACACCATTGACCTTACCAAGTCCAACAATGTTCAGTTACACCTTTTAGATACTCAATTTCTCTGTGGAGTTCCTGGAGGACAATTCCACAATCACTTAGATGTTGGCTAAACTCATGATTCATATATTCTCCTCCATGATCAGAGCGTACAAATTTAATCTTTTTGCCATGATGATTCTCAACTTTGTTCTGAAACTCTTTGAACTTTTCAAATGTTTCAGACTTATGTTTCATCAAGTAAATATATCCATATCTATTTAAATCATGAGTTAAGGTTAGGAAGTATAAGTATCCACCGCGCACCGGAAACTCATTGGACCACCTACACCACTATGTATTATATCCAGTAATTCAAGCGCCCGTTGTGGGTGACCTGTCAATGGCATTTTTGTCATTCTACCCATTAGACAAACTTCACATGTATCGTATGATTCAAAATCAAATGACATCAACACTCTATCTTTATGAATTTTTTGCATACTTTTATTTCCGATATAACCAAGACAATACTACCACATGTATGTGGCATTAACAGTCTTCTTAAGACGTTTAGGCTTAATTTTATAGACAACCTTTTGATGTTCAAGATCTAATATGAATAATCCACCGATCATGGGTGCAAATCCGTTATATTCAACAACCATTGTTCTCTGACTTATAAGAATAACTATTGTTTACCAAACATGATTGAGAGATAATGTTTTTACATAATTTCAGAACCAAATAACAATTAGTTACTTCTAAAATCAATCTTGAAGGTAAATTCAAAGACATGACACCGAAGGCTTGAGCAGCGATCCCATCACCAATGCTGACACGCATCACGACTTCATTTCTTCTCAACTTGTGAACATTCCTTAGTCCGGACATCGTGTTGCAAATGTTAGCAAAAGATCCAATATCAAATACCCATGACTTGGAATTTTTAGCAAGTAGAATATCAATAACATTAACTTGTATAACTTTTATACCTTTACCAGAAGATGCATTCTTCTTATCCACCAGATACTTCAACCAATTTATTTTCTAGTGTCCTTTCTCTTTGCAGTAGAAACATATAGCCTCGCAAGATGCTCCACCCTTGTTCCTCTTGGTGTTGCGTTTCTTTTTGAAACTTTCTGTTTTGTTCACCATCAACTTTTGTTGGTTCTGCATCCCAATTTCTTTGGTTTTGAGCATCGCTACAAAAAGCGAAGTAATAATCAAATAATTTTCTGGTGTTTTTAGAAAATATATTGTCATTTCATTAAGACTATCATAATAGTCTACAAGTCTGGCACCTTGCTTACTAACCTCAGCTATCTTGCATTCTTCCAATGCTTCAGTCATCTCATGAACTTCATCTGGCTCTTTATGATGCAGAACTTCAAGTGCCTGGACAATTTTGATGGTACTGAGTTGTTGATAATGATTCTATAACACTTGATCCATGCATGATAGCGTAATACTTTTGACAACACTAAAATAGTTCTTGAGAGACATAAACACATTGATGACATCCGGAGATGCTCCACGCATTGGGTATTCACCAAGTGTGTGATCTAGCACATTCTTTCTTGGCACTCCTGAGATCATATGTCGGAGTGTGGATCCAATGCTCATAGTTTCTACCATTTTCATTCAACTTATCTTTCTCAAACGGAGATGCTAAATTTAAACTATTGCAAACCATTGATCCATAACAATAAATACAAGATTCAATTCAGACATTTTCATATAAAATATTGCAATAGTATTTAATTTTTTTAATATAAAGTGTACTCCCACTCAAATCGGTATCTCTCATAATTGATAGTGAGTGATTCAGTATCCAAATCTAGTTCTCATCCATTGATGTGGACATCACTGATAACGAGAATTTTGACCGGTGGGCAAACTATTGCCGATCATATCACCATATGACTCGAGTTCATCTTTTGATGCTTTGTGCTCCTAGCTCAGAATGATTCTGCTAGAACTTCAAGACAACCCAGTGCTATATGCCGACATGGTCTGACCAGTCGCGTCTTACACCTCATGTCCCGTTTGTACTCATGTCGACATGACGTACTCCGGAATGGTACGTGTTATAGACGGTTCAACACTAGGAAGAGCACCTTTTAACTTGATATTTATTTTGAGATCGCCCTAATAATAGACCATTGCGCAACCAAAGGGAGCAAACAACAAAGGGATAAAAATCTCAGGCAATTCATAAAAGCATGATATGGTATAGCCCTGGGCGCCGGAATCTCCGTGATCATCTTCAATCTCTAGTTGAAGCGTCGTTACGGACAATATTTCATTGCCATGGCATCCGTGTCAAAAACATTGCCGTGGCGGCAATTTCAGAAAGCGTTGTCGTGCTGGCCATTTCAAAAAACGTTGTGGTGGCACCAAATTCAGAAATTTTGTCGTGGCGCGAAATTATAGCTCCCCGTCCCGCACGATGTACAACTTCTCCTCATCGGAGTACTCCATGTATGTTAGTCATCATCACCTGTAACATATAGTCTATCTCTATGAATTTTACATTACACTACTAGGGAAAACCTTATACACATAATCTTACCAGCAGCGCGTCCCAAAAATAGGCGCTACTGCTATTTAGCAGTAGCGCGCCTGCGGAAACCGCGCTACTGGTATAAACATAGCAGTGGCGTGCTAGTGAAAAACAATGCTACTGCTAATATTTCCACAAAGTAGCCGCCAGACTAGGAATAGTAGTAGCGCCTGTTATTTATATGCACCACTGCTACGGGAATTTAGCTGTAGCGCGTTGTCCTAACATGCGCTACTGCTAAACATGACCTATCTCCTCTAACCGGCCGCCCCCACCCACCCTCTCCACTCTCCCCTCGCCCCCCGCACCCCGGCCCCCATCATCCACCACCGTCACCGTCGTCGTTCGCCGCCGCCGACGTCCTGCACCTCCTCCACTAAGGTAGCCCCTCCTTCTCTCCTCCTCCCTACCGCGCCCCTCCCTCCTCCTCCGGCCACCCCCTCGTCCCTCCTCCTCCGCCCAAGCCCTCCACCGGCAGCCCTCCTCCCCCCCTCCTCCGGCCCGCCCCCTCCTCCCTCCTCCCCCTCCTCATGTCTCCTCCTCCGGCCCGGACCCTCCTCCTCCCCTCCTCCTCTCTCCTCCCTCCTCCCACCCCCTCCTCCCTTCTCCTCCTCCCAACTAGTTGAAATTTTATTAATGTTCTTAGTTGAATTAGTAAGAAAATTAATTGTTTTTATTTATAGTAGGTGCTTAGTTGAACTAATTGAATTAATATAACTAGTTTATTTTTAGTAAGAAAATTTAGGTATACAAGATTTGATAATCTAATTAAATTTTTACTATAGAACTAGTTTATATTTAGTAAGAAAACTAATAAACCAATTCATTTTTAGCAAGTGCTTAGTTGAATTAATAGAACTAGTTGAATTTATGTCATTATCACTTTGTCATCAAAGAATGCAATATGAGATTTGATGATCTAATTAAAAAATTTACTCGGTGGAATATGCAGGCTTAGCCGTGTCTCCTTGGAGTGATCGTCATCCGAGCTACCTCCACTCCCTCTACACCCGAGTCGATGAGCTAAAAGTCCACCTCCTCCTTCTCCACCTTACTCTACATCCGAACTAGGGTATTTAGTTATGCTTCTTAATCAAATGAAATGTTCGGATTATAAGATATATTGAATTTTTTTGTCAATATTGAACCATTAAAATGCAATGAGCACCAGTTTATGCTTATGTGCGAAGTGTTCATTCATTTCCGAGTGACCTATGTTTTGCCGGAGTTTTGATTCATTTCCCTTCCGGCAAATTTCAGGCTCTCAATATGTCCTATTTTAGCAAAGGTCATGCAGGATTTTTCCGTGAATTTAAGCATGACTTGTGCTAGAATATGTAGGAAATATCGAGTGCCCTGGATTTGCTAGAAAGAGAATTAAACGACATTTCGAGTTGACTTTAAGTTTGTCGGGGCTCCATACATGACTGTCCAAAAATTAGTGAGGGAAAGTCTCCACCATATATGAGAGAAGAATGTCGACTGTTGTCGTGGGGGTCGCTTTTCCTTCTTCTCTTTGTGCTAAACCTTTGTTATGCACTAGGGGTAGAAGGAGTAGAGACCATAATAAATCAGTGAGGGAGTGTCCACCATATATGAGAGAAGCAGAATGCCGACTGTAGTCGTGGGGGTTGCTTCTCCTTCTTTTCCTTGTGCTAGATATTTGTAATGCACTAGGGAAAGGAGGAGTAGCGACCATCACCAACTGTCGCAATATCAGAGAGGGAGTGCCCACCATATACATGAGATGAGAGTTTAGGAAGGAAGACTCGACAGACCTAAAGTCAACCCGTTGCATATTGAGTAATAGTGATCTGTGTGTTGAGTTTCCTGGTAGTTGCCTTTGGTCGATTTTTAATTAATGATTCAACTGTGAACATAGGAAATGTCTAACAACGAAAAGGAATTCGGCATGTGCGAATACTACGAAGACGAGCGTGGCCTGTGCGACAGGCCTCACCTAGTTCGTGGTAGGCGCTTCAGCATCAAGCTAGATGACACCTTCGAAGTGCATACAGTAAGTCACAACGACAAGTTTTTTTTGGTAATTAAGCATGACTTCTGCTTCTTTTGCTTCAACTTATAATTTAAATCTTTTTTACTATTCTACTAGCGTATCCCCTGCAACGCAAGAAAATATGTCTTGGATAAGGTTGGTTTTAGTACTATGGAAACTATGGAGGTAAAAAGAGTTAACTGGAGGACCGAGCATGGTTATAGTTTTCCCGCAAAATTATACAATACAGACACCTACACCCATTTTGAATGCAAACAATGGAGAGCACTATGCAAGGCTTATGCATTTGAGCCTGATATGCTTATCACCTTTTATATTTGTCCGGAAGATGATATTGAAGATAATATCGACATCTGGGTCAATGTGCAGACGCCTCCAGTTCTACCATTATGTAAGTTTCTCAACCATATTTATGTCTTGGATATTGTTTATTCAAAAATATTTGAAAACTAATTTCTATTGACAGCTTATTTCCATTCAAGCAAACATGTCCAGCGCTTGGTAGATAGGACCTACTACTGTCCCGGGACTGAACAAAACTGCAAGGAGACAAGTCATTATGTTTCATTGCTTGAGGATCTTCATACTGTCAAGACATTATTTTCCTAAACTTGGAAATCTTAGTACTCAAAACGTGCGACCAATAGTGTTCATACTAAACTACGATCACATTTATTTAGGAAAGATGGTAAGATTTTCACTATTTGTCCTTAGTGCATCTTTTGCATACATTATTTTTTAAGCTAAACTTCATTGCTAAGTATGTTACTACGATGTTCTTCAACAAGGACTCCCGATGATAGTTGTGCCGAAGTGGATCGAGGCTAAAGGTCGCATGTCCATGGTTAGCATATGGCCAAGACATCCTACATTGCACATGAGTGCATTCAGGATTTCTATAAGCGAGCAAGTCTTAATAGTCAAAGACTGGAACAAAATTGTGAAGGATCACAGAGAAGTACTAGGGGCAGCAATCAGAAGCGCAACCCACAATTAGGATACGGGTTCATCTGCATGCTTCAATATGATGAATCATGAGCGCTCCACATGTTTTATGCTATTTTACCTGAGAGAGAGCAGTAGGAGTTATTAGCTAACTAGAATGAGTGTTGGTGGTGATGACTATGATGATTATTATTAGCTAGTGTTGGTGGTGATTAGCTATGACTATGATGATTAAATAGTGTTGGTGGTAATAACTATGATGATTATTAGCTAGTCTTGTTGGTGATGATATGATTCAAGAGTTTTTATATTAATATTAATAATAATAATAAGATGATAATGATGATGATGATGAGTACGTTATTATATCATTGGGTGAAAGAACTGTGGATTAGTTTTAAGTGGATGGATCCTAAGTGATCAAGTCATTGATTATCGTGATAATCCATGACTTGGTCACTTAGGTTCCATCCATTTGAAACTAATCCGCAGTTCTTTCACCTAGTGATTTAGTAACTCATTATAATGTAAAATTTAACAAACTCTAAATTGCTACTGTATGAAAAATTGTATACAGGTGTATGAATACGACCTAAAATTTAAAAGAAATAGAATATGGAATAATAGTAGTAGCGCGGGCAGAGAGAAGCGCTACTAGTAATTACCAGTAGCGGTTGTTGGAGCATGCGCTACTACTAAGTAGATATAGCAGTAGCACATGCCAACAAGTGCTACTGCTAAGCTTTAGCTGTAGCGCGGTTACCCGCGCTACTAATAGGCCAAAAACCAGCCCTACTGCTAGGCTTATCCCTAATAGTGTTAACGTGGCAATCTCGTGGCTCTAGCCATCATGTCGTGACGCGGAGGCTGATACGTCCATTTTGCATCATGCTTTTATATCAATATTTATTGCATTATGGGCTGTTATTACACATTATATCTCAATACTTATGGCTATTCTCTCTTATTTTACAAGGTTTACCATGAAGAGGGGGAATGCCACACTGAATTCGGCCGGAAAAGGAGCAAACATTGGAAACCTATTCTGCACAGCTCCAAAATTCCTGAAACCCCACGGAAGTCAGTTTTGGAATTAATAAGAATTATTGAGCGAAGAAAACACCAGAGGGGGCCCACACCCTGGCCAGGAGGGTGGGCGCGCGCCCACCCCTACTGGGCACGCCCCCTGTGTCATGGGCCCCCTGGTGGCCCTCTGGTGCCCATCTTCTGCTATATGAAGGCTTTTACCCTGGAAAAAAATCAGAGGCAAGCTTACGGGACAAAACTCCGCCGCCACGAGGCGGAACCTTGGCAGAACCAATCTAGAGCTCTGGCAGAGTTGTTCTGCCGGGGAAACTTCCCTCCGGGATGGGGAAATGATCACCATCGTCATCACCAATGATCCTCTCATTGGGAGGGGGTCAATTTCCATCAACATCTTCGCCAGCACCATCTCCTCTCAAAACCCTAGTTCATCTCTTGTATCCAATCTTGTATCAAAACCACAAATTGGTACCTGTGGGTTGCTAGTAGTGTTGATTACTCCTTGTAGTTGATGCTAATTGGTTTACTTGGTGGAAGATCATATGCTTAGATCCCTAATGCATATTATTACTCCTCTAATTATGAACATGAATATGCTTTGTGAGTAGTTACATTTGTTCCCGAGTACATGGGTGAAGTCTTGCTATTACTAGTCATGTGAATTTGGTATTCGTTCGATATTTTGATGAGATGTATGTTGTCTTTCCTCTAGTGGTGTTATGTGAACGTCGACTACATGACACTTCACCATTATTTGGGCCTAGAGGAAGGCATTGGGAAGTAATAAGTAGATGATGGGTTGCTAGAGTGATAGAAGCTTAGACCCTAGTTTATGCGTTGCTTCGTAAGGGGCTGATTTGGATCCATATGTCTAATGCTGTGGTTAGGTTTACCTTAATACTTCTTTTGTAGTTGCGGATGCTTGCAATAGGGGTTAATCATAAGTGGGATGCTTGTCCAAGTAAGGGCAGTACCCAAGCACTGGTCCACCCACATATCAAATTACCAAAGTACCGAACGTGAATCATATGAGCGTGATGAAAACTAGCTTGACGATAATTCCCATGTGTCCTCGGGAGCGATTTTCTCATTATAAGAAATTGTCCAGGCTTGTCCTTTGCTACAAAAAGGATTGGGCCACCTTGCTGCACTTTATTTACTTTCATTGCTTGTTATCCGTTACAATTTATCTTATCACAAAACTATCTGTTACCTACAATTTCAGTGCTTGCAGAGAAAACCTTACTGAAAACCGCTTGTCATTTCCTTCTGCTCCTCGTTGGGTTCGATAGTCTTACTTATCGAAAGGACTATGGTAGATCCCCTATACTTGTGGGTCATCACAGGCCACATAACATTCCAACATATAACAATGTCATACATAAACTCATTATCAAGATGAAGGCTATACCACATCATATTCATACCCTGCAAAACCATGTTAGATGTCCTCTAATCGGTTTTAGAAAAAAAATAGTTACGGGGTTAACCAATTTTAACAAGTAATACTAGCTACCTACGTCCACAAATTAGGCAATTATTCTTGATGCTAGATTAAGTTACACAGTGAAGAGACTTAATTAAAGTCTCGTGCCCCACACTAAACATCATCAAATATTGTCGGTGTACATAAGTCTGGGCCCTTTTTGTACCCCTTACTTATGCACGGGCAGTTGTAGCTGCACTTCTGGCGAGGCTTGACGGAGCAGTTGAAGGCAAAATACAAGACGAACAAGGCGGCATCCAAGCCAGTAAAGCAGAGAGCAGAAGACAAGCTAGACCCCCGGCAAGATCCTTGCCAGGGAGGCTTGTGAAGCCCTGACAAGACCCTTGTCGGGACGGCTTGCAAGGCACTGATAGGACCACCACCCTTGAGGTTGAGAGCTATGACACCCTCGACAACGTCAAGGCTAAGACTAAGGGGCACATGCGTAGTAGCATGCAGATCTTTGTGAGGACTGGTGGCATGCAGATCTTCGTGAAGACCAGAGGACGAAATCCCTGGTAAGGCTCTTGCCGGAGACGACCGCGAGGCCCCGGCAAGACTCTTGCCGGGGACAACCGTGAAGTCACAGCAAGGCTCGCGCATGACAAGCTTGCACCACCCTGCGACCGTTCCAGCACATCGACCAGCCTGCCAACTAGGCAAGCACCGACGTGGTGGCATGCAGATCTTCGTGAAGATTGTGCCACCGCTCCAGCGCAGCGGCTAGCCAGTCAGCTTAGCGCTGCATGCCTTGTTAGCCTAGATGCATGTCAAGATGGGGTGAGGCGGCGACAGACGGGGCGGGCTCTATTTTCGTCCCGATAAAGGTAGAGGAACGTAAGCAGCGCATGTAATGCGTTTGTCCTACAACGTAAGTGATAAGCATATGCACTGTAGCTACTTTACACCTCCTGTGTGCCACTGTGACGACCCCTTGGACGTATAAAAGGAGGCCCAAGGCATACTGGAGAAGGATTTGAACTTTTTGGATTAGGCATGCATAGTAGCTAGTCGAAGTCCAAGAACACGAAATATACACTCAAAGCAGGACTAGGGTTTTGCGCTTATCAACGGCCCAAACCTGGGTAAAAATCCGTCATGTTGATTGTTGGACCTGCTCTTTGTGCACCTCTCTCTCCTTCCAACCGTAGAACGGATCCACGAGATCCCATAGGTGTCGTTGCCCCAACATCTTTGGTGTGCCAGGTAGGGACAAATGAGGTTGGTAAACCTAGTCTAGCAGTTAGCGCGTCAGTTTCTTCATCGCCATGGCTCCCAGGAAGAATATGATCACGGTGATCGGTTCTTCTGCAGTCGGTCTGCCCATGCCAACACGGATGGGCGACGGGGTAGACACTGGTGGTGGTGGAGATCAAGAGCACCCATGCCATTCTGGTACCAGGAGCTAGGCGAGTAGCATCGTCCGCAGCCACGATGACGATCCACGCACTGCCACATCCAAGGACGGAGCCCTGCTGCCTATGGGCGGCACGGGGACCTCCAAGGTTAGGAAGATGACTCCGCCGGCGCATGCACTTCGGTCCTCCCAGGTCGTGTGCGACAAGCACGCCGTGACATTGGCGACCCCGGGCGTCGCCACGGCAAAAGCCCCCAGCATCACCCTCGAGATGCACAGGTCCGACATGCACGCCAAGATGCTAGTGAAAACGGCACGCGGCCACGAAACCGTGATGGGGCTGCTTCTAACATAGTTAGAAGTCCGAGAACCTCCCGTTCCTCGCGCTTGTCGCTTCCACCTACGCAAGCAGAGGCGTTGGCACGAGCACAACTACTCCTCGACTTTCCTCCCGCTGCAGAAAAACAAGAAGAGTGGATGGCTGCTATCTAGAGCCTCATTGGCCATGCCAATAGGGATGGCCACCAGGAGGCAGGTCCTTCACGGCGCTGGTTCACCAAGCCGGCACGCGCCGGCAGTGGAAGGGTTGGAGGCACCGCAACCATGGTGCACTCCCCTCCGCCGTGACAGCAGTGGTCGCCAGCTCGTCGGGTCGACGCCCGTGACAACGTATCCACGGCATCGTCCGATCCACGAGCTTGTCGCGACCAATGTCAAGTTCTTCGGGAACGGATCGAGGAGGATGCTATATCCACCATCGAGCAGTGATGGGAAGCGTGCCATCAATCTGATAGGCGTGCAGGGCCCACTGCATACAGGCCTGCACTGGGGGATTCTGGTGACTTGCCTTACGCAATAACTTGTGCAGATTTTACCCGTGAGCTGCGGCAGTTCCAGTGCGCCACTACCCGCATGTTCAAATCGGAGGTCCCGGAGAAGTACGACGGCAAGACTCATCCATCCGAGTTCCTGAGTGTTTACACCATTGCGATGCAAGCTGTCGGGGCTCGGGACGGCAAGGTGTTCACCAACTACTTCCCGACGAGATCAAGGCGATTGAGTAGATTGAGGCGCCAAGACGAGTCAAAGACGTGTGTAGGCTTGCTGGCTGCATTGCTGCTCTGGGGAGGTTCATCTCCAAATCTAATGAGAGCGCCCTGCCCTTTTTCAGGATCTTGAAAAAGGCAGGCCCAATGAAATGGACTCCGAAAGCGGAGGCAGCGCTGCAAGATTTGAAGAGGTAACTCTCCTCCACGCCAATACTAGTAGCGCCTAAACCGCAAGAGCCGTTGCTGTTATATCTAGCAGCAACAAATCAAGTGGTTAGTGTTGCGCTAGTAGCGCAGAGAGAAGTTGAAGAAGAAGCAGCGGCAGCGCCAAGGCCAACAGATCACGAGCCGGATCCTTCCGCGACAGGGTCTGGTACCGGCAAGGCAGGACCCCCAGCAGAGTCTGTCGCCGGCAAGACAGGATCTGCGCAAGCAAGTGAAGTAATAAAGAAGAAGAAGATGATGTAGCACCCAGTCTACTTTGTTAGCTCCCTCTTGCAGGGGGCTAGATCAAGATACTCTGGTGTGCAAAAATTTCTCTTCGTCCTTCTAATGTCCTCGAGGAAGCTGCGTCACTATTTTCAGGCACATGAGATCACCGTCGTCACTCGCTTCCCGTTGCAATGGATCTTGCACAAGCCAGATGCTACCGGGAGGATTGTGGAGTGGGCATTGGAACTGTCAAGCTTTGGTATCAGGTTTCAAAGCACTTCGACAATTCAGAGCAGAGCCTTGGCGGAGTTCATTGCAGAATGGACCTCAACGCCTGACGAAGAAATTCAAGAGACCACTCTCCCCAGCAAGGAAATGGGTCGTGATTGGATTATGTACTTTGACGGGGCTTTCTTGCTGCAAGGCGCCGGTGCTGGTGTGCTACTTGTCGCGCCCACCAAAGAGCACCTCAAGTACATGGTCCAGATACACTTTCCCCGAGAGAGATCAACAAACAACACTGCAGAGTATGAGGGACCGCTTGTCGGTCTCAGGATTGCAGCAGACCTTGGAACCAGGAAGCTCATCGTTAGATGTGATTCACAACTTTTCGTCAAGCAAGTTAACAAAGATTATCAGAGCCCGTTGATGGAAGCCTATGTAGATGAAGTGAGGAAGTTGGAGGAGCGTTTTGACGGTCTGCAATTAGAGCATGTTCCTTGAGCAGAGAACAACATTGCTGATGACCTGTCAAAACGTGTTGCCCTCAAGTTACCTGTGGAACCAGGGACCTTTGTGCTCCAATTGACCCAGCCATCCGTTGAACCATCAGCAAGGCAGAATAAGCGAAGGAAGTCATACCCCGGCAAGAACTTTCCCTCTGAGCTCCAAGGAGCCGCCGGCAAGGAAGTTGCCGGGGACCCCAAGCTTGTCGAGGAGCAGCATGCTCCGGCAAGGCCTCAAGCCCTTGCTGTGGAGACAACTGCCCCCACGGCAGAGGACGTGCCTTTAATCCTTGCCGTCGAGCCTCAAGATCCGGCATGGGCACAACACACCGTTCAGTTCCTCTAAACAGGGGAACTCCATGAAGAACAGGAAGAAGCAGAGAAAGTAGCCCGTCGGTCCAGCAAGTACCAGTTTGTAGACTATGTCTTGTATAGGAAGAGACCGAACAGCGTGAAATTGAAGTGCATTCCTCAGGAGGACGGACTTGAGTTGTTGGCAGAGATACATGGAGGCATATGTGGCTCTCACATAGGATCAAGAGCCCTTGTCGGCAAAGCATTCTGGCAAGGTTTCTTTTGGCCCACTGCTCTCCAGGATGCAACTGCACTAGTAACCAAGTGTGAAGCGTGCCAGATCCATTCAAATAAGCTTCATCAGCCAGCTCAAGCTCTTCAGACGATCCCTCTTTCCTGGCCATTTTCGGTCTAGGGGCTCAACATACTGGTCCCCTTTCCCCATGTTGTCGAGGGCTTTGAGTACTTGTACGTTGCAATCGACAAGTTCACAAAGTGGCCAGAAGTGGAAGCAGTGAGAAAGGTGATTGCGCAATCAACTATCAAGTTCTTTAAAGGACTAGTTTGCCGTTTCGGTGTGCCAAACAGATTCATCACCGACAACAGCACACAGTTCACAAGCCACACCTTCATGCAGTACATCCAGGACCTCTGCAGCAAAGTATGTTTTGCTTCTGTTGCTCATCCAAGGAGCAACGGCCAGGCAGAAAGGGCAAATGCTGAAGTGTTGCGGGGCATAAAACACGAACTTTCGA
This sequence comes from Aegilops speltoides, assembly GCA_021437245.1. Classification (NCBI taxonomy): domain Eukaryota; kingdom Viridiplantae; phylum Streptophyta; class Magnoliopsida; order Poales; family Poaceae; genus Aegilops; species Aegilops speltoides. The sequence continues at coordinate 348,648,275 of CM038145.1, read as the reverse complement.
CATGCTACACAAATGCGGAAGACACTAGATTGATGAGTTGTCGGCGGTTCTTTGGTCAATCAGGACGACACCAAATCAAACCATCGGCCAGACGCCCTTCTCCCTGGTATACGGGGCAGAAGCAGTTCTCCCCACAGAACTAACATATGGGTCACCCCGAGTGCTCGCTTATGATGAGCTAGAGCAAGCGCAGTTGCACCAAGATGATGCAACGCTCCTTGAGGAAGATCGTCTTCAGGCTGCTGTGCAATCCGCGTGCTACCAGCAAGCCTTACGCCGCTACCATATCCACAAGGTTCATGCCTGAAGCCTTGAGGAAGGCGACCTTGTTCTTTGGTGCACTCAGTCCACCAAGAATTCCAACAAGTTGACGCCAAAGTGGGAAGGCCCTTATCGGGTAATACGAGGCAGCAGGCCCAGCACAGCCTGCCTGGAGACCGAAGATGGCATTCCAGTGAGCAACTGCTGGAATATCGAACATCTTTGCAAGTTTTATCCATAAGGCGCGGTTGCTGGGACCCCCGGCAACCCCCTTTTGTACTAGCCTTGTTGGCAAGGCATATAACCCTATGTACAGAGCCAGGAGTAGACCCTGTGCGCAGTTGAATAACTTTCAGTATGTACAGTTCTTGTTGATTTCCATGTTTATATTGTGCTACTTTTTCCATTAAGTACTGATAAACCACCAAGGTTCCATGTTCCTATTTTCTCTTCTTTCTTTTTCTCAAAGGACAGAAGATTCCCTCGCATACAGGTTTGCCGGGGGGATAGAGAGTATGGGCACCAATAGGTGCCGTTCGAAGTGGCATCTGGCGGAAAAGAACACAACAGCGGAAAGCTAAGTCACGTCAAACTTGAGTGGCTTTTTTTAAATGTAAGGTTATTTTCCTCGAATGGTTTCAATTCTTGTATGGAAAACCTGCATGCCAAGGAACCCTGCCACAATTGGTAGCGCCCTTGTTCTGTTTTGAATCCGCTCAGCAGATCAAGTGGCTGCGGTAAGAGCGGCAAGGTGTCTTAACGGCAGCGACACCCATAGCAGGCTGCTAAGGATCCGTTCCTGAATGCGCTCACGGCAAGGGTGCGCGCACCGGCAAGCCTTTCCAAATGAGCGTAGGTTGTATGCCACACAACGAGGGATCAAATAGGAAGATAGCATGCATTCAACTCAAAACACAGCAAGTTATCTTACATCGATGGTTGCCGCAGTTCTAACTTAAGATAAAATCATCTTGGGCACGAGTTCACAGTGGCAAGGAGAAGTGAAGCAGCTAGTCCCGGTGCTGGCCATCCAACCTTTTGACTCCATCAACCCTGCTGATGATAGGCGCGACAAGCTCTTCAAGCACCTTGAGGTCCGTGTCCTCTGGCAAGCTCTCAAGCGCGTTGGTGAAGTCGATGCCGGGGTTCCAGTACGCCACCTTGGTGAGCACTTTGAGGAGGACACCCGGCAAAGCTTCCGGGCCTCGTTGGCTAGATGGGCTGCTCGGTTGGAGTGGAGCAGCACTAGGCGTCAAGGACGCGCTCGAAGAACATGGTCAGCCTGGCTCTCACGATCACCCTCTCTTTGTGGGAGAACCTGAAGCTCGGCATGCCCATGATGGACAACTGCGTGGTCAGCCTCTCCGCAACATCAATGAGGCACTCGTTCCTGATTTTTGCGTTGTTCACATAGCGTTGTTGGTGTCGACGGCACTCTTGATCATCAACCTCTCATCCTTGAGGTCCTTGGCCAGGGCCTTTTCATGGGCCTTTCTGTCCTTGAGGGTCTCCTCCAAGGTGGCCAGCTTCAACTTCAGATCGGCAATGGATTCATTGGATTCAGAGAGCAGTTTGGTCTTGTCAGATATGGTGACTTGCAGCTTTGCCAAGATGTGGACAGTCTTGTCTCTATTGCTCTTCAACATGGAGACCTCCTTCCTTTGCTCCTCTAGCTCCACCTCCATCTTCTCCACCTTGCTAGCCAGCTCATTCTTGGCAGCCTCCGCGGCCTCAGCGCCATCGACGGCCTCCTTCAGCTTGTCGGCATGATCCAGGGCCAAAGCACCGAGTGTGTTCTTGTGCTTCTGCTCTAGCTCCTGGGTCCGCTGCACGACAAGCTTTCTGATTTCTTCATCCTTGTGGCGGAGCTTGGCGGCAAGCACCTCTTCACGGGCGGCGAGGTCTTCTTATTAGGCGTCGAGCAGAACACGTCACTCACTCAGGTCAGCGTCATCCTTGGTGGCCTGTGCAGTGGCCACCTCCTGGGCCTTCTCGACGTCAGACTGCTTTAGGAGGAGCTCTTGCCAGCGCTCACTCACCTGCTCCTGGCTGGCCTTCCGCTCTTGCCGGGCCTCGGCACACCAGGTTTGCATCTGTATGACGCGCTCCTGGAAATCTACCTCTGCCCTGTCAACAACCGCCACCCTGGACTCCAGCTTCTCCTTGCAAGCACGGTGAAGTGCCTGAAGCTTCTGGATGTTGACGCTCATGGCTTGGAGAAGCTGGTCTTCTTTGGAGCCGCTGCCGCTGGCGCTTGGTGAGAGAGTCCTAGATTCGGGGGTATCCGGATAGCCGGACTGTGTACAACGTCCGTACTATTGAAGCGTGAAGACTCAAGACTCAAGACTTCGGCCCATGTCCGGATGGGACTTTCCTTGGCGTGGGAGGCAAGCTTGGCGATCCGGATATTATGTTTCCTTCCATGTAACCGACTCCATGTAAACCCTAGCCCTCTCCGGTGTCTATATAAACCGGAGAGGTTGGTCCTTAGAAGGCCGATCACAATTACAATCATACCATCATAGGCTAGCTCTTAGGGTTTAGCCTCTACGATCTCGTGGTAGATCTACTCTTGTACTACCCATATCATCAATATTAATCAAGCAGGAAGTAGGGTTTTACCTCCATCGAGAGGTCCCAAACCTGGGTAAACATCTGTGTCCCTTGCTTCATGTTACCATCAGCATTGACGCACAGATCGGGACCCCCTACCCGAGATCCGCCAGTTTTGACACCGACATTGGTGCTTTCATTGAGAGTTCCTCTGTGTCGTCGCTGTCAGGCTTGATGACTCCTTCAATCATCATCAACGACGCTGTCCAGGGCGAGACTTTTCTCCCCGGACAGATCTTCGTGTTCGGCGGCTTCGCACTGCGGGCCAATTCACTTGGCCACTTGGAGCAGATCGATAGACATGCCCCCGGCCATCAGGTCAGATTTGGAAACTTGAACTACACGGCGGATATCCGAGGAGACTTGATCTTCGACGGATTTGGGCCAGCGCCAGAAGCGTCGAATAGTCACAATGAGCACGGCTTAGACCTGCTGTCAGACATTGCTCGGGATATCACCCCGGCAGAAGCCTCGGATCTAAATCCGGGGCAGGTCGCGTTGCCTAAGGACGGAGGGCTGGACCCCGCCCCGCAGGCCGTACCCTCATCGGCGATGGAGCCGAACACAGGCTCACTTCTGAGGGAGCTTGTAACTCCGGACCCCCGGACTCATATCCGGCTGTAGGTTCCAGTCCGCGCGTCCCCGAGCCCACCGAGCCTGGTTGGGCTCCGGTAATGGAGTTCACCGCAGCAGACATCTTTCAGCACTCGCCCTTAGGCGACATACTAAACTCATTTAAATTCTCTCTTTGACAGAGAATTCCGGCCGAACTATGTCCGGCTCGAGTGGGAAGCAGGCGACGAAGAAACTCGTTACCCACCCACCACCCACTTGATAGCCACGGTTGATGATTTAACCGACGTGCTTGACTTCGACTCTGAAGGCATCGACGGTATGGACGACGATGCAGGAGAAGACTCAGAATCTATGGGGTACTAGATTCCCGCCTCTTCACACGACATATACATGGTGGACACGCCCAAGGAAGACGACGATGACTATCCGGATGATAAAACCCCTGGACAAAGACCAAAGCGACGACGTAGACGCCGTTCCAAATCCAGCAACAGTAAAAATATCAGCAAGAGCGCCAGAAGGATGGATACTCCGGTCAAGTCCGAAGGCAACAACGACCAAACAGAACATAGTTCGGAGCATATGCCTGAAGAAAATGATCCAGAGGGACGAGTTCATCAAACTGGCCCAGGACAAGAAGACAGTCCGGACGACGACGCATTCATCGTTCCGGAAGAATGCGTGGAACGAGAGAACCTCCACAGAAAGCTTATGGCCACAGCAAGAAGTCTGAAGAAGCAGAAGCAACAGCTTAAAGCCGCACTGGAAACGCTCAATCGCAGATGGAACAAAGTGCTAGACATTGAAGAAAGATATGGCGACGATCGCCATACAAACCGCAAGCTACTGCTAGAATTTGACGACAAGGCCGTTCCACCAAAGAGTAACACGACTAGGAGACCAGACGTACCACTTCACAACCGCAATAAAGCAACTACCGAAGACGCGCACGATCTACGTGAGCACCTGTATAAGAAAGATGGCGCAGCTAGGTCGATCTACGGATCTAAAGGGCACACCCCGGCGGGGGACTGTGGTCGTCAAAAAAGTTATGACAACCAAACACCAGTTCGGAATAAACACCAAACACAACAACAACCGACGACATGCCCCAGTACGTCCAAATACAGAGGGGCTGCTCACCCCATGTGCTTTACTGATGAAGTATTGGACCATGAATTCCCACAGGGCTTTAAACCTGTGAACATAGAGGCATACGACGGAACGATAGACTGAGGGGTCTGGATCGAGGACTTTATCCTGCACATACATATGGCTCGTGGGGATGACCTTCACGCCATCAAATACCTCCCCCTCAAACTGAAGGGACCAGCTTGGCACCAGTTGAAGAGCCTCCCCAAAAATTCAATTGGGAGTTGGGAGGAACTCGAGGACGCTTTCAGGGCCAATTTTCAAGGGACTTATGTCCGGCCTCTGGATGCTGACGATTTAAGTCACATAATCCAACAGCCCGAAGAGTCCGCCCGAAAGCTTTGGAATAGATTCCTCACCAAGAGGAATCAAATCGTTGATTGTCCGGATGTCGACGCCCTAGCGGCATTCAAACACAGCATCCGTGACGAATGACTCGCCAGACACCTCGGCCAAGAAAAGCCAAGGACAATGGCAGCCCTAACAAGCCTTATGACCCGCTTTTGCACGGGTGAGGATAGCTGGCTAGCCCGTAAAGGCACCAGCGACCCCAGCACGTCCGAAATAAGGGAAGGCAACGGGAAGCCACGGCGTAATAAAAACAAACGCCAAAACAAGGAAGAAAGCCCGGATAACACAATGGTTAATGCCGGATTCAGGGGCTCTCGACCTAACCAGCAAAATAAGCCATCTAAAGGCAGCAAAGAGGGACCGTCCGATCTGAACAGAGTTCTAGACAGACTGTGCCAAATTCATGGCACCCCCGACAAACCTGCGAACCACACGCACAGAGAGTGCTGGGTCTTCAAGCAGGCCGGCAAACTAAACGCCGAACACAAGGGAAGGGAAACACCAAGTGAAGACGAGGATGAACCTCGCCAGCCGAACACTGGGGGACAGCAAAAATTCCCGCCAAAGGTTAAAATAGTGAACATGATCCACACGACTCGCACATCCTTGGGAAGGCACAAACGCGCCCATAAATACGCACGCGATATAGAGCCCATCGTACCCACACCTAACTACTGGATGTCTGGTTCGATCACCTTCGATCGCCTGGACGGCCGATCTAGTATTCGGCGCGAAGGATCAAATGCCTTGGTGCTTGACCCAATAATCGACAGATACCATATAACCCATGTCCTCATGGACGGCGGCAGCAGTCTCAATTTAATATACGAGGACACTGTCCGCAGGATGAGGATAGACCCATCCAGAATCAGCAAGATTGGCACCACCTTTGAAGGGGTGATACCAGGCGTTGAAGCCTACGGCAGGGGCTCCATCATACTGGAGGTAACATTTGGCTCTCCAGGCAACTCCAGAAGTGAATAACTAGTCTTCATCATCGCACCCTTCCAAAGCAGCTATCAAGCATTGCTTGGAAGAACGGCCTTCGCCCGCTTCAACGCATTACCGCACTATGGCTACCTTACACTTAAGATGCCCGGTCCATGTGGCGTCATCACCGTTAGCGGAATAACAGAGTGCTCTTCGCACGCAGAGGGATATGCGACAGCCCTAGCGGCCGGACTATAAGCAGCCTCTAACAAAAATATAACGGGTCGTTAAGACCATGAACACGGGTGGACGAGTCTGGCAGCCCATATCAAACCAGGGCACCGTATATGTAATCCTATAGTGGATACTAGGGGCTAATAATAAAGCCCCACACTTGGCTCAGCCTTATTGGCAGGCCAACATTTTACATTCTTACTATCCATTGCATACTTACGTTGCACTCTTCTATGAGTTTCCCTTTTCCGCAGACAACGTTCGCGCGATACCCTTCCAGGATGCGGCACAACGGAGACAAAGACGCAGACGTGCAGCAGGGCCCCATTCAACAGGTTTCTGTTTAGATTAATCCCCTGTGTAAACCTTTTCTATTGCCTCTTGTTGTTTAACAATCCCATGGGTTCCATACCCACAGAGGATACTGCCATTTTTGGCATTTCGCCACGACAGATTAACGCACGTACCTGGAAACACAGGGTTTATAATGAATGGGCATTCTTGAGCCCATCATCTATTATAAAGTCCGAATACCTTCGGGAGTGTTCGGCGTCACGAGTTTGGCCTTATATGCATCAGCTTTGAATCATGTCTTTGGTCAAATGTTGGGTTTGCCCGGCTCCTGGGTTTGCCACCTTACATTCCGTTATTAACAGCTAAGGTGGCCAAAGGAGAACTACTGCGATTGTGCCCTGGTTATTCCGGATGAGCACCTCAGTAGAGAAAGCCGCCGGCGATCGTCATGATACTGATGAGAGACTGGTCAACCACTCGACGACTGACCGGAATCTCTAGGATTCCTCCACATTAACGAAGGGCCATTTCCCGGCCAGGTACATACGCGCTCGTATTCAGATGCACGCGAAGGTACCAGGGGCTACATAGTAGCCCCAACGTTAGAATCCCGCGGCTAAGCGAAAGTGTTACAGCTAAATAGTCCGGTTGCCTAGTTCGACGTGCGATCACCTCCTTAATGGACCAAGACGTTGGATAAAGAGTGAGTAAGCACATTTTTTCGCGAACACCCCCGCATTGTATGCGTGGGGGCTGAAGCCAACGACTGCTAACTTTCGGATTACACACATACACACACACACACACACACACACACACACACACACACACACACACATATATATATATATATATATAAACGGCCGCATAGGGGACACAATCATATTTTCAGGCAAACATTATAAATATAGCCTTATAATCAAAATAAACATTGTTTTTACAATGATTTGAATCATCACTTGAATAGGAGATTCTTCGGGCACTGCGCCTCTATCAGGCGGGCACCCTCTGTGACCTGCGCCAAGTAGTGCCCGGCCGGATATTGGCCCCCACCGGATCCTGAGACGCTATCATAGTGGCATCCATATCCATCCAATACGCTTTAACGCGGGCAAGGGCCATCCGCGCACCCTCTATGCATGCCAACCGCCTCATGGCATTGATCCGAGGCACGCCCCCAAGGAACTATTGCACCAAACCAAAGTCGTTGTCCGGCTTAGGCCCCTTCGGCCAAATATGGTTTATTACAGACTGCATTGCAAGCCCGGACAGCCTGTGAAGCTCTGCCACAGCAGCCATCTTATCACTCAATGGTAGCGGGCGAGTGGGAGCATTGAACTGCGACCAAAAAAGCTTCTCCACCTCCTTTTCACCCTGATCTTTGAAGAACTCCACAGCATCAGCCGTACTCTTCGCCAGGTCCGCGTAAGCGTCCGGCGAAGCTCCTCCTACGCACCCCTGAGCTCAGTCCGTATTTCCTTGGTGGCATTAAGTGCCTTGCTCAGGTCAGCGGATTTATCCTCATGTTCCTTTTTCAGGAGCTCATACCGGTCAGCGGCATTTTTTTAACTCAATAGCCATTTCGGCTATCTTTTCCTTGCTTCGGCGATGAGCAGCCTGTTCGGCTCTCAATTCCTCGGCCGCCTTTAGGGCAGCCGCATTGCTCACCCGAGCTTGCTCCTTGGCTAGAGCAAGCTCCGCCCTCAGGGCCTCCACGACAGCAGCACCATCTGCAGTCCGAACATATTACATTAATATGTGCCACCTTAATATTTTCCTATGCAATTGAAGGACAGGACACATACCTTGTGATTTATCCAACCGCTCATTCATCAGAGTGATATCGGCATCAGTCGACCCAATTTGCCTCGTCAGTTCGGCAACTTCAACGAACGGGCCGGCGGCCGGACCCACAGGTAACTGCACATATTTACAACATAAATCATTGGTTTATGATCCTCCGTTTGCCGCCTAGGGCGGGCAACCAGAGTCTCAGGGGCTACTATCTATATGGAGCACACCCACCTTGTGCCTCATAGCCAAAGAAACAGTGCATTCTTCATTACGTACCTCAAAGCCTCTGAGCAGGCTTGTGAATGCTTCACTCAAACCACTTGTAGCGGATGAAATCTTCTTGAGCACCATGCTCATTAATGAGCGGTGCTCCTCCGAGAGCACAGCTCGCTCCAGCAAGCCCGTCAGTACGTCCGGCCGGACATCGAACTGCGCTGGACTCTTCCCATCACCTCCTGTTGTAGCCAAAGGCCCCGGGTGTAGGTCGGCTGACGAATTGACTGCCGGCTTCGGCAGATTCGGACTCCTCCGTGACGACACCTCGGTGTTGCCCGCTTCACGAGTCGAAGAAGGGGGTGGGGTCTCGCTTTCCATCATCTCCGGAGGAAGGTCCCCCGAAGACGAACCCTGTTGAGAGGAGCTGCTGGCCGGACTGCAAAAAGTTGAATCCTGGTTATTGATCTAGGAGAAACACAGTACCTTCGGATGGCAGATTGACTTATAGCTCGGTGGAGGGCTGGCCCGTTGGAAAGCATGGTGCGGTGAGGGTGCCCGTCGGGGCAAGGCCCCCTAGGGATGTCTTTTTCCCTGATTTGGGCATCTCCGCCTCCAAATCTTCAGAGGCGGCCCTCTTCTTCCCGCGCGGGGAGGAGGCCTTAGCCTCTCCTCCCTGACTATCCTCCCTAGGGGAGGTAACAATTCCCCCGGTTCGGATGCGTAGCGTGTGGGGTTCGGATTCTTCATCCCTCCCCTTGTCTTTCCTCGAGGGCATTCTGCTGAGTACCCGGTCAAGCATCTTGGCCATAGTGGGGGCGGGCGAGCCTTCGGGAAGTGGCGCCGGACACTTGATTCTCTCCGCCTTGCTGAGCCACTCCTGGACGCGAATGACTTTCAGAATAAAAACAATCATGACAAATACAAAATGGGGTGTCCGGTATCAAGGCTACTTACTCGAGTGTCTAGGCGATTGCAGCTTAGGCCCGCAACCTCGGTGGTGTCCGGACACATTACTTTCCGTCCGAAGAATAATTTGCACATCTCTTCGAGCTTCAAGCCGAAGAAGTGCTTGACAGTCCGTGGACCCTCCGGATTGAACTCCCACATCCGGAGAGGCCAGCGTTGGCACGGCAACATCCGCCAGATTAACATCACTTGCATTACGCTGACAAGATTAATGTCCCTTGCAAGAAGCTCCCGGATGCGATTCTGAAGTACTGGTATATCACCAGCGGGCCCCCAATTCCGTCCTACGTCTGTCCAAGACGCCAATTGCGACGGAGGGCCCGAGCGAAACTCGGGGGCAGCCACCCACTTTGTGCCTCTGGGAGCTGTGACATAAAACCACCTCCATTGCCATACATCGACACTTACGGAAAGAACCCTCGGCCACGGGCATCAAGTGTTTACGCTTATTACGGCACCTCCAAGACTCGCATGTCGCCCCTCGATCATCTTCAGTGTCACATTGAAGGTCTTGAGCCATAAGCCGAAATGTGGGGTGACGTGGAGAAAAGCCTCGCACACGATAATGAATGACGAGATATGGAGGATAGCGTCTGGAGCATGGTCATGAAAATCCAACCCATAATAGAACATGAGCCCCCTCACAAAGGGATCGAGGGTGAGGCCCAGGCCGCGGAGGAAGTGCGGGACAAAAATGACACACTCATTGGGCTCCGGCATAGGGATGACCTGCCCTGGAGCAGGAAGCCTGTGCTGGATATCGGCAGTCAGGCATCCGACCTCCCTGAGCTTTGCAATGTCCTTCTCCTCAATCGAGGAGGCCACCCACCGGCCTTGGGTGGAGCTTGGTTTTGGGTGTTAGAACTCGAGGTGCGAGAAGGCGCGATGAAGGTGAAAAAAGAGGCGTAGGTCTCGATCCCTTTATAAAGAAGGTGAATATCAAGAGTCCCTGGTGTGCCCGTTTTGAGGCTTATCTAAAAACACACGGGGTTATACCAATGACCGTCATGGGGTCACGCATGCTCATATTGATGGAAAATCCCGTAATAAGAGGAAAACGATCTCTGCCTCGACGGGACGTGCCAATAAAACCGCCTCGTAACGTGAGTCGTTGGGTGGTCAGAAACGTCGGTTCGTGTTGGACCAGACCACGATGCAAGGGCACGACGCACAAAGATTGCCAGCAAATCAGATTTATACCATGTGAAGATCATCCTGCAGATCCGGACACGATTTAAGTGTTCGATAACCACTTTGGAGTATTCGGAGGCGGAACCCTCCTTGCAATGCCGAAGACAATACTGCTCGCCGGACTCATCGTCATTGAAGCCTGGTTCAGGGGCTACTGAGGGAGTCCTGGATTAGGGGGTATCCGGACAGCCGGACTGTGTACAACGTCCGGACTATTAAAGCGTGAAGACTCAAGACTCAAGACTTTGGCTCGTGTACGGATGGGACTTTCCCTGGCGTGGGAGGCAAGCTTGGCGATCCGGATATTATGTTTCCTTCCTTGTAACTGACTCCATGTAAACCGTAGGCCTCTCCGGTGTCTATATAAACTGGAGAGGTTGGTCCTTAGAAGGCCGATCACAATTACAATCATACCATCATAGGCTAGCTCTTAGGGTTTAGCCTCTACGATCTCGTGGTAGATCTACTCTTGTACTACCCATTCATCAATATTAATCAAGCAGGAAGTAGGGTTTTACCTCCATCGAGAGGGCCCGAACCTGGGTAAACATCTGTGTCCCTTGCTTCCTGTTACCATCAGCCTTGACGCACAGATCGGGACCCCCTACCCGAGATCCGCCGGTTTTGACACCGACACTTGGCTCATCAACAACCTGTAGCCCGGCACCGGCGAGGATTTCTTCATCAAAAGCCTCCCTTTGGGTTGGCGCTCCAGTGCTCGTCGTTCCTCGGATGCTGACAAACAGATCATCGCCTACCTTCGGGTATCTGCTTGGGGCAGGGGCTTCAGAGGTTGATGTTTGATTGTCAACCACCTTCTCCCGACAGCTAAGGGCTCTGGGTCCAATGTAGCGCCAGGCGCTCCTGCAGCATAATTGCCGTCAATACGGTCAACGGTCTCCTTGCTGGCCTCCCCGGAAGATCCCTTGGCGGCCTACTCGTGTGCATCCTTCGCCGCTTAATCGGCAGCAACCTTGGCGGCAGCATCCTTGGCGGTCTCCTCAATGATGTCCTTGACGTCCGTCTGGTCCGTAGAAAGGGGGTCTGAAAACCGAAAAGGAGAATGAAGCGAAACCAAAGTTGAATCTCAGAACAGAAAAACAGAAAGAAAAAGAAGGAAAGTCATGTAGCAAGAACTATGAGTGCCAGGAAGCAGGCACTTACCTGTGACGAGCTGAGGAGGGGTGGTTCCCTCCCCGGCAATGCTCATTGCCGGGATGGAGCTGCCGGCGCCTATGCTCGCCGCCTCTTCCTCCGTGCGCGTGGGCTCGTCGGTGGAAGCCCTTGCCGGGGACCCCCCATGGGCGGTGTGGTTGACGGAGGTGGCGTGGCAGGGGTGGCCCTCAGTAGCTCCTCCTGTTGCCGCTCTCCTCCTTGGAACCCGGCAAGGTTTGCAGTGAATGCACACCCTGACGCTCGCTAGTGGAAAATGACTAACGGACTCACGCTGGGGGCTGGGTTGGGGGCTGGGTTGTGGGATGGTGTCCAAGCTGATCGTAATTGTCACCGGTGCAACTGAGGTGCTCGCCGGGGGCTCGTCGCCCGTCGAGGTCTTGGCCCTCTTCGCTATCCTCTGGGCCAGTGTTTCCGCGTCACTATGGAGACAAGTCAAGACGAGATCAAGTTAGATAAAATAACTAAAATAGAGAACCGGAGGATGAAGAAAGAGGTTAGATACTCACTCATCCTCTCCCTCTGGCCCCCTCTTTCTATTTGTGCTGAAGGACGCGAGGTCGAAATCGTCCTCGAGTACGGTATCCGTGAAAGGGGGAGGAGATGGAGACCTGGGCCGCATGGCCGAGGAGGAGGCAGGAGCCGCAGCTTCCTTTGCTGCCGCTGTCGTGCTCCTCGTATGGCGCATGGGTTGCGCCTGGGCCTCTTGCCTCTGTGCGGCCTTGCTGGACGCTCCCTTGCCGGGGCCCTCTTTATGCAAAGAGGCCCGCTGGACTGGCTCGCCGGAGATAGCCCGCCGAAGGACACGTTTCTTCTTTTGGGATGGAGGCTCCTCCTCATCAGTTGCCTCTTCTGCCGTCTCTTTGGTCGCTTCTTTAGCAGGAGGAACCCCGGCGCCCGCGCTGTTGTGCTCTCCGGCAGGCTCCTTCCACTCGGCAAACTCTTTCTCCTCATCGGCCTCGTCCTCCACAGAGCCGACGCTGCCGGCCTACGTAGCAAGGGTTGCCTCCTCCGCCCTGCTGGCAATGTATGCAACCTCTTAGGCGATGGTGTCGTGGATAATCTGCGGCTCTGCGTGGACGACCTTCTCTGACAAGTTGTCAAAGAATTCCTGCACTAGCGCCGTGTCTGGCTTGTCCCGGGTCTGATCAAGACCATGGGGATTGAACACTGGCATCATGGCCATGATGGAGGTCAAGGCACACTTGTTGCACAAGGGGACCACCCCCGCCGGCAACCTGAACGGCTTGTCAGACTTGCTAGTCTTGTCGGCCTTGAGCTGAAACAGCTTTTGGCAGAGACACGCATGCTGCATTAACATAAAGTTGTGGTTCAGGCTGGGGCGTAGCCTCATGATGTCTGCCTCATTCTTGAAATCCAAGGTTGGCCTCCCCTTGTTGTGGAGAGGAGCAATGCGGTGGTGGAGGAAGTCGGCCCCAATCATCTTGAGCGTCAGCCCGGCAGCTTTGAGGCGATGGATTCTGGTGGTGGCAACTGTGAGCTTCTTGTCGTCAGCATCAAAGTCACCCAAGTTCTTGCCGCGGACCAATTTTTTCCACCGGAGCATACAGAATGGCTGCGGCTCCTCCTCCACAATCCAGCACCACCTGCCCTGCCATTCGTCCCACTTCTCCTTCCGGGTCCCCTCTAGGTACATGTTCTTTCTCAGGGCCCTCGGGATCCAAGTGACGCAGCTGGAGAGAGCCTCTCCTGGCTGGATGCGGGGGACGAAGTAGTGGAGGAAGAGCGCCGTGTTGGGGACCACCCCGGCGAAGCCCTCATAGAGGTTGGCGAAGATGGCCATGCACGCCATGGTGTTCGGCGTGAAATCCAGAAGATGGAGGTTGAAGGTGTGCATGATGTCGTTGAAGAAATCTGGGAATGGGGGGAAGAGCCCGCAGTAGAAGTAATCAACGAAGAAGGGTGATGACCCGCAAGTATACGGGATAGTTGTAGCCTCTTTCGATAAGTAAGAGTGTCGAACCCAACGAGGAGCTAAATGTAGAACAAATACTCTCTCAAGTCCTATCGGCCACTGATACGACTCTACACACGCTTGACGTTTGCTTTACCTAGAACAAGTATGAAACTATAAGTACTTTGTAGGTGTGATAGGATAGGTTTGCAAGATAATAAAGAACACGTAAATAAAAACTAGGGGCTGTTTAGATAAAGATGCAAAAAAGTAAATATAGCGAGTGTGGAAAAGTGGTGGTAGGAGTTGTGGAATTGTCCCTAGGCAACTGACTACGTTACTAGACCGATAATCACTATTGCAATTCTCTTTTGAGGGAGAGGCATAAGCTAACATATCATCCCTTACTTGGAACTCTATGCACTTATGATTGGAACTCTAGCAAGCATCCGCAACTACTAAAGATTCATTAAGGTAAAACCCAACCATAGCATTAAAGCACCAAGTCCCCTTTTATCCCATACGCAAACAACCTACTTACTCGGATTTGTGTTTCAGTCACTCACGCAACCCACTATAAGCAAATCATAAACATATTGCAAACCCTACAGCAGGAATCCCTCACGCTTGCGCAACACGGAGAGCACAATAGGACACCACCAATAATAAAACATGCAACTCAAACCAATCATAGCAATTCATCAATCACCGATAGGACAACGGAAATCTACTCAGACATCATAGGATGGCAACACATCATTGGATAATAATATGAAGCATAAAGCACCATGTTCAAGTAGAGGGTACAGCGGGTTGCGGGAGAGTGGGCCGCTGGATATAGATGGGGGAAGGTGATGGAGATGTTGGTGAAGATGACAGCGGTGTTGGTGAAGATCGCGGTGATGATGATGGCCCCCGGCGGCGTTCCGGTGCCACCAGAAGCAAGGGGGAGAGAGCACCCCCCTTCTTCTTCTTCTTCCTTGACCTTCTCCCTAGATGGGAGAAGGGTTTCCCCTCTGGTCCTTGGCTCCCATGGCTTGGGAGGGGCGAGAGCCCCTCCGAGATTGGATCTATCTCTCTGTTTCTGCGATCTCTGATTCTAGCCCTTCACCATTTCCTTTATATCTGGAGATCTAAAACTCCGATTGGGGTGAATCTTTTGCCCAGATCTTTCTCATAAAATTATCTTTCTTGCGCCAAAAGAAGAGCATCAACCGCCTTACGGGTGGCCTACGAGAGCCCAGGCCGCGCCCAGGGGGAGGGCGCGCCCCCATGTCTCGTGGCCACCCCGGACACCGTTTCACGTTGATTTTACTTCCCAAAAATCATAAATATTCCAAAAAAATCTCCATCCGTTTTTATCCCGTTTGGACTCCGTTTGATATTGGGTTTCTGCGAAACAAAAAACATGCAATGATGTGAACTCGCACTTTGAGCAATCGGATCAATATGTTAGTCCCAAAAAATAGTATAAAAAGTTGCCAAAAGTATATAAAGTTGAATAATGTTGGCATGGAACAATCAAAAATTATAGATATGACGGAGACGTATCAAAGGGATATTTATCTGGAGCAGGCGTGGCGAAAGGAGTAGGGATGACACGGGTGGCGGGCTGCCCTGATGTCTCTCTCCCCCACAGGTGCCGGAATCGATCCCTGAGCGTGCGCGCGTCGACCGTCGGGGTGAAGACGACATACTTCTTCTGCAGCTTCGCCAATTCACTCTCCGGCACCTCCTTCCCCTCACTCACCTTGGACGCTCCCTTGCCCTTGCTCGTCTTGGGCACCATGGCAGCCGAGGGGGGCGGGGGATCAAGAGCGGTGAGGGCGTGGCGGTGGCGGACGGAGGCGTAGGCTCTGGTTTGGACTCGATGAAGAAGGGAGCGGTGGTTCCTAGATTGGGAAAGGCAAGATGGGTAAATGAGCAGCACCCCTGCAGATTCCTCTTTTTATGGGGAAGGCGCGGGCTGCCTCTTTACTGTTTGATGTGAAGGCGCAGCGGGCATGCTGCGACCGTTCCACACACGACCCCCATGTCGCTCACTCAATACGGATCGTGGGGAAGCGCAACAGACAAGAAGATTACAGCAGTTAATCCCTACCACGCGTGCCCACGCACTGTTTTGGGTTGGCGCAATGATGCTTCACCCTCGTGTATGGCCCAGGCCCGGGGGCTCCTATCGGTGTACATAAGTTTGGGCCCTTTTTGTAACCCTTACTTGTGCATGGGAAGTTGTAGCCGCACTTGTGGCCAGGCTTAACGGGGCAGTTGAAAGCAAAATACAAGACGACCAAGGCGGCATCCAAGCCAGTAAAGTAGAGAGCAGAGACAAGCTAGACCCCCGGCAAGTTCCTTGCCGGGGCGGCTTGTGAAGCCCCGATAAGACCCTTGCTGGGACGACTTGTGAAGCATTCACAGGACCACCACCCTTGAGGTTGAGAGCTCTAGCGCCATCGACAACGTCAAGGCTAAGACTAAGGGGCACATGCGTAGTAGCATGCAGATCTTTGTGAAGACTAGTGGCATGCAGATCTTCGTGAAGACCAGAGGACGAAATCCCCGGCAAGGCTCTTGCCAGAGACGACCGCGAGGCCCCAACAAGACTCTTGCCGGGGACGACTGCGAAGCCACAGCAAGGCTCGTGCACGACAAGGATCCGCTGCCCTTCGACCGTTCCAGCACATCGACCAACCTACCAACTAGGCAAGCACCTACGTGGTGGCATGCAGATCTTTGTGAAGATCCTGCCACCACTCCAGCGTAGCGGCTAGCCAGTTAGCTTAGCGTTGCATGCCTCGTCAGCTTGGATGCGTGCCAAGACAGGGTGAGGCGGCGACGGATGGGACGGTCTCTATTTCCGTCCCAATAAAGTTAGAGTGCATGTAAGCAGAACATTTAATGTGTTTGTCCTACACTGTCAGTTATAAGCATATGCAATGTAGCTACTTTACACCTCCTGTGTGCCACTGTGGTGACCCCTTGGACGTATAAAAGGAGGCCCAAGGTGTACTGGAGATGGATTCAAACATTTTGGACTGGGCATCCATATATAGCAGCTAGTCAAAGTCCAAGAACACGAAATATACACTCAAAGCCGGACTAAGGCTTTACGCTTCTCAACGGCCCGAACCTAGGTAAAAATCCATCGTGTTGATCGGTGGACCTGCTCTTTGTGCACCTCTCTCTCCTGCCAACTGTAGAAGGGATCCACGGGATCCCGTAGGTGTCATTGCCCCAACAAATACGCGTGACCCTTGTGAAGATCATCCATCTTAGGCACCCTTTTATGTAAGCAACGGTTCACTATTCTCAACTATGGTGAAGCCCAAGGAACTGTTAGTAGATCATCGACAGCTATAGCTGACCAATTGTCAGAAACTTGTGAAGAGCTACACCATGTCATTGATGAATTGAACCGGAGAAACACTCAAGGCAAGCATAGTAAGAACATAAACCCTCACAATCACATGTGATCTAGATCGCAACCTGCGCCTACTCATATAGCTTCTCATGATGCCACTGTTCGGAAACGTATTTGAAAACAAAAGGTTTCACGCCTACGGATACCCAAGATCAATATGAAGATGCTTAACTGGTTGGGATCACGAACGTTATCGTCACCGATTTGCAGTGGAAGAAGAGGTGTCGATGTAGATCATATTTGGATTCCCTTGGACCATTGATGGACTATCCCTCGTACCGCCCATGAATAGTCCATCAAACTAAAGACGGAAAGCATGACCTCTCTACTTGCTTGGAAGCGTGCAACCTTCATGATCCGGCAACACTTCACCATCTAGAGTTAATCAACACTGAAGAATTAGAGGGAGGAGAATAGAACCACACAGGGCTTCTATTTATGAGAACAGGAGGATTAGTCTGGCTCTAATTAGTCAACTAGGACCAACTAGAACTAGAACTAGAACTAGATAGAGCAAAAACCCCTAGTATATATAGGTTGGAGGAGAAGGAGAGGGCAGCCACCAAGGGTAGAAAGTCCCCCCCTTGGGGCGCCGGCCATTGGGTAGGAGTTGGACTCCTCCTCTAGTCCAGTTTGGCCCCCCATATGGCAAGGGGGCTGCCACTTCCTTATGGGCCTTCGTGGTCCATAACTCCTTCCACCTCTTGGCCTTTTAAGGCCCGTTGATATTTAAATTAAATATAAAATGTTCTAAATACCTCTAGACCATTAAATATATATTTTAATATATCTAGAAACATTTACCACCTATATATAATATATCAGTAATACTCGGTATTACCGATATTCATCGAAACCCTTTCGGTGACCCCAAATGCTTTCGGTGACCCCGAAACGCTTCTGAATCCTCTCGGAACTATTCTGAATATTTATGAAATAATTCCACAAATATATTCTCATGACTCCCGTCCTACTAACACCCAGCATATCTTGATTGCCTTAATCTTGTGACCCCATAGGGTTGGTAACTCATAGACATGAACGAAACAGTTCATTCAATGACCGGCAGCGGGACCATGGATGTCCGTATTGATCCCTATGAGTACACAATATTCGTGTGAACCTTGGGTTATTAGGTGATGTTCCCTTTGGTTCACAATATTTTACAAAACCCGGGATGCATCGGTATCCTCCTGGGTCATCACCATGCTCACTATACCAAAATCCTCGTTACCGGTTTTGTTCTTCTTTCTTGTTATTGTGTTCTGCATCCCCGTGACGAAGTCACATGTGTTTGGCCAGATGATGATTGATGTCATCACACCGAGAGGGACCTAATAATGTATCTCCACTGAGGAGAAAATCCCACTCTCAAGCTATCCGGTTACTTGTCAAACTTTCCGATGAACCCGTAAATTGTCATTTTGATCACCGTGTTACACGTGACGTCTGAGCAACCCAGATAAGTCTCCAACGTATCTATAATTTTTTATTGTTCCATGCCATTACATTATCCATCTTGGATGTTTTATATGCATTTATATGCTATTTTATATTATTTTTGGGACTAACCTACTAACCTAGAGCCCAGTGCCAATTTCTGTTTTTTGCTTATTTTTGAATTTTGCAGAAAAGGAATATCAAACGGAGTCCAAACGAGCTGAAAATTTATGATGATTTTTTTATGGAATAGAAGAAGCCCCTGAAGCACAAGAGTTGGGCCAGAAGAGTCCCGAGTCAACGGCAAGGGTGGAGGATGTGCCCACCACCCTAGGGTGCGCCCCCTGCATTGTAGCTGACTCGTGGACCCCCTGACGTGAAACCGACACAAAAAATTCCTATAAATCCATAAACCCCTATAAAGAAACCTAGATCGGGAGTTCCGCCGCTGCAAGCCTCTGTATCCACGAAAACCCAATCGGGACCCTGTTTTGGCACCCTACCGGAGGGGGAAATCATCACCGGACACCATCTTCATCATCCCGACGCTCTCCATGATGAGGAGGGAGTAGTTCACCCTTGGGGCTGAGGGTATGTACCAGTAGCTATGTGTTTGATCTCTCTCTCTCTCTCTCTCTCTCTCTCTCTCTCGTGTTCTTGATTTGGCATGATCTTGATGTATCGCGAGCTTTGTTACTATAGTTGGATCATATGGTGTTTCCTCCCCCCCCCCCCTCTACCTTCTTGTGAAGAATTGATTTTTACCTTTTAGGTTTCACTATTATCGGATTGAATACTATTATGGATTTGAGAACACTTGATGTATGTCTTGCGATGGGATACCTATGGTGACAATGGGATGTTCTATTGATTCACTTGATGTATGTTTTGGCATTCAACTCGCAGATTCCCGAGGTGACATTGGGGTAATCTATTCATAGGGGTTGATGCATGTTTTCATCCTTGTTTCTCTGGTAGAGATCTTGGGCACTCTTTGAGGTTCTTTGCGTTGGATTGAATATTATGAATCTGAAGTTGTTTGATGCATATCATATAATTGACCCACGGATACTTGTGGTGACATTGGAGTATCTAGGTGGCATTAGGGTTGATTGATGTGTGTCATATGGTGTTATTTTACTACGAACTCTAGGGTTGTTTGTGACACTTATAGGAATAGCTCAATGGATTGATCAGAAAGAATAACTTTGAGGTGGTTTCGTACTCTACAAGCAATTTCATATTATATTCTCCACCATAGGAACTTTGGAGTGACTTTTGTCGCACGTTGAGGGATTGCTATATGATCTAATTATGTTATCATTGTTGAGAGAACTTAAACTAGTGAAAGTATGAACCCTAGGCCTTGTTTCCAAGCATTGCAATACCGTTTCCGCTGACTTGTGTTACTAGTTGTCTTGTTGTTTTATATTTTCAGATTACAAAAACCTATATTTACTATCCATATTACACTTGTATCACCATCTCTTCGCTGAACTAGTGCACTTATACAATTTCCCATTGTATTGGGTGTGTTGGGGACACAAGAGACTCTTTGTTATTTGGTTGCAGAGTTGTTTGAGAGAGACCATCTTCATCCTACGCCTCGCACGGATTGATAAACCTTAGGTCATGCACTTGAGGTAAATTTTCTACTGTCCTACAAAACTCTGCGCTTGGAGGCCCAACACGGGTCTATAAGAAGAAGGTTGTGTAGTAGACTCAAATCCCAAAGCCACCGTATCGTAAGAAGTGATCACAATACTTTCATGGTCTGAGGAGCAATATCACACGTTAACACTCCATGTTAGTACAATTGAATCCATACGATTTTAAATTCAATTCATAACAAACAAGATTGGGCCAATTCAGTATGACCGTTCTTCAAACGTCATAATCTCAATATTGTTTTAGTACTATCGTTACACTTAACGATATCCTAAGATCTGGAAAAAAATGGTCACCAACAATACTTAACCTAGTCCTAGAGGCAAGACTAGGAACCTTTTATTTAACCGTTCATCATTCCACACGTGCGAGTTTTCAACTAAACCGCCTATTCCAAGTTCATAGTAGTTATAGCATGAAACGTAAACTCTTAATTATGAATATGGAAATATAATAACACATATATTATTGCCTCTATGGCTTATTTCCAACATCCTTTGGTTCAAGTAGTGGCTAATATAGAAAGAAATGGAGGGTGGTCTAAAAGTTATCAAGGAGAAAACTAAATGCTCTTTTGAACCACAATTTGAATCGGAGTAGCAAGATGTATGTGGAGAGGCTGACAGTGGGTCCGTGGCCGCAGGCAAGCAAGTGCCTCCTTATTATGCTAAAAATGAATCCTCCCCCTGACTGCTGGGACCCACCAGCTATATCTTCGCACGGAAGGAAGTGCCTCCTTATTAAGCGAAAAATGACGATTGATCCCCATGACAACTGGGGCCCACCAGATTTGGAGGCTGACTTCTGGCCCCACTCAATTGACGCATACGCAGGCTTTGTCAACTTAGTCAATAAACAATTCTATCAGCAGTGATCGTTGGATGTTAATCCAATGGTCGCGCTACTTCTTCAACCTCTGATTTTCTTGCTCCAGCCACCCATACCAGCGCCGGCGGGACCGTGTGCTCCTGCCTCCCGTGACCGGCTATGCTGCCGCGTAGGCCTCACCAGCCCCTCCTACTCCCACCGCAGGCCAGACCATCCCAATACTCACCCACACACTGATATTCCGCGGCGGCGGCAGCCTCACACCGCAGTCGAACCAGTAAACCCTTGTACTCTCCTCCGCGCCATTCCCTTCCTAGGCCATGCCATCGTTCACCGCCTGGGTGTTGTCCGTGCGACGTGGTCAACGAACAACAATCATTGGAGGAGTGTACACAGTGAGGCTGGCTGCTGGACCCACCAGCTACATCTTCGCATGCAAGGAAGTGCCCCTTATTATGCGCAAAAAAATGAATCCTCTCACTGACAGCTCAGACCCACCATCTATATCTTCACATGCAAGAAAATGCCTCCTTATCCTCCATGACAGCTAGGACCCACCCGATCGAAGCATACGCAACATTGTCATTGTGTTCATAAACGTGTACGTACATACTTGTCCATAGGTATGTCTGCCATGATGAACCATGGCTGAGTAAGGAGCGGTAGCAGTTCCGGCAATCCCTTCTAAATTGTATACACATACGTACAACCACGCCGCAAAAAAGACAGGCATGTATGTACATATCGGCGTGGTCTCGAACGCGTATAGCGATGGTGTTCTGTTCATCAGTAGTCAACCGGATGGGTCAGAACGGAGAAATAGCGTCGTGATCATCGGGAGGCAACCGACTGGGTCGGAATGTGTCATGTTCAATGGGAACCAACCGGCTTGGACGGAACAGCCGAAACGGCAGTCAATCGGTTGGGTCGGAACGAATTTTTTTACCGACAGGAGTATCCTACAAGAAAACGAAATTCGGAGGGCACACGAGGTGGTCACAAGCCTGGGAGGCGCGCCAGGGGGGTAGGGCGCGCCCCATGGCTTGTCGCCTCCTCGTGCACTTTCCAGACTACTTCTTATTTTTCTAATTTTTTAAATATTCCAAAAAAGAGTAAAATTGCTTCCGGAAAAGTTTTGGAGTTGGTTCACATACCTATTCCTTTTCGGAGTTCTGGGTCATTCTGGAAACTTTCCCTTATGTACTCCTCCGGTGTTATGGTATTAATAATATTGGTTTCAACATTTATGGGAGTACCTGAGATATAATGTTTGATTTTTTGCCAGTTTACCACCTTTGGGTTAGTGCCCTCGGCGTTGATGATCTTGATGGCACCGGAACGATAAACTTCCTCGATAATGTAAGGCCCTTCCCATTTAGATAGAAGTTTTCCTGCAAAAAAAGTCTTAAATGAGAATTATATAGGAAGACATGGTCACCTACATTGAATTCACGCTTTTGTATCCTTTTATCATGTCATCTTTTAACATTTTCTTTAAATAACTTAGCATTTTCATAGGCTTGGGTTCTCCATTCATCAAGAGAGCTAATGTCAAATAACCTCTTTTCACTGGCAAGTTTGAAATCATAGTTGAGCTCTTTAATTGCCCAATAAGCCTCATGTTCTAGTTCAAGAGGTAAGTGACATGATTTTCCATAAACCATTTAATACGGAGACATACCCATAGGGTTTTTATAAGCAGTTCTATAAGCCCATAATGCATCATCAAGTTTTTTATACCAGTTCTTTCTAGATCTATTAACAGTCTTTTGCAGGATCAATTTAATTTCTCAATTAGTCAACTCTACTTGACCACTAGACTGAGGATGATAAGGAGATGCAATTCTATGGTTGACATCATATTTAGCAAGCAATTTGCGGAAAGCACCATGAATAAAGTGTGAACCACCATCAGTCATCAAGTATCTAGGGACTCCAAACCTCGGGAAAATAACTTCTTTAAGCATTTTAATAGAAGTGTTATGATCAGCACTACTAGTTGGAATAGCTTCTACCCACTTAGTAACATAGTCAACAACAACTAAAATATGTATATACCCATTAGAGGAAGGAAAAGGCCCCATATAATCAAATCCCCAAACATCAAATGGTTCAATAACAAGGGAATGATTCATAGGCATTTCCTGACATCTACTAATATTACCAATCCTCTGGCATTCATCACAAGACAAGACAAACTTACGAGCGTCCTTGAAAAGAGTAGGCCAATAAAAACCAGATTGTAATACCTTGTGTGCAGTTCTATCACCAGCATGGTGTCCTCCATAAGCCTCGGAGAGACACTTGCATAGGATCTGTTCCTGTTCATGCTCAGTTACACAACGTCTAATAACACCATCTACTCCTTCCTGTAAATATGTGGGTCATCCCAGAAGTAATGTCTTAAATCATAGAAAACCTTTTTCTTTTCCTGGTATGTGAAACTAGGTGGTATAAATTTAGCAACAATGTAATTAGCATAATTAGCATACCATGGAGCAATACGAGAAGCATTTATGACAGCTAATTTTTCATTAGGGAAGTTATCATCAATAGGTAATGGGTAATCAAGAACATTTTCTAACCTAGACAAGTTGCCTGCTACGGGGTTCTCAGCACCCTTTCTATCAATAATATGCAAATCAAATTCTTGTAGCAAGAGAACCCATCTAATAAACCTATGTTTAGCATCTTTATTTTCCATAAGGTATTTAATAGCAGCATGATCGGTGTGAACAGTTACTTTGGAATAAACAATATAAGATCTGAACTTATCACAGGCAAAAACAACTGCTAAAAATTCTTTTTCAGTAGAAGCATAATTTCTATGAGCATTGTCTAGAGTTTTACTAGCATAATGAATAACATTTAATTTCTTATCAACTCTTTGTCCTAGAACAGCACCAATAGTATAATCACTAGCATCACATATAATTTCAAAGGTAGATTCCAATCAGGTGGTTGAACAATAGGTGCAGAAATCAAGGCTTTCTTAAGGATTTCAAATGCTTTTACACAATCATAGTCAAAAACAAATGGAACATCTTTTTGCAAGAGATTAGTGAGAGGCCTAGAAATTTTAGAGAAGTCTTTAATAAACCTCCTATAGAAACCGGCATGACCAAGGAAACTTCTTATACCTTTGACATCTTTTAGGACACGACATTTTTTCAATAGCATCAACTTTAGCTTTATCAACTTCAATACCACTTTCAGAAATTTTATGACCCAAGACAATACCTTCATTAACCATAAAGTGGCACGTCTTCCAATTCAAGACAAGATTAGTTTCTTCACATCTCTGCAAAACTCGATCAAGGTTGCTCAAGCGATCATTAAAAGAAGTTCCGTAAACGGAGAAATCATCCATGAAAACCTCAACAATCTTTTCATAAAAGTCAGAGAATATAACAGTCATACATCTTTGGATGGTGGTAGATGCATTATATAAACCAAAAGGCATACGTGTGTAAGCAAAGGTACTGAAAGGGCAAGTAAAAGTAGTTTTTTCTTGATCCTCTTTTGACACAAGTATTTGAGAGAAACCAGAATAACCATCTAGAAAGCAAAAGTGTGTATGTTTTGATATTCTTTCTAGCATTTGATCAATCAAAGGTAGAGGATAATGATCTTTCCTAGTAGCTTTATTCAACTTTATAAAATCAGCAACCATTCTATAACCTCTAACAATTCTTTGTGGAATCAATTCATTCTTATCATTAGGAACAACAGTAATACCTCCCTTCTTAGGGACACAATGAACATGACTTACCCATCTACTATCACCAATAGTATAAATTATACATGCCTCCGGAAGCTTTAGTATTTCATTTATTACCACTTCTTTCATCTTAGGATTTAACCATCGTTGATGATCAACAACTGGTTTGGCATCAGACTCCACATTAATTTTATGCTGGCATAGAGTGGGATTAATGCCTTTAAGAACACCCAGAGTATATCCAATAGTAGCACGGTGCTTCTTCAGAGTTTTCAATAATTTCTTTTCTTCATGCTCTGAAAGGTTAGCACTAATAATAATAGGATATATCTTCTTTTCATCAAGATAAGCATATTTCAAAGTATCAGGTAATTGTTTAAGCTCAAACATGGGATCACCCTTGGGTGGAGGAGGATCCCCAAGAATCTCAATAGGCAAGTTGTCTTTCAAAACAGGCATTTGGTTAAAGAAAATCTCATCTAGTTCCCACCTTTCATTCATAAACATGTCATTTTCGTGGTCTAGCGGATACTGTTCTAAAAGATCCGTAGGAGGCACAGCAATAGAAGGAAGACCAATAATTTCATCCTTACTAGGCAATTCTTTATCATGGGGTTGTCTATGAAATTTAGAGAAATTAAACTCATGTGATGCATCCCCAAAACTTATAGTAACAGTTTCCTTCTCGCAATCTATCTTAGCATTAACGGTATTCAAGAAAGGTCTACCAAATATAATGGGACAAAAATCATCTTGTGGGGAACGAAGAACAAGAAAATCAGTAGGGTATTTTATCTTCCCACACAAGACTTCAACATATCTAACAATCCCAATTGGTGATATAGTATCTCTATTAGCAAGCTTCATAGTAACATCAATATCTTCTATTTCAGCAGGTGAAATATCATTCATAATTTCTTGGTATAAAGTAAAGGGAATTGCACTCACACTAGCACCCAGATCACATAAGCCATGATAACAATAACCTCCTATTTTAACAGAAACAACAGGAGTGCCAACAATAGGTCTATGTTTATCTTTTGTATTAGGTCTAGCAATTCTAGCAGCTTCATCATAGAAATAGATAACATGCCCATCAATATTATCGACCAAGAGATCTTTAACCATAGCAATACTAGGTTCAACTTTAATTTGCTCAGGGGGTGTAGGTGTTCTATTATGAATCTTATGAACCACAATTGAAGCTTTAGCATGATCCTTTATCCTAATAGGGAAAGGTGGTTTCTCAATATAAGTAGTAGGAATAACAGGATCAACATTATAAGTAATAGTTTCTTCTTCAACTTTAAGGGGTTATACTACTTTTACTTTGATGGGAGGATGATATTTAAACCACTTCTCCTTAGGGGGATCAACATGAGTACCAAATGATTCATAGAAAGAAGCTACTATCTCAGAGTCAAGTCCATATTTAGTGCTAAATTCATGAAAAGCATCGGTATCCATAAAACATTTAACACAATTAAAATTTAGGTTTATAGCTGACTCCTTACCTTTGTCGAGTTCCCAATCTTTAGAGTTTCTTTTAATTATTTCCAATAAATCCCATTTGAATTCAATAGTCTTCTTCATAAAAGAACCAGTACAAGAAGTATCGAGCATGGATTGATCATTACTAGAAAACCAAGCATAAAAATTCTGAATAAGAATTTCTCTTCAGAGCTCATGATTGGGGAATGAATATAACATTGATTTAAGCCTCCCCAAGCTTGAGCGATACTTTCTCCTTCACGAGGCCAAAAATTATAAATATAATTCCGATCACAATGAACCAGATGCATAGGATAAAACTTCTGATGAAATTCCAATATCAATCGGTTGGTGTTCCAAGTCCCAATATCATCGCATAACCTATACGAAGTCAATGCCTTCTCCTTCAAAGACAAAGGGAATACCTTCTTCTTGACTTCATCCTCGGGCAAACCTGCAAGCTTAAATAATCCACAAACTTTATCCACATTGATTAGATGCATATCAAGATGTAATGGTCCATCTCCTGCATAAGGATTAGCTAGCATTTTCTCTATCATACCCGAAGGAATTTCATAATAAATATTTTCAGTAGGTTGAGGAGCAACTCTTTGCTCTTTCCGGTCGGGGTGAAGATACCCCAAACAAGCCCCTCAAAGTATGATTTTCCATAGTATCAAGTGATAGTAAATTTCAGCACACTATATAAATGTTTCCTTATGAAATTCCACTCACCAAAGGCGCTTCACTCCCTGACAACGGCGCCAGAAAAGAGTCTTGATGACCCACAACTATAGGGGATCTATCGTAGTCTTTTCGATAAGTAAGAGTGTCGAACCCAACGATGAGCAGAAGGAAATGACAAGCGGTTTTCAGCAAGGTATTCTCTGCAAGCACTAAAATTATCGGTAATAGATAGTTTTGTGATAAGATAATACGAAACGGGTAACAAGAAACAAGTGTAACTAAGGTGCAGCAAGGTGGCCCAATCCTTTTTGTAGCAAAGGACAAGCCTGGACAAACTCTTATATAAAACAAAGCGCTCCGGAGGACACATGGGAATTATTGTCAAGTTAGTTTTCATCATGCTCATATGATTCACATTCGTTACTTTGATAATTTGATATGTGTGTGGACCAATGATTGGGTGTTATCCTTACTTGGACAAGCCTCCCACTTATGATTAACCCCTCTCGCAAGCATCCGCAACTACGAAAGAAGAATTAAGATAAATCTAACCATAGCATGAAACATATGGATCCGAATAAGCCCCTTAAGAAGCAACGCATAAACTAGGGTTTAATCTTCTGTCACTCTAGCAACCCATCATCTACTTATTACTTCCCATTGCCTTCCCCTAGGACCAAATCATGGTGAAGTGTCATGTAGTCAACGTTCACATAATACCACTAGAGGAGAGACAACATACATCTCATCAAAATATCAAACAAATACCAAATTCACATGATTACTTATAACAAAACTTCTCCCATGTCCTCAAGAACAAACGTAAGTACTCACAAAACATATTCATGTTCAAAATCTGAGGAGTATTTAATAGCATAAAGGATTTGAACATATGATCTTCCACCGAGGAAACCAACTAGCATCAACTACAATGAGTAATCAACACTACTAGCAACCCACGGGTACCAATCTGAGGTTTTGAGACAAAGATCGGATACAAGAGATGAACTAGGGTTTGAAAGGAGATGGTGCTGGTGAAGATGTTGATGGAGATTGACCCCCTCCTGATGAGAGGATCCTTGGTGATGACGATGGCTTCAATTTCCCCCTCTGGGAGGGAAGTTTCCCCGGCAGAACAGCTCCGCAAGAGCCCTATATTGGTTCTGCCCAAGTTCAACCTCGATACAGCGGTGCTTCATCCCGAAAGCTCTTCTATGATTTTTTTTTCAGGTCAAAACACACCATATAGCAAAAGAGGGGCACCGAAGGCCCGACGGGGGCCCACAAGCACTAGGGGCGCGCCCAGGGGTATAGGGCGCGCCCCTAGACTTGTGGCCACCTGATGGGTCCCCTTTGGTATTTTCTTCGCCCAGTATTTTTTATTTATTCCAAAATAATTCTCCATAAATTTTTAGGACTTTTGGAGTTGTGCAGAATAGGTCTCTTAGATTTTATCCTTTCCGGTCCAGAATTCCAGCTGCCAGTATTCTCCCTCTTCATGTAAATCTTGTAAAATAAGAGAGAAAAGGCATAAGTATTGTACCATAAAGTGAAATAACAGTCCATAATGCAATAAATATTGATATAAAATCATGATGCAAAATGGATGTATCATATGTGCTTCTGTCACTCACGCCACCCACCATAACCGAATCATGAATATATTGCAACACCCTATAGCGGGATCCCTCGTGTTTGCGTGACACGGAGGGCACCATAGGACAACACCAAAATAAAATATACAACTCATACCAATCACGATCATCAATAAACCCATTGGACAAATAGATCTACTCAAACATCATAGGATAACCACATATCATTGGATAATAATATATAGTGTTGAGCACCATGTTTAAGTAGAGAATCTCAGCGGGATTAGAGAGGTTGCACCGCTGCATAGAGGGGGAGAAACTTGGTGTTGACGGTAGCAAGATTCTTGATGTAGATCGTTGTGACGATCCTTGCCCCGGCGGCACTTCGGCGCCACTGGGAGAGAGGGGGAGAGAGCCCCCCTCCTTCTTCTTCTTCTTCCTTGCCCCCTCCCCTACATGGGAGGAGAGTTCCCCCATTTGTCCACGGTATCCATGGAGGTGGAGTTCCAACAGCCCCTACAAGATTGGATCTCTCTCTATCTATCTATCTATCTATCTATCTATCTATCTATCTCTCTCTCTGTGTGTTATCTTCTGTTCCGTGTTCCCTAGATCTGTCCTTTCACCGCTTCTTAAATATCCAGAGATTCGTAACTCTGATTGCGCTGATTTTAACACAATTTTTTTCCGGATATAAGCTTCCTTGCGCCCGAAGTAGATCCCCAACCGACTTACAGTGTACCCACAAAGCACCACCATGCGCCAGGGGGAGGTCGTGCCCTGGTGTCTTGTGGAGGCCGTGGGCCTCCATTTGCGTTGATTCCACCTCCCAAAAATCACATATATTCCAAAATAATTCTCCGTAAACTTTATCGCGTTTGGAATTCATTTGATATGGATATTCTATGAAACAAAAAACATGCAACAAACAGGAACTGGGAACTGGATCAATATGTTAGTCCAATAAATCATATAAAATATTGCAAAAGTATGTGAAAGTTGTATAATATTGGCATGGAACAATCAAAAATTATAGATACGACAGAGACGTATCAGCATCCCCAAGCTTAATTCCTGCTCGTCCTCGAGTAGGTAAATGATAAAAAAGGTATTTTTTATGTGGAGTGCTACCTGGCATAATCTTGATCATATATCTAATCATGGCATGAATATTAAGACATGAGTGATTCAAAGCAATAGTCTATAATTTTACATCAAGACATTAATACTCAGGCATCCCCACAAACAATCATGTCTTTCAAAATATCAATTCTAAAGAATGCTATCCCTACGAAATCATATAGTCTTGTCATGCTCCATCTTCTTAACACAAAGTATTTATCAAGCACAACCCCGATGATAAGCCAAGCAATTGGTTCATACTTTTTAACGTGCTTCAACTTTTTCAACCCCCACGCAATACATGAGCGCAAGCCACTATGGGTGGAATAGAGTATGATGATAGGGGTAAACATAGAGAAGACAAAAAAGTAAGAAAGTCTCACATCAACGCGGCTAATCAATGGGCTATGGAGATGCCCATCAATTGATATCAATGCGAGGACTAGGGATTGCCATGCAACGGATGCACTAAGAGCAATACGTGTATGAAATCTCAATTGAAAACTAAGTGGATGTGCATCTAACTCTATAATGAAAATTTCCCACTTGTATATGAAAGTGACAACATAGGTGACTCTCTATATGAAAAACATGGTGCTACTTTGAATCACAAGTGTGGAATTAGCATGCTCCTCTCTTTTCCTCTCATTTTTTCTTGGGCTCTTTTTGGCCTCACTTTTTTTCTTTCTTTTCTTTTTGTCCGGAGTCTCATCCCGACTTGTGGGGGAATCATAGTCTTCATCATCCTTTCCTCATTGGGACATGCTCTAATAATAAATAATGATGATCATCACACTTTTATTTACTTAAAATTCAATACCTAGAACAAAGTATGACTCTATATGAATGCCTCTAGCAGTGTACAAGGATGTGCAATGATCTAGCATAGCAAAGATATAAAAAAGTAGACAAGCCATGAAAATATCATGCTAGCTATCTTACGATCATGCAAAGCAATATGATAATGAATGCTCAAGTCATCAAACGGAACGGTGGAAGTTGCATGGCAATATATCTTGGAATGGCTATGGAAAGGCCATAATAGGTAGGTATGGTGGCTGTTTTGAGGAAGATATAATCAGGATTATGTGTGATAGAGTGTATCACATCACGGGGTTTGGATGCACCGGCGAAGTTTGCACCGACTCTCTAGGTGAGAAAGGGCAATGCACGGTACCGTAGAGGCTAGCAAATTACGGAAAGGTAAGAGTGTGTATAACCCATGGACTCCCATTAGTCATAAAGAACTCATATACTTGTTGCAAAAGTTTATTAGCCCCCGAAGCAAAGTACTACTATGCATGCCCCTAGGGGGATAGATTGGTATACTGCGCATGCCCCTAGGGGGATAGATTGGTAGGAAAAGACCATCGCTCGTCCCCGACTGCCACCCATAAGGAAGACAATCAATAATAAATCATGCTCCAACTTCATAGCATAACGAGAGACTATACATGCATGCTATAGGAATCACAAACCTTAACACCAATATTCTTATAAACCGCAACCATTTACTAGTACCTCCCACATATTACCATCTCTATATCGCAAACCTATTGCAAGGAATCAAATATATCATATTCAGTTTTATGTAGGATTTTATGACTAACCATGCAAATGAGCAATTCATGTTGACTCACTAAATAGATATAGTGAAGCATGAAAGTTTAATTCTTTCTACAAAAGACCATGCTCTAATAAATATAAGTGAAGCAAAAGAGCATTCTACAAATAACGGTTTTCTATATGTAGAGAAACAGGCAATCCAAATTCAAATGATATAAGTGAAGCACATGAAGCATTCTATAAAGCCATACTCAAAAGATATACGTGAAGTGCAATGAGCATTCTATCTCATACCAGCATGGTGCATTACTAAAAGAAAAATAAAAATCACACGACACTCCAAGATTTACGCATATCACACGAACAAAATAAAAACCAAAACATACCGATACTTGTTGAAGAAAGATGGGATGCCTTCCAGGGCATGCCCAAGCTTAGACGCTTGAGTCTCCTTGAATATTTACTTGGGGTGGCTTGGGTATCCCCAAGCTTGAACTCTTGCCTCCCCTCCTTCTCCTCATATCGAGACCTCCTCGCTCTTTGAACACTTCACCCACACAAAACTTAACAAAGACCTTTGTGAGATCTGTTAGTATAATAAAGCAAATCACTACTTTAAGTACTTTTGCAAACCCACTCATATTTTATTTTTGCATTATCCCTACTATATCCTAACTTCTGCATGGCTTATACCATCACTAAGATCCATAGTTCCATCAAAACAAGCAAAACAATGCATCAAAAACAGAATCTGGCAAAAAACAGGATAGTCTGTAGCAATCTGAACTTTGACCATACTTATGTAACTCTAAAAATTATGAAAAATAGCAGAATCTGGCAAAAAACAGGATAGTCTGTAGCAATCTGAACTTTGACCATACTTATGTAACTCTAAAAATTATGAAAAATAGTACAAAATAAAAAATTTGCATATCATTACTATGTGAAAATTTCAGAAACTTTTCACATTCCAGTAAAAATTTAAATTCACGCACTACAGTCAAAGTTTCTGTTTTTGCACTGCACATACCAACAAGCAATCTAATCATCCTAAAGGCAAATCTTGGCACATTATTTTAATAATACAATGGATTTGTACAAGGAGATAATTATTTTTGTTGAAAAGTTGTTGTAATTCAAGATTCACAAAGTTTCCATGGGCATGAACAAGTTCAAGGATATCACCCACTCCAATGGTGTTCGTCCTTCTCACTTTCACTTTTCCTTGTGTAAAAGTTTTAGGTTCCCCTATATATACTTTTTGTTTCTAAAACTTTATAAAAGCACTCAACGGAATAAAATGACTCCCTAAAACTTCCGGGTTGTCTCACTGGCAGCTCTTTCTTTAAAGCCATTAAGCTAGGCATTAAGTGCTCAAGTAACTGATCCACCCGAATCCCAAGGTATATCAAAGCCAATTTTAATTAACAATGATTTGTAATTTAGTAGTGAGAACAAAGCAAGATATGTCATGCAATTACGAAGTATAACTCTCTTCCTATGCATCGGCATGTCATAAAAGAACAATTCATGCACATCAAGTAAAGACCAATACATAGCATAAGCAGTTTCTTGCAATTTTATCATGTTGGAAACATAGAAAGGTGGAGATATAGTTCCTCTCTCATAATAATTGCAACTAGGAGCAGCAAGCACATGCATATCATATTCATCAAAATCATCATGTGTGACGGTACAATGCAACCCATCAATATAATCCTGAATAAGTGCGAACTTCTCCGATATAGTGTAGTTTGGAGAATTCAAAAAGATAATAGGACTATCATGTGTGGGTGCAATAGCAACAATTTCATTATTAACATAAGGAACTATAGCAAGTTCATCTCCATAAGCATAATTCATATTGGCATCATGGCCGCAAGCATAACAAGCATCAAGTTCATCAAAAAGGGATATTTCAAACGAATCAACGGTGTCGTGCGCTTTTGCGGGGCACGAGCACCTATGGGGCGGGGGGCCCCTTCTAGTCCGGCAAGGGAGCGGAGGGCGCACGCAGAGCAGATCGAGGTCGAGCACGCGGGGGAAATGGGCGATTTTTACCCAGCTTCGGAGCTCTCCGGAGAGATAAAACTCGTACTGCTGCTTTGTGTTTGTATTTGTTCTTGCTCGAGAGCGCGAGCGTGTGGTGGTGTTGGATGTGTCGAATGAACCGAACCCCTTCTACATGTGCATGGGCCTCCCTTTTATAGTCTGAAGGGGGCACCAACAGGTGGCAGCGTAGGAAGAGGGGGTAAAAGAGTAAAAACGCAGGTTGGTACAATAGTGTCCAACAGTGTCCCCTACCTAACTCTGACGGCAGGGGGACAAGGGCATTTAATGCCCGTCTGGTCGCCCCAACAGTGTGAGGAAACGACCGTTAGGGATGCCACCGATCTCCACGATCGCCTCCTTGTCAGATCCGCTTGCAACCTCGCTCCGTATGGCTGCACAGCGCCTCGCCACGTGCTCCTGGGATAGCCCTGGGGCGACACGTCGTTGGATGCGCTGGAGCGTGAGTGCATGGTGGCAGCCTTGCCGCGGCAAGTGCCTCACCGCGGCCCTTCCCTTGTCGCGCCGGCAAGCTTGTCGGTCGCCGAGCCTTGCCGGGACGCACGGGGCGTCGCGGCAAGTCTTCTGGAAGCGCCTTAGTTGTCCTTCCCGGCAAGCTTCCCTTGCCGGGGTCTCTGTCCTTCCCGGCAAGCTCCTCTTGCCGGGGCCTTGCCTTCTTAGCTGACACTTTGTTCTTGGATGGCAGTAATAGGAAAATGACGGAGGGTCTTGGCGGGCGCCCGACAAGCCTTGCCGCGGGGTGCTACAACTGCCCGTGCACAAGTTCGGGGTACTAAGGTGCCCCTACTTTAGTACACCGACAGGAGCCCCCGGGCCTGGGCCATACACGGTGCCGAGCGCTGTTGGGCCAGGCCCAAAACAGTGCACGGGCACGCGCGGCCTCGATCCACGCAAAACCTACTCCGAAACCACCGCGTCCTCTCGCAACGGCACGCGTCAATCACGGCATCGTGGGCGAGAGCGTGGTCAATACTTAACTCCAGGAAATGCATAACGTTCGCATCCCCCGTTTATAAGCAGAGGAAACAGGGCCGTTCCCCCACCTTCGCCACTTGCAGTTCCTTCCTCCGAAAGCCCCGCCGCTCTCCTCCGCTTCCCGAGTCGAAAAGAGAGCAGCGCTCCGCCGTCCATCATCGCCGTCACCGTCGTCATCTTCGCCTTCCCCCACTGCTTCCGCCATGGCTCCGAAGACCGGGAAGGCTACGAAGGCTGCGAAGGCTTCGAAGGCCGCGAAGTCGGCCGAGGCGCTGGAGCTCGAGGCGCGGCGCAAGAAGCATGTGCTTTTCCTCCCCGAGCTCACCCCGGAGGCGCTGCGGGCGGAGTTCTACCTCTTCTGGTCGACGGAGACGCGGGCGCATCCGCGCACGCCGGTGCTTTCCGCTGAGGCTTCCAAATCGAAAAAGTGCCCCAGAGGGTACTACTTCTTTCCTGTGTTCTTCTATTGCGGGCTCTGCCCACCTTTTTCCGATTTTCTTTGCGACATCATGAACACCTACGGGTTTCATCTTCTTGATTTCACCCCCAACGCCGTTCTGACAATGGCGGTTTTCGCACACCTCTGTGAGAACTTTGTTGGCATCCTCCCCAATGTCGCTCTTTTCCGCCATTACTTCTCCCCCCGAGCCGAGAAAGGGGAGCCGCTGGCTGGCGGAATCGCGTGGACCTCTTGGATGGGCATGAAGGAGGTGTACTTGACGGGCGAGCTCCGTAGCAAGTGGGACGAGTGGAGGGCGGAGTGGTGCTGGATCTGTGATGCCGATCCGCCGCCATTCACCAAGTTGCGCCGGACCCGGGTTGTGCGCGGCAGCGACTGGAGCGCCCTGTCGCCAGATGACGCCAAGCTGACGATCGCCACCACCCGAATCCTCCGGCTTAGGCAAGCCGGACTTACAACAGGGGCAGTTGGCGCGGATTTCCTCCGCCGTCGCATCGCCCCTCTGCAAGAGAGGGGGAGGCCCGCCTGGCTGTTTGGCGGCCCGGCGGATATCATGAGGCTGCGTCCAGGCCTCAATTTCAACTTCACGGTTATGGAGCTCGACGCGATGCTGAGGGAGATGTTCAAGCACGACGCCAATCATCCAGAGTGGTTCAAGCTGCCGGTGGGCGTCATCCCCTTGTGTAACAACTCCCAATGCGATTGCATCTGCGCAATGATGCCAGAGTGTGATTTGCACGGGATAAGTGCAAATTGGATAGAGCCCGATGCCGAGGTCGTGCAGCAATTCTTCAACGACTTGTCAGAGGTGGCAGTCAATTTCGACGAGCAGAAGCTCCTCACCCGTGCCACCACTGACAGCGAGATGGTGTACATCGCCAGCCAGGTCAAGAGGCGGCGGCTTGCCGCCACCGCAAGTTTGGCTTCACGCATGGCGGAGGCGGATGCAACTGAGGCGGCAAGCCTTGCCGCCCGGGAAGATCTTGCCGGAGAATGCGATGGCAAAGGGGAGGCCGAGGTCAAAGCGAGCGAGCCCGCCGAGGGCGCGAGCGGCCAGCCGTCTTCAAGCAACTTGCCGCAGGCGGAGCCCCCAGCGCAGCCCCAATTCCGACCGAGAAGGCGCCTCCGCCGAGTTGGAGAGCTGGCAGAGGAGCAGGCCGACCAGCAGCCGCGGCTCCGTGGGACACGCTCCACCGCGGCGAGTACCGTTGCCGCGGGAGGGTCCCGGGCCGCGCCGGCAACTGAGGCGGGGTCTTCCCGGGCCGCCACGCCTGATCCTGCCGCAGCCCTCGGCAAGCACCAGAGGGAGCCTACACCTCCGCCACGCCGTGCCGAGAGGGTACCAGAGTTCGACCTCTCCGCGCTGAGCTCCGATGATGATGAAGAGGAGGAGGAGGAGGAGGAGGAGTAAGGCTTTCTTCTTACTGTACTTGTCTTTCTTTGATCCTGGTTATTGTTTGCCTTGTATCTGATTTGCTTCTCTCTGGATTCCTGTTCTTTTTCAGGACTTTGGCGGAGAGAGCGGCGAAGAGGGCCAGGGTCCCTCTGGTTGACATCGAGGACGATCCTGCCGTGACAGCGGAGGACACGTCCGAGACCACCTTGACGGACCCGGTTCCTTCTCCTCACAGCAGCCCCCAGTACAGCCCCCAGCGTAAGTGTTTGGTTCACTTTCTGTTGTGGGGCGCACGCGGGTGCTTCTTCTGTTGCTGACATCTTGACTGTTGACTTACTGGTGTAGGAGCAGAACAAGCCCACCAGGAGCAACCGGAGGCCGACCCGGAGGTGCTGTCTGCTTCGACTACGCCGCCAAGGGGCGATTCTCCGACAAGGGATCGCTCCCCCGCAAGGGAGGGGTCCCCGGCAAGGGGCGGAACCGGTGAGCCCCTGGCGGAGGAGCCCATGTGAGGGATCGAAGAAGGTGAGAGTGTCTAGAGGGGGGGTGATTAGACTACTCGACAAGATAAAAATTCTGTCTTTTATCAAGGACAGATTTTGGCAGATTTTGCATAACACACAAGTCAAGTAGCACACTACACATGCAATTCTAGAGTATGGGCAGCGGAAAGTAAATTGCACAAGTAGTAAAGAGAAGTGGAGAAGATCAAACGCAATTTGGAGACGCAATGATTTTTCCCGTGGTTCCGATAGGTGGCACTATCGTACATCCACGTTGATGGAGACTTCAACCCACGGAGGGTAACGGCTGCGAGAGTCCACGGAGGGCTCCACCCACGAAGGGTCCACGAAGAAGCAACCTTGTCTATTCCATCATGGCCTCACGCCCACGGAGGGCTAGCCTTACTCGGGTAGATCTTCACAAGTAGGCGATCTCCTTCCCTTACAAACTTCTTGGTTCAACTCCACATCTCGACGACGGAGGCTCCCAAGCGACACCTAACCAATCTAGGAGGCACCACCCTCCAAAAGGTAATAGATGTTGTAGATGATGATGAACTCCTTGCTCTTGTGCTTCAAATGATAATCTCCCCAACACTCAACTCTCCTCACCGATTTGGCTGTGGTGGAAGAAAGGATTGAGTGGAAAGCAACTTGGGAAGGCTAGAGATCAAGCTTCATATGGTGGGAGTGGAGCAACTTGATCTCAACACAAGGGTAGGTAGTTCTCTTCTCGAAATGTAAGGTAGGAGTGGTAGTTCTTTCGATGGCTCTCTCCACGAATGAAGAGGGGTGGAGGGTATAAATAGCCTCCACACAAAATCCAACCGTTACACACATTTGAGCAATCTCGGTGGGACCGGTGGACAACTCGGTGAGACCGATAGTTCAAATAATGTGAACGTTGGGAGTTTCGGTGGACCAAATATACAATCTCGGTTAGTCCGATTCGTGCAATGACAAGAGCATGCCAGTTTGGTGGGACCGACTTCATCATCTCGGTGACACCGATTTGATGATGAAGATTCTGAAACTTGGCAACTCATGTTTCGTGAGACCAAGTTCGAATCGGAAAATCCGAGTTTACTAGGGTTTGGCTTATGGCTGAGGTGGTTCATCTCGGTGTGGTGAGTTTGGAATATCGGTGGGACCGAGACTACTTATGAGTGTATATGGCGTGAAAGTTGTTGATAGTTTAGGAGATGTATCACTAAGCACTTGAGCAACCAGATCATCATCATAACCTCATCCCTTTAATAGTATTGGCTTTTCCTATGGACTCAATGTGATCTTGGATCACTAAACCAAAATGGAGTCTTGAGCTTTTGCCAATGCTTGCCTTAGCATTTTGAGGGTCCACTTCTTTAGTCCTTTTGCCATGCCAATGTGATTGAATTTCTGAAACATACTTGATAAAAGCATTAGTCCAACCACAAAGTATGTTGTCATTAATTACCAAAACCACCCGGGAGCAAATGTGCTTTCAATCTCCCCTTTTGGTAATTGATGGCAACACACTAAACAAGACATCAAAGCTTATTGAAAGAAAGACAGAATTATCACAAAGCTTTGACAAACATGTAGTACACAGGCTCCCCTACAAGTGTGCAAGATTTTCATAAATTATGGTTTTGGACTACCACAAGCACACAAGAGAGATAAGCAAGATGTGCTACATGCAGCTTGGCTATATGCATCGAGCAGATGAAAAGAAGTGAGTGATAATGCATATGTGCATGGTGATTTCTTGCAAACAAGTATTCACAAGCAAGTCACCATCATGCACATTCTGCAAAGTGCATATACTTACCTTGAGGTTCCTTGGCATTGTACCTGAAGAGATAAACTTGGGAAAACAAGGTTAGATAACACAAGAGTATTTCTTCAACCAACTGCAAGAACATCAAGAGTACCAAGCCAGGGATGACATGTATAAAGAGTGTCTCATATTGAGCACAAGCTTGAATCAGCAAACATGTCTCCGAAACTAAAAGATTTTCAATGAACTCTGAGAGATTTTGCTTTCCATAAGATATCAATTGTGAAGATTCCTCTCCCTTTGAGTTCTCTCAGATCAAGGGGTTTGATGGAAAGAGCAAAATCAAAAGAATGATGCCAAATGAGAATGACGCCAATTTTAATGTCCAATGTGAAACACGGCAAGAAATTCTCTTATAAGGAAAAACACGGCAAAGCTTTGATGTGATTCTCTCCCCTTAAGGTAAGATTGCTCTTCTTCTCCCCTAAATCTTCTCTTCTCCCCTAAGTCTTCTCCCCTTTGACATCAAGTGCCTAAAAGGACAGCAAACTAGGAAGGTCAGGAAGATGGAAAGAAAGAAGTGGGATCCTTAAGAATCACAACAGGCAAAAAGGAACATGCATAGAGAATCATTGAGTGGAGCTGCAGAAGATGATATCCTGGAAGAAATAAATCGGTGACACGAATTAAGATGGATCGGTGGGTCCGAAAGTCGTGACTTAGGTAGATCCTTTTCGGTTAGACCAAATATTTAAATCGGTGACGCCTTGAGTTTAATTCCAAGGAAATACTGAAATAATTCAGCTCACTTTGCGAGGAATGTTTCAAAGGATTTGCAATGAATTTGTGAATGATTTTCGAGGAATTGATCGAGCCGTAAGGATATTCACAAAGACAGAAGAATAGAAATGAAAAAGATTCCTAGATGAATTTTTTTAATGAAAACTCAATGAGAGAACATAAGAGAAAATAGAAAGACTCCAAAACATATGTACTTCATCTAGATAAAGGTCGTGACAAGGTCACCTATGTTTGAGTATATTGACTTAGGAGTCGAATGAGGACATTTGATCATAGGTCATACTCATCATTTAAGCTCAAAATGGGGTTGCCATTTTTCGATTAAGCATTCGATGTGATCACATCTTATGAAGCTGCTTGTACTCATGACTTTGAGCAAAGCTCCTTAAAGATGTGAAGAACATACCTTGGGCTTGTTGTTGCTTTGCTCATGTAGGTAAACTTGATGTAGGTGCTCATTGAATGTGAAGTTGGGCGCCATTTCCACTTGTGTAGTTCATCTTCCTACATGGGTTAGGCAAGCAAGGAAATACTCAAGGATATCCAAGATGACAAGAGTGAAATACTAGATGTATAAGATGTCAAAAGGATATGTGGAATTTTGTTCCTTGAACTCAACATCCCAAAGGGCTAGATACTTGGTCAATGACAAGATTACTCATGATTTGAGTGTGTGGTAATCTTGTGGAATGTAGATCATCCAAGTACCGCAAGGAGTTAGATGCAATACAAGGAGGCAAATGTGTCCAAGACATATGATCACCATCATAAGAGAAATATCAAGGATTAGTCAAGTGGGCTCATGCCTTGCATGCATCAATGGAGTTCTCACTCCAAGTTTGAAGCATCAATGATGTTCAACTCACTTCTTAGCGACAAAACACCTTCTCATCAAGAGGTTTTGTAAAGATATCAATGAGTTGTTTGTCAAGATCGAACATGCTTAAGATTGATGTCACCCTTGGCAATGTGATCACGAATGAAATGGTGACGAACTTCAATATGTTTCGCTCGAGAGTGTTGCACGGATTGTGTCCAATTTTAATCGCACTCTCATTGTCACAAAGCAAGGAACATGTCTCACATGTATCCCATAATCCTTAAGCGTTTGTGTCATCCATAGCAATTGAGCACAACACGAACCAGCAGCAATATATTCCGCTTCGCAGATGGATAATGATATCGAATTTTGTTTCTTGGAGGACCAAGATACAAGGGATCGACCAAGGAATTGACACGCACCGAAGTTGACTTTCTATCAACCCCGCCACCGCATAGTCCGAGTCGGAATAGCCAACAAGGTCGAAAGAGGCCCTCTTAGGATACCAAATGCCAAAGTTTGGTGTGTGTATCAAATATCTCACAATCCTTTTAACAGCTTTAAGATGACATTCTTTAGGG
This sequence comes from Aegilops speltoides, assembly GCA_021437245.1. Taxonomy (NCBI): domain Eukaryota; kingdom Viridiplantae; phylum Streptophyta; class Magnoliopsida; order Poales; family Poaceae; genus Aegilops; species Aegilops speltoides. The sequence goes on along the minus strand of CM038145.1, from coordinate 348,607,705 downwards.
GCTGCTTGATATCGAGCACACATGCATACACTCAACATTATGTCGGGACGAGAAGCACAAAGATATAGTAGAGAACCAATCATAGATCGGTAAACTCTTTGATCAACGGGTTCTCCATCTTTGTCAAGTCATTATGTCCACTTGTAGGCATGGGGTTCTCATACCTTTGCTTTCTTGCATGTTGAACTTCTTGAAGAGATCCTTGGTGTACTTTGTTTGTGAGACAAAGGTACCCTCCTTAGATTGCTTGATTTGCAACCCAAGGAAGAATTTGAGTTCACTCATCATGGACATCTCATACTTCTCCGACATGAGCTTTCCAAACTTCTTGCTAAAATGAGGGTTAGTTGAACCAAAGATAATATCATCAACATATATTTGGCACACAAATAGTTCACCATTAACCCTTTTCGTGAACAGCGTTGAGTCTATCTTTCCAATCTCAAAGCCTTTTTCAAGAAGAAAGCTAGTCAAGATTTGTACCAAGCTCTAGGAGCTTGTTTAAGACCATAAAGAGCTTTGTGCAACTTGTAAACATGATTAGGCTTTTGGGATTCACAAATCCGGAGGTTGTTTCACAAATACTTCCTCTCAATTTCACCATTTAGGAAAGCACTTTTGATATCCATTTGATAGAGAGTAATATCATGGTGATTGGCATAAGCAAGAAGAATGCGAATGGACTCAAGTCTAGCAATGGGGGCATAGGTCTCACCATAGTCCATACCTTCGACTTGTGTGTAACCTTGAGCTACGAGACGAGCCTTGTTGCGGATGACTTGTCCATCTTCATCTTGCTTGTTCTGAAACACCCATTTGGTTCCAATGACGTTTTGATCATCCTTGGGCTTCTCTACCAAAGTCCATACCTTGTTCCTCTCGAAGTTGTGTAGTTCTTCGTGCATAGCGTTCACCCAATCCGGGTCTTCAAGTGCTTCTTCTACCTTCATAGGTTCAATACTAGAGATAAATGAGTAATGCTCACAAAAGTTAGCTAAGCAAGTTTTAGAGCGAGTAATTCTCCCGGAGTTGATGTCGTTCATCATTTGTTCCACGGGATGATTTTTCTTGACTCTTGCTCGGACTCGGGATAGCTTTTGTTGAGGTTGTGGCTGAGCTTCCTCATCTTCTTCATCTTCCTCTTCTTCTTCTTCATTGTTGTTGGTGTTGTCTTGAGGCGGTGGAGAAGGAGGTTGTGGTGGATCTTCTTGTTGCACTTCCTCATCTTGGTGAGTTCCACTCGTGGAGGCCTCCATGTTGCCTTGAGGTTCATCTCGCCGTGAGGTAGGGGGCTCCACATATGTAGATGAGGTACTCTCCTTCACTTCCATGGGACGGATCTTTCCAATAGATAAATCTTGGATAGCTTCCGATGGGTCCTTGTCTCCTACATCAATAGGCATTTGCTCTACTTATGAGCCATTAGATTCATCAAACTTCACGCTCTACCGCCTCTTCAACCTTTCGGTGAAATTATTGTAGACACGGTAGGTGTGGGAGTTTGATCCATAACCAAGAAAAAAGCCTTCATGAGTTTTAGGAGCAAATTTAGACCGACGATGCTTATCAAGGATATAGCATTTCAACCAAAGACACGAAAGTATCCCACTTGGGGTTTGTTACGGTGAGGAGCTCAGATGATGTCTTGCCGAGGAGCTTATGAAGATAAAGCCTGTTGATAGCATGACAAGTCTGTCTCGACCGCTTCCCCAAAAATGCTTGATGTCTTGTATTCATCAAGCATCGTTCTCGCCATCTCTATGAGCGTTCGGTTCTTCCTCTCAACAACTCCATTTTGTTGAGGAGTGTACGAGTCGAGAACTCATGTAGAATCCCTTCCTCATCGAGAAAAGAGTCTACATTGGCGTTCTTGAACTCCGTTCCATTGTCACTCCGAACTTTCTTGATCTTCACCTCAAATTGATTTTGGGCCTTTTGGCAAAGGTTTTGAAGATTCTCCAACCTGCGATTTGTCATCAAGGAAAAATACCCACGTAAATCTGGAATAATCATCAACTATAACTAGACCAAAGGATTTACCACCAAGGCTTTTGTAAGCATTGGGACCAAGAGATCCATATGAAGAAGCTCAAGCGGTCTCCTTGTGGTCATGATGTTCTTCACGGGATGACTTCCACCTACTTGTTTTCCTGCTTGACAAGCACTACAAAGTCTATCTTTGTCAAAGAAAACATCTTTAACGCCAAGAATATGATCACCTTTGATCAGCTTGTCTAGATTACGCATACCAACATGTCCAAGCCTTCTATGCCATAACCAACCTTTAGAGGATTTAGCAATGAAGCAAGCTCTAGGTTGGGCTTTCTTAGTGAAATCAACAATATATAGATCACCTCTACGGATACCGTAAACGCCATGTTATGATTGTCACGACGAAAGACTTGGCAATCTACTTGATGAATAGCACATTGAATCCAAAGTCAGCTAATCTAGACACGGAAAGTAAATTGTATCCAAGAGATTCTACAAGCATGACATTTTGAATAGAGCTATCATGAGATATGGCCACCTTACCAAGGCCAAGTACCTTACCCTTGGAGTTGTCTCCAAAAGTCACATACTTGCGTGGACCATCGTTCTTTGCAAGCTCTCGAAACATGTCTTTGTCTCCGTCATGTGGTCGGTGCATCCACTATCAAGAATCCACTCTTTTCCGCGGACATGTAGTCTCTCGATTTGCCATAAGATTGAGACTCTTCATGATCTTGTCTAGCTCGGTGTCCGAATCGGAGTAATCATCATCATGCTCATGCTCATCATCATATTAACCCATAGATTGTTCATCATCAACACCTAGGTCAATTTGATAACTACTTGCATTAGTTTTGTCAATGTGACAATAATCATCGAAATGCAATACAAGAGCATTTCTAATTAGAACATTGATAAGACCGGATCACCCTTCTTTTCATAAGATCACGAAGCTCAAAGAAGCATTTATCAAAGTTGGGATCATTGGGGCGCATCATATCAAATTCAATAGTCTTGTATAGAATTTCATCAAGACCTCTCAAAGAGTAGTCCGGATAAAGTTCTTCCAAGAACTTCCACATAGCATAGGCGCACTCAAAGTTTGTAACGAGCTCAAGCAAGTTATCGGGTAACCCTCTAATGATAAGATTTACAGTCCTAAGGTTCTGAAGCAAATCAAGCTCTTCATCCATGGTAGGGTGCAAGGGGCAAATGGAGGCACATAGGGGTCTCAACATATTTGCAAATTGTACGTCTTAAAGATAATAAGCATTTCAATCCTCCTCGAGTTATAGGACACTCCATTAAGAATAGGCACTCTATGGCTAACACTCCCAAACGTGAACACGTCCATCTTCCTCCAATGGTGTGTAAACCAAAGCAATGGAGACCAAAGCTCGATACCAATTGAGGGATCGAAGAAGGTGAGAGTGTCTAGAGGGGGTGATTAGACTACTCGACAAGATAAAAATTCATCTTTTATCAAGGACAGATTTTGGCAGATTTTGCATAACACACAAGTCAAGTAGCACACTACACATGCAATTCTAGAGTATGGGCAGCGGAAAGTAAATTGCACAAGTAGTAAAGAGAAGTGGAGAAGATCAAACGCAATTTGGAGACGCAATGATTTTTCCGTGGTTCCGATAGGTGGCGCTATCGTACATCCACGTTGATGGAGACTTCAACCCACGGAGGGTAACGGCTGCGAGAGTCCACGAGAGGCTCCACCCACGAAGGGTCCACGAAGAAGCAACCTTGTCTATTCCATCATGGCTCTCGCCCACGGAGGGCTAGCCTTACTCGGGTAGATCTTCACGAAGTAGGCGATCTCCTGGCCCTTACAAACTTCTTGGTTCAACTCCACATCTCGATGACGGAGGCTCCCAAGCGACACCTAACCAATCTAGGAGGCACCACCCTCCAAAAGGTAATGGATGTTGTATATGATGATGAACTCCTTGCTCTTGTGCTTCAAATGATAATCTCCCCAACACTCAACTCTCCTCACTGATTTGGCTGTGGTGGAAGAAAGGATTGAGTGGAAAGCAACTTGGGAAGGCTAGAGATCAAGCTTCATATGGTGGGAGTGGAGCAACTTGATCTCAACACAAGGGTAGGTAGTTCTCTTCTCAGAAATGTAAGGTAGGAGTGGTAGTTCTTTCTGATGGCTCTCTCCACGAATGAAGAGGGGGTGGAGGGGTATAAATAGCCTCCACACAAAATCCAACCGTTACACACATTTGAGCAATCTCGGTGGGACCGAAGTGGACAACTCGGTGAGACCGATAGTTCAAATAATGTGAACGTTGGGATTTTCGGTGGGACCGAATATACAATCTTGGTTAGTCCGATTCGTGCAATGACAAGAGCATGCCAATTTCGGTGGGACCAACTTCATCATCTCGGTGACACCGATTTGATGACAGAAGGTTACAGAAACTTGGCAACTCATGTTTCGGTGAGACCAAGTTCAGAATCGGAAAATCCGAGTTTACTAGGGTTTGGCTTATGGTGAGGTGGTTCATCTCGGTGTGGTGAGTTTGGAATATCGGTGGGACCGAGACTACTTATGAGTGTATATGGCGGTGAAAGTTGATGATAGTTTAGGAGATGTATCACTAAGCACTTGAGCAACGGATCATCATCATAACCTCATCCCTTTTAATAGTATTGGCTTTTCCTATGGACTCAATGTGATCTTGGATCACTAAACCAAAAATGGAGTCTTGAGCTTTTGCCAATGCTTGCCTTAGCATTTTGAGGGGTCCACTTCTTTAGTCCTTTTGCCATGCCAATGTGATTGAATTTCCTGAAACATACTTGATAAAAGCATTAGTCCAACCACAAAGTATGTTGTCATTAATTACCAAAACCACCCGGGGAGAAAATGTGCTTTCACCATGGTTACGGAGCCCAGCACAGGTACCCCTTTTTGTCGGGAATCCTCCCTTGGGTTCTTCTTTTGATCTTCTTTTTGGGATATTTGCTTGACTTTTCCTTCCATCCTCCTATCCTCAAATCCCCCTGTCGCAGACCCGATGGATACCGGGGCCTCCGGCGAAGAGGGCGCACGCGGCAACACTGACGATGTCGCCACTAGCGAGGAAGAGGCCAGCGCTGATGGGCCCGCCGACGAGGAAGCTGCCAGGGCTGCTGGCGTAGGAACCGGCGGGGGGGCCGGCGATCGCACTGACGGCCCAGAGGATGCAGGAGCGCAAGGCGCTGCATCATCCGCCGACCCCTCCGCCGCTGATGCGGCGCCGGACTCCGAGGAGCCCCAGCCAGGCGCGTACTTGAAGGCCGGCGAGGGCGTGTACATCAAGCTTCCCTGGGCGTCAAGCTCCAGGGCGCCGGTGGAAGGAGAGGAGTTTGACGGAGAAGTGCTCGCCTCCGCTGGGTGGCGAAGGTTGGCGACAAAGCCAAGCAAGCAGCGGCGAAGTCCGAGGAGGAGCAACTTGCTCCGGCTGGTGTCACTCTACCACGCCCGCAAGCGAAGCTTGAGTCCCGGAAGCGCTTGTCGCGCAGCGGAGTCGACATACGTGAACACGCGGAGGAGCTCAAGAGCCGCAACCAGGAGGCCCTCCGGTCCATTGCTGAGGAGAGGGCGCAGCTCGACGAGGCGAAGAAGGCGTTCATCCTGGAGAAGGCTGAAGCCGAAGAGCAACAGAGGCTCGCCGCCGAGGAGCTGTCCAAGCGGGATGGTGAGCTGATACAGAAGAAAGCGTACTTGGACAGCCATGACGAGGAGCTCGCCGTCCGGGAACAATCACTTGGTGGGGCACTCAAGGAGGCGAAGGATGCCGCCGCGGCTGCTGAGGCCGCCAAGAAGGAGTTAGAGGTGAAGGTGACGCAGCTGGAGGCGGACGTGACAAGGAAGAACGAAGAGCTTGCCGCACTCCAGCGCGATCGCGAGAAGGATGCACGCGCCCACGGCGATCTGCAAGTTCAGCTTTCCGAGAAGATAAAGGAGCTGAACGCCGCCAAGGACTCGAGCGCTGATCTGGAGCTGAAACTGGCCACCTTGACGGAGACGCTGGACGCCGCCAAGAAGCGAGAAGATGTCCTGAGGAAAGACCTCAAGGGCAACGAGGAGCTGCTGACGAGGGCCGCCGAGAGACCCAGAACACCTTCAAGACCGCGGTGGATCTCTGGACGGAGGGCCTCGTCAACATCGTTGCATCCATCGACGAGGAGCTGACGGAGCTTGACTTGGCGGGCTTTGGGTACTCCATTGATGAAAATCTCCAGCCCAGCGCCAAGCTCACGCTTTTCTTCAAGGGTGTGGTGACGGCTCTCCAGCAGCTCCGGGAAAGGATCCCGAAGAAGCTGGCCGATGAGTCGCGCGCGATCTGCGCCAAGGTCTTGGAGAAGGTGCTGGTTAAGGTCCTCTTCCGCAACCCGGGCCTTGACCTCTCCCGCGTTACCAAGAAGCTGCCGGAGGATGCTAATCTTGAGGAGCTCAGGGCCGTCGTCGCACCCATCGTGGACAAGGTGAACGAGGTCAGGAGGGTCGATGGCGAGCGCGTGGATTAGGCCGCCCTTCTTCTCCCTTTTCTTCACTGCTGCCGTTTCAGTTATGAGAACAATCTAGTCAGTGCCACAATAAGTCATTTTTGTAATATAACTTTATTCTGGGTACTGCTTGCTATGTTATTTCCTTTACTCTATTACATCCCTTGTATGCTTTTACCCTATGCTTTGAGGGAACTTGCTGGCGCAAGCACACTTGCTGAGTCTTGGAACATCAAGAGCCATTGGGCGGTCTTGCCTCCGCAAGAAATCTTGTCGGGACTAGTTGCAGCTCACTTGTATTGTTGAGCGGACTCGAAAACAAATCGAGGGTGCAACTTAGCCGCGAGTTGATTCCTCCGCGCATAGGTTTTCCATACAAGGCATGAACGTTCAAGGAGTATAACTTGAAAATTTAAAAGTGATTAAGCACAAACTTTGGCAACTTAGCTTTTCTGTCGCCCGCGTCCCGGCAAGGCTAGATTCCCTTGAACGACGCCTGGCCCACACTTTTATCTTCCCTCCCCCCCCCCCCCCGGTGAACTTGTGAGCGGAGGAGTCTTCCTTTTTTTTGAGAAGAAAGAAGAGAAAATAATGATATGGAACCTCAAGGTTCGCTATTGCTTACCGGGGGTTAGTGCTGCACAAAGTGTCAGATATATATGCAAAAGAAAGGGAGATGCATTAAATTTGACAAGATATGCAAGGCACATAAACTTTATTTACGCACGGGAGCTGCGCCCGGCTTTGTACAAAGTGTTACATGCGACAGCGGCAAGGCTTGTACAAAGGTGGTTGCTTGAACAGGTCCGCAACCGCGCTTTATGGGTAAAACTTGCGAAGATGTTCTATGTTCCAGGAGTTGCTCACCGGAATGCCATCTTCGGTCTCAAGGCGGACAATGCCAGGCCTAGTGACTCGTTTCACCCGATAAGGGCCTTCCCACTTCGGCGTCAACTTGTTTGAATTCTTGGCGGATTGAACACGCCGAAGAACAAGGTCGCCTTCCTCGAAACTTCTGGCATTAACCTTGCGGCTATGATAGCGGCGCAAAGCTTGCTGATAGCGAGCAGCTCGCACAGTAGCCTGAAGACGGTCCTCCTCGAGGAGCAGCGCGACATCTTGTTGCAGCTGCTCTTGCTCAAACTCATCATAAGCGAGCACTCGTGGCGATCCGTATACGAGTTCCGTGGGGAGAATTGCCTCTGCTCCGTAGACAAGAGCAAAGGGTGTCCGCCGATGGCTCGATTTGGCGTCGTCCCCGATCGACCAAAGAACCACCGGCATTTGCTCGATCCAATTTCTTCCGCACTTGTGCAGCTGTCGAAAGTTCTCGTCTTGAGCCCGCGTAGCACTTCAGCGTTGCCCTCTGCTTGACCGTTGCTCCTCGGGTGAGCAACGAAGCGGCAGATCTTGGTACCAAGATCTTGGACGATGCATGAAGGTGCGGCTCGTGAATTGTGTGCCATTGTCGGTGATGATCCCGTTAGGGATTCCAAACGGCAAACAATTGACTGAAGAACTTGATCGCCGACCGTGTCTGTCACCTTCCTCACTGGTTCCACTTCGTGCCACTTTGTGAACTTGTCGATTGCAACGCACAAGTACTCAAAGCCCCGACAGCTTCGGGAAAGGGGCGAGGATGTCGAGCCCCGCACCAAAAATGGCCAGGATAAAGGGATTGTTTGGAGAGCTTGAGCTGGTTGATGAATCTGTTTGGAATGGAACTGGCACGCTTCACACTTGGTTACTTGTGCAGTTGCATCCTGGAGGGCTGTCGGCCAGAAGAAGCCTTGCCGGAAAGCCTTACCGGCAAGTGCTCTTGCGCCAATGTGGTGACCACATATGCCTCCATGTATCTCCACAAACAGCTCTTGTCCCTCTTCCCGGGAAATGCACTTCAATTTCACTCCGTTGAATCTTCTTCTGTACAGTATGTCGTCGACAAACTGGTACATACTCGATTGCCGGGCTACTTTTTCCGCTACCTCTTGTTCCTCGGGAAGTTCTCCTGTCTGAAGGAAATGGACTATTGGTTGTGCCCAGGTTGGAGCTTGTGGCTCGACAATAAGGACTAAAGGTGCAAACGCAGCTGCGGGAACATCTGCTTCTACGGCAAGGATCAGGGATCCTGCCGGGGCGTGATGTTCCCCGGCAAGCGTGTCGGGACACAGCTTGTCGGGAGCGTCTCGCTTTACGAAACAAGCCCTCGGGCTTGTCGGAGCGGACTGCTCCTCAGCACTTTCTGTGTTGATCCTGGGAACCTTCTTGGCGGCGGCTCCGGGGAGCTCTGCCGGAAAGTGGTCGCCGGCAGGCAACTTCCTCTTCTTGCTCTGTCCAGTTGATGGCGTGACGGATGGCTGAGTCAGCTTGAGCACAAAAATCCCTGGTTCCACAGGCAATTTAAGTGCGGCACATTTTGATAGGCCATCTGCAATGTCATTATGTGCTCTTGGAACATGTTCCATTTGTAGGCCATCAAAATGCTCCTCTAGCTTCCTCACTTCATCAATGTATGCTTCCATCAACGGACTCTAGTAATCCTTGTTGACTTGGCGGACGACAAGCTGCGAGTCACCCCTGACAATAAGCTTCTTAATCCCAAGCTCTGCCGCTATCCTGAGTCCGGCAAGCAAGCCTTCATACTCTGCAGTATTATTTGTTGCTTGCTCCTTGGGAAAGTGCATTTGGACCACATACTTGAGGTGCTCTCCTGGGGCGACAAGTAATGCGCCCTTGCCGGCGCTTTGCAGCGAGAAGGCACCATCAAAGTACATAATCCATTCTTTGCTAACTTCCTTGACGGGATGCTCTTCTCTCGAGTTTCTTCATCCGGTGTTGGCATCCATTCGCTATAAATTCTGCCAAAGCCCGGCTCAAATAGTTGAAGTACTTTCAAACTTGAGGCCAAAGCTCGACAATTCCGAAGGCCCACTCGACAATCCCGCTGTTGATTACGGATTCTGCGGATCCTCTTCAGTGAAAGCGAGTGACAACCGTGATCTCATGTGCTTGAAAGTAATGGCGCAGCTTCCTTGAGGCCATGAGTAGGCCGAAAGCAACTTCGCGACACCGAGTACCTTGATCTAGCCCCTACAAAAGGGAACGACAAAGTAAACTGGCGCTGCACCTTCTTCTTCTGCTTTTTCTGCCAAAGAATCGCACAGATCTATCCTTGGCGGAGCGAACTTGCCGGATCGGGGCTTGCCGGGCGTAGCTTGTCGGAGTAGCCCCGCTTGTCGCTGGACTCGCTTGCATGCGGGTCTTGACTCATCATCTGCCTCCCTCTCTGCCACTAACGCAGCACTAGCCACTTGATTGGTTGCCGCCAGATCAAAGAACTTCTCTTGTGGCTTAGGTGCGACAAGTGTTGGAGTAGAGGACAGTATCTCTTCAAGTCTGCGGCAGCAGAGCTCGCTCCGAGTCCATTTCATTGGACCTGCCTTTTTCAAAATCTTAAAAAATGGCAGGGTGCGCTCAGCAGACTTAGAGATGAACCTACTGAGAGCAGCAACGCAGCCGGCAAGCTTTCGCACGTCCTTGACCCGCTTTGGTGCTTCAATTTACTCAATGGCCTTGATCTTGTCGGGACTGGCTTCAATCCCCCTCTGAGACACAAAGAACCCGAGAAGCTTGCCGGAAGGAACTCCGAACACACACTTCTCGGGGTTCAACTTGAGATTGACCTTGCGCAGATTTGCAAAAGTCTCATCCAAATCTTGGATCAGAGTCTCTTTGTCCTTGCTCTTGACCACTATGTCATCCATGTAAGCTTCTACATTTCTGTGCAGCTGTGGCTCAAAAGCATGGCTGACTACTCTTGCAAATGTTGAACCAGCATTCTTTAGTCCGAAGGCATCCGTGCGAAGCGATGCGCGCCACATGGAGTAATGAATGCGGTTTTCTTCATCCTCTTACGCCATGAAGATCGATGATATCCCGAGTATGCATCAAGGAATGAAAGCGGATCGCATCCTGCCGTGGAGTCGACAATCTGGTCGATCTTGCGGCAAGAAATGGATCCTTGGGACAAGCTTTATTGACATCAGTGAAGTCAATACAAAGCCTCCACTTCCCGTTTGCCTTGCGCACGACCACCGGATTGGCTAACCACGTCGGATGGAGCACTCCTCGGACCAGGCCTGCTGCTTCCAACTTCTTGATCTCCTCTGCAATGAACTCTTGTCTCTCCACTGCTTGTTTTCTGACTCTCTGCTTGACGGGCCGCGCGTGAGGACGGTGTGGCTGCCGGCAGAAGAAGGCGGTGTTGGAGCGTGCGAAGAAGGCGTCGGCGGCGGAGAAGGCGTCGGCGGCCGAGAAGGCGAAGGGGAGATCTACCAGCCGCGGCGGTTCCTCGTTGAGATCTCGCTGTCGAAGGGCTGGGTCGAGGAGATTGGATCGATCGACCATCGAGGAGAAGGATCTCTCGATATGGCCGATGACGGTTGATTCCCCACGGTGCCGCGAGGCTTCACAGCCAAGAGTGGCAGCCTCGGTAGGAAGAGGGTGAGTGTGTGCTCTGGCCACCCATGTCGACCGAGGATTTTCGCTGCCGCGAGTGTTTTCTTTTGGGGTTTTGAATTTCTTGAGCCCAGCTCCACCATTTTACTCAAACTCCATCGCGTATCTTGCTGCGTTTGTGTCTATGTGCGAAAATTTCTTGGGCTGTCGACCGCACTGGGGTTTGTTCAAGTATATCTTCACATGTCGCTCTCAGACTGTGAAGAAGGCAAGCCCCGGTGACGAGAAGACCCAAGTAGTTCAGATGTGTGGTGGCTTAGGGGTCCAGTTGAGGAACAAAAGCACCTTCCTAGCTATGTCTTTTCCCGAGTCGGTTAGGGGATGGCAGTCGACCTGGTTCTATTGCCGGAACGAGACGACGCCGGGACAGTCGACTGGTCTTCCTGCATTCACCATGAGTCGAGTGAACCGACACTCCTCCCTGAAGGTGGTTCCAGAGGAGAGAGCTGAGGTGAAGATGTTGATGAATCGCGTGGTGCGGTGGTTGGGATGGCGTGGTCGGCATGGACCTCTTGGAGGTTTTTCTTGGAGGCGAATCCAGCCTCTTGATTCTGGAGCCACCGCATGTGGCTGTATCAAGGCACCGAAGACGAGACTCGCGTCCACCGGAGGCGTCGATGATGCCATAGTGGAAAGATGGATGGCGCGATCACTCGGAACAAGGACAACCCTCGCGGATCCCGGAGGATTTCCCACTTGACCACAAACAGCGTTCGAGAAAAGGTACATTTGCTCTGTTTTCCATTGTACATCCGTCGAGTGTGTTTACGTGACTTGGTCGATGAACTCGCTTTGATATTTCCAGGCCCTTACCGAGCTATACTCAATGCCCAATGGCGCCAGACTCCGGCGAGGAAGGGGAAGCCAGGAGGCGAGAGCCAGAAGAGTGGGATTCAGACGCTGCGAAGATGACGATGGCGACGATGATGATGACGAGGATGATGATGACGAGGATGAAGAGGAGGAGGTTGCACCACGCGCTCGGAAGGCGGTCAAAACTTGTGCACGACCCTTGTTGAGCACGCTGTAGGGAGTTGCGACTGCCTTGCAGTCGACCAAACGCCCTCGGACCGCTTCTCCTGTGCCGACTGAGAAAGCGCCGAAGCAGCCGAAGGTAGCTCCGTCGAGGACAACCAAGCCTCTGCCAAAAATGAAGGTGTCCATCCCCACCATCTCAGGGTAAACATATTGCTTAAGTCTTCTGTTCTATATAAGTTTTATTTCGGTTGATACTTGAATCGGTCGACCGATTCTTTGGAACTTCAATCTGCGACTTTGAAACCTCAGTAAGGCCGAGGACCATGAGATGGAGGACGCCACGACCTCAAATCCTGACATCAGATCCTTAATTCTGCTCATAGTCGATCAATCATAGTTTCGACTTTGACTCTTTTACGAAGCTCCAACCAATGACATTATCACTCTTCCCGACGCATTTATGATGAGGATGAGGAGCCATTGAAGACTAGGAGGAGCAGGAAGGCATCTACTGGCAAAGTAGCTCAAGATGTGACGGCGCCCGAGACCGTTGTGGCGGAAGGAGAGGTCGGCACTCGACACACCGTGTCCTTCGCGGTGCCGCTGACGAGTACTCGACCCACTTCATCGAGTCTTTGGGCAGCCTTCGATCTTCGCCACGCACCACGCCCGGAGGACCAGGCCAATGCTGCTAAGGAGGCGATCCGTCAGCGAGGATCATGATGGAGCGGTGAAGATCGCTCGATGCGAGCCAAGCACTTACGACGCCACTCGCCTTCAGAGCAATGTTCAGTCGATCGACCACCGCACTGCTCATAGGATATGCTATCAAAACTTTTCTTTCTCGAAATTATAGCAACACCCGGTGGTGTGTTGGTAAAACTCCGATTAGCGGGGCACGCTGAGTGCACCTACCGGGTGTAGTCCCCAATAAGGTCGATCACGGCAATCGGTCTTAGGCTTCATAAGTAAATATTGATCATCACTCGAATGAAACGAATGGGTTTACGAGACCCGGTGAGCACGCTGAGTGCACCCACCGGTGTAGTCCCGAGACGTGGTCGATCACGGCGCTTGATTACATCTGAAGAAATTTTGGTCGATCGGTCGACTCTCTTTTTACCGGTCGACTTGGTCAACTCTATCTTGAATAAGACCGGTGGGGGACGCAGCTGAGTGCACCCACCGGGTGTAGTCCCCGAGACTACGGTCGAATGCTTGCATTCGATCGTAGTCTTAGAAACGCATCATTTTTCTTTATTCACTCGAAGTGGATCATCTTTGACATTTTGTCGATTGACTCTTCAGAGAAATCCTGCGATCTTGCGATCGCTATATTGAATCGGAGCGAAGCATATTCAGCTCGAGTTGGACTTGAAGCTAGTGCGGAGAACTGACGAAGGCAAAGGAGGAGACCAAAGGTATGTTTGGTGAGACTTCGACGACTCTTTTCTCCCCTCATTTGCTTCAAACCTGACTTTGCTATAATTTACAGGCAAGGTGAAGGAGGCCCAGAGGAAGAAGGAGCTTGAGCTGTCTGAGAAGATCAAGCTCGCCGATGAAAAGCTAGCCTCACCACCAAGCTCGAGCAGACAACACCAATCAAGGCTGCTCGCCATTGCCACCAAGGATGTTGATCGATGAAAGTCGACAAGACTACTCGACCGAGAGGATCAACCAGTTGACCGGAAAAAGAATGACCTGGAAGGATTCTTGGGTGGTCTTGCTAAAAAATTGTTCCTTATGCTCGAAGGTAATCTTCTTCACTCGACCAATTCTTCCAACTGTTATGTTCCCATTCGACTATTTTCTTGATTCGGGTTTTGTCTTTGCGAGTTACGCGCAACTTTGAAGAAGAAACCAGCCAGCTGGAGACGAACCTTGATCCTGTCAATTCTCCGGTGAATGACGAAACTGCCATGAACATCTTCCGACTGGAGTCCCGTGTTGCCGCTGTCGTGGATTACCTCGCAAGGTTGAAGGTTGCTACGTCCCGCATCGACTCGACGCTCTGGCCCAGGGAGACACTCCAAAATGACCTCGAGTCGTTGATGGCTCGACTGAACGTCGTCCCTGACCGAGTGCAAGAGTGGAAGAAGTCTTCGGCTCGGTGTGGCGCAGATGTCGCCCTGTGTTTGGCGCGAGTCCATTGCAAGGATGCTCGAGAAGATAAGCTGGCAGCTCTCCGAGTGGCCAACACCAAGAAACACGACTTCGGGTCCTTCATGGAGACTTTCATCGCTGCTGCTACACGGATTGCAGATGGGATTGACCTTGACGAATTTGTTGCTCCATCCAGCCCTCCACAGGAGGGGTAAAAAACTTTCCTTGAGTTACTTTAAATTTGCCTCGGTATGCCGAGTGGAATTGTAACCGATAAAACCTTAACAGGCTTAGTGCCTGAGCACTCTCGGTTCTTTAGGTATCGATCTAAATTTGGATTGGATGTTTGGATATGATTGCTCTTGGCTTGAATTGCCCTTTGCGAGTTAATAATGAGATGCCGATCGCAATGACTTATTCCTTAGGCGAGCACTGGGCTGCAGCTAAGCCCCGAGTGAGAGGTTTGCTCTTCACTCGGTGGGATTTCTTATACCTTAGGCGCAGCACTGGGCTGCAGCTAAGCCCCAGTGAGAGGTTTGCTCTACACTCGGTGGGATTTCTTATACCTTAGGCGAGCACTGGGCTGCAGCTAAGCCCCAGTGAGAGGTTTGCTCTTCACTCGGTAGGATTTTTATATCTTAGGCGAGCACTGGTTGCAGGCTAAGCCCCGAGTGAGAGGTTTGCTCTTCACTCGGTAGGATTTTTATATCTTAGGCGAGCACCTGGCTGCAGCTAAGCCCCGAGTGAGAGGTTTGCTCTTCACTCGGTAGGATTTCCGTTGTATTTGTGGCGGCTCGGAGGAGAGGGTGGCAATCGACCAAGACCTCGCCTTCCTTGCTAACGCACATCATACTTATGGTGTAGCTCGGAGGAGAGGGTCGCAGTCGACCTGCACCTCGTCCTCCTTGCGGGTACACGTTGCACTTATGGTGTAGCTCGGAGAAGAGGGTCGCAGTCGACCTGCACCTCGTCCTCCTTGCTGGTACACATTACACTTAGGCGAGTCCTTGGACTACAGCTAAGCCTCCGAGTGGAAGTCTGGCTTACCACTCGGTAGGATTTTTAATAACTTAGGCGAGCACTGAGCTGCAGCTAAGCCTCCGAGTGGAAGTCTGGCTTACCACTCGGTAGGATTTTTAATAACTTAGGCGAATACTGGATTGCAGCTAAGCCTCCGAGTGGAAGTCTGGCTTGTCACTCGGTAGGATTTGTATAACTTAGGCGAAGCGGATTCGCAGCTAAGCCTCCGAGTGGAAGTCTGGCTTACCACTCGGTAGGATTTGTACAAACTTAGGCGAAACGGATTCGCGACTAAGCCACCCACTGGGGGAAAATTTTACTGGATAAAAAGTGACAAAAATTATGAAGGAATTATGACACTATCATTTCAAAGCCCATGAACTACAGAAGTATTTTATTACAACTCTTCCGAGTGAAAAACTTTAAGTGTAAACGGGCGCGAGCAGATCCGCATTCCAAGCTCGGGCTCGTCGATTTTGTGTTCGACGCTGTAGAGACGATATGCCCGCTGTGGAGGACCTTTGTGACGATGAAGGGCCCTTCCTGGAGGGAGCGAGCTTATGTTGTTTCTGCTGATCCACTCAAGGACCAGATCCCTTTCTGGAAGGCTCGACCTCTCACATTTACGGCGTAAAGGCGACGCAAGTCTTCTTGGTAGATGGTCGAAGCGGATCGAGCCATCTCCCTTTCCTCTTCTAGGAGGTCGATTGCATCTTGACGTGCTTGCTCAGCTTCGCTTCATTGTAAAGTTCAATTCGGGAGCATTGTGAAGGAGATCACTTTCGGTAGGACTATACGCTCCATAGACCAGAAGAAGGGAGTTCTTCCGGCCGACCGATTAGGCGTGGTTCGCAAACCCCAAAGCATCAAGGGAGTTCGTCAACCCAAGCTCCACCGCATGCTTGAGATCTCGCATCGATCGGGGCTTGCACTTGAGGATTAATCCGTTGGCTCGCTCGCTGTCCATTCGACCGTGGATGGGCGATCAAGCGTAGTCGACTCGTGTGCCTTGGGCGCTGCGAAATCCTTGAATTCTTCCGAGTCAAAATTCGACCCATTGTCCGTGATAATACTTGTGCGGGACCCCATATCTGAACGCCGCCCCTCGATGAAGGAAACAGCGATCACGGCGTCAAGTTTTTGATTGGTTTAGCTTCAATCCACTTGGTGAACTTGTCGACTGCTACCAGTACATGCGTGAAACCGCTCCGTCCTGTTCGCAAGGGACCGATCATGTCCAACCCCCATACTGCGAAAGGCCAGATGAGTGGAATGGTCTTCAGAGCTGACGCTGGCTTGTGTGACATATTGGAGTAGAACTGGCATCCTTCGCACTTGTCCACTATTTCTTTCGCCATCTCATTTGCCCTTGGCCAGTAAAATCCGGCTCGGTATGCTTTGGCTACAATGGTCCGGGAGGACGCATGGTGACCACAGGTCCCCGAGTGGATGTCATTGAGTATGACTCGACCTTCTTCCGGCGTTATGCATTTTTGTCCGACTCGCCGGGCTTTCTATACAACCGCCCGTTGATAACAAAAGGCTTTGGATCGACGGACGATCTGCCGAGCCTCTTCCTCATCCTCTGGGAGTTCCTTCCTCAGAATATATGCGATGTATGGGATTGTCCAATCGGGAGTGACCACTAAAACTTCCATGACCAAGTCGACCACTGCCGGGACCTCAACCTCAGTCGAGTCCGTGGCACTCTTGGGCTGTGGAGCTTCCTCTGTGAAGGGATCTTCTTTGGACGGAGTGTGTATATGCTCCAAAAATACACCACTCGGAATGGCTTCTCTTTTGGAGCCTATCTTTGCGGATCATCTGCTGCTTGATTTTTCAATCGGGGATGTGATGGAGTTCCAACCCTCGAACTTCTTTTCCAGCTTCCTCCTTTGCATTGCAAGATCCAATCATAGTTTGGGCTTCTCACGCCCCACTCCTTCATCACTTGGTTGACCACTAGGTCTCGAGTCGCCATAGGCCATCGAAGCGACGGACGCCGAGTGAGATGGCCATCGCAATCCATATAGGAGGGCCTCGTACTTTGCCTCATTGTTGGAGGAATCAAAGTGAATCTGGAGCACATACCTAAGCTTATCTCCTCCGGGGAAACCGAACAACCCCAAAGACTGAACCATTCAAAGATCTTGGAGCCGTCAAAGAACATGGTCCAATGCTCCGAGTGAACTTCGGTCATTGCTGTTGTTCAATCCACTCGGCGAGGAAATCCGCTATAGCTCGGACTTAATGGCTTTCTTTGTCTCGAATTTGATATCAAGGGAAGAAGTTCAATCGCCCATTTCGCCACTCGACCGATTCGTCTCATTGTGCAGGATCTCTCGATAAAGGAGCGTCGGACGATCGTGATAGAATGATCGGAGAAATAGTGAGCAACCTTCTTCGTGGTCATGTATATGCCATACACAAGCTTCGATAATGCGGTATCGCTGCTTGGATGGAGTCAACACTTCGCACAAATAATACACCGGCGCTGAACTTTGAAGGCCTTTCCTTCCTCTTCCGCCGATCGTAAGCACAAGATCGACAACTTGTCCAATGGCTGCAATATAAAGCAACAGAGGCTCTTTGCTGATTGGAGCAGCAAGCACCGGCTGGTGGAGAGCGAGCTTTTAGCTCGGCAAATCTCTGCATCGACTTCGAGTCCACTCGAACTTGTCGACTTTCTTCATCGATCGGTAAAGAGGTAACGCCTTTTCACCGAGTCGTGAGATGAATCGACTTAAAGCGCCAAGCATCGATAAGCTTCGGGCGTCGTGCACTCGCGCAGTATGCGTTTCATTCGGAGAATAGTGCCGATCTTTTCGGGGTTAGCGTCGATCCCTCGTTCGAAAGCGAAAACCGAGTAATTTTCCACCAGAACTCCGAATGTGCACTTTGACGGATTGAGCTTGATATCGTACCTTCGAGGTTGGCAAATGTTTGGCGAGGTCGCAAGCAGGTCGGAACCTTTTCGCGACTTAACGACGATATCATCCATATCGCTTCCACATTCCGACCGATTTGAGTGAAGACACTTCAATCATTCGCATAAATGTGGCTCCGCATTCTTGAGGCGAATGGCATGGTGATATAGCGAAGCACCCGAATGGAGTGATGAAAGCTGTTTTATTTCATCGGGCCCATCTGATTTAATCGATGATACCCGGAATATGCATCTAGAAAAGACAATCTCTCACATCCCGCGGTCAAGTCAACAATTTGATCTATGCGGGGAGAGGAATGATCCTTCGGCAGGCCGATTGATGTGCTTAAAATCAATGCACATGCGGAGTGAGTTGTCCTTCTTGGGAACCATAACGACATTGGCAAGCCATTCGAGTGATATATCTCGGATGAATCCCGCTGCTAACAATCGAGCCACTTCTTCACCAATAGCTTTTCTCTTTTGGACGGCGGACCGCCGAAGATGCTCTTTGATCGCTTTGCGACTTGTCGACTCGTGGCGATGCTCAGCCAGCCACAGGAACACCCGGCATGTCACCGGCTTCCATGCGAAATGTCCCATTCTCACGGAGGAACTGGATGGCGCTTCTTCCTATTTCGGTCGAGTGTCGTGGAGATGTGGGTCGGGGCTGCATTGGGATCGGTCGGGTGAATATGGACTGGTTTCGTCTCACCGGACGGCTGAAATGCAGACTCTGTGGCTGGCTTCTTGGATCGTAACAAATCACTCGGATCTGCGTTTTGCTTGTATTCGTCAAATTCGACCGCTGTCACTTGGGAGTCGGCAATCTTGAGCCCTTCGAAAGCACTCTTACGCCTTCTTCCGATCGCGGTGACAAGATGATCACTCCTTTGGGCCCCGGCATTTTCAGTTTGAGGTACACGTAGCATGGTCGAGCCATGAATCGTATGCGTGGCGAGCCTCCCCAAAATGGCGTGGTATGCACTCTGAAAATCCACAACCTCAAAGGTCAACTTTTCCTTGCGAAAGTGCTTAGAATCACCAAAACCACGTCCGAGGCGATTTGGCGAGTGAGTTGGCCTTCTTCCCTGGTATGACTCGTGGAAACTCATATTGTTTGGTGCTCAATCGGGACATCGGAATGCCCATCCCTTTCAATGTATCCGCATATAACAAATTCAGCCCACTACCACCATCCATCAGCACTTTTGTCAGTCGAGTGCCTTCGACAACTGGATCGACCACCAACACTTGCCGCCCAGGAGTGGCAACGTGAGTCGGATGATCAGATTGGTCGAATGTGATGGGTGTCTGGGACCACTTCACATAACTTGGCTTTACTGGGGCAACCATGTTCACCTCACGGTTGATGACTTTCAGTCGACTCTTGCTTTCCACATCCGCGAAGATCATCAGAGTGGAGTTGACATGCGGATATTCTTCCTCACTGTCCTCTTTGTCTCCGGCCTTGTCTGGCTCCTTCTCCTTGTCCTTAGACGATTTTCCACTGGCTTCTTTGGATCGAGTCGACATTTGGCGAGTGGTGTGCTTTGGGTAAATGATGTTGCCCTCTTCATCTTTCTTCGTGTGAATATGGCATGGCATATCCATCACCTCATTGCCTTCTTTATCCTTTACTTTCTTTGGATTCCAGGATCCTTTCGGCTTCCCCTTGAACTTCCCCTGAGTCACGGCCGGGGCCTCTCCGAGAGCTGCTGGCTCGGCTTTCGTTCGCTTCCGACCGAATTTCCCTTCTCCGATCGACTTGGCTTGTATTTGCCGCTTGAGTCGGTCTTCTTCCTCGCCGTTATGCGTGGTAGCAATCTCCATCATACGACTCAGGGTCATGTTGCGGTTCGACCAAACTTCAAACTCAATTCTCTGTTTTGACGCCATCTTTGAAGGCGCAACCGCCTCGATGGTCGGACACATTTTCCACAAGATGGTGCAAGGTAATCCACCTCTGAATGTACTCTCGGAGAGTTTCATTGGTCTTCGCACACAAACTTGCAGCTCTATCAAACCAGCGATTAAACACAAGTACCTTCAAAAGTCTGACGAACACTGGGACAAATCTTCCCAAGTGTATATATCGCTAGGAGGTAATCGATTCAGCCATGCTCTGCGAGAACCTTCCAACATGAGGGCAAATGTTTCATGGCCACCTCATCATTCCCACCCGTTCGAACAGCCACTCGGTAATCTTCAAGCCAAGTTTGTGCTTGGATTCCCCGATGAACTTGTCGACTCTGTTGCCAATCTGAAATTGGGGAATCATCTGCGGCTCGATAGCCTGCTAAAACATTCCGGGCGAGATGTGCACTGATTGCTGGTGGGTGCATCTCTCTGGTCCACTCGATGGGCTCTGTTCGGTCGACCAAGCCTTGCACGATAATGGATCGCGCGTCAAAGCACAGGTTCCACAGGGTCGACCGAACTCTTTGCCCTGCTTCGAATTGACGTCTCATCATCTTGCCGCCGAGGCGTATGACCCTTCCTCGGAGGAAAGGGCACTCGGCGCTGTCATCCGGTCTCCATCTCGCTCTCGCCGGTTGTCGCGCCCTTCTCGCCGTGGAAGCGATCTGGCTGTGAGCCAATCGGGCGAGATCCGCAGCGACGGATCAACCGTGAATCTGCTGCGCGATCGCGACACGGCTGAGTTCGGTCTCCTGCTGCTCGAGTAAATCTACGATCTGCGCAAGCCTCTCCCACTTCCGACCGGCGGTGGATAGACTACGCTATCTGATTCGGTTGCTAAATTCTGAATTGGCGTGCGGTATACGAGTCGGTGGGAAGAGTCGACGCCGACCGCTTTAAGATTCGTTGCAGCACGCTGCCGTCGAGTGCTCGCTGAAGATTCTCAAGCGAAGCGCGTTGACCACGTTAATGGCGTGCTTCCTCTAAGGCGCGAGCCTCGGGGTTTCTCCGGCGATGGGAGTATCACGGGCATCCATGTTCTGCGGCGAAGCTCTTCTCTTTGTAGAGAGTCGAGTGTCTCGGGCCGATACTCTTCGTGCTCTTGCACGGGGTCTCCTCCTCCGGCGGCCCCACCGCCATGGGTGAAGCCGGGAGGACTGCGAGGGCTGTCGACCATGAGGATCTCTGCCGCTGGATCACTGCTATCACACTCGGATCACGATCTCTCTGACCGAGTCGGCGACAGATCGAGCAGCCGTAGAGGGACTCGTCGGGCTCGATGGCGCGACACAGGCGGTGGCTGTCTGGCGAGCCACCGCGTGCTTCACCCACCGCTGGAGTCTCGACCGACCGGGCGCTTCGCTGGTGGGAAATCGGGTGGGCGACCGATAAAGGAGTCGACCGACACTGAGTCGACGGTTGTCGCAGCAGAAACGCCGCGAACACATGCGCGAAGTGCATCGCCCGCGCGCGAGGCGCCTCGATGTCAAGTGGAGCCTCCCGAGCCACGCAGAGTCGTCGGCGACAAAGGTGAGAGCACCGAGACGGATCTCGCGCCTCAACCAAAACTCCAGCAGATCATCATGATGAAGGTACTCGAATCCGCAACTCCTCCACAAATCGCTAAAACACCTGCCCCACGGTGGGCGCCAACTGTCGTGGTTCTAAGTGTGACAGTAGAGTAGGGGGTAGGTAAGGAGAGGCAAGGTCCTAGCTATGGAGTAGTTGTGAAGACAGGAGATGTACGAGTTCAGCCCTTCTCGGAAGAAACAGCCCTCGTCTCGGAGCCCCGAGGCGGTCGAGTGGATTATGAATGTAGGTATTACAAGAGTGCGAACCCCTCTATCTGTGGAGGGGGGTGGCTTATATAGAGTGCGCCAGGACCCCAGCCAGCCCACATAATGGAGAGGTTAAAGTACATTAAGCACAGGGCGTTCTTGTAACGCCCTCATAAAGTGCCTTAACTATCATTAAGTCTATTCAATAGCAAGCCGTTATGTTGCGAGTGCCTTCGACCTTCGGTGGTCGAGTGTGTCTTCATGGTCGAGTGAGTCTTCCATGGTCGAGTCCTTCCAGTCCAGTCGAGTGGGTCCCTCTCTGGTCGACTGGAAGATGATCTCTTCTAAGAGTGTCCTTGGGTAGGACGTTTAGGTCAGGCTTATGACCCTACCCTAGGTACATGAATCCATCACCAGGCATCTTGAGCACATTGTAGGCATAGTGAGAGGCTGCCATGAACTTGGCGAGCGCTGGATGGCCTAGTATCCCATTGTAGGGCAATGGGAAATCAGCAACATCAAGCGTGACCCTCTCGTCACGAAATTCAGCTCGCTGCCAAACGTCATCGGCGCAGTGATCTTCCCTTCGACTTGCTCCTTCTGGATTTATTCCTTGAAAGGTACCAGTCTCTTGAGCTCATTGTCGGGGATCTGGAGTTTCTTGAGCACCGCCAAGAGATCAGATTCAGGCCGCCTCACTGTCAACCAACATCTTCGTGACC
Source organism: Aegilops speltoides (assembly GCA_021437245.1). Lineage (NCBI taxonomy): Eukaryota > Viridiplantae > Streptophyta > Magnoliopsida > Poales > Poaceae > Aegilops > Aegilops speltoides. The sequence goes on along the minus strand of CM038145.1, from coordinate 348,585,233 downwards.
TTGAGGTTGCGGATTGTTGGCGAGACCAACATCGGCAAGCACCGACCGCAGATGATGCGATCGGGTGATCCTCAACATCGAAGATGATGGGCGTCTTGGACCACTTCGAGGGCTTGCGATTCAGCGGACGGTTCTGCTGCGCTCACCTCTCGCTACCATCGCTTGAGTTGGTGGTGCGAGGTGTGCGAGAGGCACCGTCGTTGATGCACAACACCTCCGTAGCCTACAAACTCTTGGTCATCGGTCTCATCCTCATCCATCTCATCATCCTCATCTTCTTCTTCGTCCTTGTCGCGCCCCGGGAGGTCTCACACCTTGCCGCCGCTTGGGTTGGCCGTGGCGCCTCCCGGTGGGAAGCTTCTTGCGGATCCCCGCCACCTTCTGGGCCTTCTCCTTGTCGCGGCGCCGTACTCAGCTTTCAGAGCTCGCCATCTGCTCAACTTTCTTGCGTGCTTGGAGGTCATGGCCCTTGGTGCGATGGATCTTGCAATATTGCTTGCCGGGCCATCCTCGCTTGTCGGCGGCCACCACAGCCTCGCCGGACTCACTAGCTTTGGCCTTGTCGGAGCCGCCTCCGTCGCCGGAATGCTCGACAACTAGCTCATCCTTAGCCTTTCTTTTTACATTGTTCCGCCTCGGTTCTTCCTTGCCGGGCGGCATCCTCACCGCCGATCCTTCGCTCCTGCAATCTCTCCGGGATTTTCCTCCCTCCTCGGCCCGTGCACACTTGTCGGCGGGCGTACAGCTTGCGACATCTCTAATCTTGCACATCGCCATCTCCTCCTCATCCTCTGTTACGCACGTTACGATGGAACGTCTTGATAATCGCGCGAGGTGGGCGTCGAGGATGTTGCGCGCACTTGGCTGAATCTCTGTATGTACTTGCGCAGGGTTCTCTCTCATACGGGCGAGCAAGTGAAGGTCGCTCTCCCGCCATGAGGCTTGTGGCGCTGTGAAGGCGCCGACAAACTGATGGCACGGGTCCGCCCACGAAGAAATGGAGTTCTCCGGCAAGTGCATGAGCCAAGATCTGACGTTAGGCTTGAGCACCAGCGGGAAGTAGTTGGCGAGGATCTTCTCGTCGCGCCCTCGATGCTTTGCACCGTGATGGTGTAGATCTTTGAGAACTCCGACGGATGTATCCTGCCATCATACTTCTCGGGCACGTCGGGCTTGAAGTTCTTGGTACTGGGCCACTGGACTTGCCGCAGCTCATGGGTGAACGCAGGGCAACCTGCCGCATATGGCAAGTCGCCTGGTTCCCCTGGCGCATGCATATCGACAATGGGCCCAGCGTGCTGGTCAGATTGACATCGTGCTTCCCTTCTGCGCTCGATGCGAGTGCGAGCATCTTCGTGTCGTCGTTCTTGGAGAACGTGGCGTTGATCGCGGCGGGTTCGCAGGTCCGACGACGCGGTGGAGTCGGTGTCAAAGTTGGCCCGACGAGCCGGCGACCTCGGCCTTCGGGGCGGGGAGTGCGTGGTAGTGGCACCCCCAGCGGTCTTGTCGGCGTCCGCTTGCGCCGGGGCGCCTTGCCGGGGCTTCGATGCGCTCGGTTGCCGGGGCTTGTCGCAGTTGGCGAAGCCGATGAGGCTATAAATGGTGATCCTCTAGTCGTCAATCTTGTGTGGCGCCGGAGGGTAATCTAGAAGCAGCTGGGCTCGGGCCAGCGCTTCCTCTGCAGTCTTGGGTGGTGGTGGCGACGGCGGCGCGAGGAGTGGGATGTCTCGGACTCCCAAGCTGGATTGGAAGGAGCAACACCCGTCCGGCGATCAGACCTCACTCGCGCCAACATCTTTGGCGTGCATGCTGGTCTCGAGCGCCCCGCGACCCACCAACTTGGCTTTGCTCAGCGAGCACGGGTGCTAGGAGCACCGGGGCATTGTCGACCTTGCACCTCCTGGGAAGGGCGTGGTGTCTGCACGGTCGCCGACGCTTGCGAGGCCTTGTTTTGGACCCGGTGACGACGTGAGTCCCACCGTTGGCGCTGCTCCTCCGCGGCGTCCACTCCACCGCCCGTTTGCTCCTGCGGTGGTGGTAGAATCGATGTAGACGGAGCGGCCACCTCCGAAGGCTTCTTCTTTGGTGGCATGTTGATGAAGGCGTTGATGTAGCACGCGGAGACCGGATCAGATGCTCACGACCTCGACGCCCCTACCGCGCGCGCCAAAGATGTCGTGCGCTCAAGGCACGAGCACCTATGGGGTGGGGGCCCTTCTAGTCCGCAAGGGGCGGAGGGCGACGCAGAGCGGATCGAGGTCGGCCGCTGGGGAAGCGGGCAATTTTACCCAGCCGGAGCTCTCCCGAGAGATAAAACTCCTACCGCTGCTTTGTGTTTGTATTTGTTCTTGCTCGAGGCCGAGGCGTGTGGTGGTGTTGGATGTGTCGAATGAACGAACCCCTTCTACGTGCGCATGGGCCTCCCTTTTATAGTCTCAAGGGGCACCAGCAGTGGCAGCGTGGGAAGAGGGGTAAAAGAGTAAAAACGCAGTTGGTACAAAGGTGTCCCTACCTAACTCGGCGGCAGGGGACAAGGGCATTTAATGCTGTCTGGTCGCCCCAACAAAGGTGAGAAACGACCGTTAGGGACGCCACCGATCGCCACGATGGCCTCCTTGTCGGCTCCGCTTGCCACCTCGCTCCGTATGGCTGCAAATACCGCCACGTGCTCCTGGGATAGCCCTGGGGCGACACGTCGTTGGATGCGCTGGAGCCTGAGTGCATGGTGGCAGCCTTGCTGCGGCAAGTGCCTCGCCGCGGCCCTTCCCTTGTCGCGCCGGCAAGCTTGTCGGTCGCCGAGCCTTGCCGGGACGCACGGGGCGTCGCGGCAAGTCTTCTGGAAGCGCCTTAGTTGTCCTTCCCGGCAAGCTTCTCTTGCCGGGGTCTCTGTCCTTCCCGGCAAGCTCCTCTTGCCGGGGCCTTGCCTTTTTAGCTGACACTTTGTTCTTGGATGGCAGTAATAGGAAAATGACGGAGGGTCTTGGCGGGCGCCCGGCAAGCCTTGCCGCGGGGTGCTACAACTGCCCGTGCACAAGTTCGGGGTACTAAGGTGCCCCTACTTTAGTACACCGACAAACGGGATCATAGCAAATAATGTATCATTCATCCTTTGGTAAGCATGAAGGTAAATTAAATAATGTATGAGTTGAAGAGTTACTCTCATTATAAGGTAGGCACGGGTAGCTAATCTGTTCTTCCTCCTTTTGTTCTTCGCTCTCCTCCTCATCTTTTTCATCTAATGAGCTCACAATTTCAGCATCTTCTTCTTCCATAGTTTTCTGCAAAATATTACTCTCTTCTTGGATAGCGGAGACTTTCTCAATAAACTAATTAATGTCGGCATTATATCATAATTCTCATAGCAATATTTAAGTATAGCAAAAAAATTAGGTACGTAAACAGCATCATCATAATCTTCATACTTCTCAAACAGAGTTTCAATTTCATAAGCACCGTTAAAAGCAACAAATTCTTCAATTTGTTAAACATCATAGTAATTATAAACACCCTTGGCATAAGAAGATAAAATTCCATTAGACTTAAACTCGCATTGGAAGGGAAGCTGTTTTTTAGGGTCTTCAGAACAACAGGTAAAATCATATATTTCGCATAAATTCAAAGCATAGCAATACAAATTAATAATATGATGCCATAAAAGTTTCCGTTTTTAGATAAGCGGTGTCGCACATAATAAGCATGCTCATTTAATGATTTTCCCTCAACCAAGCTAGTTGGGGTTTCAACACGAGCACATACGGATCAAAGATGATCCAGGTAAAAAGCTTCAGCAGTATGATAGATTTTGGGTGGTTCTTCAACCATTGGTTTAGTAGGTAAAACTAACTTTTTTGGTATTTTGTGTTTCCTACCCATAACAAAAGATAGAAAACAGGAGCACAAAATAAAAACTACTTAGTGATAAAGCAAACAAGCACACACTAGAATATTCACCCCATGTAATTGCTCCCCCGCAACGGTGCCAGAAACAGGTCTTGATAAATAAGAGCGTCAAGCCCAACGAGGAGCTAAAGGCAGAACAAATATTCCCTCATGTTCTATCGACCACCGATACAACTCTATGCACACTTTACCGTTTGCTTTACCTAGAACAAGTATGAAACTATTTTGTAGGTGTGATGCTAGAACTACTTTGCAAGAATAAAACGAGCACTTTGCGAGATAATACAAGTTAGTTGTTTAGTAAATTGCTTTTTGTAACACAATAGAAAGATTTGTCCCTAGGCAGTTGATAACTAAACCCGTAATTATTATTGCCATTTTATATGAGGGAGAGGCATGAGCTAACATACTTTCTCTACTTGGATCATATGCACTTATGATTGGAAGTCTAGCAAGCATCCGCAACTACTAAAGATCATTAAGGTAAAACCCAACCATAGCATTAAGTATCAAGTCCTCTTTACTTCCATACACAACAAGCCACTTACTCGGGTCTATGCTTCTGTCACTCACGCCACCCACCATAAGCGAATCATGAACGTCTTGCAACACCCTACAATGGGGATCCCTCATGTTTGTGCGACACGGAGGGCACCATAGGACAACATCAAAATAAAATATACAACTCATACCAATCACGATCATCAACCAACCCATAGGACAAAACAGGTCTACTCAAACATCATAGGATAACCACATATCATTGGATAATAATATATGGTGTTGAGCACCATGTTTAAGTAGAGAATTGCAGCGGGAATAGAGAGGTTACTCCGCTGCATAGAGGGGGAGAAAGTTGGTTGACGGTAGCAAGATTGTTGATGTAGATCACTATCACGATCCTTGCCCCGTCGGCACTCTGGCGCCACCGGGAGAGAGGGGGAGAGAGCCCCCTCCTTCTTATTCTTCCTTGGCCTCCCCCTAAATGGGAGGAGAGTTTCCCCTCTCGTCAATGGTATTCATGGCGGTGGAGGGGCGAGAGCCCCTCCGAGATTGGATCTCTCTCTCTCTCTCTCTCTCTCTCTCTCTCTCTCTCTCTCTCTCTCTCTCTCTCTCTCTTACCTTCTGTTTTGCGTTCTCTTTCCGGATATAATCTTCCTTGCACCCGAAGTAGAGCCCCAACCGACTTACGGGGTGCCCACAAGGCACCACCATGCACTAGGGGGGAGGTCTCGCCCTAGTGTCTTGTGGAGGCCGTGGGACTGCGTTTGCGTTGATTCCACCTGCCAAAAATCACATACATTCCAAAATAATTCTCCGTAAATTTTTATCACGTTTGGACTTCGTTTGATATGGATATTCTGTGAAACAAAAAACATGCAACAAACAGGAACTGGCACTAGGCACTGGATCAATATGTTTTTCCAATAAATCATATAAAATGTTGCCACAAGTATGTGAAACTTGTATAATAGGCATGGAACAATAAAAAATTATAGATACAACCACTACTAGGGAAAACCCTAGTAGTAGCACGGGTTTTGAGGCTATCAGCAGCGCGGGCAGCCGCTCTACCAATAAGGCGCTACAGCTAACTGTTAGTAGTAACGCGCGCTACTACTATGGACTATATCAGCAGCGCATTTCCTTAGCGCGCTACTATTAATTAGATGTAGCAATTTCCTGGACCCGCGCTACTGCTATATCTTCCATCATTTCCCACCCGCTTCCTACCCCGTTTCAGCTTCAATAAACTGCAATTTCCAGATACTAGGTACTAGTAGATATCAATTTCATAAAGCATTATAGGTACTAGGTAGTACTCCCTCGGTTCCAAATTACTCGTCGTGGTTTTAGTTCAAATTTGAACTAAAACCACGACAAGTAATTTGGAACGGAGGGAGTACTAGATAGCAATTTCATATATACTGAACATGCATCCTCAAGCAGTACAAGGTGATCATCATATGTAGTTCTAGATGATATCGACAACGATCATCATATGTAGTTCTACATGATATCAACGACGATCATCATATGTAGTTCTAGATGATAGAGCCACACACACATATGTAGTTCTAGATGATATCGACGATGATCATCATCCTCAAGCCTGGGCGGTGGGTGTTCCTGATGGTAAGTAGGATGGCATGTCCAACACGAAGATTCTTGCCAACAAGGAATCTCTTCCACCCAACCGAGTTTAAGTGTATGTGACCGTCTGTGTCCATGCGGTAAGTACAGGTGGTGATGGAGCCCCTTGCGGTAAGGCATAGTCCAGCTGAGCCTTCTTCATCAGGCTCGATACCACAACTCACACATAGGTTCTTTGGCAATTTCTGAATAAGAAAAACATATGAATTAATAAATAGCCTCGCACATACTCTTGCAAATATATTTCTATTAAGTCTAGATTTCTACACTATGAAAAGACACAGTACTATGCAGTTGTACCAACTAATCATGATTTCTACTAATAAGTATATATGGATTATCTACACTATTGATAGTTCCTTGGATTCTACACTAATAAGCATGTGATCAGACTCTACACTAAAGCATATCATCGACTAGATTCCACAAAGCATTTGTAAGTATAACAATGGAGCACATATATATCATCAAATTACTTCAGTTAGTACGTATAACATACCATTTCATGCCGATCGACCATGGTACTTGTCAGGCGGGTCACGAATGGCACCCCGACAAAATCATCACGTGGCGGAATTATGTCCCATAGGTTGCACACCTCCTCCTCGCTCAGCCTCATTCTTTGAGCTACGATGGCTTCACGAAGTGGGTTCTCATCATCTTCATCGAGTGGGTCCTCATTATCTTCATCATCTTTGTCATCTTTATCATCTTCGTCATCTTCGTCATCTTCCACCAGGTTGAGATAAATGACAGCCAGCTTGGGTCTTTCTGCTCTGAAGGAGAAGCTGATCAACTCACCACCAGTAAGACGCATATGTGCAAGGAAACGGGCCCATCCATCTCCTCCAATCTGCGACATATTGCGTCCTTTCTCGACCTCCATAGTGTACGGCCCCCCAAGAGCCTCAAATGCCACAGTGTCTCCTGTCAGCTTGTTGAATTCCAACCTCACATTGCATGGGACGATCTGTGTAAAAAAGCAAAATGACACAATGCAGTAATGCCAACACTAAAAATAAAATAGTTGTTACATTTCATCTAATTTCTTACAGCCGCATGATGAAAACTTCATTTGGAAGTAGATGCTTGAACAACTTGCCGGTTGCAAGGCTGTTTGGCGCTTGACTTGCACAATCGACATAGTGGTGGTGGTGGTGGCGCCATTTTCCTAAAAAAACAAGTGGCAAATTCAACTAAATTGGCACCTACATTTTGCCAAAAAAATAAATTATTACAAAAAACAAAAGCATCTACCTATCCATCTACAGAAAAAATAACAATAAAATGGTGTATACTAAATCAACTAAATCAACTAGCCTACTAAATCCACTAGCATACTAAATCAACTTAATCAAAATGTTCTAAATCAACTAAATCAACTAGCCTACTAAATCAACTAGCATACTAAATCAACTAAATCAAAATGTTCTAAATCAACTAAATCAACTAGCCTACTAAATCAAAATGTAGCAGGGAGGAGGGGTTGTGGATGGAGGAGGGAGGAGGGAGAAGGAGGGGCGACTCGAGGAGGGAGAAGAGAGTAGGATGGAGGAGGAAGATGGAGCGAGGAGGGGTCGGCCGGCGGTGAGTGGAGAGAGGACGGAGGAGGAAGGCGGAGCAAGGAGGGGCCGGCCAGTGGCGACACTGGAGGAAGGACGAAGGAGGATGCCGGTACCGAGTCCAGCGAGGAGGAGGAGGTGACGGCGGCGCAGATCAAAGGAGGGGCGACGGGGGAGGACCGGCGTGGGTGAGGGGGAGATCGAGTGAGTGTGAGTGTGGATCGGATAGATCTAGAGGGGAGGAGATGGAATGGCTTAGCAGTAGTGCACTATAGCAAAAGGCGCTACTGCTAAATGACCTAGCAGTTGCACCTTTCAAAAATAACGCGCTACTGTTATGTGTCAGCATGTAAAAAAGGACATAAAAAATACATTGATCATCAATGATCTTTTTGTGTACAATCTAATTTGTCAATATGAGTCCTCACCAGTTTAGGAACTAGTGAAGACTCATATTGCAGCCACAAATTCTACACATAGAGTTCAATGAAGACCAAGTGCTTGTGAAAGTTTGAGAAGTAACATATTTAAGGTGGTACAAACTCCCTTCACGGAGCGACGTGGGACTAAATTTTTTAGTTACTTAGCAGTAGCGGTTATCGTGAAAATGCGCTTCTGCTATGACCCTTAGCAGTAGCGCTCTTCATATCAACGCGTTGCTGCTAGAATTAGCCTCGCGGTGGCGTTGTGGCAATTATAGCAGTAGCGCGCCTTCCACCGGGCGCGCTACTGATACATTTATTTCAGCAGCGTGTTTTGCATGCACGCGCTGCTGCTAGTTAGCAGCAGCGCCTTATTTTGAAGCGTGCTGCTGGTAAGATTCTGTGTATAGGTTTTTCCCTAGTAGTGAACAGAGACGTATCAGGATCTGTTCATCCACAGCCGACCAACCGGTGGACTCACCACACATCTCGACTCATTCTACGTACTGCGCGTGCGGCAACAAAAATCACTATTCATTGATAGGCAATCCAACACACCGGGTGACTATGTGTCGAATGGGGGCTCAATCAGGTTCAGTAAGCAGCTGTAGCGATTGATTGCTCAAGTTCAGTTAGCAGCACCAGCGAAAGAAACACTCGGGTTCAGATAACAGCAAAGGGATCGATCGGCTTCAATACATAGTGGGATCGATCGATCCCTCAGATTCAGTAAGCGAACGCCTCGCTCGGGTTCTGTTAGCGAGCGCCTCGTACAATCGCACGTATGAGAGAAACACGCAAACCATTGCATCGCTCGGCTCCGGCCACCCACCATAACCAGGAACTCCCAGAAAATTTCCTCGCCCTTGCTTCTACCATGATTTTTTACGTCATGGACGGCCCAAAGAATATCATGTAGGTGCATCTCCGGTTGGCCCAGGACGAAAAGCCCATTTTCTGTCATGATTTTTTGTCATAGAAGTAGGAGGCCACCACATCTATGATGATACCTGTTTTTGTCACAATTATTGTCATAGAAGTGTCATAGTCATGACAGAAAAAGTTTTCGTTTGGGCCATAATGTCACATTGTATATTTTTTTGTAGTGATGGTTGTAGAAATCTTCATGTTACTCAATTACCTTTATTGATGTTCAAATTATTAATGCTTCATTCTTTTTATTTGCATATGCTAGATATTGCTTATCTTGATAATTTGTTTTCCTGTAAAATGCCTATGCATAGGAAGAGGGTAAATGTGTTTGTTATATGCTATACGATGCTCTCTTTGTGCTTTAGTTCCTATCATTCAAGCGCTTCAGTTCCTATCATTTATGTGAGCATCATTGAAATCTCAAAGCCTATCGTAATGGCTATAAAGGAAGAGCTTGTTGGGCGACAACCCAATACTCTTTTTATTTTCTGTTTTAGTGTGTTGACACTATTGTGCTACTGTTCTAATTGTGTTTTTACGTTTTAATTAGTGTTTGTGCCAAGTAAAGCCTTTGGGATGATTTGGTTGATAGTTGACTTGATTCTGTGAAAAAACAGAAACCTTTGCGCTCACTCCAGGAATTTTTAAAATCACTAGAACATGCTTTCAATCTGAATTTTTTACACATGATTGATATACAAATTTTCCATGTTTTCCTAATTTTTCAGAATTTTTAGAGTTCCAGAAGTGTTGTGTTTGTTCAGATCACTACAGACTATTCTATTTTAGACAGATTCTGTTTTCTATTGCATACTTCGCTTGTTTTGATGATGCTATGATTATATCGAGGGGTATAAGTCATGGAGAAGTTAGAATACTGCAGTTATTATGCAATATTAAAATATGAATGGTTCGTACAATACCTAAAGTTTACGATTTGTCTATCATACAAACAGATCTCGCGAGGTTTTTGTTGAGTTTTGTGTGCTGAAGTTTTCAAGTTTTGGGTGAGATCACGATTGATGAAGGAGTAAGGAGAGGCAATACCCTAAGCTTGGGCATGCCCAAGGAACCCCCAAGGTAATATTCAAGGAAGACCCAAGCGTCTAAGCTTGGGGATGCGCCAGAAGGCATCTCACAAGGTTTTTGTTGAGTTTTATGTGCTGAAGTTTTCAAGTTTTGGGTGAGATCACGGTGGATGAAGGAGTAAGGAGCGGAAAGACCCTAAGCTTGGGGATGCCCAAGGAAACCCAAGGTAATGTTCAAGGAAGACCCAAGCATCTAAGCTTGGGGATGCCCCGGAAGGCATCCCCTCTTTCGCCTACAATCTATCGGTATGTTACCTGGAGCTATATTTTTATTCATCACATGATATGAGTTTTGCTTGGAGCGTCCTGTGCCATATTAGGTTTTGCTTGTTTTGTTTTTGCCACAATCATTGTTTGCTGGACACACCTTTTTAGAGGTACACACATTATTCGTGATCTGTTTGAATACTCTATGTGCTTCACTTATATCTTTTGAGCTAGGCAGTTGCTCTAGTACTTCACTTATATCTTTTAGAGCATGGCGGTGGTTATATTTTACAGAAATAGTTGCACTCCCATGCTTCAGTTAAATATTTTTGAAAGTCTAATAAATAGTAACTGCAATTTTCATGGGTTATATGATTAGTCCATAAAGGATCGCTATTCAAGAGGGATATAATAAAAACTTTCCTATAGATCACTGAATATGAAATGTTTGATTCCTTGCAATAGTTTTGCGATATTAAGACGGTAATATGTGGGGGTATTAGTGGATGATTGTAGCTTAGTAAAAATATTGATGTTAAGGTTTGTGATTCCCGAAGCATGCACGTATAATCTCGAGTTTTGCAATCAAGTTGGAGCATGATTTATTATTGAGTGTCTACCTTATGAGTGGCGGTCGGGGACAAGCGATGGTCTTTTCCGACCAATCTACCCCCCTAGGGGGCAAGTTGGATGCATGATCCAACATATCTATAAAATTTTTTATGGTTCCATGCTATTATATTATCTGTTTTGGATGTTTTACATGCATTAATATGCTATTTTACATTATTTTTGGGACTAACTTATTAACCTAGAGCCCAGTGCCAGTTTCTATTTTTTCCTTGTTTTTGACTTGTTCAAAAAGGAATATCAAACGGAGTCCAGACAGAATAAAACTTTATGATGATTTTTCTTGGACCAGAGGACACCTACGTGACTTGGAAAGAGGGCCAGAAGAGTCCCGAGGAGGCCACAAGCCTTTAGGGCATGCCCCTGGCTTGTGGGCCCCTCAAGAGTCCTCTAACCCTAGTTCCACCTCTATATATTCTCAAATATTCCCCAAACATCAGAAGCGTCCACAAAAATACTTTGCCACTGCCGCAAGCTTCTGTTCTCGTGATATCTCATCTTGGGGCCTTTTCTGACGATCTGTCGGACGGGGATTCTATCATGGAGGGCCTCTATATCAACCTTGCTGCCCTACCGATGATGTGTGAGTAGTTTACCACATACCTACTAGTCCATAGCTAGTAGCTAGATGGCTTCTTCTCTCTCTTTGATCTTCAATACCATGTTCTCCTTGATGTTCTTGGAGTTCTATCCGATGTAATCTTCTTTTGCAGTTTGTTTGTTGAGAACCAATGAATTGTGGGTTTATGATTAGATTATCCATGCACATTATTGGAGTCTCCTCTAAACTCTTTTATGCATGATTTAAATACTTTGTATTTCTCTTTGATCTATTGATTTGTTTTGGCCAACTAGATTGATCTATCTTGCAATGGGAGAGGTACTTTGTGATGGGTTCAATCTTGTGGTGTCCTCACCCAGTGACATAGCAGGGGTAGCGAGGCATGTATTGTATTGTTGCCATTAAGGATAAAAAGATCGGGTCTACATCATATTGCTTGAGTTTGTCCCTCTACATCATGTCATCTTGCTTAAGGCGTTACTCCGTTCTTATGAACTTAATACACTAGATGCATGCTGGATAGCGATCGATGTGTGGAGTAATAGTAGTAGATGTAGGCAGGAGTCGGTCTACTTGTCATGGACGTGATGCCTATATTCATGATCATTGCCTTAGATATTGTCATAACTATGCGCTTTTCTATCAATTGCTCAACAGTAATTTGTTTACCCACCGTATGCTTTACTCAAGAGAGAAGCCTCTAGTGAAACCTATGGCTCCCGGGTCTATTTTCCATCATATATTTTCAGATCTATAAAACCAAAACCCAAAAATATCTTGCTGCAATTTATTTACTTTTACTTTAGTTTGCTCTTTTGTTTATCTTTTATACCTATCTCTATTAGATCTCACTCTTATTCGAGACTGTGAAGGGATTGACAACCCCTTTTCCGCGTTGAGTGCAAGTGTTTGTTAGTTTGTGCATGTGCATATATTGGTGACTTGCTTGTGCCTCCTAATGGATTGATACTTTGATTCTTAACTGAGGGAAATATTTATCTCTACTTTACTGCATCACCCTTTCCTCTTCAAGGGAAAAATCAATGCAAGCTCAAGAAGTAGCAATGCACACCCACTTAGTTTCCATTGAACTTTCGTACACTTATTGCTCTTAGTGCATCTGTTGCATGGCAATCCCTACTCCTTGTTTTGATATCGATTGATGGGCATCTCCATAGCCTATTGATTTGTTGCATCAATGCGAGACTTTCTTGCTTTTTTTTTCTTCTCCTTATTGATCTCTATCACCTCATTCTATTCCACCTATAGTGTTATATCCATGGCTCACACTCATGTATTGCGTGGGGTTGAAAATGCTGAAGCGCGTTAAAAGTATGATCCAATTGCTTGGCTTGTCATCAGGGTAGTTCATGATTAATATTTTGTGTTAGGAAGACTAAGCACGATGGGCTATATGATTTTGAAGGGTAGCATTCTTTATTTTGAAAGGCATGATTGTTTGTTGGTATGCCTGAGTATTGATGTCTTTATATCAAATTATAGACTATTGCCTTGATTCAATCGTATCTCAATATTCATACCGTGAAAAGATTACATGATTAAATATATTTTAGGTAGCATTTCACATCAAAAATTCTATTTTTTATCATTTACCTACTTGAGGATGAGCAGGAATTAAGCTTGGGGATGTTGATATGTCTCCAACGTATCTATAATTTTTTATTCTTTCATGCTATTATATAATCAATCTTGGATACTTGATATGCATTTTATACTATTTTATATCATTTTTGGGAACTAACCTATTAACCCAGTGCCTAGTGCCAGTTGTTGTTTCTGCTTGTTTTTGGTTTTCCAGAAAATCAGTACCAATGGAGTCTAAACGCTACGAAACTTTTTGATGATTTGTTCTCTGGACATAAGAGACCCTAGAAGCTTCGGAAGGAGTCTAGACGACGAACGAGGAGATGGCAAGGTAATAGGGCGCGCCTAGGGGGCCCACCCTGTTACCTTGTGGACCCCACGAGGCTCCGTCTGACCAAGTTCCACTTTGATAATTTTTCAAATATTGGGAAACCCCCAGAGAGCCACCCAAAACACTTTTTCCGCTGCCACAAGCTTATGTTCTTCCGTGATACCATCTGGAAGCCTTTTCCGGCACTCTGTCGGAGGGGGAATTGGTCACGAAGGGCTTCTACATCATCCTTTCCGCCCTCCGATGATGCATGAGTATTTCACCACAGACCTATGGGTCCATAGCTAGTAGCTAGGTGGCTTCTTATCTCTCTCTAATCTTTAATACAATGTTCACCTCGATCTTCTTGGAGTTTTATCCGATGTAATCTTATTTTATGGTATGTTTGTTGGAATCCGATGAATTGTGGGTTATGATATGAATACTCCTTGAAAGTAATTGAGTCTTTTCTTAACTTTATTATGTATGATTGTTATAGCTTTGTATTTGTCTCTGATCTATCCGTTTGGTTCGGTCAACTAGATTGATTTATCTTCAATGGGATAGGTGCTTCGTTATTGGTTCAATCTTGCGGTGCTCTATATCTTAGTGACAGAAAGGGACAAGACACTTATTTGTATTGTTGCCATTAAGGGTAAAACGATGGGGTTTATTCATATTGATTGGGTTTACTTTGTCTATATAATGTCATCTTGCTTAAGGTGTTACTCAATTTGTCATGAACTTGATACCATAGATGCATGCTGGATAACGAACGATTGGTGGAGTAATAGTAGTAGACACAGGCCGGAGTTGGTCTACTTGTCTCGGACGTAATGCATGTGTACATGATCATTGTCGTGAATATCGTCATAACTAAGTGATTTTCTGTCAACTGTCCAACAGTAATTTGTTTACCCACCGTATGCTATGTGTTCGAAGAGGGATGTCTCTAGTGAAAACTACGCCCCTCGGTCTACTTTAATCACATTATAAAAAGAAAAATTCCTTAGCAAGTAACGAGTTCAAGGGGATTGACAACCCTCTTATCACATTGGGTGCAAGTATTTGCTTTTATGTGTGCAGGTGTTATTCATGAGGCTTTACGTGATTCTCCTACTTGTTCAATAACCTTGGTTCTTAGTGAGGGAAATAATTATCTCTACTATATTGCATCTCCTCTCCTCTTTGGGAATATCCCAACGCAACTCACAAGTAGCAGTCGTCGACAACTGACGACGCCATGGCAACAAGGATCACCATAATGGTCGTGCAACAGCTGTAGGTGCCCCTACTGGTGGTGTTAAATGAAGGCGTGATAATCTTGATTGACCCCATGATGGTGGTTTGCATGGAGGAGAATCTCGTGGGTGAGGCCATGGCCATGTGGGTTTGCCACTGATCATCGGCCACGGGCTGCACATGATAGTGATGACATCTCCCACGAACATCTCTCCAGGCATGGTGATGAAGATGAATTCATGGGGGATTATGAGCCGTACTATGTGATATCGTCTTTGATGAAGAAGATGTACGAGGGTAAAAGTCAAACTAAAAAGGATAGATCTAGCAACAAGTGTACAGATCCTACCGCGTAAACCTGGCTCTCATACCAGATGATCTGACACCGTCTTTGAAGAAGAAGATATACAAGGGGAGGTATGATATTCACAGCGTAGGATCGATGAAAGGACGGGTATGAGTAGTTGTAAGTAGCCGAAAAACAGAAAATAAGATATTATGACCCGATAAGGAGGATGCTAATCTTAGCCTGCAATCCAAACATTCACCGATCCACAACCAACAATACTGCCCCACACAACCACACTCAAGTCGTGGAGCATGGGATAGGTGCAATCTATAAGGGAAACCATGAAGTCTAACCCACACAACACGATCTAGTCATGGAGCACAGATTAGGAGTGACTTCTCCAGAAATCATGAGAAAAAGGATAACAAGAGCTCTCTAATCTCAGGAGGATTCTATGTCTTTGGTTTTTGATAGCAAGGGCAAAAGTCCCAATGAAGGGAAGAGCTAGCCTATTTATAATAGGGACAATCTCTCTGGATAGGTGTAAAAGTAAACTAGCTTTGGAAACAAACTTCGCGTGAAACAAAACCAGCTTCGGTAATTAATGATGTACCTTCTAGAGTTCTCCCATGTGGTGAGTGGATGGATGTCCCCGATGAAACATTATTCGCTGGAGTTGAAACAATGTTTCTTCAGCATCAAACTCGAGTTCTGGAAACCTTTCACAAGTTGGGGTAGCTAAACACGTCCAAAACATTGTTTTGCCAGAATGAGAACATAGTTTATTCAGGAGACAACTTATTTCTTCATGAACTCCCAAGTTTGTTTCTTTGTTATAAAACACTTTTGTGTGCAGATTGAAATGTGGTTGGTCTTCTCTGATATTTGACCTAAGCTCAACCAACAACAAAGGAGGTGAAGGCACAACCATGTTTTCAAGGTCATATGGTAAACTCAAGTTAGCATTCACGTGATCATGTATTTGCTTCGCATGACTTCTTATGATTGGACTGATGATTTGGTGTCAAAGGTTGGGATGTCCTCATCACAAAGTGATGCAGTTATGGTATAAATATAGCATAAAACAAGAAAAAATTATTGATAGGTTTGAGACATATCATGGGCCCAGTCACCCAAGGGAACTAGGCGCCTAGTGCCCTTGGGCACCCCCTTGTCCCAACCCTAGGTCTTATTAGTCCTCATGTTACACATATACCTATAGTATTTTGTATATATTTTTAGGATGAATCTCTGCAGAAATATATAGCGTCCAAGAGATTATGTTGAAAACACCGTCACTCCTTATTAGTTTTTGTCCATTACAACAAGTTTCGAGAGCAAAAGCAATGCAAAAGTGTTCAAACAAATATATATGTTTAAGACTTATCACACGTCACCAGCATGTGGACCCACATGTCTACAACCATGCCTGGATCGTTGACCCCAACAACACCTAGCTAATGATAGTGACAATACAATTGTCACCAAAAGGTGACAATGTGACAAATTATCATGTATACTTTGATAATAGGGCCCATCATATATCCACATGTTCAATAATGACATGAGGATTGCCACAAAATGAATGATATTCAATGATATCTCCCCAAATACTGTCACCGAGAGCAATCTATGACATAACTTCTATGATAATCTTAGCAGCAGTCCAAAACCGTCACCAACATCAAAATCAGTGACAGATTTTGATATTAGGTGAAAAAATGGGTTTGTCATTAAATACCAGATCGTTGTAGTGAGGACATCGTCTATAAAAATGTAGAGTACCACACAGCCTCCCAAAGTGTCCATATAGCTTAGTAGTGTGGGCCCCTCATGGCTCACCTTGGACCCATCTTTCATGGTTGGTTTCCTCAGAAAACTTTAAGCACCAACATATCATATACATTTATAACATTTCAAAGATCATGCCCCAATGATATCTAAGTCAAGGCACCCGCATATTGTCCTTGTCCGACCAGATACTCCTACTCACCCATACTTACCCCCCTCGTTCCCACATATTTGCACAAAAATAACAAACACAATGGGATTTGCACATCCACATTTTACCCCCAAACTATAGTATATAAGACGCACACACGTTTAGAAATTAACCTTGATCACTAAATAGTCAAAAGCATACAAGTCATGTGATTAAAGGTTATACTATTCGAAACTTTGCTTGAATACAAATTTAGTGGTATGATTTTGGTGGCACATAACCCACATTCGCTGGCAATTGATGGTCGCTCTTGATTCCCGAACTACACATGGGCCTTAAAAACTAGAATTTGGTAGGTAAAGGGAGGGAAGTAGTGATTTATAGGAAATTAAGGGGACAATCCAACATATCATCTTAAGAATATCAATATACTTTGAAAGTGATGGCTACATAATGTGCTCATATGTAACACTTCTTAATGAAATAAAGTGTTTTTTCCTTGTAAAAAATACATGAAAAAATGCCATGGGGAGTATATATCTACATCATAGAGGAGGGCCCCTTCCTTCTCCGTGTCACTCCTAAAAGTCTAGAAGATATGTGAAAAAGGTGAAGAGAACTAAGAAGAACGCTAATATGATAAGGTAACGTATGAAGACCAATAATTGCAAAAGGCGTTTCAGACCTAAAACAAGAAAATCATAATAGTTTGATCAAACCCCTTTTGCACAATACACTAGACATTATATTTATGACCGTCTTTTGCGGAAACGATATGTATCAAACTATGTCCAACTTTAGAAGGAAATTGAAGCAACAAGTTGAAACTGAACTATGTACCGTAGAACACGGTTGCTTTATCCAGTTGACCAAGACTAGCAACTCCTTGGCTAGTATTTTATGCATGAAATAAATACCCATTTGATTTAGATTTAATGATCTTGATAACCATGAATTAACTCGTTTCTTCATAAAATTAATCGTTCGCTCCACTACCATGTATTTCAGTTCTCCTATAAATACAACACCCTCGGTTCTTCCTACTCCACACAACCATTTGAGATACAACCATACAGTCGATCTATCACCTCACCATCGCAACCTTGTCAAATCTAGGTAGGTCCTATTCTTTTAGAAAATCTTGGCAGGTCCTTGCTCCATCTTCTTCCCAACCATGCCAGTGTTCATGGCCATTTATTTGTTGATCACTGCCACCACTTGTTTGGCAATTTATTTATTTTAGATCTGAATGAACCATGAGTTATGTTCATGCTCGTCATGTTTATGCGCATTTTTTATTTCCATATCGCATCGAAACAAAAAATTATAGTTAAAAATCTCATAATTATCAAATTTACATGATGAATTCAGTATATGTTATAGATGTGAATTTTCATATAAATGAGTAAATTGTCGTTGAACATATATGGATCCAGCCAAGTCATTTTGAAATGTTTGGGATTTGGTCATGCTCTTTCAGGAACATGCGATGTAGTAAAATTGTTTTCAAAGCACATGGGTCTGCTCTAATCTTCATCTAGATCTTGTCAAATCCTTTTTGAAACAATTGCATGTGTAAAACTTTGGAATCATGGTAATGCAGTCAAAAAATTTCCAAATAAATATATATTTTCTCAATGTTTTTCGCAGACATGTGATATTTTCAAATCCTTTTGAGAGAACCTTGCTAGAGCATTGTGTTTTTTTCTATAGAAACAACATAACCTAGTGATTTTCCATTTAAAGCATGTTTATCTTGTCAAAACCTATCGAACAGAGCAAATTCTGGTCAGACCTTTTCGAGGATAATTGTATCTAGTCAAATCCCATTAAAATAGTTAAAGTAGTCGAACTTCTTTGGAAGCATATTTATCTATTGACTTCCTTCCACATTCATACAAACCTGGAAATTAAAGTAAAAGGAATCAAAGTGTTTCTTTTACTAAAAATGAATCAAAGAGTTGAAATCGGAATTTGTATTATAGAACACAGTTGGTTGCATCCAGTTGGGTGAGACTAACAACTCTTCGAATCTTTTTATGGGCATATGGAATGGAATACCCATTCGGTTCATATCTTATGACCTTGATCATCATTCAGTGTACTAACCCTTTTCCTCACATAATTACTCGCTCTCTCATATCATGTATTTCAGATCTCGTATTAATATATCACCATCGGTTCTTCTTGCTCCACGCAGGCATTCGGAATACAACCACCCCATCAATCTATTGCCTCGCTATCGCAACCTCGTCAGAACTCGGTATGCCCTCACTCCATCTTCTTCCCAACCATGCCATTGTTTATTTCCCTGCAGTTCGTTTATTGGTTCCACCACTTTTGTGGTGACTACATTGTTTAGATCTGAATGAACCATGGGTGATGTTCACGCTCGTACGTTTCCTAGTTCTATTATTATTATTATTATTGAATTCTCTATCGCAACAAACATAAAAAGTATTTTTAACATTTCTCTTAATTATTATATTTACATGATGGACTAAATACATGTGATAAAGGCGAATTTTCATATGAATGAGTCAAATATTTTCAAAAACATATGGATCTAGTTAAGTCATTTTGAAACATTTGGATCTGGTCATAAGCTTTCTAGAACATGCGATGTGGTCAAATTGTTTTTGAAACACATGGATCTGGTAAAATCCATTTGAGAACAAGAATCTTGTCAAATCCTTCATCTAGATTTGCCCCTTTTAAACCATATATTTTTTAAACATGTTAGTATATTACAAAATAATAATTAAACAGTAGATCTGGTCAAATCCTTTTTTAATAGTACAAATCATATTCTTTAGTAAAGAGTTGAATATAGTGAAAATCCAATGAAAGCATGTTTATCTTGTCAAAACCTGTCGAAAACATATGATCCTAGTCAGATCTTTTCGAGTACAATTGGATCTAGTCAAATTCCACTAAAACAAACATGGTGAAATCTGTCTTGTTAAGAAATATGATAGAAGCATATTGATCGTATGAATTTTTTCCATATACATACAAACATGGTGAAATATCTTTGTTAACATATTAGTGTGGTATTTATTTGTGAAATACACGCTAGCCCGGTCAAAGAAAAGCATGCTAGCTAATTTATGGCGTTGGTAACCGAAATATGCATTGTAGAACACGTTTGGTCGTATCTAATTGACTAGGACTAGCAACTCTCCAGCTCATTTTGGATGTATGTAATAGAATACCCATTCAATTCATATTCAATGATCTTGTTCAACATGTAATGTCTTAAATATTATTCTCATATCATTAATAGTTCAATCCATTGTCACCTATTTTTCCTAAGCCTTAATTCTTCCAACTCCACCCTACCAATCGAGATACAACCATCTCGCGACCTATCTCCTCACCATATTAACCTAGTCACATCTCGGTATGTCCTTGCTCCATCTTCGTCCGAACCATTCAACTCTTCATGCCTAGGTTGTTTGTTTATTTACATGGCCATTTGTTTAGTGATTACTTTTATCAGATTCGAATGAGCCATGAGTGACATATATGCTTGTATTGTTTCCTGACTATAATGCTTTTCCTATTCATTTATGCATCCCCACGAATTATAAAAGGTATATAGTTCAACCCTTTTCCATAGTTACCAGATTTTACACAATGATGTTTACCTTGATTGAAGTGATAAGTCATGATCATTTATTTGTACTATCTTTATACACTATTGTCAAGAATATTACACATAGATGACAATACGTATTCACACCTAGCATGATCCAAATAATTGTTGCCATGACAATATAGTTGTTAATTCCCGTATAACTTAGTCAAGCCTTTTCTGAAAACATATGGATTTGGTCCAGCCGCTTTGAAATGTTATGGTTATTGATATACTTTAAAAAGCATACAATGTGGTCAAAGTGTTTTCAAAACACATGGATCTAGTCAAATCCCAGTTTAGAGCAAGGATATTGTCAAATCCTTCATCTTGATCTGGCCAAACCCTTTCAAAATGTTTGCATGTGGAAAAAGATCCATTGAAAACATGACAATTTAGTCAAAACCGTTCAAAAGTATAGATCTGGTAAAAAAATTGAAAACATATAAATATGATCAAATCCTTTTTTAGCATATAATAATATTGTCAAATCATAAAAAACTTCAGAACGGACATTTAGTGAAATTCCTTTGGAACATGTTAATCTTGTCAAAACACCGTCGAAAAAGTTCAATTCTTGCGGGAACATTTTTAGGACAACTGCATCCGGTCAAATCTCATTAAAACGATTAAATTAGTTGTAACCTTTTAAAAACATATTGATGTGGTGAAACCCTTCCATAGACAAACCAACCAGGCGAAATCCTTTGGTTAACATATGAATCTGGTCAAGTTTTTTGAAGCACATACCAGTCTGGTCAAAGCAATGCATGCTATGTGTAATTTATTATTGGCTTTGCTAGCCAGTTGGCATGTGGTGGTAGGGAGGGGAGGGGAAACGGCTTTGGGTTAGGTCCATGTGCACAGTGAAAAACAGACAACAGCAAAAGAAGAAGAAAAATATACACAGGGGGCGGATAAAGCCAAAAGCAGAGGAGGTCACAAAGTAAATATAATAAGTGCCCTGGGGGGGTCAAATAATGTAGACCCTTACCAATGCAGCCCTGACGCGCCTCACTTACCTGTCCTGCCCGTTTTTAATCCCCCCGGCAAACCAAATTTAATCCCTTTTCCTTTTCTCAAAAGATTACGTGAGAGCGGGGGAGTTTAGACAGAAAAGCAAAAGAAGAAGAAGAAAAAAAAAGAAACGAAATTGGGAGGAGAGCTCGTGAGGGCTCCCAAATTACGTAGGAGATAAGCGAAATCCCCAAATTTCTCGCCCCCTCTCCTCCCCGTCCGCAGTCGTTTGAGCGGCCTGCGAGCGAGCGAGCGAGCGCCCCCGAGCTCCGTCTTCCCCGCGCGCGCGTGCGAGCGTGCAGCCGAGAGCTTCGCTTTGCTGCTGCTTTTGTGTTTCCCGACTGATTATTTTCTTGTCTTTTGTCCGTATTTTCCCGGTATTATCCTGATTTGCGGTGGTTTCTCGGTGATTTTGCCGCGCCCTCGCTCGGGCGGGGGATCTGTAATTTCTGCGCCTGGTCTGCCAAATCCTCTCGCCGGGGCTTGGATTACCAACCGCCCCGCATTATTTTTCCATTTCGTTCTGGTTTACCGTTTCTTGCTCCCGGTTTCTTTTCGTTTTTTCCTCATTTTTCCCGTCATTTGCGGCCTCGTCCCACTCGTCCCAAGATACTGCGAGCTCTGTTCGTCGTCAAAGATTTCGAGCTCTGTGCGCGCGGCGTGGGGTTTATGGTTTTCTTATAGCTGCTGCCGAGCTTGCTTGTTCTGCTTCTGGGTAGGAGCTTCGCTTCTGCTTTTTTTGAGGAATGATGGAGGTGAGGGCGTCGCAGGAGCAGCAGGGAGGGATGGCCGGGAGGGAGCCGTTCGGACTGCCCAACAGCCCGCCCACGCCGCAGTCCTCCGGCCCCGTGCCCAACATGCGCATGACCTACGGCGAGGACGGCAACGCCTACTTCCTTAAGCCGGGCTCAGCTCCGCCGGCGGCGGAGGCGTACCAGCCAGGGGGAGCCGCTGGCCTCAACATGCCGGCTGGCCCCGACGCGGCTGCTGCGGGGGGCAATGGCGGGCCGGCGTTCGAGCTCAACATGGAGGAGGAGGCCGCCAAGAAGCGCGGCCGCGCAATGAAGTACGGCGACGACGGCTCCACGTCGCTGGCATTGGTGCCCGTGCCCATGCCCGAGGAGCCTACTGCAGTGGCGCCCGGTGATTCCGGGGCTTTCCCGGCGCCGGCCGTCAAACCGGCGGCGGGCGGCGTGCTGGCGGTGCCGCCGGTGGGGATGAAGAAGCGGGGTCGCCCAAAGGGCTCCACCAACAAGGTGAAGAAGCAGGACAAGGTCATGTCTGCGCTTGCTTTCATTGGTAAATCTCTCTGAACTTCTCCATTTTTCTGTTATTATTACGGTTTTAATTACTTTTGTGAAGCAATTAGAGCAATTATTTACCTGCTCTTTATTTAATTTAATTACCTGTTTAGATATTCGAAATTTACTGCCTAGCCTCTGGACATACTGAGAGTAGCTTTGACTAGATCTGGGGTGTTGTACTGCGTGCAGACTGCAGGTGGAAATTACTGCTGTACCCCTCTTGCTTTTCAAACTGTAGCCTCTTTACTGTAAATGTCGTACAGCCAAGCTTAATTGAATAATTGCTGTGATTTTTGAAATAATGTGTAGCTACTAGCTAGGGATCCCTCTTGCCTGACAGTTCCATCACCCAGCTGAAATTTAACTTTTGAACTCAAGCCTTACATGTCTGTTTGACTGAAGTTTAAAATGTGTCTCACTGCTTCTTCTGAGATCTACACAGGTGTTTGATCATGTTCTTGGTGAAACTGTATTTTGCAGGGACTGCAGGAGCGGGCTTTACTCCACATGTCATTGCTGTTCAAGCTGGAGAGGTAGTAAAGATTCCTCCTCAATCCTATATTCACATTGTAGCAGTGTCTCTTATAATATGAAATTTCGCATGTCATCTTCAGCACATACCAAAAGCTGTGCATTTTCACATTGTAACTACAAATTGTCCACTGCACTTGTGAATAACTTTGAGTGCTGTATTGCAGGATGTGGCTGCAAAGATCCTGTCATTTGCGCAGCATGGAGTTCGCGCAGTTGTTGTTCTTTCAGCAAATGGCGCCATTTCAAACGTGACCCTTCGGCAATCTGCCACTTCAGGTGGGACGGTCACATACGAGGTATGCACTCCTTATTCGAGATAATACATCTCTTTTCGATGAAATGGCAATTGCCAACATACAAAAGTTCGAGAAAAATGAGGCCTGATCAAAAACTGAAATAGTAGTTGTGTTGAAATCACTGTGGACTGCTTTGTCTAAGACAGGTTTGTAACTGATGGTTCTTCTTGTTTTCTGCCACAGGGCCGATTTGAGATACTGTCGCTGTCCGGATCGTTCACCGTGCAAGAGACTGGAGGCCATCGTAGCCGGACCGGTGGGCTGAGTGTTTCACTCGCAAGTCCTGATGGCCGCGTCTTGGGTGGCGGAATTGCTGGACTTCTGATTGCCTGCACACCTATTCAGGTCTGTTCTTTCACACCAACCTCAAATCTCAGTAAATCATACTCCTATATGTGCAGCCATAGTTTCACTTCATACTGTACATAGCATTCCTGATGAAACTTTCTACTACATTGCATATGCCAAAATACAGCCAAAAGTAAAATGCTTTGCATATTTTCGTCCCAGCGTGTTAGCATTCTTCAGTTTCTTTACTGCTTCAAACTGAGAATAATAGCATTACTTATGTTACATTGTGCATTACAATTGCCAATTTTTTCTATCTCATATACTATTACTAGCGAAAAGTAAAATTCTGTGCATGATTCGGTTTCAGTGTATTAGCATTCTAGCACAGCTGTCTGTCTCCTGGGTTTTGGTTTATGATGTGTATGTAAAATGCCATGCCTCTCTGACGGATATTCTGTGCACACTGCTGAAACTTGAATGCTGCTTCATGATTCCATTCCTCAATAGCCAGACTGCTATTTACAGTTAGTTCCCTAGGGTTTCCACGTCATAGGCGTCCACCTACTAGATCAGCTCTCTATTAGCAAGAAAAATTCTTTGCATAATTTCGTTTTGAGTGCATTAGCATTCCTCTGTTTCTTTACTGCAGCAATCGTTTCATACCTGCCTCTCTGACTGAAACTCCTCTGTGGACACTGTCCAAATCTGAATGTTGTTTCATGATTTTATTTCTCACTAGCCTGCTATGTATACAATTTTACTTTCCTAGACTTTCCATATCATTGGCATCCACCTATTAGATCAGTACTACTGTATTAGCTAGTCATAGCACACTAGAGAAATGAGTCAATGACTAACCAGTGCTATCCTTGTACCCACAGGTTGTGGTGGGAACCTTCAACACAGTGGCCGAGAAGAAGAAGGCGCCGAAGCACCAAGCTGCTGCCGCTGCTGCACATGAACCCGCGTCCGCGCCACCGAGGATGACGCCGAGCTTCGTGCCGGCGCCGATCGCCGTGCCGCCGCTGGCGACCGCTCCCATCAGCGTCGGGATGGCCCAGAACAGCCCGCCGTCCAGGGGCACGCTCAGCGAGTCCTCCGGGAGCCCGATGAACCAGGGCGTCCCGGCTGCCGCCACCCCCAGCAACAGCGGCCTGTCCAGCATGCCCTGGAAGTGAGCTCCCTGTTAGTCTGCATGCCATCGTCAGTGACCAGCTTGACGTAGAACTCTGAAGCAGAAGAGAGAGAGAAAAAAACCTGAACTAGATGTTACCCGTTGCCTTAGCGTAATTTCGTGGTCGAGACTGTTTGTTTAGGCGTTGAACTGCTTAATGTGTCGTCGTGTCGTGGATTAATGTGTCGGATTATCGTCGTGTCGTCGTCGAGTTTAACCGGTGGTTATGATAAATTTATGAACCTTTGACATTTGGTGTTCTCGGCTTGGTATGCCTGTGATGCTGATGGTTGTTCTTTTTGGTTTTTGTTTTTGCAAGTTTTTCCTGTGGTATTGCTGATTTTTTTTTTGAGTTGGTATTGCTAATCTTTCTGCTGCTGTGATGGTGGTGGTTTTTCCTTTTAAACTTTTTTTTTTGGTATAGCTAATCTTTTTTCTGCTGTGACGATGATGGCATTTCTTTTTTGCAATTTTTCCTGTGCTCCTGCTAATCTCTCTGCAGCTGTTAATCATTACGGTGGTGTTACTGGGTTTTGCTACTGAGTACGTCTTCAGCTGAAGTTGACGGCATTTGGAGAATACGTCTTCAGGAGGAAGAGACGGGTGGGAGATCAAAGGAGGCGTCCGGATTCTGGGTCGGCTCGCTGTTGCTGGGTCCCACATCTTCTCTTCCACACAGCAGGGGCGCTACAGCCCAAACGAGAAGACGGCCAAGAGAAGACACCATCGGCGCACGAGACTTGCGGCGCCCACCAACCTCGACGCGCCGGAACCCTAGCCAGCCAGCCAGCCGGCCGCCCATGGGTATCGCCGGAGGGAGGCACCAGTAGAGGGCGGCAAGAGAAGGAGGAGGAGGAGGAGGAGGAGAGCGGAAGCGGAACTCGCGCGGTGTAGATTAGGAGGGGGGGAGGGGGCGAGATGTCTGTGCGGATCAAGGCGGTGGTGGACAGGTTCGTGAAGGAGCTGCAGGAGGCGCTGGACGCGGACATCCAGGACCGCATCATGAAGGAGCGGGAGATGCAGAGCTACATCCAGGAGCGCGAGCGCGAGGTCGCCGAGAGGGAGGCCGCCTGGAAGGCCGAGCTCTCCCGCCGCGAGGTAGTAATCCAACACCCCAGTACTCTCTGTCTCCTTTCCAACCGTCCCCATTCATCTCCGTGCGTCTGCCCTGGTGTTGGGTCAGTTGGTGCCTTGGTGGTGTCCATGGCATGGTGCCTTCAGAGTAAGTTCAGAGATCGGTTGCTGCTGAATGCTGTTGCATTTGAGATTTTATCAGTGATCTCGTATAGTTGCTGAGGGAATTCTGAAGTTTGAGTGACGTAGTTGAATTTGATAGAAGGTGTTTGCTATGCTAGGTGTTGATTAATCAGTACTTTGGGAGCAAATTACTCATCTACGGTCACTATGAGCATCTTTGAGGTCTGAGGTTCAGACGCACTGGTTCCGGTAGTCAGTGACTGGATGTTCAGTAGCCAGCTTCTTGCACAGGCATGAAAATTGGTGGTGATATACGGTAGTGATGTGACTGGGACTACTACTGCTCGTATCATAGTTCTCAATTCTAAGTAATGGGAAGGAGTGAGGTTAGAGGTTCAGGCGCACTGGTTATAGAATTCAGTGATTGGATATGAACTAGCCAGGTTCTTGCACTTGCATGAAATTTGCTGTTATGATTACCGTATTATGCAGCAGTGATGTGAGTGGGACTACTCCTGCTCGTGTCATAGTTTTCAGTTCTAAGTAATGTGAAGGGGCCTTTTATCTTGTTCTAAAGAATGTCATGTTTTTCTATTGCTAAACTGATAGAACCATAGTGATGTGGTGCAAATGTCAAATTGTGAGCCTATGCATAGGATTCCCTTAATATAGGAGTAAAGCCGTGCTTTAATTATTAGTATTGTCACAACTATATTGTTGTGAGAGAGCAGTAGTTTTCTTGACGCCTGTGGCTCAGTCCGTATTCGGGATTCCTTCTGACAAAAGTGCTCTTATCTTGCGTGACTAGCACCAGCCAAAGATACCTGCCTCTCTTGTTGATTGACTGCTGAAATTTTCTTTTCTTTGTTGGAAAATGACTACTGAAATTGAAGGCACCTTTTGACTTGTTTTCCTACATGTTTTCTTACTATTGTAGCTATTGTTGTTATGTCTCGGCATGTTGAGCTCATGTCTATGTATTCTGGTCCGCCAGCAACTCATAGAAATACTGAATATTATTTGTAGATTGCAAGCATATTTTGTGCTGTGATATCAGAAAGATGTGGTGGTGTCTTGTCATATTCTGAGCACCAAAGTTGATTGGGTAAAATACTATGGCTTGTGTGGTTGGTACACACGATTTCAGGGTGTCATGTGCATCTTAAAACAAAATTGTGGATGTCCAACATTTGACCTGCAACAGACTGCACAAAAATTGTCCAAGGAGAATGCAAATTCACTATAGTTATCTTTCTGACTGTAACAAGATATCTAATAGAGACACTGCTGTGCTTTATCATTTATGCTCTGAGCTTCATTTGGAATGATTCTAGGCTTGATATTAGCATAGCGAGCCCTGTTGCGTTGATTATCTTTTGTCATTAGGAGCAGGATAAGTTAAGTGCGCATCTGTTCTCTCATACCAAAGACATTTATTTGAACTGTGTTAGAAGCAGACTTGAACAGGACCTTCTTAATCTTTAAAAAGATTTTCGGACAGGTAAAAAGTGAAGTGTGCCGAATTGATAACCCTAAAACATATCCATTCCTTCTGAAATGACATCAGTGTTTGGTTATCATGGCTTGATTGACAGACTAGTCATCTTTGACAGGCTGAGATCGCTCGGCAAGAGGCGAGGCTGAAGATGGAGAAGGAGAACCTGGAGAAGGAAAAAAGCGTCCTCATGGGAACCGCCTCCAATCAAGACAACCAAGACGGAGCCCTCGAGATCACCGTCAGCGGCGAGAAGTACAGGTGCCTTCGTTTCTCCAAGGCGAAGAAGTGACAGGACGAACGAGGCACCGAGGAGACAGCCGTGTACTGAAGTAGGGGTAGATCTGTGTACCAAATCGCCAGCGTTGGGCCTGATTTTGATTCAAATTGGATTCTTTCTGTACAGGGAATTCTTCAGATGTGCGTTGTGCGCAATAAAATGCATAGCAGCTCATGCCGAGCTAAGGATTTTCATTATGGTCGTTGTGCAAGTTTTTTTTAGGGGGCGGGTGGTGTGCAAGTGCAACTGCTGCAAATGGGACTCAGCCGATGGAGGCTCGCCTGTCAGCTGTCATTGTCTTGTGTGGTACAGTACACCATACCAGGCCCAGCTATGCAGCTATGCTAGCAAGTCGTTAACCACTAGACCGGCTCAGTGCTGGCGGTACGAATGTTCCGGTATTAGTAATTCTCCAATATCTCCCCTTATAGGCCCTCAGAAAAATAAAATTCTTCTAGGCCAGCATTAGCATATCAGGCTATGTCGGTGTTCCAGCTAATTGGGCGCTAAGAAACTGTCAGCGGTCATGACAGCCTCTTGATATTCCTGCCAACTTATATATATCATCTTAACTAAGCTCCCCGTTCTTAACAGCTACGAAAACTGGCAAATCTTCCCGGCTACTCCTGGAAATTTCCTTGTAAACAAAGCGTAGTGCAGCACATTGCTCGGTTTAGTCCACCGAATGTGACCAACAGCCTGTGTACCAGAGCACTTTATGCCACTTTATTATTTATATACAAACGTACACACGTCTCGAGATAGTAGTACCAAAAAATCCAGCTTTGGGAACAGCCATTTGTTTAGCCTTGGAGCGCCATCAACGGCTGGCCCATTTGGCAGCTTGGCAAGCGAGCGGAGAAACGGTCGTCGTCCTCCGGGCCACGCACGGGCCCCGCGGCCCAGCTCGGGCGAAAGCGCCATGGAAACGCTCTCGAACGACACACCCCCGCACCCGCAGGAAACGCGCGTCCGTCCTCCGTCGCCGTTGCCGCCACGTCTATAAAACCACCCGCGACCGCGAGTCCAACCTCCACCACCGCACATCGTCCATCGTCCGTCGCTCCTGTGCACCTACGTGCGAGCCGCGGAGAGCGGAAGGCTTCCTGTCCTGTCGGTCGGTTGACATGGGCGCCACGTCGTACGAGAGGCTGTCCGGCCACGGCGCCGGGAGCGGGCGCCGCGGCGGCGGAGGGGGAGGAGGGCTCGGGGCGTGGGCCGCGCTGAGGCGCGGGCTGGCGCGGCTGTGCGCCGCGCGTCGCGGGCGGTGGGCGCCGGCGAGGGGCATGCTGGTGCGGGCGCGGGGGAGGAGCTGGCGCGGCCGCAGGAGGGTGGCGGCCGGGTGCGGGTACGACTCCGAGGGCTACGCGCGCAACTTCGACGACGGGCTGTGGAAGGCGGAGGAGGGCGCGCCGTGGAGGGCCGCCGGGCCGGCCATCGGCGCCTGCAGGCTCGCCCGCGCCGTGTCCTCCGTCCAGTGATTCATTCTTTTCCGCGTTTTTGTGATCGCCCTGTGCGTTGTGAGGTAGCTATTGGTTGGTTATTTTTTCGTAGTTTGATTAATTGTAGGACAGTTTTGTTTGTACTAGTAGTTTGTAAATCAGGCACGCGGAATTGAATAAATCTCGATGTACATGACCAAGTTTTTTAGTTCGTTTGGAATGGTGATGATACAATACATGAGGAAAAAAAAAGGACATGTCGACATGTCGAATGTTCGGCACAAATTATGATATGGCACGCGCATTTAGCTATCTCGCAACCTGCCAATACAAAATCTGAAAGTTCAAAGATATATTGTAGCAGATATACCAACTCATTAGCTCCTTACAAAGAGTTGAGCTACTTCAGAATTCTCTTGGTTTTGATGGATGTTTTGCTTTTGACGGTGTCGGCCTTAGGCCAACTCCAACACGCGACCCAAATGGACGTCCGGTTCGTTCGCTTTTCGTCCGTTCAGGGTAAGAAATCGGACACGGCCGTCCGTTTGCGGTCGTGCACCCAACGGTGCGCCCAACCAGCACGGCAACCCCAAAACATCCCCGTGTTTTAGACTCGCATTTGTGCCCAAAAGAAAACCAAAATCCACATGCAAATAAATACGAAAAGATAAATATAGACATTAAAAGGCCACATGGCCGCAGTTCCCACGTTCACCGTAGTTCATAATAAACCCAACTTAATAAAAAAAATCTTTAAAAAACTTCCATTGCCGCTCGTCGTGCGTGTTGATGGAGTCCTCCATGGTACGCCTCATGAGCCAGGCCTCCTCCTCCTCCTCAGTCATGGGCAGCGGCGGTGGCGGGGACAGAGAAGGAGAAGGCGTCGGCGTGATGTCGCGCACACGCCTACGGCCCCGCGTTTGGGAAGGGCTGCCAGAACGAGGAGAATGCGGTCGCCGCGTGCTCGGAGGACGACTGGCAAAAAAAAGATTGACGCTGCAGGCCGTGCTCATCGCGGGGCCACGTATCCCTACGGTTACCTGGGGTCATCCAGCAGATCCGGTGGCAGGTGGGAGCGGCGTCGGTTGATCTCCAGGCGGCGAGCGCGGCCGCTAACGGGCACCAGAGGGATGGGCACGCGGTCGGCGGAGAGATGCCAGATATTTGGCAAGTGGACATCTCCCCACGGCAATGGCGTCGCCGTCTCCCAGTAGCACTGGCAGACTTTGACGTGGATGTATGGCCGGTCCTGAAGTTCGGCCGCCGGCGGCGCGGTCGGGAAAGCAGGCGGATTAGGTGGTGCGAGCGGCTTCGCTCTGCTGGAGCTGCGACAGCCGGAGGAGGAGCCGGCCTCATGAACGTGCTTTCCCTTGCTGATCCAATGCCAGCCCATGGCGCCAGCGGGGAGGTGGCGAGTGGGGGCGGGGAGGAGGCAGACCTGCCGGGAAGTGGAAGCTATGGACTGGCCGGTCCACGACTTCCAATTGAAAAAGGACGATGACCGCAGGATGTGTGGCTGACAGCCGGGGCCTGTCGTGCGTGCGCATTTAGTTTGGGCGGTGGAGGTAGTTGGGCGGCCACCACGCGTCCCCGTCCGTTCGACGTCCGTCTGGACGCAAACGGAGCGCATGTTTGCACCGGAAATGTGGCGGTCCGGACGCGAAATGGACAAAATTTGCGGATGCGGCCGCGCGTTGGGCCGTGTTATCTGTCCGTTTTGGCCCAAACGGACGCGGCCGGACGGGATGGGGTTGCACGTTGGAGTTGGCCTTAGTGGGGGCATTGGTCTCTTTTGGTCTCGGGAGGTTACAGTGGATTTAAAAAACTATAGCTCGAGTCATATTGATGTGTTAGTACGATCTACAGAACAATTCTCCAGAGTGTGGAGGTTTACATGATTTTTACGAGGCACCACGAACTAAGGATAGACATCACAGTTGGAGGTTCATGCGTACTCTGTATGCGATATCACATGTGGAATGGCTGTGTATGGGTGACTTTAATGAGACTCTCTATGCAACAGAGCATTTTAGCAGAGCTGCTAGGCCTAAACGACAGATGAGAGTGTTTCGTGAAGTTATTGATGAGCTCTCCTTTCAGGATCTAGGATGGATGGGCATCCCGTTCACATGGGATAATCGCCAATCCAATGAAGCAAATGTTACACCAAGGTCGGATCGAGCCTTTGCTAATGAGGAATTCCGACAATGATTTCAGCATATTCGAGTTCGCACTTGAGTTAAGTTGAATCGGATCATTGTAATGTTGAGATAAATGAAAATTTGCCAATTGAATCAAGGCCTAAGAGGAAATTTCGTTATGAGAACATGTGGCAAACTCATGCTGACTATGACAATCTGGTGAGGCAAACTTGGCTAAACCACCAGCGAAAACCTGGACCCCAAGGTATGGCCTCCCCGGCAAGGGAGGCCCCCCTATCGGTGTCAAAACCGGCGGATCTCGGGTAGGGGGTCCCGATATGTGCGTCTTAGGTTGATGGTAACAGGAAGCAAGGGACACAATGTTTACCCAGGTTCGGGCCCTCTCGATGAAGGTAAAACCCTACTTCCTGCTTGATTGATATCGATGATATGAGTAGTACAAGAGTAGATCTACCATGAGATCGTAGAGGCTAAACCTTAAGTACGGGTGGAGCCAACTCATACCCTTACCCGTCCACCCTGAACTTACCTATCACCCATACCCATACCCGTCAAGGGTATAATTTTTTCCCATGCCCGTCACCCGACAGGGTATATGGGTACCCGTGGGTAAAAATACCCGCGTTTACAACACATCGATTGAGTAAAAAATAGTTGTAAAAAGCAAAATATAATCATAAATTATTAATAGCAACACAAACAACATATTTTAACAACAACACATTCTCATAAACAAAATTACTTGCCTATAAAACGACACATAAAAATGTTAAACAACAACACATAATTATAAGTAACAACACATAGGCATACACTTTAAGTTCATAAAATCATGATAAATTATAAAGATAATTTGACTACACATTAGAGTTTTTATCTAGCACAATTATGAGGGGAAAATTAATACACTAGGATAATAAAGTAAACCCACTTGTCAACATTTTAGATGGGTACATGGGTACGCGGGTATGGGTCTTATGATCCCATACCCGTACCCTCTCTACCCGATGGGTATAATATTTTCCCATTTAATTACCCATGGGTAAATTTTTGCCCCATACACTTACCCTAATAGGGTTTTTACCTGCAGGATACGTGGGTAATGGGTACCCATTGCCATCCCTACATGTGAATCTAGCTTTGGAATCCTTCAACTGAATCCACTAGCTGCTTCAATTATCATTGGGCATCAGTTCACCATGTATGTTTCTTCTAAATTGGATAACCTCAAAACCCTCGATTTTGACATATCTGATGAATAACATTTTTTTAAATGTCAGGGTGTAAAATCTAGGAAATAAATCTTCTGTCACACATCTTCCAAAAACATTATTTTGGTCCCATCTCCTAAAATCCTTTTAGTATACTGTTGGAATGTATGGTTAACATTCACCAAGCTTTGCAAAAAGTCTGATCATCCAGTACCATTTGTCCGGTGGGATAAGGATTTCCTACTCGAATATTTCTTGGATAGCAATTATTGCTATAACCCATCAGTATTTTCTAACTTCCAAATCCACTTGGTTAGCAAGCATTAATTCATCACTTATAGGTCCACACACCCAATCCACCACAACTTTTCAGCATACATATAGTGGGTCAGTTGACCAAATGATATTTCTTTTTTATCATTACTTTCCTATCCAACCATCCTTGCATTGCAGGTATCAAGATTCTTAAGTATTCCATTGGGAGCTTCCAGGAAACAAAGCATGAACACATCAATGCGAATAAGATAGGGGTTCACTAAAGGAACTCTATCCACAATAAATAACAAATTTTCTTTCCATCCTAAAAGGATCGATATAGTTGACTAGGAGGGGGGTGAATAGGCAACTAACAATTTTTAGTTTTTCTTTAACAAATTAAACTTTTCATCAAAGTAGGTTGTCTAGATATGCAACTAGGTGAGCAACCTATATGATGCAACAACAATAAGCACACAAGCAAGCAAAGGATATAACACAATATAGCCTGCGCAAGTAAATGTAAGAGATAACCAAAATTGTAACTGATGGAGACGAGTATGTGTTACCGAAGTTCCTTCCCTTTGAAGGGAAGTACGTCTCCGTTGGAGTAGTGTGGAGGCACAATGCTCCCCAAGAAGCCACTAGGGCCATCGTATTCTCCTCACGTCCTCACACAATGCGAGATGTCGTGATTCCACTATTGGTTCCCTTGAAGGCGGCGACTGAACCTTTACAAACAAGGTTGGGGCAATCTCCACAACTTAATTGGAGGCTCCCAACGACACCATGAAGCTTCACCACAATGGACTATGGCTCCGCGGTGACCTCAACCATCTAAGGTGCTTAAACACACAAGAGTAACAAGATCCGCAAGGGATTAGTGGCGGGAATCAAATTTCTCTAGTTGGAAGTGTAGATCGAGGCCTTCTCAACCAATCCCTAGAGAATCAACAAGTTTGATTGGCTAGGGAGAGAGATCGGGCGAAAATGGAGATTAGAGCAACAATGGAGCTTCGGAGGGAGAGGTAAGATAACTTGGAGAAGAAGACCTCCTTTTATAAGGGGGGAAACAATCCAACCGTTACCCCCCCCCATCCAGCCCCGCAAGGAGCGGTACTACCGCTGGGGGCAGCGGTACTATCACTGGGACCAGCGGTACTACCGCTCCCCCTCGCGGTACTGTCGTGCAGACAGGAAAGGCAGGGGCGAGGCAGGATCTGGACCTAGGGCGGCACTAGCAATGGTGGTAGGGGCGGTACTACCGCTTGCGAGCAGTACTACCGCCTCTACTGCCGCTGCTAGTGCTGCAAAACCCGACAAGAGAGGCGTCACCCTCGAGTCGAGGCGGTAGGAGAGCAGAACAACAACGTTACTATGGCTGAGAGCCCCCAGGTGGTACTACCGCTGCGTAGCGGTACAGCCGTCTGTGGCTCTTGAGCGGTACTACCGCTGGGGTCCGCGGTACTACCGCTGGGACCAAAAAAGTCAGGAAGCAAGGAGGGATCCTCCATCGAAGCAGGAAGGCTCTGTGGGTGCAAAGAGGATGTATACGTGTTGATTCCACCCTAGCCTTACCAATGCGGACCCCCTATTGATAGTATGGTGACTCCTATGAACAAGTCCACCAAAACTAAAACAAAAGAGCTACACCGTCTTCGCTTAAAACTCCAAGGGGAAGGAATCGTCTCATGCCAAAGGATGAATCTCTGAAATACTCAATGCACATGATTAGTCCGCAAAAGCGTTGTCATCAATTACCAAAACTACATAGAGAGAGACATGCCTTAACAATCTCCCCCTTTTGGTGGATTGATGACAACCCGGGATTTGCACAAAGGTAGGACATGAAAGTAAAACGAATCCCAGAACTACAAAATATAGACGGGCTCCCCCTGAATGTGTGCACCTAATTAGAGGTGCCTTTGGAATGCAAGGCACACGCACTAGGATCAACACTCCCCCTATATTTTATAGTCCGACAGCAATAGCAACAAGTACAGATACATATAGCTTGGATGCAGAAGGGTAGGTGTGAGCAAGGTATATAATAGGATAATCATGCAACTCACATACTACCAAAGTACTCGACAAACATAGATCACAAGGGATAAGGTAGCATATGTCTCACACCATATGAACGGGTGGTCTCACAAGCACAAACCAAACCAAAGCAAAGGACGAGAAAAGAGTTTGCGAGAAAGACAAAGCGAACAAGCCACACAAACAGACGCTCGCAACTCGACAATGACAAATCCCTAGACTCTCTCCCCCTTTGGCATTGAGACACCAAAAAGGCAAAGAGTGCTGCTACGGCTCCAGGTGATAGCAAACTGAGGATCTCTAGCATCACATCCCAGCGGGATCGTCTGCACCGCCGTTATCGGTAGGAAACTGCTCGGTGCCTGAATCGGTCCACGGGCAGTGCTGCTGAACCCACTCCTCCTCATCAGTGATCTTTCCCTCAGATCCGCTGGCAAGTGTTGCACCCAACTGATGCATGAGCTCCTTGTGACGGCTCATGGCCTTCTTCTTAGAAACATGAGCCATATACTATCCATGAGACTCCATGCAGAAGAGTTTCTTCATATTACGCTTGATCTTCTTTGCCTATGAGGGCTCCACTCCAGAAGGCTCATAATCCGCATCATCGTCGGCATGAGCCTCACCCTTTGTCTTCATGTCAGCAGCTCCAGATGGAATCCCAGACTTAGGAGTCGGGGTGCCCCAGTTCTCTTTCTTCCTCAGACGTTTGATCTCATGAGAGACTAACTCTCCAGTCTCCAGCACAACATTAGGATAAACGCGCGCCCATGCCTTCTTAATTAGCAACATGATGAATGGACCATAGATAGGACACTTGCGCTCCAAGATGGCTGAGATTAGTTCAGACCACATGACATGAGAAATATCTAGTGATTTCCTCCTTCTCACGCTGGCAGAAGACGAGCATGTCCACGAGAAAAGAGTGAACCATATCCAAGTTGCCAATACAAGGGAAGAGAGTCTCTTGGAAGATGCAATGGAGGATGCCCAGAAAAGTAGGCAACTCATAGGTCTCCTTCTGAGTCACGGGGTGAATCTTCAAAGTACAGTAAGGTCAGAGAGCTTGCTTGTGAGTGGAAGTGGCATTGCGGTGAGGGAAAAAGCCAACTGGGTTCTCAAGTCCTTGATCTTCAACCCCAAGTAACTCTATGAAGGCCTTCCACTTGACAGAAAGCAGCTTGCAATTTGTCATCCAAGTCAGAGTCCTTTCCTCATCAGTTCCAAGATGAACCATGGCATAAAACTGAGCCACCAAATCAGCATCAAAATCCTTGTTGAACTGCATGATCCTGAGGATGTTCAGCTGAGAACACATCTGAAGGGCTTCGCCAAAGTAAGCAGGATCCTTCTCCATAACATCAACATGGATGGAGCAAACATCAACATAGAGATTCTTCTTGGATTTGATCACATCAAAGTAGATGGCAAACTGAAAGCGGTTCCAGAATGGGCGGTTGACCAAAGTGGGTTCTTGATCTTCCGCATAGGGGTTGCGGCAATGCCTTTCCCAGAACTCCTTGGCATTCATCTCTGTCACAGTCTTACCCCTAGGCTTTGACTTGTATGAAATAGACTTCTTGTGCTAAGGAGGTTGAGCACTTGAGGATGCACCCACTGTCTCAGAGGTGCGATAGCGCTTTGAAGTTGAACGCCCGGGGTTGACACGACGGACATGCTGCTCAGAAGGGCTATCACCTGGAACCAAACACATGAACATAAGAAACAACACGAAAGAAAGAGCATAAGCCAACAAGCCAACAACCAAAACAACATGGATCGAAATTTGGTATGAGGATGATGGAAGTGGGCATCCAGCGATAGTACCGTGATCATCAAGCGGTAGTATCGCCCGAGTAGTAGTACTACTCCAAGGGAGGGGTAGTACCGCTCTAGGTGGGGGAACGGCGGTTACCTACTGCCGTGGACAGATCCGACACTACCGGGATGCCAAATTCAAAAATACTCCTACCAAGTACCAATCCAAACAGTCTAGGCGCCTTCTCCATCCTACTCAAGCCTCGATTTAGCCAAAAATCGAGAAAAGCAACGCCTATTGCCCCTAAAGACTAGATTTGAAACCTAGGCAAAGAGAGAACGGGAACGGGAGTAATACAGGCATCCATGGCAAGAGGACAAGGTGGGGATCGACTCCATCGAAGGAAATGGAGAGGGACGGCTCGGAGACGGCCGCCCGCTGGAGCCCTCCCGCAGCGAGACAACGCAGGTGAGACAAAGAGGACGAGTGAGTTGTGCGAATGGGTATGGGGGAGAAAGAAAACTCCCCCTGCCTCGACATAACCCCCAAGGCCCGTCCCGCAGCGGTAGTACCGCTGGGGTGGGCGGTAGTACCGCTTGATGATCATCAGCGGTAGTACTGCGCACTCCCAGCGGTAGTACCGCTCAGCCTCGAAAACAAGGACTAGACACAAAAAGGCTTGGATCACGAAAGAAAAAGAACCGACTAGAAGAGAGAGCAAACACACAAGCAGAATCACACTAAAGACAAGACAAGAAACACACTCCTCTCCGAGAGAGGGCGGTGGCCGAGGCCACCTATGTTTGAGTCAGGAGGTATGCCATCGTGAAGATTTTAACCTTGGGCCCATGACCAGAACTCATCTTTGAAGCACAAGTACCATAAAAAAATGGCTAATGTGAAAGACTTGATCAATTTATGCATAATGGGGGGAGGGAGAGTTCATTGAGACAACAACACTCCCCCTATGTCCATGCCTACATTTAAACAAGATATCAAGTTGAGTATGGTGGGGTGTGCAAGAGTTCAAGCTACATTGCTCGAATTAATGATATTTAGCTCATGCCTTAACTCGCGAAATCTTGCTTCATACAAGGGCTTCATGAAAATATCTGCAAGGTTATCATGAGTGTTGACATACTTGAGCTTGATCTCCCCTCGCCTAATGTGATCCCGGATGAAATGGTACCGAATCTCAATATGCTTCGTCTTGAAGTGTTGCACTGATACGTCTCCAACGTATCTACTTTTCTAAACACTTTTGCCCTTGTTTTGGACTCTAACTTGCATGATTTGAACGAAACTAACCCGGACTGACGTTGTTTTCAGCAGAACTGCCATGATGTTGTTTTATGTGTAGAAAACAAAAGTTCTCGGAATGACCTAAAAATCCACGGAGGCAAGTTTTGGAAAATATAAAAAATATTAGCGAGAGAATCAAGACCAGGGGGCCCACACCCTGTCCATGAGGGTGCGGGGCGCGCCCACCCCCTCTAGGCGTGCCCCCCTGTCTCGTGGGCCCCCTGACGCTCCACCGACCTCAACTCCAACTCCATATATTCTGTTTCGCGGTGAAAAAAATCAGAGAGAAAGTTTCATCGCGTTTTATGATACGGAGCCGCCGCCAAGCCCTAATCTCTCTCGAGAGGGCTGATCTGGAGTCCGTTCAGGGCTTCGGGGAGGGGGATTCATCGCCGTCGTCATCATCAACCATCCTCCATCACCAATTTCATGATGCTTACCGCCGTGCGTGAGTAATTCCATCGTAGGCTTGCTGGACGGTGATGGGTTGGATGAGATTTACCATGTAATCAAGTTAGTTTTGTTAGGGTTTGATCCCTAGTATCCACTGTGTTTTGAGATTGATGTTGCTATGACTTTGCTATGCTTAATGCTTGTCACTAGGGCCCGAGTGCCATAATTTCAGATCTGAACCTATTATGTTTTCATGAATATATGTGTGTTCTTAATCCTATCTTGCAAGTCTATAGTCACCTATTATGTGTTATGATCCGACAACCCTGAAGTGACAATAATCGGGATACTTCTCGGTGATGACCATAGTTTGAGGAGTTCATGTATTCACTATGTGCTAATGCTTTGTTCCGGTTCTCTATTAAAAGGAGGCCTTAATATCCCTTAGTTTCCGCTAGGACCCCGCTGCCACGGGAGGGTAGGACAAAAGATGTCATGCAAGTTCTTTTCCATAAGCACGTATGACTATATACGGAATACATGCCTACATTACATTGATGAACTGGAGCTAGTTCTGTGTCACCCTATGTTATAGCTATTACATGAGGAATCGCATCCGACATACTTATCCATCACTGATCCAATGCTTACGAGCTTTTCACATCTTGCTTTTCGCTTATTTACTTTTCCATTGCTACTGTTACAATTACTACAAAACTATTATCTTTACTTTTGCCACTGTTACCATTACTATCATACTACTTTGCTACTAAATACTTTGCTGCAGATACTAAGTTATCCAGGTGTCGTTGAACTGACAACTCAACTACTAATACTCAATAATATTATTTGGCTCCCCTTGTGTTGAATCAATAAATTTGGGTTGAATACTTTACCCTCAAAAGCTGTTGTGATCCCCTACACTTGTGGGTTATCAAGACTAATTTCTGGCACCGTTGCCGGGGAGCATAGCTATATTCTTTGAGTCACTTGGGATTTATATATGTTGATCACTATGAGGAACTTGAAAGACGAAAGAACCAAGATTTTTCCCTCAACTACGAGGGGAGGTAAGGAACTGCCATCTAGCTCGCACTAGATTCTCCTTCTACATTTTGAGTAAGCTTGCGACACCTAAACCTGCTATCGCTATGAATTCTGATATGTTGCATGTTATTGATGATGCCACTTCTGCTATGCATGATACTTATGATGAAACTACTTCTGTGCGTGATACCACTTTGCCATTAGGTGAATTTCTTGATGAACAACTTGCCAGGGTTAGAGAGAATGAAATTATTGAAGATGCTATTATTGATGATAGTGATGATGAAAGCTCTCCCCCTAATTATGAATTACCTGTTGTTCCTGAGGGTTATGTTATGGAAGAGGAAGCTGCTAGAGATATCTTTGCTTGTAAAGATAGGTATGATCTTAAAAAGTTATTAGCTAAATGGAAGCAACAATCTCTTAATGCTAGAATGAAACCTGACCCTGCTTTTGCTACTTCACCTATCTGTGTTACTGATAAGGATTATGAATTCTCTGTTGATCCTGAGATTATTACTTTAGTTGAATCTGATCCTTTTTATGGCCTTGAATTTGAAACTGTTGTGGCACATCTTACCAAGTTGAATGATATAGCCACCCTGTTTACTAATGATGAGAAGTCTCGCTATTATTATATCCTTAAGATATTTCTGTTCTCATTAAAGGGTGATGCTAAGACTTGGTTCAATTCTCTTGATCCTGGTTGTGTGCGTAGTCCCCAGGATATGATCTATTACTTCTCTGCTAAATATTTCCCTGCTCATAAGAAACAAGCTGCCTTGTGGGAAATATATATAATTTTGTGCAAATCAAAGAAGAGAGTCTCCCACAAGTTTGGTGGAGGCTTCTCCGATTACTTAATGCTTTGCCTAGTCATCCTCTTACAAAAAATGAAATACTTGATATCTTTTATAATGGACTAACCGATGCTTCCAAGGACTACTTGGATAGTTGTGCTGGTTGTGTTTTCAGGGAAAGAACAATCGGCGAAGCTGAATTACTATTGAATAATATGTTGACTAATGAAAATAATTGGACTCTTCTTGAGCCAATTCCTGAGCCAATTCCTGAACCAATTGAGCCAACTCCTGAGCCTATTCCTAAACCCACTCCAAAGAAGAGAGGTGTTTTATTTCTCAGTCCTAAAGATATGCAAGAGGCAAAGAAATCAATGAAAGAAAAAGGTATAAAAGCTGAAGATGTTAAGAATTTACCACCTACTGAAGAA
Organism: Aegilops speltoides; assembly: GCA_021437245.1. NCBI lineage: Eukaryota > Viridiplantae > Streptophyta > Magnoliopsida > Poales > Poaceae > Aegilops > Aegilops speltoides. The sequence continues at coordinate 348,544,317 of CM038145.1, read as the reverse complement.
ATACATGGTCTTAATATACCACCTGTCGATGAACCACATTGTATTAATAACCCGACACAGGTAGTAAAGGTAAATTCTCTCTATAGATATGATAAAGTTGAAATTCCCTCTACTAAATTTCATAGTCTATGCTTAGATGAATTTGATGACTTTATGGCTAGACAAGAAAGTTTTAATGCTTATGTTGGTAGAGAATTAAAGAATAATGCTTTCGAGATAGGACGCTTGATATGGCTAGAGTTAAAGGTGAACTTAAATTCGTTAGCAAATATGCTTCTATGGTTGCTACTCAAGCTGAGCAAGTACTTAAAGCTCAAAATGGTTTGCTCGATGAATTAAATAATAAACCTGACTTTGCTGTTAGAGTGGCTACTAGAACTGGTAGAATGAGTCAGGAACCTTTGTATCCTGAAGGCCACCCTAAGAGGATCGAGCAAGATTCTCAGAGAAACAATTTAGAGGCACCTAGTTCTTCTAAAAAGAAGAAAAAGAAAAACGATAGGACTTTGCATGCTTCTAGTGAACCTGTTGTAGACACACCTGAGAATCCCAACGATATCTCTGTTTCTGATGCTGAAACACAATCAGGTGATGAACATGAACCTAGTGATAATGTTAATGATAATGTTCATGTTGATGCTCAACCTAGCAAAAATAATGATGTAGATATTGAACCTGCTGTTGATCTTGATAACCCACAATCAAAGAATCAACGTTATGATAAGAGAGATTTTGTTGCTAGGAAGCACGGTAGAGAAAGAGAACAACGGGTTCAGAAACCCATGCCCTTTCCTCCTAAACCATCCAAGACAAAGGATGATGAGGATTTTGAGCGCTTTGCTGAAATGATTAGACCTATCTTCTTACGTATGCGCTTAACTGATATGCTTAGAGTAAATCCTTATGCTAAATATATAAAGGATATCATTACAAATAAAAGAAAGATACTGGAAGCTGAAATTTCCACCATGCTTGCTAATTATACTTTTAAGGATGGAATACCAAAGAAACTTGGTGATCCAGGGCTACCAACTATACCGTGCTCTATTAAAAGAAATTATGTTAAAACTACTTTATGTGATCTTGGAGCCGGTGTTAGTGTTATGCCTCTATCTTTATATCGTAGACTTGAATTGAATAAGTTGACACCTACTGAAATATCTTTGCAAATGGCTGATAAATCAACTGCTATACCTGTCGGCATTTGTGAGTATGTGCCTGTTGTGGTTGCAAATGTCACTATCTTAACGGACTTTGTTATTCTTGATATTCCCGAGGACGATAGTATGTCGATTATCCTTGGTAGACCCTTTTGAATACTGCAGGGGCTGTTATTGATTACAACAAAGGCAATGTCACTTTTCATGTTAATGGTAATGAGCATACGGTACACTTTCTGAGGAAACAATCTCAAGTTCATAGCATCAATTCTATTGGAAAAGTTCCGACTATTTTTATTGGAGGTTTTGAATTTCCTCTTCCTACTGTCAAGAAAAAGTATGGTATTCTTATTGTTGGGGATGTTCATATCCCCATTGAGGTAACTTAGTGTTATTCGAAATTTCTCCGATTCCGTGTTATTCGGAATGAGTTTGTTAACAAGACCTTATCAACCTTGTTAGTGGATTCATTTTGATTATCATGAGATGGATGAAACTAGAAGGCACAACCTTTTGTACCCTCTTTTTACTTTCTGTTATTTAAAATAAATAAATCAAAAATAGTATTATCTGTCTGTTTTCTGAATTATCCGTGCAATAAAAAATATCCCGAAAATAAAAGTGCTCCAAATGCCCTGCAAATTTAGTATGATTTTTTTGGAATATTTGAGGATTTTAGGCACTAAAAACACTGCAGGAGGGGCAAGCACCAGGCCACGAGAGTGGAGGGCGCCCACACCCCTGGCGCCCTGTCTCGTGGGCCCCTGGTTGCCCCCCTCCACTTATGCCAGCACCCACACACTCCATCTTCTTCCCAAAAAAATCCCCATCCAGCTCAAGCACAGGTTCTAGCTCATTTTGTTGCGATTTTCGATCTCCTTGCTCAAAGCTCCATTCACAAAACTGCTTTGGGAGATTGTTGCTTGGTATGTGACTCCTCCATTGGTCCAATTAGTTTTTGTTCTAGTGCTTTATTCATTGCAAATTTTTGCTGCATAGGTGACCATGTTCTTGAGCTTGCATGTTAAATTTATGAGGTCCCAAGTAATTCTAATGCATGATATAGGCTCTAGGCACTTGTAGGAGTAGTTGATATCAATCTTGTTTAGTTTTATTCACTTTTATTTTGAAGTTACTAAATTTTCAGAAATTTTTAGAAAATCTTAAGGAGATTTTTTAGGGGCTCTTCTAGCCAAGGCTCTCAGGAAAAACAAGCTAAAGAGAAGGAAAAGGCCAAATATAATCTTCCTCGTATAGCAGATGTACGACCGTGTGAATGTCCATGCGATAATTTCTTGAGAGAAGCTGGAATTTATGAAGATTTTTATTCTTTGATCAAGAATGCAGTCCTCACTGATTTCCTCCACGACCGGATTGATCAGTATCTCTTACTCACCAATACTTTCGTGCAAAACTTTTATTATTATCCTAAGAAGTCACCGCCTTCAGTATCATTTCATTTATATGATGAATTCAGGGAAATGCCTTTACGTAATTTTTGCGCGATATGTAGGATACCCTTTGAGGGAAAATTAGAGGAACCACATCATAGAGATGTGGATGGCTTTGTTAACACTATCACTGTAGGGGATCCAAAGAATGGTTCCGATGCAAGAATCTCTAGCATACACTTTCCTGTTTTACGCTACTTTGCCATATTTGCTAGTAGATGCTTGATTGGTCATGGAAATAGTGGAAACTTCAATGTTCCTGATATTATTATTCTTCACCATGCCTTGTTTGGAGACAATAGTTTTAGTATATGGGAGCCGTCATTGCTAAACGGCTAAGCCTGAATCGTACAAAAGGCCCCATCTTTGGAGATACCTATTAGGCACCATGACAAAGAGGAGACAAATTGCCTCCTTACATTTTAGATTACAAGAGCATAGTAGCACATGAGTTCATTGTTGACAACGAAGATAAGATGCTCTTGTATAACCTGAGATTTAATAAGAAACACAATGAGACTATTATTTTGCCTGCGCCTCTGTTGTTTGATTTGATTGCAGATAATTTTCTTGTCACGCCAGAAGCGGTATACGCTCATCGAGGCCAAGCATCCACTCCAGAACCTGAGCCTGAGCCGGAACGTGCACTGGACCCTTATCGTGCATCATCCTACCAGTGGGACCCGGAGATGGCCAGCCAGTGGTATCCTAATTACACCTTTCAGTACATCGGGGAGAGTAGCCGTGGTCCTTGGCAATAAACCAACTTAGGCAAAAGCCTAAGCTTGGGGGAGTACGTATTTCTCACCGACTTTACATTCATGTTCACACACTATTCTAGTCGTCGGTGCTCATACTCTTTCATTGTATTATCCATGCTAGTTTAATTTTCTTTTTCTCGCTTTCTTCTTGTGTGTTTGATAAACCTTAAGAAAAACCAAAAAAATTAGTTAGTTTAGTTTCCATGCTTATAGTAGAAATTAAAATGAAAACCCAAAAAGATTTCTCATTCTTCTTTTACTTCTTGGGAGCTTTCTCGTGCAAATAGTTTTATTTTCTTTTCTTTCCTTGGGGGTCGAGAGTAGAAGACAATATTGAAAATGTTTAGTGGCTCTCATATGCATGATTGTTTATTTAACTTAAAGCCCATATTACTTTGTCTTCTCTCTTGAGTTGAACGATTGCAGATTCCAGCTTAGTCCAATGCACGTGCACTATTATTATTATTATACACATCGTTTGGTCGTGCAAGTGAAAGGCAATAATGACGATATATGATGGACTGATCGAGATGAGAAAAGCTGGTATGAACTCGACCTCTCTTGTTTTTGTAAATATGATGAGTTCATCGTTCCTAATTCAGCTTATTATGAAGTAAACGTATTTGCAATGACATTTAGAGATTATAGTTGCTTGTGCCATGCTTGATTAGATATGAGTTATAATGGTTTACCTTGCGTGCCAACATGCTATTAGAATGATTATGATGTGGTATGATGGGATGGTATCCTCCTTTGAATGAATTGAGTGACTCGACTTGGCACATATTCACGCATGTAGTTGAAATAAATCAACTTAGCCTTCATGATATTTATGTTCATGGTAGATTATATCCAACTCATGCTTGTACTCGGTGTGAATTAATTTTAATGCATGTTCATGACTGTTGTTGCTCTCTCAGTTGGTCGCTTCCCAGTCTTTTGCTAGCTTCACCTGTACTGAGCGGGAATATAGCTTGTGCATCCAAACTCCTTAAACCCCAAAGAGTCCACCATACCTTCCTATATGCGGTATTTACCTACCGTTCCAAGTAAATTTGTATGTGCCAAACTCCAAACCTTCAAATGAAATTATGTTTTGTATGCTCGAGCAGCTCAGGTTTCAACTAGGGCTGCCTATATCTTCCATGCTAGGTGGGTTATTCTCAAGAGGAGTGGACTCCACTCCTCATTCATGAGAAAGGGCCGGTAACCGGGATGCCCAGTCCCATGATCCAAAAAGATCAAAGCAAATCAATATAAATAAAAAAACTCCCCCGGGGCTGTTGTTAGTTGGAGGCACTCGTTGTTTCGAGCAAGCCATGGATTGATGCTTGTTGGTGGTGGGGGAGTATAAACTTTTACCATTTTGTTTGGGAACTGCCTATAATGCATGTAGTATGGAAGATATCGCCATCTCATAGTTGTTGCATTGACAGTGAAAGTATGCCGCTCAAAATGTTATTCAATCTCTATTTTAAAATCGAGCTCTCGCACCTCTACAAATCCTTGCTTCCCTCTGCGAAGGGCCTATCTATTTACTTTTATGTTGAGTCATCATCCTTCTTATTAAAAGCACCCGCTGGAGAGCACACTGTCATTTGCATTTATTTTTATTGGTTCACATTGGGTATGACTTGACTGGATCTCTTTACCATGAATTACAATGTCTAGTCAGTCCTTGATCTTTAAAGGTGCTATGCATTTATGTTTTGCCTAGCGAGATACCATTTTGTTATATCATGTTATGATTGTTTTGAAAAAGTGCTGTCATCCGAATTTTATTATTATGGCTCGCTAGCCAGGGGCGGGCCCAGGATTTAAAGAGAGTGTATTCAAAATTTCAATGACCATTTTAAAGCCTATAAATCCTTCATTTTGGCGTGTTTAATTGATTATAGCACCATATTATATAAAAGATGGAGTATAACATAATATAATATAAAAGATATAACACAATATAATAGAATCGTAAAATTGGTCATGCTTCGAAATTGTTGAACAGATAGAAAAACTAATTAGTCAACATATCAAAGTGACAACATCTTAAGATATACGAGTACAAAAGATAGGAAGTAGAAAATGATTAGAAAAAACTTACAAACTATAGGAGAATTCATCTTTATAAATAATGCTCATCATATTAATTCTCCAATTTGTAAACATTCCCACATTGTAATTCATGTGGAAAATCGCAAATCCTCATGTCTAAACAATTCATAATTCACTGCAAACAAATTTCTAATTTTAAAATACTAAAACAGAAATCCAACTAACCAAGTTAACTTACTGTTGTAAGTCAATACTGGACAACCGAAGAAAAAGACTACGCACTGACACCTGCAGATCCAAATTTTAATAGTCGGACAATTAATATGTTCAGTAACACGAACACCTCAAATTATCAATCAGATTTTGAACGACTGAACTTGTGGCTTTGGAATTGGAAACCTACCGAGAGCCTTTGTTGCGGTGATGCCTGATGCTGTCAACTGTCGAGATGGACTAAAGATGAAGGGAAACTGCGAGGGTTGAGGGATGGATGCCGTCAGATGCTTGCATTGCCGCCGCCCGCCTACCTGTGCCGCCGTGCGCGCGTGCGTTCAGGGGACGGCAATCATCCCTGCCGCCATGCCCTACCCACAACTCCACGAGTGCGAAGTTGCGAACAGAATTGGGAGGCGCCGGTTCGTCTCGTGTGATATGCCTTTTTAGCGAAGCGCGTGCAGGCCCTGCATCTTGCTGCAGCGATTTGGGCCACTTGGGCCAGGTCGGGGTGGTGAGGACCACAGAGAGAAGTGGGCTAGTCTTTGTTTTCGGGCTAAAATCCTTAGCTGGCCTTTATATTCCGTTTTCAGCAGTCTGTGGTCCCGACCACAGAGAGAAGTGGGCTAGTCTTTGTTTTCAGCAGAACTGCCATGATGTTGTTTTATGTGTAGAAAACAAAAGTTCTCGAAATGACCTGAAAATCCACGGAGGCAAGTTTTGGAAAATATTAAAAATACTGGCAAAAGAATCAAGACCAGGGGGCCCACACCTTGTCCACGAGGGTGGGGGCGCGCCCACCCCCTGGGCGCGCCCCCTGTCTCGTGGGCCCCCTGATGCTCCACCGACCTCAACTCCAACTCCATATATTCCGTTTCGCGGAGAAACAAATCAGAGAGAAAGTTTCATCACGTTTTATGATACGGAGCCGCCGCCAAGCCCTAATCTCTCTCGGGAGGGCTGATCTGGAGTCCATTCGGGGCTCCGGAGAGGGGGATTCGTCGCCATCATCATCATCAACCATCCTCCATCACCAATTTCATGATGCTCACCGCCGTGCGTGAGTAATTCCATCGTAGGCTTGCTGGAAGATGATGGGTTGGATGAGATTTACCATGTAATCAAGTTAGTTTTGTTAGGGTTTGATCCCTAGTATCCACTATGTTCTGAGATTGATGTTGCTATGACTTTGCTATGCTTAATGCTTGTCGCTAGTGCCCGAGTGCCATAATTTCAGATCCGAACCTATTATTCTTTCATGAATATATGTGTGTTCTTGATCCTATCTTGCAAGTCTATAGTCACCTATTATGTGTTATGATCCGACAACCCCGAAGTGACAATAATCGGGATACTTCTCGGTGATGACCATAGTTTGAGGAGTTCATGTATTCACTATATGCTAATGCTTTGTTCCAGTTCTCTATTAAAAGGAGGCCTTAATATCCCTTAGTTTCCGCTAGGACCCTGCTACCACGGGAGGGTAGGACAAAATATGTCATGCAAGTTCTTTTCCATAAGCATGTATGACTATATATGGAATACATGCCTACATTACATTGATGAACTGGAGCTAGTTCTGTGTCACCCTATGTTATAGCTATTACATGAGGAATCACATCCGACATACTTATCCATCACTGATCCAATGCCTACGAGCTTTTCACATCTTGTATTTCGCTTATTTACTTTTCCGTTGCTACTGTTACAATTACTACAAAACATTTATCTTTACTTTTTCCACTGTTACCATTACTATCATACTACTTTGCTACTAAATACTTTGCTGCAGATACTAAGTTATCCAGGTGTGGTTGAATTGACAACTCAACTCCTAATACTCAATAATATTCTTTGGCTCCCCTTGTGTCGAATCGATAAATTTGGGTTGAATACTTTACCCTCGAAAGCTGTTGCGATCCCCTACACTTGTGGGTTATCATGCACCGGGTTGAGAGAGATCTTGATGGAACTTTCATTATCACACCAAAGAGGAACTTCATCACAAATGGCACCGTAATCCTTCAAAGTTTGCCTCATCCATAGAAGTTGAGCACAACAACTATCGGCAGCCACATACTCTGCTTCGGTGGATGAGAGAGACACACAACTTTGCTTCTTAGAAGACCAACTTACCAAAGAGCAACCAAGAAATTGGCACCCTCCTGAGCTGGACTTCCTATCCACTCTGTCTCCTGCCCAATCTGAGTCTGAATAGCCCAAAAGGTCAAAGTTGGCTCCTCTTGGGTACCACAAGCCAAAGTTTGGGGTATGAGCCAAATGTCAAAAGATTCGCTTGACCGCCACATAGGAACTTTCCTTAGGTGCAGCTTGAAATCGTGCACAAATTCCCACACTCAATATGATATCCGGTCTAGATGCACAAAGGTAAAGCAAGGATCCAATCATGGAGCGATATACCTTTTGATCCACCGCTTTACCATTGGGATCTATGTCAAGTTGGCATTTAACGGGTATTGGAGTGGAGGCCGGCTTGACATCATTTAGCTTGAATCTCTTGAGCATGTCTTGAGTGTATTTTGCTTGGTTGATGAAGGTGCCTTCTCTTCCTTGCTTGATTTCAAACCCGAGAAAGAACTTCAACTCTCCTATCATGGACATCTTGAACTTTGAGGTCATGAGAGCGGAAAATTTCTCATTGAAAGCTTTGTTAGGGGAACCAAAGATAATATCATCAACATATAGTTGGCATACAAACAACTCCCTTTTGACCTTGTTAGTAAAAAGAGTGGGGTCGATTTTCCCAATTTCAAACCCACGATCTTGCAACAACTCGGTAAGATGCTCATACCATGCACGTGGGGCTTGTTTAAGGCCATAGAGTGCCTTGTCGAGTTGGTAAACATGATCGGGGAAATAGGGATCCTCGAACCCCGGGGGTTGTTTGACATACACCAACTCATTAATAGGACCATTAAGAAAAGCACCCTTCACATCCATTTGTTGCAAATTGAAGTTATGATGAGAAGCATAAGCAATCAACAAACGAATAGATTCAAGGCGAGCAACGGGAGCAAAGGTTTCACCATAGTCGATACCCTCGACTTGGGAGTAGCCTTGTGCTACCAAATGAGCCTTGTTGCGAACAATGATCCCATGAGCATCTTTCTTGTTCTTGAATATCCACTTGGTTCCAATGATATTATGATTCCCCGTTGGCCTTGGCACCAATCTCCACACCTGGTTGTGCTCGAAGTTGTTGAGTTCTTCATGCATGGCATTGAGACAATCCGGATCCTCAAGCGCCTCATAGACCTTTTAGGGTTCGACACAAGAAACAAACGCGTGATGTTCACAATAGTTTGCTAATTGTCTACGAGTGCTTACCCCCTTTCTTAGGCTTCCAAGCACATTCTTCATGAGACGACCTTTGGTTGTGAGCTTGGATGCAATCTTAGCAGCACGACACTCCAATTCCTCTTCAGGTGTGAGAAGAGGAGCGGAAACTTGATCATCCTGAGCGCCGTCTTGAGCTTGTTCTTGATCTTGAGCTTGCTCTTGATCTTGAACTTGCTCGGAAGGGAGAACTCGACCTTGGTCATCACTTGGTGGCTCACCACCATCTTGAGGTTGATCCTGCCCTTGATCTTGTTCACTTGGTTGAGGGCCTTCACTTTGTTCTTCGGAAGCGTGTGGGTCTTGGGTTGGTGATGGCTCCACTTGAGTGGAGCATTGTCCTTCTCCTTCAGCCACAAGGGGTTCTCAATGGGTAGGATATGACCAACACCCATTCTTCTTATGGCTTGGGGAGGAATTTCATCACCTACATCACTTTGCTCCACTTGGGAGCTGTTATTCTCCTCAAACTCCATGTTACACGTCTCCTCAATGAGTCCCGTGGACTTGTTGAGGACACGGTAAGCATGAGAGTTTGTAGCATAACCAAATATGCCCTCATGAGCTCTAGCCTCAAATTTAGAAAAAAGAAGACCTTTCTTGAGAATGAAACACTTACAACCGAACACCTGGAAGTACTTGAGGTTGGGCTTGTTACCGATGAGTATTTCATATGGATTTTTGTTCAAGCCTTTGCGGAGATAGAGCTGATTGTATGCATGACACATGGTGTAGATGGCTTCGGCCCAAAAGTTGTAAGGAGACTTGAACTCCGCCATCATGGTCCTTGCCGCATCCATCAATGTTCGGTTCTTCCTCTCTGCTACACCATTTTGTTGAGGGGTGTATGGTGCGGAATATTGATGCTTGATCCCCTCATTACTAAGAAACTCATCCAAGGTGTAGTTCTTGAACTCGGTGCCATTGCCACTTCTTATTGTCAAGATCTTTGCATCCTGTTGACGTTGAGCTTCATTTGCAAAGCCGATGACCGTTTGTTGAGTTTCACTCTTCCTCTTGAAGAAATATACCCAAGTGTACCTTGAGTAATCATCGACAATCACCAAGCAATACTTTCTACCCCCAAGACTATCAAAGGATGGAGGCCCAAAGGGATCCATGTGAAGGAGCTCCAAGGGTCTCTTCGAGTAGATGATAGTCGTGGGAGGGTGAGCCTTCTGATGTAACTTTCCTTCGATACTAGCACTGCAAGCACGATCTTTGGCAAAGCTAACGTTTGTTAGTCCATGGACATGGTCCCCCTTGAGAAGACTTTGCAAAGATCTCATATTGACATGGGATAAACGGCGATGCCAAAGCCACCCCAGATCAACTTTGGCCATTAGGCATGTCGCGGTCTTAGTTGGTCGCTCCAAAAAGTTAATCACATAAAGACCATTCTCGACATGCCCAACAAAGGCTACTTTAAGAGTCTGGCTCCACAAGAGGGCCATGGTATCAATGTCAAAGAATGTGTCAAAACCCATGAGTGCAAGTTGATGAACGGAAAGTAAATTGTATGCAAAGGACTCAACAAGCATGACTTTCTCGATCATGAGATCATGAGAAATGACAACCTTGCCAAGACCCAATACCTTCAGAGACGAGGCATCACCCCACACGACACTAGTGGGCATAGATGGGATCTTGTGCACGCCCACCACCAAGTCCTTGCTTCCGGTCATTTGATTTGTGGATCCACTATCGAGCAACCATGATCCCCACTAGAAGCAAACACCTACAAGAGATCAATGTTTGGTTTTAGGTACCCATTTTGTAATGGGTCCTTTGATGTTAGTAACAAGGGTCTTCGGAACCAAAATAGACCATTCAATGTACTCATAAGGAGAACAACAAACTTAGCATAAACATGCCCATCACTAGCACGGCACAACACATAAGAAGGGTTAAAGTCGTCGGCTTTGTTGGAAGGGGTGGCATTGCCCTTTTTGACATCACCACCCTTCACATTGTTCTTCTTCTCCTTAGAAGCACCCTCTCCCTCCTTCACAAAAGTTTGCTTGAGAGGAGGAGGTCGTTTGGTCTTGTCATTCTTCTTCTTGTTCTTGGACTTGGGTGCGAACCCAACTCCCTCCTTGGCCACAACTTCATTTTGATTGCTAAAAGTTCATTGAGATTCTCCTCACTTGTATGCAAGAGACAAGGCCTTTCTCAAGTTGCTCCTTCAACTTGGGATTCTCCTCCACAAGATGCACATACTCACAACACGGGTTAGTAGCATTTGCATTATCAAATAAGACCATATGAGGAAAAGTGGCTTTCTCCTTGGTTAGCTTCACTTGGAGTTGATCATGATACTCCTTGAGGATAGCATGGGCACCCTTCAAGGCCTTGTGAGCCTTTTAAGTATATCAAACTCCTCCTTGAGTCTAGCATGGTCAACCCCAAGTTTAGCCTTCTTGGAATCGAGCACACGAGATACAACAAGAGAATGATCAAGATCTTTCTTTAATTTAGCATGGTCATCATTGTGTGACTCCTCAAGAGCCAAACGATGAACACGCTCTTCCTCAAGCGCATTAGAGAGATCCGATATCTCATCGGCATAGTCACGACTATGACCTTCCATCTTAAAGATGGTTTCTTCACGAGGCTCGATCATGTCATTGGCTTCACCAAGTTGTTCCAAGAGAGCAACGAAGTGCTTCTTGGATTTGCCCTTGATCTTACTCATAAAAGACTCAAATTCATTTACTTCCTCATTAGACCCCACACTTTCATCAATGCAATTCGTCAAGGAAGGATTAGTAATGATGGTAGTTTTGATGTTGGGGGTTACCTTGTTGGTGGCTTTGGCCATGAGGCACTTGGCGGTGATGTTCTCGTTGGGTGAATCGAAGAGAGACACCCGTGGAGTTGTAGCAATGGAAACGGAGGCCATGGCCATGGCTTCACCATCTTCATCTTCATCATCTTCATTGTACTCTTCTTGTGCCACCAACCCTTTGGTCGGAGTCTTCTTGGTGAAGTTGTTCTTGTTTGGGAAGGACTTGGCCTTTTCTTTTCGGATGAGCTTGCCACCATTGTCTTCCGGCTTCTCGTAAGGGCACTCCACAACAAAATGGCTCACATTGCCACAATGTTCTCACACGTTGCTTGCCCTTGAAGCCACTTGAGTTGTTCTTGTTGAAATTGGGCCTTGAGTTCTTCTTGCTCCAAAATTTCCTTGACGCGAGAGCCATGTGCTCATGATAGTCATATTTCATGTCTTCGGGGTTGCTCTCCTCATCTTCTTATTCATCCTCCTCTTCCACACTAGCCTTGGCCTTCAAGGAAAGGTTGGGCCTCTTTGCTCTTTGAGAATGAAACACCGCATTGTCGGCGGTCTTGTCCAAGATCATCATCGCCACAAACTCATCCAACACTTTGCTTGAGGTCAAGGTGTGGAAGTCCAGCCTTCGACAGATAGGGATGACATGGCCTTGTGGTAAGGCATCATGGCCTTGAGGAATTTGCGCTTGATCCAATTATCATCCGTATCCTTGCTCCCATGATCTCAGAGAGAGACCGCGAGAGCGGTTAATCTCCGATAAAGCTCTCGAGGTTCTTCATCTTCATTCATTGCAAACTCATCGACTTCATCTTGCACCACTTCATAGTTGGAGCGTTAAATGCTTGCGCTTCCCTTGTAAAGAGAAACAACATGGTGCCATGCTTCCTTGGCCACGGTGAATGGTTGGAAATGTGTAATGTCTTTGGAAGGAATTGCGTCTTGGATGATGAAGAGGGCATTCTCATTGAATTGATGATCCGCAGCTTCTCTCGGGGTAAAGTTGCTTGGGTCATGCAGATAGGAACCTTGCTCAATGATTCTCCAAAGATTAGTATTAACATGGTTTAAATGACGTTTAAAGTGATAGACCCAAGAGTCAAAATCCTCATTTTTCACAATCTTAGGAGGAGAACCTGCATGATTTAAATGAGTGGAGGGAACCGGTCCTCCATAAGTAAGAGGAGTTTCAACATGGGCAAAGATGCCGCTACCATTTCTACCACTAGATAAAACTTTATCACTAGAAGCTTCCCCCTTATCGGAGTTGGCATCTGCCACCTTGTTAGTGGGAGCGGCCACTTCCAAAGGTGCGGTGGATAATTTAAGACCATCAAGGAACTCTTTGAACATGCCTTTGACCTCGGTCATCATGGAGGTTTCCAATGTGTCCAAAGCCACATTGAATTCCTCACGTGAGATCGGGGATCCCCCTCGGCCGTAGACGAAGAAGGATTCACACCGGGGTGCTCCTCCTCACTGTCTATGGTGTCAACCATACTCTTAAGACAGTAAAGCCCTTAATTAAGAGATGAGGCTATGATACCAATTGAAAGGATCGATATAGTTGACTAGAGGGGGGGTGAATAGGCAACTAACAAGTTTTAGCTTTTCTTTACCAAATTAAACTTTGTATCAAAGTAGGTTTTCTAGATATGCAACTAGGTGAGCAATCTATATGATGCAACAACAATAAGCACACAAGCAAGCAAAGGATATAACACAATATAGCTTGCGCAAGTAAAGGTGAGAGATAACCAAAAGTGGAACTGATGGAGACGAGGATGTGTTACCGAAGTTCCTTCCCTTTGAAGGGAAGTACGTCACCGTTGGAGCGGTGTGGAGGCACAATGCTCCCCAAGAAGCCACTAGGGCCACCGTATTCTCCTCACGCCCTCATGGTACGTCTCCAACGTATCTATAATTTTTGATTGTTTCATGCTATTATATTACCCCTTTTGGATGTTTATGGGCTTTATTTTACACATTTATATCATTTTTGGGACTAACCTACTAACCGGAGGCCCAGGCCGTATTGCTGTTTTTTTGCCTATTTCAGTATTTCGAAGAAAAGGAATATCAAACCGAGTCCAAACGGAATGAAACCTTCGGGAGCGTGATTTTTGGAATGAACGTGATCCAGAGGACTTGGAGTGCAAGTCAAGAAGCAGCTGAGGCCTCCACGAGATAGGAGGGCACCCCCCCCTATAGCGCGCGCCCCCTGTCTCGTGGGCCCCTCGGGCGGCCACCGACGTACTTCTTCCTCCTATATAAGTCTACATACCCCGAAAACATCCAGGGAGCCAACGAAACACAATTTCCACCGCCAGAACCTTCTCAGATCCGCGAGATCCCATCTTGGAGTTTTCGTCGGCGCTCACGGAGGGCTTAATCGACCATGGAGGGCTTCTACATCAACATCATAGCCCCTCCGATGAGTTGTGAGTAGTTTACCACAGACCTACGGGTCCATAGTTATTAGCTAGGTGGCTTCTTCTCTCTTTTTTGATCTCAATACAATGTTCTCCCCCTCTCTTGTGGAGATCTATTCGATGTAAACTCTTTTTACGGTGTGTTTGTCAAGATCCAATGAATTGTGGGTTTATGATCAAGTTTATCTATGAATAATATTTGAATCTTCTCTGAATTCTTTTATGTATGATTGAGTTATCTTTGCAAGTCTCTTGGAATAATTAGTTTGGTTTGGCCTACTAGATTGATCTCTCTTGCCATGGGAGAAGTGCTTAGCTTTGGGTTCAATCTTGCGGTGTCCTTTCCCAGTGACAGCAGGGGCAGCAAGGCACGTATTGTATTGTTGCCATCGAGGATAAAAAGACGGGTTTTATATCATATTGCTTGAGTTTATCCCTCTACATCATGTCATCTTGCTTAAAGCGTTACTCTGTTCTTATGAACTTAATACTCTAGATGCAGGAAGGAGTCGGTCGATGTGTGGAGTAATAGTAGTAGATGCAGGCAGGAGTCGGTCTACTTGTTGCGGACGTGATGCCTATGTACATGATCATGCCTAGATAATCTTATAATTCTTCGCTTTTATATCAATTGCTCGACAGTAATTTGTTCACCCACCGTAATACTTATGCTATCTTGAGCGAAGCCACTAATGAAACCTATGGCCCCCGGGTCTATCTCTTATCATATTTGCTTCCAATCTACTTTTATTTGCATCTTTACTTTTTGCATCTATATTATAAAATACCAAAAATATATTTATCTTATCATACTATCTCTATCAGATCTCACTTTCATGAAGTGGCCGTGAAGGATTGACAACCCCTTTATTGCGTTGGTTGCGAGTTCTTTGTTTGTTTGTGTAGGTGCGTGGGACTTTTGAGGAGCCTCCTACTGGATTGATACCTTGATTCTCAAAAACTGAGGGAAATACTTACGCTACTATTGCTGCATCACCCTTTTCTCTTCAAGGAAAACCAATGCAAGCTCAAGACGTAACAAGAAGGATTTCTGGCGCCGTTGCTGGGGAGGTATTCGCTCAAGTGAAGACATACCAAGTACCCATCACAAACCCATCTCCCTCGCATTTACATTATTTTCCATTTGCCTCTCGTTTTCCTCTCCCCCACTTCACCTTTGCCGTTTTATTCGCCCTCTCTTTCCCAATCTCCTCCTCTCTTTTTCGCTTGCATTTTTCTGTTTGCTTGTGTGTTGGATTACTTGTTGCCATGGCGCAAGATAATACCAAATTGTGTGATTTCTCGAATACCAATATAATGATTTCCTTAGTACTCCGATTGCTCCTCTTAATGATGTTGAGTCTTGTTAAATCAATACTGCTTTGCTGAATCTTGTTATGAAAGATCAATTCACGGCCTTCCTAGTGAAGATGCCGCTACTCATCTAAACAACTTTGTTGATTTGTGTGATATGCAAAAGAAGAAAGATATGGATAACAATATTGTTAAATTGAAGTTATTTCCGTTTTCACTTAGAGATTGTGCTAAAGTTTGGTTTTCGTCTTTGCCTAAAAATAGTATTGATTCTTGGAACAAGTGCAAAGATGCTTTTATCTCTAAGTATTTTCCTCCTGCTAAGATTATCACTCTTAGGAACGATATTTTGAATTTTAAACAACTTGATCATGAGCATGTTGCCCAATCTTGGGAAAGAATGAAATTGATGCTTCGCAATTGCCCTACTCATGGTTTGAATTTATGGATGATCATACAAAGATTTTATGCCAGTTTGAACTTTGCTTCTAGAAATCTCTTAGATTCGGCCACGGGAGGCACATTTATGGAAATCACATTAGGATATGCTACAAAACTTCTTGATAATGTTATGGCTAATTATTCTCAATGGCACACCGAAAGATCTTCTAGTAAAAACGTGCATGCTATAGAAGAAATCAATGTTTTGAGTGGAAAGATGGATGAACTTATGAAATTATTTGCTACTAAAAATACTCCTCTTGATCCCAATGATATGCCTTTGTCTACTTTGATTGAGAATAGTAATGAATCTATGGATGTGAATTTTGTTGGTAGGAATAGTTTTGGAAATAATGCTTATAGAGGAAACTTTAATGCTAGACCGTTCCCTAGTAATTCCTCTAATAATCACAGAAATTCCTACAATAATTATTATCGTAATTTTAATAAGTTGTCCTCTGATTTTGAGAATAGTGTGAAAGAATTTATGATTTCTCAAAAGAATTTTAATGCTTTGCTTGAAGAAAAATTGCTCAAAGTTGATGATTAGGCTAGGAACGTTGATAGACTTTCGCTTGATGTTGATTCTCTTAAACTTAGATCTTCTCCTCCTAAGCATGATATCAATGAGTCTCTCAAAGCCATGAGAATTTCCATTGATGAGTGCAAGGAAAGAACCGCTAGATTGCGTGCTAAGAAAGATTGCTTTGTAAAGGCATGTTCTTCTAGTTTCCATGAAAATAATGATGAAGATCTTAAAGTTATTGATGCGTCTCCTATTAGATCTATGTTTTGCAATATAAATCTTGATAATTATGGGACTTATGATGAGTCAACTTTACCTAGAAGGCGTCCCAAGAATTCGGAGTTTTTAGATCTTGATGCTAAATTTGGTAAAAGTGGGATTGGAGAGGTCACAACTTTAAATAGCATTGAACCCACTATCTCGGATTTCAAGGAATTTGATTATGATAATTGTTCTTTAGAAGGTTGTATTTCCTTGTTGCAATCCGTTGTTAATTCTCCTCATGCTTATAGTCAAAATAAAGCTTTTACCAAACATATCGCTGATGCCTTGATGCAATCTTATGATGAAAAACTTAATTTGGAAGTTTCTATACCTAGAAAATTTAATGATGAGTGGGAACCTACTATAAAGATTAGAATTAAAGATCATGAGTGTTTTGCTTTGTGTGATTTGGGTGCTAGTGTTTCCACGATTCCGAAAACTTTATGTGATATTCTAGGTTTCCATGATCTTGACGATTGCTATTTAAATTTGCACCTTGCGGATTCCACCATTAAAAAGCCAATGGGAAGGATCAATGATGTCCTCATTGTCGTAAATAGAAATTTGGTGCCCGTAGATTTTATCGTTCTTGATATAGATTGCAATCTTTCTTGCCCTATTATTCTTGGTAGACCTTTCCTTAGAACAATTGGCGCGATTATTGATATGAAGGAAGGGAATATTAGATTCCAAATTCCATTAAAGAAAGGCATGGAGCACTTTCCAAGAAACAAAGTCAAATTACCTTATGAATCTATCATGCGGGCTACTTAAGAATTTAGTGCCAAAGATGGCACTACTTAGATCTATCTTCATTTTTATGCCTAGCTAGGGGCTTTAAACGATAGCGCTAGTTGGGAGGCAAACCAATTTTCTTTGTGTTTTTTGTTTTTGTTCCTGTTTAGTAATAAATCTTGCATCTACCTTCTGTTTAGATGTGTTTTTATCTTTTAATTAGTGTTTGTGCCAAGTAGAACCTATAGGATAACCTATGATGATAGTTGATTTGATTCTGTTGAAAAATAGAAACTTTGTGTGCACTAATTTAGTTTTTTTAAATCACAGAAACGTGATTTTGCGTTGGTTATTTTTTTTCTGATCAATATACAAATTTTACAGGACTTCCTATTTTTGTAGGATATTTAGAGTTCCAGAAGTTTGCGTTAGTTACATATTGCTACAGACTGTTCTGTTTTTGACAGATTCTGTTTTTCGTGTGTTGTTTTCTTATTTCGATGCATCTATGGCTAGTAAATTAGTTTATAAACCATAGAGAAGTTGGATTACATTAGGTTTAACACCAAAATAAATAAATAATGAGTTCATTACAGTACCTTATGTGATGGTTTTGTTTTCTTTCACTAACGGAGCTTATAAGATTTCCTGTTGAGTTTTGTGTTGTGCAGTTTTCAAGTTTTGGGTAAAGCTTTTATGGACTATGGAATAAGGAGTGGCAAGAGCCTAAGATTGGGGATGCCCAAGGCAACCCAAGATATTCAAGAATAGCCAAAAGTCTAAGCTTGGGGATGCCCCGGGAAGGCATCCCCTGTTTCGTCTTCGTTCATTGGTAACTTTACTTGGAGCTATATTTTTATTCGCCACATGTTATGTGTTTTGCTTGGAGCGTCGTGTATTATATTAGTCTTTGCTTTTTAGTTTACCACAATCATACTTGCTGTGCACACTGAGGGAGTCCTGGACTAGGGGGTGTCCGGACGGCCGGACTATCATCGTCCGCCGGACTCCAAGACTACGAAGATACAAGATTGAAGACTTCGCCCCGTGTCCGGATGGGACTTTCCTTGGCGTGGAAGGCAAGCTTGGCAATACGAATATGTAGATATCCTACCATTGTAACCGACTCTGTGTAACCCTAGCCCTCTCTGGTGTCTATATAAACCGGGGGGCTTTAGTCCGTAGGACATAACCTCCATTACAACAATCATACCTTAGGCTAGCTTCTAGGGTTTGGCCTCCTTGATCTCGTGGTAGATCCACTCTTGTAATACACATCATCAATATTAATCGAGCAGGACGTAGGGTTTGACCTCCATCAAGAGGGCCCGAACCTGGGTAAAACATCGTGTCCCTTGTCTCCTGTTACCATCCACCTAGACGCACAGTTCGGGACCCCCTACCCGAGATCCGCCGGTTTTGACACCGACATTGGTGCTTTCATTGAGAGTTCCTCTGTGTCGTCACCGATAGGCTCGATGGCTTCTTCAATCAACAACGCTGTCCAGGGTGAGACTTTTCTCCCCGGACAGATCTTCGTATTCGGCGGCTTCGCACTGCGGGCCGATTCACTTGGCCATTTGGAGCAGATCGAAAGCTACGCCCCTGGCCATCAGGTCAGGTTCGGAAGCCTAAACTTCACGGCTGACATCCGCGGGGACTTGATCTTCGACGGACTCGAGCCACACCCGAGCGTGCCGCGCTATCACGATGGGCATGATCTAGCTCGCCAAGGATGCTGCCTTGGTGGCCGATACGAATCCGCCTGCCCTCGGCCCGAGCCGATCGCCAGATCGAGGACCGGTGGCTGGACACCGCCTCGGGGGCTGCAACTTCCGCGGCGATGGAGCCGAACTCTGACCTTGTCCCCTATAAAACTCGTGACTCCGAGGCGCCGGACTCCCTGCCGGACTCCGAACCTCCTGTGCCCCTGCCAATCGAATCTGACTGGGCGCCGATCATGGAGTTCACCGCGGCGGACATCTTTCGCACTCGCCCTTTGGCGACATCCTAAATTCGCTAAAACATCTCTCGCTATCCGGAGAGACCTGGCCGGACTATGGCCAGGATGGTTGGGATGCGGACGATGAAGAAATTCAGAGCCCACCCACCACCCACTTCGTAGCCACTGTCGACGATCTAACCAACATGCTAGATTACGACTCCGAAGACATCGACGGTATGGATAACGATGCCGAGATTTAACAGAACCAGCGCCATGTGGCACTGAAGACCACCTCGCCATATGACGATACATGGTGGACACCCCAAAAGATGGGGACGGTGAAGAAGCAATGAGGCAGATTCCTTAAAGAAACAGCCCAAGCGCCGGCGCCAAGGCGCCGCTTAAATCCCGCCACAAAGAAGAATGGAGATTCCGCACAGATAACACTCTGCATAAAGGTCAAGACAATCCTCCAGAAGATTCAGCGGGAGGATGCGTAAAGCCCTCGCGAGAGCGGCAGATTTAAGAGGTCGAGGATGATAATTACATACCTCCCTCGGAAGACGAGGCAAGCCTCGACGACGATGAATTCGTCGTGCCAGAGGATCCCGTCGAACAAGAGCATTTTAAACGCAGTCTTATCGCCACGGCAAATAGCCTAAAGAAAAAGCAACAGCATCTTCAAGCTGATCAGGACCTGCTGGCCGATCGATGGACCGAGGTCCTCGCGGCCGAAGAGTATGAACTCGAACGACCCTCCAAGAGCTACCCAAAACGCAAGTTGCTCCCCCGATTAGAGGAGGAAACATACATACCTTCATCACCAGCGCACAATACGGCCGACCGACCACCCCGTGGTCGGGACAGAGAGGCATCCAGGCCCTCCACCAAGACCGTACCCCGGCACCGCTCCAAAAGCACGAAGCCAAGAGGGAACGCACCGGACTTGCGAGATATATTGGAGGACAAAGCAAGGCAATCCAGATCCATCTACGGATCATGTGGGCGGCCCACGACCCACAACGAATACCGTCACGCCGGATACAACAACCCCGGCCGGGCCGAACACAGCAGACAACGCTCACTCGAGCTACGTCGTGATATCGCTCAATATAGAGGTGCCGCACACCCGCTATGCCTCACTGATGAAGTAATGGATCATCAAATCCCTGAAGGGTTTAAACCCGCAAACATTGAATCCTACGATGGCACAACAGACCCCGCGGTTTGGGTTGAAGATTATCTCCTTCACATCCATATGGCCCGCGGCGACGATCTCCACGCCATCAAATACCTCCCACTCAAGCTTATAGGACCAGCTCGGCATTGGCTTAACAGCCTGCCCGCAGAGTCAATTGGTGTTAAAGACCGAAGCCGCATTCCTCGACAACTTCCAGGGCACATATGTGCGACCACCAGACGCCAATGACCTAAGCCACATAATTCAGCAGCCAGACGAATCAGCCAGACAGTTCTGGACACGGTTCTTGACAAAGAAAAACCAAACCATCGACTGTCCGGATGTAGAGGCCCTCGCAGCCTTCAAACATAACATCCGCGACGAGTGTCTAGCCCGGCACCTAGGACAAGAAAAGCCGAAATCCATGGCAGCCCTCACATCATTAATGACCCGCTTTTGTGCGGGAGAGGATAGCTGGCTAGCTCGCAAAGAACAACCTCAAGAAAAATTCTGGCAGTCCGGATACTAAGGACCACAATGGCGGTCGCGTCGAAGAAAAAATAAACGCCAGATAACAGCGATTTACAAGGAGGATACGGCAGTCAACGCCGGATTCCGTGGCTCTAAACCCGGTCAGCGGAAGAAACCATTCAAAAGAATCACTCCGGGTCCGTCCAATTTGGACCGAATCCTCGACCGCTTATGCCAGATACACGGCACCCCCGAAAAGCCAGCTAACCACACCAACAGAGACTGTTGGGTATTCAAGCAGGCAGGCAAGTTAATTGCCGAAAACAATGACAAGGGGCTGCATAGCGATGACGAGGAAGAGACCCGCCACCAACAAGAGAGGATGTAAGGGCTTCCCCACAAGTGCGGACGGTGAACATGATATACGCAACCCATATACCCAAGAGGGAGCGGAAGCGCACTAAGGGACGATATGCGATGGAGCCATCGCCCCAAGTTCAATCCATGGTCCTCTTGCCCGATCACTTTCGATCAAGAGACCATCCGACCAAGATCCGCCATGGCGGATTCGCCGCATTGGTTTTAGACCCAATCGCCGATGGATTCCACCTCACGAGAGTCCCGATGGATGGCGGCAGAGCTCTGAACCTGCTTTATCGATACAAGGCGCAAAATGGGCATAGACCCTCAAGGATTAAACCTACAAAGACGACCTTTAAAGGCGCCATACCAGTGTCGGCCCAATTGTGCAGTGCTCACCACACCGAAGTGGTCTTCGGATCCCGGACAATTTTTGGAGCGAGGAGTTAATCTTCGACATAGTCCCGTTCCGCAGCGTCTATCACGCCCTGCTCGGACGAACCGCGTTTGCAAAGTTCAATGCAGTGCCGCATTATGCATACCTCAAGCTCAAGATGTCGGGCCCTCGTGGAGTCATCACGGTCAACAGAAATACGGAACGCTCCCTCCGAATGGAGGAACATACAATGCTCTCGCGTATACGAGCAGCCTTCTAAGGCATTTTTGAGTCCGCCGTTAAACGACCGGACACGCCAAATGCGCCGAGCAACATCAATCAAGACCACCGGCACATTCCGAGCACGCCAGAGTAATGCGGCCCCAACCCCAGCCCTCGCATGATTGTAAGACCAACCCTCCGCGTACATCATTACGCTCTGGAGATACCATGGGCCTGGGGAGGGGCACGACCACAATAGACCCAGAGTGCGGCTCGACCACACCAGGGGCTCACAAGTGTGTCGCCTTTTTTTCCTTCTTTGTATACACAGGACTCCATTCACCAGAGGTTCTGTCCGGCGGCGAATCCGCCGAACTCACGATGCAACAGTCAGGGAGGGAAGAAGGCTGCGACGAACACTCAAGTGGTCTCCATTATGAGCATTAAATTCGATTATATACACCAGTCTGTAGCCCACCCCTGGAGGCGGACATGTTTATTTAGTCCAATCCCTTGCTTACCGCACTATTTGTATCCTTCCGCACTCATAGCAGAATTCCTTGAATAAATAAAGGCAGCATCTTTTGCCTGTTATTGCATTACTTTACACATATGTTCATTAACGACATCTTGCACCCGTATATTTTGGTACGGCCGAATACACCAGGGCTTACGCTCCCGCATTATGGTGTGATAAGTCCAACACTTTCACAAGTGCGGCACCCAAACTTATAGCATTATATGAATCGGCTCAATCATGTCTTGGGTCAATAGTTGGGTTTGCCTGCCCCACGCTTTGGTGCCTTACGCCCGCTCGCCGGCTAAAGTGGCACTGGGAGAACCATCGCGATTGCGCCTCAGCTTGAGTTGGGCGAGCGCCTTTAGTGGAGAAAGCAAAACTGACGGCATGATAAGGCGAGAGACGGTCGCTGTTCGAGAGGTCTTTTCGGTCCCTAAAGACCGATGCCGCTTGAGCGGCACCGATAATGTCCGACGAAGGCGTGATAGCGCCTGTTCGGTCTTCCGAATACTAGGGCTTCGCTGAAATTTAAAATTATAGAATTCTATGGCTAAGGAGAGTGTTCAAGCATTATAAGTCCGTTGCCTTGTTCGTTGTGTTGAGCGCCCCCTAGATGGACCCAAAATGGGAACAAGAGTGCTCAAGTTATCCCTAACACCCCAAAGACTTACGGCTCGGGGGCTGAAGCCAACGACTTGCCATCTCTCAGATTTTATAAACGGCCGCACAGAAGGTAATATTTTAAATTAAACAAGCGTTTCTTAAGCGCATATGAACAAAGTTTTCAGCGCATAGGATAATACATAGCGAGTTTTACTCAATAATTACATCTCTAGGGCACTCATCCGCAATATTGCGGGCACCCTTCAGGACAGTCTTATAGTACATTTCGAGCGTATGATACTCCTTGCCCGCTGGTGGCGGGTCAGTAAGAAGCCTCACCGCATCCAGCCTGCCCCAGTGCACCTTTGCGCGGGCAAGGGCCCGACGAGCACCTTCAATACAGGCGGAGCGCTTGACGACCTCCATCCAGGGCACGCATCCACCAGCCGCCGCACGAGGCCGGTAGCTCCTAGGCATGGCTCGTCCAGCCACACCGGACTATGAGGCCCTTCATGGCCTCCTCACCGCTTTAGGAGCTCGACCACCGCTTCACTGGTCGCTAGGGGCACTGGATGGCCGGCCTCAGCAGATCGAGACCGTAAGACCTTCTCCGCTGAGCTCCCTCCGCCACGATAGAATGCGGCGATCGGATACACTACGCTGCAGATTTGCAAACGCCTCGAGAGCTCCGAATTCGTAAGTGTCGTAGTTCACATTAACATGCTTGCTTTGCATGAAAAATGCCTTACCCACCGCTATCTTCTTCACATCTTCAACCTCCGAAGGGCCTTACGGCCTCGCCTTGGCGGATTTGGCACTTTCGAGAGCCGAGGCGAGCTCGGACTCTCGAAGTCTTGAGTCACGCCCAAACTCTCATGCTTCTCCATGAGAGCTCGGAGCTCTTGCCGCATGTCGATGTCAAAACCGCGGATCTCGGGTAGGGGGTCCCGAATCAAGCGCCTAGGCGGATGGTAACAGGAGGCGAGGGACACAATGTTTTTACCTGTGTTCGGCCCTCTCGATGGATGTAAAACCCTACGCCCCGCTTGATTAATATTGATGATATGGGTAGTACAAGAGTAGATCTACCACGAGATCAAGGAGGCTAAACCCTAGAAGCTAGCCTATGGTATGATTGTCGTAATGTATGTTGTCCTACGGACTAAAACCCTCCAGTTTATATAGACACCGGAGAGTCTAGGGTTACACAGAGTCGGTTACAATGGTAGGAGATCGCCAAGCTTGCCTTCCACGCCAAGGAAAGTACCTTCCGGACACGAGCCGGAGTCTTCAATCTTCTATCTTCGTAGTCTTGGAGTCCGGCGGATAATGATAGTCCGCTGTCCGACACCCCTAGTCCAGACTCCTCAAGAGCTCTCGAACCAGTCTTCAATGACGATAAGTCCGGCGGCATAATGTTCGGCATTGCAAGGCGGGTTCCTCCTTGAATAATCCAGAGAAGATAATGAACACTAGGATAGTGTCCGCTCGCAAAAATAATTTCCACATTCCATCAGAGAGAGAATAAAACATATACATCGACTCAATCACGACGATTATGCAGCGGACATCACACCGCTACCAAGCCCTTGTTTGAATCGTTTTTACTTATTCCACCTCAAAGACGCTTAGCGGCGGTTTCCTTGACACGCCTTGTCAAAGCAGAGATCGTGTTTCCTTTATTCCGTGATTCTCATCAATACGGACGTAGAACCCAACCGCGCCATTGATGGTGGCGCTTGGGAGGTAAGCGAGTTTTACTAGGCTGGTGGGGGACGATAGTTTACTCCGCCTATATATATGGGATATGGATTTACCTTCTCACCCACGCCTTCTTCCTCGCTTGCTTATCCATCCTCACAAGACTCAAGCTCCAACGCCAAGCTCAAGATCTCGCCGACCTTCTCCAAATATGTCCGAGCGGAGGTAATGGTTGGTCTCCTCCGCTAAGGAGGAAGACATCACCAAGCTGCGCGACGCCGATACCTTTCCAGCGATAAACAGACATCGGCTGCCCGACGCGGGCAGCTCATCCCTACCCCGGCCTCATGAGAGGGTCGCCTTCCTCCCCACTTCCTCCGCGGACTGGTCTTTCCGCTCCATCCATTTGTCCGGGGCTCATGTTTTACTACGGCTCGATTTCCACGATCCGGCGCCAACTTTGTCCTTAACATCTCGGCGCTTATCGTCGTGTGTGAGGCCTTCCTCGCATCCAGCCCCACTTCGCTCAGGGCTCAAGACCTTCAACGCTGTCAAGGTTGTGAAGGGCACGCAAGCGAATGCGGAGGCGCCATGTTGGGTAACCGCCCAACGCCCCTTGGCTAGAAGGGACCTTCGTGGATTCCGCCAAGGGGTGGCGCCGGGTGGTTCTACATCACCGAGCCGCCGCAAGCCTACATGGGTGGCGGCCCCGATTTAGATCTCGAATCCCCACGCAGCTCACCTCCCGGAAAGAGAAGGGCTTGCAGTGGGGCGATCCGGTGGAGGTGACGGACTCGAGCGGCATCAAGAAGATGGTGAGCAATAGGCTCCGCCGTCGACGTGGTCCAAGTCATGCTCCTCCAGCGGATTCTCCCATGCCAAGAACGGGCATTCAATCTGTGGGAGTTCAATCCGGAACAGCACCAGCCGCTAAGCGGGCTCTTCGACACAACATACGAAGGTGCCTGGAGGGTGCTGTTCAAGGGTGCCGAAGCCCCCGCATCCGAGACGAAAGATCGTGGATTCAGCGCGCAGTGTCCAACTGACGCGGTAAGTGATTCAACCCCATTACAGGACACTTGTGATAATTAGATTGACTCTAGTGAGGTTTTAATCCGTCTCTTCCTTTGACAGGAATGGATGGAGAAGGCCAAGCTGCTCATCAGCCCGGCTCCCATGCCAGAAGACCCAGTGGATGCCCGCTTAGCAGAGCTGCTGGTTCCGCACCGCACGCGGTGCCGGAGAAGAAGGCCAAGAAGGTGGCCGGGGACTCGAAGAGTTCTCAGAATCGACGCCCGACGACGACGAGGACTCTCCCCAAGACGAGGAGGAGGAATATTCTCTCCGGAGGAGGAGAGAAGAAAGGAAGGCTTCCCCAACCGGAAGGCCGAAGGGTCCAAGAGGGGAGAACTATCCCCGGACAGTTTCGCCAGCATCGACGTTGGCGAGGATGAGTGGCCTCCAAGGGCCAGGCGTCCGGCAGGATCGTAAGCATTAGGATCATTTATATGACGTATATTGTATGTCATGCAATGTCCTTCTAACGCCGAATTCTGCCCGTAGTCCGGCCGTTGACGATCTCCCCGACTCGATGAGCGGGTCGTTGGCCTCGTCGGATGTAAATTCCATCCCGACTGCCTCTACCCCACGCGTCGACGAGGACGCCGAGGTGGGATCCCACAGAGGGACCCATCGAGGAGGCTCCGAGGTGCCGCCAGCAGCCTCCTGACTTCGTGCCGGACTCTACACCGAACCCGCGGGGCTCCAGAGTCCGCAAGCGCCCTTTGCAAGAAGGGCAGACCATGACGCCGGGCGGCCTCCGCCCATCCGGAGGCGCCGGATAACCTGTTGGAGGCGCTTGAAGGCGCCCATCGAGGAAGAACACCGCACCGTCATGAGTGCGGTGATTGAGAAGGTTCAGCCGCCAAAAGCGGGCTGACCAAGTTCGCAGCAGCCTTCTAACAGCTTTGAGGTAAGAAGTTAAAATTGTGTAATGTAATACCGCATAGATAGACAAGAGTTCTCGATGCTTAGTTCGTGTTCGGAAGGAAAAGCCGGACTAAGGATCTAACAAGATATACGCAGGGTTGCTAAAAAAATATGTCAATATGGGTTTGCAGGCTGCGCTGCTGGCCTCTGCCGCATTAACGGCGGAGGTTGACGTGCTGAAGAAGAACCTCAAGCGGTCCGAGCAAGAGCTCGGACATGCGAAGAAGCAGCTCGAGGAGAAAGAAGGTGAGTAACACCTCTTTGAATAAGGACCTTACAGAAAAGGATTTGGTTGCAAGCAAAATTAACAAGGATAATATGTGTATTGCAGGGGCCACTAAGGAGGTGGCAGCCCTGAAGGATGCCGTGTCCGCGTCAACGCAATGCGCCACTGAACGGGCTGAGCGAGAAAAGCAAGTGGCGCTGGT
The DNA here is from genome assembly GCA_021437245.1 of Aegilops speltoides. Classification (NCBI taxonomy): domain Eukaryota; kingdom Viridiplantae; phylum Streptophyta; class Magnoliopsida; order Poales; family Poaceae; genus Aegilops; species Aegilops speltoides. Next base: position 348,517,028 of record CM038145.1, on the reverse strand, counting down.
GGCGGAAGTTCGGCAAGAGCCCGTGCTCTCATGGAAAAGCATGAGAGTTTGGAGCGTGACTCCAAGACTCGAGAGTCCGAGCTTGCCTCGGCTCTTGAAAGTGCCAAGTCCGCCAAGGCCGGGGCCTAGAAGGCCCTTCAGGAGGTAGAGGATATAAAGAAAATAGCTGCGAGTAAGGCGTTTTTCATGCAGAGCAAGCATGTTAATATAAATTACCGGATACTTACCCAATTCGAGCTCTCTGTATGCTTGCAGATCTGCCACAGAAGCGATCCGATGCCGCCGCATTCTATCGTGGCGAGGAGGGAGCTCGATGGAGATGGTCTTCGTCTCAAGACGCTCAGCCGCCATCCGGTGCCTTCCAAGCGACCAAATGAAGCAACTGGTCGAACTCCACAAGGTAGCCGAGGAGGCCATGAAGGGTCTCCTAGTCCGGCCAGGCTCGACAGGCCATGCCTCGAAGCTACTTTGGCCTTGTCTGCGCGGCTGTTGGATGCATGCCCCAGCTGGACGCCATCAAGCGCCCCGCCAGATTGAAGGCGCTGTCGGGCCCTTGCCCGCATAAAGGTGCAATGGGCAAACCGGATGCGAGAAGCTTCTCACGGATCCACCACCGCCGGCAAGGAGCATCGCACGGAGTGATATTATAAAGTTGTCCCAAGGGAGCCTGCGATATTGTAGATGAGTGCCCCCGAAATGTAATCTTTGAGTGAACTCGCTGTGTTTTTATCCTGAGCGCTGAAAACTTCGTTTATATGCGCCATGAGCAACGCTTGTTTAATTTAAAATATTACCTTCAGGCGGCCGCTTGTTAAATTTGAGAGATGGCAAGTCGTTGGCTTCACCCCCAAGCCACGAGTGCCGGGTGTTCGTTGATAAACTTGAGCACTCTTGTTCCCATTTTGGGTCCATCTAGGAGGCGCCAACACGACGAACAAGGCAACCGGACTTATAATGCTTGAACACTCTCACTTAGCCATAGAATTCTATAATTTTAAATTTCGTGAAGCCCCGGTATTCGAAGACCGAACCGGGCGCTATCCACGCCTTCATCGGACATCATCCTAACTTTGCTCAAGCGGCGTGAGTGTTTAAGGACCCGAAGAACCTCTCGAACAAATGACCGGTCTCTCGCCATATCATGCCACTCAGTTTTAGCTTTCTCCACTGAGGCGTTAACCCGGCTCAACCGGGGCGCAATCGCAGTGGTTCTCCCAGTGCTACCTTAGCCGACGGAACGGAACGTAAGGCACCAAAACATGGGAGCTGGGCAAACCCAACTATTGACCCAAGACATATTTGGAGCCGATTCATATAATGCTATAAGTTCGGGGTGCCGCACTTGTGAAAGTGTTCGGACTTAATCACACCATAATCTGGGGAACATAAGCCCCTGGCGTATTCGGCGGTACCAAAATGTACGGGTGCAAGATGTCATATAATGAACTTATAAGAGATAACGCAATTGCAATAAAAACGTGCTGCATTATTTATGAAAGAAAGTCTGCTAATAGAGCGGACTGATACAAATAGTGCGGTAAGCGAGGGATTTGGACTAAGTAAACATGTCCCCCTCTAGGGATAAGCTACAGACTTGGTGTATGTAATTGAATTTAATGCTCGTAATTGAGACCACCTGAGTGTTCGTCGCAGCCTTCTTTAGTCCCTGACTGTTGCATCGTGAGTTCGGCGAGTTCGCCATCGGACAGGGCTTCTGATTAATGGAGTCCTGTATACACAAAAGAAGAAAAGATGAAAATAAAAACAAGGGGGGCGTTAGTGTGAGCCCCTGGTGTAGTCGAGCCGCACTCTTGGTCCCTTGTGATCGTGCCCCTTTCCCTACGCCCATGGTATCTCCAAAGCGTAATGGTGTACGCGGAGTGTTATTCTTGCGATCATGCGCGGGCGAGGGTTGGGGCCGCATTGCTACGCGTGCTCTGATCGCACCAGGTGGTCTTGGTTGGCGTTGTTCGGGCGTGTTTTTTCAGATCCGCTTTTTAATTGCGGACTTGAGAATTGCTCGAGAAGGCTGCTCAGATTTCGCCGCGAGAGGCGCCAGATGTTCCTCCGCTCGAGGGAGCGCTCAGATTTCCATTGACCGTGATGACTCCACGAGGGCCTGGCATCTTGAGCTTTAGGTATGCATAATGCGGCACGCGCTGAATTTTGCAAACGCGTTCGTCCGAAAGCGAGCATGATAGCCGCTGCAAACGGGACTATGTCAACGATTAACTCTTCGCCGGAAGTTATCCGGTGATCCGAAGACCACTTCCAGCAGTGGTGAGCTGCATGCGCTTGGCTTCCACTCGGGATGACACCTTTATAGGTTGTCTTTGTAGGTTTAATCCTTGATGGGTCTATGCCCATTTTATGCACCGTATCCCGATAAAGCAGTTTCAGTTGCGCTACCGCCGTCCATCGACTCTCGTCGTGGAACCCATCAACGATTGGGTCTAAAACCAATGCGGCGAATCCGCCATGGCGTATGATGTTCGGATGGTCTCTTCGATCGAAAGTGATCGGGCAAGAGGACCATGGGTTGAACTTTGGGGCGACTGGCTCCATCGCATAGACGTCCCGTAGTGCAAAACGCTTCCTCTGCCTCTTGGGTATATGGGTCGTGTATATCATATTCACCGTCCGCACTTGCGGGGGGAAACCCTTCTGTCCTCTATTGTTCGGCGGCCGGGTCTCTTCCTCGTCGTCGCTATTTAGCCCCTTGTCATTGTTTTCGCAATTAACTTGCGGCTCGCTTGAACACCCAACAGCCTCTATTGGTGTGGTTAGCTGGCTTTTCAGAGGTGCCATGTATCCGCATAGACGGTCGAGTATTCGGTCCAGATTGACGGACCCGGAGTGGTTCTTTTGAATGGCTTCTTCACCGACGGGTTTAGAGCCTCGAATCCGCATTGACCGCCATATCCTCCTTATCGTCGCCGTTAATGCGGCGCTTGTTTTCGATTCGACGTGACCTGCCATTGTTGTCCTTAGTATCCAGACTGCCAGAGTTTTTACGGAGATTGTTGCTGCGAGCTAGCCAGCTGTCCTCTCCTGCACAAAAGCGGGTCATTAGCGATGTGAGGGCTGCCATGGATTTCGGCTTTTCCTGCCCCAGGTGCCGGGCTAGCCATTCGTCCCGGATGTTATGTTTGAAGGCTGCAAGGGCCTCTGCATTCGGAAAGTCGACGATTTGGTTTTTCTTTGTCAAGAACCGCGTCCAGAATTATCTGGCCGATTCGTCTGGCTGCTGAATGATGTGGCTTAGGTCATCGGCGTCCGGTGGTCGCACATACGTGCCCTGGAAGTTGTCGAGGAATGCGGCTTCCAGGTCCTCCCAGCACCCAATTGACTCTGCGTGCAAGCTATTTAGCCAATGCCGAGCTGGTCCTTTAAGCTTGAGAGGTACTTGATGGCATGGAGATCGTCGCCGCGGGTCATGTGAATGTGGAGAAGATAGTCTTCGATCCAAACCGCGGGGTCTGTTGTGCCATCGTAAGATTCGATGTTTACGGTTTAAACCCTTCGGGATCCGATGATCCATAACTTCGCCGAAGCATAGAGGTGTGCGCCCCAGATAGGCGATATCGCGACGCAGCTCGAGAGAGCGCCGTCGCTGTGTTCGCCCGGCGGGATTGTCATGTCCGACGCGACGGTATTCGCTCGGGTAGTGGGTGCCCACGTGATCCGTAGATGGATCTGGATTGTCTTGCCTTGTCCTCCAATATATCTCGCAAGTTCGCGCTGCGTTCCCTCTTGGCTTCAGACTTGGAGCGATGCAGGGTACGGATTTGGTGGGGCCCGATGCCTCTCATCACGACCACGGGTGGTCGGTCACCATGTCGTCTTGCGCGGTGATGAAGGTATGTATGCTTCCTCCTCTAATCGGGGAGCAGCTTGCGCCTTGGGTTACTTTTGGAGGGCGCTCGAGTTTATACTCTTTCGCCGCGAGGACCTCGGTCCATCGATCGCCAGCAGATCTTGATCAGCTTGGAGCTGTTGCTGCTTTTTCTTTAGGCTGTTTGCCGTGGCTATGAGCTGCGCTTGAAGCGCTCTTGTTCGACGGGATCTCGTGCACGATTTAATTCATCACCGCTGAGGCTTGCTTGCCTTCGGAGGGAGGCATATAGTTATCATCCTCAACCCCTTCGCCGCCGCCTGCCCCGAGGGCTTGCTTCGCGTCCTCCCGCGCTGAGTCTTGCTTTGGAGGGGATTGTCTTCGCACTCTCCTGAGTGTTATTGTCTCCGTGCGGAATCTCCATTCTTCTGTGGCGGATTTAGAGCGGCGCCACCGACGCCGGGCGCTTGGGCTGCTTCCTTAGAGAATCTGCCTCCGCCGCTTCTTCGCCATCCCCATCTTTTGGGGTGTCCACCATGTATATGTCGATGACGAGGTGGTCTTCCAGCCCTCAGAGGCGCTGGTTCTCGTTCGCCTCCGCATCGCCGCCCATAGCGCCGATGTCGCCGAGTCGTAGTCTAGCATGTCGGTTAGATCCTCGGCGCTGGCTACAAAGTGGGTGGTGGGTGGGCTCAATTTCTTCATCGTCCGAACTCCAACCGTCCTGGCCATAGTCCGGCCAGGATTCTCCTGATAGCGAGAGACGCTTCAGTGAATTCAGGATATCGCCAAAAGGCGAGTGTTGGAAAATGTCCGCGGCGGTGAATTCCATAACCAGCACCCAATCCGAATTGATTGGTGGGGGCGCGGGAGGCTCGGAGTCCGGCAAGGAGTCCGGCACCTCGGAATCGCGAGCTTCGCAGGGGACAAGATCAGTATTCGGCTCCATCGCCGTGGATGTTGAAGCCCCTGTGGCATCTACCCACCGCCCTCGATATAGGCGATCGGCTCGGGCAAATGTCAAGCGGATCCGAAAAGCGCCACCAAGGCACCGTCCGGGCGGCAGCTAGATCGTGCCCATCGTCACAAAGGCGGCGCTGCTGCGGCTCGAGTCCGTCGAAGATCAAGTCTCCGCGGACGTCGGCCGTGAAGTTTAAGCTTTCGAATCTGACCTGACGGCCAGGGGAATAGCTTTCGATCTGCTCCAGATGGCCAAGAGAATTGGCCCGCAGTGCAAAGCCGCCGAATACAAAGATCTGTCCGGGGAGAAAAATCTCACCCAGGACAGCGTCGTTGGTTGAAGATGCCATCAAGCCTATCGGTGACGACACAGAGGAACTCTCAATGAAAGCACCAATGTCGGTGTCAAAACCGGCGGATCTCGTGTAGGGGGTCCCGAATTGTGCGTCTAGGCGGATGGTAACAGGAGACAAGGGACACAATGTTTTTACCTGTGTTCGGCCCTCTCGATGGAGGTAAAACCCTACGTCCTGCTTGATTAATATTGATGATATGGGTAGTACAAGAGTAGATCTACCACGAGATCAAGGAGGCTAAACCCTAGAAGCTAGCCTATGGTATGATTGTCGTAATGTATGTTGTCCTACGGACTAAAACCCTCCGGTTTATATAGACACCGGAGAGGCTAGGGTTACACAGAGTCGGTTACAATGGTAGGAGATCCACATATCCGTATTGCCAAGCTTGCCTTCCACGCTAAGGAAAGTACCTTCCGGACACGAGCCGGAGTCTTCAATCTTCTATCTTCGTAGTCTTGGAGTCCGGCGGATAATGATAGTCCGGCTGTCCGGACACCCCCTAGTCCAGGACTCCCTCACCGCACTTCCGCCACCCATGCCTCCTGCTTCTCTCGCTCGGCCTGCTCATGACCAAGATTATGCTCGTCATGGACACACCTCCTTCGTGGTTGCCACCTCGTTAGTGGCCCCGCAGCACCCACGCTATCCTTGTCATTTTTATTGCAACCTAAATCCTTTTTTGTAAGGTAAATCTTTAAAGTGGTGTTACTCACCTTCTTTGTCCTCGAGCTGCTTCTTGGCACGGCCGAGCTCTTGCTCGAACCGCTCGAGATCCTGCTTCAATGCACCGACCTACGCAATCAAGGCGGGCAGAGGTCAGCAGCAGCCTGCAAACCCATATTGACATACTTTTTAGCAACCTCACAGATATCTTTTAGATCCTCAGTCCGCTTTTCTTTCCAACACCGAACTCAGCATCAGGGGCTACTGTCTATGCGGTATTACATTACATAATTTTAACTTCTTACCTCAAAGCCTGTTAGAAGGCTGCTGCAGGCTTCGGTCAGCCCGCTCTTGGTGAGCTAAACCTTCTGAATCACCGCACTCATGATAGTGCGGTGTTCTTCCTTGATGGAAGCGCCTTTGAGCACCTCCAACAAGTTGTCCGGCGCCTTCGGTTGGACGGGGGCCGCCGGTGTCACGGTCTTGCCCTTCTTGCGAAGGGGCCACCTGCCGGACTCTAGAACCACTGCAGGTTCCGGCGTAGAGTCCGGCGCAAAGTCCGGGAGGCTGCCTTGCGGCGCCTCCGGAGCCTCCTCCTGATGGGTCCCCTCCCGGGATCCCACCTCGGCGTCCTTAGCGGCGTGAGGGGTGGAGGCAGTTCGAATGGATTCCAGATCCGACGCCGCCAACGACCCGCTCGACGAAGCAGGGAGATCATCGTCGGCCGGACTACAGGCAGTATGCGGCATTAGAAGGACATTATGTGAACAGAAAGAAATTGTAAATCATTCAGGATCCGGATACTTACGATCTCGCCGAGGCCTAGCCTCGAGGGCCACTCTTCATCACCAACGCTGGTGTTGGCGGAACTGTCCGGGAATAGTTCTTCCCCTCTTGATTCTTCTTGGCCTCCCCGCTGGGGAGGCCTTCCTCTTTATCTCTCCTCCTCCGGGAGAGGGTCTTCTTCCTCCTCCTCATTCTCGGGAGAGGAATCCGCCTTGGAGTCGTCGGACACCTGAAAACGGGTACTCTTTCGAGTACCCGTGGCCACCTTCTTGGCCTTCTTCTCCGGCACCACGTGCGGTGCCGGAACCAGCAACCCCGCTAGACGGGCGTCCGCTGGGTCTTCTGGCATGGGAGCCGGGCAGACGAGCTGCTCGGCCTTCTTCATCCATTCCTGTCAAAGGAGAAGGGAGATTAAAAATCCGCTTAGGGTTGAACTATTAACAACAAGTGTCCCGTAAAGGGGTAGAATCACTTACCTCGTCAGATGGACGCTGCGAGTGGAATCCGCAATCTTCTGTCGCGGATGCGGGGGCTTCGGCGCCCTTAAACAACACACTCCAGGCGCCTTCATACGTTGTGTCGAAGAGCCCGCTCATCGGCTGGTGTTGTTCCGGATCAAACTCCTACAGATTGAATGCCCGTTCTTGGCATGGGAGAATCTGGCGGACGAGCATGACTTGGACCACGTTAACCAGCATGAGCTTCTTGTTCACCAGCTTCTGGATACAGGCTTGGAGTCCCGTCAGCTCCTTCGAATTGCCCCACAACAAGCCCTTCTCTTTCCAGGAGGTGAGCTGCATGGGGATACCAGATCTGAACTTGGGGGCCGCCGCCCACGTAGGGTCGCGCGGCTCGGTGATATAGAACCACCCCGACTGCCACCCCTTGACGGATTCCACAAAGGCCCCTTCAAACCAAAGGACATTGGGCATCTTGCCCAACATGGCGCCTCCGTACTCCGCTTGAGTGCCCTTCACTACCTTTGGCTTGACATTGAAGGTCTTGAGCCACAAGCCGAAGTGGGTCTGGATGCAGAGGAAAGCCTCGCACACGACGATAAACGCCGAGATGTTGAGGATGAAGTTCGGCGCCAGATCATGGAAATCCAGGCCGTAGTAGAACATGAGCCCCTGGACAAAGGGGTGAAGTGGAAAGCCCAGTCCGCGGAGGAAGTGGGGAGGAAACAACCTCTCATGGGGCCCGGGTGGGATGAGCTGCCTTGTCGGCAGCAGCCAATGCGACGTCGCCGAAAAAAAGGTATCCGCGCTGCAAGCAGCTTTGTGATGTGCTCCTCCTTAACGGTGGAGGCCAGCCATTTACCTCCCGCTCCGGACATGGTCGGAGAAGGTCGAGGCGAGATGCGCGAACTTGGGCGCTGGAGCTCGAGTGCGCGGAGATGGATAAGCAAAGGAGGAAGAAGGCGTAGGTGAGAAGGTGAATCCTTATCCCTTATATAGGCGGACGAAGACTATGCATCCCCACTGGCCTGGTAAAACTCGCTTATCTCCCAAGCGCCACCATCAATGGCGCGGTTGGGGTACCCACGTCCGTATTGATGAGAATCCCGGAATAAGGGGAACACGATCGATGCTTCGACAAGACGTGCCAAGGAAACCGCTTCGCTAAACACGCTGAGGTGGTATAATAAAAAACGATTCAAGTGAAGGCTTGGTAGTGGTGTGACGTCACGCCGCAAAATACGTCAGCAGATTGAACTTGTGTATATATTATTCTCTCTATGGAAGAATGTGGAATTTATTTTGCAGAGCCGGACACTATCCTGGTGTTCACAATCTTCTCGGGATTATTCAAGGGAGGAACTCGCCTTGCAATGCCGAACATTATGCTTGCCGACTCATTGTCATTGAAGCCAGTCCAGGGCTACCGAGGAGTCTGGACTAGGGGTGTCCGGACGGCGGACTATCATCGTCTCATTGGACTCCAAGACTACGAAGATACAAGATTGAAGACTTCGCCCGTGTCCGGATGGGACTTTCCTTGGCGTGGAAGGCAAGCTTGGCAATACGGATATGTAGATCTCCTACCATTGTAACCGACTCAGGTAACCCTAGCCCTCTCCGGTGTCTATATAAACCGGGGGCTTTAGTCCGTGGGACATAACCTCCATTACAACAATCATACCTTAGGCTAGCTTCTAGGGTTTAGCCTCCTTGATCTCGTGGTAGATCCACTCTTGTAATACACATCATCAATATTAATCGAGCAGACGTAGGGTTTTACCTCCATCAAGAGGGCCCAACTCAGGTAAAACATCGTGTCCCTTGTCTCCTGTTACCATCCGCCTAGACGCACAGTTCGGGACCCCCTACCCGAGGTCCGCCGGTTTTGACACCGACACACACCTTTTGGGATAAGCCTATTTGATCAGAATTTTCTAGAATACTCTATGTGCTTCACTTATATCTTTCGAGCTTGATAGTTTTTGCTCTAGTGCTTCACTTTTATCTTTTAGAGCACGGCGGTGGCTTATTTTTGTAGAAATTGCTAGTCTCTTATGATTCACTTATATCTTTTTGAGAGTCTTTTAGAACAGCATGGTATTTGCTATGGTTATAAAATTGGTCCTAGAATGGTAGGCATCCAAGTTGGGTATAATAAAAACTATCATAGGAAGTGAATTGGATGCTATGATCAATTGGATACTTGATAATTGTTTTGAGATATGGAGGTAGTGATATTAAAGTCATGCTAGTTGGGTGATTATGAATTTAAAGAATGCTTGTGTTGAAGTTAGCAAGTCCCGTAGCATGCACGTATGGTTAAAGTTGTGTAACAAATTTGAAACATGAAGTGTACCTGGCTTGTGTATCCTTATGAGTGGCGGTCGGGGACAAGCGATGGTCTTTTCCTACCAATCTATCCCCCTAGGAGCATGCGCGTAGTACTTGATTTTTGATGACTTCTAATTTTTTGCAATAAGTATATGAGTTCTTTTGACTAATGTTGAGTCCATGGATTATACGTACTTTTACCTTTCCACCATTGCTAGCCTCTTCGCATCACTGCATTGCCCTTTCTCACCTTGAGAGTTGGTGCAAACTTCACGGTGCATCCAAACCCCGTGATACGATCGCTCTATCACACATAAACCTCCTTATATCTTCCTCAAAACAGCCACCATACCTACCTATTATGGCATTTCCATAGCCATTCCGAGATATATTGGCATGCAACTTTCCACCGTTCCGTTCATCATCATCATGACATACTTTACTTTTGTCATATTACCATTGCATGATCATGTAGTTGACATCGTATTTGTGGCAAAGCCACCATGCATTATTTTTCATACATGTCACTCTTGATTCATTGCACCATCCCGGTACACCGTCGGAGGCATTCATATAGAGTCATATCTTGTGCTAGTTTCGAGTTGTAATTCATATGTTGTAATCAATGAAAGTGTGATGATCATCATTATTAGAGCATTTCCCAAAGAAAAAAAAAGAAAGGCCAAAAAAAAGGAAAGGCCCAAGAAAAAAAAAGAAAATAAATAAAAAGGGCAATGTTACTATCTCTTTTTCCACACTTGTGCTTCAAAGTAGCACTCTGTTCTTCATGTAGTGAGTCTCATATATTGTGCTTCAAAATAGCACCATGTTTTTCATATAGTGAGTCTCATAAGTTGTCTTTTTCATACTAGTGGGAATTTTTCATTATAGAACTTGGCTTGTATATTCCTATGATGGGCTTCCTCAAATGCCCTAGGTCTTCGTGAGCAAGCAAGTTGGATGCACACCCACTAGTTTTCTTTTCTTGAGCATTCGTTTATAGCTCTAGTGCATCCGTTGCATGGCAATCCCTACTCCTCATGTTGACATCAATTGATGGGCATCTCCATAGCCTGTTGATTATCCTTGTCAATGTGAGACTTTCTCCTTTTTTGTCTTCTCCACACAATCCCCATCATCGTATTCTATTCCACCCATAGTGCTATATCCATGGCTCACGCTCATGTATTGCGTGAAGGTTGAAAAAGTTTGAGATTATTGAAGTATGAAACAATTGCTTGGCTTGTCATCGAGGGTATAGAAGTTGGGAACATCTTTGTGTGACAAAAATGAAGCATAGCCTAACTATATGATTTTGTAGGGATGAACTTTCTTTTGCCATGTTATTTTGAGAAGACATGATTACTTTGATTAGTATGCTTGAAGTGTTACTATTTCTTTTATCAATATAAACTTTTATTTTGAATCATTTGGATCTAAACATTCATGCCACAATAAAGAAAATTACATTGAGAATTATGCTAGGTAGCATTCCACATCAAAAATTTCTTTTTTATCATTTACCTACTCGAGGACGAGCAGGAATTAAGCTTAGGGGATGCTTGATACGCCTCCAACGTATCTATAATTTTGATTGTTCCATGTTATTATATTACCCTTTTGGATGTTTATGGGCTTTATTTTACACATTTATATCATTTTTGGGACTAACCCACTAACCGGAGGCCCAGCCCGAATTGCTGTTTTTTTTTCCTATTCCAGTATTTCGAAGAAAAGGAATATCAAACGGAGTCCAAACGGAATGAAACCTTCGGGAGCATGATTTTTGGAACGAACGTGATCCAGAGGACTTGGAGTGCAAGTCAAGAAGCAGCCGAGGCCTCCACGAGATAGGAGGGCGCCCCCCCCCCCTATAGGGTGCGCCCACTGTCTCGTGGGCCCCTCGGGCAGCCACCGACATACTTCTTCCTCCTATATAAGCCTACGTACCCCGAAAACATCCAGGGAGCCAATGAAACACAATTTCCACCGCCGTAACCTTCTGTATCCGCGAGATCCCATCTTGGAGCCTTCGTCGGCGCTCCGCCGGAGGGGGAATCGACCATGGAGGGCTTCTACATCAACACACTGATGAGTTGTGAGTAGTTTACCACAGACCTACGGGTCCATAGTTATTAGCTAGATGGCTTCTTCTCTCTTTTTGGATCTCAATACAATGTTCTCCCCCTCTCTTGTGAAGATCTATTCGATGTAAACTCTTTTTGCGGTGTGTTTGTCGAGATCGGATGAATTGTGGGTTTATGATCAAGTTTATCTATGAATAATATTTGAATCTTCTCTGAATTCTTTTATGTATGATTGAGTTATCTTTGCAAGTCTCTTCGAATTATCAGTTTGGTTTGGCCTACTAGATTGATCTTTCTTGCCATGGGAGAAGTGCTTAGCTTTGGGTTCAATCTTGCCGTGTCCTTTCCCAGTGAGAGCAGGGGCAACAAGGCACGTATTGTATTGTTGCCATCGAGGATAAAAAGATGGGATTTATATCATATTGCTTGAGTTTATCCCTCTACATCATGTCATCTTGCTTAAAGTGTTACTCTGTTCTTATGAACTTAATACTCTAGATGCAGGCAAGAGTCGGTCGATGTGTGGAGTAATAGTAGTAGATGCAGGCAGGAGTCGGTCTACTTGTTGCGGACGTGATGCCTATGTACATGATCATGCCTAGATAATCTTATAATTATTCGCTTTTCTATCAATTGCTTGACAGTAATTTGTTCACCCACCGTAATACTTATGCTATCTTGAGAGAAGCCACTAGTGAAACCTATGGCCCCCGGGTCTATCTCTTATCATATTTTCTTCCAATCTACTTTTATTTGCATCTTTACTTTTTGCATCTATATTATAAATACCAAAAATATATTTATCTTATCATACTGTCTCTATCAGATCTCACTTTCGCAACTGGCCGTGAAGGGATTGACAACCCCTTTATTGCGTTGGTTGCGAGTTCTTTGTTTGTTTGTGTAGGTGCGTGGGACTTTTGAGGAGCCTCCTACTGGATTGATACCTTGGTTCTCAAAAGCTGAGGGAAATACTTACACTACTATTGCTGCATCACCCTTTCCTCTTCAAGGAAAACCAACACAAGCTCAAGACGTAGCACCTCACACAATGCGAGATGCCGTGATTCCACTATTGGTTCCCTTGAAGGCGGCGACCGAACCTTTACAAACAAGGTTGGGGCAATCTCCACAACTTAATTGGAGGCTACCAACGACACCACGAAGCTTCACCACAAAGGACTATGGCTCTGCGGTGACCTCAACCGTCTAGGGTGCTTAAACAGCCAAGAGTAACAAGATCCGCAAGGGATTAGTGGGGGGGGGAATCAAATGTTGGGCAACGTAGTAATTTCAGAAAATTTCCTACGCACACGCAAGATCATGGTGAAGCATAGCAACAAGAGGGGAGAGTGTTGTCTACGTACCCTCGTAGACCGTAAGAGGAAGCGTTAGCACAACGCGGTTGATGTAGTCGTACGTCTTCACGACCCGACCGATCAAACACCGAAAGCACGACACCTCCGATTTTTTGCACACGTTCAGCTCGATGACGTCCCTCGAACTCCGATCAAACCGAGTGTCGAGGGAGAGTTCCGTCAGCACGACAGTGTGGAGACGATGATGATGTTCTACTGTCGCAGGGCTTCGCCTAAGCACCGCTACGATGTTATCGAGGTAGACTATGGTGGAGGGGGCACCGCACATGGCTAAGAGATCAATGATCATTTGTTGTGTCTATGGGGTGCCCCCCTCCCCCGTATATAAAGGAGCAAGGGGGGAGGTGCGGCCGGCTAGGAGGAGGCGCGCCAGGAGGAATCCTACTCCCACCGGGAGTAGGATTCCCTCCCTTCCTTGGTAGATTAGGAGAAGGGGGGAAAGAGGAGGGAGAGAGGAAGGAAAGGGGGCGCCGCCCCCCCCTCTCCTTGTCCTATTCAGACTAGGGGAGGAGGGGAGCGCGGCCCTGCCCTAGCCGCCTCTCCTCTTCTCCACTAAGGCCCACTATGGCCCATTAAGCCCCCAGGGGGTTCCGGTAACCCCTCGGTACTCCGGTAAAATCCCGATTTCACCTGGAACACTTCTGATATCCAAATATAGGCTTCCAATATATCAATCTTTATGTCTCGACCATTTTGAGACTCCTCGTCATGTCTGTGATCACATACGGGACTCCGAACAACCTTCGGTACATCAAAACTCATAAACTCAATATAACTCATTAGCTACATTGCTTGCAAGGCTTATAGTGATGTGCATTACCGAGAGGGCCCAGAGATACCTCTCCGACAATCGGAGTGACAAATCCTAATCTCGAAATACGTCAACTCAACAAGTACCTTTGGATACACCTGTAGAGCACCTTTATAATCACCCAGATATGTTGCAATGTTTGGTAGCACACAAAGTGTTCCTCCGGTAAGCGGGAGTTACATAATCTCATAGTCATAGGAACATGTATAAGTCATGAAGAAAGCAATAGCAACATACTAAATGATCAAGTGCTAAGCTAGCGGAATGGGTCAAGTCAATCACATCATCTCCTAATGATGTGATCCCGTTAATCAAATGACAACTCATGTCTATGGTTAGGAAACTTAACCATCTTTGATTTACGAGCTAGTCAAGTAGAGGCATACTAGTGACACTATGTTTGTCTATGTATTCACACATGTATTATGTTTCCGGGTAATACAATTCTAGCATGAATAATAAACTTTTACCATGATATGAGGAAATAAAGAATAACTTTATTATTGCCTCTAGGGCATATTTCCTTCAGTCTCCCACTTGCACTAGAGTCAATAATCTAGATTACACAGTAATGATTCTAACACCCATGGAGCCTTGGTACTGATCATGTTTTGCTCGTGGAAGAGGCTTAGTCAACGGGTCTGTAACATTCAGATCCGTATGTATATTGCAAATCTCTATGTCTCCCACCTGGACTTGGTCCCAGATGGAATTGAAGCGTCTCTTGATGTGCTTGATTCTCTTGTGAAATCTGGATTCCTTTGCCAAGGCAATTGCACCAGTATTATCACAAAAGATTTTTATTGGACCCGATGCACTAGGTATGACACCTAGATCGGATATGAACTCCTTCATCCAGACTCCTTAATTTGCTGCTTCTGAAGCAGCTATGTACTCCGCTTCACATGTAGATCCCGCTATGACGCTTTGTTTAGAACTGCACCAACTGACAGCTCCACCGTTCAATATAAACACATATTCGGTTTGCAATTTAGAATCATCCGGATCAGTGTCAAAGCTTGCATCAACGTAACCATTTACGACTAGCTCTTTGTCACCTCCATAAACGAGAAACATATCCTTAGTCCTTTTCAGGTATTTCAGGATGTTCTTGATCGTTGTCCTTCATGATCCACTCCTGGATTACTTTGGTACCTCCCTGCTAAACTAATAGCAAGGCACACATTAGGTCTGGTACACAACATTGCATACATGATAGAGCCTATGGCTGAAGCATAGGGAACTTCTTCCATTTTCTCTCTATCTTCTGTAGTGGTCGGGCATTGAGTCTGACTCAATTTCACACCTTGTATTACAGGCAAGAACCCTTTCTTTGCTTGATCCATTTTAAACTTTTTCAAAACTTTATCAACGTATGTACTTTGTGAAAGTCCAATTAAGCGTCTTGATCTATCTCTATAGATCTTGATGCCCAATATGTAAGCAGCTTCACCGAGGTCTTTCATTGAAAAACTTTTATTCAAGTATCCTTTTATGCTATCCAGAAATTCTATATCATTTCCAATCAATAGTATGTCGTCCACATATAATATTAGAAATGCTACAGAGCTCCCACTCACTTTCTTGTAAATACAGGCTTCTCCAAAAGTCTGCATAAAACCATATGCTTTGATCACACTATCAAAGCGTTTATTCCAACTCCGAGAGGCTTGCACTAGTACATAAATGGATCACTGGAGCTTGCACACTTTGTTAGCATCCTTTGGATCGACAAAACCTTCTGGTTGCATCATATACAACTCTTCTTGCAGAAATCCATTCAGGAATGCAGTTTTGACATCCATTTGCCAAATTTCATAATCATAAAATGCGGCAATTGCTAACATGATTCGGACAGACTTAAGCATCGCTACGGGTGAGAAAGTCTCATCGTAGTCAACCCCTTGAACTTGTCGAAAACCTTTCGCAACAAGTCGAGCTTTGTAGACAGTAACATTACCATCAGCGTCAGTCTTCTTCTTGAAGATCCATTTATTCTCGATGGCTTGCCGATCATCGAGCAAGTCAACCAAAGTCGACACTTTGTTCTCATACATGGATCCCATCTCATATTTCATGGCCTGAAGCCATCTTGCGGAATCTGGGCTCATCATCGCTTCCTCATAGTTCGTAGGTTCGCCATGGTCAAGTAACATGACCTCCAGAATAGGATTACTGTCGGTGTCAAAACCGGCGGATCTCGGGTAGGGGGTCCCGAACTATGCGTCTAGGCAGATGGTAACAGGAGACAAGGGACACGATGTTTTTGCCCAGGTTCGGGCCCTCTCGATGGAGGTAAAACCCTACTCCTTCTTGATTGAAATTGATGATATGGGTAGTACAAGAGTGGATCTACCACGAGATCAAGGAGGCTAAACCCTAGAAGCTAGCCTATGGTATGATTGTTTTAATGGTTGTCCTTGTCCTACGGACTAAAACCCTCCGGTTTATATAGACACCGGAGAGGGCTAGGGTTACACAGAGTCGGTTACAATGGTAGGAGATCTACATATCCGTATTGCCAAGCTTGCCTTCCACGCCAAGGAAAGTCCCATCCAGACACGGGACGAAGTCTTCAATCTTGTATCTTCATAGTCTTGGAGTCCGGCCGATGATGATAGTCCGGCTATCCGGACACCCCCTAGTCCAGGACTCCCTCAGTAGCCCCTGAACCAGGCTTCAATGACAATGAGTCCGGCGCGCATAATGTTCGGCATTGCAAGGCGGGTTCCTCCTCCGAATAACTCATAGAAGATTGTGAACACTAGGATAGTGTCCGGCTCTGCAAAATAAATTCCACATTCCACCGTAGGGAGAATAATATGTACACAAGTTCAATCCGCAGACGTATTTTGTGGTATGACGCCACGCCACTACCAAGCCTTCACTGGAATCGGTTTTTTATTATACCACCTCAGCGCATTTAGCGAAGCGGTTTCCTTGGCACGTCTTGTCGAGGCAGAGATCGTGTTCCCCTTATTTTGGGATTCCCATCAATACGGACGTGGGTAACCCAACCGTGCCCGTTGCCACGCCTCCTCTATCGGAGGCGAGTCCCAAACGGTCACGGGGACGGCTCTTGGTATTCTCCCTCTTTATAATGGGACCAAGGCTTCGTTTCTTTTCTTCAGCCTTCAATCGAATCTACTCCTCGCCCCGAGTTCTAACACCCAGAGCCCCAGATTCGAGCGCTTCGGACCTTCAACAATGTTCGGCTCCGACCTTCAGGGCCGGTGGATGCCCTCCTCCATCACGGAGGAGGACGTGCTAAAGCTGCGAGAGGCCAAGTACCTGACCTACGAGATTTCGCATAGGCTGCCCGCCAAAGGGCAAGTCATTCCCACCCCCGAGCCCGGCGAGTATGTTGTGTTTGTATCCCACCTCCGTCGGGGCTTAGGCTTCCCGATGGACCCTTTTGTAAGAGGGCTCATGTTTTACTATGGGTTGGAATTTCATGACTTGGCTCCGGAGTCCATCCTCCATATTTCTTCATTCATCGTTGTCTGTGAGGCCTTCCTCCGCATTACCCCTCACTTTGGCCTGTGGCTGAAGACCTTCGATGTGGAGCCGAAGATGATCGAGGGGCGTCAAGCGAGTCTTGGCGGGCGGCCGTAAGCAGGAGGGCCGATGCCCCGTGGCCCAAGGGCTCCTTCCAAGAGGAGCTCGGCTTGTGGCAACAGGAGTGGTTTTATATTACCGCTCCCAGGGGCAGCAGGCAGAAGCCGCTGCCCATATTCCGCTCGGGACCTCCGCGGCGATTGATGTCGTGGGTCAACCGAGGGCTCAACTGGGGGCCGTCAAAGGACGTGCCCCTATTGCAGGGCCGGATTCGAGACCTCCAAGCGAGGGAGATCGATCTGGTCGTGGTGATGCAGGTTATGATGATTAGGCGTCTCCTGCCCTGCCAACGCCGTCCTCTCCGGCTGTGGGAGTTTAATCCGGAGGGACCACGGATTCTCCAACACTTCATGGGTATGACACCCGTGGAGATGTACAAATTGTTCTTCGGATCACGGGTGGTGTGTCCGGAATTGACCGAGGACGCCGGCCTAAGCTGCAATCGCCCGGATACTCAAGTAAGTAGCTCTGTGTTTGAACATACCGTTTGTTTGCCTTTCTACAATTCGCCTTTCAACCCGTTGTCCTTTAACAGGAGTGGATAGCGCAAGCAAAGCTGATACGGTGTCCGGCCCCCCTCCCAAAGACCGCGCCGGATCTCGTGCTGGTCAGGATGCTGGAGGTTGTGCCTTCAAAAGAAGGCGAAGGGGAAAATAGAGGAGCTACCGCCTCACCCAAGGAGGCTCTTGAAAAAAGGGGGATCGAGAATCCCTCCCTTCAAGGGGAGAAGAGGACCGCCTCCGAAGACCCGGAGGCCCAAGCCCCTAAGCGGGGGAAGAAATCTTCACCAGAGGGTCCTGCGTCCGGGGAGGCCCCAGCCGCACAGTCTCACCTAAAGAATCAACCCTCCAGTGAGCCGAAGTATAAAAAAGGGAGTTTTGTAATAAGCGACATCCCTATTTGTGCTTCTGAGGATAACTTAAGTTTTTACCTTGTAGTTCGGATCTCTGTCCTTCGCAGATGAGCTCGTCTTCAGGGGACCTTCGTCCGGAGATGGTGGAGAGCGAGACACCTCCGTCCGCTGCACCATCGGATAGGGCGGACGAGCCTGAAGTGTCATCATGGAGGGTATCCCTGAGCCCGGCAGAGCCGAAGAGTTCGGCGCCGACTAGTGTTCGGCCGGGGGAGCTGAAGGATCTGCTTGAGAGGGCGTCTATCTCAGAAGATCACCATGCATTGATGAGTATGGTGATTGGAAGGATTGCGTCCGCCGAAGGCGGATTGCGTAATGCCGTCAGGAGTTTGCTGGCGGGGTTTGAGGTACGTAAAAATGACACACCTTTTGACAGTTTTACACATAAAGTGCGCCCTGTATAGATAGTAGCCCCTGAGACTCGGTAGGTTGTCGAAAGCGACAGCGTGCCGAGGATCAAAATCACAGGTTTTAACTTTCGCCTTTCCTATGCAGGTGGCGGATCGTCCGGGGGCCAGCCGGACTGATGGAGTTGCTGAACTAAAGCGGCAACTCGACGTTGCGGATGCGGACATCGCGCTAGTCAACAGGCGACTTGACGAGTCGCAAGGTAATTGTTTATTTGCGGTCACCTAGTAAGGGAGCCAAAGCCCACTCCTTACAACATGTGCGCGAAATGCAGATGGTGCCGCTGTTGTGGAGAGCCTTCGAGCAGAACTTGCTCAAGCCAAGGAGCAAGCCAGAAGGAGTGATGCGGCTGCCTCGAGGGCGGCCAAGGAGTTAGAAGACGAAAGGGCTGCCCACTGCCGAGGTAGGGAGGAGATGGCCGAAATGGCCGTGAAGTTAAAAGATGCTACCGACTGCAATGAGGTTCTTGAAAAGGAGCGCCTAGCGGAGCGAGGAGACCTGGGGAAGGGCACCGCCAAAGCCAAGGATGCCCGTTCTACAATGCGGGCTATAAAGGAGGAGATGAGCCAGGCCGGAGACATTGTGGCTGGCAAGCCCTTTCTGCTGCGCCAAAGGTTTACGGGTCCAAAGTATGCTCAGCTTGGCCAGCTGTGGGGTCCGGAGGATCCTTATATGGACTTAGCGGCGAGTGCGGCGGATGCCGTTGTGCACTTCTGAAGTCAGAAGGATCACAAGACGGAAGAGCTATTTTGGTCTCAATTCCATAGTCCGGAGCGTTCACTTCCGCTGACCGATTGGTTGGCCGAGTGGGCTGAGCTGAATAGGTTGTCCGGACATGCCATGACGGATATCGTGACTCATGTCTGGCCGGATAGGCCCAAGCCGAAGAGTGATTTTGGCTTATTGCAGCAATTTCTTGGAGCGGTGCCGCATATCAAGGCGATGAAGCGGTCGGCCTGCATAGAGGGTGCGCGGATGGCCCTCGCCCGTGTGAAGACACACTGGACGGAGATGGATGCCATCGCTGTTGCGACCCAGGATTCGGACGAAAGCCGGTTACCCGCCGAGCACTATTTTGGGGAAGTTCTGCGTGGTGCTCGTGTAATAGAGTCGCAGTGCTCGAAAAATGTTGTGTTCAAATGAACATTGTGGTTTGTAAAACGATGTTTATAATATAAGCGCTTTTTTATACTTGTGTGGTCAAGTATTGAAATATCTCATGTGCGGCCGTTTATGTATACGTGTGTATAACCTGAAAGATGGCAGTCGTCGGCTTCAGCCCCCACGCATAAGGTGCGGGGGTGTTTGCAAAAATAGCGCATTGTCACACTTAATCCGACATCTCGGTCCCGTAAAGGAGGTGGTAGCGTAGCAAACGAGGCAACCGGACTATAATGCTTTATCACTTTCACTTGGCCATAGCAGTTCGAGGGTGGGGCTACGATATAGCCCCTGGGGGCACCGCGCTCTCGGAATTCGGGGCGCGTATGTGCCTGACCGGGAAACAGTCCTTCGTCAAAGTGGAGGAATTCTAAACATTCCGATGGTCGATCGAGTGGTTGACCAGTCTCTCGCTATGTCATGATCGGTTTCGGCTTTCATCGAGGTGCTCGCCCACCAAACCGGGCACAATCGCAGAGTTCTCCGGTGCCGTTAGCCGATGATACGAACGTAAGGCGGCAAAACACGAGCCGGGCAAACCCAGCATTTGACCAAAGACATGACTCGGAGCTGATGCATATAAGGCCTAACTCGAGACGCCGAACACTCCCTAAGGTATTCGGTCTTTATAATAACGGCGTAACAATGCCCTAAGCCCCTAGTGTCCAGTGCAAGCGAGAATTTCGGCGCGGCCCGATGCCAAAACGCCAGCCTCCTCGTTGGTTATGGTGAAAAACCGTGGGATGGTAATCAACAAAAGACAGTAAGAAAGGTTTACGCAGGGACTTAATCTGAAAAGAATCCTTGCGACGGGTCCCTGCTGCACGTCTGCGCATGTGTCTCCGTTGTGCCATATCCTGGACGGGTGTGCACGTTGTTCATCTATAAAAAGAGAGGAACTTAGCTTGAAATGAAATCGTGCAAACAATATATATTAAAAAATTGAAATATGAATTAATAAATAACGCCGAGCTTATAGTAGCTCGTTATTGCTTATACGCACAGCCCCTTGTAAAGGGGTGTGCGGCTAGGGAGCCCCTAGCTTATTTGCGCCGGACTCGTCTGGCTGTGTCCGGGGTCTTTGAACGACCTTTTAAAGAAATAATGCCATGTGGACCGGGCATTTTAAGTGTAAGAGAGCGTAATGTGGTATTGCGTTAAAGCGGACAAAAGCTTCACGTCCCAATATTGCTTGATGGCTACTTTTGAATGGGGCGACATGAAAGATTAGCTTTTCGCGTCGGAAGTTGTCCGGTGACCCGAACGCAACTTCTAGTAATAAGGAGCCTGTGCACTTGGCGTAAGGGCCTGGCGTCACTCCTTTAAAGAAAGTGCGGCTATGTCGAATTTTGGTAAGGTCCACCCCCAACTTGCGGATTGTGTCCGGATATAGCAGGTTTAAATCGCTGCCCCCATCCATTCGGACTTGTGTGAATTGTAGTCCGTCGATTATAGGATCCAATATCAGAGCAGTCCATCCTGCATTTCGGATACTGCTGGAATAGTCCAGGTGGTTGAAAGTAATTGGTTTTGACATCCAATCTCTAGGTTCCGCTGGGGTGGGGTGTACGACACCTACTGTAGCGGGTGCCGCAATGTTTTCCCGTACTATCACATGAAGTGAGTTTACTGTTTTGACTTCTTGTGGAAAAGTCTTTTGTTTTCCGGCGCTCTGCTGGTGGGGTTCGTCATCATCCTCGCTTGGCGCATCGAGCCCCTTGTGTTCGGCGTTGAGTCGGCCGGACTGTTTGAAAACCCAACAATCTCGGTGGGTGTGGTTTGCAGGCCTTCCGGAGGTACTGTGGATTTGACATATCCGATCCAAAATTTTGTTTAAATTGGATAGCTCGTCACTGTTGTCCTTAAGAGGTAGTGCTTTGTTGTTTGGCATGAGCTTTTGAATCCGCGCGTTGACCGCCGTGTTCTTTGGGCTTTTTCTTTATTTGGCGCTAATCCTTTCTGCTAGTGATTTTCCGCTTCCATCTCGATCTCGGATGTACTCGGTCGCTGGTGCTGCATCTTGCTAACCAGCTTGTCTTCCCTAGCATAAAAGCGGGTCATGAGGCTTGTTAGCGCGGCCATTGTTCTCGGCTTCTCTTGGCGAGGTGTCTCATGCAGCCATTCGTCTCGGACATTATGTTTAAAAGCTGCTAAGGCTTGGCGTCCGGACAATCGACTATTTGGTTCTTTTGGTAAGGAACCTGTTCCAAATTCTTGCTACCGACTCTCCGGGCTATTGAGTTATGTGACTTAAATCGTCTGCATCCGGAGGGCGGACATAAGTCCTTTGAAAATTTGCTCTAAACGCGTGATCGAGCTCTTCCCAACTTCCTATAGTATTTTCTGGGAGGCTTTTGAGCCAATGCCGAGCTGGCCCTTTGAGCTTGAGGGGTAGATATTTTATGGCATGGAGATCGACTCCTCTAGCCATGTGTATGTGGAGGATGTAATCCTCGATCCAGACTCCAGGATCTATTGTTCTGTCGTATACCTCTATGTTTACGGGTTTGAACCCCGCTGGAAATTCATGATCCAGCACCTCATCGGTGAAAAATAGTGGATGTCTGGCGCCCAGATTTGGGTGTGTTCTGTCTTGAACACCGGCGTGTTGTGTTGCCTCTGGGGCCCTCTTTTTGGCCCATAAATGGACCTGACCGCCATCTGCTTTCCAAGGATCATGAGTCGGATTGTGTGCGGCGCTTGTCGCTTTGGCCTGTCATCTGTCGCCTATCCGCCAAGCGCCTCTTTGCTTTTTGACCGTGGGGGCTCTATGGCCTCCTCGTCGATCTCGCAGCAGCTTTGCGCTTGTAGCTCTTTGTTCGGTGGCCATTGCCATATTTGTCCGCGGTCTTGATTACTTTGCTCCACCTCATTCTGAGTATGTCTTCTGCTGTTTTGAGCTTCCTCTTTTCCTTCTTCAGACTTCTTGCAGTGGCGAGAAGTCTTTTGTGAAGGTTCTTATGCTCCGGTGATGTGTCCGGCGTGAGATCGTCTGGACTGTTGTTTTCGCCGGGCATAGATTAATTATTTGATTCATCCTGTTCGGATGGTTTCTTGGTTGCATGTTCGACACCCACTGGTTTGCCCTGCTCTATTGCTGGGTCCTTAGGAGTGCTGTTGTTGTCGAGGCGGGACTTGGGGCGGCGCTTACGTCGCCGTTTTGGCTGTTTTTCAGCGGAATTATCCTTTGCCGCTTCCCGTTGTTCCTCGTTGTCGCTTCCTTTTGGGGTGTCCACCATATATACATCATGGGTTGAGGTTTCCTTCCAGTGCCCTGTAGGCGCTGGTTCTTTGTCGTCTCCGGCATCGTCGTCCATACCGTCGATGTCGTCGGAGTCGTAGTCTAGCATGTCGGTTAGATCGTCGACAGTGGCTACAAAGTGGGTGGTGGGTGGGCTTCGAATTTCTTCGTCATCCGCATCCCAACCATCCTGGCCGCAGTCCGGCCAGGGCTCCTGATAACGAGAGATGCTTTAGCGAATTTAGGATGTCGCCAAAGGGTGAGTGCTGAAAGATGTCCGTGGCAGTGAACTCCATGATCGGCGCCCAATCGGATTCGATTGGCAGGGGCGCAGGAGGTTCGGAGTCCGGCAGGGAGTCCGGCACCTTGGGGTCACGGGCTTTATAAGGGACAAGGTCAGTATTCGCCCATCACCGTAGCGATTGCAGCCCCGAGGCGGTGTCCAGCCACCTCCTCGACCTCGGATCGGCTTCAACTACGGGTCGGAGCGGATTCGTGTCGCGCCTCCAAGGTACCGTCCGCAGCAGAGTTAGATCATGCCCATCGTGACGGTCGCGGCGCTTCGGCTGCGGCTCGAATCCATTGAAGATCAAGTCTCCGCGATGTCGGCCGTGAAGTTTAGGCTTCAAATCGACTGATGGCGGGCGTAGCTTCGATCTACTCCATATGGCCGAGCGAATTGGCCCTTGATCGGCCGCCCGAATCTGAAGATCCGTCTGGGAGAAAAGTCTCACCCCGGACTGCGTTGTTGTTGATTGAAGAAGCCATCAAGCCTATCGGTGGCGACACGAGGAACTCTCAATGAAAGCACCAATGTCGGTGTCAAACCGGCGGATCTCGGGTAGGGGGTCCCGAACTGTGCGTCTAGGCAGATGGTAACAGGAGACAAGGGACACGATGTTTTTACCCAGGTTCGGGCCCTCTCGATGGAGGTAAAACCCTACTCCTGCTTGATTGATATTAATGATATGGGTAGTACAAGAGTGGATCTACCACGAGATCAAGGAGGCTAAACCCTAGAAGCTAGCCTAGGGTATGATTGTTGTAATGGTTGTCCTTGTCCTACGGACTAAAACCCTCCGGTTTATATAGACACTGGAGAGGGCTAGGGTTACACAGAGTCGGTTACAATGGTAGGAGATCTACATATCCGTATCGCCAAGCTTGCCTTCCATGCCAAGGAAAGTCCCATCCGGATACGGGATGAAGTCTTCAATCTTGTATCTTCATAGTCTTGGAGTCCGGCCGATGATGATAGTCCGGCTATCCGGACACCACCTAGTCCAGGACTCCCTCAATTACCGTAACACTCTGGTGCGGATCTTACTCTGGTTGACCTATGAGGTTCTGTAGTAACTTGATCTGAAGTTTCATGATCAACATCATTAGCTTCCTCACTTATTGGTGTAGTCGTCACAGGAACCGGTTTTTGTGATGAACTATTTTCCAATAAAGGAGCAGGTACAGTTACCTCATCAAGTTCTACTTTCCTCACACTCACTTCTTTCGAGAGAAACTCCTTCTCTAGAAAGGATCCATTCTTGGTAACAAATGTCTTGCCTTCAGATCTGTGATAGAAGGTGTACCCAAAAGTTTCCTTTGGGTATCCTATGAAGACACACTTCTCCGATCTGGGTTCGAGCTTATCGGGTTGAAGCTTTTTCACATAAGCATTGCAGCCCCAAACTTTCAGAAACGACAACTTTGGTTCTTGCCAAACCACAGTTCATAAGGCGTCGTCTCAACGGATTTTGATGGTGCCCTATTTAACGTGAATGCAGCCATCTCTAAAGCATAACCCCAAAACGATAGCGGTAAATCAGTAAGAGACATCATAGATCGCACCATATCTAGTAAAGTACGATTACGATGTTGTGTTCCGGGTGGCGTGAGTTGCGAAACTATTCCGCATTGCTTCAAATGTAAACCAAACTCGTAACACAAATATTCTCCTCCACGATCAAATTGTAGAAACTTTATTTTCTTGTTACGATGATTTTCAACTTCAGTCTGAAATTCTTTGAACTTTTCAAATGTTTCAGACTTATGTTTCCTTAAGTAGATATACCCATATCTGCTCAAATCATCTCTGAAGGTGAGAAAATAACGATACCCGCCGCGAGCCTCAATATTCATTGGACCACATACATCAGTATATATGATTTCCAACAAATCAGTTGCTCGCTCCATAGTTCCGGAGAACGGCGTTTTAGTCATCTTGCCCGTGAGGCATGGTTCGCAAGTACCAAGTGATTCATAATCAAGTGATTCCAAAAGTCCATCGGTATGGAGTTTCTTCATGCGCTTTACACCAATATGACCTAAACGGCAGTGCCACAAATTAAGTTGCACTATCATTATTAACTCTACATCTTTTGGCTTCAACATTATGAATATGTGTATCACTACTATCGAGATTTATCAGAAATAGACCACTCTTCAAGGGTGCACGACCATAAAAGATATTACTCATATAAATAGAACAACCATTATTCTCGGATTTAAATGAATAACCGTCTCGCAACAAACAAGATCCAGATATAATGTTCATGCTCAACTCTAGCACCAAATAACAATTATTTAGGTCTAAAACTAATCCCGAAGGTAGATGTAGAGGTAGCGTGCCGACGGCGATCACATCGACTTTGGAACCATTTCCTACGCGCATCGTCACCTCGGCCTTAGCCAGTGTCCGCTTAATCCGTAGTCCCTGTTTCGAGTTGCAAATGTTAGCAACAGAACTAGTATCAAATACCCATGTGCTACTGCGAGCTCTGGTAAGGTACACATCAATAACATGTATATCACATATACCTTTGTTCATCTTGTCATCCTTCTTATCCGCCAAATACTTGGGGCAGTTCCACTTCCAGTGACTGGTCTGCTTGCAGTAGAAGCACTCAGTCTCAGGCTTAGGACCAGACTTGGGCTTCTTCTCTTGAGCAGCAACTTGTTTGCTGTTCTTCTTGAAGTTTCACTTCTTTTCCCCTTTGCCCTTTTTCCTGAAACTGGTGGTCTATTGACCATCAACACTTGATGCCCCTTCTTGATTTCTACCTCTGCAGCCTTTAGCATTGTGAAGAGCTCAGGAATAGTCTTATCCATCCCTTGCATATTATAGTTCATCACGAAGCTCTTGTAGCTTGGTGGCAGTGATTGAAGAATTCTGTCAGTGACGCTATCATTTGGAAGATTAACTCCCAGTTGAATCAAGTGATTGTTATACCCAGACATTCTGAGTATATGCTCACTGACAAAACTATTCTCCTCCATCTTGCAACCAGAGAACTTATTGGAACTTCATATCTCTCAATCCGGGCATTTGCTTGAAATATTAACTTCAACTCCTGGAACATCTTATATGCTCCATGACGCTCAAAACGTCGTTGAAGTCCCGGTTCTAAGACGTAAAGCATGGCACATCGAACTATCGAGTAGTCATCGCTTTGCTCGCCAGCGCTCATAACATCCGGTGTTGCTCTGCGGAAGGTTTGGCACCTAGCGGTGCTTCCAGGCGTAATTCTTCCGTGCAGCAGTGAGGATAATCCTCAAGTTACGGACCCAGTCCGTGTAATTGCTACCATCATCTTTCAACTTTGCTTTCTCAAAGAACGCATTAAAATTCAACGGAACAACAACACGAGCCATCTATCTACAACAAACATAGACAAGCAAAATACTATCAGGTACTAAGTTCATGATAAATTTAAGGTCAATTAATCATATTACTTAAGAATTCCCACTTATATAGACATCCCTCTAATCATCTAAGTGATTACGTGATCCAAATCAACTAAACCATAACCGATCATCACGTGAAATGGAGTAGTTTTCAATGGTGAACATCACTATGTTGATCATATCTACTATATGATTCACGCTCGACCTTTCGGCCTCAGTGTTCCGAGGCCATATCTGCATATGCTAAGCTCGTCAAGTTTAACTTTGAGTATTCTCACAGTGTGCAAAACAGGCTTGCACTGTTGTAGATGGACGAGCACTACTAGGAAAAGCCTAGCAAAGCTGGTTTTGGGCCTATCAAGAGCGCGCGTGAGAGCTATCGATAAGGCGCCATGACTAATGCTTAGCAATAGCGCGTCTTGACCCACGCCATCGCTAAATTGACTTAGTAGCAGCGGTTCTTTAGAACATCGCTACTGGTAATTAGTAGTAGCGCTTCTCCTAACCCGCACTACTATTATTTAGTATTTTATTTCTTTTCTTTTTCATGTTGTATTCATACACCTTTACACAAGTTTTCATACAACAGGAATTTAGAGATTGTTTTTACATCATAATGAGTTATTCATGGGGTGAAGAATCGTGGACTAGTTTCAAGTGGATGTCCATCCACTTGAAACTAATCCGCGTTCTTTCACCCAATGATATAATAATATCATCATCATCATCATCATATTATTAACAACTTAGCATCATAATACATCATTGTCATATAACACCTCCTCAATATCATCGTTTTCATCATTGACATCACATAACACCTCCTCAAGATCATCATTATCAACTCTAACACATTACCACATAATAAACATATTGTACCTCATAGGACCTATTACATTCGATTAAGACCTACTACATTTTCTAAGGTAAAATAACAAAAACAAGATAGCCCTGACTCTCCATTATGGAGAATGGAGATTAGCCTGTCTCCCATTCTTGCCTTTCACTGAATGTTACTTCCAAGAACCTCCTTGCGAATGTCCATACATTTCTTCCATTCTCTCGATGATCATGTGTTCACGGGTTTTAGAAATCCGATATGCACAGTGAGCTCCGTAGATTTACACGGCAAGATGTTCAGAATCGAGAGGCGACCATGCGAGACATCGATGAGGCACACAATCCATCGGGAGTTTCATTGAAAAACATATAATAACTTTGTAGTTAGCAATGATGTACTAGTTTTAGAAGTATGCAAAAATGCACGAATGTCGTAATAGTAAAAAATCTTACCAGGTATCTCCAGAGAAGTTATCGTTGTTCAACACATGCACTAGTGGCACGATTCACCATAATTTGGAGGAGTTCGATAATAGGCATTGTAATTCTCAAGAAGAGTACAAAATGCGATCGATGATTTTTCTCCTTATACGTTAATTGGGTGCCTTCGTTGTAGTGGGTTTTATCTACCATCTTCCGCACAGTCTTTGAAGAATCAAAATAAGTCACAATGGAAATAAGCTATCAACTATTTTGAAATAAACAATATAAATTAGTTAATACCTATGTTTGAGAAACTCACATAGCGGTACAATCGAAGCATATCAACAAGGACCCAAATGTCCATATTGTCTTCCTCACGTCAGATCACCAAGATCCATGGTGACAATCATACCCTCATAAAAACCATACATTTTGCAAAGTGCTTCCCAATTTTGGTAACCAAAATGGGTTACGCTCTGAGCATTGTACAGATTTACTTCAAAATCCATATCATGATGGGTCCTTAGGTGTATTTTCTTTGTTTCGAAATTTTCATGGTCTTCATAACCCATCCTCTCCAAGACATAGCGTCTTGCATGGCATGGGATAAGCTAGTCGAATTGTAAAATATGAAAATTAGACATTGAAATAGTTGAAGTCATGCTTAATGGAGAAAAAACTATTGTCGCTGCTATGCATCGTATGAATATCGAAGGTCTCCTCGAGCTTAATGTTTGAAGCACCGATCGTCGCCCAAATTAACGAACCTGTCGCACATACCTCGATCGTCGTGGCACCAGCTACACTCCCCGGAGACCGTGTCGTCCGAGTACAACATTTCCTACAATCATAATTCAAAGATTAAACTTGTACATATTCTAGCACAAGTCATGCCAGAATTCACGACAAAATCCGCATGACCTTTGCTAAAAGGACATATCGGCGCTGAAATTTGCCGGAACGGAAATTAATCAACACTGCAAAACATAGGCCACTCGGAGATGTAAACCGAACATGAACGGCCACTTGGGCAACCACATCCAATTTGAGCAACAACACAAGATATACAAGGATATTTGGCTGGTCTCACCTCGATGTCGGAGGGATCGGTGATCGGACGACGGCGGGATGTCGGAGGGGTCGGTGACGGGACGACGGAGGTCACCAAACCATATAAGTTATCACTAACAACAAACAGGACATGTTCAACTAGTTTTATTAATTCAACTAGTTCTTACTAAATATAAACTTACTATAAATAGAAAAAAAACTAGTTCTTTCTAAAAATAAAGTAGTTCAACTAGTTATATTAATTATCTTACTAAAAATAGATTAGTTCTGTTAACTCAACTAGTTCAACTAGTTTATTAATTTACTTACTAAACTAGTTCAACTACAATTAAAGTAGTTCAATTACCAATACTACTACTAAAAATCTAGTACTAACTAAGCAACATCTAGTACTAGCTAACCCTAAATTAACATCTACTACTACTAAATCTAGTACTAACTAGTGGCAGGGGGTGGGGGGCGACGAAGAGGTAGCTAGCTAGGGGCGGCAAGGTCGAGGGCGGTGGGAGGAGGCTGCCATGGGAGGAGGAGGGCGGCACAAAGGAGGAAGGAGGCGGCAAGGAGGAGGGAGGGCGGCCAGGAGGGAGGATGTGCGAGGAGGATGGAGGAGGGACGGAAGGAGGGAGTACCTCGGCGACGAACAAAGGCGGCGGCGGCGGACGATTTACGACGTTGGCCGACGCGAGAGTGAGAGTGTGAGTGAGAGGGCCGGTCCTCCGTGGGGATAAGGTAGGGATAGTTGTAGCGCTTTGCCAAAACGCTGCCACAACTAACCCGAGTAGCAGAGCGCTCTACAATAAAGTGCGCCATCGCTATAGCTAGCGGGGGGGCAAGGTCATGGCAACTATAGCGATGGCGTTGTAGGCTACACGTGCTCTGCTACTTCCAAGTCAAGAGCGTTTGGCGGACACGCCGCTGCTAAGTAGCAGTAGCGTGGTATTTTGAAGAGTGCTGCAGGTAAGATTATGTGTATAGGCTTTTCCCTAGTAGTGTAGAGCTTATCACACCCGATCATCATGTGGTGTCTGGGCACGACGAACTTTGGCAACGGTGCATACTCAGGGAGAACACTTTTATCTTCAAATTTACTGAGAGATCATCTTATAATGCTACCGTCAATCAAAGCAAGATAAGATGCATAAAAGATAAACATCACATGCAATTAATATAAGTGATATGATATGGCCATCATCATCTTGTGCTTGTGATCTCCATCTTCGAAGCACCGTCATGATCACCATCGTCACCGGCGCGACACCTTGATCTCCATCGTAGCATCGTTGTCGTCTTGCCAACTATTGCTTCTACGACTATCGCTACCGCTTAGTGATAAAGTAAAGCAATTACAGGGTGATTGCATTGCATACAATAAAGCGACAACCATATGGCTCCTGCCAGCTGTCGATAACTCAGTTTACAAAACATGATCATTTCATACAATAAATTATAGCATCACGTCTTGACCATATCACATCACAACATGCCCTGCAAAAACAAGTTAGACGTCCTCTACTTTATTGTTGCAAGTTTTACATGGCTGCTACGGGCTGAGCAAGAACCGTTCTTACCTACGCATCAAAACCACAACGATAGTTTGTCAAGTTAGTGTTGTTTTAACCTTCTCAAGGACCGGGCGTAGCCACACTCGGTTCAACTAAAGTTGGAGAAACGGCACCGCCACCACCGTGTGCAAAGCACGCCGGTAGAACCAGTCTCGCGAAGCGTCTGACGTAATGTCGGTCCGGCCGCTTCATCCAACAATACCGCCAACCAAAGTATGACATGCTGGTAAGCAAGATGACTTGTATCGCCCACAACTCACTTGTGTTCTACTCGTGCATATAACATCAACGCATAAAACCTAGGCTCGGATGCCACTATTGGGGAACGTAGTAATTTCAAAAAAATTCCAACACACACGCAAGATCATGGTGATGCATAGCAACGAGAGGGGAGAGTGTTGTCTACATACCCTTGTAGACCGTAAGCGGAAGCGTTAGCACAACGCGGTTGATGTAGTCGTACGTCTTCACGGCCCGACCGATCAAGCACCGAAAGCACGGCACCTCCGAGTTCTTGCACACGTTCAGCTCGATGACGTCCCTCGAACTCGATCCAGCCGAGTGTCGAGGAGAGTTTCACAAGATGACAAATAAGTGGTGAAGATGATGATGTTCTACCGTCGCAGGGCTTCGCCTAAGCACCGCTACGATGTTATCGAGGTAGACTATGGTGGAGGGGGGCACCGCACACGGCATCAATGAACAATTGTTGTGTCTATGGGGTGCCCCCTCCCCCGTATATAAAGGAGCAAGGGGGGAGGTGCGGCCGGCTAGGAGGAGGTGCGCTAGGAGGAGTCCTACTCCCACCGGGAGTAGGATTCCCTCCCTTCCTTGTTGGATTAGGAGAAGGGGGAAAGAGGAGGGAGAGAGGAAGGAAAGGGGGTGGGCGCTGCCCCCCTCTCCTTGTCCTATTCGGACTGGGGGGAGGGGCGCGCGGCCCTACCCTAGCCACCTCTCCTCTTCCCCACTAAGGTGCACTATGGCCCATTAAGCCCCCGGGGGGGTTCCGTTAACCCCTCGGTACTCCGGTAAAATCCCGATTTCACCCGGAACACTTCCGATATCCAAATATAGGCTTCCAATATATCAATCTTTATGTCTCGACCATTTCGAGACAACTCGTCATGTCCGTGATCACATCCGGGACTCCAAACAACCTTCGGTACATCAAAACTCATAAACTCATAATATAACCGTCATCGAAACTTTAAGCATGCGGACCCTAGGGGTTCGAGAACTATGTAGACATGACAGAGACACGTTTCCAGTCAATAACCAATAGCGGAACCTGGATGCTCATATTGGCTCCTACATATTCTACGAAGATCTTTATAGGTCAAACCGCATAACAACATACGTTGTTCCCTTTGTCATCGGTATGTTACTTGCCCGAGATTCGATCTTCGGTATCTCAATACCTAGTTCAATCTCGTTACTGGCAAGTCTCTTTACTCGGTATGTAATGCATCATACCGTAACTAACTCATTAGCTACATTGCTTGCAAGGCTTATAGTGATGTGCATTACTGAGAGGGCCCAGAGATACCTCTCCGACAATCGGAGTGACAAATCCTAATCTCGAAATACGTCAACTCAACAAGTACCTTCGGAGACAGCTGTAGAGCACCTTTATAATCACCCAGTTACATTGTGACGTTTGGTAGCACACAAGGTGTTCCTCCAGTAAGCGGGAGTTACATAATCTCATAGTCATAGGAACATGTATAGGTCATGAAGAAAGCAATAGCAACATACTAAACGATCAAGTGCTAAGCTAGCGGAATGGGTCAAGTCAATCACATCATCTCCTAATGATGTGATCCCGTTAATCAAATGACAACTCATGTCTATGGTTAGGAAACTTAACCATCTTTGATTTACGAGCTAGTCAAGTAGAGGCATACTAGTGACACTATGTTTGTCTATGTATTCACACATGTATTATGTTTCCGGGTAATACAATTCTAGCATGAATAATAAACATTTTATCATGATATGAGGAAATAAATAATAACTTTATTATTGCCTCTAGGTAGTCCTGGCCATCTCAGGCCCGGCCCTAAAATCCAGGGCCTAGGCCCGATGGGCTTGCTCGTGGGCTGGGCTTGGGCCTAAGTGTTGAGCCCACTAGCAGTGCCTAGGCGGGCTTGGGCTTGGCATATTGGCATTTTAAGGAAGAGGCCCGGCCCATAGCCCTAAGCCCTAAGGGCTTTTGAGGGCTTTTTACCCGATGGGCCGGGCTTGGGCTTGAAAAGTAGGCCCTATGGTAGGGCCTGGGAGGGCTCGGGCCTCAGTTTTCTACCGTGGGCTTTTTTAGGCCCGGACCTAGCCCAGCCCGGCCCGGCCCATGGCCAGATATACCTCTAGGGCATATTTCCTTCATCAAATTTCTCTTAGTGGAAGTGTAGATCGAGGCCTTCTCAACCAATCCCTAGAGAATCAACAAGTTTGATTGGCTAGGGAGAGAGATCGGGCGAAAATGGAGCTTAGAGCAACAATGGAGCTTGGGGGAAACGTAAGTCAACTTGGAGAAGAAGACCACCTTTTATAAGGGGGGAAACAATCCAACCGTTACCCCCCCCCATCCAGCCCCGCAAGGAGCGGTACTATCGCTGGGGGCAGTGGTACTACCGCTAGGACCAGCGGTACTACTGCTCCCCCTCGCGGTACTGCCGTGCAGACAGGGGAAGGCAGGGGCGAGGCAGTATCTGGACCCAGGGCGGCACTAGCAGCGGTGGTAGGGGCGGTACTACCGCCTCTACTGCCGCTGCCAGTGCCACAAAACCCGACACGAGAGGCGACACCCTCGAGTCGAGGCGGTAGGAGAGCAGAACAACAGTGGTACTACGACTGAGAGCCCCCAGGCGGTACTATCGTTGCGTAGCGGTACTGCCGCCTGTGGCTCTTGTGCGGTACTACCGCTGGGGTCCGCGGTACTACCGCTGGGACCAAAAAACTCAGGAAGCAACGAGGGATCCTCCGTCAAAGCGGGAAGGCTCTGTCACTACTAGAGAAAAGCTTACCAAGAGCTCGGTTTTTGCTACCAAGGCGCTGGGACCAACGCTATCGCTACTGGCGCTTCTGACTATTTTGTAGCGATGGCGCTTCTGACCAGCGCTCTTCGGTAAGTTCAAGTACTAGTAGCGTGTTTTTAGGACAGCGCCATCGCTAACATTTATGTCTTTTTTAATATTTTGGCATTGTACATGTTTAAACAGATATATCTTTTATACAATAACAACTCATCATGAACTAGTCTATTTAAATAGCATATTCATTACCACTAGTCATCACCACCAAACAATGTTCGTCAATGAGACATCATATATATAACAAGTTGGTCCTTAGTCATAATCACAACTCCTCATCCTCCTCATCAACTCTAACACATTATAGCACATAATAACACATTCTACCTAGGACCTACTCCTCTCATAGGACCTACTCTATCCTCTCTTAGGTAAATATCATAAAACAAGATAGGCATTGACTCTTCATTAAGGAAACTGGACTCTCCATAATGAAGAACGGAGATCATCCTGTCTCCAAGTCTTGGCCTATGCACAATGTTGCTTCCAAGTAGCTCTCTACGATGGTTGAAACATTTTTTCCAATCTTTTATTATCATGGCGTCCTCGCTTTTAGAAATCCGGTATGGACATGAGTGATGTGGATACTGTGGCTGACCTGGCCGTGGTGGCCGTAAGCTCATAACATCAACGCGACCTCTTGGCAACATCAGATGAGGCACACAATCCATCGGGATTTTCTGTTCAAAAACATAGTAATAACTTTGTCGTTAGCAATGTAGTTTAGTTTTAGAAAAATTTATGCAAAAGATGCACGGATGTCGTAATAGTACAAAATCTTACCATGATATCTCCATTGATGTTACCGTAGCACACCGCGTGCACTAGTGGCACATATGGACCATAATTTTGAGGAATTCGATAATAGCTATTGTAATTCTCAAGATCAGTAAAAAATGTGATCAAAACATCTTTCTCCTTATAAGTTAATTGTGCTTCATCATTGTAGTAGTAGGTTCTGTCTACCATCTCCGGTACATTGTTTGACCAAATTTGGCATGACCTTTGATAAAAACAGGACCAATCGAGCGCCTAAAATTTTCCAGAACGTAAAACGAATCAACATTTCTGGCAAAACATAGGCCACTCGGAAAAATATGACATGTCCAAAATGTGACATGTTCAAAATATGACATGTCCACTGCAAATTTGCATATAACAGGAAAAATTGCTTTAACTAAAAAAATAACAACAATTGCTTTAACTAAAAAAACATCTAGAATTCTGTTAACTACACCTAAAACAACCAAAACACCTAAAATTCTGTTAACCACACCTAAAATAACTAAACCACCTAAAATTTTGTTAACTACACCTAAAACAACTAAAACACCTAAAACTCTTTTAAATACACTTAAAACAAATTCAACATTATTCTAAGAACACCTACATTATTCTAAGAACCTACATTTTTAACTAAAACACCTACAAATTTAACTAAAACACCTAAAAATTC
This sequence comes from Aegilops speltoides, assembly GCA_021437245.1. NCBI lineage: Eukaryota > Viridiplantae > Streptophyta > Magnoliopsida > Poales > Poaceae > Aegilops > Aegilops speltoides. The sequence goes on along the minus strand of CM038145.1, from coordinate 348,481,893 downwards.
AACTAAAACACCTACATTATTCTAAGAACCTACATTTTTTCAACTAGGATTCAAAATATTAACTACTCTCTAATAACTATAACTAGGGAGGGAGGAGGAGGAGGAAGGAGGAGGAGTACTTCTCGGAGGAGGGCCGGGCATGGGGGGGCGGCCGGGAGGAGGATGGTGGTGTGTGGGGGGCGGGGGGAGGAGGCCGGTCAGGGAGGTCGGCCAGGGGGAGGAGGGACGACGCGGGGGGGGCGGCGGGGAGGAGGGCAGCATGTGAGGCGGCCGGAGTAGGACACGGGTGGCGGCCGGATCGGGGACGATCAAGGATTCAATCTGGTGGTGTGGCGTGTGAGTGTGAGTGAGGGAGAGGGGTGGTCTTGGGCGGTCAAGGGAGGAAGAGGTGGGCTTAGCGGCAGCGCGGGGGAGGAGGCCCAGCGCTATAGCTAAAGCTGCAACGGGGGGCCGAGAGCGTGGCCCATTAGCAGTAGCAATGGACGTGAAATCCAGCGCTACTGCTAACGTGTACTTGTAGCCAGGTCTTTGGCGCGCCATCGCTAAATAGCATGGCGAGGGTATATAACCAACGCTACTGCTAAATGTCTACCTATAAGCATTTTCCTAGTAGCATGTGGGTGCAAAGAGGATGTGTACATGTTAATTCCACCCTAGCCTTATCAATGCGGACCCCCTCTTGATAGTATAGTGACTCCTACGAAACAAGTCCACCAAAACTGAAACGAAAGAGCTACACCGTCTTCGCTTAAAACTTCGAGGGGAAGGAATCATCTCGTGCCAAAGGATGAATCTCTGAAATACTCAATGCACACAATTAGTCCGCAAAAGCATCGTCGTCAATCACCAAAACTACATAGAGAGAGACATGCCTTAACACATCCAACCATCCTCTTTCCAACTTTTCACACAACATGGTTCTGTTGAGAATTGCTCAATCTCTTAGCATCCAATGTCAAACCAAGATATTTTATAAGAAACAATCTAGCATTGCAAGTGAGTATCTACTAAAAACTTCTCACAAACAATAAACTCACTCTTATAAAAGTTTATCTTTAGACTAGAGACTTGCTAAAAACACAGAGGATGGTCTTTAAGTTTCTAGCATTCTCCAGATTATCTTCTAGGAGGAAGATGGTATCATCAACATATTGAAGTAATGTTAAACGGTCATCCACCAAGTTGGGAACCATAACACTAATCAAATGCTGCCTTCCTATTTTCTTAACCAACATGGCAAGCCCATCAGCAATGATATTTAACAATAAAGGGGATAATGGATCACCCAGTGTAACACCCTTAAAAGTGGGGAAGTATGGATCAATCTAGTCATTCCCCTTCATGGCAACCCACTTACATTGTTCCGACATCTCCTAATATGAGTAATACAAGATTTTCTAGTGAGCATAAAAGATTTGGCTTCATGAATCATACCCTAATACATTGACCTATCCTGATCTTTATTGGTAGCCATGTTAACTAACTTCAGACAATCTACTGCAATCAAAATCAAAGTGGTGCACCATTGTACGACCAAAGGATAAACTTTCAAGACACGTCGAAATTTATGACTCAAGTGCGGTTGAGCAATTGCGTAGGTACCAACATGAGCTAAAGATACCCCCCTCCCCCCAACACCGCGACCCTCAAGACCATACACGCTCCTTCAAGTCCATCGGCAAGAACAAATGAGACGTCTACATTAAACTTTGACCAACCATCCAAAGAGGCTTCCATCGGACTTGTGCATTGACAATAGCTCTCTTGTGGAGATTCTTTGTGGCGGACAAGCATGTCACATATGATCAAACAACCTTCTTTTTTTAACACATCTTCTTCTGGATGTCGATCAATCATCATGAGCGAGCTGAAGTAACTGCAAAAGAACCGTTGAGATACACCAATGGGTGGAGGTACCTTATCATGAACAATCTCATTCCGTATGTACCAAGATCTCCATGGCATATCGTGAAGCTACTTTGTTTGACTTCATTTTTCTAAAGCGGAGCTGGATTTTAGGGAGCGGAGCAGTTCGAAACAAGCCTAAACACATCATCTTTCCCCTACAAGCTTTCTTTTTCTTCAAATAATTCATCACGATCATAATGTGTCAACAAGAACCGTCCGGGTCAGTTGAGCTAGTGAATGTGAGGTTAATTGCATCCCACAAGGTTGGATCCAAGGACATCGAGGAGGACGATCAGTTACACATTCAAACCATGCCGAGCGGTACTGATCTGGTACATTTATCGCAAAATCAAAAAAAGTACTCGCTCCACCGATTTACCTGAGTGAGAAAGGAAAAAAAAAAAGGACGTAATCAGCGGTAAAAACGTGTGGGTGAGTAAAACGGAGAGAAAATAACGGCCCGTCCCAGCTCCAACCCAATCCTGTTCCGCCTCCACCCATTTCGTTTCAATTCCATTCATCCTCCTCCGGTCCTCTCCCCAATTAAGACCAGCCGCGACCGCCGCCGCCGACGACTCCCCCTCCGGCACCCGAAATGGCGTGATCCCCGCCCCCGATTCCCCTCGCCCCCCGCCGTTCAAATACCTCCACGTCCACCGCGACCCCTCCCTCCCTCCCCATCCCCGAATCGCGGAGATCCCCGCATCCAGGCGCCCCCGAACCCTAACCCTAGCCACCCCCTCCCCCACCATGAAGGCCTCCATCAAGTTCCGCGACGACGACCGGCCGCTGCTGCGCGCCAAGGTGCCCATCGGCGTGCTCGGGCTGCCGTTCCTCTCCGGCGTATCGGCCGGCGGCGACGCCGAGGAGCTCCGCTTCGACCTCTCCACCGCCTTCCCCTCCGGCCCGGGGCTCCGCCTCTCCTACCGCCCCAACGACCCGCTCCAGCCCTTCGCGCTCTCCATCCGCACGGGCCTTGGCGCGCTCGGCTCCCCCGTCCGCGCCCCCCTCGCGCTCTCCGCCGAGTTCAACCTCCTCTCCTCCAACCCGCCCGCCTTCTCGCTCCTCTTCAAGCCCCGGCTCGGCGACTTCTCCCTCGCCAACTCCGTCCGCTCCCCGCCCGTCCCCGACACCCCCGCGCTGCCGCCGCCCCACAAGCTGGCCGACCTCACCAACGGCGACGGCCACGACCATGAGGGCCACAAGGAGTTCTCCCTCAACGGGAACGGGTTCGCGGCGGACGTCACAGCCGCCGGGACCACCGGCGGAGGGGTGGGCATGCTGCTGTCCGGGATGCGCCTCACGACCAGGAGCATGCTGCCGCTGTGGAACAGGGCGAGCCTGAGGTTCCAGTGGGGGCTGCGTGTGCCACCAGAGCTGAAGGCCGCGCTCGCTGACGATGGATACGGGCGGAAGGCGGGGAGCTTGGCTGTCAGCAAGCTGCCGCTGCTCGTCATGAACAAGATCACAATTGAGCACACACCACGCCGGCATCCGAAGTCTGAAGAGGACAAGAAGGGGAAGAGCGCGCCTATAGCCCAGGGAGAGGAATTCTCATTGATGAAGAGGCAGCTGGAGGCCCTGAACGATGAGAGCATCATGCTGCGGCACACTGTGGAGGGCCTGCGCACTGAGATCGGGGTCAGCCGAGCTATCTCAGTTCCCAGCAAGGGCGACGCTCGAAGGATGCCGGCAACATCGCAGCCTCTGCAAAATCCTTTCCCTGTGAAGCCTGAGCTCCATGGAAATGGGAAGGAGCTGGTGGCCAGTGGACCGAATGATGCCGGCGAGGAGCTGAAGAAGGCACTCGAGGCACGGAGGAAGTGAGCCATTACCGCGTTAGTGCTTGCTGACATTGCAAGCTCTGCAATTTTACATCTATTCTGTGCTTAATAATATAGGTTGGTAGGCAGTTTGCGTCCTTGAGTGGAAGCAAACGACATTTCTCATAAGGTGATTCAGTAATTTTCCATGTTTTCCATGTCGGTCGTCGCGTTAGGATATGTCATTATGTATAAACCTGCGTTTTCCTCTTTGCAACTCCCTGTTAGAAGTTTCAACTTCTGTTGTGATGTTTGAAATTCTTCTGTTGGCCAGATGCAATTCTGGAGGCATTTTGGTAAACCTGGTTGCTATGATAGCTTTGTGCAAGTGGAGGCATTTTGGTAATCGTGGTGTGGTATCTATGTGCAAGTGTGCCTAGTTGCAGTTAAAATCTGGGGCCAACTTTTGCATTTGCCTCAGAAAGTGCAGGAATCATGGACCCTGAAAGCGAGTACAGGGAAAATGAATGATCTGACTCTGCACATATTAAATTCCGTAAATAACCTTTTAATTACATAAGGAATGGTCCTCGGAGAGAGTAGAAGGTAGAATATGTAACAGTCTTCAATCAACACAGCAAGATGCTTCTTTGTGTGATGTTCAGACTTCAGTACAGTACTCATTACATACGTGCAGTATTTAAGGAGTGGATGCTCCTGTCGCCTTCGTCTGCTTGCTGGTAAAATCTGAAGCTAACCTTTGCATCTGGCATCCAAAGAGTTCCTCCAGTAATGAAGGTTCCTCCTGAAATACTATAAAACTGATGCAAATATTGTCGACTCGTTCAAACTTTTATTTTAAGGAACAGTTGGTTTAGAACTTGGTGAGCTAGAATACTGAACTCACTGCTGAAAGCAAAAAATCTTCTTCGCTTTTTCATCCAGATTGACGGTAGATGTGAGCATTCATAGATTCATTTGCAGTAAAACAGGAGGTTGCATCCCAGTCAGGCCCCACCTGTCAGTCAGCGAACCAAAAAGACACCGCCCGCTTGCCAGATTCAAATCATTTCCATACTCTGGAAGTTTGCAGTGTGTACTCTGAGCATCAGGCGTTCCGACGGTCAGATACTTTGGATCTAGCCATGACGCTGAATTTTTAGACAGTTTAGCTCAGTGACGCGCCGCAACAGTGCAATTGTGTTTTGTAACCTTGCGCGCTTTTGCGCGTCAGGCTAACGGTGGTGGCGTGGCCGATCAGTGATCAGGGGGGCAGTATGGGCATCACGCAGGAATTGGCCCGTGGTGGGCCCCGGTTTGAAAATGGCCCTCCCTCTACGGCTCCACCCACCTCTTTTCTATTTGCCCAAATGGCGAAAACGCCCCTGAGGAACGGAGAAATTGCCTGCCGCGCGCTATGAACTCTGGGCCGTGGCTATGTACTCCTTCCGATAAAAATCAAATCGGAGGCGAGGGAGGGACGAGGAGGAAAAGGAAAAGGCTGACGTTCGACGGGAAAAAAATTGACGGAGGAGGGCGAGGGGGAGGGAACCTACCAGCCTGAGACGGCACCACCACTGCCGGCGGAGAGAGCACGGCACGGCACGGGGAGGGCTGGGCTGGGGCGCATGGCGGGCGGATCGGACGGCCCCGACGTGCCGGCCGGCGGCGAGATCTGGGGCACGCTGGAGGAGCTGCTGCTGGCGTTCGCCGTGTGCCGGCACGGCACGGCCAGCTGGGACTCGGTGGCCACGGAGGTGCAGGCGCGCAGCCCGCTCGCCGCCCGCCCCCGCCTCACGCCCGGCAGCTGCCGCCTCCGCTTCCACCAGCTCCACCGACGCTTCTCCGCCGGCGGCGGGGCGGAGGCGGAGGAAGAGGAGGAGGGGGAGGTCGGCCCTGAGGCCGAGGCCTCCGCCGCCGACGGGTGGCTGGACGAGCTCCGGCGCCTCCGCGTCGCCGAGCTCCGGCGCGAGGTCGAGCGATGCGATCTCTCCATCGGGTAAAACAATTATACTAGTAGTATCCGAACCGATAAAACCACCGTTTGAATTGAGGGAAAACCATTCACCGCGCGCCTCGTGGCCCGTCCGATGCCGAATCTTGCGGCCGCCATTTTTGCAGAGCACGATGTTTATTTTTTGTTTTATTTTACTTGTGACAGGACGTTGCAGAGCAAGGTGGAGCTGATGAAGGAGGAGCGGGAGCGGAGCCTGTCGAGCGGCGAGGCGAAGCCGGAGGGGGTGACCGGCGACGAGAACGTGTCGAGCGAGGAGCCCGGGCGGTCGTGCCGGGAGTCCAACTCCACAGATCTGAAGCGCCCCGGCGCCGCCGCCAAGGCGGAGGAGGCGGCCAAGGAGGAGCTGTCCGGGGAGTCCAAGGAGAGCGCCGTGAGCCTGCAGTGCCGGCGGCGGAAGGCGAGCGCCGACGAGGAGGCCGACGAGCCGCTGGCCGCCCTGCTCGACAGGGTCGCCGCCAGGTTCGGCCCCGTGTTCGAGCAGCTACAGGACAGCCAGGTAAAAATCTCCATCAGAGTTACCGCCCCGCCCCGCCCCGCCCCGCCCCGCCCGTCCTGTCCCTTCCCTTCACCGTCGGCCGCTACCCGCCATGTCAAAACTTGTGTTTACTATTACTAGGGGTAAAAACGAGGAGAGAACGTAGACGTAGACGTACACGGTGAAAACCAAAGAGCACGAAGCATGTCAGATTCTGGGTCCCACCCACGCGCGCTTAATCTAGGTGTCCGCCTCATGATACGGCCATACGGATATGGTTAGGCTGGCGCGCACGCACGCACGCGGCATGATGGCCTGCGATTAGGAGCACTGACCGGCCGGCCGGCCCGATCTACGTGACCGGAGCAAAGCCAGCGCGTCATCGCGGTGCACGCACGCACGCCTCGGCACCCATGTTTGTTGCTGTCGTAGGTGGCTGCGGCTGCTGCAGCGTATGGAGTTGGAGTATGGACCATCGCCGACCGAACGGGTTGGGTGATGAATGATGCGGGAGAAATTCTTTGCCGTTGAAGCCATCGAGTGTCATCTCGTTCGAGCTCGTGTCTCCCGCGGAAGAGAGGAGAGAAAAAGCAGCCGCTGCTTTCCGCGGGCTGGATGGACGGATGATGATCCCATCCGGCGATTCGATTCCTTGTCGCACGGGCCAGTCGGGTGCCGCGTTGCGGTCACCACCACATGGGCGGCCGTCCCTGGGTGGGTGCACGCCGCCTCAACAGCACTCGATCGAGGGCTCGAGATGCTGCGGAGATATTTTTTCTTTTTTTTTTCTACGTTTTCGTTTGTGATGTTTTGTTTTAATTATTTTTCGCTGTTTGTTCACGTGCCGGTGGGTCCGCTTTGCTTTGGTCTGCTGTGCTGCAGGAGAGCGAGTCGTACCGGGGCACGATCAGGCGGCACGTGGACCTGGAGGCCATGCGCCGCAAGCTGGACGGCGCGGCGGGCTACGCCAGCAGCGCCGAGCTCTACCGCGACCTGCTGCTGCTCTGCGCCAACGCCGCCGTCTACCTCCCGCGCCACGCGCCCGACCACGCCGCCGCCGCCCTCAACGCCCTCCGCCTCGTCTCCGCGCAGGTCTCCGCCTCGCTCCGCGAGCCCTCGACTACTACGCAGCCGCCGACGAACGGCGCTAATCCTCCACCGGCGCCAGCGGTGGGGCCGGACTCGCGGAGGGCCGAGGCCGACATCGTCGGGCCGCTCATCCAGAAGGCTGCCAAGCCGCTCATCTTCTGCCGCAAGAGGAGCTCCATCGCCAAGGCTGCCGCCGCCGCGGCCGTCGCGAGGAAGGAGGAGGCGCCGGAGAAGCGTGACGTTGAGGAGGCGGCGGAGAGCGACGGCGAGAAGAAGGCCGCCCTGGCCGCGGCGGCCAAGGGCAAGGCGTGGGGTGCTGGGACGAAGAAGACCCGCGGCCCCGGCAAGAACTCCGCTCTGAGCCGCAAGAAGGCGGCGGCAGCTGCGGAGGAAGCGGCTGCGGCGGCGGCGGCTGAGAAGAAGGAAAACGGGGACTCCGACGGGGCGGCCGCCGGTGGGCTGCCCAAGAAGCGGATCGCCGTGGACTTCCTGAAGCGGCTGAACCAGGGCAAGTCCTCGCCCCCGAAGAAGAGGGGGTCGCCGCTCACGAAGCGGAAGCGGTCGGCGCCGGCGCCGGAGGAGGAGGAGGAGGAGCAGCCCAAGGCCAGGAGGGGGCCAGGCAGGAAGAACACCGGCCGCGGTGGCTCCAAGGCAGGAGCCAAGGCTAGCGCGACGAAGAAAAGCGTCGGACGACCACAGAAACGAGGCGCTGCCCCGGCGACCCCGCCGCCCGCAAAGAGGGCCAAGGTGAACAGGTCGGAGAGGTCCTCGTCGTCGTCGAGGCGAGGAGGGAGGAAGTAGTTTCATTGGAGTAGCTTAGCAGATGTAGCCGGTAGAGATTACGTACTAGTATTAGGAAGTGTGTGATAGCTTCAGCTGTGTGTAAATCATGTACTAGTGTGCTTGCACTGTTAGGACGCGTCCTAGACACTCACCACTGAGCTGACGACATGTTGTAATCGGACTGACAGACCGAATGTGTTCCCCCTCCCTCTCTCGCGTGCGTAGCGCAGAAGATGCGGGCGAAGTGGCGGTGAGCGGCGAGCTGCATCCAGAGACGACGCGGAGGTGACGGCGCCGGGTTAGCAGCAAAGGATAGAGTGGAGGGTTCACCCGATGACATCTCGAATAAGCAAGTGCAACTTTTGTTTTTCTAGTCTAGTGAAGAAACATAGTTTGGCGACGGCGAGTGTGTGTGTGCGCAATTAGTCTCCGTAGAGTAAAACTCCACGCCCGCATGCTTTGAGCTTTGTCGATGTGAGAGCTTTTGTTCCTTTTTTCCCTTCCGATGTCCTTCCACCCGATCTGATCTAGGGCTTCAAGCCACCGCCGCCACCCTTCTCCTTGCTGTCGCGGGAGCTTCGCGGGGCAAAGCCCGGGCGGGGGATGATGGCGGCAGCGTGGCCTTCCTCCGCCACGGCTTTGGGATGCGATTGCGGTGCAGATCCGCGAGGGTGTCCTGGACATGTGCATCGTCCAACGTCGCCGGCGCAATAGTGAGGACTCCTCCACCGTTAATGGCTCACCCAGGTGGAGCGGCGGTTCCAAGAGGTGGTGCGGTTTTCCGGCAGTAGACGTCACCCATGGGTGTGTTGGGTGATGGAGGAGGTCGATCTGGTGGTCCAGCTGACAGTGGACGCGAATTTGCTAGCGAAAGCTTGGTTCGGCCTCGACCAGAACCGTCGACGGTGGCGCCGCGGGCGTCGTTACCTCGTTGGAGGCGTTGTGGGGTGATTCCCGTTCCTTGTATGCCTCGGAGAAAACCCCAAATCTGGGCTTTTCCGGATCGGATGATGACGAGGTTCGTGCGTCTTCACCCCCTGGGGCATCATCTTTGGGGTTGTACATCGGCTGAAGGGACAAGTGTTTAGCTTGGTGGCTGGGCACAAATCTATGTATGCTTTCTCGTGCGGTGACCAAGGTGGAGTGGCGTGCCATCTACAATATAAATGACGGTGTGTCTTGGCGGCAAGGTGCAGTGGGGTCTCGTCGTCGGATACCAGTTGACGGGCGCGCGCAGGATGCTGGTGCTTTCCAGCGTCGTGGTGGCGTCGATGATAGAAGGTTTTGGTAAGATAAGTGCATTTATGGGACCGCAAAAAAACGCGGCAGATTCTATAGCATGCACATGCGGTGCACGGTGAGGGTCTGCTAGACCGATTGGTGGCTCGGCTAGCCGGCGGGCAGTTTTGTGAGGCCATCGGATTTTTTTAGTGTGCATGATGCTAGGTCGGGGCACGTCATCATCTTGTATGTAGGGTGACAATTTTCGTCAGGATGGTCACTTTTGGTTGATTTATATATTTATTTTGTAAGGTCTTCTTAAATATTGTAATAAAGATGGGTATGCGTATCGCTGGATGCAGAGGGCCGCGTAAAACTGTCTCAGTGTGTGCGCATTGTCGACATGTTATGTAGAGAGTACCGTCGAAATGGGCGTTCAGTACCTCACATCCAGGATTTTGATACATCGTCAAGGACGCTGCTCTACGACAGCTGCGACACGCAAAGAGCAAGGTCGATCAAACACAAACAAATCATCTCAAAAAGCAAAGAGTATTATACTTCGCCCCCTCTGATATGAGGTGCCTCCACAAAATTAAGTTTCTCCACATCAGCCCGTAACACGAAATAGGTAGAAAACTTTACGTATGCCTAGCATTGCTCAATGAGAGATGGCATAGCCGGGATTCATCAAGCTCCTGATTTTTCATGCACGAATACAGAGGGCACGTCTGGTAGGTAACAAATCGGCTTTGCCACCGGCACGCACGAATAGCTCACAGCAGCGACCTGATCCGGTCGCCCTCGGTCTGGACACGGTCCCGGGTGACCTCGGCGAGGCTCCGGCAGCCGCAGAGCGCCATGGCCAGCTCCAGCTCCCTGTTCAGCATCTCGATCACGTGCTTGGCCCCGGCCTCGCCTCGCGCCGCCAGCCCGTACATCACCGGCCTCCCCACCTGAAACCACACGCACACAACACTTGAATAATTCAAACCCTTTTCGGTTCTGCATGCACAATGCGTGCGTACGTAGGTACGTACCATGACTGCCCGGGCACCGAGCGCCAGCGCCTTGAGCACGTCGGTCCCCCGCCGGATTCCACCGTCCACCAGCACCGGCACCGCCCCCGCCACCGCCTTCACTACCTGCACACATACGGCACTGTGATGTCCTGGACTCCGAGTCTCCGAGAGATCACAATATACGACGGGGAGTTGGACCGCTGGAGAGATTTGGGTACTGGGAAGAGCGGCAGAGGAGGAAGGGGTATGACAGCAGAGAGGAAAAAACAGCGATCAATGGGCACTAGCACCCAAGACATATTTTTATTGAAGAAAGCCACCCAAATGAGATCACGGAAATTCACTCCCGACAAGAGTCAAACCCCGTTCTGCAAGGAAACACCATAGTGTCCTTGCCACTAGGCTACAGCCCAGTTCTCATGACAACAGAGGAGGCCTAGAATTCTTTCATTAGCCATAAGCTTACCACATTCGAACTGACATGTTTTTATTGGGGGGATTCGAACTGACATGTTGTTATAACACCACACCACCGGCCAAAACGGATCGTCCACTCCCGCTCCAACATGGCCCACATAAATAACACACACTACACACTACGCCGAAGGCATAACTTTAGGTCACTTCTAAATAATTCCCTATAATAGAGATGAGGCCCAGTCCTCTCAATTTAGTGATGTTATTTGGAACAGGCCATTGAAGCATTGCTATGGTCTTCTCAGGGTCAGTTGCCACACCGTGATCAGAGATAATGTGGCTCAAGTGTTCAAGTTTAGGATGAGCAAACGTGTACTTACTTCTATTAGCAAACTATTGGTGTTTCCCCAAAATCATGAACCTTGTTTGCAGATGTTCTAACTGTGGCTCCATGTCTTTGTTGTATGCTAATAATATATCATCCATAAAAATTAAGACAAACTAACATATGATCAAATAGATATTCATTGGGCACTTTAATATTAAAAAGGAGCATTGGCAAGCCCAAAAGGGCATCACCCTGAACTAGAACCGCCTAGGTGTGTCTTAAAAGTTGTTATATATTCATCCAGGGGAGCCATTCTTATTTGATGATACCGAGCTCTTTGGTCCACTTTACAAAACCAACCAGTGCCAACCAATTAATCTAATATTACCGTAGAAAACTTATTTTTAACCGTTATGTTGTTTAAGTTCCTATAATTTACACAAAACCTTCAAGAACCATCTTGTTAACTAGCATACGGGTGAAGCAAATGGACTAAGATTGGGTGTAATGATGCTTGCAATAATGATCTAAGCTACATGTCATTCTGTTTCATTCTTTTATAAAGGAGAATACATTATGGTCTTGAATTGATAGGAAAGACACCAGGAAGTAGATGTATATCATCATCAGGAACATTCAATGGAGGCAATCTAGTTGGTTCCTGAAAATGTCAACACAATGCTATAGAAGAGGTTGAATCAACATATGTGAATCTTTTGTTGTATGCTCCACCAAAATACTTGTTCCAGGAATAACATATGAATTTCAGAAGGAGATTCGTTGTTCACTCCATGTAGAGCGATCAAAACACCAGTATGAGGAATTGCGCCCATTTTCCCTTTTTTGGTGGAAGGTCAGAGCCACCCACTGCTCCAGACAATCTATGCCTAAGGTCATGTAATAGCCTCCTAAGCCCACCACCTTCATCGAGAAAGTGAGTGCGTGATCTTGGACTCACTAGCTAAGGTTCTGAACTTCGGTATACAAGAAAGTACTTCACCATTATCTAGTCAAAACTCAGTAGAGACTGTGGTTCAACTACAAATCTGGGCAACAAAGCTGAATCAAATAAACCATGTGAACTACCTCAGTCAAGAAGAGTGAGTACTCTGACTACTAATGAGAGCTTTAAGCCCGATGGTCTTTGAATGATCACCTCCTAACTGTGGATTAACTGAAGTTGAAGCTCATCCATTGATGCTTCTTGAGGAACCATATCATCTAGCATTTCATCAGAAAGAAGCCCACATGTCTCCATGACTTATAGCTAAGCAGGTTATAGTTTTCCAGAAACACGCTTTGGACCTACTTTCTCTCCACAACTAGAACAAAGGCCATGTGAAACCAATCTAATTCCCTTTGTGTATTTTGGTAATTAATATAATCATATCTCAAGGAACTAATGCCTACTACAAGATTATTTCAGGAAAGTTCCTTTGGGTGCAACAAAGGAATGGAAGGTGAGCACCACAAATTTACATGAAGACAAGTGTTGATCAAGCCAAAGGGTTTTTATTTTATATCTTAGTGATGCTAGATCACATTGTGTCCATAAGCATGTCGATACTATCAAAGGGGATGAGGATCTTGTGATGAGTTTCTTTGTCCATGCGCTTAATGATGAAACTCCATATCCCTCAGAGTCCTTCAAAATTCCTCCACTATATCTACCCAACTTTCATAATTCAGAGCTGTCAAGCTCTTCCGGTTGGAACCACCGAGCAATACACCAGATATATGCCGTTGCAAAACCCCTTCTAATTCGGAGCTGCCAATTATTCCATTCGGATCACCGAAGCTCTTGGCAGACCTTTTGTTGCCTTTTTGGAATTTTTGAAGCAACAACAGAGAGTGTGCAACTGATGAAGTGTTCCCTTGGGAGCCTCCGAATGATCCCTAGTCGAAGCGTTTGAGTCATTTGAAAGTCACCCTTTTATTCACGTGGAGCCTCTGAGTTGATCACTCCGAAACTTCCGAGTTGTGCAATAAAGTTGGTAACAGTAAGCTTTCTAGTACCTCCTATATAACTCTCACCTATCCCACCTGTTCACTTGAAACAAACTCCAATCTCGTAATATGTTCTAAGAGAGAACTCAACCTCCTTGTGATGATTCGAAAGGGATTTCTACCCCAACAATCCAAGCTAATCCTTTGAGACCTAACCCCCTCTTGCTTTCCACTCCTACTTCTCAAATCCAAAAGCCAAATATTGAGAGAGTTTGAGTGTTGATGTGATTATTTTTGCAGCACAAGAGCAAGAGATTCATTACCAAGTACTTTTGGAGGTTTTGGAGGGTGTGCAACTCCTAGATCAACTAGGTGCTTGGAAGTTTTAAGTTGTGAAGAAACCAACAGGATGTTTGTAAGGGCTTAGAGATCACCTACTTGGTGAAGATCCACCCTTAGTGAGGCTAGTCCTTCGTGGACGTACGACATGGTGGAATAAGTTGGTTGCTCCTTCATTGACCCTTCGTAGGAAGTACCTTAGTGGGATCTCACAACCGTGATCCTTGTGATCTTAGGTCCTCTATGGATTGAAGACTCCATCAACGTGGATATAAGATAGCGCAACTATCCGAATCACAGGAAAAATCTTCGCTGAGCCAATCTATGTTTGCATATCTCTAACTCTACCTCTTACTTTCACTTGCATCTCTTTACTTTCTACATCTCATACTCTCGTAAACTTGCATGTGTACGGTGCTTGATAGATTCCTAGAAAATCCTAAAATTGCCAAGACTAAAATTTGGGAAAAAGAACCCACTTTTGGCTTAGTAGTCTATTCACTCCCCCTCTAGACATACTTAAGCGATCCTACACCATGCACACACATGCAATCTTTTAGTTGCCTGGCCTTCCATAGATTGCTATGATGTGTTGTTGTTGATTCAACGTCGTCAAACTTCTGATAGACAAGCTTGTGCAATGGATCACATGATGGTTTCACTTTGCTCAGGATGTCCTCCTGCACTGTTACAAGCGTCTATCTCACTCGCCATTGCACGTAACAAAATTTTGAAAACGCCCTTTTGTTCGTCCTTCAATGCTAACACAAAACATGATACAAGAATGTGTCACTTACCGCATTCATACAAATGCAACTACTACACAAAATGTTAGAGCTCCATTTTGTATCCCTCCATGGACCTGGTCCACATGAGCACTATTAATGCGCACATCTTGTCTTAGTGTAAATCATGGTCGAATTTCTGCAGCACCGCCTCCTAAAATTGATCCCACATTGGTACTAGTGAGCCACATTGCCAATCATGTGTTCGACGATGTGACCTCGAACCCGTCATGGAAATACAAAGCGAAGTAAGATGTTTACGCATCCAACTAGGTTCGTACATCGGTGACGTCAAACGTGGGGAGTCCATCTTGGGCATCCATGGACACCAGACACTAGTGTGGAGTTAGGAAATTTGGCTGCAGTGGTGGTCACATGATGCCACCCTCCTTAGATGGCGGCAAGAGGGAGACTGCATGCCCTTCATGGCGTGGCAATTGTCGCCTCCTAGCACCTGCCTAGCGACAGAATGGATAAATTAGCTTCGATGTAAATCAGATCGATCCATTCAACTTGCTCCCCAAACTAGATGAGCAAAAATCAAATCTATTTTTCCATATTTCTCTCGTTTCCCATGTAGTTTCTCCGGTTCGCGCATCACCCTGGTCTTGAACGCTTCTATTGTCGAGAAAACTCAGCACACTGCACGGTAGCTTTGGATGACCCCGTCGCATTTTCAGCTCTAAATCAGCCAACCCGATTCAAGATTTACGCCATATCAGGCCCTAAGGCCTCCAACAACATTCCTAAGAATTTACTAGTATGATCGCAAGGATATGAAGCACGCCACATCAACAATTGCTCTGATACCAACTTGTGATGTTCTGGACTCCAAGCGATCACGATACAATGGGGTCTTTGAGAGGACCGAGGATCATGACAGAGCAGGAAAGGAGGAAGAACATTAGAGGAGGGAGCCGATTCAATGTTCATTCATTCACTACCGGATTTGGATTGTACCACGGGCCTCAACAGCTCACCCACTCCCATCCCAACATGGCCCATATAAATAACGACACCACCCTAGATCGAAAGCGTAACTTTAGGTTGCGTCGTCCTCTTGCGAGGCGCAATCCTTGTCAGCACGAGGGACGCTGCACTGGCAGATGTGCCACCTTAAGAATGCCTTTTGCATCGACTATGCACACCCTTTTTAAGAATACATGACATAAAATCTACTCTATTGTCCCTGCTGATCAAAATGGAAGAAGAGAAGACCGATGAGCACGCTTCAGTATACCTCTTCGAGCACGGATATGGTGGCAGGCGCATAGTCAAGCTGCCGACCGCCGTGGTTGGAGACGATCACACCGGCTGCCCCAGCCTCCACTGCTTTCCTAGCTGTTTGTTCCCCACGGCGTTCAGTGTCACGCAAAAATAAATGATGATTAACAAGTTGCAAGATTAACACAAATTTATCCTCTCAATTACAGTGAGGATGTTTTACAGTGGCGACGGACTCACCGTCCTCAGCCGTGAGGATGCCCTTCAGTAGAATCGGCAGGCTGGTTATGGATTTCAGCCACTCCACATCCTGCACAAAGGGTTAGCGGAGACGGAATGTCAGAATTCATGTGCCAACTTCCAATATGCTCCTGCAGGATTGGCTCCTTGTTTTCAGACATCAGTGCAGCAGCCCAGTACTGGAGTAGTTCAAGGTTACTGTCTCCCTATATATGCATACAGGGTAAGACTACATGTTATATCAACATGTCCTACTACTGAGTGTGCCTAATTGTGCTTGAAACTACAGTTGAATATACTTATCAAGTACTGAAGCACATATTGTAGTATCTAAAACTTTAGTTTGCAATTTGCATATGGGTACCAATTTTTAATACCTTCCACGATAAGGATGGATCCATCGTATCCCGCACGTATTTCACAAGTTGCGAGCCGTCTGTCTGCAAATGCGAAACATATGAGTTTGTGCTTGAGTCTTTCAGAAAAGAAAATGAGTTCATGCTGTATCTGAGTATCATAAACTATTTTTTCCACAACGAACAAATTATTTTCAAGTAAATATACTCTAGATAATTTTATCCAGCAGACATTGACTCACAGTATCAAGATTCTCTAATGAAATTAAACCTTCGAGGTTTGGCTTGGCAGGAGCAACCATCCTGCATGAGCAATCACATCAGCAAACTGAACATAAGAAGTATGTACCATGGTGATTGCTTAAGATCTTGGCATGCCACATAAATAACTTTTAGGTATAATTGTATCTCATATTATAAAGAATCTAAGGTAGTACCAAAAGAACCACCAGATTAAGGTAGAGATTCCCATATGGTCATTTTAGTGGGTTAGTATATTTAGACTAAAAATAACATAATATTGTACAAAGAAATTTTAAAATATAACTTTACTTATTTCTAATATCACGTTCACGACGGCCGAGCATAGGATTATCAACTGTCAAAACAATTGCCTTGAATCCATTACTCTCGGCCCGCCGTACCAATGTTGCTGAAACAGCTCTCTTCTTAAACACCTATGATGTTTGTAAAAAATAAAATCAGAAATCACATCATCATGAAAGGAATTATATATCTGGAGCTTGAAGTCTAGATGCCATACATATAACTGATAAAAACGAATCGCATCACAACTGGCGGCAACCTCCTCAATTCTGCAATTGGATGAGAAGGATAGCACCTGTATTTGACAAAGAAAAAAACATATATAATCCACGCTGGAAATAAAAGTTGGCCAAAAGATCCTGAATTATCAGATCACCAACCATTAGGCTATTGCATGATGCCGCAGCTTTTGCTGTAGCCACCTCCCCTGAAATAAGCATTGAGATGTAGGGATATTACCAGAGCTTGGATGCCACATTTTAACATTCTGAAATAACTTTAGAATTTTGGGACCTTCTGGGTTTGCTATTTTGTGTGACCCCGTTGGTGCAACAATTATGGGAGAGGGCATGTTATATCCCAACAAGCTTGTCGACATGTCTATGTTGCTGACATCTACAAGAACCCGAGGTCGTAACCTGCAGAATACACACCAAGAAAATCTTCAAGCCTAAACTCTTCAGGTCAATGAAGATTTTACCTACAAGATTCATGTCTATAGGAAAGTACAAAATTCTTCCATATGCTGCGATATTGTCCCTCAATGTGTGTTCATCCTCCGCTCCTCCGTTGATGTAATCATAGTGCATCTTTGACAGTGCTTTTTTGGCCAGTTCTTGATACTCACGAATGTTGACTGGTAGATTATTCTCCATTTCTGCTGGTACATATAATGGTTATAGGTCATCCAGCTGATGCAAATATCTACTTAACCATACATCGGCCCGGAATATAATTTTAACACATGACCAACTAAGCTGCACACTTTTCAGTGCTAGAACCCCATCATTACATCTTTTAAACATATACAGAGCTTCAATTGATGTCCCTATATTTCCCCTTGCAAAGAAAATCTCTCTTTATACTTCAGAAAGAGCTATAAAATACAGTAGTAACCGCCTTTTGGAGCTGCCCTTTTCCTTTTTAGTAGACAACCTACTGCTTATGTTCCCTGGTTTTTGAGCCAATTTGTTTTTCTTTCGAACATGAGGAGAATGCGTGTCGTTTCCCATTAGAAGTACACACACAAAGATGGAGAAAAAAATTACAAAGGGTAAAACCGGCAAAGCCAGAAAGAACAGAAAATACCAACAAAAGCCTAAAAGCTAAGAAAGAAGAAAGCCAAAACTGCATTGCTACCACTGTCTATTGTAGGACCGGAGGCCGCGTGTGCAGATTATGCCATGAAGCATAGAAGAAAATCAGCCTATTGCATTTGAAAAATGGAATCCAGGGGAGTGTTTTTTTTTTTTGAGATTGCTTGTGTCGTAGTTCTGGTCGTTTTGGGACCTGTGTGGCTATTTTTGTTTATATGTTTATGTTTTTTTTTTGTTGCTGTACTGTGGTCGTGGATTCTTCTCCGGCATTGTTTTAGATGATGTAGTTGTAGCTGTAGCCTGTGCCAATGCAAATTGGGGTGACTCCAGGATCTCAAACTACTCAAGTACAACGCCCCGTGACTGCACACAATGATGCGAGTCGGCCTATATTGTTCAAAGGTACTACTCCTCTACCACATCACCAAAACACGTCATCTGAAAGTTCACTGCCAGAAATACAAAATACGCAGCTATGTTCAGAAACCGCAAAACACATCTGAAAGTTCACTGGCAGAAATACAAAAATACGCAGCTATGTTCAGATCAGCGAGACCGGTGCTCTCTGGTGTATTACCTGTAGCGCTGGTAGCAGTGGCTACAACAAATTTGCACTAACAGAAATCAAATCAAGACGCAAAGAGAGCTGGAGAAATACAGCAAACCGAGAGCGGAACGGCCGTATGAGACGGCCAACTGAAGGAGGGCGTGGAGCAGCAAGCAAGCAACATACCTCTAGAGATTGTTGGCTCAGGGGGGAATGGGCAGCAATGGGGATGCCTGGAGGATGAAATGACCAATGATTGCTAGCTGCTGTCTGGGAGCGGATAAGATAACGAAGAATCAAGACAAGGCGGGACATGCCAATTTCAAACAGTATTAAACACGTCGATGGCGGATTTCAGCGAGGCGTTTCTGCGCGTATGACTAGAAATCTAGCGCCAGGGAATCACTGCCTTCTATTGCAAGACAAAATTTTAGATAATGGGTTATGCTATTTAGCGGCGGCTCCGTCAATAACTATGAAAATAAAATAAAACGGAGCTAGGCCCATTTTGCTCTTTGCTTAAATCATGGAAAAAAAAAATCATATAACCGAGTTAATTACATGGAGGTACCACAATTGGGGCATTGGGCTCGGATTGGAACCACTTTACATAATCCTTACATGTCAGTACAAATACTGGGGCGCGCGGCGACATGACAATCTAAACGCCGTATAAACAGGTATTGACGCTGAAACTCACATGTGGGGCCCTCCAAATTCCAGTCAGGTGCCACGATGGCCAATCGGCACGTGCCCGCATGCTAACTAGGATGAGTACAACTCGGTCGTTCTTAATCTGGCTCGTTTGAACCAGTTCGGCCAGTCGTCCCTGCCTCTCCCCTCAAACCCTACCTCTCTCGCACGGCTCCTCTGCAGCGATGGCGTTGGCGACTCCGGTAGGCGGGGATGGCGGTGGAGACCTTCCCGGCTTAGGTAGCGCCGCGGCAGGAGGAATCGACAGCGGTGGTGGCTACTCCAGCTCTGCGTACTACAACGATGACGACAATTTTTTGGAGCCGGCGTTGTCCATGGAGTAGCGGGTGCGGATGGCGCATATTTGGGTGGCGAACCCTAGCACTAGACATTATTGGACGCATGGAATCGACAGTGTGTTGTAAGTTATCCTTTCCTCCTTCTCTGCTAACTGAAAATGGGGATTGGGATTAGGTTTACTTTCTTCTTTTTTCTGTTAACTCCAAATGGGGATTAGGGTTAGGCATCACTGTTCTTCCTTGCATGTCAACTCAAATTGTGGATTAGGCCTATCTTTTCATTCAAATTGTGGATTAGGGTTAACTGTTCATTCTCTTGTGTTCTGTTAAGACAAATTGTGGATTAGGGCTACTAATTATTTGAAATTGTCTTTGATTTGTAGCTTTTATGATGCCATTTGGGAGGTTAGGATACATTTTGACGCTCAGGAAAAATTGGAGAGGAAACTATGCAGTTCAAATGTAACATTTCTGAATTTAGTTGCACTGATGGAAACCCAAGGATTTGGTGTATATGATTCACTGTATTACATCGGAGTTAATTGCAAGACACTACCACACTTCAGCACATTGTGACGAATCAGTACCACTAGTCATTTTTTTGCCATGCGATGCCAACTCTAAGCCTAAGTGTTGCAAAACGGTCGACAAATAGTATAAACGCGTATTGACCACGTGTCGACCGGCCGGGCCCATTTGTCGTGCCACGGTGGCCTACCCGCGCACCACCCTCCGGTAACTTTCCCATTCGTCTCGGTCGCTCCATGTAGCCCGGTCCACTCTGTCCCTCTCCTCGCCAGATCGCCCTCGTCTCGGCCGCCGCCGCCGCCAGCAGACCGCCGCGTCCGCCCACAGCGCCATGGTCTTCGAGGATGAGAGCAGCGACGACTTATCCACTGCAGATCTCCTCCGACGACGGGATGCATTATCGGTCGATGGTAGAGCTAGGATTAGGGTTAGGTGATTGGGGATTTGGGGATTTCATGATCTGGTTTTCGATTTGAGTATTTGCTCTGTAGATTCTGCTAGCATTGAAGACCAAGACTACAATGGCTTGGAGCGACACCGGAGGGGCTCGTGTGGAGCATCGGTTTATAGCGAGCGCCGTGTAGCTTTTGAATCATTTGAGGCTGGCGGGAGGTTTCTAGTTTGTGCTCACTGTAAGTTTGATGCTCATATTTATATGTGCAGCAGCTTAGTTAGCGATGGAGAAGCTCATAGTTTAGTTAGATTTTAGTCTTGAAGCTCATAGTTTAATTGAGGCGTTGAGAAGCTCATAGTTTAATTAGATTTTAGTCTTGAAGCTCATAGTTTAATTGAGGCAGTGGAGAAGCTCATAGTTTAATTGAGGCAGTGGAGAAGCTCATAGTTTAATTAGATTTTAGTACTGAAGCTCATAGTTTAATTGAGGCAGTGGAGAAGCTCATAGTTTAATTGAGGCAGTGGAGAAGCTCATAGTTTAATTGAGGCAGTATAGGTTATATGTGTAGCAGCTTAGTTGGCAGTGGAGAAGCTCATAGTTTAATTGAGGCAGTATAGGTTGCAGCAGAAGTAGCATTGTTTGGTTGGCCACATGTATAGGTTGTACTTTTCTGTTGTTAGTTGATTTTTTAAAAGTGGTAATTCTTGAGAGTAACAATATAAATGTTTGCTATATTGCGAGAAGTGTCAATTGTGGTTTCCTTGCTTGGGTTGACCAGTGGCCTCCCACAATGCAAAATGCATTGTTGAAGCTTGAGAAATGTTTGAAGACAAAGGGATCTGCTAGGAGGAAGGATAACCTAGAAAGTTCACTTACTATCCACCACCTTAAAGAAGAGAAAAGGAATCGGATGCCAACTATGACAAACTAGTTGAAGATGTCCATCAACTTCTCAATGCCGGGGAGGACAGGGTGTTGGATTTAAGTTATGTGCGAGCTAAGGAGAAGAAATCGAGGCTGCCACCGCATCGATTATGGCTGCCATGAAGAATGAGTTGGAGAAGAAAGAAGCGAGAGAACTTCAAGATGCAAGAGAAGTACAAAGTGTTGATGAACCCGGTAGAAGCTCAAGGTAGTGTCATTAGGAACACGAAGATGAATCATTTGAAAGAGAAGGAAAAGCTAGTGAAGGCAACAACAATTTAAAGATTCAGTTGATGAGCTCGGCCGGTCTGTGAAAAAACTCACGAGAAGAGAATGTGCGCTTCAAGAAGGGACATGAGAATCGATAAAACGCAGGATGAGTTAAAGCTCCGACTTACATGCAGTTCAAGTCACTTGAGAAGAGCAAAGAGAAGTTGAAGTTGATCCATGACATCTTGAAGGAATGAGGTAGATGAAGATGATCTGGGTAGATGAGGCGAGCATACCTATCATGATATAAGTTGGTTTGATAGAAGGCTTTGCTAATATTTTGTGAAGGGTGGTTTAGTTAAGTGTAATGTATGGATGTAGTAGTTGTGAACAATGTTCAACTCCACTATGCTATGGTCTTTAGCTAATGTTGTAAGAATCTAGTAATTATGGTCGTAAGAATATATGATCTATGGTTATTTAGCTAATGTTGTAAGAATCAATGTTGAACTCCAGTATGTATGCTATGTTATTTAGCTAATGCTCAAATTATATCTCCTCTTGATCCTCTTGCCAAATGCTCAAGTTTGATGGCCAAATGGTTAAAAAAAATCGCACATTAAAGCAACGAAACGATGACGTGGCCCTTTGTCAGCGAGGATTGAACCGAGTGGTGGCTCGGTTATTAAAGCAATGCAGGGCGAGCAGAAACAGTTGAGTGAAACAGTTTACGCATTTGGGGAAAAACTAGGGTTACTCGGCGGCAGAGGCGATTTCTGTGCGGGCCCGTGGCAGAGGCGATCTCGCAGGCGGGGGCGGCGGCGGAGTCAATGTCGATGTCGCGGTCTTCTGGTCGTTCTCAGGCTCCAAGCTTCCGTCGAGCATCTGGAAGGAGAGGGGACGAATCGAGGTCGCCGGTGCCCTACTGTGAGAGCCCGATGGCGTATGAGCCGGAGAAGCTTTGCTGGTGCAGGCCGCGTAGGAAGGCGCCAAGATGGATCTCATGGAGCCGCCAGAACCCAGGCAGGCAGAAGTAGAAGGACCAGAAGAAGAAGCTCCTTCAGCAAATCTTGGGGCAGTGAAAGGCCTTGCAAATCTTGCACTTGCACTTGCACTTGCACTAGCTAGCCCGCTAGCAGTTCTAGAAGCAGATCTTGCACCGGCAGATCTTGCGAGTAGTTCTTACCTTTGGCGATAGTTCTTGCCTTTGGCGCACCTTGCGAAGTAGTTCTTCTTTGGTGGTCTTTGTGATCTGATGGAGTATCTTCATTCCTTGATCTTGCAGGTGCCTTGCAAACATACAAGGAAACATGATAGTTTAGGGTTTAGGTTTAGCACAAAAAACATAGAAGGAAAGAAGACTAAATAGCAAGCACAAAAACATAGTAGGATTTACCACATGCTTATTTTTCCTCAAAGCCAACTCTGGTCTCAACTGTTGCTTGCAGTTGGTGTACCTATGGCCTGGAGCCCACAAATCTTGCATGTTATAGTGGCCATTCTTGAACTGTCCTTGGGTTTTGGAACCTCAAATTTGCCCTTTATTCTCTTCTCTTTTCTTCTTCCCTTCTTCACATGAAATTTGGGTGGCTCTATGTCTGGTCCACTTGTCCTTGTCCAATCATGTTCACCAGGAACTGGATATATCATTGGTTCATATGCAGCAAGGTAAAAACGTTTTTTGAAGAATTTGCAGACATAGTCCTCTGGAAATCTTTTTGACTTATTAATTGCTGATATTTCATGGTTGCATGGTATGCCAGACAGGTCCCACTTTCTGCAGCCACATGTATAGATTTCCAAGTTTACAACATGTGTTTGTTGCCCACTGGTCACTTGCCAAAGATTCACACCAGCTTGAATAGGTTTGCAGAATCTGGCCCTTTCCTTTTCCACCTCAAGCTTCTCAGCATAATGTGGTGTGATCTCCCACAAAGCAGCCTTTCCCCTCTCTCTATTATTATGCCACCTCACCATCTGCTTGTCTTTGATACCATCAATCATAGTCCTAATAGGTTTTTTCCTAAAATCTAGGATGTACTTGTTGAACACCTCAGATAGGTTGTTAACAACCAAGTCATCTGCTTTGCGCTTAGTGTCAAAAGCATGCCTAGCCCATGTGTGCTTAGGTATTCCACTTAGCCACTTCCAAGCTTCCACACTCTCATTTTTTAAGTCATTCATGGCAATGTCAAACTTGTGCTTGTTGTAAGCATAGCTGGCATTATCCATGCATTTCTTAAGATCTTCCCCTAAACCCGAAGATTCGAAATTTGCATAGAGGTGTCTAAGGCAAAATCTTTGATGACAGCTTGGAAAAACTTGGCTCACTGCATTTAGTAACCCCTGTTCACATAGCATCCTAGTCTTAGCTGAAGTACTATTACATCTTGACCATAACATGCTAATGCGTAAGAACGAAAAGCAATAACATAACAGAAAGATGCATGCATACCTTCCATCTCATCGACATGATAGTATAAGTCCCAAATTTGCCAACTTCTCCTCCTAGACATATTTTCAGGTTGGTGTAGAAACCAACACCGCTTAGCTGTGTCCTCTTGTCCAACAACAAAGAAATGCAATTGGGAATATATTGTTATTCCCATCTCTTCCAGTGGCAGCTAGGATTTGAGCACCAGTGGTGAGCTTAATAAAGCATCCATCAACACCTGTTGTTGGAAACCAAGAACAATAAAGCATTACTAAACTATATATTTAAGTATAAAGAAATATAAAGCACCACTACATCCATTAAGAAAGAAGTATACAGCATTACTAACCAATGAATGGTCTGCATCCATTGAGAAATCCCTCTCTTGCTCCATTTATGCAGAAGAACATAGCATGAAACCTTGGTCCTGGATGTGGTATTTTTGTTGTTGGTCTTGGAGTAACTGTTGCAACTATAACTCTACTACCAGGGTTTGTTTCCATGATGGTCTGAGCATAATCCCTAAGTCTGGGATACTGAATCTTGTGCTCTCCTAGCATAGCTTCTACAGCAAGGTTTTTGGCCCTATAGGCCATCAACACCATACTTCTCATTGCAGTTGTCAATTAGTGTGTGTATGCTGGTGGTTGGATCAGACCTGAACAATGACTCATAGGTCTTTGCAAGCCACTTGGCACTGATCCTTGATGACACAGTGCTGGTAGGGCAAGTGTGCTCCAGCCTCATCTTTTTAATAGCAAAGGTCTTCTCCCCTTTGATAACTGCAGAACTATGCAAAAGCGACAAAGCTCTTGCTTACAACAGTAATGATCCTTTGGTCTGAATTCTGTGATACCAAGTCTCGGCACGTGTGATGTGCAAGCTCAACAAAGCATCTCTGAATTGTGCTGATTCTTGAAGCACATGTACATACATAACTGCTGATGTGGTTGCTCAAGTTTGTCATTGTACCAGATCCTTGGTTTCCTTTTCTTGGCCCTACTCTTCCTCCCTTTGGGTAGAACAAAGGACAATGGCTCATGTCCATCATCATCATCCTCAAACAACAACCCATCATCTCCTTCATCTGATGAAGGAATGAAATCAGGTTGCACCTCCTCCAACACACTTGAATGTGTCCTAGTAGTAGGGCCTCTCCTAACTGCCAGCTTCTTCCTCTTTTTTGGAGGTTTTTGCATTGGTGCTTCTTCTGTTACAACAACATTGACCTCATCCTCTTTCTCCTTTTCCTGCTCCTCCTCCTCCATCTCAAACAAGTCCTCAACCTCAGTGTCACCCTCATAATGTAATGGTTCCTCTTCTGAATCCTCATCATCATCATCTTCATCAGAATCTTCATCTTCAACTTCTTGCTCGCTAGTCTATTCCCCTCAATTATCTCTGTGTCTTCAATTATCCTGCATTCTCCATGCGAGAAAGGATTGTTATCATTGTCATATGCACCAGCCTCGAGTCATCACTGTTAATATGTTCCTCCTCTAGCACCGCCTCTTCCTCCATTACAGCTTTGAGCTTCTCCTTACTTAAACTTATGCTCTCTTGTGTGCATCGACTATGAAAAACAACACCTTGTTGATCAACAAAGAAGCTGCGAGGCTCACTAAGATCATACACAACAGTGGTCTATACAATATAGTTGCTAAATTTTCCTCTCTCCTCCGATGACATTGTTGTAGCTTGATCTCACTAAATCTGCTTCCATCGACATACAAAAGGTCTTTGTTGCCCTCACTAGCAAATTCGAACTAAACTATGCTCATGTTCCTTCTTAAGTTGCTGCGGTTTGATGTTTGTGTCAATTAACTCTAACCCATGCTCTCTTTCCTCTCCTCTGCCTAAATTCTTCATGTGATATAGTTCGTCAGAGTAAGAATAACCTTGTGTGTGCATCAGTGCATATAAGTTCAGAAATGTAACATCTGAACTGCATATCTTCCTATCCAGATTGTGTTGTGCATCAAAATGAAGACGAACATCCCAAACAGATCATCAAACTACAATTGACAAACAAATTTATCTTCATGAGCAACACTAGCCCTAGCCCCTTGTTTTGGAATTTGAGTAAATAAGAAGAAGCGAGAGAGAAGGACTTCTGACCGCGCCGCCAGCCCACCGGTCCACCGATAGCTCTTGGTAGGGTTAGCCACCCATATCTCTGCCGGCTTCAACCTGTCCTCCATGGACAGCGCTGGCTCCTCATCGAAATCCTCGTCGTCTGCGCTAGAGTAGTAAGAACTGGAGCCGTCGGCGTCGTCCGACCTAAGTGGTCATCGGGCCGAGGCGGAAGGTCCTCAGTACCGCGCCAGCGCCGCCGACGCCGCCGGAGTCGGCGCCGCCATCGCTGAGAGGGGAGGAAGACGAGGCGGGGAGATGGAAACTAGGGTTCGTCGCGTATGGGTTCGACCGGACGGACCAAGCTACTTGGTGCGACCGAAGCGAGCTCGTCTGAGTGACCGAAAGGTGTGGGTGCGGGTGCGGGTAGGCCACCGTGGCACCTGACAAATGGGCCCGGTCGGTCAGATACGTGGTCAATACGCGTTTATACGGTGTCGACCGTTTTGCAACACTTAGGCTTAGAGTTGGCACTGCATGGCAAAAAAAATGACTAGTGGTACTGATTCGTCACAACGTGCTGAAGTGTGGTAGTGTCTTGCAATTAACTCATTACATCGAGACTCCAGGCTTAGGAGAGAAAGGGCTAGCATTGGTAGAGAGTAATGCTCAATTACAAATGATAAAGAGGCAGAATAAGGAGACTCCAGTGCTTAATTTGTTAGTTAGGGCATGTCTACCACCTGTGAGTGAAATTCGGAGGCAAGAATTATCCCCAATTGTGTATCAAGAGCCTGTTGTTTATGATCTCAGTGGGCCTACTGTTTTAGTTGTTGATCAGCAAGGTGTTGTCTTTGAAAGCCAGTGTGGCGGCTCCAATGCAGCTCACGGTCCTGCTATTTGCACACAAGAAAGCGGGAATGTAAATTCCAAGTTGAAAGTTGTTATGCAAGAAGAAGAAGAAAAGGGATATGCTGGCAGTGATGCTTCTAACTCTAATTTTCAAGGTCAATATGGCTGTGACAATAACCCTTATTATATGGTTGCTGCTGAAGACATGGAGATAGAAGAGGGAAAGAGACAGAGAGAGCAAGAACTAGAAGAGGAATAAACAAATGATGAAGAATCAGAAGAGGAAGTGCTATATTATGAGAGTGACATGGAGGTTGACAAACTGTTTGAGCTGGAGGAAGATGAAAAATTTCGTTCAGTATAAGAAGAAACTATAGTTGTACCTGCACAGAAGAAGCAAAAGTTGCCAGTTAGGACAGGACCAACAACAAGGTCACATTCTTGTGTATTAGAAGAAGAGGAACCTGGTTTTAAACCTTCACCAGATGAATAAGAGAAGGGTTTGCTGAAGGAGAGTGATGGTGATGGGTTTGAGCCACTGTCATTTGTCCTACCAAAGGAAAGTAAGGCCGGGAAAAAAGAGGCCAGCTAGAAAATGGTAGGATGAGAAAATGGAGCAACCACATCAGCAACTATGTCTGCACATGTCTTTTAGGGATCAACATCAAGATGCTTTGTTAAACTTACACATCTCTCAAATCAAAGGATAATTGTTTAGTGTAGAGAAGAACATTGCAAGTTCTTTATTGTGGCAGCAGTTATAAAAGGGGGGAAACTTTTGTGATTAAGAAATTGAGAATAAACCACACTTGCCCTAGTAGTACAGAGACAACCAGGGTCAGTACCAAGTGGCTGGCAAAGAACTATGAGCCACTGTTCAGATATGATCCAACTACTAGCATTCAGACTTTGATTGATGCATGCTTGGAAAAGTATGGTGTAGATGTGCCCAAGGCCATGGCATATAGGGCAAAAAAACTAGCTATTGATGTAGTGTTAGGAGAACACAAGAAGCAATACGCCAGGCTTAGAGACTATGCTCAAACTGTGATGGATACAAATCCTGGGAGTAGAGTAAAAGTGACTACTGTAACTCCAACACCCATGAAAATAAAATACCCATCTAGGGCCAAGATTCCATGACATGTTCTACTACATCAACTGAGAAAGAGAGGGCGATAACCCACAAGTATAGGGGATTGCAACCGTTTTCGAGGGTAGAGTATTCAACCCAAATTTATTGATTGGACACAAAGGGAGCCAAAGAATACTTGTAAGTATTAGTAGTTGAGTTCTCAATTCAACCACACCTGGAGACTAAATATCCGCAATAGCGTGATCAGTAGCACAGTAATATGGTATTGGATAGTAGTAGTAACGATAGCAATGGTAACAGTAACAACAGTCACAGTAGTTTGTAGCAATTGTAACAGTAGTAACTTAGCAAGAACTATATGTGAAAGACTTGTAGGCATTGGGTCGGTGATAACATTGGATAATATTCATCATATAACAGTCATAACCTAGGGCGACACAAAACTATCTCCAATTCATCAATATAATGTAGGCATATGTATTCCGTAAATAGTCATATGTGCTTATGGAAAAGAACTTGCATGACATCTTGCATGACATCTTATGTCCTACCCTCCCATGGCAGCAGGGTTTGTAAGGAAACTAAGGGATATTAAGGCCTCCTTTTAATAGAGAATCGGAACAAAGTATTAACACATAGTGAATACATGAACTCCTCAAACTACGGTAATCACCGGAAAGAATCTCAATTGTTGTCACCTCGAGGTATGCGGATCATAACACGTAGTAGGTGCATATAACTTGCAAGATCCGATCAAGAACACAAATATATTGGTGAAAACATAAACAGTTCAGATCTCAAATCATGGCACTCGGGCCCTAGTGACAAGCATTAGGCATAGCAAAGTCATAGCAACATCAATCTCACAACATAGTAAACGGTAATCACAACGTAGCTCAATTTTTTCGTAATTTTCCCAAATTACGATGACAAGTGTAGTGTTCAAAACTGCATCTACGCACTGCACCGAAAGAAATGTTTTTAGTATTTTTTCTCACGTGATCACCTACATCGTTTTTATGTTGTACTACTATAGTAGCCTAGGCTAGTCATAGTGGAAAGTAACTTAGACTACTCCAGTAACTCTATGGTTACCCTAAGAGCAAGTACTACCTCCGTCCTGGTTTACTCTTCCAATTTTGTAGTATCAAAATTTGACCATAGATTTAACTGACAAAATGTTAATGCATGTCACTAAGAACTATATCGTTGGATTCGTATTTGAACATAATTTCAAATGGTGTAATTTTTAGTGACATGCATTGGCATTTTCTTAGGTAAATCTATGGTCAAAATTTTATACTAAATACGGGGTAGTATTCCCTCCGTCCCAAAATTCTTGTCTTAAATTTGTTTAGATACGGATGTATCTAACACTAAAATGTAACTAGATACATCCGTATTTAGACAAATTTAAGACAAGAATTTTGGGACGGAGGGAGTACAAAAGTGGGCTATGTAGGCCAAAACATGTGCCAAATTCACTTGTGATGCATTTGGCATTGATGCCCCTCCATTGCTCACCTGGTGCCCCAATCTGGATCACCTACTTTGCTCCGGTGCCAAATTGACTCACGCAATGAAAAAACACTGCGTGGGAGAGAGAGAGGACTGAGGCAATAAAAATACACTTGTTTGGGAGAGTGAGAGGCTGGTGTAGTTGGTTTGATTGATTTGTTTATACATGTGGGTCTGTGTGCACAGCGGTGCCAACTCTCTCACATCGCGAGAGCGGTGACAAAATCTTTGATTTGACATCGATCGTATTCGTGGCATACTTTTGCAAAATATGGCATCGGCCACATAGTGGAAGGCAACAAATGCCCAAGCTCTTCACGTGCTCCTAGTTAAATGAGAGGAAACAGAAAGAGAGAGAGAGAGAGAGAGAGAGAGAGAGAGAGAGCGTGTGAAAAAATATCACTAGCTAGCCAACCCTATCGTATGAGCGAATGATATTGGTACCTCTTGATGACACGACAATCTTATGCAGCCAGCTGCTCTAATATATTCTCTTCTTTTGCGAGATAAAAAAGACCGAAAGTGAAAAATGTGCTGCACTATAACAATCTCATCGAATGTCTTGATCTCCATCTTACGAAATTGATTTGATCGACTACCGAGGCAGCACATCCGAGATTAAATTGGCGGTGTTCTTTGTTCGGAGGCAAGTGTGCTCAAGGTAATGAGGTTTGGCGTTCTCGGCGCAACAATGAATGGCGTCTTGATCACATAGCGTCTAAGCCTAAATGACAAAGTCTCCGCAGAAGCTGAATTTGTTTTGAAACATCAAGTGGCGGAGACTCGAAAACTTATTTGCCCATTAGTGACTTGTCAGGGCGGTGGATTTTAGTTTGTACGATAACGCTGCATCCACCTAAAGTAACGAAAGTTCTTACGTGAACTTCCTAGTAATTCCCTCTTCCTAGGTGCAACATTACTCCTAACATTTGTAATATCAGTTTGAAACTTGTAATATTGCCGTGTCCTATTCCTACATTTTCAAAATCCTGCGAATCAAACAGGTCCTGAGTTGGTGATGATGTTGTGCCTCCCATCTTTCACCAATAGCCGTCGGATCTAGATCTGAAGCATACAAACCAAGCTTCTCCATTTTTGCAAAAAGATGCCCGCACTTGTTCCCTATTTACAAACAACTCCTTGTCTCTCAAAATCAGCCTTATCTCCTCCCCACCACATCCAAAAGGCCGTGGAAAAATCTGGCGCGATGGCCGCTGCCGGAGCCGTCCACCCCCAATCTTGGTGTTCCGTGCAATTCACGGGCATCTACGCACGGGAAATTATGTCGAACAGGGCTAGTTGTAAGCAGGCTAGCTCTACAGCCATGATGATAGTGACTGCAGACGGTGAGGCTGACTATGGTATGCCGAACACGGCGCCTATACTCAGGCGTCATCTCCGACGCAAGGTCTTGTTACTTCACTGTGCAGAGCAGCACGTAATAATTTGACCAACGGGTAGTACAGTGCTAGTACTCCTACTACTACATTGGTAGTACTACTACTAGTACTAGTAGCATCACCGTCTGGATTTAGAAGTACTACCACGTCCATCTGGATTTTAGTATTTGACTAGCAATATCTAGTAATGCATGTCACAAAAAATGTACTACTCCCTCTGTAAATAAATACATGGTGTTTTATTCCTATCGGCGAGAGAACTTAATGTTTTTTTGCTAACTAGAGTACTAATAGGATTACATGCAATGAACTAAATACTGCATGTCATGTTTGGTAGTCTCAAGTCATTGAAAGCATGCACGGCCCACATCTCTCATTGGTTGATATGTCACGAAATAAGAAACAAGGAGGGAGTTGATGCACCGTGCCTAAGTGTTTTGGGATTATTTGGTTTTCGTAATGTGACTTACACAACATTTTTGTTTACATGCATTAACATTTTATTAGTTAAATCAAAGGTTAAAACTTGGCGCAAAATGTAAAGGGGACCAATAAACCAGTAAACATCAAACTTCTTTCGTTTGGCCCCAACTAGAGGTCCGGTGAGATGACTATACTGCACCGGCACAGAGGGGGACGCATCTTCATTGACTTATGGCAACTGCCTTTGGGGAATGTCACATGGGCCCAGGGGGTGGCTGGCCCACCTATCATACTGACCAAAGGCGAGTGCGATGAGAGGCCGAGGAGTAGTACGAAATCCTACGCACCTATGCACGCTAACCAAGGGCAAGAGTGATCACTCGAATCGCAAGATCAGTTGACTAGAAGCTAAGCTAGACCCATGAAGGCGATGAGCGCGAGCATCGGCCGGCTGTGCCAGATGGTCCACGACGCCGACCTGCGGACCGGCAACAAGGAACGTCTCCAGGTAGTATTGCTTGAGGCCGCCATGGCGAGGGGCCACTTGGATGACAACTTCGTCTCCTTGTTTGATGAGGTTGTCGTCGGTTTCCTCGACAAGTTCACCATCGTCAAGAAGCTCGCGGACGACTTTGACGTAAGCCTCCAGCCAACGCGCCCGAGCTCTGCGATGCGCCACCCTCAGCGGCCACTATGGTGACAACCTCTTGACCTTTGGTGGCCTGCATTTGCCGCCGTCACGCCGGAGAATGTCCACCTCGAGGTCGGCGCGCCAAGAAATACCAGCACAGACAAGATACCATCAACATAATCACCCACGCTCACGCCGCAAATCATCCACAAGGACTACTACATGCAAGAGGAGGACGATAGGACACCGGCCTTCTTGGACCGCAGGCAACCTTGGGCAACCTTTGTTGAAAGCACGTTGAGCTCGCCGCCAACGCCGCTGCTCCTCACACGTCGGTTGGTGACCCGGCGCACTAGGGCGTGAGGATGTCGTTGATGGATCCGTATGTATTTTTATCTTTTCGTCAAATCCATGTAGTAGTATATGATACTACAATAATTATCTTACCTTTTGCATCAACTTCATAATTTTCGTACGTCCTCCATGCATGAACGGCGCCAGAACCAAACTTCTCATTACTCTAGGCAAAATCATTATTTTCTATCTATCGATCGCGCCATGGAGCAGAACCAAATTTTACAAGTTACGAGTTCAAAAGGAAAGGCCTGCCGTGTTTGCGTCGCACCCCCACATGGTTGGTCCGGCACGCCGCTTAAGCGGGAATGTGTGCGGTGTTGCATTTTCACTTACAAGTGGGACCGCAGTTGAGCAAACCGACTATCGACAAACCCCCACCCTGCCCATCGCACGATGGCTGAGAAAACAGGAGGGAGAAGAGATGGCTGTAGCACGAACTCCAAGAAAATTGGTGTCGGATGGGACTCGTGTGGGTGGCGTGTGCTGTACTGCTAGACGTGAATGCTAGTTATGGCCCATGCCACCCGTAGTCCGTGCTCACCCCTCCTCTATCTCTCTTCTCAGCCAGCCAGCGGACGCGCGGAGCCCATCGTCTATTTGCTCACATGCGGTCCCACATGTCAGTGAAAGCGCAAGCGGACCCACTGAACCTACACATCTTTCACCTTGACGTGCTGGTGATCAAAAACAAATCCAAGAAAGATCTTCGGTGGTCGCTTTTGGAGTTACTCAAGAGTAGTAAGATTCTATTTACAGTTTAACCCAAGATGCACATCTCGTGGCTTCAACTACCACTCCATTTTCTTTCATGACACAACCTGGATGCTGGATATCCCACATGTCGGCAAAAGGAGGAAGAACCCGACCAAATCTTCGGTTGTGCTCTCGGATTAGACTAGTTGTGCTAACTTAAAATTTTTATTGTGTACTCCCTGCGTTCCAAAATACTTGACTTCCATTTGTCCAAAAATGGATGTACATATATACTAAAATATGTCTAGATACATATATATTTTGACAAATAGAAGGCATGTATTGTGCAACGGAGGGAGTAGAATGGATGCAAGTTTTTGTATTGGGAAGAAGAGTACATCCATATATTAATAGTGCGCAATTTAGTAGATGTTCTATCACTTTTAGCTAGCACAGAGGCTATAGATGAGATTAGTGCACTTGTTGATACTCCTACTTGGTATGCGTATTGCTGCTTAGACGTAGAGAAAAATGGACCGGAGGGAGTACTAGAATAGAGGCTAGACATGAGACTAGATGCGAGGAAGCAACGTCTACTTCTTTACACTCGAAGAAGAAAGAAGCACGCAAGATCGAGCCTCCGCAGATCAACAATGAATGCATCAAGAAGGGACTAATCCAACTTACACGAGTAGTAAAATGTATTTCTTGTGGTTCTTGTTTTCTTTGGTCTTGCTTTTCTAGTCAAAATTATCGTTGGAGTTCGTGCAAAACGGGGGTCCGTTTGGGGTCGTGCGTTGCAGTTGGCCTTACAAGTGGGACCGCAGTTAAGGAAACCGACTATCGGCAAACCCCACCTTGCCCTCCGCGTGATGGCTGAGTTAGAGAAACGATGAGGTTAAAGATATTGCTCTAGCACGGACTCCAAGAAATATGGTGCTAGATGGAAGTCGTGCTGGTGGCGTGTGCCGTACTCCTGGACGTGAATGCTTGTTCTGGCCCATGCCACCCTACTACTCCTACTACTTACTATATAGTACTACTAGTATCAAGGATTCGAGGTGCTGGTTACGTAGTATAATATGGCTACAGTAAAAACACCCGCACGACGCGTGAAGCATGTGAAGCTAGTACAAATAGTATACTACTATTGTTGATTGGCCTCATCCGATAACCTGTTGCAATGCACGTACAATTATGTATTCGGAAAATATTTTTTTGCCTCGCCGCACCACTCACTCACAGAAGCGACTGAAAGCCATTCATAAATTTAGTAAGTTTATCACAGGCATATCATTTTATTACATACAACAGGTCATCAGCCCACATCGACAATGAGGATACATTATAAATACTAAAGTTTTCACCACACAACAAATAACAAGCAATGAAATGAATTTCAACTCAACCATTCCTCGGCATTGGAAACGCTTGCTTTGAACCACAAGTGATTCTCTGGGACGGGCCATCCATTATCGATCTAGACACCAACGCAGGACTGATCATCCAGGCAGAAGCGGCCTACTATATCAGTACCAGGGTAGGGAACCACCCAAATGTCCGAGGTATAGACACGGTTGCTTCTCATAAATGGTAGTAACGTTGTGTCAACAGCAGCTTGGATCGCCTTTCACCATCATTGGATAGTTTTGTCCAAGGAAGAGCGAGTTTTCTCCAAGACTATCAATTCATGCGGGGAGAAGGAGTTGGCGCTAGCACACTAGTATCCACCCGAATACCATGCAGCGGGTGTTGGAATAGGTCCGAGAGTGCGACCATGGGAGACTACACCTGCTTCCTTAGCAGTAACATCATCAGTGGGCTGTATACACACGAGAAGAGGTGATCCATCGGAATTAGTTGCCAGGTGCCAAATAGTATATGGGCGCTGCTCGTCCTCATGCTCGTGATCATCACCATCGTCATCTCCGCCTTGGTTATAAAAATCTTCAAGTATAGGTGGTGGAATGTTCACAGGACCTTGGAAACACAGGAAGAAGGTTAATTAGTAAAGGGAAACTTGCTAACCCGCATGCATGTGGATGAAACAATTATAATTACGGTGGCAGACAAACGTACCGAAACAACAAGGATGCCATGCAAAAATAGTGCCACGAGTGGTGGAAGCAAACACAAGGCCCTCGTATTGAATTGCATCACAGTACTCATCCGTGTACAGAAACTGATTTTTGAGCAATATCCATCCAGTCAAACCACCGAGGACGGTAACAAGCTTGTCGAAGATAGCAACAACTTCATAGTTGTTGTAATTCCAAGAGCGGTTGGGAACTCGAGAAATTGCTATCTTCCGTAGAAGACAGTCACCATGATTGTATTTGAACGTGTGTACAATACCGGTGTGCTCAACCTCTGGGCAGTCTGCTGAGATTTTTGGAAGTGGAACCCGGTCACGAGTGTACACATTCACAAGTTCCCACTCGCAGTTGGACCCAATGCAAACAACCCAATCTCCATTTGCGCCTGCCCAAGCCTTGCCCTCAAGCGATGGCATCTTAACATCATATGTATCATTATCAAGTGGCATCAACTTGCACAGGGCGAGGCCTCCGTCGTGACGGCGCCAGTCATCAGGGTCACGGCGAAGAAGATAGGGGATATCAAACCGCTCCTTGACTCTTGGGTTCCTTGTAATGATGTTATTAGTTGAGTCGAGAATGGGCTTGAACGAACCTGCCATGCTAGCCGAGGTGATGACGTTGCACCGATCAATGAGTTCCTCCACCACGTCATCTTTCAGATCGGGGCAAGAATAACGGGGTCGTTTCCGTCCTGTTCCCTCCATGGAGAAGACGATCGAACAATGGCAGAAGAAAGGGTGAAGGGTTGAAGGAAAATGGAGGAGGGAGAGGAAGAGCGTGCGGCAACAGTTCGAAATTGAGAGGGAAAGGCGAAGAGTCGGTGGACGGTTGCCAGTTTGCCACGGTTCACGAAGGGGCACCCCGGCCTACACATCGGTTCGGAAGTACTCCTACTACTCGCCGTCGTCTCACTGATATGTTGAAATGGGACCACATGTCAACAAAACATGGTGTGTAATTTCTCGTGCAAAATGCAATCTGGCAGCGTTGGCCCGAGATGCCACATTAGTTATCGACCTTTATTTTTTTAATGGCGTACCGTTCAGTTTTAAAGCACGACTAACTCGTACAGTACGCAGAGAAAATATAAACTACTCTACTACTACTCCACCTGTAGTACTAGTAGTATAAAAAAGATATATAGGCTGGAGCTTCAGCGCTTTCTTGCCAAGGGCTGCCCACTTGCTTCTCACACTACCACCCTCTCTCTAGATCTAAAAAAGACGGCCCCTCTCTCCCTCCTCATCGGTGGTCACAGATCCACCGGGGAAGAAAAGGACGTGCAGCGTTGGCCTTTTCTGTCGGTGAGCGAGTCACGCACTGACGACAAGGCCGTCCTCTCAGACCTAGCGCCCGCGCGGGATGGCCTCCGTCCCCAAGCTCGCTGCCGTAGTGTGTGCGGAGGATGACAACCATGAGCGAAGCCACTTCCCGCCGACCCTCAGGTATGCTACCTCTTTTTGAACCATACCCTTGTTCTATTGCCCCATCTGGCACGTCGTTGCATGTGGATCTTTTTCCACTCCACCATCTTCCCAATTTGCTATCCTCTGCTCTACTGGCCACGCAGACGAAAACCATAATTTGCACTATTAAAGGAAACCCTACTTCATGCAGACTAATCCATGTCTGGGTTGAATAAGGAACGGAAGGGAGACTGTACTGTCCAAGAGAGTAGGCATCGAACCCGCATCTAGGTTGAAAAGGGGAAAATTAGTAGCTAAGGAACGAGTCACGTGTCTCTTGGTCGAAGAAGGGTAGAAAGGCATGACAACGCAATAGAGAATGACCAGGTCGATCGGTTTGTTGTCCTCACATAGGAAAAAGGTGGCTAAAGAGAACAAAAATGGGACGTAATCCACATATGCTGCCTGGATATTTGTTGCTCTGGGCAACCATACCTCCCTCACCACTCTGCGTCCGTGGAGGTACATCGTACTGGTGCGCCCACTGTCCGAATGGGCCTCCCATGCTCTTATTGCCACTTTTTTTGCTGTTAGTATAATGCCAGCAATCAAGTCAAGCAATGCTACTGCTAAAGTGATGCCACATTTAACTGATGCCGCTCTCAGTCTAATGCCACCGATAAATTTAAGCAATGCCATTTAATGTCATTGGATTATTTCAGGGTTAGCTATTGATTGTGGATGTATTAAAGATTTTTCAGCTAAGGCATTTTAATGCTGTTGCACAACCAGTATACCAACGATGAAACTTGTTACTACCTTCAGATTTTTGCACTGTAAGTGCTTATAGATTACATACCTCACTTTCATGAGATAAGTTAATTTTTTTGTACAGTGTCACCAAAATGCCAAGGCGCTGATGTCATTTTATTTTGGTTAAACTGCACAGACAATTATGAAGACAAGAGGAAAGGTCAAGAGTGGGCACCTCCTCCTCCGGCTGTTCTCTTGATTCTTTCGATCAAGTTTTTATGTTTAATCGATTATCAAGATTGGGATAGCAATTTTT
Source organism: Aegilops speltoides (assembly GCA_021437245.1). NCBI lineage: Eukaryota > Viridiplantae > Streptophyta > Magnoliopsida > Poales > Poaceae > Aegilops > Aegilops speltoides. The sequence goes on along the minus strand of CM038145.1, from coordinate 348,444,471 downwards.
AAGGTCCCCCTGAGTTCGAAATGATATTTACCTTGGAGGTACATGGTTTGCGAATTTTTTTGTGCTGTCATTGGTTTAATGCTCATGCACAGCTAGTATACCAATGCCGAAACTTGTTACCTTTACATTTTGTATTGTTAATTCTTATAGAAACCTTGGAGTGCTAGAGTTTATTGAAATTTGTTCTGTAAAACCATTGTATTGTACCCTGTAATAAACTAACTACTCTACTGTTGCACTAGCCACTGGATTAGTGTATATTTGTAGTATTCGAATGGTGTTGCATTAGCGTATGGACATAAATAAAGTGTGGCAAGCTTTCCCAGATATGTTCTCAAGAAAACTACTACCTGTTTTTCTAAATACTAGACGTTTGGGTACTTTAAATTGAACCGTGAAAACGTCTTATATTAAGGAACAGAGGGTGTAGAGTTCACTCAAATTATCCCGGTAAAGCTAGTCACACCTTTGTTAAAATTAATGTTCATTATGTTATTGGAGGAGGTCTGTATGTTTGTCTCTAATGCCTATCGACTACATACCCGACATCATGATGTAATGTTAAGTCATTTCCTTTTGTACAGTGTCACTGAATTGTCAAGGCGGTGATGACATTTTATTTTAGTAGAACTGCACAAAATTTGCTTAAAAGAAGAGGAAAGGTCAGGAATGGCTCAGTTTTTCAGAAAAAACTATGTATGCCTTCCTGACATCAGCCGTTGTTGCTTTATTTATTCCTTCAAATAGGTGGTTAGAAACAGTCTTGCTACCTTTTCCCATTAAGAAATTGGAATGCTTATATTTGTGAGTCTATGCTTCAACTAGTGCCACTTTTATAGTAATTAATCACACTTTCAATATCTGTGCAAACAGGGATGCTTGATTTTAGTGGAACTGCACAAAAAGTCCAACTGGTTCAACATTAGGAGCATGTTTTTTTCCAAACCTTTATATCCAATTGGTGGCACTATGAGCTATTCATTACGAAGGTACATGGTTTGCTACTATCTTGCTACTCTTTTTGTACTGTCATTAGATAGTAATACTAGTGGTTTGCATGTGAATTTATTGGCAGGGTGGACCTACATTGGAGGTGCAGGACATGATTCAATGATTGGATGCTCAATTTTGGTTGTATCGATTTCACCTCTTCCATCACTGCGAACATGGTGTGGTATATGTTTACTAGCTGCTTGATATTTGTGCACATAGAGATGTCTGCCGTTGCTATTTGGCAAACAAACAAAGTGTCCGCAATTTTGGTTGAACTGCACAAGAGAATAGTATAGTCACTGCATGCAGTGCCATTTGAAAATAGACACAAAGATTGGATAGTCACTTCATGGACTGTAGAAAAGTAGTACTGTACTATTTACTGGCCAATACTAGGTGCTTCGTTGCTTTGGTCTGATTATACAATGGGCATCATTTTCCCTAAGTTAAACTTTGTATTCCGAAAATAGTCTCGCAGTGTGATCGAGAGAAGACCAAATCATATTGCAGTGGATGTTCCTCCATCATGTGTGGTTCATTCTCATGGTTCCAGCTGTTGGTGAAACCACTTACGTTTGCAAGAGGAATTATAGACTTCACAAACAAATTTGTCTTTCATCATCTCTTGAATGTTGGCCAAGAGAAGCATCCATGTTAGTAGGAAGAACAATTGTTTTTCTAGATCTTTGCTTTTGGAGCTACATATTTGTATATGATCATGAATCATTGAGATGCATTAACATGTTGATCTTATGTATGGGAATCGTACTAGTTAGTTTTAGTTGCGACGCAAGATCCAAAGTGGCTGATCTTTGCTTTTGGAGCTACATATTTGTATATGATCTGTGAATCATTGAGATGCATTATGATTACTTATTTCTGTTTGCTCGGTGTTTACAAATTCCTGATCAATCACTAGCTAGCCTACAAATGCGCTCCTGGCAGTTTTATTTGCGACGCAAGATGCGAAGTGGCAGTTTTTTGAAAAAAAATGCCTACCTCTGAAGAAACTGACAAGCTACACTATTGATCCTACATGGATAAAAATGCCTACCTCTGAAGAAACTGAAAGCTACACTATCGATCCTACACGGATAAATAGCGGATCACGCACGTACTACCTCCTTTCCGGTTTGCAGGGCTCAATTCAAGAAATGACCTACTCGATCCTACACGAATAAATAGCGGATCACACACGTACTAGTACCTCCTTTCCTTTTTTGCAAGGTAATACGTTTCTCATTCATAAAATAAAGATTCGGTTACAAGACACGTAATCACCGACATTACAGTACTGAAAGGATAGGATAATCCTACACAAAAAACCGACATTACTAGTACCTCCTTTCCGGTTTGCAGGGCTTAATTCAAACCTCTCACCAACCAAGGTACTCCCTCCGTCCGGGTTTATTAGTCCCGTGAGCAAAGCAGCAAGACCAAGACATGGCAATAATTAACGGCATGCAGAAGTTTAAGCCTAATTAATTCCAGCGATTTAAGTGGCTGCATGCGTGCCCTCGGCTGCGACTCGTTGCATGCTGCTTCACGTACTACCTGCGAGCGATTCTGAGTGCCTGCATGCAGCCAGCCATAATTAAGGCAGCTAACTGATGCAAAAAAGATACGCTTTAATTGTTGCGGGCTTTTTAAATCCGTGGAATCATTATTGACAAGGAGGGAGATGATTCAAGTGCACTCGTTTAACTGCCATGCCGGCGTGCGACCCAGACGGGACGGGACGGCATAGTCATAATTTCAGTTTCCCTAGTTTTCCACGGCAAGCTGGCGCGCTAAGCCATTATGCATTGAATTCCTATGACCGTCGCGCTACCTTCCCCCTATAAGTACTGTTTCCCGGCCTTCTCCGGTGCCACCGTGACCCAACTCGCCATATCCTCATAAGCCCCCACCGGCCCGACGTTGCTCGCCACATCTGCCATGCCCCCGCCCGTCCGCGGTAGGCGACGCCGGAGGCGGTCACCGCCAGAACTAGTGTTCGGTTTTTCACCGGAAGGCAGACGGAGGGAGGAGGCATTCTATCTGTCTTTAGATGGCAATGCGTAGATCGAGGAGTTGTTGGAGCGCGACCGCATGGCGGAGGAGTAGGAGTTGTTGGAGCGCGACCGCCTGGTGGAGGAGCAGCTTATCGCCGATTTGCGCCGCCAGCGGGACATGTAGCAGCAGCGCACCGACGCTTTGAGTCACGAGCAGAGCGCCCGCAACTGGGCCGACTACGTGGAGGCCGGCGCCCGGCAAATAGCCCTGGAGGCTGTCGGGCACGCACGCGTTCGCGATGCCGATTTTTACTACTAGCTCATCAAGTGGGTTTCTTGCTTGGAAGCTGAAGCTTCGGTGGACCACGCCGGCATAGAAAGGGCCAACGCGCGCGAGCAACGCGCCCTATCACACCTCTGGCAAGTCCGAGGCAAGGCACATGATGCCGGTGCTGGCGTTTAGCGTGTACCACAGATGGCGACCGACATCGTCTAGTTAGCTAAGAGTAAGTTAGTACTTGTACGCTACTAGATTATTAGTGGGAGTAGATAGTTAACTTGGCTATGATGGTTGTCAACGTGGAAGTTCAATACTCTATATGTGGATCGGACTGCACTTTGCTCTGAATGTTGAACTTTCCGTTTGAACGTATGGAATGGGCTGTTATTTTTTTAAATGGGTTGTATTTGTCCTCCACAGGTTTAGAGGCTGACTTGTGGGCCTATCAAGTTGATGCGTACACAATCAGGAGATGATTGTACGTGGAGAGGATGACAGCAGGGACCCGCCAAGGTCATGGCAGTACGCAAGCAAGTGCCTCCTTATTTCAAGTGAATAAAAAATGGCTCCTCCTAGTGGATTTCTGACATCTCCCATGCCATTGTCAACATAGTCAATAAACAAGAGAATTGCACAACGAGCGGCTGACACCAGGGACCCAGCAGCTCGCCCAGTTATTTTTGTTTTGGGTTAATTTGATAAATGCCACTCCAAATCTGCTGTATCTGAGAAATGCCATTGCAATTTCCAAACTTTGAAAAATGCCATTTCATGCCATTTCTAGTGGCATTTTTCGAAGTCTGGAGTGGCGTTTTTCTAAGTTTGCCAAAAATGCAGTGGCATTTTTTAAAGTTTGGAAATTGCAGTGGCATTTTTATGAATCGCCATAATTGGAGTGGCATTTATCTAATTTGTTTTTGAGACGGAAGCAGGGTGTCAACTGGGTTGTGCAGGACACTCTGGCCTGTCTAGACAGCCTTTTTTTATGTTTACCACATACCAGCCCAGTAGTTTTTTTTTCTTTCTGAAAATGGCTAGCCCAGTTTTTCTGTGATTTGTCAAGTAAGTCGCTTTATCGGGCTGTTGGGCTGCAAATCTTTCAAGGCGAGGAGAGCTTCATTAATTTGGCCGAGAAAATAGCCTATCAAGAATGAGAAATGGGTTGTACATTTTTAAAACACATGAAACCGGCAATTAGTTTCAAATATCTTTTTTTCATTTCGAGATTTTAAATTGCATTGATTTTTATGCGTGGACAATTTATTGAATATTATATTGATATACATTTATTTTTAAAATCAGTCTGGATGGGACTCGAAATTTTGGGATTGAAAACAGTTCAGACTGCACCGACATATGCAAAATTTCGTATAATTTTTTAACCGTGGCCACAATATGGGCTGTAATGCTAACAAAGAGAATATGGGCTCCAAAAAACCCTGTAAGAATTAGCAAATGGGCTGTAAATTATTTGAAATAATGCAGATGGGTCGTATGCTATTTTCCACAGATTTGTGGCTTTCCACAGATGGCCTGTATACTGTTGGATGTCCATTCCAACGGCTGTCGTGCTTCTTCAATCTCTGCTCTTCATGCTCTAGCCGCTCAAACAAGCGCCGGCGGGACTGCCTGCTCCCTCCTCCCCGTGGCCGGCTGTGCTGCCGCGCAGGCCTCACCGCCCCACCGTACTCCCTCTACTCACCCATAGTCCCACACCTATTGTTATTATCCGGCGACGGCAGACGGACCAGTAAACCCTCACACAGTCATACTCCCCTTCGCGTGGGAAACAACTGTCGAGTCTTCCCTGCCTCCGTGTCGTTCCCTTCCTAGGCCTCGCCGTCGTCCATCGCCCTGGTGCTCTCGGTAGCGGCTTTGGTCAGCGTGGTTAACAAGCGACATGCATCCGAAGTGGATCAGACGTGGAGAGGCCGATACCGGGTCCACGGCCGCACGCAAGGAAATGCCTCCTTATTACGCGCAAAATAATGATTCCTCCACCTGACATCTGGGACCCACCGAAAGGGCCTCTGTATTTTGCGAAAAAAACGTTACCGCCGCCGACAGCTTGGACCCACCAGCTATCTCTTCGCACGCAAGGAAGTGCCTCCTTATTACATACAAAAAAATGAATACCCCCGTGCTAGCTGGGACCCAGTATAGTGGGCCTACTAAGTTGACGGGGATGAAGGGCTTTGTCAACTTAGTCAATATGCACGATTCAAGCTCGACTGACCGTACGATGTCCATCCAATGGCCGTAGTGCTTCTTCAACCTATTGTCTTTTTGCTCCCGCCGCCCAAAGCAGGGCCGGTCGTGCCGCCTGCTCCTGCCTTTCGTGGCTGGCTGTGCTGCCGCGGAGGCCTCACCGCTCCATACTACTCCCACCGCTGGCCAGGCCATCCCTCCACTCCACTCACCCACAACCCCTGTTATTCTGCAGCGACGGCAGCGCAGCCGAACCAGTGAACCCTCGTACTCCTCTCCGTGTGGGCATCCACTGCTGCGTCTTCCCCGGCTCCACATCGTCCCCTTCCTAGGCCTCGCCGTCGTCCACTGCCGTGGTGCTCTCGGTGCGGCGTGGTTAATGTGGTCAACGACCAAATTCCATCGGAAGAATACTGTACGTGGAGAGGCTGACAGCTGGGTCCACGACAGCCGCAAGGAAGTGCCTCCTTATTACGTGGAAAATAATTATTCCTCCACCTAATAGCAGGGACCCACCGGACAGGCCACCAGTATTTCGCGAAAAAAATGTTTGCCCCTGACTGCTGGGACCCACCCGACAGGCCACTGTATTTCGCGAAAAAAAGTTCCCCCTGCTGTCAGCTCGGACTCACCGGAAGTGCCTCCTTATTACACACAAAAAAATGAATACCCCCTGCTAGCTGGGACCCACCTTGGTGGGAGGTTGACTTGTGGTCCTACTAAGTTGGCGGGGACGGAGAGATTTGTCAACTTAGTCAATATAAACGATTCTAGCTCCAGTGACCGTACGTTGTCCATCCAACGGCCATAGTGCTTCTTCAACCTCTGGTCTTCTTGCTCCAGCTGCCCAAAGCAGCGCCGGTCGTGCCGCATGCTCCTGCCTCCCGTGGCCGGATGTGCTGCCACGGAGGCCTCACCGCCTACTATTCCCACCGCTGGCGGGCCTGCGGCGGCGGCAACCTCACACCGCAGCCAACCAAAGAACCCTCGTACTCCTCTCCGTGCGGGCTTCCATTTGCCGCGTCTTCCCGGCTCCACGTCGTCCCTTCCTAGGCCTCGCCGTCGTCCCATCGCCTCGGTGCTCTCGGCGGCATGGTCAACGTGGTCAAGGCGACTTCCATCGGACGTGGGTCGTACATGGAGAGGCCGATACCGGGTCCACAGCCCACGCAAGGAAGTGCCTCCTTATTACGCGAAAAATAATTATTCCTCGCTTGACAGCGGGGACCCACCGGACGGGCCACCATATTTCGTGAAAAAAAAACATTTCCCCCTGACTGCTAGGACCCACCAGCTACATCTTCGCACGCAAGGAAGTGCGTTCGGGCAAAAAAAAACAATTCGCCCCCCTGACTGCTGGGACCCACCAGCTACACCTTCGCACGCTAGGAAGTGCGTCCAAGCAAAAAAAAATGATTCACCCCCTCACTGCTGGGACCCACCAGCTACATCTTCGCATGCAAGGAAGTGCATCCGGGTAAAAAAAAAACCAAAACGATTCGCCCCCCTGACTGCTGGGACCCACCAGCTACATCTTTGCAGGCAAGGAAGTGCCTAACAGTCGGGACCCATCTGGTCGAAGCGTATGTAGCGTTGTCATTCTGGTCGTGAATGCGTACGTACATATATACTGGTCGATGTAGAGGCGCGCACGTGTCGTAGTAGAGGCGCGTACATGTCGTAGTAGAGGCGTGCACGTAGCATGTACACGTACGTACAACGGCCAGGGTGCAAGAAAGAAAATATGGCCACGTATGTGTACGTACGGCCAGGGCTCGTGTACATGGCTGGGTCAGAACGGAGAAACAACATCGTCGTCGTGTTCATCGGGAGGCAACGGAATGCGTCATGTTCATTGGGAGGCAACGGAACACGTGGGAGCCAATTGGCTGGGTTAGAACAGAATGCATGCTCGTGTTCATCGGGAGGGCTTCGACGGAATAGGCGATGGAAACGAGGCCTGGCGTACCGCACAACATAGGAAACGGACCTCCTACGTTCAGAACGGGGTCCTGTTGATCGAGAGGGGTGTGGCGTACCGCAAAACGGAGGAAACAGACCTCCTACGGTCGAAACGGGGTCCTGTTGATCGGGAGGGTGTGGCGTCCGCAAAAGCGGATTTAAACGGACCTCCTACGGTCGAAACGGGGTCCCGCTCATCGGGAGGGTGTGGCGTACAAAACGGACAAAACGGACCTCCTACGGTCAAACGGGGTCTGTTCATCGAGGAGGGTGTGGCGTCGCAAAACGGACAAAACAGACCTCCTACGGTCAAACAGGGGTCCTATTCATTGGGAGGGTGTGGCGTGCGCAAAATGGGACTCCACGGATATTGTTCATCTCCACCGTCGACCTCCTCCGGCCTCCACGGGCTCCTGTTCATCCAGCCTCCACCGCTTCTCCACCGGCTCTTGTTCAACCACCCTCCACGGGCACCCTCCACCTTCTCTGTTCATCCAGCCCTCCACACCACGGGTTCCTGTTCAACCACCCCTCCACGGCCACCCCTCCATCGTCTACTGTTCATCCAGCCCTCCACACCACGGGGTCCTGTTCAACCACCCCTCCACGGCCACCCTCCACCGTCTATTGTTCATCCAGCCCTCCACACCATGGGGTCCTGTTCATCCAGAGGCAATGCCACCGCTCCTTTATTCATCAACCCTCCCCCAACGCTCACTATTCATCCTGCAGGCGGCATCGATCGGCTTGATTAGCGGAATAATGAAGGAATCGCTCGATCGGGTTCGATTAACGACCATCGATCAATCACTCGGGTTCGATAATGTGCAGCTGCGGTCTGTCGCTCGGGGGTTGATTAGAGCCCAACGCCGCCCGGGTTCGGGCGAGCTAACGCCTACGCACACGCAGCGACGTGTACGAGATAAACGCATATCGCTCGGCCCTCGACCTCCCACCGTAACCTGCAACTCCCCGAAATTTTCTTCCCCCTCGCTTCTACCACGGTTTTTTCCGTCATGGACGGCCCAAAGAATGCCATGTAGATGCGTCTCCGGCCCGCCCAGGATGAAAAGCCCATTCTCTGTCATGACTTTTTGTCATAGAAGTAGGATCCCACCACATCTATGATGATACCGGGTTTTGTCACTATTATCGTCATAGAAGTGTCATATGTATGACAGAAAAAAATTCGTTCGGCCCAAAATGTCACGGATGTGTCTTTTTTTTGTAGTGATCACTCCTGGATCACAAATGAAATCAACTCTTTGGTTTCCATAACAACGACCATCTTCAAGGTATCAACAATATCATCACATACTCAGTGCCATCTGTATAACCTTAGTGTGCAAAATTAACTTATTGATGTTGATCCATAGTGTGACCTACTACGAACTGTGTCCGTAACCAAGGACTCGGCTATCGATAGATTCAATAAACACTCTGTAGAGGTTAGCACACTGTACCCACACCACGGAATACATGGCCTCGCACTCCCATTCGGGTGGACCAATGACATTCCGACAGAACCAACCCATTGCCATGACCCTCTCTTGGCCACTCCGACCAACTCCCCTATAGGCTAAGTCCTGGGTGGCCCCAATGTCAACCAATGACATCCAACGGCCACCGTCATGGCAAAACAATCAACGGCCCCAAACGGGGACAAGGTACCATAACAACAACAACGGGCACACAACGTTATGTCTGCTTACCGGGCCAGGGTACCGCATGCCCATAACCTCCCCTCGTTGGAGGCACCGACAAGAGGCATGACAACGGACCGAATAAGGGCCTTCCCATAAAGGCAAATGTGGTTGCACTGGGAAGCTCGATTCGGTGGCACCATGACTCGATCAACATTATATTCAAGTTGAAGAATTATCAGGTTTGACTTGAAACAAAATAACTCGAGCCATAGTATTTCATGAACATGCAACAATATGACATGCAACTATATGCAACTATATTCACAGATCACTGAAATGAAACGGATCAACCTCAAAGAATCATCATGCACTACTGAATATATGAAGGCACTGGTTAAACTCTATCATTTTTAGTTATGACTTTAGCATGGTGAGAATATGAATATGAACCATCATATGAAAATAATTCCGAGCATTGTCAACCATAGTTATATTATAGTAACTCTACTACACTAAACTAGTCCATGCACTCAAGTACCACATCAAGCTAAACCCTTCTAGCATAACAAATGCAATAAGTTAAGCAATATTATATAAATGATTTAATGCATGGAATAAAGCATTTTCAAGTTGGAAAAAAATCATAGTTATTGAAATGACACTATGAAAATATTTGCGGTGGCTTGCCTTAGCACAGAGGAGGGTCACACTCCTCCTGGTTCTCCTCAAGGCAACAATCTCCCTCCGAAAATAATTAAAAACAGCAAAAGAAAATATCAAAAACCACTCTGAAATTCACCTGAAATTCTAGACAGCAACAACAACAACAACAACAACAACAACAACAACAACAACAAAGCCTTTAGTCCCAAACAAGTTGGGGTAGGCTAGAGGTGAAACCCGTAAGATCTCGCAACCAACTCATGGCTCTGGCACATGGATAGCAAGCTTCCATGCACCCCGTCCATAGCTCGCTCTTTGTCGAAACTCCAATCCTTGAGTCTCTCTTAGCGGACTCCTCCCATGTCAAATTCGGTCGACCCTCCCTCTCTTGACATTCTCCATGCGCTTTAGCCGTCCGCTATGCATGGAGCTTCGAGGCTGCTACTGAATATGCCCAAACCATCTCGCATTTATGTTGGACAAGCTTCTCCTCGATTGGTGCTACCCCAACTCTATCTCAGTATATCATCATTCCGGACTCGATCCTTCCTCGTGTGGCCACACATCCATCTCAACATACGCAAGAAAAAAAATCTCAAATTTGGTGTGCTGCTAGATAATTCCAGTACAAAACCAATGCAAAAAGAATCAACTCATTTGGACTTATGGTTTAGGAGTTAGAGCTGGTCAAAGTTGCTGGTCAAAAATTAATTTAAATTTGAATAAAAGAAAAACGGGGGGTGACGTCGAAGGCATATTCGGGGAATACGCCTCCACTCATAACGCTTCGGGAACGAGTGGAGAGGCTCATAGTGGGCCCCGCCTATCTATTTTGGAGAGAGGAGGAAGGAAACATGGGATGGCGGCGCTTCGCCAGGGCTCTCTCCGGCGAGGAGGGCTCGGCGGCCGATTTGAGAGGGAGGGATGGGTAGAGGAGGCTCTGGCGCACCTGCCTATACTCGTGGCTTGGCGAGAGGTGGTCAGTGCTACTCGAAAATGATGTCTCCAACGGCGGCTACGGACGGAGTTCGCTGGAGATGAAGAAGACGGCAAGAGAGGGTGGTTCCAGGGGCTCCAACGGGGTCAGCTAGCACTAGTGGACCTCCAGGGAGTCGCTGAAGAAGGAGATGGAGCTCGAGGGGCACTGGAGAGGTGGGGAGCAGCAGAGGGGATCGCCGTCGAGCTTGGGTTGGGGACGGCGGCCATAGGCCTGGCCGGCTGGGCTGCGGCTTATCTACTACTTTGTGGAGGTTGGATGAGTGGGTTGAGATGCTCGGAGAGGCCAGGGGAAAGCTTTATTTATAGGCGGAGGGGATGGGGGTCTTGGCTCTGCCGGAGGGCTCTGGAAGCGATGCACAATGATGAGGAGCACTAGTGGGAGGGGAGAAGAGGTCAGGATTCACGCGGCCACTATGGGAGCTCGAGGACGAGCACATGGCACGAGTGAGGACGGGGGCAGAGGTACGGGCGCACTGTGCGCTTGGCCGTGACATGCCCATGCTCGCTGTGGCGGCTCCGGCATCGGCGAGCTGCAGGAAGGGGTCAAGGGTGATGCGTCCAAGCTGGTGGCGCGGTGCGGCAGTCGGAGGCGAGTGCTACGACGGTCACGCGCTGAACAGGGGCTCGGGCGCATAGCAGAGCGCGTCGAATGCATGCCAGAGCCCGTGTCCACATGCGGTCACCACGCAAACTATGCCAACACGATGCCTAGGTGATGCCAGACCTTGTCTAGTGTGTTGTCCATGCAGTGTTTGGTCTAGGAGAAGAGATGGCACACTACCAGGCCGACCAGATTGAAACAAGAGCTCTGCAACAAGTTTCTGGACAGAAACTTGTGCACTGTGTTTGGATGGGTTCTAGGAGTTTAGGGCTAATCTCTTGGGGTTAATGTTTTCTTGGGAGGGTAATGAAGCTCAAGAAAAATTAGCTTCATTGGATCAAGGAATAATACACTTCCTTTGTAAAGTGCATTTTTAGGGCAGAATGCAAATGATTTTCCCTAGCAAAATTTGGTCACATGACCATATGATATTTTTGCATAGGGTGATGAGGCACTGTCTAAAGGGTGTGTGAGGAGTTTCTCATATTTTTCTGCGAAAGAAACAGAGGGGCTGCTTTGGAAGGGAAGTGAAAATATTCCATTTTCAAGAGGAAAATGAATAATTTCTTTATAAGAAAAATATTCCAAAGCATGTTGATGATGATTGGAGATCAAGAGAGGTTGTGAGGGGTGAGAGGGGTCACTTGGGTGAGAAACAAAAATCATGCCCAAGTGCAAGTCCAAATGAACTAACTCAACCCCCCTTTTTAAAACAAAAGGGAAGATGAAAAGTATGATGGCAAAAACCAGCAAAAACCAGGGTGTCAGAAACCTCCCCCACTTAGGATGAATCTCATCCTCGAGATTCGGTTGTTTGGGAAAACTGTTCTGGATAGGATGCTCTCAAAAAGTCCTTCTTTCCCAGGTGCTTCTTCCTAAGTGTGATGCTCCCACTATACCTTAGAAAATTTAGTTGCCTTACCGCGGGTGACTCTTTCCGTCTCTTCCAATATTCAAAATGGTTTCTCCTCATAGTTAAATCCTTATCAAGCTCTAGCTCTGCCACATCAGTCCTTTTCTCGGGTGGCGAGATGCACCTTCTCAACTGCGAGACATGGAACACATTATGCACTTCTGACAATTCTGGTGCTAGTTCCAACTAATAAGGCACTGTACCAACTCTGGACATCACTGGGAATGAGCCAATATATCTGGGTGCAGGCTTTCCTCGGGTCTAGAACCTCTTGACTCCTTTCATGGGTCTGACTCGGAGGTAAACATACTCTCCGGGTTCGAAACTGATCTGTCGGTGCTTGGAGTCATAGTAACTCTTTTGTCGGGACTTTGCCACTTGCAGTCTATCTCGGATCTCCCTGACTTGTTTCTCAGCCTCCATCATTAAGTAGGTTTCGAAAATGCGTCTATCTCCGGTTTGAGACCAGTTTAGCAGAGTGTGGCACTTACGGCCATACAGAGCTTCATATGGTGACATCTTGAGGCTAGTCTAAAAACTGTTGTTGTAAGAGAACTCAGCATATGGCAGACAACCTTCCCACTTGGGTCCTTGAGCCAAAGCACATGCTCAGAGCATATCTTCAAGTATCTGATTTACTTGCTCAGTCTGCTCGTCTGTCTGAGGGTGATAAGTGGTGCTATACTTTAATGCGGTTCCTAGAGCTTGATGGAGACGTGACCAGAGGTAAAGAGAGAACCTCGGTCTAAAGTGATAGTTCTTGGCACTCCATGCAAACTGACGATGCTGGACACATATAGTTGTGCGAGTTGATCGACTCGGTAGGTGGTCCAGATGGGAATGAAGTGAGCTACTTTTGTCAGCATGTCCACCACAACCCATACTGCATCATTGCCTCGGTACGTCTTTGGCAGGCCTGTGATGAAATCCACGTAGCCATCGTCCCACTTCCATTGGGGAACGGGTAGAAGTTGTAGAAGTCCGGGAGGTTTCTGATGTCCCGCCTTTACCTTGTTACATATGTCGCAGCAAGCGACAAAATAGGCGATGTCCTTCTTCATTCCATCCCATCAAAATGTATGTCAAAGATCTTCATACATCTTGGTGCCTCCTCGATGAATCGAGTACGAAGATTTGTGCGCTTCTACCAGGATCTTTCTTCTCAAGTATACTTGCTCAGGCACGTGGATCCAACCTCGAAACCTTAGCGTACCTTGCTCATTTCTGGAGAAATCCTAGGTCTTGCCTTCTTGCATATGCTTGACATGGTGTTGAAGGACTGAGTCATCCTGTTGGGCCACTCGGATTTCTTCTTCGAGGGTAGGGGTGACTTCCAACATATTTACTAGGTTAGCCTCCACAATAACCAAGTTAAGCTGAGCGATCTCTTCTTGTAGCTCGGGAGGCAAATATTCCATTAAGGCATTCAGGTTGGCAGGCTTGCGACTGAGGGCATCGGGAACCACATTGGCTTTGACAGGATGGTAGTTGATTCCCAGATCATAATCCTTGACCAATTCGAGCCATCCTCGCTGTCCGAGATTCAAGTCTGGTTGGGTGAATATATACTTGATTCTCTTGTGGTCGGTAAATATCTGACATCTTTTGCCAATGAGGTAGTGCATCCAAATCTTCAAAGCGTGCATAAGTACGGCCAATTCCAAATCATGCGTTGGGTAGTTCCCTTCATGGGGTCATAGTTGTTAGATGTGTAGCCTACAACCTTGCCATTTTGCATGAGCACACATCCAATACCTCTCCTGGATGTGTCACAGTATACATCAAAGCTGTGATAGATGTCTAGAAGGGTCAATACATGTGTTGGCGTCAATCTGGTCTTCAATTCATTGAAACTCTTCTCGTAGTCCTCAGACCATACAAACTTCTGATCCTTCTTGAGGAGCTCTGTCATGGGCTTGGCAATCTTAGAGAATCCTTCAATGAATCGACGGTAATACCCGGCTAGTCCAAGAAAACTTCGGACCTCGGTCACTCTCGTGGGTGCTAGCCAATTAAGCACTTCCTTCACTTTGCTGGGATCCACGTCTATAACTTCTATTGAGAGAACATGCCCCAAAAATCCGGCTTGTTTGAGCCAAAATTCACATTTGCTAAATTTTGCATATAACTTATGGTCACAGAGTCTTTGCAAGACTTCCCTTGTGCTCTTCTTCATCTTTCGAGTATATGAGGATGCCATCAATGAAGACCTCCATGAACTTATCCAAGAAGTCCATGAATACTTTGTTCATCATATGCATGAAGAAAGTAGGGGCATTAGTGAGGCCGAAAGACATGACTGTGCATTCATAAAGACCGTATCGGGTGGTGAATGCAATCTTAGGAATATCCTCCTTCTTGATTTTTAGCTGGTGATATCTGGTCCTCAGATCAATCTTGGAGAATACATGTGCCCCACTGAGTTGGTCGAACAAATCGTCAATCCTCAGAAGCGGGTATTTGTTCTTGATAGTGACAGCATTCAACTGACGGTAATCTACACACATCTGAAGGCTGCCATCTTTCTTGTCCACAAAGATTGCGGGTGATCCCCATGGTGAAGAGCTTGGGCGAATGTATCCTTTCTGAAGCATCTCATCAAGTTTTTTTTAACTCCAACTCGGATGAAGGCATCTGGTAATACTTCTTGTATATAGGTGTGGTCCCGGGCACAAGATCAATTGCAAACTCGAGCTCACGATCTGGTGGCATGCCTGGTAGTTCCTCAAGAAACACATTTGGAAACTCACTGACCACAGGAATAAGATCCAACTCTTCAGCTTGAGCTGCAAAGACCATTTCTTTCTTGGGTATGCTTCTTCAAGCAAAGAATTGTGTAGTTTGGACTTCCCAACTTGTCAATGTGACTTCTCTGGTCGCATAGTTGATGCATACTTGATGTTGGGTAAATCGGTTCATTCCCAAAATAATATCCAACTTGGCTGACTCGATGACTATCAAAGAAACTGGGAAGATAATTCCCTTAATGTCAATCTCCAAATTGTGGCATGCCAAATTGCTTTTGAGCATGGATCCCGGGGATTGTACCATCATACTCTTTCCCAAAATCGAGCAAGAAAACTTGTTTTGGGCAACAAAACTCCGCGAAATGAAAGAGTGGGAAGCCCCAGAGTCAAACAAAATTATTGCAGTTATGTGATTAACAGGAAACATACCAATGACGACTTCTTGGTTCTCTTGGGCTTCTTCTGCGGGGAGGTGATGCAGTTGCCCTTGGATGATCTTCTGGCCAGGGTATGGTCCCATGTGGTTGACTTGCGGTTTGAATAGAGCATTTGCCTTGCCGCTCTTGGGGCAATGTCTGGCGTAGTGTCCAGTTTGCCCACAAGAAAAACACGCATTGTTGCACTGACAATCTTCGTGTACCGGGATAGACACGATATTCTTGATTTGGTTAGTGGTCTTGTTTACATTCTGCTGCCAATTGGGATTATACTCAACCTATGTCTGCTGCCAGGTATGAGTCTTCTGCACTGGTTGCCCATCCTTCTTGGGCTCAAACTTGTGTTTATGGTCATTTTAAGCGGGCTTATTTTCGTGAACAAGCTTGTGCTCCCTTTCTACAATTAGGGATTTGTTTACCAGAGTCTGGAAATCTGGAAAATCAAGCATATCGAGAGTGCATTTGAGGTGTTGATTCAGTCCTCCAAGGAATCTGTCGATCTTTCTCTCTTCGGTGGCCACATCATACAGGGAATAGCGAACCAAATGGTTGAACTTGTTCAAATACTCGGTGACGGATAAGTTAGCTTGCATGAGGGCTAGGAACTCATGTTGTTTGACTTTCAAGATACCGGTGGGGATGTGCTACCTGCGGAACTTTTCCTTGAACTTATCCCATGTAATTTCCTCATCTGCTGGCCACATGGCTTTAGTATTGTCCCACCAAATATATAGCTATGGCTCCTTATAGATAGTGGGTTGCAAATGGAACCTTGTCACCTTGTTTTGTGCGAGCAATGTCCAATTTCTTTTCCATGGTCCTCAGCCAGTCGTCGACTTCCATAGGGTTAGCAACTTCATTGAAACTAGGTGGCTTAGTCCTTTGAAAATCTAAGAGCTTGGAGTGATTGCCATACGAGTTGCCATTATTTCCCAACATTGCATGCACACTTTTCAAGAGTTCAAGCAGATTGTTGTTTCTTCTTTCTTCGAACATGCGCATAATATGTTCAGTGGTTGGTGGATGTGGCGGTGGAGGTGGTGGTTGCAGATACGGCTCGGGGGAATGCCCTTCCTGTTTTGCTGAACGACGAACAGGGACATCCTCACCAGCGTGACTGCTGCTGCCTCCTCTCGTCATCCTATTTGTTTATTTTTTCCAATATGAAGCAACCGAGATGAGAAACATCCAAAATGGGGAAGAAAATCGAGCGAGAAATCCGAAGGAAAGCGATAAAAACCATAGTGAATAAAAAGAGTTCCAACATAATTATACATAGATTCATACATGAAATGGAACATCATGACAAGTACGACTACACCCATCATCGGGACTACCTCGTCTACAAGCTAACAAACTAAGGCTCCACTACTGCAGAAGGATCCTCCTCAAGCTCAGATTCCGAACTGACGATGCCAACGGAGACCTCCGGGTTAAAGGAAATGAGGCAACGCTACCTCGAGGACTCTCCCTTAGGGGCAGGCCTAGGGCGAAACATAGGAGTTGCGAGAGTAGCGAGAAGTGAAACCCACTCGGCAGTAGACTCACAAGGGGTCACTGTCGAGGTGGTCGAGGCACTCTGAGGGTTGATACGTCTCCAACGTATCTACTTTTCCAAACACTTTTTCCCTTGTTTTGGACTCTAACTTGCATGATTTGAACGAAACTAACCCGGACTGACAGTGTTTTTAGCAAAACTGCCATGATGTTGTTTTATGTGTAGAAAAGAAAAGTTCTCGGAATGTCCTGAAAATCCACGGAGGCACTTTTTGGAAAATATAAAAAATACTAGCGAAAGAATCAAGACCAGGGGGCCCACACCCTATCCACGAGGGTGGGGCGCGCCTCCCAGGGCGCCTCGGGCGCGCCTGCCTTGTGGGCCCCTGGACCTCCACCAACCTCAACTCCAACTCCATATATTCAGGTTCGGGAGAAAAAATCGAGAGAAAGTTTCATCGCGTTTCGGCACGGAGCCCGCCAAGCCCTAATCTCTCGGGAGGGCTGATCTCGAGTCCGCTCGGGCTCCGGAGAGGAGGATTCATCACCGTCGTCATCATCAACCATCCTCCATCACCAATTTCATGATGCTCACCGCCGTGCGTGAGTAATTCCATCGTAGGCTTGCTGGACGGTGATGGGTTGGATGAGATTTACCATGTAATTAAGTTAGTTTTGTTAGGGTTAGATCCCTAGTATCCACTATGTTCTGAGATTGATGTTGCTATGTGTAAGTGCATCTAGTGCCACCCCTAGTTGGTTTTGGAGTATTGACGACAAACCTGGTTGAGGGACTAATGTGTTTGTGAGAATTGCAGGATAACACAGGTAGTAGTCCCTCTTTGATTTGGTTTACCTACCGGAGATGACCCCTAAAAATGTGTGAAGACATTGAAGACAATGGTGGTCTGTGAAGATATTCACATTGAAGACTATGACTTGAGAAGACATTGAGTGAAGACTATGGAGCATGAAGACTTAGTCATTTTGTTGTTTCCTTTTCTTTTTTTTGAGTCATAGGAACCACCGCACTGTTAAGTGGGGTCCAAGTGAACAAAGTTAGAATGACTGAAGTGATGCTCAACCAAATCCTATGTGTTCGAGTGAAGACAATGAGAGCAAATCTTATCCTGAGTTGGATAAGTCAGCTTTACTTGTAGCCCAAGTCAAGCTGCCGCGTGTGTTTGAAATCTGACCGTTGCGACATGTGTCAGTTCCTTAGTGACCCAGGGTCATTTCGGACAAATCCGGTCGGGTTGCCCGGTGGCTATAAATAGCCCACCCCTACACCATAAATTGGTGGCTGCTCGGAGTTAGTACACGGCTTTTGTCGTTTGAGAGCAACCCACCGCTGAAGCTTGCGAGAGAGAATCCTTGTGAGGACAAAGCCCAAACCACCCAGAGCCCAAAGAGTGTTTGGCATCACTCAAGTCTTTACGTCCGCGTGATCTGAAGACTTGTTACACTTGAGGACTGTGAATCCTCCAGCCGGTTAGGCATCGCGTTCTGAGCATCCAAGAGCCCTTGTGGATTGCCGGTGAACAAAGTCTGTGAAGGTTTGGAAGTCTACCTTGAAGACTTACCAGAGTGATTGGGAGGGGACTAAGTGTCCTTAGCTCAAGGGGAATAAGGTGAATACGCAGTCTTCTGAGTTGAATCTCAGCCTCCCCAACCAGACGTACAGTTGTCATAGCAGCTGGAACTGGTCGAACAAATCGCTGTCCTTCTGAAGCCAGTGGTTCTATCTCTTACTTCTCTTTACTTTCAGTTTGTCTTTGTGAAGTCATTGCCTTCTTGCATTATCTGTTTGACTTCACTGTGTGACTACTTGTTCTGATTGGCTTCATACTATCTTCCATCCTGATCTTTACTACCTAGCTGCTATTAGTCTTCGTGCTTTCACTTCATTGAATACTTGACTATGGCTTGTCTAGTGTAGTCTACCTTCCACTGCAATCGAATAGTGTGTTTATACTGTTTGTCTTTGAAACTCTCATGTTTTGAAGACTTTCATAAAAATCGCCTATTCACCCCCCAGTCGATAACTAGCCCTTTCAATTGGTATCAGAGCAAGGTACTCTCTTGTTCTGTGTGATTCGGTTTAACCACCTGGAGTTTAGCTATGTTGACTGCAGGGATAATCAAAGTCTCCGCTGTGTGCCCCATCTTCGATGGCACTGAATATCCCTACTGGAAGAATATGATGCGCATGCATCTTGAAGCCATTGATGTCGATCTATGGTATGTCGTCAAGAACAGCGTTCCCAAGACTGGTGAAGGTGTCACCCTTGCTGATGTCAAGAAGTTCATTCAGCTAGACTCTACTGCCAAGAACATCATCTGTGGTCACCTTACCAAAGGACAGTATGGCCGTGTGAGTGCTCTGGAAACATCAAAGCTAGTCTGGGACTGGCTCTCCAAGGTCAATGAAGGCGTCTCAACTCAGCGAGATCAACATATCAGTACTCTCCGCAACCTCTTCAACCACTTCAAGAGACACAACAACGAGAATGTCCAGCTCACATTTGATCGCCTCACTGATATCACCAATGAGCTCCAAGCACTCGGCGCCACTGAGATCACGAAGCATGAGATATCGAAGACACTACTAAGATCTCTTGACAGCTCATTTGACACCTTAGCCCTGATGATTCAAGAACGCCCTGACTTTAAGACTCTCGATCTGTCTGACATACTTGAGAGGCTCAACACACATGAGTACCAGCTATCTGAGAAACGAGATATCTATGGCCCCAACTATGGCCGAACTCAAGCTTTGAAGGCAAAGGCTGCTGCTTCCTCATCTAAAGAAGAATCATTGCGATTCGGTGATCCACAAGACATTGGAAAGGAGCTTGCTATGCTTGTGAAGAAGTTCCAGAAATTCACCAAGAAGAAAGGCTTCAGAAAGTCTTCTCGATCCAGCTCAAGGAATGATGAAGCTTCTGCCTATGATCATAAGAAGAGAACCTATCACAAGTGCAAGAAACCTGGTCACCACATCTCAGAGTGTCCATAGTGGGACAATGAGAAGAAGAAGAAGAAGAGCAAAGAATATGATTCTGATGACAAGAAGAAGAAGAAACCTTCAAAGTCTTCTTCCAAGTCTTCTTCCAAGTCTTCGTAACACAAGAAGAGCTCATCTGGCAAAGCCCGTGCTTTTGTTGGCAAGGAAATGGATTCAGAGGAGGAGTCAGCTTCTTAGGAGGCGGAGGTGGAATCTGAGGAGGAGTCGGACTCTGGTGTTGCGAGTCTGGCTCTGGCTACAGCCTACGTCGCCAAGTCCATCTTCAACACCGAAGACAATGGCTCCATCACCAACGCTGATGATAATGACAAGGACGACTCGCCTCCCACCTACTGCTTCATGGCACGTGGTGCCAAGGTAAAAGCATGCAATGCTTACTTTCAAACATCAAGTGAAGATGACTCTGATGGTGAATCCAAACCTAGTTACAAAACACTTGCTAAAATTGCAACTGAACAACAGAAAGCTATGGAACATACTCAAAAACTGTTAGACAACAGCGATGACCTATTGGACGCGGAAATGACCAAGTCTCAGTCCTTAGTTGAAGACATAAAAAATCTTCATATTAAGTACCAGGAACTCGAAGGTCAACATGAGTCGCTCAAAACTTCTCATGAAAAGCTTTCCTATGATTATCTTCAAAGGAAGCAGGAACTTGAGAAATTGAGATCGGATCATGAAGATCTTCAAAAGGAAAATGACACTTCGCTACCAATGATCAGTCCCGGCCAGAAGGATTTGAACCACCATGCCTAAAATGCATTGAGCGTGATAACACCGCTTACATTCTTTGAATGTTCTATCGCTGCTACTATTGCAATATCTTCAATCGCGATGTGGTAACTAACCCTCTCGCTGAGGATACCACTACTACCGCCGATGAGAATGCTAGGTTGAAGACACTGCTTGAGACAAGGATGTACAAAAGTCTCAAAGGGCATCAGACATTATGTGATGTCCTCAAAAAACAGATTCTGAACCAAAACCCTAGGAAAGAGGGTGTTGGGTTCGAGAGGAAAATGAATGTTGATGGGTCGTACTGGAAACCTGAGTAGTTCCCCAAAACCACATGGGTTGCTGCAAAGGAACCTCCAGTTGATCCATCCACCTTATCTGGTTTCACTTGTGCTAACCCCATTATCATTGATGAATCCTTTGATGCAAACTATAAACTGTTTAAGAATCAGAATGGTGAAGTGTTTGCCAGGTATATTGGTACTAACTACAGGAATGGGCCACCAATGAAGAAGATATGGGTTCCCAAAAGTTGTCTTGAGAATCTTCCAGTGAATGTCATCATGACACCACTTGTGAAAAAGACAAATCCCATACCGAAGGCTTCATATGGTCCAAAAGCTTCATACAGACCTAGGACTCATCTGAGTCACCCTAACGTCAATATTTTGCAGGGAAATCATACTCAGACCCATGAATATGAGTGTGTTTCCTCAAACCGCTATGTTCATAAAACAAAGAATTTTTCTGCTTATTCCTATGAGTATTATTCACCTCCTGCAAGGCTATTTACTAGGGCCCCAAAGCCGAAGTTCTCATATGCTGCACTTAGACTCATTGCTTCTAAGCCACCATTGAAAATGTGGGTGGTTAAGAAAACTTAACTCTCTTTTGCAGGGAAAGGTCTCCAGCCGGAAATCAAAGGCGTCCAAAACTAATGCTGGGGACCTTAAACATCTTATAGGGCACAAGATAAAATGCCCTAATGGTCTTACTATGTATTTCATTCCAGGATTCCTTGACACTCACCCTATCTATCCTAACCAAGATCTGAATTTTCATGTTCCACTTGTTCGTCAAATGTTTATGCTTCACAACTCGCTTGGTGAAGCCTATCCCCCAAACTGCGCTGTAGGCTACGACACCTTGTACTTAAGAATGGATAATCGACAGTGGATGCACTAATCACACGACGGGCGATCGAAGTCTTCTGATGGATTCAATGCTACGTCCATCAGACAAAAGTCACATCACATTTGCTGACACTGTCTTTGTAGGGTATAGGAAAGACGATCTATACATGGTAGATTTCTCAGCAGGACCACAGATGGCCGTATGTCTTCTAGCAAAGGCTTCAGAATGCTGGCTCTGGCATCGAAGGCTAGGACATGCTGGCATGAAGACCTTGCACACTCTCGTGAAGAAGAAGGATGTTGTGGGCATTGAAGGCGCCAAGTTCAAAAAGGACCATCTGTGTGGCGCCTGCGAAGCTGGAAAGATGACTAGGGCCAAGTGATGTCTACTACACAACCTTCTTCTTGTAGACGTTCTTGGGCCTGCAAGTGGACAAGTTTGTAGGACAGTAGCAAATTTCCCTCAAGTGGATGACCTAAGATTTATCAATCCGTGGGAGGCGTAGGATGAAGATGGTCTCTCTCAAACAACCCTGCAACCAAATAAGAAAAAGTCTCTTGTGTCCCCAACACACCCAATACAATGGTAAATTGTATAGGTGCACTAGCTCGTCGAAGAGATGGTGATACAAGTGCAAAATAGATAGTAGATATAGGTTTTTTGTAATCTGAAATAATAAAAACAGCAAGGTAACAAGTGATAAACGTGAGCGCAAACGGTATTGCAATGATAGGAAACAAGGCCTAGGGTTCATACTTTCACTAGTGCAAGTTCTCTCAACAATAATAACATAGATAGATCATATAACAAGCCCTCAACATGCAACAAATAGTCACTCCGAAGCCACTAATAGCGGAGAACAAATGTAGAGATTATGGTAGGGTACGAAACCACCTCAAAGTTATTCTTTTGGATCAATCTGTAAAAGAGTTCGTACTAGAATAACACCTTAAGACACAAATCAACAAAAACCCTAATGTCACCTAGATACTCCATTGTCACCTCAAGTATCCGTGGGCATGATTATACGATATGCATCACACAATCTCAGATTCATCCAACCAACACAAAGTACTTCAAAGAGTGCCCCAAAGTTTCTATCGGAGAGTCAAGAACGTGTGCCAACCCCTATGCATAGGTTCCCAATGTCACGAAACCCGCAAGTTGATCACCAAAACATACATCAAGTGGCACATGATATCCCATTGTCACCACAGATAATCACAGCAAGACATACATCAAGTGTTCTCATAGACTCAATCCGATAAGATAACTTCAAAGGGGAAACTCAATTCATCACAAGAGAGTAGAGGGGGAGAAACATCATAAGATCCAACTACAATAGAAAAGCTCAGGATACATCAAGATCGTGCCATAGAGGAACACGAGAGAGAACACAAGAGAGAGAGAGAGAGATCAAACACATAGCTACTGGTACATACCCTCAGCCCCGAGGGTGAACTACTCCCTCCTCGTCATGGATAGTGCCGGGATGATGAAGATGGCCACCGGTGATGGGTTCCCCCTCTGGCAGGGCGCCGGAACAGGCTCCTAAGAGGGTTTTTGTGGCTAAAGAGGCTTGCGGCGGCGGAACTCCCAATCTATCTTCTGTCCTGGAAGTTTTAGGGTACAAGAGTATATATGGGTGCAGGGGGTACGTCGGAGGAGCTACGGGGGCCCCACAAGGCAGGGGGGGCACGCCCCCACCCTCGTGAGCACCTCCCGTATCTCCTGACGTGCACTCCAAGTCCATCGGGTGGCTTTCCTTCCAAAAATAACTTCTCCAGTTGATTTCGTTCCGTTTTGACTCCGTCTGATATTCCTTTTCCTCGAACACCGAAATAGGCATAAAACAAAGAATGCAAATGGGCCTCCGGTTAATAGGTTAGTCCCAAAAATAATATAAGAGTGGATAATAAAGCCCAATATTGCCTAAAACAGTAGATAAAGTAGCATGGAGCAATCAAAAATTATAGATACGTTGGAGACGTATCACCAAGCATCCCTCGAAGACAATCATGACTACATCTCAACCCTTCAAGCTGCTTCACATGGATCTATTCGGCCCTACCCACTACTCTACTCTCACTGCTACTGCTTGCCTCTATGGCTTCATAATTGTTGACGATTACTCTAGATATACTTGGGTGCATATAATCCTCTACAAGACTGAAGTGCAGGATGTCTTCAGACGGTTTGCCAATCGTGCCATGACGAATTATGGCGTCAAGATCAAGCACATCAGAAGCGACAACGACTGAGGGAGTCCTGGACTAGGGGGTGTCCGGATAGCCGGACTATCAATATCCGCCGGACTCCCAGACTACGAAGATAGAAGATTGAAGACTCCGGCTCGTGTCCGGAAGGTACTTTACTTGGCGTGGAAGGCAAGCTTGGCAATACGGATATGTAGATCTCCTGTCATTGTAACCGACTCTATGTAACCCTAGCCTCTCCGGTGTCTATATAAACCGGAGGGCTTTAGTCCGTAGGACACAACATTACATCTCAACAATCATACCATAGGCTAGCTTCTAGGGTTTAGCCTCATTGATCTCGTGGTAGATCTACTCTTGTACTACCCATATCATCAATATAAATCAAGCAGACGAGGGTATTACCTCCATCGAGAGGGCCTGAACTCGGGTAAAACCTTGTGTCCTCGCCTCCGTTACCATCCGCCTAGACGCACAGCCTCGGGACCCCTACCCGAGATCCGCCGGTTTTGACACCGACATTGGTGCTTTCATTGAGAGTTCCTCCGTGTCGCCACCGATAGGCCCGATGGCATCTTCAAACTTCAACGCTGCCTGGGTGAGACTTTTCTCCTGACAGATCTTCGATTCGGCGGCTTTGTATGCGGGCCAATTCTCTTGGCCATCCGAGAAGATCGAAGCTACGCCCGGCGTCGGTCGATTCGAAGTTTAAACTTCACGGCCGATGACCGCGGAGACTTGATCTTCGGCGGACTCGAGCCATAGCTAGCGCCACGACTTGTGACGATGGGCATGATCTAGCTCGCCACGGACAAGTGCTTTGGTGGTCAGACTTGAATCCGCCCGGCTACTTACCCGGAGCCGATTGCCCATGACGAGGGTCGGTGGATGAGCGCCGCCTGGGCTTCAACATCTACGGCGATGGAGCCGAATACCAATTTTGTCCCTTGCGAAACTCATGATCCCGAGGCGCCGGACTCCTCGCCTGATTCCGAGCCTCCCGCGCCCCCGCCAATTGAGCTAGATTGGGCGCCGGTTATGGAATTCACCACCGCGGACATCTTTCAACACTCGCCTTTTGGCGATATCTTGAATTCTCTGAAGCATCTCTCTTATCAGAGAATCTGGCGGACTATGGCCAGGGCGGTTGGAGTTCGGACGATGAAGAAATTCGAGCCCACCCACCACCCACTTCAGAGCCACTGCCGAGGATCTAACCGACATGCTAGAATACGACTCGAGGACATCGACACTATGGACGATGATGCCGAGACGATCAGACCCAGCGCCCACGGACACCGGAAGGCCACCTCGTCATACGACGCCTACATGGTGGATACCCCAAAGAAGGGGATGGCGAGAAAGCAGCGGAGGAAGATTCTCTAAAGAAGCAACCCAAACGCCGACGGCGCGCCTAAATCCCGCCACAACAAGAATGGAGAATCCGCACGGAGATAATAACACTACGGAGAGTGCGAAGACAAACCCTCCAAAGAAGACTCAAATAAGGAGGATGTAGAAGCAAGCCCTCACGAAAGGGCGGCGGAAGAAAAGGTTGAGGATCATAACTATGTACCTCCCTCCGAGGACTAATCAAGCCCGGTGACGATTTAACTCAAGAGCCCGTCGAACAAGATCTTTGTAAACGCAGGCTCATCGCTAAAGAAGAAGCCGTAAGGAGGAAAAGCGAAGCTCAACACAGCGAAAGACGCGCCCGATAAGATGGAGCAAAGTGCTCAAAACCGCAGACAAACAAGGCAACAGCCACCAACCAAGAGCTACCCGAAGCGCAAGCTGCTCCCGAGACCACAAAGAGGCCATAAAGCCTCCACCACAAATGGCTCCAGCCAGTCCATCTACGGACCCAAAAGGAAAGCCCCAATAAGCAAAGGAACACGCCAAGTGTCCGACGATAGTGGCACGATACAAGCACAGGGCGCCAGACACCCACTATGCTTCACAGACGAGGTGCCGGGACATGAATTCCCAGCAGGTTTAAACCCATCAACATAGAAGCCTACGATGGAACAACAGACCACAGTCTGGATAGAAGACTATATATTACATATACATATGGCGGAGGAGACGATCTCCACGCCATAAAATATCTACCCTCAAGCTCAAAGGGCCAGCTCGTCATTGGCTCAAAAGCCTCCCGAAAACACTTGTTGGAAGTTGGGAAGAGCTCGAGGAAGCGTTTAGAGCAAATTTTCAAGGGACTTACGTCCGCCTCCGGATGCAGATGACCTAAGTCACATAACTCAACAGCCCGAGAGTCAGCTGAAATTCGAACAGGTTCCTTACCAAAAGAACCAAATAGTCGATCGTCCGGACGCCAAGCCTTAGCAGCTTTTAGGCACAATGTCCGAGACGAATGGCTCGCCGACACCTCGGTCAAGAGAAACCGAGAACAATGACCGCATTAACAAGCCTCATGACACGCTTTTGCGCTGGAGAGGACAGCTGGTTGGCAAGAAGCACCACCAACCCAAGTACATCCGAGATAAGAGATGGAACGGAAAATCACGGCGCAGAAAAGATCAGCGCCGAATAAAGAGAAAAGCCCAAAGAGCACGGCAGTCAACGCCGGATTTAAAAGCTCACGGCGAATAATAAAGCTCAACCCATCAAGGACGACAATGGCGGCTGTCTAATCTACACAAAACTCGGTCGGATCTGTCAAATCCACAAGACCCGGAAGGCTCGCAAATCACACCCACAGGATTGTTGGGTTTTCAAACAGTCCGCCGACTAAACGCCGAACGCAAGGGGCTCGACGTCAGCGAAGAAGATAAACCCCGCCAAAGACACCGAAAACAAAAGACTTTCCCACAAGGGGTCAAAGCAAGAACTCACTTCATGTGAGGACACGGAAAAACAAAGGCGGCACTTTCTAAAAGAGCTTCGCACGTCCGGCCCAAAAACCATAGAGATTGATATCAAAACCAATCACTTTCACCACCGGATTATTCCAAAAGTGTTCGAACCGCGGGGCGGACTCCCGATATTGAATCCGATAATAGACGGACTACAATTCACAAACGCCCTAATGGACGGAGGCGGTGACTTAAACCTGCTATATTCAAGCACAATCCGTCGGATGGGGATAGACCCTACCAAAATTCGACACGCCCGCACCTCCTTCAAAGGAGTTACGCCCGCCCTTACGCCAAGTGCACAGGCTCGATATTATCAAGTCATGTTCGGATCACCGAACAATTTCCGACGAGAAAAGTTAATTTTCCATATCGCCCCATTTAAAAGTGAACATCAAGCACTATTAGGACGAAGGCTTTTGTCCGCTTCAACGCCATACCGCATTACGCTGCCTCTTACACTTAAGATGCCCAGTCCACATGGCACCATTTCAAAGTCGAGGGTCACTTAAAGACCCCGGATTCGGATAGACGAATCCGACTTAGCAAAGTTAGGGCTCCCTAGCCGCATACCCTTTCGCTGGGGGCTGCGCCACGACTAACATCGGTTTCATATAAACCTAACCTTAATTATTTACGCTTATTCTTTTGCATCATTTTTGCACGAACTGTTTTTGAAATGTTCTCTCTTTTCTACAGATGAACAACGTGCATCTGGCCCGTGATAACGCACAACGGAGACACAGCGCAGACGCAAGAGGGACCCGCCGCAAGGATTCTTTTCGATTAAGACCCTCGTACCTTTTTATTATCGTCTCTTGTTGCTAAATCGCCTCGCTCCTTCCTATAGCCGAGGCGGAGCTCGACGATTTGGCATTGGCCGCGTCGAAGACAATGCCCGTCTCGACACAAGGGGCTTAGGGTATAATTCGCCATTATCATAAAGTCCGAACACCTCGTGGAGTGTTCGGCGTCTCAAGTTGGGCACTATATGCATCAGCTCGAATCATGTCTTTGGTCAAATGTTGGGTTTTCCGGCTCCTGTTTTGCTGCCTTACGTTTAGATCACCCGCTAACGCGGCACCGGAGAACTATCTGCGACAGTGCCCCGCTTAATTTGGTAAGCACCTCAAGAGAGAAAGCCGAAAACCGATCGTCATGATATAGCGAGAGTCCGTCACCACTTGATCGACTACGTAATGTTTAGAATTCCGCTGACGAAGGGCCGCTTCGGTCAGGCACATACGCACTCGAATCCGGAGATGTGCGGTGCCATTAGGGCTATATCGTAGCCCCACCCTCGAGCTCCATTGGCTAAGTGAAAGAGATAAAGCATTATAGTCTGGATTGCCTCGTTAGCTACGCTACCACCTCCTTATAACAGACCGAGACGCCGGATTAAAGTGTGAAAAGCGCTATTTTATGAACACCCCAAACCTTGTGCAAGGGGCAAGTCAAGATCGATCTTTCGGGTTATACACAAGTATACGTAACGGCCGCAAGGAGAAGTATTACTACTTGGAAGCACAAGTATAAAAAGCATTCATACTATAATCATTCATAAACAAGTTAATGCGCTCAATTGAGCGTTACATTCTTCGAGCATCGCGACTCTATTATACGAAGCCACAAGATAACTTCCCGAAATAATGTTCGGCAGAAGCCGTTCCCATCCGAACCTGGGCAAGAATAGCGGTGGCATCCATCTCCGGACATCGCGCTTTTACGGGCCAGCGCCATCCGCGCGCCCTCTATGCAGGCCGACCGCTTCATCTCCTTGATATGCGGAACCGCCCCAAGGAATTGCTACAAGAGGGCCAAAATAGCTCGTCGCTCGACCTCTCGGCCGCACATGGGCCACGATGTCACCATAGCCAGCCCGGACAGTCTATTCAGTTCGGCCCATTCGGCCAACCTGTCCGACAGCGGAAGAGGGCGATCCGGACTGTGGAATTGAGTCCAATATAACTCTTCCACCTCGTGATCCCCCTGGCTCCGGAAGTGCTTAACGGCGTCCGCCGCACTCGCAGCCAAGTCCATGTAAGGATCCTCCGAACTCCACTGCTTTTCAAATTGGGCATACTTGGCATCCATAAACCGGCGACGCATAAGAAACGGCCTGCCAGCCGTGATTTCTCCGGCTTGGCGCAGCTCCTCCTTCATAGCCCGCATTGCAGAGTGGGCATCCTTGGTCTCGGCGGTGGCCTTCTTCAGGTCTTCCCGCTCCAATAGGCGCTCCTTTTCAAGAGCCTCGCTACGGTCGGTAGCATCCTTTAATTTTTGGCCAATCCGCCACCTCCGCCTCTGCTTAGGCAAAGTCGTAGCCTTTTCGCCTTCAACTCCTCGGCCGCCCTCGCGGCAGTCAGATCACTCCTTCGGCTTTCTTTAGCTTGTGCAAGCTCGGCGAAGTCTCTCCATAGCAGCAAGACTGCTCAGATAAACAGCATATAACTTATCGAGGAGGGCTTTAACCCACTCAATAAAGCGGCTATGGAGAATTTATTTACCTTGCGACTCGTCAAGTCGCTGATTAACAAGTGCTATGTCAAGATCGCCATGTCCATTGCCGACTCGGTTCAAGAACCGATCATCCGCTGGCCCTCGACTATCCGCCACCGTGTCGTAACGGCGATATTTATTACCCGAGATATTTAGATTTTCGATCCTCGACGCTGTCGCCTTCGACAACCTACCGAGTCTCGTGGGCTACTATCTATACAGGCGATCTTTATATGCACAACTGTTAAAAAGCAAAGGTACGCTATTTTCGCATACCTCAAATCCCGCCAAAGAAGCTCATGGCAGCATCACGCAATCCGCCAAAGAACGAAATCCTTCCAACCACCGTGCGCATTAACGCGCGTGATCTTTTGAAATGGACGCCTCTCAAGCAAACTCTTCGATTCTCCGGCCGGCTCGGCGGTGTTGAACTCTTGACCCCTCCGGACTCGGGACGCCCTCCGTGATTTACACTTCGGGCTCGCTTTGCCTCATCTGGCGGCGCGTCGGATGGAGGCGACGCTCTCCATCATCTCCGGAAGAAGATCCCCCGAGGACGAACTCATCTGAGACGGCTGCAGATCCGAACTGCGATATAAATATTTCGGTTACCTACAGAAGCATAAAACGAAGGTACTTTCTTATTAAACTTCCTCTTTCATACTCACGGCTCGTTGGAGGGCTGGTCCTTGGGCGATGATTGCGCGTCTGGATTCTCTCCGGACGCCGGACCCCCCGGTGAGGATTTCTTCCCACGCTTGGGGGCTTTGACCTCCGGATCTTGGGCGGCCTCTTTTCCCTCTCAAGGAGGGATCCTTGGTCCTCTCCTCTTGATCGCCTCTATGGACGAAGTATTAGCTCCTTTATCTCCCCATCGCCCCTTCGTGGGTGCGGCCTCCAACATTCTCGACCAAAGACGGGCTCCAAAGCACGGTCTCTCGGAGGGTGGCGGACACCTTATCAGCCTTGATCGCGCCACCCATTCCTATAAAGAATAAAAAGGGTCGAGATGATCTTTTGAAAGGCATACAAGCGGGATGTCCGGCTTTGAGCTATTTACCCGAGTATCCGGACGATCGCGCTTAGTCCCGCATCCTCGGCGAATCCGGACACGCCACTTGCGGTCCAAGAACAGCTCAGACATCTCCAAGGGTGTCGCACCCATGAAATGCCGGAGGATACGAGGTCCTCCGGATTGAACTCCCATAAACGGAGAGGACGACGCTTGCGGGTAGGAGGTGCCTAGTTAGCATGACCTGCATCACCTTGATCAGATCGATCTCCCTTGTTTGGAGGTCCCGAATCCGGCCCTGCAGTGCGGGCACGTCCTTGGACGGCCCCCAATTGAGCCCTTGGTTGACCCACGACATCAGCCGCCGTGGAGGTCCCGGCGGCGGCGGGCGGCGGCTTTTGCTTGTCGCCCCTAGGAACGGTGATGTAAAACCACTCCTGTTGCCACAGCCCCTGCCTCCTCTTGAAGGAACCTTGAGCCACGGGGCGTCGACCTTCTTGCTTATGGTCGCCCCGCCACACTCCGCTTGACGCCCCCCGATCATCTTCGGCTCCACCTTGAATGTTTTCAGCCACAGGCCAAAGTGGGGGATGACGCGGAGGACGGCTTCGCAGACGATAATGAATGCGGAGATATGAAGGATGGACTCCGGAGCCAAGTCGTGGAAGTCCAGCCTGTAGTAGAACAGGAGCCCCCTCACGAAGGGATCCGTCGGGAAGCCTAATCCCGGACGGAGGTGAGATGCGAAACGACGATTCGCCGGGCTCGAGGCTGGCACGGCCTGCCCCAGGGCAGCAACCTGTGCAAAACCTCATAGGCTGTGTGCTTGGCCTCACGCAACTGATATGTCCTCCTCCGTGATGGAGGAGGGCATCCACCGCCCCGGAGGTCGGAACCGACATTGCTACAGATCCAAGGCGCCGAGTCTGAAGCTCTTGGTGTTGGAACCGGAGCAGAGGAAAGATTCGATGCGAGGTTAAAAGACAAGGACAGGCCTTGGTCCTCTTATAAAGGGAAATAATACCAAGGGCCGCCTCGTGACCGCTTGAGATTCCCTTCGATAGAGGAGGCGCGGCGACGGAACGGTTGGGTTACCCACGCACGTATTGATGAGGATCCCGAATAAAAGGGAACACGATCTACGCTTCGACAGGACGTGCCAAGGAAGCCGCTTCGCTAAACGTGCTGAGGCGGAACAATAAAGACGATTCAAACGAGGGCTTGGCTGCGGTGTGATGTCATGCCGCATAATACGTCAGCAGATTGGATCGGTGTATATGTTTTATTCTCTCTATGTTGGAATGTGGAAATTATTTTGCAGAGCCGGACACTATCCTGGTGTTCATTATCTTCTCCGGGTTATTCAAGGGAGGAACCCGCCTTGCAATGCCGAACATTATGCACGCCGGACTTGTCGTCATTGAAGACTGGTTCAGGGGCTACTGAGGGAGTCCTGGACTAGGGGGTGTCCGGATAGCCGGACTATCAATATCCACCGGACTCCCAGACTACGAAGATAGAAGATTGAAGACTCGCTCGTGTCCCAAGGTACTTTACTTGGCGTGGAAGGCAAGCTTGGCAATACGGATATGTAGATCTCATGTCATTGTAACCGACTCTATGTAACCCTAGCCTCTCCGGTGTCTATATAAACCGGAGGGCTTTAGTCCGTAGGACACAACATTACATCTCAACAATCATACCATAGGCTAGCTTCTAGGGTTTAGCCTCATTGATCTCGTGGTAGATCTACTCTTGTACTACCCATATCATCAATATTAATCAAGCAGACGTAGGGTATTACCTCCATCGAGAGGGCCCGAACACGGTAAAACCTTGTGTCCCTCGTCTCCTGTTACCATCCGCCTAGACGCACAGTTCGGGACCCCCTACCCGAGATCCGCCGGTTTTGACACCGACAACGACACTGAGTTCAAGAACACTGGCCTCGACCTCTATCTCGATAGACTTAGTATCACACATGAGTTCTCTGCTCCTTATACACCTCAGCAGAATGGCATCGCCGAGCGCAAAAACAGAATTCTCATTGAGATGGCCCGAACGATGCTTGATGAGTACAAGACTCCAGGGAAGTTTTGGCCTGAAGCTATTGACAATGCTTGCCACATCATCAACCATGTTTATCTTCACAAGCTTCTGAAGAAAACATCCTATGAGCTCCTAACTGGTAAGAAGCCAAATGTAAGCTACTTCAGAGTATTTGGTGCTAGGTGCTGGATCAAGGATCCACATCACACTTCAAATTTGCACCAAAAGCACATGAAGGTTTTATGCTTGGTTATGGAAAGGATTCGCACTCCTACAGAGTCTTCAACCTCTTTCACTATAAAGTGGTTGAAACTGTGGATGTGCGGTTCGATGAGACTAACAGCTCGCAAAGAGAGCACGTGCCAAATGTGCTAGATGAAGCACCTCCAAGTGAATCTATCAAGCATATGGGAATTGGAGATATCATACCCACTCAGAATCAATCTGAAGAGGAACTTGTCATTTCTGCACCTAATCAACCTGAAGACAATGCTCAGCCTGAAGATAATCCCCCAAATGATGACATTGATCAGCAAGAACAAAATCTTCGTCCTGCACATCCTCGTGTTGCAAATGAAGTTCAGATTGAGAAGATAATTGACAGCTTGAATGCACCTGGTCCACTCACTAGTTCAAAAGCAACTCAAAGAGCAACACAGCTAACCAACTTCTGTGGGCATTTTGTATTTGTATCAATCTCTGAACCCAAGAAAGTTGATGAAGCCTTCATGGAACCTGAATGGATTCAAGCTATGCAAGAAGACCTTCAACAGTTCGAGCTGAATAATGTGTGGGAATTAGTCAAGCGTCCTGATCCTCGGAAGCACAATATCATTGGTACAAATGGATATATCGCAACAAGCAAGATGAGCATGGTCAAGTGGTCAGAAACAAGGCTCGTCTCGTTGCACAAGATTACACTCAAGTGGAAGGAATTGACTTCGATGAAACATTTGCTCTGGTGGCAAGGCTTGAAGCCATTTGCATACTGCTAGCCTATGCAAATCATCACAACATCCTTCTGTATCAAATGGATGTGAAAAGTGCTTTTTTCAATTGAAAGATAGAATAAGAAGTATATGTCGCACAACCTCCTGGCTTTGAAGATCCAAAACATCCTGATATGGTATACAAGCTCAACAAGGCACTGTATGGCCTCAAACAAGCCCCTCGTGCTTGGTATGACACGCCAAAGACTTCAAAGAGCAAAGGCTTCAAACCTGGTTCACTAGATCCTACACTCTTCACGAAGACATATGATGGTGAACTGTTTGTGTGCCAAATCTATGTGGATGACATTATCTTCGGCTGCACAAACAAGAAGTACAGTGATGAGTTTGGTCACATGATGCAAGAGCAATATCAGATGTCCATGATGGGCGAGCTAAAGTTCTTTCTGGGTCTCCAAATCCGTCAACAATGCAACGGCATCTTCATATGTCAAGAAAAATACCTCAAAGATTGCCTGAAGAAGTTTGGAATGCAAGACTGCAAAGGATAGACGACACCAATGCCAACCAATAGTCAGCTGGGTCCCAACGATAATGGTAAGGAGTTCGATCAAAAGGTATACCACTCCATGATTGGTTCTTTGCTTTACTTATGTGCATCTAGGCCAGATATAATGCTTAGTGTTTGCATGTGTGCCCGATTCCAAGCGGCACCAAACGCATTGCATCACTTAGCTGTGAAGCAAATTCTTCGTTATTTGGCTTACACCCCAACACTAGGATTATGGTATCCAAAGGGCTCAGAGTTTGATCTAGTTGGATTATCAGATGCTGATTATGTTGGTGACAAGGTTGATCGCAAATCCACATCAGGCACATGTCACTTTCTGGGATGATCTCTTGTCTCTTGATCTTCAAAGAAGTAGAACTGTGTATCTCTCTCTACTGCTGAATCTGAATACATTGCTGCTGGATCCTGCTGTGCTCAGCTTCTCTGGATGAAGCAAACTCTCAAAGACTATGGTATCCATCTTAAGAATGTGCCTCTCTACTGCGACAATGAAAGTACCATCAAGATTGCCAACAACCCGCTTCAAAGACTCAAGACAAAGCACATTGAAATTGGCCATCACTTTCTCGGAGATCATGTTATGAAGGAAGATATTGATATCATTCACGTCAAGACAGAAGAGCAGTTGGCTGATATATTCACAAAGACCTTGGATGAGAAAAGGTTTTGCAAGTTGCGATGTGAGCTAAATATTTTGGAATCCTCAAATGTCCTGTGATTAGGCACACATCCTAACACTTATGCATTTTAATGACTTAGATGTGCAACACATGAAGTAATGTATATCTTCAATCAAAGAAGACATACACTCTAAGTGTGAATGCATGAATGCGGAATTTGACTTCGGAGCGCCACGATAATTGTGCGCCATGTCTGGGTCTAATACTTCCTATACGGTGGGTAACGCCACCACCAAACTTTTGTTTGAAGTGTTTCTCTTGGCGTTATGTTTGCACAGTTCTCATATTGGATTCATATTCATCCTTGGCTTATATTCAAGTTTACCTTCAATTGATTGATTTGGCCTTATACTAACTATATATATTTATTTGTGTTTTGTCCTCTATAGCATTCACTTATAGCTATGACTTCGTGTTGAATCTTTTGAACTAAGAGAATGTGATCGGACCCTAACCTATCTATGCTTCTACCTCAACTCTGTCTGTCCAAATCATATGCATTCTATTGAAAACTGTCGATTGTCTTCACTGAGACCTTGCTAGCTGAGGTCAATCTGACAAACATTTATATCTGTTTTTAATGTTGTATCCTATTTGCCTGAAACCCGTAGAATTCGGAACGACCACCCCAACAATCCAGGCGTGCGTGGGAACATGGAACAACTCCCAAGGTGTTGCATGCTTGCCACGTGTCCGTCAAATGTGAACCGCCAGGGGCACCTGCGTAATTGCGCTGTGCCGTCTCTTTCCTTATAAATACCCATCACGTCTCGGTCAAAAAATTCTTCCTCCTCCTTGCCACCTCTCGCAAACCCTAGCGCCTCCGCTAGCACTCGCCGACGCCGACGACGAAGCGCTTAGCTGCCACGACTTCTTCGACGTCGTCCTCACGCCGGCCGCGGACCTTGTCCTCTCCATTGCCGCTGTAGGTGTCTTCCATCGCCAAGTTAGGGAACGGGAGTGAAAGTGCTAGTATCGACTAGAGGGGGGTGAATAGGCGATTTTTTAGAAAAGTCTTCAAAACATGATAGTTTCGAAGACAAACAGTAGAAATGACCTAATAGATTTGCAGCGGAAGATAAACTACAATAAGCAAACCATAGTCAAGGATGCAATGATGTGAAAGTACAGGACTGATAGCAGCTAAGTAGTAAGGATCAGGATGGAAGATAATACGAAGCCAATCAACAGTAGTAGTCAAGCAATGAAGTCAAACAGATATGACAGATAGGCAATGACTTCACGAAGACAAACTTAAGTAAAGGAAGGGAGAGGATAGAACCAGTCACTTGTTGAAGACACAGGATTTGTTGGACCAGTTCGATTCTTTGTGACAACTGTGACGTCAGTTAGGGAGGCTGAGATTTAACTCAAGACCGTGTCTTCACCTTATTCCCTTGAGCTAAGGACACACAGTCCTCACCCAATCACTCTGGTAAGTCTTCAAGGTAGACTTCCGAACCTTCACAGACTTCGTTCACCGGCAATCCACAATGACTCTTGGATGCCTAGAACACGATGCCTAACCGGCTGAAGGATTCACAGTCCTCAAGTGTAATAAGTCTTCAGGTCACACAGACAGAAAGACTTCAGTGATACCTAACACTCTTTGGCTCTGGGTGTTTGGGCTTGGTCCTTGCAAGGATTTCTCTCTCTCAAAGGCTTTGAGGTGGGTTGCTCTCAAATGACAAAAGCCGTGCACTAACTCTGAGCAGCCACCAATTTATGGTGTAGGGGGTGGGCTATTTATAGCCACTAGGCAAGCCTACCTGATATGTCCGAAATGACCCTGGGTCACTAAGAAACTGGCACGTGTTTCAACAGTCAGATTTCAAACACACACGGCAACTTTACTTGGGCTACAAGCAAAGCTGACTCATCCAGCTCTGGATAAGATTTGCTCTCATTGTCTTCGCTCGAAGACATAGGATTTGGGTTGAGCATCACTTGACCATTCCGACTTAGTTCACTTGGACCCCACTTAACGATGCACGGTGGTTCCTATGAGTCAACAAAGAAGAAAAGGAAACAAATAAACAACACGATCTTCAAGGCCCATAGTCTTCACTCAATGTCTTCTCATGTCATAGTCTTCAATATGAATATCTTCACATACTACCATTGTCTTCAATGTCTTCATACATTTTTAGGGGTCATCTCCTGTAGGTAAACCAAATCAATGAGGGACACTACCTGCGTTATCCTACAATTCTCACAAACGCATTAGTCCCTCAAGTAACTTTGTCGTCAATACTCCAAAACCAACTAGGGGTGGCACTAGATGCACTTACAGGGAGATCAAACTGCTCGGCCTCCACCTTCGCTCCGTCTAGCAGTTCTTCGTGTGGTAATTAAATTTCACTTTTTACCGTCTTTTCGATCTGATAGATTCATCCGTCTTTACCAAAAGTGGTTTCTAGATCTCCAAACTTGAATCTATCTCATTCTGCATCTCATATTCTGCCTAGTCTATTCACTTATGCTTCTTTACAAGTTAGATTCCTCACTTGTACTTATTCTTGGATTTGTACAACTCTGGAACCAACTCTCATCAAATAAGTGAATGTCTTCGCGTTATGAGGTCAATGTCTCCAAACTGATTTATCTTCAAAATCTTCTGAGAATGCATATGACCTCTTCCCCTTCCCTCGCACCTCTAATGCTATCACAGGTACATGTCCGTGGGAGAATCCCTTGGATCTCATAGTCTGCATTCGTTTGCAGAATTCTTACACAGTCACATCAATTCACCTGAAGCTAGTTCTTGTCTGACCAGCCGTCTGAAGCCATTGCAAGTACTGAAGCCTTTTAGTTTAAACTTCATGGCAACTGAGAAGTCAGCATGAAAGGGAGGTAGATAGCACCGTGGTAACACTTCCAAGGATTTGCCTCCAGATTTACACGAGCTGTACAAAATAGACCCTAAGGAAACCTATACCGGCCGCAAGAATCGAATCCAGTGGATTCAAAGATAATGGGCTGAGGAATGGTTCAAGTACCGCTTCGTCACTGAAGAATATGCAAAGAAGAATGCCATCAAAGGACCCTGGGGAGATATTGTGTACAAAAATCTTCAACCCCAATCCCTACCTGAAGCCATTCAACGAGAATTCTATCCGTGCATGATTCGCGGACCGCAGCTAGAGAACGAGGACCCTTCTTCTCTGTTGTGGTGCCGTGAAGACCATCTGTTCAAGCGCAACTACCAGTTCGCCAAAGATTCAGCTGCGAAGAACAAGAAGGCTCTAGGACTTGACTTCAACCCTGGTCCTTCCTCACCACGAGAAGATGGCACCCGTGAAGCCAATGAGAACAGGATCAGCCCCTTCTACAACCTTGCATGCCTCATCACCCACATTGCTGTCCAAGGTGCCGAAGTGGATCATTCTGATGATGGTGCTGACACTGATGAGGCTCTAGCTCCTACTCCAAAGCCGCAGAAGCAAAAGAAGGCTAAAGCTTCAAAATCATCTGCTGCTCCAAAAGCTTCTCGAGTGAAGCCATTGGCAACTGCCCCTCCTACTCCCAATAACACCTCTGAAGATCTCTCTCGCATCTCCAAGAAGCGCGAGAAGCCACAGAAGAAACCTGTTCAGAGATCCAGTCAAGCACTAACACCAGCTGCCGTTCTGAGGAACGGATCTGAAGCCATTGATCTGTCTTTAGATGAAGAATTTGGCAATGATGCTCTTGAGCATCTAATCAAGAGCAAGAAAGAGGCGGAGATCTTCAATGATCTGCCCCTCTTCGATGTGAATATCTTGCACAATTTCATTGATGAGTGGTTCGACAATCAAGATCTCAGTTTTGATGATCTTCAACTTCCCATTGGCATCAGTGTCTCCTTTCAAGGCGCAATTGCTCCTGAGCTAGCTCTGGCCCAGCGCATTGTTGAATTGAAGCAAAAAATTGACTATGAGAAAGAGCAGTTCAAGAAGCATGTGGCCAAGCTTAGTGTGGCTGATGTCCAAAAATTCAAGCTAATGTTGAATGACCTTAAGGAAGCGTTTCGCAAGAAATGTGAGGAAGCCAAAGGCTGAAGAGAGCGCATGAAAAATCTTCCTGCCAAGTGTGTTCTGGCTTACAACGAAGCTGAAAGCGCAAGGCTCTTGGGCGTCCTGGCATTGACCCCAAGATGGCTGCCAAGAAGAAGAAGAAGCATAATGTGGCCCAAACTGAAGCTCCACGGCGGGAAGAACCTCACATTGTCTTCCCTGACAGCATGACAGGCTCGAAGCCTAAGGTCCCCTCAATAGCTTCAGATCAGCAGAAAACCAAGGTGGCTGAAGCCGAAGCCAGAAAGCGAAAAATCAAGCGCATCACTGATGATGCACCACCCCCAAGAAGAGAAAAACAAAGAAGAGAGATCGGGCTGCTCCCACAGAGCCCCTTATAGTTGAACCCATTGCTTTTTCTCACCCTGACCCTAACAATCAAGAGCGTCAGTTGATAGTCCATGAGTCTGCTTCCACAGAGGCTCCTGAAGCTCAAGAAGTTGCAGTCATTGACCCCATCGCGACTAAAGACATTGGTCCTCACAACAATGTAGAAGATGATGAAGTCCTCCCTCAGATTGAGCGCCCAACAGTATCATCGCCTGTTCTCACGAACAGCGAGCTCATCAGTATTGGTCGTCCTTTGACGCCAATCTCTCAAGATGCCACGTGGGCTGATCGTCCCCAACCAGCAACTCCAAGTTAAGATTCACCAAGTACACCCCGTCCTCCACCAGTGCAAGCCACCAGTCCGTTGGTGAATGATGATAATTACATGGAGACCACACCCTCGCCAAAGGCGTTGCTCGTGTTTCAACGGCTTCGCAAAGGTCTCAAGCCATCTGTCTCCATGTCTACCATCACAGAAGAAGACTCAAACCAGTCTAACTCAGTGGCACGTCAAGTGTTCCCTGAAGATAATCCTTCAGGACGGTTCCCTTGCCGGGCCAATGTTGTTGAAGACAATCCGCTGCATCACCAAGAAAAACAAGAAGAAGAGCATGTTGCTACTCCCCCTACCACCCAAGAAGTTGTTCTCGAGGAGAACGTGTCTGTGCCCGACCCTCTGGCTACTCAAGTGGAGGTTGGGAATCCTGAGGCGGCCACCATCAACACAACTGAAGCCTATGACGTTGTCATAGCTGAAGACAATGTGGCACCTGCGATGAACACTGTGCTTGAAGCCACTGATGCTCCTGCAACGAATGTGCAGCCTGATGCCTCTGCTGATGCCACTGCTCCTGTTCCGCCTCCAAGGCCCCACACCGTTGAGCATCCATTCTACCAAGGCGAGCTTGTTCCTGTCAGATGGCCAATTCTGGTTCCTCCGCCTGCTCCTGGACCTCAGTTTGACTATCATGTGGAGCACAGGCCTCAGGTTCAGAAGCCAAAACCAAGGCTGCCAAGGTTCCCAGGTACTGCATGGGCACCAGGCTCATTCAATGTCAACAACCTAATTGTACACAACACCTTCTTCGATACTGCCAAGAACCCATATTCCAAGCCACGAATATCATCAGATCGGTTCTAGAGCTATCAGCAGCGCAGCTACTACTCCTGTATTCTATACAATCAGGAGCACATATTTCCTCATATGTGTCTGTACACTGAAGCCATTGCTGGTCTTCCCTGCCTAGAAGAAGCCCTTGACTGCTTTCGCGATGCTAGCCTTCTGTAGTTTGTCACCGACAAGGAACATTGGAATGAAGAGCTTCTAATGCAATTCTATGCAACCCTCCACATTCGCCGCTACAACAGGGATACATAGACATGGGTCCTTGAGTGGATGACAGGCAATGTTCATCATGAAGCCAAAGCCTTTGATCTTATTGAGCTTACCGGCCTCTCCACTCCAGGCGAACTGTATGAACCTGGTTGTCAGCTTCACCGTGATGCATTGGAGAGCATTTTTCAGAAGGCAGAGCCCAACATGAGCCAGATGCTAAGTATGATGAAGCCACTGCCCCAGGATGCTGAATATCCCAAGGAATTTCTTGTTGAAGACCTAGAGTATCTGCCCCACACCATCTATCATATCATTCGGCGAACTCTATGGCCCATCAAAGGGCATTCCTCCTCAGCAAAGCTTGAAGGTGCAATGAAGACATTGGTCTTCTGTATTCTCAATGGCAAAAGGTTCAATACTCGAGATTTCTTCATTCGACGCTTTGTCGCATCCGGGTCCGACATTTTTGATGCGAAATTTATGCTCCTTGGATTATGCGTCCGATCAAGCTTCACTCTGCCATTGACTATCAGCCCTCCGCTCGAACCATCTCATATTTCTACCAGAGGTTGATATGTCCATTGAAGCCATTTACCCGAGCCTGCCAAGGAAGCACTATATCTTCACAATGCGATCGTCGAGCTTTTCCCAATGTTGAAGGTATTCAGGTTGCTTCGTGTTTATCCACCGGCCGGCAACACTCGCCGCACGACCGGCCACTAAAGCACTATTGCTCCAAGGCCTCGGAAGCGATCTCGTGTGCTCAATGACCGAGAGCTTCTCGTGGCCTTGCATCAAAAACATGACAAGCATCATTACTGGATGAAGCGACAAATGCAACGCCTCTTGGTGGATGTCAATCGCATTTGCAATCATGCCACCAAGAATGCCTTTGTCACCCA
The DNA here is from genome assembly GCA_021437245.1 of Aegilops speltoides. Lineage (NCBI taxonomy): Eukaryota > Viridiplantae > Streptophyta > Magnoliopsida > Poales > Poaceae > Aegilops > Aegilops speltoides. Next base: position 348,403,155 of record CM038145.1, on the reverse strand, counting down.
TGAAACCTGTCGAAGGTCCTGGAAGAGTCTGACATTGCTAAGTGCTGAAGCTGATCTTCAAGATGATGGATTCACTAAGAGATTCAAGTTCGGCTCCACTCCTCCCAGGAATGATGTCTTACGTCGAACCCCGTCTCTTGAAGATTCAGAGTACTCCTCCTCCGCAACAACTGTGAATGCCAGAGTCTTGGATGACGCAGATGATGCTACCTCACCACCTCCAACCTCAGCGGGTGTCGACACTGCACCAAGTTCTTCTGCACCACCAAACCTCAATGCCGACCCTGCTACTTCTCCCACTCCTCATGGGAACGAGTAGAGACTATGTCTTCAAACCTTTTTGGTCCTTACTGACAAAAGGGGGAGAAGCATATGTTGATCGTCTTCAAGCGGGTCCTGATGGGTGGTTGATATACTTTTTGCCTAGTGCTTACAACTCTCGTTTTGATACATTTGGTTCTTTGAGTTGTAACACTTAAACTTGATGGTCGTCTGCTACTTATTCTGCTATTTTGTGTGATGCGACGATAAATTCCACATATGCGATGATAAATCCCGCATGAACTCATTCCGCAGACGTCCATTTTTTCATTATGCATGTCATTGTTCCTGTATATCTGTTCATGCATGATGTATTGTCTTCATATGGTGAAGAGGATCTCCACAAGTACAACCTGCCATGTGCATTTGCATTCCAACGCAAAACATTAATATGCACATCTTCAGGGGGAGCCTTTTTGCCATCTATGAAGACAATATCTTAATCCTTACAATTTCACATACTTTTATCCCCGTTGAAAACTTCAACCAGTTTGTCATCAATCACCAAAAAGGGGGATATTGTAAGTGCATCCAGTGCCACCCCTAGTTGGTTTTGGAGTATTGACGATAAACCTGGTTGAGGGACTAATGTGTTTGTTAGAATTGCAGGATAACACAGGTTGTAGTCCCTCTTTGATTCGGTTTACCTACCGGAGATGACACCTAAAAATGTGTGAAGACATTGAAGACAATGGTGGTCTGTGAAGATATTCACATTGAAGACTATGACTTGAGAAGACATTGAGTGAAGACTATGGAGCGCGAAGACTTAGTCGTTTTGTTGGTTCCTTTTCCTTTTGTTGAGTCATAGGAACCACCGCACTGTTAAGTGGGGTCCAAGTGAACAAAGTCAGAATGACTGAAGTGATGCTCAACCAAATCCTATGTCTTCGAGCAAAGACAATGAGAGCAAATCTTATCCTGAGTCGGATAAGTCAGCTTTACTTGTAGCCCAAGTCAAGCTGCCGCGTGTGTTTGAAATCGGACCGTTGTGACACGTGTCAGTTCCTTAGTCACCTAGGGTCATTTTGGACAAATCCGGTCGGGTTGCCCAGTGGCTATAAATAGCCCACCCCTACACCAGAAATTGGTGGCTGCTCAGAGTTAGTACACGGTTTTTGTCGTTTGAGAGCAACCCACCGCCGAAGCTTTCGAGAGAGAATCCTTGCAAGGACAAAGACCAAACCACCTAGAGCCCAAAGAGTGTTTGGCATCAGTGAAGTCTTTCTGTCGGCGTGATCTGAAGACTTGTTACACTTGAGGACTGTGAATCCTCCAGCCGGTTAGGCGTTGCATTCTGAGCATCCAAGAGCCATTGTGGATTGCCGGTGAACGAAGTCTGTGAAGGTTTGGAAGTCTACCTTGAAGACTTACCAGAGTGATTGGGCGGGGACTAAGTGTCCTTAGCTCAAGGGGAATAAGGTGAAGACACGGTCTTATGAGTTGAATCTCAGCCTCCCCAACCAGACGTACAGTTGTCACAGCAACTGGAACTGGTCGAACAAATTGCTGTCCTTCTGAAGCCACTGGTTCTATCTCTTACATCTCTTCACTTTCAGTTCGTCTTCGTGAAGTCATTGCCTGCTTGCATTATCTGTTTGACTTCACTGTGTGACTACTTGTTCTGATTGGCTTCATACTATCTTCCATCCTGATCTTTACTACCTAGCTGCTATTAGTCTTCATGCTTTCCCATCATTGAATACTTGACTATGGCTTGTCTAGTGTAGTCTACCTTCTGCCGTAATCGAATAGTGTGTTTATACTGTTTGTCTTCGAAACTCGCATGTTTTGAGGACTTTCAAAAAAATCGCCTATTCACCCCCCCTCTAGTCGATAACTAGCCCTTTCACTATGACTTTGCTATGCTTAACGCTTGTCACTAGGGCTCGAGTGCCATGATTTCAGATCTGAACCTATTATGTTTTCATGAATATATGTGTGTTCTTGATCCTATCTTGCAAGTCTATAGTCACCTATTATGTGTTATGATCCGACAACCCCGAAGTGACATTAATCGGGATACTTCTCGGTGATGACTGTAGTTTTAGGAGTTCGTGTATTCACTATGTGCTAATGCTTTGTTCCGGTTCTCTATTAAAAGGAGGCCTTAATATCCCTTAGTTTCTGCTAGGACTCCGCTGCCATGGGAGGGTAGGACAAAAGATGTCATGCAAGTTCTTTTCCATAAGCACGTATGACTATTTACGGAATACATGCCTACATTGCATTGATGAACTGGAGCTAGTTACATGTCACCCTATGTTATAGCTATTACATGAGGAATCGCATCCAAAGATAATTATCCATCATCGATCCATTGCCTCGAGCTTTTCACATATTATTCTTCGCTTATTTACTTTTACATTTACTCTTGTTACAATCACTACAAAACCCAAAACATTACTTTTGCTACCGTTACCTTTATTATCATACTACTTTGCTACTAAATACTTTGCTGCAGATACTAAGTTATCCAGGTGTGGTTGAATTGACAACTCAACTGCTAATACTCAAGAATATTCTTTGGCTCCCCTTGTGTCGAATCAATAAATTTGGGTTGAATAGTTTACACTCGAAAGCTGTTGCGATCCCCTACACTTGTGGGATATCAAGACTAATTTCTAGCACCGTTGCCGGGGAGCATAGCTCTATTCTTTGAGTCACTTGGGATTTATATCTGTTGATCACTATGAAGAACTTGAAAGACTAGCGAACTCGATTTTTCCCTCAACTACGAGGGAGGTAAGGAACGCCATCTAGCTCGCACTAGATTCTCCTTCTGCTTTTGAGTAAGCTTGCGACACCTAAACCTCGCTATCGCTATGAATTACGATATGTCGCATGTTATTGATGATGCCACTTCTACTATGCATGATACTTATGATGAAACTACTTCTGTGCGTGATACTACTTTGCCATTAGGTGAATTTCTTGATGAACAACTTGCTAGAGTTAGGGGGAATGAAATTGTTGAAGATGCTATTATTGATGATAGTGATGATGAAAATTCTCCCAATGATTATGAATTGCCTATTGTTCCTGAGGGTTATGTTATGAATGAAGAAACTAGTAGAGCTATCTTTGCTTGCAATGATAGATATGATCTTAAGAAATTATTAGCTAAATGAAAGCAGCAGTCTCTTAATGCTAGAATGAAACCTGACCCTACTTTTGCTACTTCACCTATCTGTGTTACTGATAAGGATTATGAATTCTCTATTGATCCTGAAATTATTACTTTAGTTGAATCTGATCCTTTTTATGGCCTTGAATCTGAAACTGTTGTGGCACATCTTACCAAGTTGAATGATATAGCTACCCTACTTACTCATGATGATAAATCTCGCTATTTTTATATCCTTAAGATATTCCCGTTCTCATTAAAGGGTGATGCTAAAACTTGGTATAATTCTCTTGCTCCTGGTTGTGTGCGTAGTCCCCAGGATATGATTTATTACTTCTCTGCTAAATATTTCCCTTCTCATAAGAAACAAGCTGCCTTGCGGGAAATATATAATTTTGTGCAAATCGAAGAAGAGAGTCTCCCACAAGCTTGGGGGAGGCTTCTCCGATTACTTAATGCTTTGCTCGATCATCCTCTTAAGAAAAATGAAATACTTGATATCTTTTATAATGGACTAACCGATGCTTCCAAGGATTACTTGGATAGTTGTGTTGGTTGTGTTTTCAGGGAAAGAGCAGTTGACGAAGCTGAATTACTATTGAATAATATGTTGATTAATGAAAATAATTGGACTCTTCCTGAGCCAATTCCTGAAGAAATTCCTGAACCAATTAAGCCAACTCCTGAGCCTATTCCTAAACCCACTCCAAAGAACAGAGGTGTTTTATTTCTCAGTCCTGAAGATATGCAAGAGGCAAAGAAATCAACGACAGAAAAAGGTATTAAAGCTGAATATGTTAAGAATTTACCTCCTATTGAAGAAATACATGGTCTTAATATACCGCCTGTTGAAGAACCTTATTGTCTTGATAACCCGACACAGGTAGTAAAGGTAAATTCTGTCTATAGATATGATAAAGTTGAAATCCCCTCTACTAAGTTTCATAGCCCATGCTTAGATGAATTTGATGACTTTATGACTAGACAAGAAAGTTTTAATGCTTATGTTGGTAGAGAGTTAAAGAATAATGCTTTCGAGATAGGACGCGTGAGCGATAATATGGCTAGAGTTAAAGGTGAACTCAAACTCATTAGCAAATATGCTTCTATGGTTGCTACTAGAGCTGAGCAAGTACTTAAAGCTCAAAATGATTTGCTTGATGAATTAAATAATAGAAATGACTATGTTGTTAGAGTGGCTACTAGAACTGGTAGAATGACTCAGGAACCTTTGTATCCTGAAGGCCACCCTAAGAGAATCGAGCAAGATTCTTAGAGAAATAATTTAGAGGCACCTAGTTCTTCTAAAAAGAAGAAAAAGAAAAACAATAGGACTTTGCATGCTTCTATTGAACCTACTGTAGACACACCTGAGAATCCCAATGATATTTCTATCTCTGATGCTGAAACACAATCAGGTGATGAACATGAACCTAGTGATAATGTCAATGATAATGTTCATGTTGATGCTCAACCTAGCAAAAATAATGAAGTAGAGATTGAACCTGTTGTTGATCTTGATAACCCACAATCAAAGAATCAACATTATGATAAGAGAGATTTTGTTTCTAGGAAGCACGATAGAGAAAGAGAACCATGGGTTCAGAAACCCATGCCCTTTCCTCCTAAACCATCCAAGTCAAAGGATGATGAGGATTTTGAGCGCTTTGCTGAAATGATTAGACCTATTTTCTTACGTATGCATTTAACTGATATGCTCAAAGTAAATCCTTATGCTAAATATGTGAAGGATATCATTACAAACAAAAGAAAGATACCGGAAGCTGAAATTTCCACCATGCTTGCTAATTACACGTTTAAGGGTGGAATACCAAAGAAACTGGGAGATCCAGGGGTACCAACTATACCATGCTCCATTAAAAGAAATTATGTTAGAACTGCTTTATGTGATCTTGGAGCCGGTGTTAGTGTTATGCCTCTCTCTTTATATCGTAGACTTGAATTGAATAAGTTGACACCTACTGAAATATCTTTGCAAATGGCTGATAAATCAACTACTATACATTGCCGGTATTTGTGAGGATGTGCCTGTTGTGGTTGCAAATGTCACTATCTTAACGGACTTTGTTATTCTTGATATTCCCAAGGACGATAGTATGTCGATTATCCTTGGTAGACCTTTTTTGAATACTGCAGGGGCTGTTATTGATTGCAACAAAGGCAATGTAACTTTTCATGTCAATGGTAATGAGCATACGGTACACTTTCCGAGGAAACAATCTCAAGTTCATAGCATCAATTCTATTGGAAAATTTCCAACTATCATTATTGGAGGTTTTGAATTTCCTCTCCCTACTGTCAAGAAAAAGTATGATATTCTTATTGTTAGGGATTCTCATATCCCTGTTGAGGTAACTTAGTCTTATTCGAAATTTCTCCGGTTTCGTGTTATTCGGAATGAGTTTGTTAACAAGACTTGATCAACCTTGTTAGTGGATTCATTTTGATGATCACGAGATGGATGAAACTAGAAGGCACAACCTTCTGTACCCTCTTTTTACTTTCTGTTATTTAGAATAAATAAAGCAAAAATAATATTATCCGTCTGTTTTCTGAAATATCCGTGCATTAAGAAATATCTTGAAATAAAAGTGCTCCAAATGCCCTACAAATTTAGTATGATTTTTTATGGAATATTTGAGGATTTTAAGCACTAAAAACACTGCAGGAGGGGCAAGCACCAAGCCACGAGAGTGGAGGGTGCGCCCCTGTCTCGTGGGCCCCTGGTGGCCCCCCTCCACTTATGCCAGCACCCACACACTCCATCTTCTACCCAAAAAAATCCCCATCCAGCTCAAGCACGAGTTCTAGCTCATTTTGCTGCGATTTTCGATCTTCTTGCTCAAAGCTCCATTCACAACACTGCTTTGGGAGATTGTTGCTTGGTATGTGACTCCTCCATTGGTCCAATTAGTTTTTGTTCTAGTTCTTTATTCATTGCGAATTTTTGCTGCATAGGTGACCATGTTCTTGAGCTTGCATCTTGAATTTATAAGGTCCCAAGCAATTCTAATGCATGATATAGGCTCTAGGCACTTGTAGGAGTAGTTGCTACCAATCTTGTTTAGTTTTATTCACTTCTATTTTGAAGTTACTAAAATTTCAGAAATTTTCAGAAAATGTTAAGGAAACTTTTGAGGGGCTCTTCTAGCCAAGGCTCTCAGGAAAAACAAGCTAAAGAGAAGGAAAAAGCCAAGTATAATCTTCCTCGCTTAGCAGAAGTACGGTCGTGTGAATGGCCATGCGATGATTTCTTGAAAGAAGCTGGAATTCATGAAGATTTTTATTAGTTGATCGAGAATGCAGGTCTCACCGATTTCCTCCGCGACCGGATCGATCAGTATCTCTTACTCACCAATACTTTCGTGCAAATTTTTTATTATTATCCTAAGAAGTCACCGCCTTCAGTATCATTTCACTTATATGATGAATTCAGAGAAATGTCTTTACGTAATTTTTGTGCGGTATGTAGGTTATCCTTTGAGGGAGAATTAGAGGAACCCCATCGTAAAGATGTGGATGGCTTTGTTAACACTATAGCTGTAGAGGAGCCAAAGAAGGGTTCCGAGGCGAAAATTTCTAGCATACATTTTCCTGTTTTACGCTACTTCGCCATATTTGCTAGTAGATGCTTGATTGGTCGTGGAAATAGTGGAAACCTTAGTGTTCCTGATATTATCATTCTTCAACATGCCTTGCTCGGAGATAATAGTTTTAGTATGGGTGTCGTCATCGCTAAACGGCTAAGCCTGAATTGTGCAAAAGGCCCCATATTTGGAGGTATCTATGCTTCACGTCTTGACAGACATTTTCAGATACCTATTAGGCACCATGAGAAAGAGGAGACAAAATTGCCTCCTCACATTTTAGATTACAAGAGCATGATAGCCCACACGTTTATTGTTGACAACGAAGAGAAGATGCTCTTGTATAATCTTAGATTTAATAAGAAACATAATGAGACTATTATTTTGACTGTGCCTCTGTTGTTTGATTTGCTTGCAGAAAATTTTCTTGTCACGCCGGAGGTGGTGTATGCTCATCGAGCCCAAGCATCCACTCCAGAACCTGAACCTGAGCCAGAACCTGCACTGGACCCTTATCATGCATCATCTTTCCAGTGGGATCCGGAGATGACCAGCCAGTGGTATCCTGATTACACCTCCCAGTACACCGAGGAGAGTAGCTGCGGTCCTTGGTACTAGACCAACTTAGGCCAAAAGCCTAAGCTTGGGGGAGTACGTATTTCTCACCGAGTTTACATTCATGTTCACACACTAGTCGTCGGTGCTCATACTCTTTCATTGTATTATCCATGCTATTTTCTTTTTCTAGCTTTCTTCTTGTGTGTTTGATAAATCTTAAGAAAAAACAAAAAAATAGTTAGTTTAATTTCCATGCTTGTAGTAGAAATTAAAATGAAAACCCAAAAAGATTTCTTATTCTTCTTCTTACTTGTTGGGAGCTTTCCCGTGTAAATAGTTTTATTTTCTTTTCTTTCCTTTGGGGGTCGAGAAGACCATATTGAAAATGTTTAGTGGCTCTCATATGCATGATTGTTTATTTAACTTAGAGCCCATATTACTTGTCTTCTCTTTTGAGTTGAATGCTTGCAGATTCTAGCTTAGTCAAATGCACGTGCACTCTTATTATTATACATATCGTTCGGTCGTGCAAGTGAAAGGCAATAATGACGATATATGATGGACTTATTGAGATGAGAAAAGCTGGTATGAACTCGACCTCTCTTGTTTTTGTAAATATGATGAGTTCATCGTTTCTGATTCAGCTTATTATGAGGTAAACATATTTGCAATGACATTTAGAGATTATAGTTGCTTGTGCCATGCTTGATTAGCTATGAGTTATAATGGTTTACCTTGCGTGCCAACATGCTATTAGAATGATTATGATGTGGTATGATGGGATGGTATCCTCCTTTGAATAAATTGAGTGACTCGACTTGGCACATGTTCACGCATGTAGTTGAAACAAATCAACATAGCCTTCATGATATTTATGTTCATGGTGGATTATATCCTACTCATGCTTGTATTCGGTGTGAATTAATTTTAATGCATGTTTATGACTGTTGTCGCTCCCTCAGTTGGTCGCTTCCCAGTCTTTTGCTAGCCTTCACCTATACTAAGCGGGAATACTGCTTGTGCATCCAAACTCCATAAACCCCAAAGTTGTTCCATATGTGTCCACCATACCTACCTATATGCGGTATTTACCTGCCGTTCCAAGTAAATTTGTATGTGCCAAACTCCAAACCTTCAAATGAAATTCTGTTTTGTATGCTCGAGCAGCTCATGTTTCAACTAGGGCTGCCTATATCTTCCATGCTAGGTGGGTTATTCTCAAGAGGAGTGGACTCCGCTCCTCATTCACGAGAAAGGGCCGGTAACCGGGATGCCCAGCCCCATGATCAAAAAGATCAAAGCAAATCAAAATAATTAAACAAAACTCCCCCAGGGCTGTTATTAGTTGTAGGCACTCGTTGTTTCGAGCAAGCCATGGATTGATGCTTGTTGGTGATTGGGGGAGTATAAACCTTTACCATTCTGTTTGGGAACTGCTTATAATGCATGTAGTATGGAAGATACAGCCATCTCATAGTTGTTGCGTTGACAGTGAAAGTATGCCGCTCAAAATGTTATTCAATCTCTATTTTAAAATCGATCTCTGGCACCGCTACAAATCCCTGCTTCCCTCTGCGAAGGGCTTATCTATTTACTTTTATGTTGAGTCATCACCCTTCTTATTAAAAAGCACCCGCTCAAGAGCACACTGTCATTTGCATTCATTATTATTGGTTTATATTGGGTATGACTTGACTGGATCTCTTTTACCATGAATTGCAATGTTTAGTCAGTCCTTGATCTTTAAAGGTGCTCTGCATTTATGTTTTGCAGTCTTAGAAAGGGCTAACGAGATACCATTTTGTTATATCATGTTATGATTGTTTTGAGAAAACATTGTCATCCGAGTTTCATTATTATGGCTCGCTAGCTGATTATGCTATTGATATGAGTAACTGTGAGACCTAAGTGTTATTGTGAGTATGGTTAGTTCATAATATTTGCTGAAACCTGAATGAATGCTTTGCATGTTTACAACAACAAGAGCAAACAGAGTTTGTAAAAGTTTTTCTTTATCACTTTCAGTTTATCAACTGAATTGCTTGAGGACAAGCAAAGGTTTAAGCTTGGGGGAGTTGACACGTCTCCAACGTATCTACTTTTCCAAACACCTTTTCCCTTGTTTTGGACTCTAACTTGCATGATTTAATGAAACTAACCCGGACTGACGCTGTTTTCAGCAGAACTGCCATGATGTTGTTTTATGTGTAGAAAATAAAAGTTTTCGGAATGTCCTGAAAATCCACAGAGGCACTTTTTGGAAAATATAAAAAATATTGGCGAAAGAATCAAGACCAGGGGGCCCACACCCTGTCCACGAGGGTGGGGGGCGGGCCCACTCCCCCTGGGCGCGCCCCCTATCTCATGGGCCCCTCGACCTCCACCGACCTCAACTCCAACTCCATATATTCACGTTCGGGGAGAAAAAATAGAGAGAAAGTTTCATCGCGTTTTATGATACGGAGCCGCCGCCAAGCCCTAATCTCTCTCGGGAGGGATGATCTGGAGTCCGTTCGGGGCTCCCGAGAGGGGGATTCGTCGTTGTCGTCATCATCAACCATCCTCCATCACCAATTTCATGATGCTCACCGCCGTGCGTGAGTAATTCCATCGTAGGCTTGCTGGACGGTGATGGGTTGGATGAGATTTACCATGTAAGTAAGTTAGTTTTGTTAGGGTTTGATCCCTAGTGTCCACTATGTTCTGAGATTGATGTTGCTATGACTTTGCTATGCTTAATGCTTGTCACTAGGGCCCGAGTGCCATGATTTCAGATCTGAACCTATTATGTTTTCATTAATATATGTGTGTTCTTGATCCTATCTTGCAAGTCTATAGTCACCTATCATGTGTTATGATCCGACAACCCCGAAGTGACAATAATCGGGATACTTCTCGGTGATGACCATAGTTTGAGGAGTTCATGTATTCACTATGTGCTAATGCTTTGTTCTGGTTCTCTATTAAAAGGAGGCCTTAATATCCCTTAGTTTCCGCTAGGACCCCGCTGCCACGGGAGGGTAGGACAAAAGATGTCATGCAAGTTCTTTTCCATAAGCACGTATGACTATTTACGGAATACATGCCTACATTACATTGATGAACTGGAGCTAGTTCTATGTCACCCTATGTTATAGCTATTACATGAGGAATTGCATCCGGCATAATTATCCATCACTGATCCATTGCCTATGAGCTTTTCACATATTGTTCTTCGCTTATTTACTTTTCCGTTGCTACTGTTACAATCACTACAAAACCCAAAAACATTACTTTTGCTACCGTTACCTTTATTATCATACTACTTTGCTACTAAATACTTTGCTGCAGATACTAAGTTATCCAGGTGTGGTTGAATTGACAACTCAACAGCTAATACTCAAGAATATTCTTTGGCTCCCCTTGTGTCGAATCAATAAATTTGGGTTGAATACTTTACCCTCGAAAGCTGTTGCGATCCTCTACACTTGTGGGTTATCAAGGGTTAACCGGGGTAGTAGGAGGAACAGAGGCTGGGGGAACAAACGGAGTAAATCCGATGGTAGGTGGGTGGATCTGTTTCGAGCAGCAGCAGAGCGATATGGGTACGTGTCAACTCTCGGGCCAACTCAATGATCATGAGGTAACTGGTGGTTATATAGCAAGAAAGGTGGCTGGAAGAACGACCGCACACCGGATTAATGACTGGGAAGCGGATACGCCCGTTCTCGTTCAGAGACAGGTAGAAGAAGAAACCAGGATGGGTTTGCATGCAAACCTCGTTGTAGCGCAAGTCTACAAGAATCTCGAATGCGGAAAACTGGATGGCCTGAGATGGTGTGGAAGCAAAACCACCCTTAGAGGAACGAGTGTAAGCACCAGTAGGGGAACTGTGAAGCATAGTGACCTCTGCGTAGTACTCGTACACTAAGTCCGCCAGATGCTCCCGATACAACTGGTACACTGGATCAGCACCGTCGGGGTAGAGTCGAGGCCATGCATTCTGAAGCAGATGCGGAGAGGTGAAGGGTACTGGCTCAGACTGGTATGGGTACGGAACTGGGACACCCTACACTCACAATCATTAGTGGTTAGCAATAACAATAAGTCAAATGCATGCAATGCAGCAACCAGATGCAAACTACCATCACTCAAGACTAAATTACCGTTTACTAATGCGTTAGCGATCTAGCGTGTCCTACAGTCAGCGTGGCTCTGATACCAAGCGTTGTGGCACCCCAGCTCAAAGCAACTGGTTTACCTTGCATTGCCAGCCCAGAGATCTAATCTTCTGGCAACACACAACAACTTGGTACAGAAAACAACCGCTTTATTGATGCTAGCGGAAACATAGGTTTCATATTACATCAGCCAGCGACGCCAAGAGGCACACACGGTGCAGTTGAACAGTATGTACATTATTTAATGAACATGAAGGGGCCTCGATCATGACAACTACACGGCAGCGGAACGACGACGAAGCGGAACTCCATAGCACAGGGACACCGACGTGGACACAGCCTAGACACTGGAAGCACTCCGATCCGGTAAGACTTTCCGGAAATCTGGCATGACACGTCAGGTCAGTAAATTGAATGTACTTGCAAGCTCACAACAAGTAAAAGCATAATGGCAAACAATAATATGATAATTAAGCAGGTTAAATGCAAGGCTATAGCATACTACTCATGAAGTGATCATGCTTGTGCAACGAGTCCCTTGAAGTCTCTTACCAAACGGGTTACCTCAGAACCATCATCAACAATACAGTGATCACTCCTGGATCACAAACGAAACCAACTCTATCCCACAACAACAACCATCTTCACGGTCTCAACAATATCATCACATACTCAGTGCCATCTGTATAACCATAGTGTGCAAAATTAACTTACTGGTGTTGGTCCATGGTGTGACCTACTATGAGCTGTGTCTATAACCGTGGATGTGGCTACTTATAGATTTAATAAACACTCTACAGAGGTAATTAGCACATTGTACCCACACCACGAAATCCATGGACTCGCACTCCCATTCGGGTGGACCAACAGCATTTCGATTGAACCAACCCATTGCCATGACACTCTCTCGGCCACTCCGACCAACTCCCCTCTAGGCTAAGTCCTGGGTGGCCCCGATGTCAACCAATGACATCCAACAGCCACTGTCGTGGCAAAACAATCGATGGTCCCAAACAGGGACAAGGTACCATAACAACAACAACAACAAGGGGCACACAAGGTTATGTCTGCTTACTGGGCCAGGGTACCGCATGCCCATAACTTTCCCTCGTTCGAGGCATCGACCATAGGCATGACAATGGACCAAATAAGGGCCTTCCCACAAAGGCAAATGTTGTTGCAATGTGAGGCTCAATTCGGTGGCACCATGACTTGATCAACATTATGTTCAAGTTGAATTATTATCAGATTTAACTTGAAATAAAATAACTCGAGTCACAGTATGCCATGAACATGCAACAATATGACATGCAACTATATTCACAAATCACTGAAATGAAACAGATCAACCTCAAAGAATCATCATGCACTACTGGATATATGAAGGCACTGGTTAAACTACATCATTTTTAGTTATGAATTTAGCATGGTGAGAATATGAATATGAACCATCATATGAAAATAATACTGAGCATTATCAACCATAGTTATATTATCAAAGTAACTCTACTGCACTAAACTAGTCCATGCACTCAAGTACCATAGCAAGCTAAACACTTCTAGCATAACAAATGCAATAACTTAAGCAATATTATATAAATGATTTAATGCATGAAATAAAGCATATTCAAGTTGGCAAAAATCATAGTTATTGAAATGGCACTATGCAAATATTTGTTGTGGCTTGCCTTAGCAAAAAGGAGGGTCACACTCCTCCTGGTTCTCCTCAAGGCAAGAATCTCCCTCTGAAAACAATTAAAAACAGCAAAAGAAAATATCAAAAACCACTCTGAAATTCACCAGAAATTTTAGACAGCAAGAAAAAATCTCAAATTTGGTGTGTTGCTTGAGAATTCCAATACAAAACCAATGCAAAAAGAATAAAACTCATTTGGATATGGTTTAGGAGTTAGAGCTGGTCAAATTGCTGGTCAAAATGAATTTAAACTTGAATAAAAGAATAACTGGGGGGCGTCGAAGGCATATTTGGGGAATACGCCTCCACTCATAGAGCTTCGGGCGTGAGTGGAGAGGCGGACAATGGGCCTCGCCCATCAGTTTTGGAGAGAGGAGGAAGGAAACAGGGGACAGTGGCGCTTCGCCGGGGCTCTCTCCAGCGAGGAGGGCTCGACGGCCGATTTGAGAGGGATGGATGGGTAGAGGAGGCTCTGGCGCACCTGCCTGTACCCGTGGCTTGGCGAGAGGTGGTCGGAGCTTCTCAAAAACGATGTCTCCAGTGGCGGCTGTAGACGGAGTTCGCCGGAGATGAAGAAAACGGCGAGGGAGGGCGGTTCCAGTGGCTCCAACAGGGTCAGCTAGCACCAATGGACCACCAGGGAGTCGCCAGAGAAGGAGATGGAGCTCGAGGGGCACTAGAGAGGTGGGGAGTAGCAGAGGGGATCACCGGTGAGCTTGGGTCGGGGACGGCGCCAGAGGCCTGCCCGGCCGGGCTGCGGCTTATCTACTGCGTTGTGGAGGTTGGATGAGTGGGTTGATATGCTTGGAGAGGCCAGGGGGGAGTTCTATTTATAGGCGGAGGGGTGGGGGTCTCGGCTCCGCCGGAGGGCTCTAGAAGCGACACACGGAGGAGGAGCACAGAGGGATGGCGCCAGAGGCCTGCCCGGCCGGGCTTCGGATCCTCAACCATGTCCGGCTCCGACCTCCAGGGCCGGTGTATGCCCTCCTCCGTCACGGAGGAGGACATATTGAAGTTACGTGAAGCCAAGTGCAGCCCACGAGGTTTCAAGCAGGTTGCCTGCCCAAGGGCAGGCCGTGCCCTCCCCGAGCCCGGTGAATCGTCGTCTTCAGTATCCCACCTCCGCCGGGTTTAGGCTTCCCGACGGACCCCTTCGTGAGAGGGCTCATGTTCTACTATGGGCTGGACTTTCACGACTTGGCTCCGAGTCCATCCTCCACATCTCCGCATTCATTATCGTCTGCAAGCCTTCCTCGCGTCATTCCCCACTTCGCCTGTGGTGAAGACCTTCAAGTGGAGCCAAGATGGTCGGGGCGTCAAGCGGAGTCTTGTGGCGACCATAAGCAAAAGGCCGATGCCCGTGGCGAAGGGTTCCTTCAAGAGGAACTCGGATTGTGGCAACAGGAGTGGTTCTACATCACCGCTCCGAAGGGCAGCAGGCAAAAGCCGCCGCCTTTATTCCGCCCGGGACCTCCACGCCGGCTGGTGTCGTGGGTCAACCAAGGGCTCAATTGGGGGCTGTCCGAAGACGTGCCCTCACTGCGGGGCGGATTCGAGATCTCAAGCGAGGGAGATCGACCGATCAAGGTGATGCAGAGTTATGCTAATCGTGCATCTTCTACCTGCAAGCGCCGTCCTCTCCGTCTATGGGAATTCAACCCGGAGGGACCTCGGATTCTCCAACACTTTATGGGTGCGACACCCGTGGAGATGTACAAGTTGTTCTTCGGACCGCAGATGGCGTGTCCGGAATTAGCCGAGGACGCGGGCCTAAGCCGCAATCGCCCGGATACTCAGGTAAAAAGCTCAGAATCCGGACATTCTGTTTATATGCCTCTCTAGAGTTCGCCTCCTGACCCGTTACTTTTCGCAGGAATGGGTGGCGCGATCAAGGCTGATAAGATGTCCGGCCCCCCTCCCAGAGACCGCACTAGAGCCCGTGCTGGTCAGAATGTTGGAGGTCGCGCCCACAGAAGGGGGCGAAGGGGAAAATAAAGGAGCTAATATTTCGCCCAAAGGCGATCGAGGAGGGGAACCAAGAACCCTCCTTCGGGGGAGAAGAGGACCGCCTCCAAAGACCCGGAGGCCAAAGCCCCTAAACATGGGAAGAGATCTTCCCCGGGGGGTCCGGCGTCCGGAAAGAATCCGGACGCACAATCATCGCCAAAAGATCAGCCCTCCAACGAGCCGTGAGTATGAAAAGAGGGAATTAATTAGTAGGGAAATACCTTCATTTATGCTTCTGTGGGTAACCGAAATATTTATATTGCAGTTCGGATCTGCAGCCTTCTCAGATGAGTTCATCTTGGGGACCTTCTTAGGAGATGATGGAGAGTGATACACCTCCGTCTGCGCGCCCGTCGATAAAGCGGCGAGCCTAAAGTATCATCACGGAGGGTATCCCCGAGTCCGGAGGGGCCAGAGAGTTCGGCACCCAACAGTATCCGGCCGGGAGAACTAAAAAATCTGCTTGAGAGGGCGTCCATTTCAGAAGATCACCGTGCGTTGATGCGTATGGTGGTTGGAAGGATTTCGTCCGCTGAGAGCGGATTGCGTAATGCCGCCATGAGTTTGCTGGCGGGATTTGAGGTATGCGAGAATGACGCACCCTTTTGTCTTTTAACAGTTTCGCACATAAAAATGTGCCCTGTATAGATAGTAGCCCCTGGGACTCGGTAGGTTGTCGGAAACGACAGCGTGCCGAGGATCGAAATCTCAAGTAATGAATGCCGCCGTCCCTATGCAGGTGGCGGATAGTCCGAGGGCCAGCCGGACTAATGAGTTTGCAGAATTAAGTCGGCAACTTGACATGGCGGATGCTGATATCGCACTTGTCAACCAGCGACTTGACGAGTCGAAAGGTAAATAAATTCTCCGTAGTCGCTTTATTTTAAGGGGGTCGAAGCCCTCCTCTGATAAATTGTATGCTGTTGTACAAACGGTGTTGCTGCTGTGGAGAACCTTCGGGCCGAACTTGCTCGAGCTAAGGAGCAAGCCCGAAGGAGTGACGCGGCTGCCTCGAGGGCAGCCGAAGAGTTGCAAGCCGAAAAGGCTGCGCACTGCCTAAGCAGGGCGGAGGTGGCCGAATTGGCCATGAAAGTAAGGGATGCTACCGACCGCAATGAGGCTCTTGAAAAGGAGCGCTTATTGGAGCGGGAAGACATGAAGAAGGCCACTGCTGAAGCCAAGGATGCCCACTCTGCAATGCGGGCTATGAAGGAGGAACTGCGACAGGCCAGAGAGATCGTGGCTGGCAAGCCTTTTCTGCTACGTCGCCGGTTTATGGATGGAAAGTATGCTCAATTTGAGCGGCTGTGGAGTCCGGAGGATCCGTATATGGACTTAGCTGCAAGTGCGCCCGATGCCGTTAAGCACTTCCGGGCCGGAGGATCACGAGACGGAAGAGCTATATTGGTCTCAATTCCACAGTCCGGATCGCTCACTTCCGTTGACAGACCGGTTGGCGAATGGGCGAGCTAAATAGATTGTCCGGACTTGCCATGATCGACATCGTGGCCCATGTCGGCCGAGAGGTCCAAGGCGACGAGTTACTTGCCATCTGCAGCAATTCCTTGAGGCGGTGCCGCATATAAAGGACATGAAGCGGTCGGCCTGCATCGAGGGCGCGGATGGCTCTTGCCCGTGTGAGGCGCATTGTCCGGAGATGGATGCCATCGCTGTTGCCTCCTGTGGTTCGGATGAAAGCCGCTCCTGCCGAGCACTACTTCGGCGAAGTTATGTGTGGCGCTCGTGTAATAGAGTCGCAGTGCTCGAAAAATATCACGTTCAAATGAACGTATTAGCTTGTAAAACGATGATTATGTTATAACTGCTTTTTATACTTGTGCGTCCAAGTAGTAAAACTTCTCCTGTGCAGCCGTTTACGTATACATTTGTATAACTTGAAAGATTGCAGTCTTCGGCTTCAGCCCCCACGCACAGGGTGCGGGGGTGTTCGCAAAAATAGTGCGTTTTCACACTTAATCCAACGTCTCAGTCCTGTTTAAGGAGGTGGTAGCGTAGCGAACTAGGCAATCCGGACTATAATGCTTTATCACTTTCACTTAGCCAGTGGAGCTCGAGGGTGGGGCTACGATATAGCCCCTGGTGGCACCGCACATCTCCTTATTCGGGGTGCGTATGTGCCTGGCCGGGAAACGGTCCTTCGTCAAAGCGGGGAATTCTAAACATTCCGGTAGTCGATCAAGTGGTTGACCAGTCTCTCGTTGTATCATGACGATTAGTTTTCGGCTTTCATCGAGGTGCTCGCCAAATTAACCGGGGCACAATCGCAGAGTTCTCCTAGTGCCGCGTTAGCGGTGATATGGAACGTAAGGCAGCAAAACACGTGAGCCGGCAAACCCAACATTTGACCAAAGACATGATTCGAGCTGATGCATATAATGCCTAACTCGAGACGCCGAACACTCCCAAGGTGTTCGGTCTTTATAATAATGGGCGAGATGCCCTAAGCCCCTAGTGTCCGTGCACGGCATGGTCTTCGATGCGGCCGATGCCAAAACGTCGAGCTCCACTTTGGCTATAGGAAGAAACCAAGGAGAATAACAACAAGAGACAAGAAAAGGTTTATGCAGGGGTCTTAATCTGAAAAGAATCCTCTAACGGGTCCCTCTTGCACGCCTGCGTCTGTGTCTCCGCTATGCCGTTATCTGGGCGGGTATGCACGTTGTTCATCTGTAGAAAGAGAGGAACGTTTAGTTTTAGAAACAATTAGTGCGAAAAATATATGTAAAATAAGAAATATAAATAATTTAAAGCGGGGTTTGTATGAACCCGCGGTTTTTTAGCTTGCAGCCCCTCGTGAAGGGGTATGCGGCTAGGGAGCCCCTAGCCCGCCAAGCCGGATTCGTCTATCCGAGTCCGGGTCTTTAAGTGACCCTCGCACTAAAATGACGCCACGCGGACCGGGCATCTTGAGTGTAAGAGACGCGTAATGCGGTATGGCGTTGAAGCGGACAAAAGCCTTTCATCCCAAGAGTGCTTGATATTCACTTTCAAATGGGACGATATGAAAAATTAATTTTTCGCGTCGAAAATTGTTCGGCGATCCGAACACGACTTCTAGTAATATAGAGCCATGCACTTGGCATAAGGGCCTGGCGTCACTCCTTTGAAGGAAGTGCGGCTGTGTCTAATTTTGGTAGGGTCTATCCCCATCCTACGGATTGTGTTTGAATATAGCAGGTTTAAGTCACTGCCTCCGTCCATTAGGACGTTAGTAAATTGTAATCCGTCTATTATGGGATTCAATATCAGGGGAGTCCGTCCCGCATTTCGAATGCTTCTAGAATAGTCCAGGTGGTCGAAAGTGATTGGTTTTGATGTCCAATCTCTACGATCTGCTGGGTTGGACCGCGCGAAGCTCTTTTTAGAAAGTGCCGCACTATTTCTCTGTATTATCACATGAAGTGAGTTTACTGCTTTGACCCCTTGTGGGAAAGTCTTTTGTTTTCCGTGCTCACTGGTGGGGTTTATCTTCTTAAGCTGACGCGTCGAGCCCCTTGTGTTCGCATTTAGTCGGCCGGACTGTTTAAAACCCAACAATCCTGTGGGTATGGTTTGCGTGCCTTAAAGGGTACTGTGGATTTGACATATCCGACCCAAAATCTTGTTTAAGTTGGACAATTCGTCACTGTCATCCTTGAGAGGCTGTGTTTTGTTGTTGGGCCGCGAGCTTTTGAATCCGGCGTTGACTACCGTGCTCTTTGGGCTTTTCTCTTTATTTCGGCGCTGCTCTTTTCTGCGCCGTGATTTTCCGTTTCCGTCTCTTATCTCGGATGTACTTGGGTCGCTGGTGCTGCTTCTTGCTAGCCAGCTATCCTCTCCCGCACAGAAGCGGATCATGAGGCTTGTTAGTGCGGACATTGTCCTCGGTTTCTCTTGACCGAGGTGCCTGGTGAGCCATTCGTCTCGGACATTGTGCTTGAAAGCTGCTAAGGCTTCGGCGTCCGGACAGTCGACTATTTGGTTCTTTTTGGTAAGAAACCTGTTCCAGAATTTCCGTGCTGACTCTCCGGGCTGTTGAGTTATATGACTTAGATCATCTGCATCCGGAGGACGGACATAAGTCCCTTGAAAATTTGCTCTAAACGCGTCCTCGAGCTCTTCCCAACTTCCAACAAGTTTTCTCGGGAGGCTTTTGAGCCAATGACGGGCTGGCCCTTTGAGCTTGAGGGTAGATATTTTATGGCGTGGAGATCGCCTCCTCGGCCATGTGTATATGTAGTATATAATCTTCTATCCGCACTCTGTGGTCTGTTGTTCCATCGTAGGCCTCTATTTTTATGGGTTTAAACCCTGCTGGGAATTCATGGTCCAAATCTCATCGGTGAAACATAGTGGGTGTCTGGCGCCCAGTACTTGTATGTGCCGCTATCATCGGACACTTGACGTGTTACCTTGCTTCCTGGGGCCTTCTTTTTGGGTCCGTAGATGGACCTGGCTGGGCCATTTGACGGTGGAGGCTCTATGGCCTCCTCGTCGAATTCTGGTAGCAGCTTACGCTTCGGGTAGCTTTTCGATTGGTGGCCATTGCCGTATTTATCTGCGGTTTTGAACACTTTGCTCCATCTCATTCTGAGCGTGTCTTCCGCTGTTTTGAGCTTCCGCTTTTCCTTCTTCAGCTTCTTGCTGGGCGATGAGCCCGCGCTTAAAAAGCTCTTGTTCGACGGGATCCTCGGGCACGACGAGTTCGTCGTCATTGAGGCTTGCTTCGTCTTCGGAGGGAGGCATATAGTTATGATCCTCAACCTCTTCGTCTGCCGCCCTCTCGTGAGGGCTTGCTTCTGCATCCTCCTGCGCTGAGTCTTGCTGGAGGGGATTGTCTTCGGCACTCTCTGGGGTATTGTTATCTCCTGTGCCGGAATCTCCATTCTTGCTGTGGTGGGATTTAGAGCGGCGCTGCTGACGCCGGCGTTTGGGCTGCTTCTTTAAAGAGTCTGCCTCCGCTGCTTCTTCGCCATCCCCTTCTTTTGGGGTGTCCACCATATATATGTCGTATGACGAGGTGGTCTTCTAGTGCCCTGTAGGCGCTGGTTCTGTTAAGCCTCGGCATCGCCGTCCATAGCGTCGATGTCTTGAGTCATAGTCTAGCATGTCGGTTAGATCGCTGACATGGGCTACAAAGTGGGTGGTGGGTGGGCTCAATTTCTTCGTCGTCCGTATCCCAACCATCCTGGCCATAATCCGACCAGGACTCTCCTGATAACGAGAGATGCTTTAGTGAATTCAAGATATCGCCGAAAGGCGAGCATTGGAGGATGTCCGCGGCAGTGAATTCCATAACCGGCGCCCAATCCGGATCGATTGGTAGGGGCGCGGGAGGTTCAGAGTCCGGCAAGGAGTCCGGCGCCTCGGAATCACGAGTTTCGCGGGGGACAAGATTTGTGTTCGGCTCCATCATCGTGGATGTTGGAGCCCCGAGCGGCGCTATCCACCGCCCTCGATCCGGGCGATTGGCTCGGGCTAATGGCGAAGCAGATCCGTGTCGCTACCAAGGCACTTTGCTCGCGGCAGAGCTAGATCATGCCCATAGTCACAAAGTCTGGCGCCTGTCAGGGGCTCGAGTCCGTCGAAGATCAAGTCTCTGCGACATCGGCCGTGAAGTTTAAGCTTCAAATCGACTGACGGCGGGGGCGCAGCTTCGATCTGCTCGGATGGCCAAGTGAATTGGCCCGCAGGCGAAACCGCCGAATCTGAAGATCTATCCGGGAGAAAAGTCTCACCTGGACAGCGTTGCTGGTTGAAGATGCCATCAAGCCTATCGGTGGCGACACGAGGAACTCTCAATGAAAGCACCAATGTCGGTGTCAAAACCGGCGGATCTCGGTAGGGGGTCCCGAACTCGTGCGTCTAGGCGGATGGTAACAAGAGACGAGGGACACGATGTTTTTACCTGTGTTCGGGCCCTCTCGATGGAGGTAAAACCCTACGTCCCGCTTGATTAATATTGATGATATGGGTAGTACAAGAGTGGATCTACCACGAGATCAAGGAGGCTAAACCCTAGAAGCTAGCCTATGGTATGATTGTTGTAATGTATGTTGTCCTACGGACTAAAGCCCTCCAGCTTATATAGACACCGGAGGAGGCTAGGGTTACACAGAGTCGGTTACAATGGTAGGAGATCTACATATCCGTATTGCCAAGCTTGCCTTCCACGCCAAGGAAAGTCCCAGCCGGACACAGGACGGAGTCTTCAATCTTGTATCTTCGTAGTCTTGGAGTCTGGCGGATAATGATAGTCCGGCTGTCCGGACACCCCCTAGTCCAGGACTCCCTCAGGCGCCATAGTTGATGGAGCTGTCGATGATGAAAATGGCGATGAAGATGACGCGCTGCTTACGTTCTCTGGGTTCGCACAAGTGATCCCCTTACCTGGCGCGGCAAAGATGTTGTGGGAAACCATGGCCATCTATGGGGCCGTGAGCCCCTTTTGGTTCGGGGCGCGGGAGGGGGGGGGGACGGGCACGTTGCACAAAGAGCAAAGAAGCGTATCACAGCACGACAGGGATCGCACGGGTAGTTTTACCTAGGTTCGGGCCGCCGCGAGGCGTAAAACCCTAGTCCTGCTTTGGTGGATTGATGGTGGATAATGGTGGGGAACGTGGCGTTCTTGCCTGGCAGGGTTGCCTCGGGGCAAGAGTGGCTACACGCGTATGAATGTGCAAGGGTCCGAATCCTTTCTACGGTTACCATGGGCTTCCTCTTATAGGTAAAGGCGTCACCACAGTGGAAAATCAGTATTTTACACACTGATTAGACAGCAAACAGTGTTATCATACCTAACTCTATAGGTGGACAAAGCGCATTAATTGCGCCACTCCGTGTCACATCACCATGCGCCCGGCAAGCCTTGCCGGGCTGTTTTGCCAGCTTCGCGTCTACTTGCTTGACACGTCTCAGGACAGGTGTCATATGGAGGTGTTTTTTGTAGGAAGTGGCTGCCATGTGGCGGAAAGCAGCCACTTAGTCACTTGGAGGCTTAACACCGCACCGATCGATGACTTGCGTCATTGTGAGGTGGTGTGGTGGAGTGGTTTGTCTCCTCAAGCCCCGGCAGGCCTATCGGGACAATCTGGAGGCTTGCTTCTGGGGCAACCCCAACCTCGCCAGGCTCGCCTGCCCAGCAAGGGAGGCTTTTCCCGTAGTTATTTCTTGCCTCTCTGGCTTGACTTGATCTTCTCGACCAGCTCTCTAATTCTTCAAAAGAGCTGATCCCTTCGTGCTTGATCTGATCTTGGTGCTGCAATCTTGTTCTTGGGCATGTGCACAATCTGGGCAACGGACCCAGGGTTTGTTGCACCGACAGTTCGGTCCATATATTATCATGTCTGCTAGATAGAAGTTATGTGTATGCATCTTTACAACCGTGTTACATATGTTATTACATGTTTGTTCTTTCCTAGTAAATAGCTAAGCTCAACATGTTATATTCTATGCACCAGGGGTGTGACAGCTCGAGACTCGCGCTCTAGATGTCTTCCATTATTTCTCGAGCTAGGCGCGTTAATTATTTGTCAGTTGCATTCATCATCACATCACTCACATTGCATCGGTAGTCCGTTGTCGTCGTTCTTCTTTCGTTTGGTTTCACATGTAGGCGGATCCTGCTCTTTTTTATGATGATTGCTATGTATTGATGTATTGATATATTCATGTTGTAGCTTGTGGCAAGTGTAAGACAACTATATCTTGTATTCTCTTCTATTCAGTTGATGGTATATTGTAATGATGTCCACCTTGCTATGCGACTCGACATGTGTTTCTATCCTTATCAAGATTTCATATCTTGATCGGGCTAGAGCTGCATGTTGGATACTACAAGGGGCTACTAAATGCAATGAATCAAGTGCTTCCTAATTGCCACCAAAGATTCTGCCTTAAACACTTTTATGGAAACTTCCAAGATGTTGGGTTTAGGGGGAAGAGATCTTAAGAAGTGCATGGAGAATGCCAGCTATGCCTATAATGAACACAAATTTCATATCATAGTGAATGATCTGGGAGTTGAATGTGAGGAAGCTTGGGAGTGGCTTAGTGCAATACCAAAAAGAACTTGGGCAAGGCATGCATTTGAGACAAAGTGCACGACTGACCTGGTAGTTAACAACTTGTCTGAGGTTTTTAACAAGTACATCCTAGATGTTAGGAAAAAAACCTATAAGGACAATGTGTGATGGCGTAAAAGATAAGCAGATGGTGAGGTGGCACGGAAATTGAGAGATTGCAAAGGAATCCAGAAGGGAGATTACACCATATTACAGTGAAGCTAGAGGTTGAGAAGGAGAGGGCCAAATACTGCAAACCAATACAATGGAGTCAACTTATGGCAAGTTACAAGTGGGCAGCAAACACATGTTGTGAACTTGGAACTTGAGACATGTGGTTGCAGAAAGCAGGACTTCAGTGGCATCCCACGCAACCATGCCATCTGAGCAATAAACAAGGATAAAAGGTTTCTAGAGGATTATGTGAACAAATTCTTCAAGAAACCATTTTACCTGGCAACTTATGAACCAATGATCTATCATGTTCCTGGTCAGCATGAATGGACAAAGACCCCTGGTTCAGACATAGAACCACCTGCATTTAAAGTAAAGAAGAGAATAAAGAAAGAGAAGAGTATAAACGGGAAGTTTGAAGTTCCAAAGCCAAAGGACACTTAAATAATGGGGATTATAACATGTGGCAATTGTCGACTCCAAGGACATAGGTACACAAGCTGTCCAAAACAGTTGCAGCCTGAGCTGGCTTTGAGGGAAAACAAAAATGTGGTAATCCCCTTTATCCTCTTCAAAATTTCACATATTTGTAATTACTTCTTCTACATAACTTACTTGTATGTTCACTATTTTGTGTGTGTGTGTGTGCAAGCCTTATGCAAGGAATTCACAATCAAGAACTACTGTTGCTTCTCCTACACCACCAAGAGCTCCTGTTGTTGCATCTGCTCCTCCTCCACCACCAAGAGCTCCTACTGCTTATGCAACATCTGGAAGAGGTGCTGGAAGAACTAGTGTTGCAAGGAATCCATCTGGAAGAGGTGCTGGTGGAGGACGTGCCGGAAGGACTTCAAGGGCATTCTTTGCCCCAAGGGAATTTGTTGCTTCCACTTCTGGTGCTCCTCCACTTTCTGGTAGCAAGTGATTTGAAGACCATGAAGATGCCAATGGAGTAGACGTGTGTTGTACGCGAAGAACGTCGATGAGTGACACAAACCGGTCTACGATCAGAAAACCAAAAAAGAGGCGTTGATCAAACGATCGACGCGAGAAAAAGAACCTTATCAAAGGATCAGGAAAAAGACTCTCTAGGGCAGCTGATCAACACGATCAGTGGACGAATGCTAGGTATAGGTTGTGTGACCCCGGTGGCGACCATGGAGATCGACCGCCCCAGGGGCGGCGCGGTGCGGAAGCAGCGGCTAGGGTTTGGATCAAAGTTAGGTTGATACCATGTAGGAGGAATAGAGGGGATATGGTGGAATTGTTGTTGTATTGCTTGAGCCTCGTGGCCATATATATAGGAGTACATGGCCATCTTGGAGTACAAGGCAAGGTAGAATAAATCCTACGATGTCCTACTCTCCTAAATAACCATGATACTCAACACTCTTTGACTTGTGCTCATCATCCTCTCATCACTGCAACAACCAACCAATGAACAAGTGTGTTGTAGGCATCATAATTGCGTGCATAAGTTTCTTGCGGTTTCCAGTCGTAAGAATTGGCCCACCTACTTTGCTTCATGTAAGTGCGCGTATCGATGGATGCAATCGTTCAACTCAAACTCTAACTTTCTTGCGCCAGATTTGTACTATGATCATTGAGCATGTTGCTCATGTTGTGAAGCACTCACAAAATCATTATTTTCGAGAGTATATAAAGTACATACCATATAGAAGTTATGAATTAGAATAGAACCTATCCACACTATGAACATTGTCATAGGTGCACACCACACCGAAAATAAGAAGACTACTCTCACCAAAGAGCTAAGACACCCGACCCGCACCCTTCCAACTATGCAATTCCTTTAATATTTGCGCCACAAACGCAATGGCTAAGCGTTGCACCGAATTATGGAACACCCTAGCATTGCGCTGCTTTCAAAGACTCCAAGCAATTAGATTGATCACCGAGTAAAAACCTCTAAGACTCCATGCAATTAGGTTGACCACCGAGTCAAAACCTCTCTTGTACAGAAATAGATGGGACCGCTACGCGAGTGCGGTGTCAAAACCGGCGGATCTCGGGTAGGGGGTCCCGAGCTGTGCGTCTAGGCGGATGGTAACAAGAGACGAGGGACACAATGTTTTTACCCAGGTTCGGGCCCTCTCGATGGAGGTAAAACCCTACGTCCTGCTTGATTAATATTGATGATATGGGTAGTACAAGAGTAGATCTACCACGAGATCAAGGAGGCTAAACCCTAGAAGCTAGCCTATGGTATGATTGTTGAGATGTAATGTTCGTCCAACGGACTAAGGCCCTCCGGTTTATATAGACACCGGAGAGGCTAGGGTTACACAGAGTCGGTTACAATGGTAGGAGATCTACATATCCGTATTGCCAAGCTTGCCTTCCACGCCAAGGAAAGTACCTTCCGGACACGAGCCGGAGTCTTCAATCTTCTATCTTCGCAGTATGGGAGTCCGGCGGATATTGATAGTCCGGCTGTCCGGACACCCCCTAGTCCAGGACTCCCTCAGTAGCCCCTGAACCAGTCTTCAATGACAATAAGTCCGGCGTGCATAATTTTCGGCATTGCAAGGCGGGTTCCTCCCTTGAATAATCCGGAGAAAATAATGAACACCAGGATAGTGCCCGGCTCTACAAAATAAATTCCACATTCCAACGTAGAGAGAATAAAACATATATACTGATCCAATCTACTGACGTATTATGCGGTGCGACATCACACCGCTACCAAGCCCTTGTTTGAATTACTATTCCACTTTAGCACGCTTAGCGGCGGTTTCCTTGGCACGCCCCGTCAAGGTAGATCGTGTTCCCCTTATTCCGGATTCTCATCAATACGTGCGTGGGTAACCCAACCGCGCCATTGATGGTGGCGCTTGGGAGATAAGCGAGTTTTACCAGGCGGTGAGGGACGATAGTTTCGTCCGCTATATATAAGGGATAAGGATTTACCTTCTCACCCACGCCTTCTTCCTCCTTTGCTTATCCATCCTGCGAACTCAAGCTCCAACGCCTAAGCTCGCGCATCCCGCTCGACCCTTCTCCGAATATGTCCGGAGGGGAGGCAAATGGATGGCCTCCACCGCCAAGGAGGAGGACATCACCAAGCTGCGCGACGCCGGATACCTTTCGGCGACATCGCGCATCGGTTGCCCGATCTTGGGCAGCTCATCCCTACCCTGGGGCCTCACGAGAGGTCGTCTTCCTTCCCCACTTCCTCCGCTGGACTGGGCTTTCCGCTCCATCCATTCGTCCGGGGCTCATGTTTTACTACGGCCTGATTTCCATGATCTGGCGCGAACTTCGCCCTCAACATCTCGGTGTTTATCGTCGTGTGTGAGGCCTTTCTCTGCATCCGCCCCACTTCGCTGTGGCTCAAGACCTTCAACGTCAAGCAAGGTTGTGAAGGGATGCAAGCGAATGCGGAGGCGCCATGTTGGGCAGCCGCCCAACGTCCCTTGGCTAGAAGGGACCTTCGTGGACTCCGTCAAGGGGTGGCAATCGGGTGGTTCTACATCACCGAGCCGCGAGCCTACATGGGCGGCGGCCCCGAATTTAGATCTGCAATCCCCACGCAGCTCACCTCCCGGAAAGAGAAGGGCTTGCGGTGGGGTGATCCGTGGAGGTGACGGACTTGAGCCTGCATCAAGAAGCTGGTGAGCAATAGGCTCCGGCTCGTCGGCGTGGTCAGTCATGCTCCTCCGTGGATTCTCCCATGCCAAGAACGGGTATTTAATCTGTGGGAGTTTAATCCGGAACAGCACCAGACGTTGAGCGGGCTCTTGATACAACGTCTGAAGGCGCTGGAGGGTGCTGTTCAAGGGCGCCAAGCCCCACATCCGCGATCAAGACCGCTGGATTCAGCTCATGATCTCCGGTGACGAGGTAAGTGATTCGACCCCATTACGGGACACTTGCAGTAATTAGATTGACTCTAGCGAGGCTTTTAATCTGCCTCTTCCTTTGACAGGACTGGATGGAGAAGGCCAAGCTGCTTATCAGCCCGGCTCCCATGCCAAAAGAACCAGTGGATGCCCGCTTAGCAAGGCTGCTGGTTCCGGCACCGTACGTGGTGCCGGAGAAGAAGGCCAAGAAGGTGGCCACGGGGACTCGAAAGAGTTCCCGTAATCAGGCGTCTGACGACGTTGAGGACTCCTCCCCTGAATACGAGGAGGAGGAGGAGGAGGAGTACTCTCTCCCGGAGGAGGGAGAGAGGAAGAGGAGGGCCTCCCCAATTGGGGCGGCCGAAGGGTCCAAGAGGGGGAGAACTATCCCCCTGGCCAACATCAATGTTGGCGAGGAAGAGTGGCCTCCAAGGGCCAGGCGTCCGGCAGGATCGTAAGTATTCAGATCATTTATATGTCGTACATGGTATGCCATGTAGTGTCCTTCTAACGCCGCATTCTGCCCGTAGTCCGGCCGTTGACGATCTTCCCGACTCGATGAGCGGGTCTTTGGCGCCGTCGGATGTGAATTCCATCCCGATGCCTCTACCCAGCGTCGGCGACGAGGACGACGAGGCGGAATCCACGAGGGACCCGCCAGAGGAGGCTCCGGAGGTGCCGTCGAGCAGCCCGGACTTCGTGCGGACTCCACCTCGGAACCCGTGGCGGTTCCAGAGTCCAACAAGCGGCCCCTTCAAAGAAGGGCAGGATTGTGGCGCCGGGCGGCCTCCGTCCAACCGAGGCGCGGATAACTCTTGGAGGCGCTTAAAGCGCGCCCATCGAGGAAGAACACCGCACTCTCATGAGTGCGGTGATTGAGAAGGTCCAGCTTCGCCAAGGGCGGGCTGACCAAGCTCGCAACAGCCTTCTAACAAAGCTTTGAGGTGAGAAGTTTTAAAATAATGTAATGTAATACCGCATAGACAGTAGCCCCTGATGCTTAGTTCGGTGTTCGGAAAGAAAAGTCGGACTAAGGATCTAACAAGATATACGCAGGGTTGCTAATAAATATGTCAATATGGGTTTGCAGGCTGTGCTGTTGACCTCTTCCGCACTAACGGCGGAGGTCGAGGCGATGAAGAAGGACCTTGAGCGGTCAGAGCAAGAGCTCGGCCATGCCAAAAGGCAGCTCAAGGAAAAAGAAGGTGAATAACACCACTTTAAATAAGTACCTTACAGAAAAGGGCTTTGGTTGCAAACAAAATTAATGAGGATAATATGTCTCTTGCAGGGGCCACTAACGAGGTGGCAGCCCTGAAGGATGTCGTGTCCGTGGCGAACATAATGCGCCACCGAACAAGCGAGCGAGAAAAGCAAGCGGCACCGGTGGCGGAAGTTCGGCAAGAGCTCCGTGCTCTCATGGAAAAGCATGAGAGTTTGGGCGTGACTCAAGACTCGAGAGTCCGAGCTTGCCTCGGCCTCGAAAGTGCCAAGTCCGCCAAGGCCGAGGCCCATAAGGCCCATCGAGAAGTAGAGGACATGAAGAAGATAGCGGCGGTAAGGCGTTTTCATGCGAGCAAGCATGTTAATGTAAATTACGGATACTTACCCGATTCGAGCTCTCCAGGCATTTGCAGATCTGCGTAGTCGCGTCGATGCCGCTGCATTCTATCGTGGCGAGGAGGGAGCTCAACGGAGAAGGTCTTCGGTCTCGAGATGCCTTTGAGGCCGCCATCCGGTGCCCCTAAGCGACCAAATGAAGCAAAATGGTCGAACTCCACAAGGCAGTGAGGAGGCCATGAAGGGCCTCACAGTCGGCCAGGCTCGGGCGAGCCATGCCCGGCAGCTACTTTGGCCTAGTCTGGCGGCTGGTGGATGCATGCCCTGTGCTGGATGTAATCAAGCGCTCCGCCGCATTGAAGGCGCTCGTCGGGCCCTTGCCCGCATAAAGGTGCAATGGGGAAAACTGGATGCGGAAGCTTCTCACGGATCCGCCACCGCCGGCAAGGAGCATCGCACGCCGGGCGATATTATAAAGTTGTCTGAAGGGAGCCTGCGATATTGCAGATGAGTGCCCCCTTAATGTAATCTTTGAGTGAACTTGCTGTGTTGTTATCCTGTGCGCTGAAAACTTCGTTTATATGCGCTATAAGCAACGCTTGTTGAATTTAAAATATTACCTTCTGTGTGGCCGTTTGTTAAATCTGAGAGATGGCAAGTCGTTGGCTTCAGCCCCCATGCCACGAGTGCTGGGGTGTTCGGTGATAAACTTGAGCACTCTTGTTCCCATTGTTGGGTCCATCTAGGGAGGCGCTCAACACGACGAACAAGGCAACCGGACTTATAATGCTTGAACACTCTCACTTAGCCATAGAATTCTATAATTTTAAATTTCGTGAAGCCCCGGTATTCGAAGACCGAATCCGGGCGCTATCCACGCCTTCGTCGGACATCATCCGAACTTCGCTCGGCGCGCATGAGTCTTTAGGGACCGAAAAGACCTCTCGAACAGCGACCGATCTCTCGCCTTATCATGCCGGTCGGTTTAGCTTTCTCCTCGAGGCGTTAACCCGACTCAACCGGGTGCAATCGCAGTGGTTCTCCCAAGCTACCTTAGCCGACGGAACGGAACGCAAGGTACCAAAACATGGGAGCCGGGCAAACCCAACTATTGACCCAAGACATGATTCGGAGCTGATTCATATAATGCTATAAGTTCGGGGTGCCGCACTTGTGAAAGTGTTCGGACTTAATCACACCATAATATGGGGAATAGAAGCCCCTGGTGTATTCGGCCGTACCAAAGTATACGGGTGCAAGATGTCATATAATGAACATATGTAAAAGATAACGCAATTACAATGAAAAGGTAATGTACTTGCAAGAAGGAAGTGTTGCGTTATTTATGAAAGAAGGTCTGCTAATAAAGCGGACTGATACAAATAGTGCGGTAAGCAAGGGATTCGGACTAAATTAACATGTCCCCCTCCAGGGATAAGCTGCAGAATTGGTGTATGTAATCGAATTTAATGCTCGTAATGGAGACCACCCGAGTGTTAAATGCAGCCTTCTTTAATCCCCGATGTTGCATCGTGAGTTCGGCAAGTTCGCCGGACGGACAGGCTTCGGTTAATGGAGTCCTGTACGCAAAAGAAGAAAATATAAAAATAAAACCAAGGGGCGCCGATGAGCCCTTGTGTGGTCGAGCCGCACTCTTTGGTCCTTGTGGTTAAGCCCTCCCTGCGCCCATGGTATCTCCAAAGCATAATGATGTATGCGGAGTGTTATTCTTGTGATCATCTTGGAGGCGAGGGTTGGGGCCGCTTTGCTACGCTGGCGATGCTCGATCGCGCCGGTGGTCTTAGTTAGTGTTGCTCGGCGCTGCTTTGATGTATCCGGCTTTTTAATTGCGGACTAGAGAATTGTCGTGAAGGCTGCTCTGTATTTCCGCCATGAGAGCATTGATGTTCCTCCATTCGGAGGGCGTTCCATATTCCCATTGACCGTAATGACTCCACGAGGGCCCGGCATCTTGAGCTTTAGGTACGCATAATGCGGCACGCGCTGAATTTTGCAAGCGCGTTCGTCCGAAAGCAGGCATGATAGCCGCTTCTGAACGGGACTATATCGAAGATTAACTCTTCGCCGGAAATTATCCGGGATCCAAGACCGCTTCGGTGTGGTGAACCTCGCATAGCTTGGCTTCCACTCTGGGATGACACCTTTAAAGGTTGTTTTAGTAGGTTTGATCCTGGATGGGTCTATGCCCATTTTGCGCATTGTGTCCCGATAAAGCAGGTTCAGTTGCTGCCGCCGCCCATCGTGGACTCTTGTGAGGTGAAATCCATCGACGATTGGGTCTAAGACCAATGCGGCGAATCCGCCATGGCGTATGCTGGTCGGATGGTCTCGCCGATCGAAAGTGATCGGACAGAGGACCATGGATTGAACTTCGAGGCGATCGCTCCATCGCATAGACGTCCGTGGTCGCGCTTCCTCTCCTCTTGGGTATATGGGTCGCGTAAATCATATTCACCGTCCGCACTTGTGGGGGAACCCTTCATCCTCTATTGTTCGGCGGTCGGGTCTCTTCCTCGTCGTCGCTATTTAGCCCCTTGTCATTGTGTTCGCAATTAACTTGCCACCGCTTGAACACCCAACAATCTCTATTGGTGTGATTAGGCGGCTTTTCGGGGTGCCATGTATCCGCATGGCGGTCGAGTATTCGGTCCAGATTGGACGGACCCGGAGTTGCTCTTATGGCTTCTTCCGTTGACCGAGTTTGGAGCCTCGGAATCCGGCATTGACTGACGTATCCTCTTTGTCGTCGCCGTTAATGCGGCGTTTGTTTTTGATTCGACGTGACCTGCCGTTGTTGTCCTTAGTGTCCGGACTGCCAGAATTTTTATGGAGATTGTTGCTGCGGGCTAGCTACTGTCTTCTCCCGCACAAAAGCGGTCATCAACGATGTGAGGGCTGCCATGGATTTCGCTTCTCCGCCCCAGTGCGGGCTAGCCATTCGTCCCGGATGTTATGTTTGAAGGCTGCAAGGGCCTCCGCATCCGGATAGTCGGCGATTTGATTTTTCTTCGTCAAGAACCGTGTCGTAATTGTCCGCCGATTAAATCGGCTGTTGAATAATGTGGCTTAGGTCATCGGTGTCCGGTGGTCGCACATATGTACCTTGGAAGTTATCAAGGAATGCGGCCTCGTGTCTTCCCAACACCCAATTGACTCTGCGGGCAGCTGTTAAGCCAATGCCGAGCTGGTCCTTTAAGCTTGAGTGGGAGATATTTGATGGCGTGGAGATCGTGCCGGGCCATATGGATGTGGAGAAGGTAATCTTGATCCACACCGAGGTCTGTTGTACCATCGTAAGATTCAATATTCTGAGTTTGAACCCTTGAGGATCGATGATCCATTACTTCGTCGATGAAGCATAACGGTGTGTCGGCGCCCTATATTGAGCAATATCGCGACGCAGCTCGAGGGAGCGCTGTCTGCTATGTTCGGCCCGGCCGGCGTTATGTCCGGCGCGATGGTATTCGTCGTGGGTTGTGGGTCGCCCACGTGATCCATAGATGGATCTGGATTGTCTTGCTTTGTCCTCCAATATGTCTTGCAAGTCCGGTGCGTTCCCTTTTGGCTTCGTACTCTTGGATCGATGCCGGGGTACGGTCTTGGCTGGGCGACCACGGGGTGGTCGGTCAGCCATGTCGTGCGATGGTGATGAAGGTATGTATGCTTCCTCCTCTAATCGGGGGAGCAGCTTGCGTCTTGGGTAACTTTTGGAGGGGAGTTCGAGTTTATACTCTTCGGCCGCGAGGACCTCAGTCCATCGATCGGCTAGCAGATCTTGATCAGCTTGGAGCTGTCGCTGCTTTTTCTTTAGGCTCTTTGCCGTGGCTATGAGCCTGCGCTGCCAAGCGCTCTTGTTCGACGGGATCCTCGGGTATGACGAATTCATCATCGTTGAGGCTTGCTTCGTCTTTGGAGGGAGGCATATAGTTATCATCCTCAACCCCTTAAATGCCGCCTGTCGTGAGGGCTTGCTTCTGCGTCCTCCTGCGCTGAGTCTTGCAGGAGGGGATCGTCTTCGGCACTCTCCAGAGTGTTATTGTCTCCCGTGCCGGAATCTCCATTATTGTTGTTGCGGGATTTAGAGCGGCGCCGCTGACGCCGGCGTTTGGGCTGCTTCTTTAGAGAATCTTCCTCTGTTGCTTTTTCACCATCCCCTTCTTTTGGGGTATCCACCATGTAGACGTCGTATGACGAGGTGGCCTTCCAGTGCCCTGTGGGCGCTGGGTCCTGTTCGTCTCCGGCATCGTCGTCCATAGCGTCGATGTCATCGGAGTCGTAGTCTAGCATGTCGGTTAGATCCTCGATAGTGGCTACCAAGTGGGTGGTGGGTGGGCTCTGAATTTCTCCATCGTCCGAACTCCAACCGTCCTGGCCATAGTCCGGCCAGGATTCTCCTGAGAGATGCTTCAGGGAATTCAGGATATCGCCGAAAGGCGAGTGCTGGAAGATGTCCGCGGCGGTGAATTCCATAACCGGCGCCCAATCCGGTTTAATTGGTAGGGGCGCGGGAGGCTCGGAGTCCGGCGAGGAGTCCGGCGCCTCGGGATCACGAGTTTCGCAGGGGACAAGATTGGTATTCGGCTCCATCGCCGTGGATGTTGAAGACCCCAGGGCGGCGTCTATCCACCGGCCCTCGACATGGGCAATCGGCTCCGGGCTAGTGGCCGGAGCGGATCTGAGTGCGGCCACCAAAGCACTGTTCGGCGGCAGAGCTAGATCATGCCCATCGTCACAGTGCGGCGCGCTTGGCTATGGCTCGAGTCCGTCGAAGATCAAGTCTCCATGGTCATCGGCCGTGAAGTTCAAGCTTCCGAATCTGACCTGACAGCCAGGGGCGTAGCTTTCGATCTTCTCCAGATGGCCAAGAGAATTGGCCCGCATGCAAAGCCGCCCGAATCTGAAGATCTGTCCGGGAGAAAAGTCTCACCACGGACAGCGTTGATGGTTGAAGATGCCATCGAGCCTATCGGGGGCGACAGGAGGAACTCTCAATGAAAGCACCAATGTCGGTGTCAAAACCGGCGGATCTTTGGTAGGGGTCCCGACTGTGCGTCTAGGCGGATGGTAACAAGAGACGAGGACACAATGTTTTTACCTGTGTTGGGCCCTCTCGATGGAGGTAAAACCCTACATCCTGCTTGATTAATATTGATGATATGGGTAGTACAAGAGTAGATCTACCACGAGATCAAGGAGGCTAAACCCTAGAAGCTAGCCTATGGTATGATTGTTGAGATGTAATGTTAGTCCCACGGACTAAGGCCCTCCGGTTTATATAGACACCGGAGAGGCTAGGGTTACACAGAGTCGGTTACAATGGTAGGAGATCTACATATCCATATTGCCAAGCTTGCCTTCCACGCCAAGGAAAGTACCTTCCGGACACGAGCCGGAGTCTTCAATCTTCTATCTTCGCAGTATGGGAGTCCGGCGGATATTGATAGTCCGGCTGTCCGGACACCCCTAGTCGGGACTCCTCGTGAGCATTTGGAGAGGAACTCTCGCGGCGCCTGTATGCTTCGCCCATGATGGGAATGGCGGCAGCGCCGCCCTGGCGCCCGTCGGGGCAAGCTGCAACGAGCGATGGAGGCTGGATGGCCACTTCGGTGACGAGTGGAGAATCTTCAACTGGCGGGGAAGGGAGATCCTTCGGCAAGCGCGAGATCCAGAAGGCTGTGTTTGGTGCCTTCGGGAGAGGATGCAAGGCTTCTTCAATTTAGATCGAGGGGATTCTCAATTGAAGGAAGGGAAAGCTACAGTGACGATTGCGGTGGTCGTTGAGGATTTTGATGGTGCCGGATTCTACGCCCGTGGCTGATCTGGTGAGTAATTGGGGAGAGAAGCAGGCAGTTTCTAGTGCGTTCAACTTCCTGGTGAATGGGGAATTTGGTGATAGTTCCATTCTTGTGCGAAATTAAAGCCAGGAGTTATCAGTTTTGATTTTCTGACGAAATTTGAGGAGGGTGGGGCCTATTTCAAGGGTGCAGAGCATGATCTTGGGTCTCAAACTTCAACCACTGCTTCCAGTTGCTCTATTGTTCGTTCTTTTCAGGGAAACATGTCAAGCCAGGACTACCCTGCGGCTCAGGCGAGGATGAATCAAGATGATGAGGCTATTACGTCCGAGGGTAGCAGCGGTCTGGACGGGCTGCGGATGGTGGCGCCTCCCTCGCAGGGTGTGGTGAGCAACGAGCCGATGGCTTCCACTGACTCGTCTCTGTTGACAAAAGGGAAGGGCGCCATGGGGGGCAAGGGGCTGATGCTGGCTTCGCCGAAGGCTTCCATTGGATTTGCTGCCATGACTACATCGCCCCCTACCCTTAGTAGGAACAGCAAGACCAAGCTGCACTCTCAGAGAATGTTCAATGACAAGCTAATCGTCATCGACATGGACGTGGCTTTGCAGGCGGTGGCGGACAAGCTGGTGGTGGGTCGGGTACTCTCATAATACCCGGCAGACCCTCAGGCCGTCGTCAACGAGCTGAAAGGGCCATGGATGATCCGCGGCAAGGCGGTGGCCCGGCGAGTCAAAAGTGAAGATGGGCGTTTCATCATCACCTTTTCAGATGAGGGTAACTGGCATCATGTCCTGCAAGCTAGACCGTGGCACTACAGGAATGATGTCGTCCTGCTCGAGGCGTTTGATGGAAGCGGTGATGATAATCCACAAGTGAAAGGAATCATCGTAGCAATTTCCAAAGGTGGAAGTATAAGTATGGAGTGTCGAACCCACAAGGAGCTAAAGGTAAGATCAATATTCTCTCAAGTCATATCTGCCACGGATACGACTCTACGTACACCGAACGTTTGCTTCCATCTAGAAGCAAGAAATAAAACTACGATGTGGGTATGAAGAGGATAACTTTGCATGATATTGGAGAACTAAAATATAATAGGTGTTGTTATCATAAAGTTAGAATATATTACTATATATTATAGATAGCAAGTGTGGAATAATGATGGGTCGGTGTGCGGAATTATCCTAGTAATTGTTAACAAGATCGGTAGTCGTCATTGCCATTTCATATGAGGGAGAGGCATAAGCTAACATACTTCCTCTTCTTGGATCATATGCACTTATGATTGGAACTCTAGCAAGCATTCACAACTACTAAAGATCATTAAGGTAAAACCCAACCATAGCATTAAAGTATCAAGTCCCCTTTATCCCATACGCAACAATCCCCTTACTCGGGTTTATGCTTCTGTCACTCAAGCAACCCACTATAAGTGAATCATGAACGTATTGCAACACCCTACAGCGGGAATCCTTCACATGTGCGTGGCACGGAAGGCACCATAGGACAGTACCAAAATAAAACATACAACTCAAACCAATCTAGATCATCAATCAACCCAAAAGACAAAGGAAATCTACTCGAAACATCATAGGATGGCAACACATCATTGGATCATAATATGTGGCATAAAGCACCATTTCAAGTAGGGGATTACAGTGGGGTGCGGGAGAGTGGTCCGCTGAAAATAGATGAGGAAGCTGATGAATATGGTGATGTTGATGAAGACGATCACCGCAGCGATGGATCCCCTGATGGCACTCCGGTGCCACCGAGAGAGAGGGGGAGAGAGTCTCCCCCTTGCGCTTCATCCTCCATGGATTCCCCCCTAGATGGGGAGAGGTTCTCCCTCTAGTCCTTGGGCTCCTTGGTGATGATGGCCCCCTCCGAGATCCCACCCCATGGCCTCTGGTGATGATGGCCCCCTCCAGAAGGGTGCATGAGAGGGCCTAGAATGATTTTTCATGGCTACAGAGGCTTGCGGCGGTAGAACTCCCGGTCTAGGTTTTTTTCTGGGGTTTTGGTATTTATAGGATTTTTTGGCGTCGGTCTCACGTCAAGGGGGTCCATGAGGCAGCGACAAGGTAGGAGCACCCTCTCAGGGGCTAGGGTGCACCTCCCTACCTTTTCGTCGCCTCGGGACTCTTCTGGTCCAAATCTTGTGCTTCGGGGTTCTCTTTTGGTCCATAAAAAATCACCATAAATTTTCAGCCCATTCCGAGAACTTTTATTTCTGCACAAAAAATGACACCACGGTAGTTCTGCTGAAAACAGCGTTAGTCTGGGTTAGTTCTAATCAAATCATAACAAAACCATATAAAATTGTTGTAAACATGGCATTAATACTTCATAAATTATACGTACATAGGAGACGTATCAGGTGAACCTGTGGATGTTCCCCTCTATTCTTTTAGAATTTGGGTGCGAATCCATGGGTTGCCAGTTCCGATCAAGACCATGGAAATGGGATGGACCCTTGGCAAGTAGCTTGGCACCGTCATTACGGTGTCACACAAGAACAATAAGATCATCGATGAGTACATTCGCATCCGCGTTGAGTGAGGGAGTCCTGGATTAGGGGGTATCCGGACAGTCGGACTATATACTTCGTCCGGACTGTTGGAGCGTGAAGACATAAGACTCAAGACTCCGTCCCATATCCGGATGGGACTCTCCTTCGCGTGGAAGACAAGCTTGGCGATCCGGATATTATATTCCTTCCATGTAACCGACTCCATGTAAACCCTAGCCCTCTTCGGTATCTATATAAACCGGAGAGGTTGGTCCTTAGAAGGCCGATCACAATTACAATCACAATCATCATAGGCTAGCTTCTAGTGTTTAGCCTCTACGATCTCATGGTAGATCTACTCTTGTACTACTCATATCATCAATATCAATCAAGCAGGAAGTAGGGTTTTACCTCCATCGAGAGGGCCCGAACCTGGGTAAACATTGTGTCCCTCGCTTCCTGTTACCATTAGCCTAAGACGCACAGATCGGGACCCCCTACCCGAGATCCGCCGGTTTTGACACCGACATTGGTGCTTTCATTGAGAGTTCCTCTGCGTCATCACTGCCAGGCCTGATGGCCCCTTCAATCGTCAACAACGCGGTCCAGGGTGAGACTTTTCTCCCGGATAGATCTTCGTGTTGGCGGCCGCCCTTCAGGGCCAATTAAACAGCGGTGGAGCAGATTGACAGCTATGCCCCTAGCCACCAGGTCAGGTTCGGAAACCTGAACTACACTGCTGATATCCGCGGAGACTTGATCTTCAATGGATTCAGGCCTATGCCAGGAGCGCCGGATGGTCACGATGAGCACGGCTTAGACCTGCTGTCGGACAATGCTCGGGATGTCGTCCCTGCGGTAGACCCGGACCTAAATCCAGAGTAGACCGCGTTGCCTAAGGACGGATGGATGGACTCCGCCCCACAGGCCCGCACACTCATTGGCGGTAGAGCCGAACACAGGCCTCGCCTCTAAGGGAGCTTGTGACTCCGGACCCCCGGACTCGTATCCGGTTGTAGGTTCTAGTCTGTGCGCTCCCGAGCCCGCCGAGCCTGGTTGGGCTCCGGTAATGGAGTTTACCGCTGCGGATATCTTCCAGCACTCGCCCTTTGGCGACATGCTGAACTCGTTAAAGTCTCTGTCTTTGTCAGGAGGCTCTTGGCCGAACCATGTCCGGCTCGAGTGGGAAGCAGGCGACGAAGGAATTCGTTGCCCACCCACCACCCACTTCATTGCCATGGTCGATGATCTAACCGACGTGCTTGACTTCGACTCTGAATACATCGACAATATGGACGATGATGCAGGAGAAGTACAGGAACCACCACTCACAGGGCGGTGGACAACCACCTCCTCATACGATATATATATATATGGTGGACACTCCGAAGGAAACCAATGGCGATGAGGCAACGGAGGATAACCCCTCAGGGAGAAAAGCAAAGCATGGGCATCGTCGACGCCGCTCCAAGCCCCGCCACAGCAATACCGGCCCAGGAGACGAAAACAATCTGGATGGTGCCGAAGAGGAATACAACCCTGATCATCCTGCCTTCGAGCAGGCCGAGCAGGAAGACGGGCAGGTCAGCCCAGACGAACAGGCGATGGACGGATATCCGGAGGAGGATAACTACATGCCCTCCTCCGAAGATGAGATTAGCCTCGGCGACGATGAGTTCGGCGTGCTTGAGGATCCCGTGGAGCAGGAGCACTTCAAGCATCGGCTTATGGCCACTACGAGGAGCCAGAAAAAGAAGCAGCAGCAACTCCAAGCTGATCAAGACCTGCTCACAGATAGATGGACTGAAGTCCTGGCAGCCGAGGAATATGGACTCGAGCGCCACACGGCTGACCGGCCACCTCGTGGCCAGGATAAAATGGCATATCAGCCCGAATACCAGCCCGCACCCCCACGCCAATACACTACGGCTCGGGGCAATAGGCAAGACCTGCAAGATATACTGGAAAACAAAGCAGGACAGCCAAGATCGATCTACGGATCGCGGGGGCGCGCCCCAACACACAACGATGACCATCACGCCGGATACACTATCAACAAGTCCGGCCGGGCCGAACATAGCCACCCAGACCAATTCGAACTGCGTAGCCACATAGCCAGGCACAGAGGCGCCGCACACCCCCTCTACTTCACTGACGAAGTGATGGATCATGAATTCCCAGAAGGGTTCAAACCCGTAAACATCGAATCATACGATGGCACAACAGACCCTGCAGTATGGATTGAATATTTCCTTCTCCATATTCACATGGCCCGCGGAGATGATCTACACGCCATCAAATATCTTCCCCTTAAGCTCAAAGGACCCGCCCGGCACTAGCTAAACAGCCTGCCCGCAAATTCCATTGGCAGTTGGGAAAACCTGGAAGACGCGTTCCTCGACAACTTCCTCGGCACTTATGTGCGACCACCAGACACCGATGACTTGAGCCACATTACCCAACAGCCCGGAGAGTCAGCCCGGAAATTCTGGACTCAGTTCCTAACTAAAAAGAACCAAATAGTCGACTGCCCAGATGCCGAAGCCCTGGCGGCCTTTAAGCATAATATCTGCGACGAGTGGCTCACGCGACAACTCGGCCGGGAGAAACCCAAGTCCATGGCAGCTCTCACAACACTAATGACCCGCTTTTGCGTGGGTGAGGATAGCTGGTTGGCTCGCAGCAGCACTACTCCACATTCTGGCACTTCAGACGTCCGTGACAATAACTGCAAGCCACGGCGCAACAGACATAAGC
Organism: Aegilops speltoides; assembly: GCA_021437245.1. Classification (NCBI taxonomy): domain Eukaryota; kingdom Viridiplantae; phylum Streptophyta; class Magnoliopsida; order Poales; family Poaceae; genus Aegilops; species Aegilops speltoides. Next base: position 348,362,930 of record CM038145.1, on the reverse strand, counting down.
GACAGAACAACGGCAACAACACCGAAGACACCGCAGTCAACGTGGGATTCAGCGGATCCAAATCCGGTCAGCGAAAGAAGCCGTTCAAAAGAAACAATCAGGGACCATATAGTCTGGACCACATACTGGAACACTCGTGCCAAATTCATGGCACCCCAGACAAACCAGCAAACCACACCAATAGAGACTGCTGGGTGTTCAAACAGGCTGGTAAAATAAACACCAAAAACAAGGACAAGGGGCTGCACAGTGACGATGACGAGGAGCCCCGGCGTCCGAACACGAGGGGACAGAAGAAATTTCCTCCCCAGGTGAAAACGGTCAACATGATCTATGCCACCCACATTCCCAAGCGGGAACGGAAGCGTGCACTACGGGACGTCTATGCGATGGAGCCAGTCGCCCCCAAATTCAACCCATGGTCAGCTTGTCCGATCACCTTTGATCGTAGGGATCACCCTACCAGCATCCATCATGGCGGCTCAGCCGCATTGGTCCTAGACCCAATCATCGCAGGATTCCACCTCACGTGAGTCCTTATGGATGGCGGCAGCATCCTAAACCTGCTTTATCAGGACACAGTGCGAAAAATGGGCATCGACCCTTCAAGGATCAAGCCCACCAAAACCACCTTTAAAGGTGTAATTCCTGGAGTAGAGGCCCGTTGTACGGGCTCTATAACACTGGAAGTGGTCTTCGGATCTCCGGATAACTTCCGAAGCGAAGAGTTAATCTTCGATATCGTCCCTTTCCGTAGTGGTTACCACGCACTGCTCGGACGAACCGCATTCGCTAGGTTCAATGCGGTACCACACTATGCATACCTCAATCTCAAGATGCCAGGACCGCGCGGGGTCATAACAGTCAACGGAAACATGGACCGCTCTCTCCATACAGAAGAGCATACTGCAGCCCTCACGGCGGAAGTACAATGCAGCCTCCTCCGACAAACCACCAATCCGGCGACGGCAACCTCGAGCACCGTCAAGCGAGTCCAGAGCACCCCGCAACAGGATCACCAGGCACGCCAAAAGCGCGACTAGCAGTCTGGCCTCCGCTCAAGCCCCATCAAAGCAGCATTCATGCCATGCGTACACAATTACGCACTCAAAATACCATGGGCATAGGCGAAGGCGCAGCAGCGACTCAGTCAACAGTGCGGTATAACCGTAACATACCTTTATAACCCTCCCTTTTTTACCTTTCAGGACACTGCTTTAGGGCAACCTCTTCAGAAGAGCCGGATTGTCGGACTATCACAGGAGAGAAAACCAAGGAGGCAACAGGCTTTGCGCACAAAAGGAAATACCTAGGTGGAATCTGTTCACGATCGTTATACCTATTTTATATACCTACATGCATCCTATCCTTGGATAGGACATGTTAAATAGTCCTATTTACTTCTGCTTAAACGCAACCATTGTAAACATACGCTTAAACATATTATTCATCAATGGGAGATAATATATAGCGTCAGCTTATTATTCCTATCTGCGCACTTTTCGTGCAAAGGTTTATTTAATATTGCATCTGTACACCTTGGTACGATTAGTTTGCCAGGGGCTTCATATGGCGCCTCATAATATGGCAAAACAAGTCCGAACACTTTCAACAGTCCGGCACCCCGAACTTATAGCACTATATGCATCAGCTCTGAATTATGTCTTGGGTCAATAGTTGGGTTTGCCCGGCTCCCTTGTTTTGGTACCTTACGTTCCGTTATATCGGCTAAGGTAGCGTAGGGAGAACTACTGCGATTGTGTCCCGGTTCTTCCGGACGAGCACCTCAGTAGAGAAAGCCAAAAACTGATCGGCATGATGCGGCGAGAGCTGGTCGCTGTCGAGAGGTCTTAAAATCCTTAAAGATTTTTCCACTTTAGGCAAGGAATCAGCTTCGTCTGATTTAGGCGTATATAGCGCCCCAATTCGGCCTTCCGAATTCTAGGGGATTCGCCGAAATTTAAAATTGTAGACTTATATGGCTAAGTGAAAGTTATAAAGCTGCATAGTCCGATTGCCTTATTCGCTGTGCCGGATACCTCCTTAAGGGACCAAAAATTTGGATAAAGAGTATCCGGGTTTTTCCAGGAACACCCCGGTACTAGTTACGTAAAGCGAAGCCGACGGTAGCCTACTTTCAGAATTTTATAAACAGCCGCACAGAAGGTAATATTTTAAATCAAACAGCGCTACATAGCGCAAGTAACTTTGTCTTTATATTACAACAACGATAGAGGTACATTTACTGAAGGATTGTGTCCTTGGTACATTCATCGGCCACGAGACGAGCGCCCTTCATAACGTCGTCATTATACTTCTCGGGATAGCGATGCGCCTTGCCCTCCGGCGGCCCGTCCTTCACCAACTTCTCCCCATCCAGCTTGCCCCAATGCACCTTCGAGCGGGCAAAGGCCCGGCGGGCACCCTCAATGCAAACGGATCGCTTGATAACTTCAAGTCGCGGACAGGCATTCACCATCCGCTTGATCAGGCCGAAGTAGCTAGTGGGCAAGGGCTCGCCAGGCCACATCCGGACTATGAAATCTTTCATAGCCACTTCGGCCGCCCTGTGGAGCTCGACCAACTGCTTCAGTTGGTCACTCAGAGGCATTGGGTGTTCAGCCCCAGCATGGGACCAGAACAGCTTTTCTGTTGAGCTCCCCTCCTTGGCATGGTAGAACTCCGCGGCATCTGATACGCTGTGTGGCAGATCTGCGAATGCCCCTGGAGAGCTCCGAATTCGGGTAAGTAAAAGAAACGCCTCCTCCCCATGTTTGCTTTGCATAAAGAATGTATTACCCGCCGCTATCTTCTTGGCCGCCTGGATTTCCTACTGTGCCTTGTCGGCTTCGGCCTTGGCGTCTTTCACACTCGCAAGGGCCTTCGCAAGCTCAGTCTCTTTCATCTCAAGGTCACGCTCCAAGGACTCGAACTTTTTCCGAGATCCTGGAGCTCTTGCTATACCTCGCCCACTCTAGCATCTTGCTTCTCGCGCTCTTTGCGCTCCAGAGCCGCCTTGTCCTCGGCCTCGGACAGCGCTTTCTTCAGATACGCCACTTCGGTGGTGGCTCCTGTTACAAAGTCACGATGCTTTGTCGTTAGAATAACCAATTTCGCCTATTCTTCATCATATGAGAGCGGGGAATTACTCACCTTTGTTCTCTTCGAGCTGCCTCTTCGTGAGGTCGAGCTCCCCCTGCGCCTGCTCCAGGTCCCGTTTTAGTCCGGCGACCTCGGCAGTGCGGACAGCAGCGGCAAGCAGCACAACCTGCTTATTCACATGCACACTTTGTTGACACCAGATTTTGGCACAGTCAAGAACTTAATTAATATGTCCTCAAATGAAGAAGTGATCTACATAAAAAAGTTCCGGTTGTCGATATAAACATCTTTGAAGTTTGGGTCATCGCTATCCGATCTCATCTCGAAGGCCGAAGTTGTGTTTGAAATACTGAGATTTTGTATTCAAAACACTATTCGGCTCATTACGCCCTCAAGACAGCCTCGTATGAAAAAATGATCTACACGGATGTTCTTCGTCTCGTCGAAACGATCAATTTCGTTATAAAAATCGTTCAAATCCGAGTTCGTATGCAAAAGTTAGAGCCATCGGAATGTAGCCCTGCCAGGAGGCGAAGTGTGGCGCGCCCCACCAGACGCCATGTCTGATGGGTAGCGCGAGGGACGGATGTTTTGCGTCACAGTCCATTTTGCGCGAGCTATTTGACCCTCAAGATGACCTCTGATAAAAAATCATTCAACATGAAAGTTTTTCGTCTCGTCGAAACGGTCAAGATTGCTGTTGGACTCGTTTCCATCCGAGGTCGTTTACTGCCTCAAACATGACCCGCAAGGTGCAGCCAGGTTGTAAACCGAACCGTTTTGGAAAGTTCGGGTAAAACCAGTCCGAATTTGAATAGGGTTTTGGACGTGAATTGATGCAATTTTATTGTAAGGAAAGCCTAGATGAATCCTTTTCTTGTACGGGAAGTCCAGCCGCCTCTTATATATGTTGGGGGTGACGGCCGATTGAACAACACACAATCGATCAATCAATCTACCACTTTTTATCTTTTATCTTTTCTCCTTAACCCTAGTTCTTCTTCTTCCTCGTTCTTCGTTCGCTCTTCTTCATTGCAGGCGGCGAACCTCGAGGCCCTAGGGGCGATCAGTCGACCTAGGGCAGCCCATAGCCGCTTCTTGGCCAGACGGGTCCCTCCCGGCGTGTGGGGTTTCTCGTCCCAAAAGCGCCGGCTTCTTGTCTTGCGTGTCCGCTTGGAAGTCGGCCTCCAGCGGTGTGAGTTCGGAGCATCTCCTCGGTGCCGCGGGTACACATCGACGTGTTAGTGTGGCGCTCAGCGTCGACACACTTTTTGCGACCCATTTGGGAATCAAGATCAATCCTTATCATCCACCATGTCCGATCTTCCCAAGCCATACGAGGTAGACGCCGATAACATCATTAAGCCCGCCTTGATGAGATATCGGCCAATCATCGCCAAGTCTATGAGGAGTACAAGAAGGCGCGAGGAGAAGGACTTGCAGGAGTTCCTTGCAAAGTTCAAGAAGGATCGCCAAGGCAACATCACTCCGATTGAAGAAATCAAGTTCCCTCCTCTTCAAGCCGAGCGGGTTAAACCCTCTGTAAATCTTGCCTTTTCTCCCGAAAGGTGGGCTGATATTGAAAGTCGTATTGCTGATGGTAACAATCTAGTCTATCAAACTTTCATAGAAAATACTAATGCTCAGAAGAATACATCTCAATCGTCTAGTGGTAATGATGGTGTAGCTGCTAGTGTGCGAAACCCTAATCTGGCTTTACCTATTGCATCGGCGCCTCCCGTGCCGATGGCTTATTATCCTACCCAAACAAATCAGATTGTGACTGCACCCATCAACCCTATTATAAGCATGCCAGGTTCGGTGGCAACACCGAACCCTACCTACAGCTACAACCGCTCGACCACTAGTAAATTATGGGTCGACATACATGCCACAATTCCTACCTACAGCTAGTAACCCTACTCCTCCTATGCCACTGCCACAAGCTTCATCGTCCATGATGGATGATGGTCTAGCTAATTTTAGAGAGGAGATGGCTAAGATGCTTCGAGAGAATTTTGGAGTTGAGTTACCTCGAAATCGGATTTACCAAAAGCCGTACCCCGAGTACTTTGATGCCATCCAGTGCCCTCCAGGATATAAAATTCCAGATTTTGTTAAATTTAATGGAGAAGGCACAAAAACCACATGGGAGCATGTTAGTCAATATTTAGCACAATTGGGTGAGGTAGGCTCATTAAATGAATTGAAAGTGCGTTTATTTCCTTTATCATTAACTGGTACCGCATTTTCATGGTTTTCTTCTTTACCACATGGTTCCATTCGGGTTTGGTCGCAGCTAGAGCAGAAGTTTCATGATCACTTTTATAGCGGCGACAACGAACTCAAGTTGTCACATCTAACATCGGTTAAACAGAAGCATGATGAATCGGTCTCCGATTACGTCAAGAGATTCAGAGAAACAAAAAACCGGTGTTTTAGTTTGGTGATAACCGAGAGAGACTTAGCAGACCTAGTGCTGAATGGTTTGAGGACTCCCATTAGAGAAAAGCTAGAAGGGTATGAGTTCTTAAATATCAACCAAGTCTTACAAAGGGCTTTGGCTCAGGAAAGCCAAAGCAAAGACCTCAGAGAAGTGCATAGATACAAAACCGATCATCCAAAGATGAATATGGTGGAATATGATAGTGATCACTCGGACGATGAGGGTGATGTTTTTGCTACTGAATTTGTTTGGCCGTCTAAGGCCAAACCCTTTACTTGCAATGATCTGAAACCGATTCATAAGAATCGTGATGAAGAGATGAAGTTTACTTTTAACATTGCTAAGTGTGATAGAATATTTGATGCTTTGCTGCAGGCTAAGATTATTAGAATATCTCATACTTTACCACCGTTTGAAGAGCTGAAACAGCGCGCTTATTGCAAGTATCATAATTCTTTTCTCATGCTACTAATGATTGCAATGTTTTTCGACGGCAGATACAATCGGCCATTAATGACGGACGATTGAACTTTTACGAGATGCAAGTTGATAAACAGCCCTTTCCAATGAATACCATGGAGTTGGAGGAAGAAACTACTCATTCGGCCGGAGGTTGCGAATCTGCTAATAAAGCTAATGTCATTGTTGGTGAGCCCAGAAAGACAAGGAGGCGACAAGGTCTTGGGGAGACAGGTTGTGCTTGACAAGCAACCCGGTGGCAAGGAGATAATCAAAATCACCATCAAGAATCCTACACTCGGGGGGCAACCACAAGTGCAAGAGAACACTCATGTCAAATTTGTTAAGCCCAAGAGTCCAGAGGTTGGCAAGTGGAAGACGAATGAAGCTAAAGTGCAGCGCAAGAGAATCAAGCCAACTTTTGATATGTTGTTGTCCAAGTATGCCAATCAAGCGGCCGGTTCTAGCTCTAACCGGTCATCAAATTTGAAGCGCTCGAGATCACCTCCGAGGGAAGAATCTCATCATCACGCAAGGCCATATGGGTCATGGGCACCATGACCATGGATGGTGCCGCCCCCCTATGCGCCATACTACATGGGAGGCTTCAATGGGGGATGGGGGCAGCCCCCAATGGCCCCTTATGCTTTTCATCCGGGTTGGGCAGAACCAAGGAGGCCCGTTCATGAGAGACTTTCTTATCCCACACGAGGCCGTTTGAACAATGGTGTCAATCGGCCAATGCAAGATAATCAAAAAAGGGTCAACCGGCAAGTGTGGCGTGCCAAATCACCAAGTGCTGAAATTTTAGAGCCTAGCAAGCAAAAGGAGAAGAATGCTAGTGGTGAAACTATTATGATAGGCACTAAAGGATTAATAATCAAAGAGCCGATTATTGTTGATAATCCAGCTGATTCTAATAAAGATGTGGCTGCGGTCCAGCAAGGCCCCATGGCTAATGATCAGGAAGCTAGCATAAGCAAGGCCAAGTCGAGGGATCCAAAATATACTCAGCCTAAGTGGTGTCCTTTCGGTTTGACCAAGGCGCAAAAAAGGAGATTGCAGCGCATGAGGAGTCATGAGAAGGAGGAACAAGAAGCAGAAAAGCTAAGGGATAAATTATTCAATGAAAGCCGTCCCATGGTACCCCCAAAACAAGTGTGGAGGCCAAAGCAAAAGGAAAACATTGCAGCTTCTGCATTGATCATAGCAACACCTACACCACCAACGGAGGACGATGTGGCTACTATTACATCGTCCACTTTGCCTACTACTTCCTCTTCCCTTGAAGATATTTCGGAGTCAGTGGACATGCTTGCGGAAGGAGATGAAATGCTTGATTATGAGTCTACACCAGTTCATGAAGGTATGGATATTAATATGGTGTATTACTTACCCGCTGAATTTTGTGCTATAGATGAAGAAGGGGGAGTAGCTCAGCTAGATTTTGGTCCTAAAAATGCTATATTCGAGAAGCCAAAAGAACCGGTGACGCACTTGAAGCCATTGTTCCTTAAAGGTCATAATAATGGATCACCGGTTGCTAGAATGCTTGTCGATGGTGGTGCTGTGGTGAATCTTATGCCATATTTGGTCTTCAAAAAATTGGGGCTGCATGATGAAGAGTTAATAAAGACCAACATGGTGCTTAATGGATTTGAAGGCAAAGCAAAAACTGAAGCCAAAGGTGTGATGTATGTGGAGCTTACGGTGGGAAGCAAAACTTTGGCTGCCGCATTCTTTATCGCCGAGGTGCAAGGTAACTACAATGTGATATTAGGCCGCGATTGGGTTCATGCGAACCAATGCGTGCCATCTACTATGCACCAGTTTTTGATTCAATGGGTTGATGATGAAGTAGAAGTCATTCATGCGGATAATTCGGCTTGTGTTGCTTTGGCCGATGCATCGGTGGATTGGCAACATCCCAATGCTACTTGCTTGACGGGGCGTGATTTATCAGAATATGATTTTCTTAGCGCCACAAAAAGTGGTTTCGTTCCCGTTTCTTTAAAGCCGGTTGGCAATAATCGGCTCCAAGGTATGATGTATTTAAATGGATCCTAACTCAGAGTGGTTACAAAAGCGTCTTGTAGAATATCGGTCCAATGAGAATGATATGTATGAGTCCATAGAGGAGTTAGATGACATGGATAAGTTAGGACAAGGTTTTACATCGGCCGATCCATTAGAAGAGATAGATATAGGAGATGGTTCAATTCCTAGGCCGACATTTGTAAACGAAAATTTAAGAGCCGGTCATAAGGCTAAGTTGATCGAGCTATTGAAAGAATATGTTTGTTGCTTTGCATGGGAATATCATGAGATGTCGGGTTTAAGCCGAGAGCTAGTGGAGCATCGGTTACCTATAAAGGCCGGTTTTAGACCATACAAGCAATCGGCCAGAAAGTTTAATCGAAAAACATATGACCGGATCAAGGAAGAGATCGGTCGTTTTCTTAAAGCTAATTTTATTAGACCTTGCAGGTATGCCGAGTGGATTTCTAACATTGTACCAGTAGAGAAGAAAGGCTCTGGCAAGTTGAGGGTGTGCATTGATTTCAGAGATTTGAATAGAGCTACACCTAAAGATGAGTATCCCATGCCAATAGCCGATATGCTTATAAATGATGCTTCTGGACATAAGGTCATTAGCTTTCTTGATGGTAATGCGGGGTATAACCAGATTTTTATGGCCAAAGAGGACATGTCCAAAACAGCTTTTCGATGTCCCGGTTTTCTTGGTTTATTTGAGTGGACAGTGATGACCTTTGGATTAAAAAATGTCGGTGCCACGTATCAAAGGGCTATGAATTTAATTTTTCATGATTTACTTGGTGTTATACTTGAGGTTTATATTGATGATATTGTTGTCAAATCGGATGCTTTTGAATCTCACTTAGCCGATTTGCGTTTGGCTTTTGAAAGAATGAAGAAATATGGGCTAAAAATGAATCCTTTGAAGTGTGCCTTTGGTGTATCATTGGGAAGTTTCGGTTTCATTATTCATGAAGATGGCGTGAAATTGATCCCAAAAGATAGAAGCTATCTGAAAGTAGAGGCTCCAACATGCAAGAGAGATATGCAAAAATTCCTTGGCAAGGTCAATTATTTGAGGAGGTTCATAGCCAATCTATCAGGGAAGGTTGATGCATTTACTCCTATCCTTCGGTTAAAGAATGATGTTGATTTTACTTGGGGGGCAAAACAGCAAGAGGCATTTGATATGATTAAGAAATATTTGTGCACTCCTCCGGTTATGAAAGCGCCCAGGCACAGGGAGCCATTTAGACTTTACATTGCAGCGGAGGAAGGTGTTATTGGTGTTGTTTTGACTCAAGAGACCGAAGGAAAGGAGCATGCTATTACTTATTTGAGCCGACGGTTATTGGACGCCGAGACAAGGTATACATTTATTGAGAAACTATGCTTATGCTTATATTATGCTTGCACAAAATTGAGACATTATCTAGTGCCTAGTACTTGCATTATAGCTTGTCAAACTGATGTCATCAAATACATGTTGCATTGGCCAATTCTTAGTGGTAGAATTGGCAAGTGGGCTTATGCTTTAATTGAATATGATTTGGCTTATGAATCTCTGAAATCCATGAAAGGCCAAATTGTTGCTAATGTTATTGTTGAGCATCAGATTGATGACAAGCATGATATTGATATAAACCTTGTCTCATTAGTACCATGGAGATTATATTTTGATGGTTCAGTGTGTAGCAATGGCCAAGGTGTTGGTATTGTTTATATATCTCCTCATGGTGCTGTTTTTGAAGCCTCATGCCGCTTAGAATACTTTTGCACAAATAATCAAGCGAATATGAAGCATTGTTATTCGCTTAGAGATGTTGCTTGCCATAGGTGCTACACATATTGAGGCTTTTGGTGATTCGTTATTATTAGTGCAACAAATATCCAAAGTCTTTCAATGTTTTGACGAATCACTTAATGTTTATCTTGATAAATGTCTAGATATAATTTCAGATTTGGATTATTTTAGCATTGCTCATATATCTAGACATGACAATTAGAGAGCAAATGAGTTGGCACAACAAGCATCCGCTATCATGTTGATCGTGGCATGTTTCATATTTCTCAAAGGCCGATGTCTAGTCTTGCTAACGTGGGGAGGCGAACCGAGCCCACCGTTTGACCACTAATGAAAAATTTAATGCAGGAGAAAGTCAAGACCGGAGGAAACCCATTATTGATTATTTGTGTGATCCTAGTAAAAGGGTGGACAGGACTGTTCGGCGATGGCTTTCAAATACACAATGAGAGATGATGGTCTCTATCGTCGAACGGTTGATGATGTTCTTTTAAAGTGCTTGGGCGAGGACCAAGCGAGAGTTGCTATGGGAGAGGTCCATGAAGGTATTTGTGGCACTCATCGACCGGCTCCCAAGATGAAATGGCTATTCTGACGTCTTGGGTTTTATTGGCGGACGATGGTTAATGATTGCTTCGGTATTATAAAGGGTGTGAAGCTTGTCAAAAGTTTGGTGATATTCAGTTGGCTCCGCTGCTATGTTACATCCTATTATCAAGCCGTGGCCTTTTAGAGGTTGGGGATTAGACTTTATTGGAGAGATTCATCCTTCTTCTTCAAAGGGCATCGGTTCGTGTTGGTGGCGGTGATTATTTCACTAAATGGTCTCAAGCAATACCACTCAAAAATATGACGATACAGAGGTAATTCAATTCATAATCGAGCATATTATTCATAGATTCGCATTCCTCAAACATTAACTACGGACCAAGGTTCATCCTTTATGTCACATCAAGTCGAGAAATTTGCTGAATCATATAAGATAAAGTTGCTCAATTCCTCTCCATATTATGCCCAAGCCAATGGACAAGCTGAGTCTAGTAATAAAATATTAATCAAGCTCATCAAGAAGAAGATTGAGGATAATCCAAGGAGATGGCATGAGCTATTGTCCAAGCTTTGTGGGCACATAGGATCTCAAGGCATGGTGCTACAAAGGTGACTCCATATGAGCTCGTATATGGTCGAGGCCGTTTACCAAAGTGGAAGTGAATTTGAATGCTTTGAGAATAGCCAAACAAAATGATTTATCGGCGGTGGACTTCTATAACTTGATGATGGACAATATTGATGAAGTCGCCGATAAACGTTTGTCTGCTTTGAATGCCATAGAGAGAGATAAGTTGAGGGTGGTAAGAGCTTACAATAAGAAGGTCAAGTTGAAGAATTTTCAAGTTGGCGATCTTGTGTGGAAGGTGATTCTACCAATTGGTTCAAAAGATAGAAAATTCGGGAAGTGGTCTCCAAGTTGGGAAGGTCCTTTTAAGATTACAAGAGTGGTTCCCGGAAACTCATATTTGGTGGAATCCGTACAAGGCATATTATTACCTCGAGCTCTCAATGGCAAATATTTAAAGAAATATCACCCAAGTATGTGGCAAGAATCCTAGATAGGCAATGGCCGATATATTCACTATCGTCCTAAGAAAGACATGGCTGATAAATAACTATCGCCCTTAGCATAAACATGGCCAATATATAATTATCGCCCTAAGAAACTGTAAATGGCCGATGGAGTGTTGACATCGTCCTGAGAATAAACATGGTACAAGTTATTTTTCGGCACGCTAGCTTTGCCGAAAAACAGGGGGGCATGTGTTGACACCAGATTTTGGCACAGTCAAGAACTTAATTAATATGTCCTCAAATGAAGAAGTGATCTACATAAAAAGTTCCGTGTTGTCGATATAAACATCTTTGAAGTTTGGTTCATCGCCATCCGATCTCATCTCGAAGGCCAAAGTTGTGTTTGAAATACTGAGATTTTGTATTCAAAACACTATTCGGCTCATTACGCCCTCAATACAGCCTCGTATGGAAAAATGATCTACACAGATGTTCTTCGTCTCGTCGAAACGATCGATTTCGATATAAAAATCGTTCAAATCCGAGTTCGTATGCAAAAGTTAGAGTCATTGGAATGTAGCCCTACCAGGAGGCGAAGTGTGGCGCGCCCCACCAGACGCCATGTCTGATGGGTAGCGCGAGGGACGGATGTTTTGCGTCACAGTCCATTTTGCGCGAGTTATTTGACCCTCAAGATGACCTCTGATAAAAAATCGTTCAACATGAAAGTTTTTCGTCTCGTCGAAACGGTCAAGATTGCTTTTGGACTCGTTTCCATCCGAGGTCGTTTACTGACCCGCAAGGTGCAGCCAGGTTGTAAACCGAACCGTTTTGGAAAGTTCGGATAAAACCAGTCCGAATTTGACTAGGGTTTTGGACGTGAATTGATGCAATTTTATTGTAAGGAAAGCCTAGATGAATCCTTTTCTTGTACGGGAAGTCCAGCCGCCTCTTATATATGTTGGGGGTGACGGCCGATTGAACAACACACAATCGATCAATCAATCTACCACTTTTTATCTTTTATCTTTTCTCCTTAACCCTAGTTCTTCTTCTTCCTCGTTCTTCGTTCGTTCTTCTTCATTGCAGGGCGGCGAACCTCGAGGCCCTACAGGCGATCAGGTCGACCTAGGGCAGCCCATAGCCGCCCGCCACCAGACGGGTCCCTCCCGGGCGTGGGGGTTTCGGTCCCAAAAGCGCCCGCTTGCTTGTCTTGCGTGTCGCTACCGAAGTCGGCCTCCAGCGTGTGAGTTGCGGAGCATCTCCCTCGGTGTCGCGGGTACACATCGACGTGTTCGTGTGACGCGCTCCAGCGTCAACACACTTATTATTAGACTCCTGCGGGTTATAATTGACCCTCCGTTTGGCTTTTCCTTCCGAACACCAAACAGAGTATCAGGGGCTACTACCTATCGGGTGGTAATTTCATACATTTTTATTACTTACCTCAAAGCCTATCAGGAGGCTGGTACAAGCTTCGGTTAGTCTGCTCTTGGCGGACAAAACCTTCTGAATCACCGCACTCATAAGAGTACGGTGCTCTTCATCCATGGAAGCGCCACGAAGCGCTTCCAGCAGACAATCCGACGCCTCGGGCGTGACGGAAGTCCTCGGCACAGACGGCTCGCCCTCCTTAACAAGGGGTTGCCCGCCTTAATCCAGAACCATTGGAGGTTTTGGAACAGTATTCGGCTGAGAGCCCGGCTTACTGCGGCTCTCATCAACACGATCCGCGGGGATCTTGAACCCCGCGTGTCCGACGTCTGGAACTCCGTCTTGGGGCGCCTCCAGAGTCACCTCCCCCCGCTTTGGGAGCCTTTGGGACAACACCTCCGTGTCATCCGCAGGCTGAGGAGTAGTGGCCGCCGGGAGGGAGTTCATCGCTGAATCACTCAAGGACCCATCCGAAGACGATACCTCGGGGTGGACCCTAGCCGGACTGTATACATGTTTGGCGTTATAACAAGACTATGAAGCAAAACCACAAGGGAGTGCGAATACTTACGATCGCGCTAGGGGCTTCCCCCTGGGCAGCCACCCCTCCTTGCTATCGGCGGCCGTGGTGAAGTAGTCCGGAAGGGATGCCTTTCCCTTCTTGGACGTCCCAGCCTCCCCCTCCGGGGCGGCTTTCCTCTTTTTCTCCCCCCCCCCCAAGTGCGGGGAGGCAGAGTTTCTTCTTGTTTTCCCCCGCCTCCGCGGGAAGAATCTGCCTTGTCGTCATCGGACGGCGAGGGTATGACGGCCTTGCGCCGGGGGCCTTTTCTGGCCCCCTGGTCCGCCTTCTCAGGCCCCCCATCCTCTCCGGATGGGGCGGCCTCTTCTTCTTCTTCCTCCCCCTCGGGGGAGGAGTGTGCCTCGTCGTCTTCGGACGAGGCTTCTGGTACAACTTTACGCCGGAGAGCCTTCCTGGCCCCCGGGGCCTTCTTTTCCGGCGCCTTGTAGGGCGCCGGGACTAGCATCTCCGTCAGGAGAGCGTCGGCTGGGCCTTCTGGCAGCGGAGCCGGACAATCAATCCGCTCCGCTGTCTCCACATAATCCTGATCAAATATGCACAATTACTTAAGACTCCCCCACGAATATATTGGGGAGAACTGAATTCGGTGGTAGTCAGAAAACTCACCGGACGAGGAGGCCGCGCGGCATGAAGTCCATGGTCCTCGGATGTGGGAGGAGGTACTTCGGAGGCCTTGAACAGCCCCTTCCATGCGTCTTTATGTTTCATGCCGTAGAGCCTCCGAAGCGTCTGGTGTTCGGCCGGGACGAACTCCCACAGATTAAATGCCTGCCTTTGGCATGGAAGAATCCGGCGAACGAGCATGACCTGGATCACGTTGACAAGCTTGATGTTCTTGTCCTTCATATTCTTGATGCGGCTTTGGAGTCCGGTCAGCTCTACAGGTTCGCCCCAAGCCAGGCCCTTCCTTTCCCAGGTGGTGAGCCGCATGGGGGTTCCGGGTCGGAATTCGGGGGCCGCCGCCCAGTTGGCACCGCGCGGCTCGGTGATGTAGAACCACCCCGATTGCCACCCTTTCATGGTCTCCGCGAACGAGCCGTCAAGCTAGGTGACGTTAGGCATCTTGCCCACCATGGCCCCTCCGCACTCCGCTTGCTGGCTGCTCACGATCTTCGGCTTCACGCAGAAGATTTGTAGCCACAAGCCAAAGTGAGGCTTGATGCGGAGGAAGGCCTCGCATACAACGATAAACACCGAGATGTTGAGGACGAAGTTTGGGGCTAGATCATGGAAATCTAGCCCGTAGTAGAACATGAGCCTGCGGACGAAGGGATGAAGTGGAAACTCCAGTCCACGGACGAAGTGGACGAGAAACACGACCCTCTCGTGGGGTCCCGGGGTTGGAATGACCTGCCCGTCGTCCGGTAGCCGGTGCGCTATGTCTGCGGCCAAGTATCCGGCCGCCCGAAGATTCACGATGTGCTTCTCCTTCACGATGGAAGCCACCCACTTGCCTCCTGCTCCGGACATGTTTAGCTGTGCGGAGAAGACTTGGACTAGGGCGCTGGAGCTCGAGGAGGCAAGGTTGAGCAAAGGAGGAGGAAGGCGTGGGTGAAAATGGGGAGCCCTTATCCCTTTATAAAGGCGACGAAAGCGGTGCGCCTCCCCGCTTGCCCATTGAGAATCGCTTACTTCCCAAGCGCCACGATTGCTGGCGCGGTGGGATTACCCATACCCGTATTGATGAGAATCCCATGATAAGGGGACACGATCTCTGCTTTGACAAGACGTGTCAAGGAAACCGCCTCGCAATATGTGATGTGGCTGGTTGTGGGAAAACGGTTCGAATAATGACCCAACCGTAATGACATATCACGTCGTCTAAAAAATTGTCAGCTGAAATATCATTCTCTCTACGGTGGTAGGTGAAGACCATTTTGTAGATCCAGACATGGTCTACGTGTTCGATAATTACTTTGGAGTATTCGGAGAAGGAACCCGCCTTGCAATGCCGAAGACAAGACTGCGCGCCGGACTCATCGTCATTGAAGCCTCGTTCAGGGGCTTCTGAGGGAGTCCTGGATTAGGGGGTATTCGGACAGTCGGACTATATACTTCGTTCGGAATGTTGGAGCGTGAAGACACAAGACTCAAGACTCCGTCCCATATCCGGATGGGACTCTCCTTCACATAGAAGACAAGCTTGGCGATCCGGATATTATATTCCTTCCTTGTAACCGACTCCATGTAAACCCTAGCCCTCTCCGGTGTCTATATAAACCGGAGAGGTTGGTCCTTAGAAGGCCGATCACAATTACAATCATAATTAGCATAGGCTAGCTTCTAGGGTTTAGCCTCTACAATCTCGTGGTAGATCTACTCTTGTACTACTCATATCATCAATATCAATCAAGCAGGAAGTAGGGTTTTACCTCCATCAGGAGGGCCCGAACCTGGGTAAACATTGTGTCCCTCGCTTCCTGTTACCATCAGCCTAAGACGCACAGATCGGGACCCCCTACCCGAGATCCGCCGGTTTTGACACCGACATCAAGCATCAGGTGGACGAGCCAGTGAGCAAGTTCATCGATAAAACCGACGTTGGGGGCACTAACAAGATATACTTTCCTGTTAAGTATGAAAAGTTGCCTAATTTTTTTTTATGTTGTGGTGTCATGGGGCACACGACAGCCAAGTTCTGTGGTGTCCCTACTGAGCTTCAAAATAAGAACTTCTCCATCGACCTCAAGGCTTCTGCGCTTTTGAAGAACCTGCACACTTCAAGGGCTTTGATCGGGCGACTCCTCGAGTATGGAGGCCTGTCGGTTGCCGCTGGATATGCAGAGGTGGCGGGCAGGTCCAAGCTGCTGTAGAAGTTCATCAAGGCGGTGACCACGGCTGTCCAGAAGCTCACAGTCGAGGTGGCGCCTTTTTGTCTCATTTCTGCCGGTGCGCAGAATTGTGGGGAGGAGACGATGGGGGCTGAAGGTTCCCAGGATGAGGACCCCTCTCCCAATGATGCTGAGATGGTCATCGCGTCTGGCCGAGCGAACGAGCTGGAACAGGTTGTTGTAGGGGTCAAAGGGGGCGCTCCCTCCATCATCTTGAGTGCTCCTGTGACCCCTGCTGTTGTTGCTGCCGCTTCTAGGGAGCAACCCAAAGGAGCTGTGGATGGTGCCCCCTCAGCCCGCCAGGGTAACATGGTGGACATACAGAGCACTATGGGCCCCATCAACATGTGTGCCCATGCTGAAGGGGAGATTGCTGAGCCAGGCAAGGGAACTGGATCTATTTGAGGTCGATGGAAGAGACTTTGTAGAGATGAGCAGGTAGAGTGGGTTGTTGTCCAAGGCGTGTGCGCCAAGCATGTGAATTTTGGGGTCCCAATGCCCCCAAATAGCGGCAGTGACATGTCTAGCCATAAGGGTGCCTTTGCGGCCATCCTGGAGAGCACGACAGGTAGTAAGAGGTGTCATCCTGATGATCAAAATTTAGTGTTTAGCATGGATAGCACTAGTTCAGAGAGTTTAGAGTATAAAAGTGCTAATGATTTAAGTGTTTCTTGTAATAAGAGTCTGTACTGAGAGGGTTGAGGCTGTAGTAGGGCTAGATGCATCAATTGTTCATGTAACATGGGAGAGAGAGGGGAGAGAGGAGGAGGCTCAGGATAGAAGGATGGGATCAGTGAGAGAGGAGAAAGAGGATGGGGAGGGAAAAAGGAAGCTATCGGCCTTGGTGCTGCCGGTGGCCTGACGAGCGTGGATGACGCCCGACAAGAGCCATGAAAATCTTAAGTTGGAATTGTCGAGGCTTGGGTCAACCTCCTACAGTTCAAGAGTTGGTGTGCCTCTCAAAGACGCACAGACCCAATATTATCTTTTTATCTAAAACAAGAAAGAATAAAGAGTATGTTGAGAGCTTGCGCTATAAGTTGGGTATGAATAATGTTTTTACTGTATCTGGCCATGGTAAAGGTGGAGGACTAGCTGTGTTTTGGGATGAGTCGTACTCGTGTGATGTGAACAAATATGGTGACCATTTTATTGATTTGTACGTCGACAAGGGAGAGGGAACAAAGTGGAGGTGCACCTTCATTTACGGTGAGCCTAAGGCGAGCCAAAGGTATGTTGTGTGGGATCTCTTGAGATGGATTAAACCTCTTGGGTTTGGATCTTGGTTTATGGTGGGGGATTTTAACGAAGCTATGTGGCAAGCTGAGCACTTCTCTCGTCATAAGAGGTCTACTAGACTAATGGCTAATTTTCGTGAAGCTCTGGCTGATTGCAATTTATATGACTTGGGTTACCATGGCGTGCCTTGGACGTATAATAACAAGCAAGATTGGACACGATATGTTAAGGTGCGTCTTGATCGTGTGGTGGCGTGCCCGCTTTGGTCTTCAATGTTCCCTCGATGTAAGGTATCCCATATTATAAGCTCCAGGTCTGATCAATGTCCCATTTTTGTTGAGGTATTGGGTACTCCCTGGGTGGGTAGATTTGTTAATCAGTTGAAATATGAATCTTATTGGGAGAGGGAAGGTGAGGCATTGGATGACCAGATTAGTGCTTGTTGGAATAGAGAGTCTAATATTAATGATCTTGAAGATGTTGCAAATAAGTTAGACAAATTAATGAAATCTCTTCATGGGTGGAGTCGAGTTCATATTGGTTATTTGCCAAAGAAACTGGAGTGGGCTCGTAAAAGACTAAATTTCTTGTTTAGTAGGAATGATCACTCTGTAGTGATGGAAAGGAAGAGAATTCTTGTAGAGATGGATGCACTTTTTATAAAGGAAGAAGCGTTATGGAAGCAAAGATCTCGTTTGTATAAGATAAGAGGAGGAGAATGTAATACTAATTATTTGCAGAGAAAGGCTTCTTGGAAAGCAAAGAAAAATTATATTGTTGCACTAAGGAAGGATGATGGGTGTCTCACGAAAAATCTGAAGGAGATGAAAGGTATCACAAACTCGTTCTTTAAACAACTTTATTCTGGTGATGACTCAGTTGACCCGTCCCATATTATTTTGTTGGTCAAACCCCTTATCTCTGATGATACAAATGATGAGCTATGCAAACCGTTTTTGGAACAAGAGATTTGTGATGCACTTTTTCAAATGGGACTGTTAAAAGCTCTAGAACCGGATGGTTTTCCTGCAAGGTTTTCCCAACGGAATTGGGGTTTGATCAAAGAGAATATTGTTAAGGTTGTCCAACAGTTTTTTATTTCTAGAATTATGCCAGAGGGGATTAATAACACAACTATTATTCTCATCCCAAAAGTTAAGAATCCTCAATCTATTAAAGAATCCAGGTTGATCAGTTTGTGCAATGTTATCTATAAGATTATTTCCAACTGTCTTGTTAACAGACTGCGGCCGCTCCTTGATGGTATGATTTCGCCAACTCAAAGTGCAATTATTCCGGGAAGGTTAATTTCTGACAATGCTCTCTTACTTTTTGAATGTATGCATTCGTTGAGTATGCTGAAAGATTTCATAGGGGAATTTTGTGCATATAAGTTGGACTTGGCGAAAGCCTATGATCGGGTGGACTGGCATTTCTTACAATGTATGATGGGGGCTTTGGGTTTTTCACTGACGTGGATAAATTGGATTATGGCATGTGTTACATCGGTGAAATTTGTGGTGTGCTTTAATGGACAGTTGTTGGGGACGTTTTCACCTACTCGGGGGCTCACGCAGGGAGATCCTTTATCCGCGTATTTGTTACTATTTGTTGTCGAGGCACTTTCCTTATTGCTTAATGATGCTTATGCCAGGGGAGCTCTTCAGGAGTTTCATTTGAATAGACCAGGTATTTCTCACTTGTTGTTTGCGGACGACAGTATGTTATTTTTCAAAGGCTCCATTGATCAAGCAGTTGTCATTGAAAATATTCTGACGAAGTACAAGAAAGGAACTCGGCAGTTATTAAGTCATGATAAGTGTTCCATGATGTTTGGGAAAAAGTGCAGCTTGGAGAATCAAGTGGCTATAATGGTAATCTTAAGAATTACAGTCGATGGGTTCGAAGATAAATATCTTGGACTTCCGGTTCCTGAGGGAAGAATGAAAGCTGGTAAGTTTCAATCTACTAAAGAAAAGGTTTTGAAAAGGCTCTTTGACTAGATAGAGAATTACGCTTCTTGTGGGGTGAAAGAAGACTTAATAAAATCAGTTATTCAGGCTATACCTGTGTATGCTATGGGTATTCTTAAGTTCCCGGCTTCCCTTTGTGAGGAGTTAACCCAGATTATTAGGAATTTTTGGTGGGGATATGAGGAAGATCGAAGAAAAACACATTGGTTAGCATGGGACAAATTAACAAGGACTAAAGGTAAGGGAGGTATGGGATTCCGGGATCTCAGATTATTTACCAAGCCCACTTAGCCAAACAAATGTGGAGGTTATTGGTTTATCCGGATTCATTGTGTGCTAAGCTGATGAAGGCAAAGTATTACCCTCAGGGACATATTCCTGATACAGTGTTTCCTCGGTCTACATCAGTGACTTGGCAAGGTATTATGCATGGTCTGGAATTGCTTAAGAATGATGTCATTTGGCGGGTGGGTCACGGATCTAGCATTAATATTTGGAGGGATAATTGGTTATCTAGGAACATTGGCCTTAAAATTTCAGCTAAAAGGCATAATACTAGATTGAAGTGGGTCTCTGATTTATTCTTGAGCGGGAGAAAGGTATGGGATGAAAATTTGATTAAGTATATTTTCTATCCCCATGATGCAGAGGAGATGAAGGAAATATGCCCTAGAGGCAATAATAAAGTTATTATTTATTTCCTTAATTCATAATAAATGTTTATTATTCATGCTAGAATTGTATTAACCGGAAACTTAGTACATGTGTGAATACATAGACAAAACATATGTATGCCTCTACTTGACTAGCTCGTTTATCAAAGATGGTTATGTTTCCTAACCATAGACATGTGTTGTCATTTGATGAACGGGATCACATCATTAGGAGAATGGTGTGATGGACATGACCCATCCGTTAGCTTAGCATTATGATTGTTTCGGTTTCATTGCTACTGCTCTCTTCATGACTTATACATGTTCCTCAGACTATGAGATTATGCAACTCCCGAATATCGGAGGAACACTTTGTGTGCTACCAAACGTCACAACATAAAAGGGTGATTATAAAGGTGCTCTACAGGTGTCTTCGAAGGTGTTTGTTGGGTTGGCATAGATCAAGATTAGGATTTGTCACTCCGTGTTTCGGAGAGGTATCTCTGGGCCCTCTCGGTAATACTCATCACCATAAGCCTTGCAAGCATTGTGACTAATAAGTTAGTTGTGGGATGAAGTATTACGGAACGAGTAAAGAGACTTGTCGATAACGAGATTGAACTAGGTATGATGATATCGATGATCGAATCTCGGGCAAATAACATACCGATGACAAAGGGAACAACGTATGTTGTTATGCGGTTTGACCGATAAAGATCTTCGAAGAATATGTAGGAACCAATATGAGCATCCAGGTTCTGCTATTGGTTATTAACCGGGGACCTGTCTCGGTCATGTCTACATAGTTCTCGAACCGGGGTCCGCACGCTTAACGTTCGATGACAATTTGTATTATGAGTTATGTGATTTGATGACCAAAGTTTGTTCGGAGTCCCGGATGAGATCACGGACGTGATGAGGAGTTTCGAAATGGTCGAGACGTAAAGATCGATATATTGGAAGGCTATATTCGGACATCGGAAAGGTTCCGAGTGATTCGGGTATTTTTCGGAGTACCGGAGAGTTACGGGAATTCGTATTGGGCCTTAATGGGCCATAAGGGAAAGGAGAGAAAGGCCTCAAGGGTGGCCGCGCCCCTTCCCCATGGACTGGTCCGAATTGTACTAGGGAAAGGGGACGCCCCCTTCCTTCCTTCTCCTTCTCCCTTCCCCTTTTCCTATTCCATGTGGGAGGTGGAATCCTACTAGGACTCACACTTTGGGCGCGCCCTATGAGGGCCGGCCTCCTCCTCCCTCCATCCTTTATATACATGGCCAGGGGGCACCCCATTGACACACAAGTTGACATTGTTTAGCCGTGTACGGTGCCCCCCTCCACAGTTACACACATCGGTCATATCGTCGGAGTGCTTAGGCGAAGCCCTGCGCCGGCAACTTCATCATCACCGTCACCACGCCGTCGTGCTGACAAAACTCTCATTCGCCCTCAACTGGATCAAGAGTACGAGGGACGTCCCCGAGCTGAACGTGTGCAGATCGCGGAGGTGCCGTACGTTCGGTGCTAAGATCGATCGAATCATGAAGACGTACGACTACATCAACCGCGTTGTCATAACGCTTCCGCTTTCGGTCTACGAGGGTATGTGGACACACTCTCCCCTCTCGTTGCTATGCATCACCATGATCTTGCGTGTGCGTAGGAAATTTTTTAAGATTACTACGTTCCCTAATAGAAGATTCTTAAGATTATTACTAATGCTTATGGGGATTTTATTGCGCGGCACTATTGAACGGTATATTCTCCGTTAAAAGAGCGTACAATTTAGCGCTTAAGTTGAAGGATAGTCAAGATAAATTGGCTCAATCTAGTGGCGATCCATGCGGAGAAAGAAGGCTCTGGAATTTAATTTGGAAGGCTCATATCCCCAGGGGCGAATCCAGAACAAAAATGCCCCGGTGTTCACATGCACATCATATATACAAGAATAGACACCAAGCAATAGTATATACCCATTCCTTTATATAAGGTGTGTTTTTTTAAGTCAAATGAGTGCACGTTTAACCGTGTTTTTGGAAAATATGTCAATACCCACAGTACGGAATTTATATCATTTGATCCTTCAAGAAAAATAGTTTCATATTTTATCTATTAGGTTTCGCAGATGTTGTTATTTTATTCTATAATCTTGGTCAAATATTTGAATGGTTGACTTGCACGGAAATCAGTACACCTTATATTCTGGAACAAAAAATAACATACCCAACAACACAAATTATATGGCAGTGAGATTTCTTACCAAAATGAAGTGGTTCATGTGATGGGCTAGCTATATCATATTGTGCCGAGTACTCATTTTTTAAGAAACCTTTCCATAAATTCTCTTGTTAATAGTTATTATTATGTTAGCACAAATGTATGAGTTACGTTATTTGTGTTTGCATATGCAAGAATAGAAACAATAAAAAAACATTTTTTTGGTGAGAAATAAACAAAACATATTGATTGAACAATACGATTGGGGAGTTAAACTTACTCGACATTGTGCTTTGCCGTTCTCGCTGAAATAATCCTCCCTTGTTAGATGTTAATCGTAGTGAATTGTTCTCAATTATAATACCTTTATATTTTAAAACCCTAGCCATACAATTTAAAAACAGAAATTAAAAAATTAAAATTCCTACACACAGTTTAGATTTCAGATTTGAGAGAGATCGACAATTACCAAGTGCGGAGTTGAGACTACCTTAAATTTCCAACAAGGGTTGAGGCGGCCGGCTAGCGATGCTTGAACGTTTCAATGGACAACCAGGACGGACCAGCGACTGGCCGCACCGGCGACTGGCAGCGCGGCGGCGGAGAAGGGCCGTGGGCGGAGAAGCCGAGCGGACGAGCAACAGAATAGGCGCACGTACATGCGTATTGGGGATCAATTAATTATAACGATAGCTTTTTCTCAACAGGCACGCGTACAGGGATCGATTAATGGATCGATCAGGGGTGGGCATTTGCCTAGATGGGCTGCTACGCCTGGCTTGTGTTTGTGTATCGGTGGGCTGGCCGGTGTCCAGGTCAAAAAGTTACCGGTGTCCAGCCTAAAAATTTATACAGGTATAAGGTAAACACGAGTGTTACCCGGTGCCGGTGACACCGGAAGAGATAACGTGGCTCCGCCCCTGCATATCCCTGAGAAGATAAGGATTTTTGCTTGGCGGACCGCAACCGATAGCTTGGCGGTCCAGACCAATAGAGTTAAGCACCATCAGATTACTTCAGGTATGTGCTCTATTTGTGGAGTAGAAGATGAAAGCACTTTTCATGCCCTAGCTACTTATTCTAAGGCTTGTGCTCTGAGACTGGCCTTGAGAGAATCGTGGAATATTCCTGATGAAGAGTGGTTCAAATTCTCGGGACCAGATTGGCTATTGATTTTATTGGATCATGTGAGCTTGCAATAGCGAGAGCAAATTTTGTTTCTTTTGTGGCGAGCGTGGCACCTGAGAAATGATTTAGTTTTTGAAAAGGGGAAGGAATCCATTGCTGCTTCTGCAATTTTTGTGGTCAACTAATGATCTTCTTTTATGTCATGTCACGACACTGTCGAGGTTGTTCCTAGTAACAAAGGTAAAGGTAAAGGAAAAATGGGAGGTGCTACACCAATTTTCGCAACATCACGAGAACAGGTGGGATGGAAACCTCCACAAGTTGATTATATCAATATCAACGTCGATGTGAGCTATGTGGAGAGTATTAGTGCGGTCAGTGTGGGGGTGGTTGTTAGGAAATCATCTGGTGAAGTTATTATTTCTTCGTGGGACTTTCTGGGTCAGTGTTACAGCGTGAAGCTGAGCTGCGTGCTTGCCTGGTAGGTCTTTATATCGGTATTACTCTTCATCAGTCCATTTTTTTGGAGACTGATTGTACTTTTGTCCGTTCTTTCCTTGCAAATGATAATCTTGACAGGTCTCCGCTCGTTGATCTGAAGAAAGAAGCCTTGAGTATATCGAGGATGCTCAAGAATTTTTAAATTGCGAAAATTAATCGGCAGGCCAATAAGGTGGCTCACGAAATTGCAAAGTTTAGCTTTATAAGTAAATCTGATGGGATTCTTCTTAATAGTGTTCTGCCCTGCGTGGCGAATTTTGTAATGAAGGATTGTAATAACATTATTAATTAACTAATATATGAGGTTTTTCAAAAAAAACCTCTCATGTACGTTGCTGTGCTCACAGAGTTCCATTGCTTGTTTGCATGGCTGTGACAAGCCACGTGAGAAATCCCTCAACGAAGAAAGAGAAATAAATTTCATAGGTGTAAATATAAATTTAGTCACGAGTTTAGTCGTTTGGAAGATGAAGGAAGAACGACGGCTTGGTTAATTATAAACGGTGCATCCGTGATGGAACAGAATTAAAAAAAAAGTAGAATGCGGTGAGCGTGGATCGAACACGCGACCTTCAGATCTTCAGTCTGACGCTCTCCCAACTGAGCTATCCCCGCTTACATGTTCTGTAGCACATATAAACTTACAAATACTGTAAGATTTTCCAGATTTAAACTATGAGTTTTTCTTTTACCAGGGGTATCCGTAATCGAGCTGTGGTCTGTTGGCGTGTTTTCTTATCGGGCAAGCGCTCGCCTCGTTACACCTCAGTTTCCAGCCTTTAACTTCCGGGAAAAGACCCGATTTGGTTCCCCTCCGTTGGCAAGACCAGCCTTGCCCAGCGAAGTAAATGGGCGAGGGATCCAATCCGAGTTGAAAGAAAACATAATGAACCAGTTTCAAAAGAAAGAAAGATAGGGAACATTTCTTTTCAGATATCGGCCCGGTAAGAAATATAGAGAATTGTTTTTTTCTGAAGGACCTTCAGTTTACTGATTACTAATTATTCCAAATACAGAACTGTTATTGGGAAAAAATACATTATTTTTGTACACTACAAGTACAGCCAATATGCCCACTGCAAAACTCAGTGCGCATAGGAGGGACAAAGAAAAACAGAGATTTCGGCCAAGGTTAATCAGCTGTCGGCACCGAACACAAAGAATCTTCAGCTGATTTATGTTAATAACAATTTCTAGAAAATTAGTCACTTCTAGTCCATCAGAGATGAAAGGCGCCATTAAAGCTTTTTCGTTCCATCTGGATTCATCCCTTGCAAGGTCTGAATTTTGAGCAGGCAAATAAATTCATCTCATGGAGCAGCAACTGCCAAATCCACCTCCTTTTGGTAGCCCAGTTTTCCATCACATGGCTCCTTTGTCCAGTGATGATCCAGGAAGGTGGCAATCTTCCAACATACTTCTCATAACAACTAACAAGCAATGCCATTCCTACCCGTGTGATCACCACCAGAACCCATTCGGGCTTCCATGGCCTTATCCTCTGTTATATGAAGACTGGTTAGTGAAATAGGCAAAGTAGTAATGTAACTGATTTGCGTATCATCCATGGAAATATAAATTTCTGATTACTGCGAGTAATCATTAGTAGTAGTATCTAGGAAGACACTACCGAAATTTCAATTTGGATTCAACCATATTCATCTTCTCAAGGTTCTGGACAAAATTTCT
Source organism: Aegilops speltoides (assembly GCA_021437245.1). Classification (NCBI taxonomy): domain Eukaryota; kingdom Viridiplantae; phylum Streptophyta; class Magnoliopsida; order Poales; family Poaceae; genus Aegilops; species Aegilops speltoides. The sequence goes on along the minus strand of CM038145.1, from coordinate 348,337,274 downwards.
ATCACCCTAATTTCAATTGATTGAGATAATGCATGGAAATTGTCCAGAATACCTCTAAAGAAAAAAAGATAATGTTATTTGTCCATTAATGATATTATTACTTTTACAGTGCTTTTTCAAGGTAGCATTGGCAAATAACTTACCACTTTCGCTATCTGATGCATCGTCAAGACTGGCAATTGCATCAAGTAATGACTGCTCCTGGTCCTGCAAGGACAATTACTTCGCCTTACGGTTCTCAAATAATAGACTTAAGGAATTACAAGCAAGCCTTTCCCCATCATACACTGCTTTCGACAGGGAACGACCTCAAGATAGACAAGTCAACTCACTGTTAGCAGTTTCTTTGCCCTTTCAATTTCATGCATATTTGGATTTGACAATACCCTCTCCACCTGCATCGAGAAAATAAAGTTGTGAGCAACAAACAGTATCTGACTACCCTGTGATGTCCGATCCTTCAATATAAATTTACCTCGATCACGACACTCTGAGTGTTAGGCACGTCAATTTCACCAATATTCCTGTTGATGCCATTTTGAGGTGGACCATATTTATTTGGATGCTCATTCTGAGATAGTCTCCCTCTACCATTGTTGCTTTGGTTCCTGTTCAACAATGGACCAGAAGGGCCCCAACCATCTCGATTTGAGATGCCTTGATCATCACGTTCCCATCTTATATCTTCAGGTCTCATCTGTGAAAGAATTGTTCACCGCCTATTGGTTAATTATATAAAAGGTGACGATCATACATTCTGGGCAAATAAGCAAGTAAAAAATTATTCCATGCCAGAGTGGACAACTAATTAAACAAATCTCCATAGTCCGGTGAAACAACAAAGCATAAGTCTCCATGTAGACTAAACTAATGGTCAACTAGATTAACTCTAGAGTGCCGAATATCGGCCACTATGGATACTAAAGGTATTCATATTGGTAAAATTTAAGCCATGATACCACTCTCGACGTAATTGTGAAAACAAATCAGCAGCAACTGCAAATCATTTCCCCACTAATTTATATTCCCTCAGTTCGGAAATAAGTGTGCTGTTTTAGTTCAAAGTTTCAAACACTTATTTCCGAACGGAGGGAGTATATGGTATTGGGCACATGAGCAACCAGCCTCTGCTTCACTACTGGAGTAAGTCAGCACATTATGGCACGTGTAGCATATAAAAAAGGGTGAATAATTCATAGCAAAGGGTTGAAAACATGAAAAAAAAAAAGGATCAAATTCTTAAACAAAATACATAATTAGTGTACAAATCACGAGCAAGGAGTAAGAAAAGAAAGATAAAGAACAATACAAGCATCAAAGGCTTGAACGATCCTTACATCACAAAGCCTGACAGACTCCCATGACTCAGTTGTTTTGCCCATGTCATACACAAGAGCATGTTCGCCCTGAAAAGGATCAGGAGAGTAGGTAAAATTACTTAGTACAGATGCATATCTGCATCAAGGAGCAAAATAGGTAAAGTTGGAACAAACCGTAGCAGGATTGTAACGGGTTATAGTGGCCTCATAGAAGTTGTTATCATCTGGCCATCTTGTAAAAACTTTCCGGCTAATCAATGAGGTCGGATCCATGGATGGTAATGCCAGTGGCGTAGTCTGTACATGCATCAACAGATTGCCATAAAATTGACCCGAATTCAGAAGAACATGGCGTACGGCATTCCAAACATACCGACTTTGCTCTTTTCCCCCTTGATGCTGAAGATGGTCCCCACTTTGACGAAGACGGGACAGAATGTGAAGACATAACAGGGGACTGGAGGCCTGAAGAATGCGAAGGCATTAAATGAGATGGTCGTTGCCTTTTAGCAGTTGGCCCAGGTTCTCCATCATGAAGAACTCTACTGCCACGATGCAGCCCACTCGGGGTCCCACCTCCCTGTCTCAGCTCCCTATTGAAAAATTAAGATAAGTAAATGATTAGGTAAATATGATGATTAAGTATAACATGTTACAGAAAAAATGGGCCCTGTATGCAAAGACCTCATTCCACGGATGGCCCCATCTTCATTAACCTTGTTTAATAGCTCCCTGTGTTCCTCATCAGAAACTCTCAGTTCCTTCCTGAGTTCAGAAATCAGACTTTCTTTTTCCTGCACAAAAGCATGAGTATTAATTAATTTTCAGCTGAAATCAGTAACAGGACAAGCAGTGGTTACTAAAAATGTAGTCATTAATTTCAGTGTGCAGATAATCACCCAAGACAATGCATCAGATTGAACTTTGAATGCCCTAAGAACACCAGTGTATGCCTCCTGCTCAACCAGATGTACTTGGCTCTCCAAATCATTGTGTGGCCTTGCATAAGGAAACGGTCCAGCTGAAGCTCTCCCATTCCCACTGAAAGATCGTCCTCTTAGTCCTCTATTTTGTGACGAGGGGAGATCATCGTCCGTCCCTGCAAGCAAGAGCGAGGAATCAGTAATGCAGCATATTCAAATACACAATTTGGCTGCAGCCTGCAAGTCCTCATAACACGAAAGCACCTCATCAAAGGTCATAAAAAATGATGTTTATAATTTGTGGAATACAGGGTCAACCGAACGACAGGCCAATTATGAAGAATTCACAATTTGGCAAGAGATTCGAGAAGCTCGCAACTGCTCAGGGATGACTGGGTTTTTATTTATCAAGTAATCAGTCTGCGGTACCAAGGGTTTGGCAAAAGGTACTATTTTGTGCTCCTATTTCTCTAGGACCATGCAAATGTACACATTGTCCAATAAATTTAACAAATTTCAGTTATCTATCTGCTCAGCTTTGCTAGAAAGCAAAGAGGCATGATTTATACTTGGTGGGTATTCCAATTATTTGGCAATAACGTATGCCAATCTCCTCCAGGATTCTAACAAGCCATGTGAAAGAATAAAATTTTCTGCCCTGCCAAGTTTACCGGGTCAAAAGTCAAAACAACATGTTAATTCAGAGCAACGGATCAATAATCAAGTGAACAGACTGCAAGTCATCATAACACGAAAGCACCTCAAAGGGCATAAAAGATGCTGTTAACAATTTGTGGAATACAGGTTGAAGTGACTGCCACGCAACTATGATGAATTCACAAGTTATCAAGAGGTTCGAGAAGCTCACAACTGTGCAGGGAAGACTGGGTTTTTATTTATCAAGTAATCTCAATCTGTAGTACGAAGGGTTTGGCAAAAGGAACTACTTTATGCTCATGTCTCTTCAGGGCCGTGCAAATGTACACGTTGTTCGATAAATTCAACAGATTTTCAGTTATCTATGGGCTCAGCTTTGCTAGAAAGCAAGAGGAACAATTTATACTTTGTGCATATTCTCATAATTAGGTACTATTCCGTATAACTTGTGCCAATCTCCTCCAGGAACCCAACAAGCTGCGCGAAAATATTGGGCTTTTCCGCCCGGCCAAGCTCACCCGGCCAAAAAAGCACGTAGATTCGAGGCGACTCACCGCTGCTATCATAGGGGCGGTACCCCATGGGATTCATGGACCCGGCTGGCGCGCCGAGACGGAGGAACCCTAGGAATCAGCCGAGTTCCTCCCCCAGATCCGGACGGCGCGGCCGGACCGAGCGCCAACGGATCCAAGGATATACGGAGCAGCACGGGGCCGGGCGGAGGCGTGCCTGGGGGCGCCGGAGGCAGATTCGGGGAGGTTTTGCGGCGTGGAATCGGATGAGGATTTGGGGCGGGCGACGGGAGGCGGGCGGCAGGTAGGGTTCAAGGGGATCGGGAAATTTAGGAAGTGGACTTTTCTGATTTGCCCCCTGGAAAAAGGTCGGTTTTGCTCCGCGCGAAGAGTTTCGCACCGGGGCTGCTAATTTCGGGGGGGCTTTATGCTTATGAGCTATGCCGCGTCTTACGTGGCGCTCTGGTGGCCGTTTGTTTTTTCGTCGGGCCCCACGTGGGCGGCGCGGCCGTACAGGAGTCCTGTTTGTGGACGCAGTGGTGCAGCCGGACTCCGGCCGGCGAACGGCGCGGCGCGCGGTACTGGCTGGCCCGTGCAGTGCAGGTCGGACGGGGCTCCCATGGCGTGCAGTGACGCCAACTGACATGTAGCCCGGGCCCACACGTCAGTGGCTCAACGTCAGGAGGTCGTACGTCAGAGGATCCGCCTCCGTGCAGGTCTAGGCGGAGCCGCTCCTCTCGGCATGTTTCCCTACTAGCTTTCGGTTCCTCCTAGCGTTCGGCTATAGGTATAGCTTCTCCCAAGTCCCAATCCTGGCTGTCTTGGTCTCGCTCACTTTGCTCGCCTATCGTATCCACTCGGCTTTGTTTGTCCAGCGACAGCTTCTGCCTCTAATGGCTTCACTATCGCTCATGACTGGTAGTGGTTATCTCTATGACAAGTGGGGCCCACACGTATCATTATGAGACAGAGAGTTGATATATGGGTCCAGGGGTAATTTAGTCTTATAATATGGTCGATAGGTTTGACTTGACAATAACGATGTCTAATGGCATTTTTTAACAAACATCTAATGAAACGATGGCATTTTTCAGGTATCTAATGACATTTCCAAGCAAGCATCTCACTGAATGGTGATTTTTTAGTTGTTGTAATTTCTAATGGCAAAACTAAGTAGTGAGACACAACTAGTGAAATAAAAAGACGACCAAGCTACATATGTATGTCTTCTCTACTAGATTATCATTTTATGTGTTGTTCGCTATTGTAGCGTTTATTATGGCGATTGGGCGCATATGAGATTCTTCAAAGAGTTGCACTTAGTTTTAAACTTGTAAGTGTTGTGCATAGGTTGTTCCTCATTTAACGAAGACTAACTTCGGTTTTTTTACCTCGACACACATTTCTAGACATCTTTGAAAGAATCATACCATGTGTGCGCTATGAAGTCGAGGAGGATGGATGCCTAGAGGTGTAGACATGGACCATGAGGCTAATCTCTATTATGTTATGCTCCAAATTCAAGTATAAAAGGAAAGGCTAACTGACCAGTATTGACCTAGGTCACTTGTGTTATATAGTAAGCCGTTGCACGGGATACGTTGATCAGTTGTAAATCCCCAGCGTTTGTAACCTCCTCCGATATAGTGAAGTTTGGCTAGCTGGCGCCCGTGGTTTTTCCCCCTTCGTGTTGGAGGGGTTTTCCATGTTAAATCTCGCGTCCCTTGATTGTTTTCATTCTTCACCGTGTGTGATTGCGTGTCGTATCTCTAACAATCTCCAATGGCTGGCTACCCTCAGTGAGCACATGTGTGACAAATCCTACTAATATTTGATGGAGAATTTTTATGAGCGAAGATCAAGTATCTATGATCTACCGTGAATCCTGAGGACCACAATGTAGGTATTCAACTGTAAGAGTATGTATGTGTTCTAGCCATACGACAGAATCGGGGAATTGATCCAATGATCCAACCCTAGCCATAGCCTGAATCTTTGATATGTGTCGGATAACTTGTGATACTTGCAAGTGTTCCTCATTTAACTGGATACTTCGACAGTTAGCAAGGTTTAATATGTGGCCTGACATGGCCCCCCATTGAGAAACGACATGCCCTCACTGCATTATTGCGGTAGAGCACCATGCTTGGCAGTGTGAAGAAAGAACTCTGAGGATGTACACTTTATGATGCCATCGTCTTCCCAGGTCACATCAGCAGGTGATAGGTTCATCCACTGGATAAGTGTTGGAAATATGCCCTAGAGGCAATAATAAATTAGTTATTATTATTATATTTCCTTGTTCATGATAATCGTTTATTATCCATGCTATAATTGTATTGATAGGAAACTCAGATACATGTGTGGATACATAGACAACACCATGTCCCTAGTAAGCCTCTAGTTGACTAGCTCGTTGATCAATAGATGGTTACGGTTTCCTGACCATGGACATTGGATGTCGTTGATAACGGGATCACATCATTAGGAGAATGATGTGATGGACAAGACCCAATCCTAAGCCTAGCACAAAGATTGTGTAGTTCAGATGCTAAAGCTTTTCTAATGTCAAGTATCATTTCCTTAGACCATGAGATTGTGCAACTCCGGATGCCGTAGGAATGCTTTGGGTGTACCAAACGTCACAACATAAGCGGGTGGCTATAAAGGTACACTACGGTATCTCCAAAAGTGTCTGCTCGGTTGGCACGAATCGAGATCGGATTTGTCACTCCGTGTGACGGAGAGGTATCTCTGGGCCCACTCGGTAGGACATCATCATAATGTGCACAATGTGACCAAGGGGTTGATCACGGGATGATGTGTTACTGGAACGAGTAAAGAGACTTGCCGTGAACGAGATTGAACAAGGTATCGGGATACCGACGATCGAATCTGGGGCAAGTACTATACCTAGACAAAGGGAATTGTATACGGATTGCTTGAATCCTTGACATCATGGTTCATCCGATGAGATCATTATGGAACATGTAGGAGCCAACATGGGTATCCAGATCCTGCTTTGTTGGTTATTGGCCGAGAGCTGTCTCGGTCATGTCTCAGATGATTCCCGAACCCGTAGGGTCTACACATAAGGTTCGGTGGCGCTAGAGTTGTTATGGGAATTAGTGTGCGATTACGAATGTTGTTGAGTCCGGATGAGATCCCTGACGTCACGAGGAGTTCGAAATGATCCGGAGGTAAAGATTTATATATGGGAAGTCCTATTTTGGCCACCAAAAATGTTCGGGATTTTTCGATTGTCACGGGAAGGTTCTAGAAGGTTCCGGAGTGGGGCCCACTGCATGGGGGACCCACATGAACGTGGTAGTGGGGGCAAGGCCCCACATCCCTGGTCAAGGTGCACCAAGATCCCCCTTAGAAGGAATAAGATCATATCCCAAGGATAAGATCAAGATCCCTAAAAAGGGGATTACAATCGGTGGGGAAGGAAATGATGGGATTTCTTTCCTCCCACCTTTGCCAATGCCCCAATGGACTTGGAGGGCAAGAAACCAGCCCCCTCCACCCCTATATATAGTGGGGAGGCGCATGGGAGCTTCACCCTTGCCCCTGGCGCAGCCCTCTCCCTCCCCAACACCCCCTCCTCCTCCGTAGTGCTTGGCGAAGCTCTGCCGGAGAACTGCAACCTCCACCACCACCACGCCGTCGTGCTACCGGAGCTCTCCCTCAACTTCTCCTCTCACCTTGCTGGATCAAGAAGGAGGAGACGTCCCTGGGCTGTGTGACACCCCAAAATTTTGACCTTGTTTTATTAATTAAAATTTTGCCAGGAAATTAAAACTTTTATTTTCTGGGCTCCCTTTTGATTTCTGAACCTTTTTCTCCCTTGCTATTATGGAGTTTTCCCCAAAGTGAAAACTTTTCAAATATGTTATTGGACTTGTTTAACCTTTCAAGAAAAACTTTTCTTTTATTAGTAGAACTAATTACATAATTAATTTGCTTGATCTTTATTTTCTTGAAAAAGGGTTTTCCAAGGTTATATGGCCATATTTGAACTACAACCATTTGATAAATTCACTTAAAATTCCAACCAAAATTTGGAGATGTCAGGTGATGTTTTTAAATCACTTGTATGCAAAAATATCTTTTATTCATGAAATATTTTGAGCTCTACACCCAATTTTCTCTCTGGTCCAGTGGGCAATTTTGCACTGCAACTCATTTAAATACTTCTTTCTAGCCTCCACCAAAATTATGGGATGTTAGTAGCAGCATATGATTCAACTTTATGCAAAAATCCAGTGATGTTCTTTGAAAGATTTGAGTGGATCATCCTCATCTTCATTCTGGTGCAACTTGGTGATTTGTACTGCAACCACCTTCTAACTTGCTCCTTTACCCTTGAGCTTTCTCCTGCTTGTAGTGCACTTTGCCAAACCCTTAAGTCCAGGAGAGTGGACCCATTGGATGATTCTAAGTGCTTGCATTCACGCCCTCTTCTTTCTGTCAAAAACTGAAGTTTTGCACAACTTGCACTAACAAGTTTCTCCTTTTAACAAACTAACCTCACCACCCTCTCATGCATCCAAGGAGACACTGATATGGAGAATTTGGCCACTCCAAGAAAAGCCTAGGTACATGTGGCATTTTGTCCAACACCCTGAGTGCATAGCCAGATTTGGCATGATTTCAAGTTTACATTGTGAACTTGAGCCCCTGACCTATCCACCATGTCCCTTGATCCCTTGCTAACCCTAAACTAGTCTCACACTTGCCAGCCCGCTCAAGCACTCTAGGCTACCACGGCATTTCGTCGAACACGTCTCGGGCGTGCTCTGGCGCGCTTAGAGCGTCGTTTAACATGCACGTCTTGAGCCGAGCCGCGCGTCTTGCCCAAGACCCATTCTCGCCCTTGGCCAATCGCAGCCAAGACGCCACGTATCCCCGTGCACCGCCACGCCACCCGACCACCCACGCACCCACACGCCACCGTCAGACGGCGTGGCGGCTAGTGACGACCAGATGCAGTTCCCGGCCGTGGGCGGCCCGCCGAGCCCACCCGCCGCCGCCATACCTGGAGCAATGCCCGCCGTCCGCTAGCTCCTGCCGCCATCCTCAGCCCCGCCACGCCCCCCTGCTGCTACAAAACGTCGGTCCCCGGCGATCTTATCCCCACCGCCGCAGAACCGACCTCGTCGCGCTATAAAAGGAAGCCCCGAGCTCGTCTAGCCCTCAAGCAACTTCCCTCACTCCCTCACTGACCCTCCCGTGGTAGTAGAAAGACCAGAGGGGTCGTCTTCTTCTTCTCCGGCAACTCCTGCCGCCGCCACTGCTCCGGCCATTCCGGCGCCACCAGGACCTCCCCCCCTCCACTCTCTTCACCAGGAGCTCTCCCTCCCTCTCGTGAGTGCACACCCACACTCAATTTTGGTCGGGAACCACCATAGCCCCGGCCCCCAAATCCAACCGAGGCCGCCATCCGCCACAAGGCTCGTCGCCGACGACTCCCTCCATCCCCGCCACTCCCTCGACCACCGGAAGAACCACCCCAGTCTTGCGGATCCATCCCCGCCCTCCAGAGGCCGTGAGGAGCCGCCGCTCGCCGGCATTGGTCGCCGGAGCCCCCGCCTCTGTTCGGCCAGAGGAGGAAGGAGGCGGGGGGAGACCGGTCAAACCTGACCAGTGGGCCCTTGGACCCACTGTCAGTGACCCCGCTCCAGTCCACGTGGGTTAAGTGGAGACGTAGATCTTGAAGTACGTCTTCGACGTGTACCGGTTCGAAGCGTTTTTCTTTTCTTTTTTTCTGTTTTATTTAAATCAGAATTTGACTAAACTTTGACTGGCTATAACTTTTTAAATAGAACTCCAAATGAATTGATTCTTTTTCCTACATCTCCCAAATATTGTCTAGTTTATTTTCATATTTATTCCAAAATTTTCCAAGCAACTTTTTTGTACTGTTTCAAACTATGTGTTAATTTAAATATTTCCAAAAATAGGATTTGTTGGAGAGAGGAGAAAACTTTCAAAGTTTTGGAATGCACCCTGACTCTCCACACCTTGAAGGCAAGCATTCTGAACCCCGGCATAATATTTTTGGTGTGTTCGTTGACACGTTTATAACACCACCTCAATTTCAGAGAACTTGTTATTTCATGTGATATGATCATTTGCATGAATGCATAATTGTGATTTCCATGCTGTTGGAAATGAACACACTGGTGATGGTAATCATCCTCATGTGTCTTGCATGCATGCCGAAAGGAATTCGGGAAAAACCTCTGCCTTGGGTAGGCATGAGTTTGTCGCCGGTCTCCGTTGGGACGGTTATGTCCGGTATGGCATAGTAAGGTATAATGAGTGGTGATTCTGTTGGTTGAAATATTTTTGTTATACATGTCATGCAAGGAAATTATAAACCTCCCGAGTCGATCAGTAGATCGAGTCTTGTTCGATAACCCCACACTTGTTTCGTGCTACCACTTGTCCCCGCCATGGGTAGGGTGCAGTTCATAATTTGTCAACCCTTTCTAGCACACACCGCATGAGGGGCCGGATGAGGGTACCAAGGCCATGGATTAAAGCCACCATCCGGTCGGGGGCATGGGTGTTTGGTTGTAGCCGAGGGGTAGCTTCCCGCTTTCTTGTGCAGTATAAATTTTGTGATCCCATGCTAATCGAGGTTGTAGCCTCCCACTTAGAGTTTTGCTTAACAAAGTCATGGGTGATTCCGCACACCGTAAGTTAAGCTGGTGTGTGCAAGTCAGGTGTGTTTTCATTTAAAAGACCGTAGACGGAATTAGTCTTGATGGACTAAAGGAATTCATTACTCGTGGGTAAAGAGTACACCCTCTGCAGAGATTAAACCTATTCGAATAGTCGTGTCCATGGTTAAGGACTACAGTCTGGGATGGGTCAAGTGTCGGTCTTCGGAGGAGAAACTAATAAACCAGAACGTGGATCATGACTGATGACTTGTGATAATTATGTTATGTTTATTATGGACAAACCCATTATATTATTTGAATTATTGAGTATCCCTGGGACGGTTCTACCTCCTAGATATTCAATGTGATTATTTATTTTATAAGCCCTTTATGTGGTGTCGCTCCGACGCCCGACTGTGGCATGCTTGTCATTTACTCTTCGATATAAGCCCTTTCTGCGATTTCGCTCAGACGCCCGACTGTGGCATTTTATTTCCACTCCATTATTGCTTATTGGTGTTGCATATAAATAACCTGTATGCATGCATCAGAGAATTTTATTTTATGACTAACGATGTGATCATAGAATATTTCAGCACACGATTATCATTTATATTATACCTGTGTTCATAATGTTTGCGAGTACATTCAAAGTACTCACTGGCTTGTCCCTCGCTATTGTCTTGGCCAGATTTCTTGCTTGGAGAGGAGCGACGCGATGACAGCCATGGAACCTAAGCAACGGTGATAGCAGCCTCGTGAAGATAGGAGTTAACCTGGTCAGCTGTTCCTGTTGGGAAATGGAGTCCCATAGACACCAACGATCCACAAACCGCTTCCGCCATCAACCTCTAGAAATCACTTGTTGTACTCATAGGCTAGAATGGTCTTGTACTACATATTTTGTATTTTTCTTGGAATTTCTGTATCAATTTGGTGCCTCATCATTCAAGAATCACAGGGCTGGTGAGCACAACGGCCATTTTCTGGAAATTAATACCCGGAAAATCGGTCGTGACAGGCTGTACGTGTGTTGAACGCGGAGGCGTCGTCCGTTCGCGCTAGATCGGATCTTCCGCGATTTGAATCGCCGCGAGTACGACTCCATCAACCATGTTCTTGTAACGCTTCCGCTTAGCGATCTTCAAGGGTATGAAGATGCACTCCCCTCTCTCTCGTTGCTAGTATCTCCATAGATTGATCTTGGTGATGCATAGAAAATTTTGAATTTCTGCTCGCTCCCCAACAAAGGCATCATGAGCTAGGTCTATCGTAGTTAATATGCACGAGTAGAACACAAAGCGAGTTGTGGGCGTAGATGTTGTTAATTTTTCTTGCCACTACTAGTCTTATCTTGCTTGGCGGCATCGTGGGATGAAGCGGCCCGACCGACCTTACACGTATGCTTCGTGAGACAGTTCCACCGATGACATGCACTTGTTGCATAAGGTGGCTAGCGGTGCCGCCTCCCACTTTAGTTGGAGCGGATTCGATGAAAAGGGTCCTTATGAAGGGTAAATAGAAATTGGCATATCACGTTGTGGTTTTACGTAGGTAAGAAACGTTCTTGCTAGAACACCTATAGAAGCCACGTAAAAACTTGCAACAACAATTAGAGGACGTCTAACTTATTTTTGCAGCAAGTGTTTTGTGATGTGATATGGCCAAAGGATGTGATGAATGATATATGTGATGTATGAGATGATCATGTTCTTGTAATAGGAATCACGACTTGCATGTCGATGAGTATGACAACCAGCAGAAGCCATAGGAGTTGTCTTTATTTTTTGTATGACCTGCGTGTCATTGAAGAACGCCATGTAAATTACTTTACTTTATTGCTAAACACGTTAGCCATAGAAGTAGAAGTAGTCGTTGGCGTGACAACTTCATGAAGACACGATGATGGAGATCATGATGATGGAGATCATGGTGTCATGCCAGTGACAAAGATGATCATGGCGCCCCGAAGATGGAGATCAAAGGAGCAATATGATATTGGCCATATCATGTCACTATTTGATTGCATGTGATGTTTATCATGTTTTACATCTTATTTGCTTAGAACGACGGTAGCTTAAATAAGATGATCCCTCGAAATAATTTCAAGAAAAGTGTTCCCCCTAACTGTGCACCGTTGCGAAGGTTCGTTATTTCGAAGCACCACGTGATGATCGGGTGTGATAGATTCTAACGTTCGAATACAACGGGTGTAAGCCAGATTTACACACGCAATACACTTAGGTTGACTTGACGAGCCTAGCATGTACAGACATGGCCTCGGAACACGGAAGACCGAAAGATTGAGCATGAGTCGTATAGAAGATACGATCAACATGAAGATGTTCACCGACGTTGACTAGTCCGTCTCACGTGATGATCGGACACGGCCTAGTTGACTCGGATCATGTAATCACTTAGATGACTAGAGGGATGTCTATCTGAGTGGGAGTTCATAAGATGAACTCAATTATCCTGAACATAGTCAAAATGTCTTTGCAAATTATGTCGTAATGCTCGCGCTTTAGTTCTACTGTGTCAGATATGTTCCTAGAGAAAAATTTAGTTGAAAGTTGATAGTAGCGATTAGCGGACTAGGTCCGTAAACTGAGGATTGTCCTCGTTGCTTCGTCGAAGGCTTATGTCCTTAATGCACCGCTCAGTGTGCTGAACCTCGAACATCATCTGTGGATGTTGTGAACATCTGACATACACGTTTTGATAACTACGTGATAGTTCAGTTAAACGGTTTAGAGTTGAGGCACCAAAAACGATTTTGAAACGTCGCGGAACATATGAGATGTTTTGAGGGCTGAAATTGGGATTTCAGGCTCGTGCCCACGTCAAGAGGTATAAGACCTCCAACGATTTTCTTAGCCTGCAAACTAAGGGAGAAAAGCTCAATCGTTGAGCTTGTGCTCAGATTGTCTGAGTACAACAATCACTTGAATCAAGTGGGAGTTAATCTTCCAGATAAGAAAGTGATGTTTCTCCAAAGTCATTGCCACCAAGCTGCTAGAGCTTCGTGATGAACTATAACATATCAGGGATAGATATGATGATCCTTGAGATATTCGCGATGTTTGACACCGCGAAAATAGAAATCAAGAAGGAGCTCAATTGTTGATGGTTGGTGAAACCACTAGTTTCAAGAAGGGCAAGGGCAAGGGATACTTCATGAAACGGCAAATCAGTTGCTGCTCTAGTGGAGAAACCCGAGGTTGAACCCAAACCCGAGATTAAGTGCTTCTATAATAAGGGGAACAGTCACTGAAGTAGAATTACCCTAGATACTTGGTAGATGAGAAGGCTGGCAAGGTCGATAGAAGTATATTGGATATACATTATGTTAATGTGTACTTTACTAGTACTCCTAGTAGCACCAGGGTATTAGATACCGGTTCGGTTGCTAAGTGTTAGTAACTTGAAATAAAAGGCTGCGGAGTAGACGGAGACTAGCTAAAGGTGAGCTGGCGATATGTGTTGGAAGTTTTCTAAGCTTGATGTGATCAAGCATCGCACACTCCCTCTACCATCGAGATTGGTGTTAAACCTAAATAATTGTTATTTGGTGTTTGCGTTGAGCATAGACATGATTGGATTATGTCTATCGCAATACGGTTATCCATTTAAGGAGAATAATGGTTACTCTGTTTATTTAAATAATACCTTAAATGGTCTTGCACTTAAAATGAATGGTTTATTAAATCTCGATCGTAGTGATACACATGTTCATGCCAAAAGATATAAGATAGTAATGATAGTACCACCTACTTGTGGCACTGCCATGTAAGTCATATTGGTATAAAACGCATGAAGAAGCTCCATGTTGATGGATCTTCGGACTCACTCGTTTTTGAAAAGTTTGAGACATGCGAACCATGTCTATTGGTGTATATGCATGAAGAAACTCCATGCAAATGGACCGTTTGGACTCACTTAATTTTGAATCACTTGAGACATGCAAATCATACCGCATGGGCAAGATGACCGAAAGCCTCGTTTTGAAGAAAATGGAACAAGAAAGCAACTTGTTGGAAGTAATACATTTTGATGTGTGCAGTCCAATGAGTCTTTGAGGCACTTGATGGATATCGTTATGTTCTTACTTCACGGATGATTTGAGTAGATACTGAGTATATTTACTTGATGAAACACAAGTCTGAATTATTGAATGGTTCAAGTAATTTCAGAGTGAAGTTGAAGATCATCGTGACAAGAGGATAAAATGTCTATGATATGATCATAGAGATGAGTATCTGAGTAACGAGCTTTGGCACGTAATTAGGACATTGTGGAAATTGTTTCACAATTGATACCGCCTGGAACACCATAGTGTGATGGTGTGTCCTAACATCATAGTTGCACCCTATTGGATATGATGCATACCATGATGTCTCTTATCGAATTACCACTATCGTTCATGGGTTAGGCATTAGAGACAACCACACTCACTTTAATAGGGTACCACGTAATTCCGTTGAGACGACACCGTTTGAACTATGGTTTGGAGAAACCTAAGTTGTCGTTTCTTATAAGTTTGGGGCTACGACGCTTATGTGAAAAGTTTCAGTTGATAAGCTCGAACCCAAAGCGAATAAAATGCATCTTCATCAGTTGGGTATACCTCCTAATTCAGATCCGAAAGCAATAGGGATTGTTTCTTGAATCGGGTCCTTTCTCGAGGAAAAGTTTGTCTCGGAAAGTTGAGTGGGAGGATGGTGGGGACTTGATGAGGTTATTGAACCGTCACTTCGACTAGTGTGTAGAAGGGCGCAGGAAGTTGTTCCTGTGGCACCTACACCAATTGAAGTAGAAGCTTATGATAGTGATCATGAAACTTCGGATCAAGTCACTACCAAACCTCGTAGGATGACAAGGATGCGTACTACTTCAGAGTGGTACAGTAATCCTGTCTTGAAGGTCATGTTGCTAGACAACAATGAACCTACGAGCTATGGAGAAGCGATGGTGGGCCCATATTCCGATAAATGGTTAGAAGCCATGAAATCCGAGATAGGATCCATGTATCAGAACAAAGCATGGACTTTGGTGGACTTGCCCGATGATCGGCAAGCCATTGAGATAAATGGATCTTTAAGAAGAAGACGGACGTGGACGGTAATGTCACCGTCTATGAAGCTCAACTTGTGGCAAAGATTTTTTTCACAAGTTCAAGGAGTTGACTATGATGAGATTTTTCTCATCCGTAGCGATGCTTAAGTCCGTCGGAATCATGTTAGCATTACCTGCATTTGTGAAATCTGGCAGATGGATGTCAAAACGAGTTTCCTTACCGGTTTTAGAAGGAAAGGTTGTATGTGATACAATCGAAAGGTTTTGTCGATCCTAAGGATGCTAAAGGTATGCTAGCTCCAATGATCCTTCTAAGGACCGGAGTAAGCATCTCGGAGTTGGAATGTGCGCTTTGATGAGATGATCAAAGATTTTGGGTTTATACAAAGTTTATGAGAAACTTGTATTTCCAAAGAAGTGAGTGATAGCACTATAGAATTTCTAATGAGTATATGTTGCTAACATATTGTTGATCAGAAATGTTGTAGAGTTTCTGGAAAGCATATAGGGTTGTTTGAAAAGTGTTTTTCAATAGAAAACCTAGATTAAGCTGCTTGAACATTGAGCATCAAGATCTATGAGGATAGATCAAAAACGCTTAATGGTACTTTCAAATGAGCACATACCTTGACATGATCTTGAAGGTGTTCAAGATGGATCAGTCAAAGAAGGAGTTCTTGCCTGAGTTGCAAGGTATGAAGTTAAGACTTAAAGCTCGACCACGGCAGAATAGAGAGAAAGGATGAAGGTTGTCCCCTATGCTTAGACGTAGGCTCCAGAGTATGCTATGCAGTGTGCCGCACCTGAAGTGTGCCTTGCCACATGACTGGCAAGAGGGTACAAAGGTGATCAAGGAGTGGATCACCAGATAGCGGTCAAAATTGTCCTTGGAGTAATAAGGACATGTTTCTCGATTATGGAGGTGATAAATAGTTTGGCGTAAAGGGTTACGTCGATGCAAGCTTTAACACCTATCCGAATGACTCTGAGTAGCAAACCGGATACGTATAGTGGAGCAACCATTTGGAATAGCTCCAAGTGGAGCGTGGAAGCAGCATTTACAATATGACCTAGAGATTTGCGAAGTACATACGGATCTGAATGTTGCAGACCCGTTGACTAAAACCTCTCTCACAAGCAAACATGATCAAACCCCAGAACTCATTGAGTCTTAATCACATGATGATGTGAACTAGTTTATTGACACTAGTAAACTCTTTGGATGTTAGTCACAAGGCGATGTGACCTGTGAGTGTTAATCACATGGTGATGTGAACTAGATTATTGACTCTAGTGCAAGTGGGAGACTGTTGGAAATATGCCCTAGAGGCAATAATAAATTAGTTATTATTATTATATTTCCTTGTTCATGATAATCGTTTATTATCCATGCTATAATTGTATTGATAGGAAACTCAGATACATGTGTGGATACATAGACAACACCATGTCCCTAGTAAGCCTCTAGTTGACTAGCTCGTTGATCAATAGATGGTTACGGTTTCCTGACCATGGACATTAGATATCGTTGATAACGGGATCACATCATTAGGAGAATGATGTGATGGACAAGACCCAATCTTAAGCCTAGCACAAAGATCGTGTAGTTCGTATGCTAAAGCTTTTATAATGTCAAGTATCATTTCCTTAGACCATGAGATTGTGCAACTCCTGGATGCCGTAGGAATGCTTTGGGTGTACCAAACGTCACAACATAACTGGCTGGCTATAAAGGTACACCACGAGTATCTCCGAAAGTGTATGTTGGGTTGGCACGAATCGAGACTTGGATTTGTCACTCCGTGTGACGAAGAGGTATCTCTGGGCCCACTTGGTAGGACATCATCATAATGTGCACAATGTGACCAAGGGGTTGATCACGGGATGATGTGTTACAGAACGGGTAAAGAGACTTGCCGGTAACGAGATTGAACAAGGTATCGGGATACCGACGATCGAATCTCGGGCAAGTACTATACCGGTAGACAAAGGGAATTGTATACGGGATTGCTTGAATCCTTGACATCGTGGTTCATCTGATGAGATCATCGTGGAACATGTGGGAGCCAACATGGGTATCCAGATCCCGTTGTTGGTTATTGGCCAGAGAGCTGTCTCGGTCATGTCTGCATGATTCCCGAACCCGTAGGGTCTACACACTTAAGGTTCGGTGACGCTAGAGTTGTTATGGGAATTAGTGTGCAGTTACCGAGTGTTGTTCGCAGTCCCGGATGAGATGCCGGACGTCACGAGGAGTTCCGGAATGGTCCGGAGGTAAAGATTTATATATAGGAAGTCCTATTTTGGCCACCGGAAAATGTTTGGGATTTTTCGGTATTGTACCGGGAAGGTTCTAGAAGGTTCTGGAGTGGGGCCCACCTGCATGGGGGGCCCACATGAACGTGGGTAGTGGGGTCAAGGCCCCACACCCCTGTTAAAGGTGCACCAAGATCCCCCCTTAGAAGGAATAAGATCATATCCCGAAGGGATAAGATCAAGATCCCTAAAAAAGGGTGATAACAATCGGTGGGGAAGGAAATGATGGGATTTCTTTCCTCCCACCTTTATAACGCCCAATGGACTTGGAGGAAAGAAACCAGCCCCTCCACCCCTATATATAGTGGGGAGGCGCATGGGAGCTTCACCCTTGCCCTGGCGCAGCCCTCTCCTCCCCAACACCTCCTCCTCCTCTGTAGTGCTTGGCGAAGCTCTGCCGGAGAACTGCAAGCTCCACCACCACGCCGTCGTGCTGCCGGAGCTCTCCCTCAACTTCTCCTCTCCCCTTGCTGGATCAAGAAGGAGGAGAGTCCCCGAGCTGTACGTGTGTTGAACGCGGAGGCGCCGTCCGTTCGGCGCTAGATCGGATCTTCCGCGATTTGAATCGCCGCGAGTACGACTCCATCAACCACGTTCTTGTAACGCTTCCACTTAGCGATCTTCAAGGGTATGAAGATGCACTCCCCTCTCTCTCATTGCTAGTATCTCCATAGATTGATCTTGGTGATGCGTAGAAAATTTTGAATTTCTGCTACGTTCCCCAACAATAAGCCACTCGACAACATGCATGTGTTCGCCCCTGGTATTTGTCTCACTTCAAAAACTAGTTGCGGCAGTTTTTAGAGTGTCATTAGGATTGACAAGAGGTAGATCAGGTATCGGCATAACATGGGGACAAATGTGTTATTTAAGCTAGCTCATATGAAAAAAAATCGGGTGAATCTTGACATGTTTAGGAAAGTTATTAAGTTTGTAAGTAGTGTTACCCACTTTCTGGATTATCTGGAAAGTTTCATAATACGTGTGCTGAAGTCTTACTGACCCTAAAAATCCAAAGGCGGCCAACCTATATATAGGGAGCCATTTTGAGGTACACCAGATCACCCATAGAAATCATTTGTCCCGCCTCTTTAGGTCGGCTTTTTTTAGTTATGTTCTGAGCTTGGATCAAGTCCTGCTTCAGTTGACCAAGCATAGATTGTTTGTGAGTTAAGAATTCGTGTGAAACACTATTATATGGACTAGAAATTGCCAACTCACAAATAAGTGGCGCGGGGAAATTGTGAAGGGCTTGGATTGGTAACATTTTCAATGCAATGTGAGAGGTGAAGTTGTACCAGTGTTCAGCTAATGGTAACCAATCTAGCCATTTATTTGGTTCATTGGCAGCCATGCATCTCAAATAGGTTTCTGAACATTGGTTAACTCTCTCTGGCTGGCTATCATTTTGATGATCGTATGCAGTACTATACATGAGCTCCACTTTCAGTGCACTAAAGATGTGTCACTAGAGTTTACTAGTGTAAATCATATCTTTATTAGAGATGATTAGGACAAGTGGACCATGAAGTTTAATGATGCTATCCACAAATAACAATGTAAGGATGGCCTAATGGGATATAATGCACATATTTAGTAAAACTTGTCTAGCACTGCAAGGATCACCTCTTTACCATGGGAAATGGTTGATCCCTCAACGAAGCCTATTGTGATATCTTGTCATGACATGCCAGCAACGGGTAGTGGCTCAAGTAACCCTAGAGACAAGCAATGTTCCTCTTTTTCTCTTGGGCAAATAGGACATTGAGTTATGTAACTTTCAATCATCTTCTTCCTACCAGTCCAGTAAAGACGTTTTTCACTCTATGATGGGTAGCCCTCATACCAGAGTCGCCTCCAAATGGAAAGGAATGCAATGCAGTAATTAGCATGTGTTGCAAGTCATTGTTGTTTCCCACTAAAATCTTTCCTTTGTATCTGTCAGCAGAGCAACCCAAAACCAATAATCACGTCATGTTGTGAGAGATATGAGGCTCTAAAATTGTGCGTGTATCTGGTTTTTGCCAACAGAAAGAGAAGTCATTAGCCACTAATGTAGATGACAAAGAACATACCCCAACAATAGTTATAATCCTAAGAGCAACATGTATTAATGAGTAGTTAGATTTAATTGCAAATTGTTGGTTAACAAAAGAGGAAGTGCTACCTGAATCCAATAAAGTTACTTCTCTCTGGCCATTTATGTGAATAATCATATTGGCAGTGCTTGTAGTCCATATTTGATGGCATTAGCTGAGACACACATCATGTTGACAAACCTCTTTAGTTAACTATCCTAGTCATTTTGTATTGTTTCTTTAGTAACTTGTTGTTGTTCTTCCATGTGTTTCCTCCTGTAGCATGTGGATGTTAGGAACTAGCTTGCACATATTCCCTTGTACTAATTTAACACCATGTTTCCAACAAACTCCCCTAACGTTCTTGCTCTAGGGAAATGAGTATTAGAAGAAAAAACAATGTTTAGCTTGTTGTGGTGGAAGTAATCGAGCACAAGTTTTCGGGGGTATATTGTTAGTTTGCCTCTGGTTGTAATGTTTGTAGGGAACAAATGTCTTCTTTGGTGGGTGACAAGGCTTGGTGTCCTAGGCTAACCAATATGCATCAACGAGAGTAGTTGGTCTGAGTGGTCTCACATGAAATTTTGCATCATCTCTCCAACCATTAACATAACATTTTATGAACAGTTGCTCAGATATTTATGAAATTTCTTCCTACATGAGGCATAAAATATTGTTTTGCTTCATTAATTATACCTTCCAGTTAATTCATAAGATCCATGTGCATAAAACCTATGCACAATTTCAATACATAGCTCTAGCCATGCCCATTGTTCTTCAATAGAACAGACCTTCTTAATCATACACCAGCTTTCCCAGTAATATACAAATGGGTTGGAAATATTTTGTATTCTTCTAAAATTGCAGACATTTGAAAAATACTTGTTGCATTGTTTGACCAGCCAAGATGAAATGCCTTCAAACCTAGGGAGATCCATCTTGGTCCCTTTAATAATGGACTTCATACATGGAGCTCTCATGTCCGCTCGTGTCATTTTGTTTTGGTGATATTGTTGGAAAGCTAGTGTGTGAGCCTTGCCTTGATTTGTTGTAGGTGTACCCATTTTAGAGGACAGAGCATGGACTGCTTGAGACTAAAAAATAGTAGGGACAACTATTCTACCAGTCCTGATGGGCGATAAGTTGTGCAGTTCAAGATCCTCAAATTGCCTTGTTAATTCTCTTTTCATTTCTAAATGTTTTCTAAGGTATTCATTTCTTGACATCCGAGCTTGTATTTGTACTTGTTACAAAGTAGGGGACTTACCAATATTACTAGGGCCTTCCTCTACTTCCTTTTGCTTAGTTTCAGTGGATTGAGGTGTCTGTGATCTTGTAACAGTGCTCATAGTTGATAATTGCATGCCTAGATCTACTACAACTATTTGTACCCGGCCTACTTGATCTAAGGTCTCACCTTGTTCAGAATGATGGATGTGACATCTTTCTAAGGTCCGGTGACATTTTGTACGAATAGCTGCCTATTCATGCTGCAATCCCACAAAATCGTCCTTCATATAGAGGACCTCTTGCAAGTTTGCTTTTCATTCAGGGTGTCACTGCCATGCCCATCACCTTGATCTGAAGGGAGGGATGAATTTCACCACTAGATTACTACCAACCCAGTCTATCATTCAGACCCTGTCACCGCCTCGCTCCATGCCACAAATGGTATACAGATCAAGAATGTACCTAGGACTTTTCCAAAGGAGATACTCATAGACAGTCGATTCATGCTGCTAATCTACACTCCAATGAAATCGGCGCAGTCACACCACCACGCCTAGATCTGCAACCGCTAAATAGAAGGAAGGAATCGGGTGGAATTTTATGACCGTGGAGAAGAGAACCACCAATCGGAAACACCGTCGAAGAAATTTTACTTTGAATACCAATTTGTCAGATCCTAATTTGGTGGAGAATTTGTATGAACTAATGAAACCTGATCAAGTATGCATGATCTATGGCCAAATCCAAAGGGCCATGATGTGTATATTCAACTGTAAGTGTATGTATGTGTTATAGCCATACGATAGTATTGGGGAATTGATTGAATGTTCCAACCCTAGCCATAGCCTGGCTCTTTTATATGCATACTTAATTACCCACGTTAGCGTTAAATAGTATTTGAACTTTGCAAAAGCAGCAATGCGCCCAGTCTAGGATGAGGTCCAATGGATGAAACCGTAGGGGTCCTTTCTACAATAAATGTTGTTGCATCTTATTTTCATGGTGACTCCGGTGCAGTAGTGGCAATTTTGCGTGAGGATCAGGGGTGTCACTCGCCGGTTCATCCTGTGTCCTGCAAAACTTACTTAACTAAGCAATATCGGAGGCTATGGCTATTCAAAGGGGACCTGAGCTCGTTTAGAGCCTTAACTGCAGCAAAGTAATTTTTGAATCTGATTCACTGAAGATAATCGAAGCATGTACATAAAGCGTCACACAAACTAAGTTAACATATGATTCAAAGTTGGCAATGTACGGGGACGATGACCCCCCTTATGCTATTATTCTAGACACTGTAAATGATGCAATGATTTGATAAAACAAAGTGCGTCGAATGGCATTCCCTAAAAATATGATTCGTGCCTCTCTAAAAAAACCGTAGCTGGAGGTAAATAGTGCCTGAGACGATCTGAGCCGTCGGGTATGAAACGGAGTGAGTTCGGCCATCGGATAACTGAAGCGGTATCTGCAAGTGTTCCTCCTTTTACTGAACTAGAGCGTGCACGTGCAAATGCACGTCTCGACTAATATCCAAGTATATATGAGAATAACATGCATATAAAGATAGTTTGGTTGCACCGGAAAATATTACAAATCGAGAAAAGACAAACAAGCCTGCCTTTGCATATATAGCCTTTTTTATTTAGAGATAGAAGACAAACACGTCAATTTTTGTGGTCATTCCCTTGTCCAGACCCCAACGTGAATTGCACATGCATTATTAAGTAGCATGCAAATCCATATAGGTAGGTTTTGACAACAATGGGTCGGTGGATACCGACCGAGAGTTTTATGACAGACGGAAGACTATATTTTACATGCCTTTGCACATATTTGTTACCAACCCAAAGAGCATAATAAAATTGAAAAGAAAATAATGACTGCATATGTGCTGTGCTGGAGCTTAATTTTTTCAGTCTCCAAAACATATTGCATCGCAAAATTCATGTCTATAAATAAATAGCCACAACATATGGCAAATATAGCAAACAAATCCATTGGAGATGAAAAATAAATTTTGATAAAAAAAACTACAGTGTGAACCAATGCGTAGATATCAAGTCCAGTTTATCATCTCTTAACTTCCTACTTGAGGCACTTGAGAATTTCTCGTACATCATATGGGATATTGTCTTCAGCTTCATTCGGATCATACTCGAGCAAGTGTATCAAAATATTCTTTCTCAACTCATAACGATCCTACATGAGCAATGCATGATGTTAGGATGCAATTTTGCTTCAAACTTTTTATGAACGTGTGATACAGAATACTCACCGTGCAAATTGGACGAACAAATTTGTTACCGTGCCAGAGCATATAATTGAAAACAAAATAACCAGATTCATTCCTGTAGATGAATACACTATCATTATCTTCGGAGGTTATGACAATAAATCTAAAACATGCATAGTGGTTTTCAGAGTAACTGACTGGTCTAGGCTCATCGGAACATCAAGTGGTGATTTACGTGGCCAGGCAAATGTATCAGACTTCCAACCCGGTTGTGCTAATTCGAGTGCATCATTCAGGTAGAATGCAACCCTCTGAAATTTTAACGCATATCTCTCTGGGGATAAGGGCGGAAATATTGGGTCCAAAATAGTTACTTGACGTGAATGTTTGTCGATTGCGAACAAGATGCAGTGGCCAAGGAATGCACGAGGGAGAAATATCTACAAGCAACACTCATTCAGAACAAACATTAATCACGACAACCATATAAACTAGACCAAACTTACCCAATTGCATGATGATATGTTGTCTATCTCAGTCGAGCTACGGAGCAACGATGCTAGCGCATGAATATCTAGCTGTACCCGCGAATCTAAATCTCGTGCGGAAGCGAGGGCGGCCTCGATCATGGACGTCTGGGTAAAAAATGGTTAAGAAACATGATGGTGAAAATACTAATATAGTTTGTGACCTGGGTAACTTACACAAAACTGTAGATCCATAATGCGCACTGGAGGATCTACTGGCAGTAAGGCCTTGTCACATGCAAGTATACGTATAGCCATGTTGAAACAATCACTGTCCAACGGCTGATCCTTGTGGAGTATACCTTGAATCCTTCTGAGACTTAATCCTATCGGATGGGGTTTAGAGCTTCGCACCCACTCCTTCCTGTAGGTAACAAACTGTTAATAATTGTAACATTGTAATAGTGTACATTGAAACTTTATACTTCTTAGACATGTTGCTTACTCCAGGGAATCCGCATCATTAATTGACATGATGTGGTTGCATAGTTCGTCAACTAAATCATGCGGGTCCGCGGCGGCGGCGATGATAGGGTTCGGAAGGGGGCTTTTGTCTTTGGCTCCATCGGGTGAATCTGGCCGCTTACGCTTTCGATCCTCCAGAATCTCAACATCAGAATCAGATACATTTTCTTCATTGTCAGGCTCATAATATATTGGACTTCCTTTTAACGTATTAAGTTCTGTTTCCAATAGTATGACAGCTAATTTTTGTCGAAATTCTTTCATGTCCTCCTGCATATAGTAATTAAAAATAATTGGTTAAAAAGCACCATTTGAGATGAAATATGCTATTAAGAAAAAAGAGATACCTGAGTGAACTGATCAGACAAAATATCTCCTGTCCAATACTCCATAAAGTTTAACATAAACAATCCACATGACGTGCTACAATATTGAAATATTCCTTTAGGCTTTCATGTCAATATAAATAAAGTATTTAAACAAGTAATAATGTTCATTGTACAAGTCTCCATGCATCGTCCAATGTATCTATTACCTCAATGTTTTGGCTAACAAATAAGACCATATTTTTGTAACAATATTGTTTTCACAAGACTTTCTGTTGTACCATAAAATTATCTACAATTCAGTTCAGATTATGAGATGTATTCATCATACCCATCTGTTTGGATTGGCTCTTTGAGCTATTCCACGACTTTCCAATCCGTAATATCGAGGTCCTGCCACATATCACCTCTCTTAAACTCCGGCATCTCGCATGCGATTTTTAGATGCTGGTCAAGTCCTTGTAACTATTAAATGGAAAAATGTCACTACATACTAGGCAAAAGAGAACTCGCTTCTTCGCATTGATTACTGATAGATACCAATGGCATTTTTCGATGTTAACTGGAAGGAATACCTGAAGTAATAAATATAACACGTAACCATTTTCAGGTAAAGAATGTGCTTAATTATTATATTTAAGAGTAGCAAGTTAAGACTGACCATGTCATGCTCCAAAAAAGTATTCATTCGTTTTACAATGTGGCGATGTGTTGCCGGGTCTATCTCATCTTTCTTTAGCAGGGAAGACTCAAACGTGCTTGCAATATGTACCTTTCCACCCGCTCTATCTTGCAGATGCTCCTGGGCACTTATATACGAAAGAATTCACAAAATTATTGGGCTTTGCTCATTTATGGATAGAAGCAGTAGATGTTGGGTTCGCCTGCCCTCGAGAACAGCATGTTTACGTTTTTTGTGCATTTTACTACATTGTTCTAAGTAAGATGTCGCATAGAGCAACAAAAAAAACACCATGAATCACTAAGAAAAAAAAACATGTAATCTAAGCAAGTAAAACATGAAAGTATAAGGTCTGGCGGCCCAATTGATGTAATTACCTGTATAGAGGCCATTGGAGATTATCAATAGAAGAATTCCCAAATAAATAAAATGGTGAGAACCAGTCTCCAATATCAGACCGAATCAGTTAACCACAGCCAATATGAAAACCCCTGTACAAAATTGGGATTGGGACGATGTTAGCACAATGTAATCACTGGGTGGAAGAGGAAATCGTACATGAAAATAAAATAAAGATAGAGCGGTGACAGAAGAGGGCCAGGTGAGGAAGCATATGTAGTACACGCGCGTGAACTGAAGCAGCAAAAGAGTGGCAAAACATAGAGGGATACATCCATTAATCACCCCATGCAAAGGGAGCAAATAATCCGCCATGAGTGCCTCCAAAATATTGAAGAGTGATTGCTTTCTTCAAACAGCAGTGGAGCAGTTTCGCATGACAAACGATGAACAACAAAACAACGATTGGCCTCGGCCTGCACCGGCGGCGGTTCAGAAAACCGAACTAACTCACGAAAAAGGCTTCTGCACGAACAAACTTTACAACATGGAGTTAGTCCCAGATTGGGATGACGCGACTGCCGATGGCGCGCGTTGCTACGCCCGTCTTTCAGCAATAGTAAATGTGAGCGCTTGATGCAATAATGTGAAAGTATTTTATCCAAATGTCAAAAGTTAGTACTCTAGTATCCAATTATGTGTATATACTTTTGCATAATTTCATTTTAACCAAACATATTTGAGGCAATCATTTTAATGTTAGGGACTTAGTCAAATGCCAAGCGCCTCGCCACATGCAAAAGGCATGTGACATGAAAGCGGGAAAAAACTATATCGTTGATTGATGAGTTAAAAGTATGTGCGTTAAATGTTGCAGGGACAATCTTCAGTACGATTGTCTATTCTTATATAATATTGTTTTGCAGGTGATATTCTCATATAACTTCGCATGCTAAGGCAGAAATGTTGCCGGTGATACATTTTACTCTGATATGGTGTATCAGAATGTGATGGCAAATATTGATATTTATATAGGAAACAGGAGCCATGTACATGGGTAAGTATTGACTGAAGGGATATCATGAATGTATATTTGACACGCCAATGTTTTTCTCTAAATTTTGCTACAACAGTCTACGAAATATGTGTGTCTCAATACAATACATTTGAGCCTAAATGTCCTTTGGGAGCGTTTGACTGAAATAATGCAGGAAATATTTCAGAGGGAGAAAAACAATTTAATACGCAGCACATCAGCAGGATATAATTCTTGCAACAAACATTTTACTATTCTTTTGCATAATCCCCTGCTTACGTGTCTTGCTAACAATATTTCTGTTGGCATGTGCCTGTAACAGATCTGATCTCCACAAATGGCAAAAGGCATGAGCACCCCGAGCAAAATGCTGCAAAATATGAATGTAACAAAACATCAATTAATCATGCAAAATAAGCTGATATTCCTAATAAGATCATGGCACCCTCTCAAAGTTAAAATTAAAATGACTAAATGAAAATGGACAAATGAGACCTGAAACTTCTAAGTTGTCACCCTCTAACAAGTTCAGGAGTACAACATAATTCAGTAATAATCAGAGCAACTTCAACATTGTTCTTTACTCCAGTTTCAACACTGTCAATGGCTCAGTGCATTACATAGAAGACTTCAATGGGCTGAATCAGAAAGGTTAATGAAAATATCAGTACTTTCACTGCACAGCAATCGAAGTATTCGGGATTCAGTGTCTATTCTTATAGAAAAAACTACATTCCTGAGAGGAAAAACCCTGCTGAAGATTGGCTTTCAGAGTAGTCCATACCAAGAACACCAGCAATCTCGCCTTCATTCTGGCAGAATTGGCTTGGTTGCCGGAGGAAAAAACAATATGCCAACGAGGGCGGAAAATCCCATTCATCGCCTTTTATGACGTATTGTCGCTATAACGCACATGCAAATCACTATATGGCCGGCCCATGTAGCTGTTGTTTTCCTTTTTTGTGTGAATTAAAATATTCTCTATTGTGTTAAACTCAAACGTGGCATGCCTCAATAAAATCTCTGGTACAATAAACCTTTGAGAGGTAATTTTTTAAACATCCAAAAATACATGGAGAAAAATAATGTGGGCATGCAATAACATGGATCATGGAATAAACTTACAAATCTTAGTAAATTCTAGTACAATACTAACACATGATTTATAGGAGTTAGTATTGCTCCACGTACCTAACAAAGTTATTTATATTTTCTTGTTTAGCTTCCTGCCAGTAACATTATAATCGTATATTGGCAGACTGCTCAAGTGCTCAACTATATGGTGACAAATTGATTGACCATTGAGAAATCCAGACATATAGAAACTTCAGTACTCAGTGGTTGGAGAACTCAAAGGTTCTTATGTACAAATAAAAATGGTATAATCAGGAGAAGCCAAAGATTTCTTATGTTAACAAATAAAAATGTATGATCAGTTGTGAACTGACAGGAGATTATATCCAGAACAAGTAGGCATTGTTATTTCTTTGCAATATATATCAAATCACACTTCATAATATATGTAGGTGCCATATGTTTAAAATTCATCTTACAGCAACTATGGTATATACTCCCTCCGTCCCAAAATTCTTGTCTTAGATTTGTGTAGATACGGAAGTATCTAATACTAAAACATGACTTGATACATCCGTATCTAGACAAATCTAAGACAAGAATTTTGGGACGGAGGGAGTAGTAATTGTGATCATCAAATGTGTATTTCCAAAGACAAGGTTCATAGTTTTTGAGAAGAGCTAATCACAAATCCATATAACCTGCACCGGCTCAACATTATTCGAATAATATTCAGATACAATGAACTGAATAGGTGGTATAAAGGAAAAAAGAAAGATGTGTAAGCAAACAGGCGATTATACCTAGGTTTTTCCATCTTAGGAACGGAGCAAATACTCAGAGTCATTAGAGGTGTTTAATTCGTGGTTGAACGTAGGCATTCACTTAGTTACCAATTCAGTTGTTCAATTAAACGAAGGTCAAGTGCTCCAGACAAGACTTCATGTACATATGCTGATCTGTAGCAGGTGACATGATCAAACAAGATATTTTATTGCATAACTGCTGCACATATCAAAAAAGAAGTGTCCATCGGCAGTAGTACAAAATGAAAAACAAACATAATGGTTCCAATGAGGAGAAGTTACCGATCAATATGAGAAGAAGTGCCACTGGAAGGAAGCACGCCGTCAACGTCAACCGGCATGAATGGTCACGGCACACCCCCAGCAAACAACGGCAACCACCTGCATTACAAGAAGGGAGATCGATTGAGACGAACGGATCAGGACACAAGGCAAGCTGGCAAGTCACGGTTGCCTCCGCTGTTCGAGGTCGGGGGCGCAGGACGGGCGTCGCCGCTCCCGCCCAGCGTCGGACGCCACACGAGGGTTTGCTAACGAAAGGATGGAGGAGCAGCGTGGTTTAACGTCGGTCGGAGAGTGCTACAACAGTCAACAGAGAGCCCACTGGGCCCGACTTAACATCAGGCGTCTAAAATTGCCATTGGATCAGCTCGAAGAACCAAAGAAACCAACCAGTCCGTAGCTAAAATTCCTACTTGGAGAGAAGCTGTAATCATTTCAAATTTAGAATTAGACGGATAACATATCGGTATATATATGTAGACAACAACTGAGAATTGGAACCAGCACATCACCTTGAAACCAAACAGAGGTGGAACCTAAGCATCACCCATCGCTTTTGTACTGGAGATTGGTTTGCAAAAATGAGCAGAGTAGGAAAGGGGCAGCAGCAAGGTTGGGATTTTATAGGCTCGCATGAATATAAGGAGACACGGTTAACCTCTCAATTAATCATTTGGAATGCAGGATTAACCTCTCAATTAATCAATTGGCATGGATATGAATGGGCGATGAAACTGACCTGTCCGGAGCATCAATTGGCATTAATGGCCGATTAACCTCTTAATCAATTTTGCGATTGCACTTCATGGCTGTTGGCCGCAGCACCCCATCCGGCCGCGCTGCTCGCGTCCGTGCCCCATCCGGCTGTGCCGCTAGCGTCCGTGCAACCGAATGACGTCCGTGCGGCTGAACGGTCCACAGAGGCGGCGTTGTATGCCTCGTCCGTGCAAACCTAGCGCAGCCGCCGATGCAATCCGAGGCCATGGTCAGGTGGCGCAATCGGAACAGAGCAGGGTCGTGATCCATTGTTTTAGGGTTCGTCATGACGAAGAGGTTTTATATGCTAATACGCTACAGAAAATGCACAAGAGATGGTATCTTCATTGTGCCCCATCACACAGTTTTCATCTTAACGTTCAGACAATCAAAGATGGTAAGTATGCAGGTGCAGGTAGAACATTGATTAATGCTGATTGTTAAGTTTTTCTTCGTCAGTATGGGGAAAACCTTGACATCATGAATTACAAAAGTAACTGTTGTGAAAATTCAGTCATAACCACATAAGAGATCACATAACAGGAATTAACCTCGGAGCCTTTGAAAGATTCTTATTGCATGAGTCAACCTCTTCCAATCTCTTCTCTCAAAAGGAAGACCTGAAAAATATCAGCACATGGACATTGACCCCAAGAACAAATGGAATAGAAGGCAAGGAGGAGTAGAAACGGGACTCACCAGTGGCAACCACGGCCAGATCTGGGCTTTGGCAGGGCAAAGAAGACACCTAGGGTACCCACGAGAGGAAGGAGGTGGACATGGAAATATGGACGCTTCTCGCCGGCGCATCCGCTGAAAAGGAGCTTCTAGGGATGCGTCTTGCACTGCCTTCTCATCTCCACCAACATAGTAGTATCTATCAACACAACTGTTTCAACAGAAGGCATGTGAGCAGAAGGGATGTAGTGAAGGTAGGGTAATTTACCCGGAATTTGTATGAAGGCCCTCGGCCTCCCGACATCGATACTCCTGCACACCTGGTACGTTGACACTGCGGTCCTAAATAGAATCTTCCCAGTGATGCAACGGATCGGATGAGGAGGAGGCGGACCGGAGGGAGATGTCTATGAGTGAAGCCTCAGGCATGGGGAAACCGTCATGGCGGCGAGGAGACCTAGGGCGAACGCGGTCGCAGCGGTCATGAACTCATGATTCGCGTGGAAGAAGAGATGCGGGGACTAAAGCGGCTCTTCATCATTGCACCCGGGGAAAGCATTCTAAAGGCCCATGTTGGCCCAATTCACCACAGAATGGCAGTTTTGTTACGGGAGCAGCTACCCGAGCCAACTTGCGGAAACTGCAGTGATCAGAGGTTGATCCAATGACCAAAAATGCTCACAAGTCCAGATCGAACGGCTGAAAACATTGACGGTCTGAGAGGGTCCTGAGAGCGCCCGAAAAGTGCTCGGTTATAATGTTTCTAAATGTATGCATTTATTACCTGTAATTTCAAAGATAGAATACATTTAAATTTCAAGACACTAATGTTTAATTATGAGAGTTTGTGTGGTTTGACTTACATCATCGTGCAAAAACACATTATCATGCGTAAGGCACCTCATCTCTGCATTTGATAATAATGCATCATTGATGTGCACTAACATAGTTTTTTCAGGTAAGGACATGATTGAATTAATAATGGAAATTTCGTCCAATGTGCAAATACAATCTGTCATGGGACGACATGAAGCCAAATTAGTTACATATAAAAAAGACCCAATGAAATGAAAAGGTTGATAATCATTGCGAATGTAAGTACCTTGTGGTGTAATATTTGTATTTGCTCTTCTTGGTTTGGTATGACGTGAATTGGTTATTCCTATCTGCAAGATCTCAGAGGTTGTATAGGACTTGCTGAGTTTGTAGTCTCTTCCGCGACATGACCTCCGGCTCTTGTTGATAGGTTTTTTTATGGTCAACAATATCCATATCTATGACTAACACACTCTGCAAAAGTGAAATTCATATACAACTATGATTTAAATATAGGTATAAAAAATTTCCTGGGAATAGTATCATAATTCATATGCAACATGCAAAAAAAGGTTAAAAAGCCTGACATCTAAGAATTTTGATAGCCTTGACAGGCAATGATGTCACATGGACTGTGCAGCGGTGAGCTTTAAGTAATTTGTTTAGAAGTGGGGTGTGCATGCATCTAGTAGTTACGTAGACTTGCTAAATTCCTCTAGTCATTCGACGGCTTCGCCACTGCGATAGACCAGACGTGGGTAGATCTATCTGATCTAGGCGAGAGAAGACGGGGAGAACACACACGATCGATGGACTAAACGTGGGGCAGTCACACAACATGCAACGATCGATGGCCTAAAAATGAGATCCAATTATTTCTTTTTTCTGGAAATTTTGTTTTCAGCTATTTTGGATTTGACAAGATCCAATTTTCTTAATAAAGATTGAAGAGCAATCTATAATATCATAGTTCCTATAGAACTCGTAAAAGATAATAATCAGAAAAGAAGAAAATTAAAACTTACAAATTGAAGGGGTTCTCGTTTTGGTGTCGGATGGGATGCCAATCATAGTCAGTACAGGTATAGCGTACACCAATACAGGATGCCGACGGACGACGGCGTCTGTTAAACCAGGATATTGGGCAACTGCTCGACACCCTTGGGGGGTGCGGCTATCTCATTATATATAAGTATCAAAGGGTACAAGTACAAGGTGTATACACAAGTCTACGTATAAACAAGCCTACGTATATATATATAGTCTAACACCTCCTCGCCTTAATCGTGGCACAAGTACAAACTAAGTTAAGATTATGATGCAGCCTACAAACTGTGGTTGTGGAAGAGGCTTCGTGAAGATGTCAGCAAGTTGACCCTTTGATGATATGAACTTGATGCTAAGCAGCTTCTGTGCAACATGCTCTCGAACGAAGTGATAGTCAACCTCAATGTGTTTCGTCCGAGCATGAAACACTGGATTAGATGACAAGTATGTAGCACCAATGTTATCACACCAAAGCACTGGAGAATGAGCCAAAGGGACTCGCAACTCTCTCAACAAAGACTGTACCCAAATGATCTCAGCCGTCGCATCAGCAACTGCTTTGTACTCGGCTTCCGTGCTACTGCGAGACACTGTAGCCTGCTTGCGAGCATTCCAAGTGATCAAGTTAGAGCCAAGAAACACTACATAACCCCCCGTGGATCGCCGGTCATCAGGACTACCAGCCCAGTCTGCATCTGAAAAGGCTGAGATCTCATAAGACGGCGCATGTTGGAGGAGCAAACCATAAGATGCAGTGAGACATATATAACGCAGGATACGCTTCATAGCTGACCGATGGGATGTTGTGGGTGCATGGAGAAACTGACAGACACGATTGACTGCATAAGAGACATCTGGTCTGGTGATAGTAAGATACCGCAGGCCTCCAACAAGACTGCGGTACTCAGTGGCATCATCAGGGGAGAGAGGGTCTCTATCAAAATCAGACAACCGATCAGTGTCAAACATAGGAGTAATGGCAGGTTTACACTTCAGCATACCAGCACGACGCAACAAATCCAGAGCGTACTTCTTCTGAGTAAGAGTTACTCCAGCAGAAGACCGTGAAACCTCCAGACCAAGGAAGAAGTGCAGAGCACCAAGATCCTTGACAGCAAAATCACCACTCAACGCAGCCACAAGACGATCCGCCGCAACATCTGAGGAACTGATGAGAATGATATCATCAACATAGACCAGTAAGTACATCGTAATCTCAAGGCCATGACCAGGTGCACACCGCCAACGGAGCAGGTATGCGCATCTCCCATGTTGGTCAGGCATCCCTTCTTACACACAATTCACGAAAACGCATCATCTAACATTCTTCAGATTCCCATCGCTTGGCGTAGTTTGTTATTCTGCTCCACAACTTACTCGTGACAATAATGTTTTTTCTGAATTTCACCCTTTTCGTTTCTTTATCAAGGATCGGGACACGAGGGCCGTTTTGCTTAGCGGTCGTCTTCGCTGCGGGCTTGTATGCACTTGACGCGCCAACCGCACCTCCCATGCGCTTTTCTCTGAGGCGTTCATGGTGTTCGTGTCTCACCTACACATTGGCACGCGCGACTTGGTCATCCTGCTTTGCTCCCATAGTCCGTCATGTGTTGCATCGTCATGAGCTACCAACAGTCAAATAAAACTACTGAAACTATTTGTGATGCTGTCGGCCAGGCAAGAGTCACCAACTCCCATTTTCAGAGTCTAGTCGTGTTGTGAAACATCCTCTTGAGCTTGTGTTTTCTGATGTATGGGGTCATGCCAAACGTCTATTAGTGGCCACAGTTATTATGTCAGTTTCATTGATGCTTACAGTCGGTTTACCTGGCTCTATCTTATTAAGAAAAAATCTGATGTGTTTGATGTGTTTATACAGTTTCAAGCACATGTTGAGCGTCTCCTTCGCCAGAAAATTATTCATGTCCAAAGCGACTGGGGGGTGAATATCACAACCTCAACTTGTTCTTTAACAAACTTGGGATTGCACATCGTGTGTCTTGCCCTCATACACATCAGCAGAATGGGATTGCAGAACGTAAGCATCGTCATCTCGTAGAAACTGGCATCACTTTATTAGCTCATGCCTCCGTACCTTTTAGGTTCTGGAGTGATGCTTTCTCCACTGCCTATTTTTTGATCAATAGGCTACCCTCACGACTACTGAATATGAAAACTCCACTTGAACTCTTGCTCAATGAAATCTCAGACTATACCTTTTTCAAAGTCTTCGGGCGTGCATGTTGGCCTCATTTGCGTCCGTATAATAAACATAAGCTAGAGTTTCGGTCGAAAAGTGCGTTTTTCTTGGGTATAGTTCTCTTCACAAAGGGTACAAATGCCTACATGTTCCCACCAATCGCGTTTACATTTCTCGTGACGTTGTATTTGATGAGAATGTGTTTCTCTTTCGTGCACTTCCGAATACCCCTATCACTCTTATGCCAGACGTTTCTTCTACCACACCTACGCTCTGATACCATGTTAAACCAGGATATTGGGCAACTGCTCGACACCCTTGGGGTGTGGCTATCTCATTATATATAAGTATCAAAGGATACAAGTACAAGGTGTATACACAAGTCTACGTATAAACAAGCCTACGTATACATATACAGTCTAACAGCGTCAACGGGAACAGTGTGTCGCTCGCTCCTCACGGCTAAGATCGCTTACACCTGAGCGTGACGATTGACGAAGCTGCGGCAGACGGCGGCTGTGCACGGACACCAATACAGGATGCCGACGGACGACGGTGTCGACGGGAACAGTGTGTCGCTCGCTCTTCACGGCTGAGACGATCTGAGCCGTCGGGTATGAAACGGAATGAGATCGGCCGTCGGATAACTGAAGCGGTATCTGCAAGTGTTCCTCCTTTTACTGAATATTTCAACTGTTCGACTGGTTCAGTAGGTGGCCCGACAATGTCTTCCGTCAGGCGCCGCCGCGGCTCCTCCCTCTCCGGCGAGCCGGGCTCGTTTCCTCCTCCTCGGAGACTCCCTCTGCCCAGCATCTCGTCGTCCCGTTCTCGCGACATGTTTTTCCATTTGGAAACCGCTGCTGCTTGCTCCCATCCCGCATCTGTTCCATGGAGTCCTGCCCGGTTTCCTCTCGGAGCAGGCTCCGCTCCTGGCGGCGCCGATGCGGTCTCCTTAGCTCAGCGTCCCGCCCTGTTACACCCGAATCCAAACTGAGCTTTCGGGAGGGAGCGGGACTCCTCGCGCTGTTCGGATTCAATCCGAAATCGTGCGAGAGGCGCATACCCTGGGCGGTGCCCTTTGTTCGTCGTCGCTGGTCTCGACCCCAGGTGCCGTCGTCCCGCGTGATGGCGCTGCTGCCGCTCCAGCG
Source organism: Aegilops speltoides (assembly GCA_021437245.1). Lineage (NCBI taxonomy): Eukaryota > Viridiplantae > Streptophyta > Magnoliopsida > Poales > Poaceae > Aegilops > Aegilops speltoides. The sequence continues at coordinate 348,302,074 of CM038145.1, read as the reverse complement.
GCTCCTGTCTCTGCGACGGGGTCGGCGCCGCCGGCGAACCCGAGCCCGCGGTAAGCCATCTCTCACCACCCTCGCGTTCACAGTACTTATACATAACTTGTGCAGAACAGCAGTATTAATCTACCTATGCCTCCACGTTCTCAATGCAACAAGACGGTAGGAATATGTATGCCCACGGAACCACCACCAAAAAGTCATGAGAGGTCAGAAAAATAGGCAGCATTGATACAGGATGCATCTACCTTGCCACCAAATTTCAAGCTGAAATTCGGTACACAGCTACGAATAGTACCGGCAGATTTGAGTTGATACTATTCACAGCCATAAATTTCCCTTTTCTGTTTCTTGGGTTGTGGATCGAATCTGGACATGAATTTTTGTGAGGGACATGGTAGATGCATCTTGTATCAATATTGTCAAGTTTGCTCGATTTTTTAGGAACTTTTTTGGCTCTGGTACTATGTGTAGCTAGCAGGGAAGCGCTAATAAAAAGGAGGAAGCACTAAATATGTTTTCAGTAGACAATGTGTTTCGTAGCTGCCGTGAATTCGGAGGTGAAACCCAGGACGGAGGAGAGCAATGGTGACCTGGCTGATGGGATCAACTATAGTGTTCTTTTGGATCCTATAATATTGACCCATTTGTGTGGATTTTTCAATTGATCTGTCTCTTAAATTGAAACTTATGTTCTTCTGTAAAAGTTGCATAATAATTGAAACGAAACTAGTGTTTGCGCTCGTACCCTTGGATTGTTTTCTTGTGTTAATTTCCATGCATGATGTGTTGCAGGTACATCGATTGTGGCTAAAAGAAAAGGCTCACCCTGTCAACAAGGTGATAGTTCTCAAGATGGCAAAAGGATGAGATTTTCAGGGCCAGACCTTCCAATGGTAAGCATAAATATAAAGTTGCTGATAATGAAAGGTTTATATTGTTATATGTTTGTTTTGATCACTCCAATAGTCATGGGTACTCTTTTGCACAAATTGTTACGAACAGATCTTTCAATACTTTACTACTTTTTTACTATGACAGTAAAGATTAAACTGTAGCTTTGTCAGAAGCCAGTCATCATATATACTTCTCACATCTGGCATACACAGTTTAACTAAAATCACATCATTCAAAACTACGACACCTTTGCCTTACTTACCGCAGCTCTTCGCTTTCGACTTCAAAACCAAATTGTTTTCCCATTTGCGCAGACTTAACTTTCCACATTCTGACTAGCTGGGTTCATCATGAAACCTTTTACCTGATCCTTGTGTCGGAACATATTTCAGGCATGATTGCAGTGGCAATGTGTCACATGGGTATTTCTACTCCCTAGCCTAACTACAGACTTTTCTTCCAGAAGACATGATTATTTCACTTGAGACAAATAGTGCTAATGAATGGAATAGGACAAAAATGCCAACTATCTCCCTAGATTGTTTATGCCAAAGTTTTGACCAATCCAAACTTTCCTCTGAAATTCACATCTCTATCTGTACTTGGGACGTTTCTTTCTTTTCCCCATGTCATGCAATTTTTTTTATCCCTGTGACCGCAATCTCTAGAGTCTTCTTTGCTGGAGTAGTGATTTTTTGTCACTGGCATTCATAGATTCTTTATAAATGTACAAATCTCATTGCTCTTTTGCCTATTACTCCCTCCGTCACAAAATAAGTGTCTCAAGCTTAGTAAAATTTATACTAAAGCTAGTACAAAGTTGAGACACTTATTGTGGGACGGACGTAGTATTTATGAAAACCAAAATTCCATACATAATGTTTGAAGCTGCTCTTGTATATTTAGATATATCTTACTGATAACGGATAGGGGCTGTGATGTTCATTTCAAGGAAAAGAGAAATAAAGTCAGGCCCGATGGGGCTACACATCGAGGACACCAACATTGACGGGATGCACTGACACATATGAAACCGCAAGGACATTTACCTGGAACCTACAACAGTTAAATTTCGCTGATGCTTACACGTTGAACTCTAGTTTCTCTGTTTCTGTATCATGAAAAAGGCAACAAATTTAGAAATTCGATCAAATATTGGTTGTTGAATAAAATTAGCATGCATATTCAGACGTTCACTAAAAAAAATGCACATTCGGGCAAAGAATTGGGAGTGTTCTCAGCTTTGATATGTTGAGCCTACTTTTCTAGATTGTGTCGTAATGTAATTAATTTTCTGAACGAATAAAATAGTGTCCTTTTGATTTTTGCTGGTTTCATAATTCACACTAGAGCGTCGGTTTCACTATATGCATTTTTCTAGAACAAGCAATAACACTATTGGGGTATAACTGACACTTTACGAAATCCATTAGTGACACTGTCAGGGAAAACACCTCTCGGTGTTAAAATGCTTGATTTAATTTCCTTCTAAAAAAGGGCAGCCCGGTGCTCGTAGCTCCCTCTTGCGCGGGGTCCGACCACTTTGGGTCTTTTTTACGCAGCTTTTCCCTACATTTCTGTAAGAGTCTGTTTCCACGACTTGAACGTGACCTCATGGTCACAAGGCAACAGCTTTACCGCTGGCTCCCCTTCCCTTGATTTAATTTCCTTTGCATTATTCAAATATGTCGTACATCACACTTTACGCAGAGCACCTGGGATTTCATGTTAGTTCATATCGTCCTATTTTTACTCGAGTTAAAGGAGCCACTTTCCAATACAATTCAGTGTTAATGACTTAACGTTTCTCCCATTATCTTGTTTGCAGGATGTCTGGCATCATATACATTCCCTACTGCCAATGAGAGAGGCTGCCCGAGCTAGCTGCTTGTCTCGTGCATTTCAATATTTCTGGAGATGCTACCCCAACCTCACCTTTAGTAAGAGTACAATGGGCCTGAATGAACCAAAATCTCCTTTTCACCCGAAGTGGACAGATGGACAGAATTTTGTTCTCGTCAACAGAACTGACCAAATTATGAAAAACCATTTGGGCACTGGCATTAAGACATTCACGTTTCAATACTACGGTTCTTGCTTCTACACCAGTAAGCTCGACACCAGTAAGCTTGACAGTTGGCTTCAGATTGCTGTTACTTCAGGGGTTGAAAAACTCGAGATTTCACTCTCTCTAGCAAACAAGACAGAGCACTACAACTTCCCGTGCGCACTTTTATTTGCTAGAAGTGGAGGAAACTCGATTCGGAGTCTTCACCTCAGCGGATGCGCCTTCCGTCCCATGGCTGGACTTGGTTGCTTGACAAGGCTTCATCTGTATTGTGTGCATATTACCGAAGATGAGTTAGGGTGCTTTCTTTCCAATTCTTTTGCTTTGGAGGAACTGGATCTCATGGACTGCAGTGACATCATTTGCCTCAAGATACCTTGCCTGCTACACCGGCTCAGCAAGCTGGATGTGGAGTCTAATTGCGAGGCACTGAAAATAGAGAATAAAGCTCCAAATCTCCGCACTGTTAGTATCTCTAGTTACGTACCACACCATTCTATTGGAGATTCATTGCGGGTGAAGAACCTTGAAATGCACTGTTCGTCTGAGTTTAACCTCGTTCATCATGTTTGTGCCAAGCTTCCAGCAAGTATGCCAAATCTTGAAATTCTTCGCATTTCTTTGGTTTGTGAGGTATATTCATAACTTCTTGATTTGATTGTTAGATGCCGGTGTCATTGATATAACAGTACTCATGTGCTGGATATAATTACTGCATATCTGTGCAGATGTTCAGCGTACCATCGGCACCTCTCAAATTCCTCCACCTCAAGCACTTGGATATTTGTCTTGATGTTGAAAGTGAGGCATTTTCCCCAAATTCAGATTATTTTTCTCTAGTCTTTCTTTTGGATGCCTGTCCTATCTTGGAGAATTTCAAGCTGGAAGTAAGTCACTTATCTTGCATATCTCTTACCAATGGTGCATAGAAATAATAATTAATCAAGTATGGTGTTCCTAACTTCCTGTGCAGCTTATGCATGCTCGCATGAAGCATGTTTCAGTTCTTGAAGATTCCTCTCATCTGAGGCAGATGCCGGGACTCTGCCATGGCAACATCAACAAGGTGGAGATCATCGGCTTCTGCTCCGCGAAGAGCATGGTCGAGCTAACCTGCTGTATTCTTGAGAATGCAGCATCGCTCGAGTGCCTTACATTGGACACCATCGCATTTGGTACTGAAAATGATGATGTAGATGCTTCTAGTCTGGATATACACAAATCAGGTAGTAAATGCTTGCGCATAGGCAGGCATATGGTCGCGGAAGCCCACAGAGCGGTCTTGGCTATCGAAAGACACATTGCGGGGAAAGTTCCCTCCACGGTCAAGTTAAATGTTATCAAGCCCTGCAGCCGTTGCCATATTGTTAAACAACGACGATCATCCAAAGCTATAACAACTATCTAGTGTTTATAGTTACCAATGAAAAAAGAACCATTAAGTGTTCAAGTGTTGCAAAATTATACTTTTTCTCTTTCTCTCTTGAATGAACTAGCACAACTGTGCAGTTTGTTGTGTAATAGTACAATCGGGTCACATATAAATGTATTGGTTGTGATTAAGCTATGTATTCATGGTCATAATTCAAGACCACTGTGCTGATTGTGTGTCCAGCTCTGTTTCATTTACTTCCACTGGGGTAACTAACTTGTGTTTTTTCTGTACCCTGGGGCACATGTTCAGGCATCTCATCTCAGGGAGAGTCCCGCGCTACTGCGCTAGTACCACCAGAGAATCCGCAGCTCTAAAGCTTCACGCATTTGTCACCGGAGTCGAGAGTATTTTAAATGCATGAGAAACAGAATACTGCTGCATTTGGTTCATTTATTGGCAAAGTAGGATACTTATCAATCTCACTAGGGCTTTCCTGTGCTTCCTTTCGCTTAGTTTGAGTGGATTGAGGTGGCAGTGATTTTAGAACGATGCTCATAGTTGATAATTGCTTGCCTAGATCAGCTATACAACCTTTTGTACCCCCACCTACTTGATCCGAGATCTCGCCTTGTTTAGAACTGATGGATGTGACATAATATATGTCTAAAGCTTGGTGACATCAGTACGAAGATCAGTTGATTCCTGAAATCTCACGAATTCGTTCTTCATAGAGGGGACCTCTTGCAAGTCTGCATCATCTAGGGTCTCGCCGGCACGCCCCATCACCTTGATATGAAGGAGGAAGGTATTTTACCACTAGATTACTAGCAACCTAGCCTCTAATTCAGATCCTAAAGCCGCCTTGCTACAAGCCACAAATGATACATGATCAACAACGAACTCGGGATTTTACCGCCAAGCAAATCCTCGTAGGCAACCGGTTCGCACTGCTGATCTGCATCCGAATGAAATCGCTACCGCCACAGCGCCACCGCCAAACAGAGGGGACGGGATTGGGTGAGATTTTACAGCCGCAGGGAGAACCAACAATCGAAAACGCCGCCGAGGATCTTTTTTTTCTCTGGATGTCAATTTTTTAGATCCTAATTTGATGAAAATTTTATATGAGCTAATGAAATCCGATCAAGTACGTATGATCTACGGTCAAATCCAAAGGACTATGATGTATATATTCAACTGTGAGAGTTTGTATGTGTTCTAGCCATACGGTAGAACTGGGGAGTTGGTCGAATGATCCAAAACCCTAGCCATAGCCTGACTCTTTATAGGCGCACTTTCTTTTTTGACAATCAATATCGTGATATATTTATAGTAGCGAATTGTACATGGTAGAGACACATGACCTAACTACAGTGATTACAAAATAAAGTCTAAAAAAAACTAGCAAATCTTTGAGATCTTCAAACTCTTTCTTCTTCCATGACACAACCTTATACATTTTTTCGCTTATACGCAAAGCTTGCTTACCATTTTATTGATAGAAGAAGTTAAGAGTGAGTACCGAGGGGGTGGGGGGTGGGTACAACGCATGACATGAACGCAAGAGGCGTGAACATGACGACTAGAGCAGAGGGACCTGTGATGCTCAGCCCAAACAAAAAAACATGGGTAAACTCGCCACCGTGGGACGCGATCCAAACCAAACCAACAAGACGACCGACATCATCGAATCTACCACCAAGGACACCACGAGAAAACAAGACAACACCTTCATGAAGGAGAACGACACCGGGATGCCGTCGACATCCGATTCGTAAAACCGAACCTAGGGTTTCCCTTGATGCTCGAAGTGTTGGGGAACGTAGTAATTTCAAAAAATTCCTACGCACATGCAAGATCATGGTGATGCATAGCAACGAGAGGGGAGAGTGTGTCCACGTACCCTCGTAGACCATAAGCGTAAGCGTTAGCACAACGCGGTTGATGTAGTCGTACGTCTTCACGATCCGACCGATCAAGTACCGAACGCATGGCACCTCCGAGTTCAGCACACGTTCATCTCGATGACGTCCCTTGAACTCCGATCCAACCGAGCTTTGAGGGAGAGTTCCGTCAGCACGACGGCGTGGTGACGGGGATGATGTTCTACTGACGCAGGGCTTCACCTAAGCACCGCTACGATATTATCGAGGTGGATTATGGTGGAGGGGGGCACCGCACACGGCTAAGAGATCCAAGGGATCAATTGTTGTAACTAGAGGTGCCCCCCTGCCCCCATATATAAAGGAGGGAGGGAGAGGCCGGCCCTAGAGGGGGCGCGCCAAGTGTGCGGAGTCCTGTTAGGACTCCCAAGTCCTAGTAGGATTCCCCTTTCCTTTCCGGAGTAGGAGAGAAGGAAAGAGGGGGAGAGGGAGAAGGAAAAGGGGGCTGCACCCCTTGTCCAATTCGGACTAGAGGGGAGGGGGCGCCTCCTTCCTTTTGGTCTCTCTCCTCTATTCCCGTATGGCCCAATAAGGCCCATATACTCCCCGGCGAATTCCCGTAACTCTCCGGTACTTCGAAAAATACCCGAATCACTCGGAACCTTTCCAAAATCCGAATATAGTCGTCCAATATATCAATCTTTACGTCTCGACCATTTCGAGACTCCTCGTCATGTCCCCGATCTCATCCGGGACTCTGAACTACCTTCGGTACATCAAAACACATAAACTCATAATATAACCGTCATCGAACTTTAAGCGTGCGGACCCTACGGGTTCGAGAACTATGTAGACATGACCGAGACACGTCTCCGGTCAATAACCAATAGCGGAACCTGGATGCTCATATTGGCTCCCACATATTCTACGAAGATCTCTATCGGTCAAACCGCATAACATCATACGTTGTTCCCTTTGTCATCGTTATGTTACTTACCCGAGATTCGATCGTCGGTATCTCAATACCCATTTCAATCTCATTACCAGCAAGTATCTTTACTCGTTCCGTAATACATCATCTTGTAACTAACTCATTAGTTACAGTGCTTGCAAGGCTTATAGTGATGTGCATTACCGAGTGGGCCTAGATATACCTCTCTGACAATCGGAGTGACAAATCCTAATCTCGAAATACGCCAACCCAACAAGTACCTTCGGAGACACTTGTAGAGCACCTTTATAATCACCCAGTTACGTTGTGACGTTTGGTATCACACAAAGTGTTCCTCCGGTAAACGGGAGTTGCATAATCTCATAGTTATAGGAACATGTATAAGTCATGAAGAAAGCAATAACAACATACTGAACGATCAAGTGCTAAGCTAACGGAATGGGTTAAGTCAATCACATCATTCTCCTAATGATGTGATCCTATTAATCAAATGACAACTCATGTCTATGGTTAGGAAACTTAACCATCTTTAATTAATGAGCTAGTCAAGTAGAGGCATACTAGTGACACTATGTTTGTCTATGTATTCACACATGTATTATGTTTTCGGTTAATACAATTCTAGCATGAATAATAAACATTTATCATTAAATAAGGAAATAAATAATAACTTTATTATTGCCTCTAGGGCATATTTCCTTCAGTCTCCCACTTGCACTAGAGTCAATAATCTAGTTCACATCGCCATGTGATTTAGCACCAATATTCACATCTGTATGTGATTAATACCCATAGTTCACATCGTCATGTGATCAACACCCAAAGGGTTTACTAGAGTAAATAATCTAGTTCACATCGCTATGTGATTAACACCCAAAGAGTACTAAGGTATGATCATGTTTTGCTCGTGAGAGAAGTTTAGTCAACGGGTCTGTAACATTCAGAGCCGTATGTATTTTGCAAATATTCTATGTCTACAATGCTCTGAACGGAGCTACTCTAGCTAATTGCTCCCACTTTCAATACGTATCCAGATCGTTGTAAAAGCTTGCACCGATGTAACTCTTTACAACGGGCTCTTTTATCACCTCCATAATCGAGAAATATTTCCTTAGTTCTCACTAAGGATATTTTTGACCACTGTCCAGTGATCTACTCCTAGATCAAAATTGTACTCCGTTACCAAACTCAGAGCAAGGTATACAATAGGTCTGGTACACAGCATAGCATACTTTATAGAACCTATGACTGAGGCATAGGGAATGACTTTCATTCTTTTCTATTTTCTGCCATGGTCGGGTTTTTGAGTCTTACTCAACTTCACACCTTGCAACACAGGCAAGAACTCCTTCTTTGACTGTTCCACTTTGAATTACTTCAAAATCTTATCAAGGTATGTACTCATTGAAAAATCTTATCAAGCGTCTTGATCTATTTCTATAGATCTTGATGCTCAATGTGTAAGCAGCTTCACCGAGGTCTTTCTTTGAAAAACTCTTTTCAAATGCTCCTTTATGCTTTCTAGAAAATTCTACATTATTTCTGATCAACAATATGTTATTCACATATACTTATCAGAAATGTTGTAGTGCTCCCACTCACTTTCTTTTAAATACAGGCTTCACCGCAAGTCTGTATAAAACCATATGCTTTGATCAACTCATCAAAGCGTATATTCCAACTCCGAGATGCTTGCACTAGTCCATAGATGGATCACTAGAGCTTGCACATTTTGTTAGCACCTTTAGGATTGACAAAACCTTCTGGTTGCATCATATACAACTCTTCTTTAATAAATCCATTAAGGAATGCAGTTTTGACAGTCATTTGCCAGATTTCATAAAATGTGGCAATTGCTAACATGATTCGAACAGACTTAAGCATCGATACGAGTGAGAAAATCTCATTGTATTCAACACCTTGAACTTGTCGAAAAACCTTTTGCGACAAGTCGAGCTTTGTAGATAGTAACACTACTATCAGCGTCCGTCTTCCTCTTGAAGATCCAATTATTTTCTATGGCTTGTCATTCATCGGGCAAGTCCACCAAAGTCCACACTTTGTTCTCATACATGGATCCAATCTCAGATTTCATGGCCTCAAGCCATTTCGCAGAATCTGGGCTGATCATCGCTTCCTCATAGTTCGTAGGTTCGCCACGGTCAAGTAACATGACCTCCAGAATAGGATTACCGTACCACTCTGGTGCGGATCTTACTCTGGAAGACCTACGAGGTTCTGTAGTAACTTAATCTGAAGTTTCATGATCATCATCATTAACTTCCTCACTAATTGGTGTAGGAATCACTGGAACTGATTTCTGTGATGAACTACTTTTCAATTCGTGAGAAGGTACAATTACCTTATCAAGTTCTACTTTCCTCCTACTCACTTCTTTCAAGAGAAACTCCTTATCTAGAAAGGATCCATTTTAGCAACGAATATCTCGCCTTCGGATCTGTGATAGAAGGTGTACCCAACAGTTTCCTTTGGGTATTCTATGAAGACACACTTCTCCGATTTGGGTTCGAGCTTATCAGGTTAAAACTTTTTTACATAAGCATCGCAGCTCCAAACTTTAAGAAACGACAACTTTGGTTTCTTGCCAAACCACAGTTCACAAGGCGTCGCCTCAACGGATTTTGATGGTGCCCTATTTAAAGTGAATGCAGCTGCCTCTAATGCATAACCCCAAAATGATAGTGGTAAATTGGTAAGATCATAGATCGCACCATATCCAATAAAGTGCGGTTACGACGTTCGGACACACCATAACGCTTTGGTGTTCCAGGTGGCGTGAGCTGTGAAACTATTCCACATTGTTTTATATGAAGGCCAAACTCGTAACTCAAATATTCATCTCCATGATCAGATCGCAGAAATTTTCTTGTTACGATGATTTTCCACTTCACTCTGAAATTCTTTGAACCTTTCAACTATTTCAGACTTATGTTTCATCAAGTAGATATACCCATATCTGCTCAAATCATCTATGAAGGTCAGAAAATAACGATACTCGCCATGAGCCTTAATACTCATTGGTCTGCATACATCAGTATGTATTATTTCCAATAAGTTAGTTGCTTGCTCCATTGTTCCGGAGAACGGAGTCTTAGTCATCTTGCCCATAAGGCATGGTTCACAAGCATCAAGTGATTCATAATCAAGTGATTCCAAAATCCCATCAGCATGGAGTTTCTTCATGCGCTTTACACCAACATGACCTAAACGGCAGTGCCACAAATAAGTTGCACTATCATTATCAACTTTGCATCTTTTGGCATCAATATTATGAATATGTGTATCACTACGATCGAGATCCAACAAACTATTTTCATTGGGTGTATGACCATCGAAGGCTTTATTCATGTAAACAGAACAAAAATTATTCTCTGACTTTAAATGAATAACCATATTGCAATAAACATGATCAAATCATATTCATGCTCAACACAAACGCCAAATAACATTTATTTAGGTTTAACACTAATCCCAAAAGTATAGGGAGTGTGCGATGATGATCATATCAATCTTGGAACCACTTCCAACATACATCGTCACTTCACCCTCAACTAGTCTCTGTTTATTCTATAACTCCTGTCTTGAGTTACTAATTTTTAGCAACCGAACAAGTATCAAATACTCAGGGGCTACTATAAACACTAGTAAGGTACACATCAATAACCTGTATATCAAATATACCCTTGTTCACTTTGCCATCCTTCTTATCCACCAAATATTCAGGGCATTTCCGCTTCCAGTGGCCATTTCCTTTGCAGTAGAAACACTCAGTTTTAGGCTTTGGTCCAGCTTTGGGCTTCTCCATGGGAGTGACAACTTGCTTGTCATTCTACTTGAAGTTCCCTTTCTTTCCCTTTGCCCTTTTCTTGAAATTAGTGGTCTTGTAGATCATCAACACTTTGATGCTCTTTCTTGATTTCTACCTTCGTCGATTTCAATATCACGAAGAGCTCGGGAATCGTTTTTGTTATCCCTTGTATACTATAGTTCATCACGAAGTTCTACTAACTTGGTGATGGTGACTAGAGAACTCTGTCAGTCACTATCTTATCTGGAAGATTAACTCCCACTTGATTCAAGCGATTGTAGTACCCGGACAATCTGACCACATGCTCACTTGTTGAGCAATTCTCCTCCATCTTTTAGCTATAGAACTTGTTGGAAACTTCATATCTCTCAACTCGGGTATTTGCTTGAAATATTAACTTCAACTCCTGGAACATCTCATATGGCCCATGACGTTCAAAACATCTTTGAAGTCCCGATTCTAAGCCGTTAAGCATGGTGCACTAAACTATCAAGTAGTCATCATATTGAGCTAGCCAAACGTTCATAACGTCTGCATCTGCTCCTGCAATAGGTCCGTCACCTAGCGGTGCATCAAGGACATAATTCTTCTGTGCAGCAATGAGGACAATCCTCAGATCACGGATTCAATCTGCATTGTTGCTACTAACATCTTTCAACACAGTTTTCTCTAGGAACATATCAAAATAAACATATGAAAGCAACAATGCGAGCTATTGATCTATAACATAATTTGCAAAATACTACCAAGACTAAGTTCATGTTAAATTTAAGTTCAATTAATCATATTACTTAAGAACTCCCACTTAGATAGACATCCCTCTAATCATCTAAGTGATCACGTGATCCAAATCAACTAAACCATAACCGATCATCACGTGAAATGGAGTAGTTTTCAATGGTGAACATCATTATGTTGATCATATCTACTATATGATTCACGCTCAACCTTTCGGTCTCAGTGTTCCGAGGCCATATCTGCATATGCTAGGCTCGTCAAGTTTAACCTGAGTATTCTGCGTGTGCAAAACTGGCTTGCACCCGTTGTAGATGGACGTAGAGCTTATCACACCCGATCATCACGTGGTGTCTAGGCACGACGAACTTTGGCAACGGTGCATACTCAAGGAGAACACTTTTATCTTGAAATTTAGTGAGAGATCATCTTATAATGGTACCGTCAATCAAAGCAAGATAAGATGCATAAAAGATAAACATCACATGCAATCAATATAAGTGATATGATATGGCCATCATCATCTTGTGCCTTTGATCTCCATCTCCAAAGCACCGTCATGATCACCATCGTTACCGGCGCGACACCTTGATCTCCATCGTAGCATCGTTGTCGTCTTGCCAACTATTGCTTCTACGACTATCGCTACCGCTTAGTGATAAAGTAAAGCAATTACAGGGCGATTGCATTGCATATAATAAAGCGACAACCATATGGCTCCTGCCAGTTGCCCATAACTCGGTTACAAAACATGATCATCTCATACAATAAAATATAGCATCACGTCTTGACCATATCACATCACAACATGCCCTGCAAAAACAAGTTAGACGTCCTCTACTTTGTTGTTGCAAGTTTTACGTGGCCGCTATGGGCTTAGCAAGAACCGTTCTTACCTACGCATCAAAACCACAACGATAGTTCGTCAAGTTAGTGCTGTTTTAACCTTCTCAAGGACTGGGCGTAGCCACACTCGGTTCAACTAAAGTTGGAGAAACTGACACTCGCCAGCCACCTATGTGCAAAGCACATCGGTAGAACCAGTCTCGCGTAAGCGTACGCGTAATGTCGGTCCGGGCCGCTTCATCCAACAATAACGCCGAACCAAAATATGACATGCTGGTAAGCAATATGACTTGTATCGCCCACAACTCACTTGTGTTCTACTCGTGCATATAACATCTACGCATAAAACCAGGCTCGGATGCCACTGTTGGGGAACGTAGTAATTTCAAAAAATTTCCTATGCACATGCAAGATCATGGTGATGCATAGCAACGAGAGGGGAGAGTGTGTTCACGTACCCTCGTAGACCGTAAGCGAAAGCGTTAGCACAACGCGGTTGATGTAGTCGTACGTCTTCACGATCCGACCGATCAAGTACCGAACGCATGGCACCTCCGAGTTCAGCACACGTTCATCTCGATGACGTCCCTTGAACTCCGATCCAGCCGAGCTTTGAGGGAGAGTTCCGTCAGCACGACGGCGTGGTGACGGTGATGATGTTCTACTGACGCAGGGCTTCACCTAAGCACCGCTATAATATTATCGAGGTGGATTATGGTGGAGGGGGGCACCGCACACGGCTAAGAGATCCAAGGGATCAATTGTTGTAACTAGAGGTGCCCCCCTGCCCCCATATATAAAGGAGGGAGGGAGAGGCCGGCCCTAGAGGGGGCGCGCCAAGTGTGGGGAGTCCTACTAGGACTCCCAAGTCCTGGTAGGATTCCCCTTTCCTTTCCGGAGTAGGAGAGAAGGAAAGAGGGGGAGAGGGAGAAGGAAAAGGGGGCTGCACCCCTTGTCCAATTCGGACCAGAGGGGGGAGGGGGCGCGCCTCCTTCCTTTTGGCCTCTCTCTTCTATTCCCGTATGGCCCAATAAGGCCCATATACTCCCCGGCGAATTCCTGTAACTCTCCGGTACTCCGAAAAATAGCCGAATCACTCAGAACCTTTCTGAAGACCGAATATAGTTGTCCAATATATCGATCTTTACGTCTCGACCATTTCAAGACTCCTTGTCATGTCCCCGATCTCATTTGGGACTCTGAACTACCTTCGGTACATCAAAACACATAAACTCATAATATAACCGTCATTGAACTTTAAGCGTGCGGACCCTACGGGTTTGAGAACTATGTAGACATGACCAAGACACGTCTCCGGTCAATAACCAATAGCAGAACCTGGATGCTCATATTGGCTCCCATATATTCTACGAAGATCTTTATCGGTCAAACTGCATAATAACATACGTTGTTCCCTTTGTCATCGGTATGTTACTTACCCGAGATTCGATCGTCGGTATCTCAATACCTAGTTCAATCTCGTTACCAGCAAGTATCTTTACTCGTTCCGAAATACATCATCCTGTAACTAACTTATTAGTTACAGTGCTTGCAAGGCTTATAGTGATGTGCATTACCGAGTGGGCCCAGATATACCTCTCCGACAATCGGAATGACAAATCCTAATCTCGAAATACGCCAACCCAACAAGTACCTTCGGAGACACTTGTAGAGCACCTTTATAATCACCCAGTTACGTTGTGACGTTTGGTAGCACACAAAGTGTTCCTCCGGTAAACGGGAGTTGCATAATCTCATAGTTATAGGAACATGTATAAGTCATGAAAAAAGCAATAGCAACATACTGAACGATCAAGTGCTAAGCTAACGGAATGGGTTAAGTCAATCACATCATTCTCCTAATGATGTGATCCCATAATCAAATGACAACTCATGTCTATGGTTAGGAAACTTAACCATCTTTGATTAACGAGCTAGTCAAGTAGAGGCATACTAGTGACACTATGTTTGTCTATGTATTCACACATGTATTATGTTTTCGGTTAGTACAATTCTAGCATGAATAATAAACATTTATCATGAAATAAGGAAATAAATAATAACTTTATTATTGCCTCTAGGGCATATTTCCTTCACGAAGAGGGGCACAGATAGCAGCCACGGCAGCGCCTCCAAGAAGGGGATGACACCCGCACCCGCAGGTGTCGCTGCTGCCAGCATGGAAAGGTCGAGCAAGGATTTCGCCTTGGCCGAGTCTGAGCAATCCCAAGCCGTTGGAGCAAAAAAATCAAGGAAGTGGAAGTCTTGTCGGAGGCTGAACCACCATCGCAGGAAGGGAAGCAATGCCTGCCGTCGAAGGAGGCATCGGGCGCTGCCGGAAGAATGAGCTACGGAACAGGCGGAGAGACGGACAGAGCATGGAGGTGGGCGGGGCAGGCATCCGGGGACGCAGGAGGAGGGGGCTGATGATGGTGGTCGAAGACCAGGATGAGCTAGGATCCGGAAAGGAGTGCAGATTCGGGCCGTCGGGACCGGAGCTACAGGGACGCCCGACGAGCCAAAGGAGTCGGAAGAGGATGCAGCTCCAGGAGCACACCTGAGTCGAAGCTGCACTGGGATGGATGCCGGCCAACCAAGGATGCCTGGAGGGGGTGGTTGCGGAGCTGCCGAGATGCCGGCAAGTCGGAGGAGCTGGAAGAAGACGCTGCTCGGACGCGAGGAGCGTCGCATCTGGAGCCGCTTCGTCCATTCATGGACGCAGGAAGAGGACGTAGGTCCATGGCTGTCGGGGCCATAGCTGCACCTGCAAGGGTAGGGGCGAGGGCTCGCAGGCGTGCCACACACCTGGCCAGCATGTTGTAGGAGGCAACCGCCGCCGGGCTACCGCCGAGGACCACCGTGATGAACCACCACCCGGAGCCATGACTCGGGGGGAGGGGGGATCGCGGTGCCCTGAGGGCCAACCAAACATGCCAAGAAGTCTCGACCTCATCCTCCCAGGATATGGTGCCGCGGTAGAAGGTGTGCTGGCAGTGGCGGAGACAGGAGGACCAGCAAGGGCCCTACCCCCCTAACATCACATAATTAATGCTATTATGCATGTCATTAGTGCATTAATTACTGTTAAATTGATGTAATCTGATGAGCTGGCCCTGCACGCCCTGCGCTGGTGCGCGGTGGAAGTCAATGTGAATGGCCGAAAGTCAAGCAGTCGAGGCGCCCCACCGCCACCTTTCTAGGAGCCGCGCGGCTTCGCTGATCGCTCCTCTGGTGGCGGCAAGGAGGTGGGGCAGGGTGGGAGGGGGCCGCAGCGGCGTGGCTAGGGTTCCCCCGCCGCCACCGCCACCAGGGGAGGCGACGTAGAGGTCGTGGACGGGCATCTCACAATCTTATACTTCAGGCAGTCGTAGAAAAATAACAACGGTATCAAACCACATAACCTGTAAATGCCAACCAGGATACTTAATTACCCGCGGTAGCGGTAAACGGTATTAAAGTAACCGGATGTAAATCAACGTAAAAAAGACTAACCAGAGGTAAATAGTGTATGAGACATCGGATAACTAAAGCGGTATCTGCACCTGTCCCTCCTTTTACCGAATAATTTCAATAGTATCATGAGCTAAGGTTTTTTCCTAACATGGTATCATGAGCTAAGTTTTTTTTCCGCTGCGCCGTCGCCACCAATCTTCTGGCTGGCCACCGCTGTTCCTGGCACCCGGTGTGCCACTCCTTCCCTGCATGTGCTATTGTTCCTCTTCATAGCCACGCTGCTTTTTCCCGGACCGCCACCGAACCAAATCGTCCCAGCAGCCCGTCACCGTCTGTCTTCCACCTAGCTTCCTTGTCTTCTGCAGGCCACTACTATTCACCAAGACCTCAAAGGCCACCAACGTTGCCCATCGGATCCCGTTCCAGGTGCCGGTGCACCACCACCAACCGCCGATTTGTTCGCTGGTGCGGGAGTGAGCCGCTCCGGCCTTGTCGCCCGCGGGCCTTGTCTCTAGCTGGGTGCTTGCCGCCTCCGCCCGCTCTCCTCTCATCCATGGCCTAAGTCACTCCGGCTGGTCGCCGACGAGCACACTCGTCCGCTGGTCATTTGCCACTTCCGTCCGTCGGTCTCCTCTGATCTGCCGGCGATCGGGTGGTTTCATGGCGTTCCACCTGCGTTATACTTGGCGTTCTAACTGTTCCACTCGGGAAGGAGTGGATCGTGTTGACCCAGTGTTTACCCTTTGGGCCTCGTGTGAATTGAGATCGACATGTGAGCTAAAAAAAGAGAGAGAGAAAAAAAGAGAAAAAAAGAGAGAGAAAAAATAGTAAAAGAGAAAGAGAGAGAGAGAGATATTATGTTGGCGGTCTCTGCTCATCGCGGTCCGGTGATTTTTGACGGTGTTCCCTATATTGGTCCCTTCTTGCACATGCGTCGTCGCTTGGTGCTTGGTGCTCGTCCATCTGTGACATTGTCCCCTGCGGCGTCTTCAGCAGGCTATGTTGGTCACTTTTCGTCGACTCTTCTCGTGGCATCTGCCCGCGGTGGTGGTGTCTGCTCTATGTCGACTCCTCTCGTGGCTTTAGCACGCGGCGGTGACTGCTCCACGTCGACTCTCCCAGCGGCTTCCACATGCGGCTCTATGTCGACTCTACACGCGGCTTCCATGAGTGGAGGCGACTGCTCATCATCGGCAGGTGTTTCTACCTCGACCTCATCCGTCGAGTCCTTGTCTGTGCGTGAGACTGCGCAGCTGCGATGTCTGCTTGTTGCTTGGGAGTGTGCACCGACAGGTTCTGCTGGTTCCGTGACTGACTCTACTGGCATTGAGAAACCACATTCTACTCATTCAGGTACATCCCCATGGATTCTTGATATAGGAGTATCTTTTCATATGACTTGTGATTCTTCCACTTTGACCTCTGTTCAACCTGTCGAGTCTCCTGTCCGTGTCCTTACAACTGATGGCACTCCCCTCCCCGTAGCTAGTCGAGGCACTCTTAACACTTCTTCATTTCATGTTCGCTCTGTCGCTCATGTTCCTCGACTTACCATGCAGCTCATATCTGGTGGTCAGATTGTTGACTCTAGTTGTAGGGTCATTCTCGATTTTGATTCGTGTTCTGTTCAGGATCGTCGCACGGGTGCTCTGCTTGGTGCTGGACCTCGACGCTCTGATGGTCTCTGGGAGCTTGACTGGCTTCGTCTTCCCTTCGCTGCCATTGACGCCAGTCTTGCAACCCCTGTTGCTGCATCTACCAGCTCTTTTCAACAGTGGCATCATCGTCTTGGGCATTAATGTGGTTCTCGTCTTTCATCGTTGGTTCATCGTGGTGTTCTAGGGTCTGTCTCTGGTAACGCTTCATTTGATTGTCTGGGATGTAGGCTCGGTAAGCAGATTTAGCTACCCTATCCTCACAGCGAGTCAGTGTCAGAACGCCCCTTTGATCTCGTTCACTCTGATGTTTGGGGTCCGGCCCCCTTTGCTTTGAAAGGGGGTCATCGCTACTATATAATCTTTATAGATGATTTTTCTCGGTACACTTGGATCTATTTCATGTCTTCTCATAGTGAGGTCTTATCTATATACAAAAAATTTGCTGCCACGGTTCATACCTAGTTTTCCACTCCTATTCGTGTTTTTTGCGCAGAATCAGCTAGTGAGTATACCTCCCATGCGCTGCGAGGATTCCTTGCCGAGCAGGGTACTCTTACTCAGTTCTCTTGTCCTGGTGCTCATGCTCAGAATGGTGTGGCTGAGCGCAAGCATCGTCACCTTCTTGAGATGACGCGTGCGATGATGATCGCCGCCTCCCTTCCACCTCACTTCTGTACTGAGGCTGTTACTACTTCCACCTATCTCATCAACATACAACCATCTGCTGCTCTAGAAGGTGGTATTCCTCTCAAGAGTCTTTCTGGTCGTTCTTTTGATTATTCAGCGCTTCGTTTGTTTGGTTGCGTTTGCTATGTTTTGCTTGCCCCTCGTGAACACACCAAACTGACCGCTCAGTCTGTTAAGTGTGTCTTTCTCGGATATAATGATGAGCATAAGGGCTATCGGTGTTGGGATCCTGTCGATCGCCGGATGCGTATTTCCCGGGATGTGACCTTTGATGAGTCTCGTTCCTTCTACCCGCGTCCATCCTCCTCGGCCTTTTCCACGGAGGACATCTCTTTTCTTACGTTTCCGAATACACCTCCCTCTGTGCATAGTATTCCTTCTCCTCATTCCGCTGTCGCCGATCCGGCACCGTCCTCTCCTATGGTTTCTTCTCCTCCCTCATCGCATGACTTTCCAACTTCATCACCGATACTTCCCCTTCTCAACCTTCATCACCGATATCTTCCCCTTCTCAACCTTCATCACCAATACATTCCCCATCTCCACCTCCAGTGATTCCACCTCTTCCGCCTTTTCTTTCCATTATACTCGTCGTCCACATGTTGTGGATGAGTCTACTGATGTGCCCTCTACTTCTGGTGTGTCGTCTTCCTCCTCTCAGCTGACTTATGGTCTTCGTTCGCGGCCTTGTCCGCCCCCTGACCGATATTCTCCTTCTTGCTATGGTCTTTTGACCGTTCTTGAGCCTACTTCTTATCGAGATGCTGTTGTTCATCCTGAATGGCAGTTTGCGATGGCAGAGGAGATTGCTGCCCTTGAGCGCACCGGCACATGAGATCTGATTTCTTTTCCTCCCCGTGTTCGTCCCATCACTTGTAAGTGGGTCTATAAGATTAAGACACGCTCTGTTGGTTCTCTTGAGCGTTATAAAGCTCGTCTTGTGGCTCGTGGCTTTCATCAGGAGCATGGTCGTGATTATGATGAGACTTTTGCTCCTGTGGCCCATATGACCACTATCCGCACACTTCTCGCCGTGGCCTCTGTTCACCACTGGTCTGTGTCTCAACTTGATGTTAAAAATGCATTTCTTATTGGTGAGTTGCGTGAGGAAGTTTATATGCAGCCACCACCTGGTATTCAGTTCCTGATGACATAATTTGTCGTCGCTCTAATACCATGTTAGAAAATAAGCAACCTTATATTATCGGCAAAAGCCATCATATATATACATGTACGGAGGAAGGCCAAAGGCCAGAATGCAAAAGGCCAAAGGCCAACATAAATATAACTCTAACAAGTTCATCAGGTTCAGTAGGTGGCCCGACAATGTCCTCCGCCAGGCGCCGCTGCGGTTCCTCCCTCTCCGGCGAAACAGGGCTCGTTTTCTCCTCCTCGGAGACCCCCTCAGCCCAGCGTCCCGTCGTACCGTTTCCGCGACATGTTTTTCTTTTTGGAAACAACTGCTGCTTGCTCCCATCCGCATCTGTTCCATGGAGTCCTCCCCGGTTTCCTCTAGTAGCAGGTTCCGCTCCTGGCGGCGCCGATGCGGTCCGATGCGGTCTCCTGAGCTCAGAGTCTCGCCCTGTTAGACGACCCGCATCCAAACTAAGTTTTCGGGAGGGAGCGGACTCCTCGCGTTGTTCGGATTCAATCCGAAATCGTGCGAGAGGCACATACCCTGCACGGTGCCCTTGGTTCGTCGTCGCGGGTCTCGACCCCAGCGGTTCCCTGGGCGGTGCCGTCGTCCTCGTGTGATGGGGCTGCTGGTGCTCCAGCGGTTCCTGTCCCTGCGACGGGGTCGGCGGCGCCGGCAAACCCGAGCCCACGGTAAACCATCTCTCACCACCCTCGCGTACACAGTACTACTCCGCCAAGGAGTAATACATAGCTCATGTGGATTTGTCGATTGATATGTCTTGAAAAATAGTAGTATATTCTTCGGCAATCGGCAAAAGTTGCATAACGGAAACAAAATTAGTGTTTGCCCCCCCCCCCCCCCCTTCTCCCCCCCTTGTGTTAATTCCATGCATGTTGTGTTGCAGGTACATCGATTGCTTCCGTGGCTAAACGAAAAGGCTCACCCTGTGAACAAGGGGATAGTTCTCAAGATGGCAAAAGAATGAGATTCTCGGGGCCAGACCTTCCAATGGTACTGAGTATAATATTGCGATGTTTTTGATCGGCCTGGTGGTCATGGGTACTCTATTACACAAATTGTTACAAACAAATCTTTCAATACTTCACTGCTTTGTCATTATGACAGTAAAGAGTGAACTGTAGCTTTGCTACAAATTATATACTCCCCATATCTGGCATACGCAGTTTAATAAAAATCACATCATTCAGAACACCGCCATCTTTGCCTTACTTACCGCAGCTCTTCGCTCTCCACGTTCAAAACCATTTTTTTTCATTTGCCCAGCACTTAACTTTCCACATTCTGACTAGCCGGGTAACTGGTTTCATCACCTCATCGTGAAACTTTTTACCTGATCCTTGTGCCAGAACATATTTCAGGCATGACTGCAGTGATAATGTCTACTTCCTTGCCTAACTGCAGATTTTTCTTCCTGAAGACATGCTTATTTCAGTCCTAATAAATGGAATAGGACAAAAATGCCAACTATCTCTTTAGATTGTTAATGCCAAAGCTTTGACCAATCCAGTCCCCAAACTTTCCTCTTAAATTCACACCTCTATCAGGTACTTGGGACCTTTCTTTCTTTTCCCCGTCATGCAAGTGTTTTTATTTAGCCCTTTGGCCTTCTCTACACTCTTCTTTGCTAGACTAGTGATTTTTGTCACTAGCATTCAACATTATTCTTTACCTGTACAAATCTTTTTGCTCTTTTGCCTACAATAACTTTATCATTTATGAGAAACAAAATTCCATATATAATGTTTGAAGCTGCTCTTGTACATTTAGACAATCTTACTGAAACCAATGGCAGGAGCTCGTATGTTTATTCTAAGGAAAAGAGAAATAAAGTACTATTACCCGATGTTGCTGCACCAAGGGCACCAACATCGGTCCCAGGGCAGGGGAGGGTGGGGACAGATACACTGACATATATCAAACCCCTAGGAAAATCATTTTTCCTGGAATCTATATCGGTTAAATTCCGTTAATGCTTATGGACTCTAGTTTCTCTGATTCTGAATCACGAATTGAAAGGCAACAAGTTTTGAAATTTCAATAGAAGATATTGGTCATTGGATAAAATAATTAAGTATGCATATTCAGGCAAAGAATTGGAATGTTGTCAGTTTTGATATCTTGAGCCTACTTTCTCTACACCGTTGAAGTGTCGTAGTGTAATGAAATTTCTTCATGAACAAAATAGTCTCCTTTCTTTTTTTGCTAGTTTTGTAACACTAGAGCATCGGTTTCACTATTGTACATTTTGTAAATCAAGTAACAACACTGTTAGTGAGTAACAGATGACTTTACAGAAGCCATTAATGACACTGTTAGGGAAAGCATTTCTCGGTGTTAAAATACTTTATTTAATTTCCTTTGCACTATTTAAATATGTCATAGAATACAGCACACTTTACACAGAGCACCTGGGAGGTCATTTTAGTTCATACCATCCTGTTTCTACTCCTGTTAAAGGAGCCACTTTCCAATACAATTCAATATTAACGTTTCTCCCATTATCTTGTTTGCAGGACATCTGGCATCATATAAGTTCCCTACTGCCAATGAGAGATGCTGCCCGAGCTAGCTGCGTTTCTTGTGCATTTGAATGTTCCTGGAGATACTATCCCAACCTCACTTTTTGTAGGAGTAAAATGAGCCTAAATGGACAGCATTTCGTCAACAAAGTTGACCAAATTATGAAAAAACACTCGGGCATTGGCATGAAGACGTTTGAGTTTGAATACAATGGTCCTTGCTTTGACACCAGTAAACTCAACGATTGGCTTCAGATTGCTGTTACGTCAGGGATTGAAGAACTCGAGATTTCACTGTATCCGGCAAACAAGGCAGAGCACTACAACTTCCCGTGCTCACTTTTATTCTCTGGGAGTAGAGGAAACTCAATTCGGAGGCTTGACCTCAGCGGATGCGCCTTCCATCCCATGGCTGGACTTGGTTGCTTGACAAGGCTGGATCTGCTTTCGGTGCATATTACGGAGGATGAGTTAGGATGCCTTCTTTCCAGTTCTTTTGCTTTGGAGGAACTGCATCTCACAGAGTGCAGCGACATCATTTGCCTCAAGATACCTTGCCTGCTACACCGGCTCAGCAAGCTGAACGTGTCTGATTGCGATGCACTGAAAGTTATAGAGAATAAAGCTCCAAATCTCCACACTGTTTATATCGATAGTTACATAGTACACCATTCTATTGGAGATTCATTGCGAGTGAAGGACCTTGAAATGGTCTGCTTCTCTGAGTTTAACCTCATTCATCATACTTGTGCCAAGCTTCCAGCATGTATGCCAAATCTTGAAACTCTCAGCATTCATTCGACTGGTGAGGTATATTCCGAAACTTCTTGATTTGATTGTTAGATGCCGGTGTCATTGATATAACAGTACACATGCATTGGATATAATTACTACATATCTGTGCAGATGTTCAGCACACCATCAGCACCTCTTGAATTCTTCCACCTCAAGCAATTGGACATTCGTCTTGATGCTGAAAGTGGGGCATTTTCCCCAAACTCCGATTATTTTTCTCTAGTCGTTTTTTTGGATGCCTGTCCTATCTTGGAGACTTTCAGGCTGGAAGTAAGTCACTTGTCTTGCATATCTCTTACCTATGGTGCATAGAACAATAATTAATCAACTTCCTATGCAGGTTATCCAGACTCGCATGAAGCATGTTTCAGTTCTTCAAGATTCCTCACATCTGAGGCAGACTCGAGGACTCCACCATGACAACATCAAGAAGGTGGAGATCATCGGCTTCTGCTCTGCGAAGAGCATGGTCGAGCTGACCTGCCATATTCTTGAGAATGCAACATCACTCGAGTGCCTTACATTGGACACCATCTCAGGTGGTATTGGTATTGGCGATGTAGATGCTTATAGGCTGAATAGACACAAATTCGGTGTATGCTTCAGTGAAGGCAGGCACATGATCGTGGAAGCCCACAAAGCGGTCTTGGCTATCAAAAGACACGTTATGGTGAAAGTCCCCTCCACGGTCAAGTTAAATGTTATCAAGCCCTGCAGCCGTTGCCATGTTGTTTAACGACGGCGGCCATCCAAAGCTATAGCAACTATCTAGTGTTTAGTTACCGAGGAAAAATAGAACTACCAAGTGTTCAACTGCTGCAAAATTATATGGGCTGTGTTTCTTTCTTTCTTTCTTGAAGTAGCAGAACTGCGCAGTTTGTTGTGTGATAGTGCAATCACATATTGGTTGTGATTAAGCTATGTTTCCATGGTCATAATTCAAGACCGTTGTGCTGACTGTGTGTCCAGCTCTGTTTTATCTACTTCTATTCTACTGGGGCACCTAAATTTCTGTTTGTACTGAAATCGGATGGTATCTAACTTGTGTTTATTCTACCACAACAACAGGGTGAAAACCATGGAAAGGGGAAGAAAAGGTATATACAGGAGATAATTCCCTATCACAAACTACTTGCATTCACCCCCACACTATTTCTCCTATGAAAAAATCCCTCTCATACTACTTAGTATCTACAACAACATACACATGAAATATCTACTCAAATCCCTATCTTAGTTGATACAGAGAAGCTAGTATAATTCCCCCTCAATGAATAGACAGAAAAACTTAGTCAGGAACTATAAAAATCATATTACTTTATACGATGAAGCTATAGACATAACCTACAAAACTATATGGTTTACAACAGAGTGAGTATGGATATCACCTTAGGTTCTAGAAATGACACACACTAAAAGTTGCATAACTTACCCGCATGCATCATACTCCCTCCGTTCCTAAATATAAGTCTTTATAGAAATTTCACTATGGACCACATACGGATGTATCTAGATGCATTTTAGAGTATAAATTCACTCATTTTGCTTCATATGTAGTTCATAGTGAAATCTCTTCAAAGACTTATATTTAGGAATGGAGGGAGTACAAATTACACATCCTATGAAACTGTAAATACTTACTACCAAGCTGACTGCAATTACAACAAAAGGCACACTAATTACAGCAAGAGGAAGATAGTAAAAATGATGCAATGTTCACTGTAAATTGCTCACTGAAAAAAATCACACAAGCTCCCTGTCAAACTTGGTATTGTTGGATGAATAGCAACTAGTATTTCCTGAGGGCCAAAGGCCATTACATATACATGTATGTCAAAGTGCAGAAAACCCCTTATATAATGGGGATATACCGAAAAGGACTATACATCTAACACCCCCTCAAACTCATGGTGGATCAACAACACCGAGTTTGGAGAGGAAAAAACGTCTTTGCTCGCGAGTCATGCCTTGGTGAAGAAGTCCGCCAATCAGAACTCGGAGGGCACATAGTGAAGAGCGAGAGTCCGATCTGCGCTGCAAGACGCACAAAGTGGGCATCCACACCGATGTGCTTGGTGAGCTCATGCTTCACGGGTCACGCAATCTTGATGGCGCCCGATCTTGTCGGACGATAAAGGGAGTCGAGGTAGTAGCGACACACCAAAATCCTCAAGTAACCACAGTAACGGATCACCTCACCCGTCAACATAGCCATGGCTCGCAACTCGACCTCCGTACTCGGCGGCTGCGATCTGTTTCTTTGTCTTCCGAGCAATGAGAGAGCCACCAAGAAAGACACAATAAGCAGACAACGAGCGTCGATCAGAGGGATCACTAGCCCAGGTAGCATCAGAGTAGGCCTGGAGCTCAAGAGAGCTGGAGCGGGGAAAGAAAAGGCGCTGAGAGATCGTGCCACGAAGATATCGTAGAACACAGAGGAGATGACTATAGTGGACAGAGGTGGGGGCTGAAACAAACTGACTCAGGATGTGGACATGATAGGAGATGTCAGGACGCGGAATAGCAAGATAGACAAGACTGCCAACAAGATGACGATAGCGAGTGGGATTAGGAAGAGGGTCACCATCAATGGCATGAAGCTGAACGTTGAGCTCCATAGGAGTCACAACCGTGCGCTCATCACCGAGAGCAGCGCGAGCAAGAAGATCCTGAATATATTTTTCTTGGGAGATGTAGAAGCCATCAGAGGTCGAGGAAATTTCAATCCCAAGAAAATATCAAAGAGGACCAAGGTCAGTCATGAGGAACTGGTCTCGAAGGCGAGCCTTAACAAAGGCAATGTACTCAGAGTCATCACCAGTGATGATCATGTCATCAACGTAGAGAAGGAGAAGAGTCCGACCACAAGGAGACGTGTGGACAAACAACGCGGGATCATGATCACTGGGCAAGAAACCAGCAGCAGTCACCACAGAGGCAAAGCGCTCAAACCAGGCGCGAGGGGCCTGTTTGAGACCATAGAGAGAGCGACGAAGTCTACAGACCATGCCATCAGGAGCATAGTACCCCGATGGTGGCTGCATATAGACCTCCTCACGTAACTCGCCATTGAGAAAAGTGAAGGAAATATGCCCTAGAGGCAATAATAAAGTTATTATTTATTTCCTCATATCATGATAAATGTTTATTATTCATGCTAGAATTGTATTAACCGGAAACATAATACATGTGTGAATATATAGACAAACAGAGTGTCACTAGTATGCCTCTACTTGACTAGCTTGTTAATCAAAGATGGTTAAGTTTCCTAACCATAGACAAAGGAGTTGTCATTTGATTAACAAGGTCACATCATTAGTTGAATGATCTGATTGACATGACCCATTCCATTAGCTTAGCACACGATCGTTTAGTATGTTGCTACTGCTTTTATCCATGACTTATACATGTTCCTATAACTATGAGATTATGCAACTCCCGTTTACCGGAGGAACACTTTGGGTACTATCAAACGTCACAACGTAACTGTGTGATTATAAAGGAGTACTACAGGTGTCTCCAAAGGCAGATGTTGGGTTGGCATATTTCGAGATTAGGATTTGTCACTCCAATTGTCGGAGAGGTATCTCTGGGCCCTCTCGGTAATGCACATCACTTAAGCCTTGCAAGCATTACAACTAATGAGTTAGTTGCGAGATGATGTATTACGGAACGAGTAAAGAGACTTGCCGGTAACGAGATTGAACTAGGTATTGGATACCGACGATCGAATCTCGGGCAAGTAACATACCGATGACAAAGGGAACAACGTATGTTGTTATGCGGTCTGACCGATAAAGATCTTCGTAGAATATGTAGGAGCCAATATGGGCATCCGGTCCCGCTATTGGTTATTGATCGGAGATGTGTCTCGGTCATGTCTACATTGTTCTCGAACCGTAGGGTCCGCACGCTTAAGGTTTCGATGGCGGTTATATTATGAGTTTGTGTATTTTGATGTACGAAGGAGTTCGAGTCCGGATGTGATCACGGACACGACGAGGAGTCTCGGAATGGTCGAGACATAAAGATTGATATATTGGACAGCTATGTTCGGACATCGGAATGGTTACGAGTGGTTTGGATAATACGAATGCCGAGGGTTACGGAACCCCGGGAAGTAATGGGCCTAAATGGGCCACGAGGGAGAGAGAGGGCTGCGCCGGGGAGGTGGTGCGCGCCCCCATGAGGAGTCGGGTGGACAAGGAGGGGGCGCCCCCTTCCCTCCCTCTCCTCTCCTTCCTTCCCCTTCCCCTTCCTAGTTGGACTAGGAAAGGGAGTCCTACTCCCACTAGGAGGAGGACTCCCCTCCCTGGCGCGCCCTCTAGGGCCGGCCGGCCCTCCCCTTGCTCCTTTATATCACGGGGCAGGGGGCACCCTAAGACACACAAGTTGATCCTTGAGATCGTTCCTTAGCCGTGTCGGTGCCCCCTCCACCATATTCCACCTCGGTCATATCGTGGCGGTGCTTAGGCGAAGCCTGCGTCGATAGAACATCAAGATCGTCCCACGCCGTCGTCTTGTGAACTCTCTCTCCCGGAGCTTTGCTGGATCGGAGCCCGAGGAGTGTCACCGAGCTGTGTCGTGTGTCAAGAACTTCGGGCGCCCGAATGTAACGACGCCAGATCGGTTGGATCGCGAGGAGAACGTCGACTACTTCCTCTACGTTGTGATCGCTTCGCTTGGTCTACAAGGGTATGTAGACAACACTCTCCCCTCTCGTTGCTATGCATCACCATGATCTTGCGTGTGCGTAGGAAATTTTTTAAATTACTACGTTCCCCAACAGTGGCATCCGAGCCTAGGTTTTTATGGTTTGATGTTTTTGCACGAGTAGAACA
The DNA here is from genome assembly GCA_021437245.1 of Aegilops speltoides. Lineage (NCBI taxonomy): Eukaryota > Viridiplantae > Streptophyta > Magnoliopsida > Poales > Poaceae > Aegilops > Aegilops speltoides. Next base: position 348,274,383 of record CM038145.1, on the reverse strand, counting down.
CAAGTGAGTTGTGGACGATATAAGTCATACTGCCTACTAGCATGTCATACTTTGGTTCAGCGGTATTGTGAGATGAAGCGGCCCGGACCGACATTACGCGTACGCTTACGCGAGACTGGTTTCACCGTTACGAGCACTAGTGCTTAAAGGTGACTGGCGGGTGTCTGTCTCTCTCACTTTAGTTGAACCGAGTGTGGCTACGCCCGGTCCTTGTGAAGGTTAAAACGGAGTCTATTTGACAAACTATCGTTGTGGTTTTTGATGCGTAGGTAAGAACGGTTCTTGCTAAGCCCGTAGCAGCCACGTAAAATTTGCAACAACAAAGTAGAGGACGTCTAACTTGTTTTTGCAGGGCATGTTGTGATGTGATATGGTCAAGACGTGATGCTATATTTTATTGTATGAGATGATCATGTTTTGTAACCGGTTATCGGCAACCGCGGGAGCCATATGGTTGTCGCTTTATTGTATGAAATGCAAACGCATACATAATTGCTTTACTTTATCACTAAGCGGTAGCGACAATCGTAGAAGCAATAGATGGCGTAAACGACAACGATTCTACGATGGAGATCAAGGTGTCGCGCGGTGGCGATGGTGATCACGATGGTGCTTTGGAGATGGAGATCACAAGCACAAGATGATGATGGCCATATCATATCACTTATATTGATTGCATGTGATGTTTATCCTTTATGCATCTTATCTTTCTTTGGTTGACGGTAGCATTTTAAGATGATCTCTCACTAAAATTATCAAGTAGTGTTCTCCCGAGTATGCACTGTTGCCAAAGTTAAATCGTGCTTGAGACACCACGTGATGATCGGGTGTGATAAGCTCTCGTCCATCTACAACGGGTGCAAGCCAGTTTTGCACACGAGAATACTCAGTTATACTTGACGAGCCTAGCATATGCAGATATGGCCTCGGAACACGGAGACCGAAAGGTCGAGCGTGAATCATATAGTAGATATGATCAACATAAGATGTTCACCATTGAAAACTACTCCATCTCACGTGATGATCGGTTATAGTTTAGTTGATTTGGATCACGTGATCACTTAGATGAATAGAGAGATGTCTGTCTAAGTGGGAGTTCTTAAGTAATATGATTAATTAAACTTAAATTTATCATGAACTTAGTACCTGATAGTATCTTGCTTATCTATGTTTGTTTGTAGATAGATGGCTCGTCTTTGTTGTTCCGTTGAATTTTAATGCGTTCCTTGAGAAAGCAAAGTTGAAAGATGATGGTAGCAATTACACGGATTGGGTCCGTAACTGAGGATTATCCTCATTGCTGCACGTAAGAGTTACGCCCCGGAAGCACCGCTGGGTGCGAACTGCTTCTTGATGTAACCGACGACGTTAAGAACGTCTGGCGAGCAAAGTGATGACTACTCTATAGTTCGATGTGCCATGCTTTACGGCTTGGAACCGGGTCTTCAACGACGTTTTGAGCGTCATGGAGCATATGAGATGTTCCAGAGTTGAAGTTAATATTCAACAGAATGCCCGGATTGAGAGATATGAAGTCTCCAATAAGTTCTATAGCTGCAAGATGGAAGAGAATGGGTCTGCATCGGTGAGCACATACTCGTAATGTCCGGGTATTACAATCACTTGAGTCAACCGGGAGTTAATCTTCCGGATGATTGTGTCATTGATGAAATTCTTCAATCACGCCACCAAGCTACAAATGCTTCGTGATGAACTATAATATGCAAGGGTTAGTAAAGACTATGCCCGAGCTCTTCGCAATGCTAAAGGCTGCGGAGGTAGAAATCAAGAAGGAGCATCAAGTGTTGATGGTCAATAAGACCACTAGTTTCAAGAAGAAAGGCAAAGGGAAGAAGAAGGGAACTTCAAGAAGAACAGCAAGCAAGTTGTCGCTCGGAGAAGAAACCCAAGTCCGGACCTAAACCTGAAATCGAGTGCTTCTACCGCAAGCGGTCGTCCTTTGGAAGCGGAACTGCCCCAAGTATTTGGCGGATAAGAAGGATGGCAAGGTGAACAAAGGTATATGTGATATACATGTTATTGATGTGTACCTTACTAGAGCTCGCATAGCACTGGTATTTGATCTTGGTTACATTGCTAATATTTGCAACTCGAAGCAGGGGACTACGGATTAGCGAACAACGCAAAGGATGAGGTGACGATCGCGTGTGGAAATGGTTCCAAAGTCGATGTGATCGCGGTCGACACGCTACCTCTACATCTACCTTCGGATTTGTTTTAGACCTAAATAATTGTTATTTGGTGCTGCGTTAAGCATGAACATCATATCTGGATCTTGTTTGATGCGAGGCGGTTATTCATTTAAATCGAGAGAATAATGGTTGTTCTATTTATATGAATAATATCTTTTATGGTCATGCACCCTTGAAGAGTGGTCTATTTTTGATGAATCTCGATAGTAGTGATACACATATTCATAATGTTGAAACCAAAAGATGCAGAGTTGATAACGATAGTGCAACTTATTTGTGGCACTGCCGTTTAGGTCATATCGGTATAAAGCGCATGAAGAAACTCCATACTGATGGACTTTTGGAGTCACTTGATTATGAATCACTTGGCACTTGTGAACCGTGCCTCATGGGCAAGATGACTAAAACCCCGTTCTCCGGTACTATGTAGAGAGCAACAGATTTGTTAGAAATCATACATACAGATGTATGTGGTCCGATGAATGTTGAGGCTCGTGGCGGATATCATTATTTTCTCACCTTCACAGATGATTTAAGCAGATATGGGTATATCTACTTAATGAAACACAAGTCTGAAACATTTGAAAAGTTCAAAGAATTTCAGAGTGAAGTTGAAAATCATCGTAATAAGAAAATAAAGTTTCTACGATCCGATCGTGGAGGAGAATATTTGGGTTCTGAGTTTGGTCTACATTTGAAACAATGCGGAATAGTTTAGCAACTCACGCCACCGGAACACCACAGCGCAATGGTGTGTCCGAGCGTCAGAATCGCACTTTACTAGATATGGTGCGATCTATGATGTCTCTTACAGATTTACCGCTATCATTTTGGGGTTATGCTCTTGAGGCGGCGCATTCACGCTGAATAGAACACCGTCAAAATCCGTTGAGGCGACACCTTATGAACTATGGTTTAGCAAGAAACCAAAGTTGTCGTTTCTTAAAGTTTGGGGATGCGATGCTTATGTGAAAAAGCTTCAACCTGATAAGCTCGAACCCAAATCGAGATGTGTCTTCATAGGATACCCAAAGGAGACAGTTGGGTACACCTTCTATCACAGATCCGAAGGCAAGACATTTGTTGCTAAAATGGATCCTTTCTAGAAAGAGTTTCTCTCGAAAGAAGTGAGTGGGAGGAAAGTAGAACTTGATGAGGTAATCTGTACCTTCTCCCTTATTGGAAAGTAGTTTATCACGAAACCGGTTTCGCGACATCTACACCAAATAGTGAGGAAGTTGATGATGTTAATCATGAAACTTGAGATCAAGTTACTCTGTAACCTCGTAGATCAACGAGTAAGATCCGCACAGTGAGTGCGGTAATCCTGTTCGGAAGTCATGCTACTAGATCATGATGAACCTACGAACTATGAAGAAGCGATGGTGAGCCCAGATTCCACAAAATGGCTTGAGGCCATGAAATCGAGATGGGATCCATGTATGAAAACAAAGTGTGGACTTTGGTTGACTTGCCCGAGGGTCGGCAAGCAATAGAAAACAAGTGGATCTTCAAGAAGAAGACCGACGCCGACGGTAATATTCTCGTCTACAAAGCTCGACTTATGCAAAGGGTTTCGACAAGTTCAAGGGATTGACTACGATGAGACCTTCTCACCCATAACGATGCTTAAGTCTGTCGAAATCATGTTAGCAATTGCGCATTTTATGATTATGAAATTTGGCAAATGGATGTAAAAACTGCATTCTGAATGGATTTACGGAAGAAGAGTTGTATATGATGCAACGAAGGTTTTATCGATCCAAAGGAGCTAACAAAGTGTGCAAGCTCCAAATGATCCATTTATGGACTGGTGCAAGCATCTCGGAGTTGGAATAAGCGCTTTGATAGTGTGATCATAGCATTTGGGTTTATCTGAGACTTTTGGAGAAGCTTTGTATTTATAAGAAAGTGAGTGGGAGCTCAGTAGCATTTACGATATTATATGTAGATGACATATTACTAATTGGAAATGATATAGAATTTCTGGATAGCATAAAGGGTACTTGAATAAGAGTTTTTCAATGAAGGACCTCGGTGAAGCTGCTTACATATTGGTCATCAAAATCTATAGAGATAGATCAAGGCGCTTAATTGGACTTTCACAAAGCACATACCTTGACAAAGTTTTGAAGAAGTTCAAAATGGATCAAGCAAAGAAAGGGTTCTTGCCTGTGTTACAAGGTGTGAAGTTGAGTAAGACTCAATGCCCGACCACCGCAGAAGATAGAGAGAAAATGAAAGATGTTCCCTATGCTTCAGCCATAGGCTCTATCATGTATGCAATGTTGTGTACCAGACCTGATGTGTGCCTTGCTATTAGCTTAGCAGGGAGGTACCAAAGTAATCCAGGAGTGGATCACTGGACAGCGGTCAAGAACATCCAGAAGTACCTCAAAAGGACTAAGGATATGTTTCTCGTATATGGAGGTGACAAAGAGCTCATCGTAAATGGTTACGTTGATGCAAGCTTTGACACTGATCCGGATGATTCTAAATCGCAAACCGGATCGTGTTTACATTAAGCGGTGGAGCTGTCGGTTAGTGCGAGTTCAAAACAAAGCGTCGTGGCGGGATCTACATGTGAAGCGGAATACATAGCTTCTTCGAAGCAGCCAATGAAGGAGTCTCGGATGAAGGAGTTCATATCCGATCTAGGTGTCATACCTAGTGCATCGGGTCCAATGAAAATCTTCGTGACAATCTTTGGGCGATTGCCTTAGCGAAGGAATCCAGATTTCACAAGAGGACCAAGCACATCAAGAGGCGCTTCAATTCCATCCGGATCTAGTCCGGTGGGAGACATAGAGATTTGCAAGATACATACGGATCTGAATGTTGCGAACCCGTTGACTAAGCCTCTTCCACGAGCAAAACATGATCAACACCAAGACTCCATGGGTGTTAAAATCATTCTTGTGTAATCTAGATTATTGACTCTAGTGCAAGTGGGAGACTGAAGGAAATATGCCCTAGAGGCAATAATAAAGTTATTATTTATTTCCTCATATCATGATAAATGTTTATTATTCATGCTAGAATTGTATTAACCTAAACATAATACATGTGTGAATATATAGACAAGCAGAGTGTCACTAGTATGCCTCTACTTGACTAGCTTGTTAATCAAAGATGGTTAAGTTTCCTAACCATAGACAAAGGAGTTGTCATTTGATTAACAAGGTCACATCATTAGTTGAATGATCGATTGACATGACCCATTCCATTAGCTTAGCACACGATCGTTTAGTATGTTGCTACTGCTTTTATCCATGACTTATACATGTTCCTATAACTATGAGATTATGCAACTCCGTTTACGGAGGAACACTTTGGGTACTATCAAACGTCACAACGTAATCGGGTGATTATAAAGGAGTACTACAGTGTCTCCAAAGGCGTATGTTGGGTTGGCATATTTGAGATTAGGATTTGTCACTCCAATTGTCGGAGAGGTATCTCTCGGCCCTCTCGGTAATGCACATCACTTAAGCCTTGCAAGCATTACAACTAATGAGTTAGTTGCGAGATGATGTATTACGGAATGAGTAAAGAGACTTGCGTGCGAGATTGAACTAGGTATTGGATACTGACGATCGAATCTCGGGCAAGTAACATACCGATGACAAAGGGAACAACGTATGTTGTTATGCGGTCTGACCGATAAAGATCTTCGTAGAATATGTAGGAGCCAATATGGGTATCCAGGTCCCGCTATTGGTTATTGATCGGAGATGTGTCTCGGTCATGTCTACATTGTTCTCGAACCGTAGGGTCCGCACGCTTAAGGTTTCGATGACGGTTATATTATGAGTTTGTGTATTTTGATGTACCGAAGGAGTTCGGAGTCCCGGATGTGATCACGGACACAACGAGGAGTCTCGGAATGGTCGAGACATAAAGATTGATATATTGGACAGCTATGTTGGGACATCGGAATGGTTCCGAGTGGTTTGGATATCTGCAGTGCCGAGAGGTTTACGAACCCCCGGGAAGTAATGGGCCTTAATGGGCCACGAGGGAGAGAGGGGCTGCGCCAGAGGTCGCGCCCCCATGAGGAGTCCGAATGGACAAGGAGGGGGGGCCCCCTTCCTCTCCCTCTCCTCTCCTTCCTTCCCCTTCCCCTTCCTAGTTGGACTAGGAAAGGGAGTCCTACTCCCACTAGGAGGAGGACTCCCCCCCTGTAGCGCCCCTCTAGGGCCGGCCGACCCTCCCCTTGCTCCTTTATATCTGGGGAAGGGGCACCCTAAGACACACAAGTTGATCCTTGAGATCGTTCCTTAGCCGTGTGCGGTGCCCCCTCCACCATATTCCACCTCGGTCATATCGTGGCGGTGCTTAGGCGAAGCCTGCGTCGATAGAACAATAAGATCGTCACCACGCCGTCGTCTTGTGGAACTCTCTCCCCGGAGCTTTGCTGGATCGGAGCCCGAGGAGCGTCACCGAGCTGTCGTGTGTCAAGAACTTCGGGGCGCCGAGTGCGGCGCCGGGATCGGTTGGATCGCGAGGAGAACGTCGACTACTTCCTCTACGTTGTGATCGCTTCGCTTGGTCTACAAGGGTATGTAGACAACACTCTCCCCTCTCGTTGCTATGCATCACCATGATCTTGCGTGTGCGTAGGAATTTTTTTTAAATTACTACGTTCCCCAACAAAATGCGTTCTGAACATCAAGTTGAGAGATAGACCAATGGCGAACAGAAGCTACGGCAAGGAGAGTGCAGACAGTGGTCATGTGGGCCACAGGAGCGAATGTCTCATCATAATCACGTCCGTGCTCCTGTTGAAAACCACGAGCCACAAGCCGAGCTTTGTAACGCTCAAGAGAACCATCAGAGCGAGTCTTGACCTTGTAGACCCACTTGCAGGTGATGGGTCGAACGCCAGAAGGGAGGGAAACCAGATCCCAAGTGTCAGAGCGCTCAAGAGCCGCAAGCTCTTCGGCCATCGCAGGTTGCCATTCAGGCTGAGTCATGGCAGTCTGATAGGAGGTGGGCTCAACAAGAACGGAGAGACCGTACCGATCAGGAGAGTAGCGATCAGGCGGAGGGCGAGGCCGAGCACGGAGGTTGTGAACCGGGGTAGGTGAACAGAGGGTCACTAGAGGTGGAAGGCGCGTTAGACACGTCAGGGGAAGCATCCTCAGTACGAGGACGACGAGTATAGTGGAGAGGAAACAATGAGAGAGGGCGACGAACGGGAGATGATGGTGGAGAGGTGGAGCAGGAGGAGGTGGAAGATGGGGTCGGTGGTGAAGGAGAAGGAAGGAGAGGTGCAGGAGGAGGAGGTGAAACATGGGGCACATAGCAGGGTGTATCGGGAAGAAGGAGAAAAGAAAGATCGTCCACAGAGAAGCTCGAGGAAGAAGGACGTGGGTAGTAAGAGCGAGACTCGTCAAAGGTCACATCACGTGAGATGCGCAAGCGGCGACCAACAGGGTCCCAACAGCGATAGCCCTTGTTCTCATCATTGTAGCCAAGGAAAACGCACTCAACCGGTGACGAAAGGTTTAGTGCGTTCTCATGAACAAGAAGGACATAGCACACACATCCAAACATACGAAGAGCTGAGTAGTCAGGAGATCGACCAGTGAGACACTCCATAGGAATACCATCCTGCAGAGCAGTCGATGGCTGAATGTTGATGAGATAGGTGGATGCAGAAATAGCCTCAGCCCAAAAGTGGGGTGGAAGAGAAGCGGCAATCATCAGCGCACGAGCCGTCTCAAGTAGATGACGATACTTACGTTCGGCAACGCCATTACGAGCATGAGCACGGGACATGAGAATCTGGCGAGAGTACCTGATCTGCGAGAAAACCACGCAATACCGGGAGATATACTCTCCGGTGAGTCGACCGACGAAATGCGAATGGGCGTGGAAAACGGGTGTGAACCATGGCAGCAAATCATTTGTATATAGAGAGAACCTCGCTACGAGATTTCATAAAGTAGAGCCAAGTGTAGCGAGAAAAGTCATCAATAAACAAAACACAGTAGCGATGACCACCTTTCGAATCAAAGGGAGCAGGACCCGGACATCGAGAATGAACTAAGTCAAAAGGATCTTTGAGATCTGAGACTCGCTAGTAGGATAAAATAATCGGGTCATTTGCCAAGTCGCAACCATTACAATGTAAGGAAACATCTCAAGATACAGACCCTAAGAGGCCCTGACGAACTAAAGAAGACAAGCGAGAACCACAGATGTGACCAAGGCGATGATGCCACTGCTGGAATGACGCAGATGAAGAGGCAGCAAGAGCATGAGAGCTGGCATATGAGGCAGCAGCGGAAGGAACACGAAGCCAGTCAACCTCCCAAAGGCCCTCAGACTCACGGCGCCGAGGGCCAGCACCAACCAGAGCCTGAGTGCGACGATCCTGAACAGAACAAGAGTCGGCATCAAGAATGACACGACAACCAGAATCAGTAAGTTGAGCAGCGGAAAAAAGATTCATGGTAAGATGTGGAACACGAGACACACTAGGAACCGAAAAGGACGGAGTGGAAAGGATGGCACGACTAGTAACAGGAAGAGGTGTGCCATCGACAGTGAGAACATTAAGAGGAAAATCAAGAGGTCGAAGAGAAGATAAAGCAGAAGAATCAGAAGACATATGAAAAGATGCTCCAGAATCCAGAACCCACGAGGATGTACCTGACTGAGTAGGCGCCAGCGGTGGCAGAGTGGATGTCGCTGTCACAGCAGCAGCAGAACCCATCGAGGAAGAACCAGATGAAGCTAACATGCGCTTGAGCCGCATAATATCCTGGTCAGTAAGCGACGAAGTCGAGGAAGGCGCACGAGTCCCACTGGAAGAAGAGCGCTTCATGTCTCTTCGCTTCTTGTGACAATCTGACTCTGGGTGACCTGGCCAGTTGCAGTAGCCATAGAAGGTGTGCGAGCGCGACCGACCCTCTCCTGAGGAAGGGTGACCCGCCCCCTGGAGGTGTGGGCAGAAGTGATGGAGCAGAGAGCACAGGGGCACGGGCAGCAAGAACGGTAGGAACCACAAGCAGACCAGCAGACCGGAGGCGTGTCTCCTCAGTGCAAAGCTCTACAAGCACCTCCGAAATAGGAACACGACCACGAGCGAGCAAGTGAGCACGGCGAGGCTCACTCTCAGACCAGAGGCGAGATAAGAACTCATGAACCCTCTGAAACTCCAAGTCGACCTCGTGAGTCCGCAACAACGGCAAGTGCCACAAACAAGCTGTCCATGAGGAGTCAAGCTGACGCCAGATGGCAGAGCACTGAGAGTAGAACTCATCAACAGACGAGTCACCCTGCTGAAGAGCATGCTCCTGATGCACTACAAAGAGGTATAGAGCATCGCTAGAGGGCTGATAGCACTGACAGAGATAGGCCCACATCGCTGCAACAGTGCTGAGACCCATGAACTCTGAAGCAAACTGAGGGAGAACACTTGCAGTGAGGACAGCAGCAGCCCGAGCATCATCATTACACCACTGAGTGTAAGCAGACAGATCATCCCGGTAGACAGAAAGAGCATAGAAATGGGCGGATACCTGCTGATCATAAGCACCAACTGCAGCATCATCAAGAGCCTTGGCTGCATCCCGATCAGCCTGAGAAGCAACAGTAGTAAGCACCGGCGGTACCAGCGAAACAGGAGCCACTGGAGCAACAGGGCATGGCGGAAAGGAGACCTCGCCAGAGAGAACACCCCACAATAGAAGTCCGCGCATGTGGATACGCATGAAACCCACAAACTCAGCATAATTGGTGCTGAGGGAGTCCTGTACTAGGGGGTGTCCGGACAGCCGGACTATCATCGTCCGCCGGACTCCAAGACTACGAAGATACAAGATTGAAGACTCCGTCCCGTGTCCGGATGGAACTTTCCTTGGCGTGGAAGGCAAGCTTGGCGATACGGATATGTAGATCTCCTACCATTGTAACCGACTCTGTGTAACCCTAGCCCTCTCCGGTGTCTATATAAACCGGAGGGCCTTAGTCCGTAGGACAACATCCATTACAACAATCATACCATAGGCTAGCTTCTCGGGTTTAGCCTCCTTGATCTCGTGGTAGATCCACTCTTGTACTATACACATCATCAATATTAATCAAGCGGGGCGTGGGTTTTACCTCCATCAAGAGGGCCCAACACAGGTAAAACATCGTGTCCCTTGTCTCTGTTACCATCCGCCTAGACGCACGATTCGGGACCCCCTACCGAGATCCGCGGTTTGACACCGACATTGGTGCTTTCATTGAGAGTTCCTCGTGCCGCCGCCGATAGGAAGGATGCCTCCACCCGTCTTCAAGGGCGGTATTTTTATAAAGGGCCTTGGCCACCGGCCAAACTATCCAGCTAGGTGGTTTTCTTATGACCGCCTGTCCGGCCACCACTTCGACAATGACTTCTCAAGTCGTCAAAAGCAATCTTCACGTCATTTCGAAATTTGCCGGCGGCTGGATCCGATAGAGCTTTAAATGCATCAGCGAGCTCTTGGATCGCATCGCCGCCACAGGAGTCGCCACGGACTACAATCAGATTGGGCTTAAAACTGATCGAGAGAGATTAACTCTCCCGGGTCACCCACCATGTCGCGATGGTAGAGGAACAATGCGGCGACTCTCCTCTGTATTGAAAACTAGTCATGTCCAGGCTCCGAACCCTCCATGCGGATTCCCGGAGGGGCGGACTTCGATCAAGCACTGAACTTAAAGTCGGGCATCGGACCGGACTCGTTGGACAACGTCCAGCAATCAAGCTTCAAATTTGGAAACTTCACGGCCTTCAAGCCTTGAGATGGGTAGGGTTCGGACTTTATTCCACCCACCCGCCCGGACATATCGATCTATCTCTAATCGGCAAGAGCCCGCTGAAGCGATACATCACTCTTGGGCGATTCCTCCTGGTTATGGACGGGATAAAGGACTGCCGAGAGGAAAAGCATAATCTCAATTTTTGCAATAATTGCGGACAAGGAATATTGAGCATCATCGGCCGTCATGAAATTACACGCCGCCGACCTGGCGTCCATAATCTGAAAATCTTGTGCGGTGGAGAGTTTCGGAAAACCGAAAACCAGTTTTGGGACAATCCGGCCCCGAATACAACCCTAGTCCGTAACAAAAGGGTGCATTACACTCAGGCCCCAGATACAAAAACCAAAAAGCAAAAACCCCATAGATGGAACGGAACCGTACTGGAGGGATGGCTTAGCGGACCCTGTAAAATTGACAAGATCTGAGGGCGCCGTCCCAACACATAGCCTTGAGCATGTTGGATATTACGGCGGTGGCCAAAAGTGGCGAGGAGCTTCTAGCCCCGAAAACCACTCCAACAATACCGATGCGGTATCAGCGATCTTCGAGACCTTCGCATCAAATAATATGCGGAAGCGAACAATCCGAGGCCTCGCGAAGTCTACCAAGTAGCAACAACAAATCCATGGGCGACACAGCCATCACCTTCAACGCCGGACGAACCTAAATTCGAACAGCCCGAGCACTAGCCGCCGGTGCTTAGTCCAATAGTGGGCGGCTTTCGACTTACAAAGGTCCTCATGGATGGCGATAGCGGACTAAACCTCATCTACGAGGAAACTCTTCAAAAATGGAAATAGATGGAGCCGCATTGGCGAAGCAGCACAACCTTGGAGGAATAATCCCTAGCCGGAAGCGCTGCACGGAAAAATCACACTAGATGTGGTGTTGGCTCACGGACAATTCTGATCGAAGAAGTCACGTTCCAAGTGGCCCGTTCAACAGCGGATATCACGCTATATTAGGGCGAGTGGCATTCACAATTTTTCAAGCCGTACCCTATTACGGGTACATGAATCTCAAAATGCAGGCCGGCGGAATAATCACTCTCGTTAGTGATCCGGACATAGCACTCGCGCCGAAAACAAGACAGCCGCGTTAGCCGGAGGCACTATCCAAGCCCTAGCGGCGAGAAGAACTCACCACACTGCGCTCTATGGTGAATAGGGACGATGTGATACTTGATAAAAGATCCAAGTTCACCTCCTTTAAACCAGCGAGATGAAATAATAAAATTCCAGGTCCATCCAGCGGACCCGACAAAGACGGCTTCCATCGGGCACGGTTGAACCACGATGTAGGCGCCAGCCTCGAAAATTCGCCGGGAAAATTGGGACATTTTACTTTGGCACCCTTCGGATATGCAGGAATCCCACGCAGATTGGCGAAACACAGCCTAAACATCCTAAAAGGATTCAAGCCATCAAACAGGCTCTTGACGATTTTCGAACCTAAAAGACGAGGCAATGGGAGAAGAGCTAGCCAAACTATTGGAAGCGGATTCATCGAGAGATATCAAACATCCGGATTGGCTAGCAAACCTGGTAATGGTACCAAGAAGGACAAATCTGGCGCCTATGTGTCGATTTTAAAGACCTCAACAAGGCCTTCCCAAAGGATCCCTTCCCCTCCCGCATCGACGGATAATCGGCGCTACCGCGGGTTTCACGATTCATTGTGCTTCCTCGACGCATACTCGGCTACCATCAAATCAAGATGGCGGAAGCGAACCAAGCATAGCGGCATTCATCACTCCATATGGACCATTCTACTTCAACACGATGCCCTTCGGACTTAAAAACGCGGCGCAACATATCAGCGCATGATTCAAACATGTCGGCAATCCAAATCGGCAAAAGCAGTAGAGGCATCGTGAGCGGCGTGGTCGTCAAAACTAAACTCGTCGAAACTCTAGTAGGCGATTTGAGGCTCACATTCGACAACCTCGAGCATATGACATCAAGCTGAATCTGGAAAAATGCGTTTTTGGCGTCTGGCCGGAAAATTCTTTGGGCTTCATTGTATCCGGTAGAGGAATCGAAGCAAACCGGCCAAGATCCGAGCTCATCACGGTGGATATTCAAAAGACCTCAAGCAGATACAAAAATTATTTGGATGTGTGGCGGCTTTAAGCCGCTTTATCTCCCACTTGGGAGAAAAGGCATTGCCCCTCTATCGCCTCCTTAGGCGCACCGAACACTTCGAGTGGACGGATGCTGCCATTGTCGGACTCGAAGAAATAAAGGCCATATTGGCAACAAATCCGGTCCGGGCTGCGCCCAACATGGGCGAACCAATGTTGTTATACATCGCGGCAACACATCAAGTTGTAAGCGCGGTACTCGTCGTCGAGCGAGAGCGAAGGGCATAATATCCCCTTCAAAACCAGTGTACTATGTATCCCTTTGTGTTAACACCACCGCAAGTCCGTTACCGCACTATCAAAGGATAGCGTGTCACGGTGTTCATGGCATCCGGAAGCTCGACACTACTTTCAAGAGTGTTCGATAACGATGGCCTCGAAGTGCCCCTCAACGACATCATAAACAACCGCGACGCGACGGGCAGGATTGAAAAATGGGCCATTGAGCTCTTACCATTCGATATAACTTACAAACCTCGGAGCTATAAAGTCACAAGTTTTGGATGACTTTGTCGCTGAATGGACCGGCGAACTCCCTAAAGAGTGCGGCGCATACTCCAATTGGATTATGCGCTTGACGGCTCTAAAATGTTGGCGGATTGGGGTGGCGTCGTATTGGCGTCCCCAATCGGAGACACGATCAATCGTACTTGAGATAATGTACGGACTCCAACAACGCGGCGAATCTGAGGCCCTTTACATGGCCTCCGGATGGCAATCTCCATGGGCATTCAACGCCTAGAGGTGCGCGGGGATTCAAAACTTGCAATATCCCAAGTAAATGGAGACTTTGATGCCAAGGATCCGAAAATGGCAGCATATCGTAACATTGTCCTAATAATGTCAGCTCGGTTTGACGGACTTGAATTCCACCATGTAGCCAGGGATAATAACCAAGCGGCCGACATATTGGCATGCATCGGCGCAAAACGTGACGATGTCCCTCCAAACATCTTCCTGGAACGGCTGTTTAAGCCATCCGTACTATGGGAAGAGGAGCCCGGAAATAACAAACCGGAAGCAGCCACACCAACCGACACAGAGCAATCTGACATGACCGTTGATTCAGCCGATGAAATAACACCTTCAGCCCACGACATAATGGCGTAATCGCCCGTGGGCGAGCCATTCCTAGCCTACTTGCTTAGGCAGGAACTTCCGAAGACCAAATGAGGCCCATTGCATAGTCCGGCGATCTAAAGCCTACAAGGTCCATGAGGAGAACTCTATAAGAAAAGCACAACCGAGTCCTTCAAAGGTGTATCTCCGAAGAGGAAGGGTGAAACCTTCGGCTGAAATTCATGCGGACTAGGCGGACACCACGTAGCAGCTCGGGCCCTTGTAGGAAAGGCATTCCGTCAGAGATTTTATTGGCCGGCGGCCGGGCGGATCTCGAGATTTAGTCCAAGATCGTCGGTTGTCGACTCTTTGCTAATCGAGCCATATGCCACCCACCGCCCTCAAAACTATACCCATTACGGCCGTTAGTGGTGCAGGGGCTTGACATGGTTGGACCCCTTAAAGGGGAACCCACAAGCAAAGGTACCTATTGGTCATGGTGGATAAATTCACCAAATGGATAGAGGCCAAGCCGGTAAAAATGGCGAGTTCGGACCAGTGATAGACTTTATCTCGGGGTAGTACACGTTATGGTGACCCCACAACATCATCACCGATAACGACACAAACTTCACGGCCGGCGAGGTTAAATCATGGTGCAAAAATATGGGCATTAAGCTCGATTACGCCTCGATCTATCATCCTCAAACCAGCGGTCAAGTGGAGCAATGAGCGGTCTAATAATGGCGGCATTAAACCCGAATAGTGCGGTCACTTACGAAATCGACACGCCTTTGGGTAGAGGAGCTCGACTCCGTACTCACGGGGCTGCGGACAACGCCCAACCGCACTACGGATTCACACCATTTTTATGGTATCGGCGTGAGGCGAGTTACGCCTGCGACATCATTCATGACTCACCTCGAGTGCGCATGTGCGAAGAAAGAGAAGTCGAGCTGGATCGGCGGGACAGCTTGGGCGCATTGGAGGAAAAACGCGATGTTGCCAAGGCTCGTTCCGCATTCTATCGGCAGCAGCTCGAAGATATCAAAGCGAGAAATGCGGGCCAAGACTTACAATGTTGGCGAACTAGTTATCGTCTGCGGACAAGAAAAAGGACAAGCTCAAGCCCAAATGGGAGGGCCCTTCATTATCGATCAAGTCTGACGGAGGAGCGTCACGTCTCTTAAATCGTCGGACAACCGACTCGAGCCGAACCCATGGAACGCAGCCCACCTCCGAAGATTCTATGCCTAGCGCTGGACTAAGAGTTCGTTCCCTTCCCCCGTCCAAATTTTTTACACTTCAGCTGTCTTTTATTTCCCTTTCTTCTCTTAACCCTTTTACTAAAAAGCCCTTAAGGGCATACTTGCGCATTGTTCGCACATACTTGATGTGCCATCCACACTCATTATACCTGGGGGCTTCTTTACCAGAAGCTCAATTATAAGGGCTTCAAGCCCAGCACATGTGTCAAGCTTCCACATGTACCTTTTACTCACCATTATATGCATCGATATGACTTAAGTTTTGGCCAAGCTGGGTTGCTGGCTCTGTGCTTACCCCTCGTTCCCGATTGTTCGGCTAGGAGGTAAAGGAGCACCTCTGCGATTATTCTTGCCGGGTCAGCGGATGTGTACCTCGGTGGGTGAAGCCAAAAGCTAGCATTCTTAAGGGAATATTCGGTCGGTGACTTGAAAGATGATTTTTACCTACTTATTTATCTGCCCCGGATGTTTTTACTTTTTTATGCATCCGGACATGCACTTTAGGGCATGCCTCCCGAGAAAGGAACCCTTAACGGAACTATTCTCCCGGAAGATGTTTCTTACTAACCATGTAATATAACATAACTAGTTGGGCACTTATGCGATAAAGCACTAATGACCCCTATGCCCGGTCTCCATGCATACCCGGTTGTTTCTTAACCGAGAAGGTATTCGGACACACTCCGGACTCTAGGGTCCCGAGGTTAAGCGAAAAGGTCGGCAAACACAAGCGATCTACAATCCGGCTAGAAGGCATTTCACATGTCATTTTAAAATACATTGTCAAATCTCTTGTTGTATTCCTCCTCAATCTGTCTAACAGACTATCTAATTCTGATCCCGTTGGGAAAATTTAGCGGCCAACTCTACTTGGCGTATACTAAACTCACAGGATCTCCTTCCCATCGGGCCCCACAGTCCGACCTCGGCCATGTGGTTGGGATCCGCCTTCTTGTACCACGTCTTCACCATGGCCCAAGCCTCCTGGCACCTTGGCGGCAGGCGAAATCTTCCATAAGCGAGCGTTGCCGCACTCCTGAAGCTTCTCCATAAGCTCCCCAAGGCCCTCGGGTAGGGAGAGGGCTGGCCATAAAGCACAGGCGACGCCGCTCATTGCTGCCGAACTCGTTCGAGCAGTGCAACAACTTCGGAAGTTGATCACCCGTTGATCTGGGCATCTCCTTCAGAGGCGACTGTGAGTATACCTACAAGACATATTTTGTCAATTGACTTCCTCGCCCGAACTCTTCTTTTCAAAAGAGTCCGCTCAAGCACTTACTATAGATGCCGCGATGAAGCGCTGATTCTCCTTAACGGAGCCGGACAGCTCGGCCCGAGCGCCTTCAGCTCTTCTCCAAGCTGGGCGTGGGCATCTTGGAGCTTGTTCCTTTCTTGCTGCACTCTATTCAGCACCCTCTCGCCGGCCTTCATTGGCGCGATGGTTCTGCTGTCCGGATCTTGTCCGGCAAAGACCTGCAATGTCATTATTAGACTTGCTTGCGCCTTGAGCGCTTATATTTTTTAAAAAATGTGTTACCGGGAGGGGCCTCTGTGTTTCCTCTGCGGCGACAAATCTTGACCTCAAGTTGGGCCTTGCACTCTTGCAGCTCTGAGACAGTTGGGTATTCTTCTGGGTAAGATCCTGCATTTCAGATGATCCTTAAATCAGTTAACATAACTACTTTAAGTCTCGGGGGCTACTAGCACATATAACTGTTAAATTCTTTTACCCGTATGTCTTTCACATACTGCTCCGTGGCTCTGGTAAAACCATCTTGAGCAGCACGGAGGTGCACGTCCCCCGCGTTAAAGGCATTCAACGCCTCAGTGGAGAAGCACGCGTCACGAAATACTGTCCGGCGGCGCCTCTGGTTCATGGCGCTCTCCACCTCAGACTTGGTGGCGGACAACCTGTCGGCATCCTCCATTGGAGGAGTGTCCGGCTCGCGCCTTGCGCTCGCCTCCCCCTCCAGACCGGGTGCTGGAGCCTAGCTGGTAGAGGTTGGATTGGCAACCTCCACGCCCATGATCCGTGGCGCTTTTCTCCTACAAAAGTCATGAGCACTCAAGCGCTTCCTTGGAGCGTTGCTCCAAATAATTAATCTGTGAGCTATACCTTTGCGGCGGCGTTTGATCCGCGCGCTCCTCTTCCGCCTCTTGGTCGGATGGCCTTTGTTGGTCGGCCGCCCGGAGCTCGGCTTCCCGCCTTGAAGGCGCTTCTGCAAAACACCATCGTCGCGAAGGTCGAAATGAGCAAGGAAGAGATAATGGTGTCGGGACTTCCGTCAAAATCACAGGAAGCGGATATAGTCCGGGTAGTCAGCCATAATGGCGACTAAAGCATTATCCATCTTGAGCTGGTGGAACACCCGTCGATTAGCTCCACACAGATGTCCGGATCCTCTTGGAGGCGGATCCTAGGATCTCTCGGATCCTCGGGTTGCGGAGCTGGACTTATCATGTCCTCCACAATCCGGCGTAGTTCTGCGTCGAAGACATAATATAAGAAGCTTAAACTTTGAAAGCATGGGTCGGGCCCTTAAAGTGTTAAACTTACCCAGCGCCGAGGTTATTCATGGAGAACCCATTCAGCGGGTTCATCTGAAGGAAGTCCTCCTTCTCCCCTTATACAGGCGGACATGATCTGCACGGATCCTCGGCGAATCCGATCCTTCTGGCCATGGCGGGTGGCATCGTCTTCCCGTTGAAATCCCACATGGGTGGCCTGTATTGCGATGGCTGCACCCCAGCGTAATGCATGTTGCCATGACTCAATCAAGGTCAACCGGAATGGGCGATAATCTTATTGGCCCATCGGATAATGGGCGCTCTTGTCTTCCTCGGTTAGGGGCTCATGGCGCCAACTAAGCGTTTCTTGAGAGGAAGCGATCTTGAACTCCGGAGGCCGATCCGAGCGAGTCCGTAGTGGGCGTCTTCTATGTAAACCGTTCGAAGGCGGTCTTGGACGCCTTCTTAGGGGTTCGGATGGATATCCGGTCCGGCAATCGCCATATTTCAGCGCCGCCCACTTGATATATGGACCCCTCGTGAGAACGGGGTACGAGGCAGAACAACCTCTTCCACAGTGCAAAATGGGGCTCGATGCCCAGAAATAGCTCGCAAAGAGCTACGTAACCCGCGATATGCAGGATAGAGGCGGGTGTAAGGTGATGGAGCTGGAGTCCGTAGAACTCCGAGGCCAGCGGAGGAGCGGATGTATAGAAATCCGAGTCCCCTTATCAGATAGGTGACGAAGCATACCCGCTCCCCTTTGTTGGGACTTGGGATAGCCTCCGCTTGCTTCCCACCTTGGTAGGTGGCCAGCCCGGCTCGAACCGGAACCATGAAGGCCGGAGGGAGATATCCCTCCGCTTGGAGCTTCACCAGCTCGTTGTGCGGAACAGAGCATCTCCTCCAATCTCCTGGCAGAGGGCTGGGAGCGCGAGAAGAGGAGCCGCGTCGACGGTCCATGATGGAATGGATTCTGGGTCAAAAGCGCTCCGATGAGTATTCGCGGAAGGAAGATGGTGTGATTTGGATCTGGATTCTTGCCTCTCTTATAGGCAGATTATTTGCACAGCTAGTGGGTAAAACATAAAAGATACCCTAGCTTTTCACATTCGTGCGACGCGTGGAAGAAGGCCATTATTGGGTGTAGAAGCCAAGAAGCGCAACATTGATAAGGAAGCCGGACACTGTTCGGAAGGTACATGGAACTTAAAAGGAGAACCCGCCTTGCAACGCCGACTATACACGCGCTGGACTTATCGTCATTGAAGCCTGGTTAAGGAGACTCTTGAGGAGTCTGGACTAGGGGTGTCCGGACAGCGGACTATCATCGTCGCGGACTCCAAGACTCTGAAGATACAAGATTGAAGACTCCGTCCCGTTTCCGGATGGGACTTTCCTTGGCGTGGAGGGCAAGCTTGGCGATACGGATATGTAGATCTCCTACCATTGTAACCAACTCTGTGTAACCCTAGCCCTCTCCGGTGTCTATATAAACCGGAGGGCCTTAGTCCGTAGGACAACATCCATTACAACAATCATACCATAGGCTAGCTTCTAGGGTTTAGCCTCCTTGATCTCGTGGTAGATCCACTCTTGTACTATACACATCATCAATATTAATCAAGCAGGACGTAGGGTTTTACCTCCATCAAGAGGGCCCGAACCTGGGTAAAACATCGTGTCCCTTGTCTCCTGTTACCATCCGCCTAGACGCACAGTTCGGGACCCCCTACCCGAGATCCGCCGGTTTTGACACCGACAGGTGCCATCAAAAATCACAAATCACCGAGGAATAACCACATAGCCGGACGAAGACATGCTGATTTGCTTTTCTGCCTCTCCTTTTTTGGTCAACGAGAACAGTAAATCCCGATCGGAAAGGAAACGGGATCGAGGAGATCAAGCCCCACGCGCTCGCTGGATCGAGTGCCCGCTTGCGGGAGGCCCCTGCTCACGCACATGCCCAACCGCGCCCTTTCGCACGGCGGTGACGAAGCCGAGGGCGGCGGCGGCAGCAGGGAAGCGGGCAGCGGAAAGGAGACGAGTGGCCAGGTCGGTCAGTGGCGCGAGGAGCGGCCGCCAGCCGAGAGAAGCGGCGGCCGCCACGCACGAGGGCACCAGCGAGCTTGAGCGACGAGGCGGAGCAACAGCAATGGGAAGGCGGCGGCCAAGACAGGCAGTCGGGCAGCAGGTCCGACGGAGCAGCTTGGGGAGGGCGGATCGAAGAGGAGACGACGGGTCCGGGACGAGGGGTGGCCGGCCAGGCAAGAGATGGCAGCGACCGGGCCGGGGCCGCTGGATCCGCGACGGGAAAGGCCGGAATCGGGAGAAAAGCTAGCACGGAGTTGCAGCGTGCGGGAGAGAGGGGAACCTTGTTGGGGAACGTAGTAATTTCAAAATTTTCCTACGCACACGCAAGATCATGGTGATGCATAGCAACGAGAGGGGAGAGTGTTGTCTACCTACCCTCGTAGGCCGAAGCGGAAGCGTTGACGCAACGTAGAGGAAGTAGTCGTATGTCTTCCCAGTCCAACCGATCCAAGCACCGTTACTCCGGCACCTCCGAGTTCTTGACACACGTACAGCTCGATGACGCACCCCGGGCTCCGATCCAGCAGAGCTTCGGGGAGGAGTTTCGTCAGCACGACGGCGTGGTGACGATCTTGATGTTCAACCGTCGCAGGGCTTCGCCAAAGCACCGCTATAATATGACCGAGGTGTAATATCGTGGAGGGGGGCACCGCACACGGCTAAGGAACGATCACGAAGATCAACTTGTGTGTCTATGGGGTGCCCCCTGCCCCTGTATATAAAGGAGTGGAGGAGGGGAGGGCCGGCCCATCTCTATGGCGCGCTCTAGGGGAGTCCTACTCCCACCGGGAGTAGGATTCCCCCTTTCCTAGTCCAACTAGGAACCCTTCCATGTAGTAGGAGTAGGAGACTAGGAAAGGGGAGGGAGAAGGGAAGGAAGGAGGGGGTGCGGCCCCTCCCCTTAGTCCAATTCGGACTAGGGCAAGGGGGGGCGCGCGGCCTGCCTAGGGCAGCCCTCTCTCTTTCCCGTATGGCCCATAAGGCCCAATACTTCTCCCGGCGAATTCCGTAACTCTCCGGTACTCCGATAAATACCGAATGACTCGGAACCTTTCCGAACTCGAATATAGTCGTCCAATATATCGATCTTTCGTCTCGACCATTTGAGACTCCTCGTCATGTCCCTGATCTCATCCGGGACTCCGAACTCCTTCGGTACATCAAAACTCATAAACTCATAATATAAGCATCGCCGAAACCTTAAGCGTGCGGACCCTACGGTTCGAGAACAATGTAGACATGACCGAGACACCGTCTCGGTCAATAACCAATAAGCGGGACCTGGATGCCCATATTGGTTCCTACATATTCTCTGAAGATCTTTATCGGTCGGACCGCATAACAACATCGTTGTTCCTTTGTCATCGGTATGTTACTTGCCCGAGATTCGATCGTCGGTATCAATACCTAGTTCAATCTCGTTACCGGCAAGTCTCTTTACTCGTTCCGTAATACATCATCTACAACTAACTCATTAGTTGCAATGCTTGCAAGGCTTAAGTGATGTGCATTACCGAGAGGGCCGAGATACCTCTCCGACATTGGAGTGACAAATCCTAGTCTCGAAATCGCCAACCCAACAAGTACCTTTGGAGACACCTGAGAGCACCTTTATAATCACCCGATTCGTTGTGACGTTTGGTAGCACACAAAGTGTTCCTCCGATAAGCAGGAGTTGCATAATCTCATAGTCATAGGAACATGTATAAGTCATGAAGGAAGCAATAGCAACATACTTAAACGATCGTGTGCTAAGCTAACGGAATGGGTCATGTCAATCAGATCATTCAACTAATGATGTGATCCCGTTAATCAAATAACAACTCTTTGTCAATGGTTAGGAAACATAACCATCTTTGATTAACAAGCTAGTCAAGTAGAGGCATACTAGTGACACTCTGTTTGTCTATATATTCACACATGTATTATGTTTCCGGTTAATACAATTCTAGCATGAATAATAAACATTTATCATGATATAAGGAAATAAATAATAACTTTATTATTGCCTCTAGGGCATATTTCCTTGATCTCCCACTTGCACTAGAGTCAATAATCTAGATCACATCACCATGTGATTCACATCGATAGTTCACATCATCATGTGATTAACACCCATAGTTCACATCGCCATGTGACCAACATCCAAAGGGTTTACTAGATTCATAATCTAGTTCACATCGCTATGTGATTAACACCCAAAGAGTACTAAGGTGTGATCATGTTTTGCTTGTGAGAGAATCTTAGTCAGCGGGTCTTTCACATTCGGATCCATTATGTATTTTGCAATTTTCTATGTCTACAATGCTTTGCACGAAGCTACTCTAGCTAATTGCTCCCACTTTCAATATGTATCTAGATCGAGACTTAGAGTCATCGGATCGGTGTCAAAACTTGCATCGGCGTAACCCTTCTGACGAACCTTTTTCACTTCCATAATCGAAAAACATATCCTTATTCACTAAGGATAATTTTGACCAACGTCGATGATCTACTCCTAGATCACTATTGTACTCCTTGCCAAACTCGGTCAGGGTATACAATAGATCTGGTACACAGCATGGCATACTTTATAGAACCTATGGCCAAGGCATAGGGAATGACTTTCATTCTCTTTCTATCTTCTGCAGTGGTGGGGTTTTGAGTCTTACTCAATTTCACACCTTGTAACACAGGCAAGAACTCTTTCTTTGACTTTTCCATTTTGAACTACTTCAAAATCTTGTCAAGGTATGTACTCATTGAAAAAACTTATCAAGCGTCTTGATCTATCTCTATAGATCTTGATGCTCAATATATAACAACTTCACGAGGTCTTTCTTTGAAAAACTCCTTTCAAACACTCCTTTATGCTTTGCGAGAATAATTCTACATTATTTCCGATCTACAATATGTCATTCACATATACTTATCGAAATCTTGTAGTGCTCCCACTCACTTTCTAGTAAATCAGGCTTCCTTTGCAAGTCTGTATAAACTATATCTTTGATCAACTTATCAAAGCGTATATTCCAACTCGAGATGCTTGCACCAGTCCATAGATGCACATTTTGTTAACACCTTTAGGATCGACAAAACCTCTTGGTTGCATCACATACAACTCTTCTTTAATAACTCCATTAAGGAATGCAGTTTTGTTTATCCATTTGCGATTTCATAAAAATGCGGCAATTGCTAACATGATTCGGACAGACTTTTAAGCATCGATCTGAGTGAGAAAATCTCATTGTATTCAACATCTTGAACTTTGTCAAAAACCTTTTTCGACAAGTCTAGCTTTGTAGATAGTAACACTACTATCGGCGTCCGTCTTCCTCTTGAAGATCCATTTATTTTTATGGTTTGCCGATCATCGGGCAAATCCATCAAAGTCCATACTTTGTTCTCATACATGGATCATATCTCAGATTTCATGGCCTCAAACCATTTTGCGGAATCGGGCTCATCATCGCTTCCTCATAGTTAAGTAGGTTTGTCATGGTCAAGTAACACGACCTCGAGCAGGATTACCGTACCACTCAGTGCGGATCTCACTCTATTTTACCTACGAGGTTCGGTAGTAACTTGATCGAAGTTACATGATCATCATCATTAGCTTCCTCACTAATTGGTATAGTAGTCACAAGAACAGATTTACGTGATGAACTACTTTCAATAAGAGAACAGTACAATTACCTCATCAAGTTCTACTTTCCTCCCACTCACTTCTTTGAGAGAAACTCCTTCTCTAGAAAGGATCCATCTTAAGCAACGAATATCTTGCCTTCGGATCTGTGATAGAAGGTGTACCCAACAATTTCCTTTGGGTATTCTATGAAGGCGCACTTCTCCGATTTGGATTCGAGCTTATCGGGATGAAACTTTTTCACATAAGCATCGCAACTCCAAACTTTAAGAAAGCGACAACTTGGGTTTCTTGCTAAACCACAGTTCATATAGTGTCGTCTCAGCGGTTTAGATGGTGCCCAATTTAACGTGAATGCAGCTGTCTCTAATGCATGATCCCAAAGCGATAAATCTGTAAGAAACATCATAGATTGCACTATATCCAATAAAGTGCGATTACGATGTTTGGACACACCATAACATTGTGGTGTTCGGTGGCGTGAGCTGTGAAACTATTCCACATTGTTTTAGTTGAAGACCAAACTCGTAACTCAAATATTAGTCTCCGCGATCGGATCGCGAAACTTTATTTTCTTGTTACGATGATTTTCCACTTCACTCTGAAATTCTTTGAACCTTTCAACTATTTCGGACTTATGTTTCATCAAGTAGATATACCCATATCTGCTCAAATCATCTTGTGAAGGTCGGAAATAACGATACTTGCCACGAGCATCAACACTCATTGGATCGCATACATCGGTATGTATTATTTCCAATAAGTCGGTAGCTTGTTCCATTGTTCGAGAACGGAGTTTTAGTCATCTTGCCCAAAAGGCACGGTTACATAAGCATCAAGTGATTCATAATCAAGTGATTCCAAAATCCCATCAGCATGGAGTTTCTTCATGCGCTTTACACCAATATGACCTAAGCGGCGATTACCACAAATAAGTTGCACTATCATTATTAACTTTGCATCTTTTGGTTTCAATATTATGAATATGTGTATCACTACGATCGAGATCCAATGAACCATTTTCATTGGATGTGTAACCATATAAGGTATTATTCATATAAACAGAATAACAGTTTATTCTCTTACTTAAATGAATAACGTATTGCAAAAAAACACGATCAAATCATATTCATGCTCAACGCAAACACCAAATAACATTTATTTAGGTTCAACACTAATCCCGAAAGTATAGGGAGTGTGCGATGATGATCATATCAATCTTGAAACTACTTTCAACACACATCGTCACTTCACCCTTAACTAGTTTCATTTATACGCAACTCCGTTTGAGTTACTACTCTTAGCAACGAACCAGTACCAAATACCGAGGGGTTGCTATAAACACTAGTAAAGTACACATCAATAACATGTATATCAAATATACCTTTGTTCACTTTGCCATCCTTCTTATCCGCCAAATACTTGGGGTAGTTACGCTTCGATGACCAGTCCCTTTGCGGTAGAAGCACTTAGTCTCGAGCTTAGGTCCAAACTTGGGCTTCTTCACTTGAGCGACAACTTGATTGCCGTTCTTTTGAAGTTCCTTCTATCTCTTTGCCCTTTTCTTGAAACTAGTGGTCTTGTTAACCATCAACACTTGATGTTCTTTCTTGATTTCTACCTTCATCGATTTCATCATCATGAAAAACTCGGGAATCATTTTCATCATCCCTTGCATACTATAGTTCATCACAAAGTTCTACTAACTTGGTGATGGTGACTAGAGAATTCTGTCAATCACTATCTTATCTGGAAGATTAAATCGCACTTGATTCAAGCGATTGTAGTACCCAGACAATCTGAGTACATGCTTACTAGTTGAGCGATTCTCCTCCATCTTTTAGCTATAGAACTTGTTGGAGACTTCATATCTCTCAATTCGGGTATTTGCTTGAAATATTAACTTCAACTTCCTGGAACATCTCATATGGTCCAGGATGTTCAAAACATCTTTGAAGTCCCGATTCTAAGCCATAAAGCATGGTGCACAAAACTATCAAGTAGTCATCATATTGAGCTAGCCAAACGTTCATAACGTCTGCATCTGCTCCTGCAATAGGTCTGTCACCTAGCGGTGCATTAAGGACATAATTCTTCTGCGCAGCAATGAGGATAAATCTCAGATCGCAGATCCAATCCGCATCATTGCTACTAACAATTTTTCAACACAATTTTCTGTAGGAACATATCAAAATAAATATATGGAAGCAACAACGCAAGCTATTGATCTTACAACATAATTTGCAAAATACTACCAGGACTAAGTTCATGATAAATTTAAGTTCAATTAATCATATTACTTAAGAACTCCCACTTAGACAGACATCTCTCTAGTCATCTAAGTGATCACGTGACCCAAATCAACTAAACCATAACCGATCATCACGTGAGATGGAGTAGTTTTCAATGGTGAACATCTTATGTTGATCATATCTACTATATGATTCATGCTCGACCTTTCGGTCTCCGTGTTCCGAGGCCATATCTGAAGGAAATATGCCCTAGAGGCAATAATAAAGTTATTAATTTCCTCATATCATGATAAATGTTTATTATTCATGCTAGAATTGTATTAACCGGAAACATAATACATGTGTGAATACATAGACAAACAGAGTGTCACTAGTATGCCTCTACTTGACTAGCTTGTTAATCAAAGATGGTTATGTTTCCTAACCATGAACAAAGAGTTGTTATTTGATTAACAAGGTCACATCATTAGTAGAATGATCTAATTGACATGACCCATTCCCTTAGCTTAGCACACGATCGTTTAGTATGTTGCTACTGCTTTTTATCCATGACATATACATGTTCCTGTAACTATGAGATTATGCAACTCCGTTTACGGAGGAACACTTTGGGTGCTACCAAACGTCACAACGTAATCGGGTGATTATAAAGGAGTACTACAGTGTCTCCAAAGGCGATGTTGGGTTGGCGTATTTGAGATTAGGTTTTGTCACTCCGATTGTCGGAGAGGTATCTCTGGGCCCTCTCGGTAATGCACATCACTGAAGCCTTGCAAGCACTACAACTAATGAGTTAGTTGTGAGATGATGTATTATGGAACGAGTAAAGAGACTTGCCGGTAACGAGATTGAACTAGGTATTGGATACCGACGATCGAATCTCGGGCAAGTAACATACCGATGACAAAGGGAACAACGTATGTTGTTATGCGGTCTGACCGATAAAGATCTTCGTAGAATATGTAGGAACCAATATGGGCATCCAGGTCCCGCTGTTGGTTATTGACCGTGAATAGTTCTAGGTCATGTCTACATTGTTCTCGAACCGTAGGGTCCGCACGCTTAAGGTTTCGATGACAGTTATTATGAGTTTATGTATTTTGATGTACCGAAGAAGTTTGGAGTCCCGGATGTGATCACGGACATGACGAGGAGTCTCGAAATGGTCGAGACATAAAGATTGATATATTGGAAGCCTATGTTTGGAGTTCGAATGGTTCGGGCGGCGGAATTCTGAGAGTACCGGGAGGTTACCGGAACCCCCCGGGGGGTAAATGGGCCTCGGTGGGCCTCGAGGGAGAAGAGGAGGGGCCGGCCAGGTGGTGGCCGCGCGCCCTCTCCCCCAGTCCGAATAGGACAAGGAGGCGGCGCCCCCTCTCCTCTTCCCCCTCCCCCCAAACCTAATCCAACTAGGAAAGGGGAGTCCTACTCCCGGTAGGAGTAGGACTCCTCGGCCGCCTAGCTAGGCCGGCCGGCCTCCCCCTCCCTCCTTTATATACGGGGGCAGGGGGGCACCCTAGAACACACAAGTTGATCTACGGATCGTTCCTTAGCCGTGTCGGTGCCCCTCCACCATATTCCACCTCGGTTATACCGTCATGAAGCTTAGGCGAAGCCCTGCGCCGTGAAACATCAAGATCGTCCCACGCCGTCGTCTTGTGGAACTCTCCCTCGACACTCGGCTGGATCGGAGTCTGAGGGCGTCATCGAGCTGTCGTGTGTCAAGAACTGGGCGTCGAGATGTAACGCCGGGATCGGTCGGATCGCGAGGAGAACGTCGACTACTTCCTCTACGTTGTGATCGCTTCGCTTGGGTCTACAAGGGTGCGTAGACAACACTCTCCCTCTCGTTGCTATGCATCACCATGATCTTGCGTGTGCGTAGGAAATTTTTGAAATTACTACGTTCCCCAACAAAGGGTATCGAGCCTAGGTTTTTATGGTTTGATGTTTTGCACGAGTAGAACACAAGTGAGTTGTGGGCGATACAAGTCATACTACCTACCAGCATGTCATACTTTGGTTCAGCGGTATTGTGAGATGAAGCGGCCCAGACCGACATTACGCGTACGCTTACGCGAGACTGGTTTCACCGCCACGAGCACTCGTTGCTTAAAGGTGACTGGTGGGTGTCTGTCTCTCTCACTTTAGTTGAACCGAGTGTGGCTACGCCCGGTCCTTGAGAAGGTTAAAACGGAGTCTATTTGACAAACTATCGTTGTGGTTTTGATGCGTAGGTGAGAACGGTTCTTGCTAAGCCCGTAGCAGCCACGTAAAATTTGCAACAACAAAGTAGAGGACGTCTAACTTGTTTTTGCAGGGCATGTTGTGATGTGATATGGTCAAGACATGATGAGATATAAGTTGTTGTATGAGATGATCATGTTTTGTTGAAGTTATCGGCAACTGGCAGAAGCCCTATGGATGTCTCTTTGTTGCATAAGATGCAAGTGCCAAATAATTGCTTTACTTTATCGCTATACGATAGCAATAGTTGTAAGAGCAATAGTTGGTGAGACAACCATGTGATGACACATTGATATAGATCAAGATGATGAAGATCATGGTGTCGTGCCGGTGATGATAGAGATCATGACAGTACTTTGGAGATGGAGATCAAAGGCGCAAGATGATCATGGCCATATCATGTCACTTATTTTGATTGCATATGATGTTTATCTATTATACATCTTATTCTTGCTTTGATTGACGGTAGCATTTTAAGATGATCTCTCACTAAAATTATCAAGAAGTGTTCTCCCGAGTATGCACCGTTGCCAAAGTTAAATGCGTGCCCAGACACCACGTGATGATCGGGTGTGATAAGCTCTCGTCCATCTACAACGGGTGCAAGCCAGTTTTGCACACGCTGAATACTCGGGTTATACTTGACGAGCCTAGCATATGCGAGATATGGCCTCGGAACACGGAGACCGCAAGGTCGGCGTGAATCATATAGTAGATATGATCAACATAAGATGTTCACCATTGAAAACTACTCCATCTCACGTGATGATCGGTTATGGTTTAGTTGATTTGGATCGCGTGATCACTTAGATGACTAGAGAGATGTCTGTCTAAGTGGGAGTTCTTAAGTAATATGATTAATTGAACTTAAATTTATCATGAACTTAGTCTGGTAGTATTTTGCAAATTATGTTGTAGATCAATAGCTCGCGTTGTTGCTTTCATATGTTTGTTTTTGATATGTTCCTAGAAAATTGTGTTGAAAATGTCGGTAGCAATGATGCGGATTCGATCCGTGATCGGAGGTTTATCCTCATTGCTTGCACGTAAGAATTATGTCCTTAATGCACCGCTAGGTAGCGGACCTATTGCGGGAGCAGCTGCAAACGTTATGAGCGTTTGGCTAGCTCAATATGATGACTACTAGATAGTTTAAGTGCACCATGCTTAACAGCTTAGAATCGGGACTTCAAGATGTTTTGAACATCATGGACCATATGAGATGTTCCAGAATTGAAGTTAATATTTCAAGCAAATACCGAGTTGAGAGATATGAAATCTTCAACAAGTTCTATAGCTAAAAGATGGAGGAGAATCGCTCAACTAGTGAGCATGTGCTCAGATTATGCAGGTACTTCAATCGCTTGAATCAAGTGGGAGTTAATCTTCCGGATAAGATATCGATTGATGAAATTCTCTAGTCACCATCACCAAGTTAGTAGAACTTCGTGATGAACTATAGTATGCAAGGGATGATGAAAATGATTCCCGAGTTTTTCATGATGATGAAATCGATGAAGGTAGAATTCAAGAAAGAACATCAAGTGTTGATGATTAACAAGACCACTAGTTTCAAGAAAAGGGCAAAGGGATAGAAGGGAACTTCAAGAAGAACGGCAAGCAAGTTGTTGCTCAAGTGAAGAAGCCCAAGTCTGGACCTAAGCACGAGACTAAGTGCTTCTCTTGCAAAGGGACTGGTCCTTTGAAGCGAGAACTACCCCAAGTATTTGGCGGATAAGAAGGATAGCAAAGTAAACAAAGGTATATTTGATATACATGTTATTGATGTGTACTTTACTAGTGTTTATAGCAACCCCTCGGTATTTGGTACTGGTTCAGTTACTAAGAGTAGTAACTCGAAGCGGGAGTTGCAGAATAAACAGAAACTAGTTAAGGGTGAAGTGACGATGTGTGTAGTTTCAAGATTGATATGATCATCATCGCACACTCCCTATACTTTCGGGATTAGTGTTGAACCTAAATAAATGTTATTTGGTGTTTGCGTTGAGCATGAATATGATTTGATCATGTTTATTGCAATACGGTTATTCATTTAAGTAAGAGAATAAACTGTTGTTCTGTTTACATGAATAAAACCTTATATGGTTACACACCCAATGAAAATGGTTCATTGGATCTCGATCGTAGTGATACACATATTAATAATGTTGAAACCAAAAGATGCAAAGTTAATAATGATAGTGCAACTTATTTGTGGCAATTGCCGTTTAGGTCATATTGGTGTAAAGCGCATGAAGAAACTCCATGCCGATGGGATTTTGGAATCACTTGATTATGAATCACTTGATGCTTAAGAACCATGCCTCATGGGCAAGATGACTAAGACTCCGTTCTCGGAACAATGGAGCGAGCAACTGACTTATTGGAAATAATACATCTTGATGTATGCGATCCAATGAGTGTTAAGGCTCACGGCGGGTATCGTTATTTTCGACCTTCACAGATGATTTGAGCGAGATATGGGTATATCTACTTGATGAAACATAAGTCCGAAATAGTTGAAAGGTTCAAAGAATTTCAGAGTGAAGTGGAAAAATCATCATAACAAGAAAATAAAGTTTCGTGATCGATCACGGAGACGAATATTTGAGTTCTGAGTTTGGTCTTCAATTAAAACAATGTGGAATAGTTTCACAAACTCATGCCACCGGAACACCACATCATAATGGTGTGTCCGAGCGTCATAACCGTACTTTATTGGATATAGTACAATCTATGATGTTTCTTACCGATTTACCAATATCGTTTTGGGATCATGCATTAGAGACAGCTGCATTCACATTAAATAGGGCACCATCTAAATCCGTTGAGACGACACTATACGAACTGTGGTTTAGCAAGAAACCAAAGTTGTCGTTTCTTAAAGTTTGGGGCTGCGATGCTTATGTGAAAAAAGTTTCATCCTGATAAGCTCAAACCCAAATCGGAGAAAGTGCGTCTTCATAGAATACCCAAAGGAAAATGTTGGGTACACCTTCTATCACAGATCCTAAAGCAAGATTTTCGTTGCTGAAAATGGATCCTTTCTAGAGAAGGAGTTTCTCTCGAAAGAAGTGAGTGGGAGGAAAGTAGAACTTGATGAGGTAATTGTACCTTCTCCCTTATTGGAAAGTAATTCATCACGAAATTTGTTCTGTGACTACTACACCAATTAGTGAGGAAGCTAATGATGATGATCATGTAACTTCGATCAAATTACTACGAGAACCTCGTAGGTAAACCAGAGTGAGATCCGCACTGAGTAGTACGGTAATCCTGTTCGGAAGTCATGTTACTAGACCATGATGAACTTACGAACTATGAAGAAGCGATGGTGAGCCCAGATTCCGCGAAATGGTTTGAGGCCATAAAATCTGAGATGGGATCCATATATGAGAACAAAGTATGGACTTTGGTTGACTTGCCCGATGATCGGCAAGCCATTGAAAATAAATGGATCTTCAAGAGGAAGACGGACGCTGATAGTAGTGTTACTATCTACAAAGCTAGACTTGTCGAAAAAGGTTTTTGACAAAGTTCAAAATGTTGAATACAATGAGATTTTCTCACTCGTATCGATGCTTAAAAGTCTGTCCGAATCATGTTAGCAATTGCCGCATTTTATGAAATTTGGCAAATGGATAAACAAAACTGCATTCCTTAATGGAGTTATTAAAGAAGAGTTGTATGTGATGCAACCAAGAGGTTTTGTCGATCCTAAAGGTGTTAACAAAGTGTGCAAGCTCCAGCGATCCATCTATGGACTGGTGCAAGCATCTCGGAGTTGGAATATACGCTTTGATGAGTTGATCAAAGCATATAGTTTTATACAGACTTACGGTGAAGCCTGTATTTACTAAAAAGTGAGTGGGAGCACTACAGCATTTCTGATAAGTATATGTGAATGACATATTGTAGATTGGAAATAATGTAGAATTATTCTGCAAAGCATAAAGAAGTGTTTTGAAAGGAGTTTTTCAAAGAAATACCTCGGTGAAGCTGCTTGCATATTGAGCATTAGGATCTATAGAGATAGATCAAGACGCTTGATAAGTTTTTTCAATGAGTACATACCTTGACAAGTTTTTGAAGTAGTTCAAAATGGAACAGTCAAAGAAAGAGTTCTTGCCTGTGTTACAAGGTGTGAAATTGAGTAAAACTCAAAACCCGACCACGGCAGAAGTTAGAAAGAGAATGAAAGTCATTCCCTATGCCTTGGCCATAGGTTCTATAAAGTATGCCATCTTGTGTACCAGATCTATTGTATACCCTACACTTTGAGTTTGGCAAGGAGTACAATAGTGATCTAGGAGTAGATCATTGGACAGCGGTCAAAATTATCCTTAGTGGAATAAGGATATGTTTCTCGATTATGGAAGTGACAAAGGTTAAATAAGTAAAGGGTTACGTCGATACAAGTTTTGACACCGATCTGGATGACTCTAAGTCTCGATCTAGATACATATTGAAAGTGGGAGCAATTAGCTAGAGTAGCTCCATCCAGAGCATTGTAGACATAGACTATTTGCAAAATACATACGGCTCTAAATATGATAGACCCGTTGACTAAGATTCTCTCACAAGCAAAACATGATCACACCTTAGTACTCTTTGCGTGTTAATCACATAGCGATGTGAACTAGATTACTGAATCTAGTAAACCCTTTGGGAGTTGGTCACATGGCGATGTGAACTATGGGTGTTAATCACATGATGATGTGAACTATCGATGTTAATCACATGGTGATGTGATCTAGATTATTGACTCTAGTGCAAGTGGGAGACTGAAGGAAATATGCCCTAGAGGCAATAATAAAGTTATTATATATTTCCTCATATCATGATAAATGTTTATTATTCATGCTAGAATTGTATTAACCGGAAACATAATACATGTGTGAATACATAGACAAGCAGTGTCACTAGTATGCCTCTACTTGACTAGCTTGTTAATCAAAGATGGTTATGTTTCCTAACCATGAACAAAGAGTTGTTATTTGATTAACAAGGTCACATCATTAGTAGAATGATCGATTGACATGACCCATTCCCTTAGCTTAGCACACGATCGTTTAGTATGTTGCTACTTGCTTTTATCCATGACATATACATGTTCCTGTAACTATGAGATTATGCAACTCCGTTTACGGAGGAACACTTTGGTGCTACCAAACGTCACAACGTAATGGGTGATTATAAAGGAGTACTACAGTGTCTCCAAAGGCAGATGTTGGGTTGGCGTATTTCGAGATTAGGTTTTGTCACTCCGATTGTCGGAGAGGTATCTCTGGGCCCTCTCGGTAATGCACATCATCAAGCCTTGCAAGCACTACAACTAATGAGTTAGTTGTGAGATGATGTATTACGGAACGAGTAAAGAGACTTGCCGATAACGAGATTGAACTAGGTATTGGATACCGACGATCGAATCTCGGGCAAGTAACATACCGATGACAAAAGGAACAACGTATGTTGTTATGCGGTCTGACCGATAAAGATCTTCGTAGAATATGTAGGAACCAATATGGGCATCCAGGTCCCGCTGTTGGTTATTGACCGTGAATAGTTCTAGGTCATGTCTACATTGTTCTCGAACCGTAGGGTCCGCACGCTAAGGTTTCGATGATGGTTATTATGAGTTTATGTATTTTGATGTACCAAGAAGTTCGAGTCCGGATGTGATCACGGACATGACGAGGAGTCTCGAAATGGTCGAGACATAAAGATTGATATATTGGAAGCCTATGTTTGGAGTTGGAATGGTTCCAGCGAAACGGAATTCTGGAGTACCGGAGGTTACCTGAAACCCCGGGGTAAATGGGCCTCGGTGGGCCTCGAGGGAGAAGAGGAGGGGCCGCCGGTGGTGGCCACTCCTCTCCCCCCCAGTCCGAATAGGACAAGGAGGCGCCCCTCTCCTCTTCCCCCCCCCCAAACCTAATCCAACTAGGAAGGGGGGAGTCCTACTCCCGGTGAGGAGTAGGACTCCTCCCGGCGCCCTAGCTAGGCCGGCCGGCCTCCCCCTCCCTCCTTTATATCACGGGGCGGGGGCACCCTAGAACACACAAGTTGATCTACGGATCGTTCCTTAGCCGTGTCGGTGCCCCCTCCACCATATTCCACCTCGGTTATACTGTCGCGAAGCTTAGGCGAAGCCCTGCGCGTGAAACATCAAGATCGTCACCACGCCGTCGTCTTGTGGAACTCTCCCTCGACACTCGGCTGGATCGGAGTACGAGGGCGTCATCGAGTTATACGTGTGTCAAGAACTTCGGGCGCGTCGAATGGCGCCGGGATCGGTCGGATCGCGAGGAGAACGTCGACTACTTCCTCTACGTTGTGATCGCTTCGCTTGGTCTACAAGGGTGCGTAGACAACACTCTCCCCTCTCGTTGCTATGCATCACCATGATCTTGCGTGTGCGTAGGAAAATTTTTGAAATTACTACGTTCCCCAACAATATCTGCATATGCTAGGCTCGTCAAGTTTAACCTGAGTATTCCGCGTGTGCAAAACTGGCTTGCACCCGTTGTAGATGGACGTAGATCTTATCACACCCGATCATCACGTGGTGTCTGGGCACGACGAACTTTGGCAACGGTGCATACTCAGGGAGAACACTACTTGATAATTTTAGTGAGAGATCATCTTAAAATGCTACCGTCAATCAAAGCAAGATAAGATGCATAAAGGATAAACATCACATGCAATCAATATAAGTGATATGATATGGCCATCATCTCCTTGTGCTTGTGATCTCCATCTCCGAAGCACCATCATGATCACCATCGTCACCGGCGCGACACCTTGATCTCCATCGTAGCATCGTTGTCGTTTACGCCATCTATTGCTTCTACGACTATCGCTACCGCTTAGTGATAAAGTAAAGCAATTACAGGGCGTTTGCATTTCATACAATAAAGCGACAACCATATGGCTCCTGCCAGTTGCCGATAACTTCGGTTACAAAACATGATCATCTCATACTATATAGCATCATGTCTTGGCCATATCACATCACAACATGCCCTGCAAAAACAAGTTAGACGTTCTCTACTTTGTTGTTGCAAGTTTACGTGGCTGCTACGGGCTTAAGCAAGAACCAATCTTACCTACGCATCAAAACCACAACGATAGTTTGTCAAGTTGATGTTGTTTTAACCTTCGCAAGGACCGGGCGTAGCCACACTCGGTTCAACTAAAGTTGGAGAAACCGACACCGCTAGTCACTGTGTGCAAAGCACGGCGGTAAAACCAGTCTCGCGTAAGCGTCTGGCGTAATGTCGGTCGGGCCGCTTCATCCAACAATACCGCCGAACCAAAGTATGACATCTTTGGTAAGCAAGATGACTTGTATCGCCCACAACTCACTTGTGTTCTACTCGTGCATATAACATCAAACCATAAAACCTAGGCTCTGATGCCACTGTTGGGGAACGTAGTAATTTCAAAATTTTCCTACGCACACGCAAGATCATGGTGATGCATAGCAACGAGAGGGGAGAGTGTTGTCTACGTACCCTCGTAGACCGAAGCGGAAGCATTGACGCAATGTAGAGGAAGTAGTCGTATGTCTTCCCGGTCCAACCGATCCAAGCACCGTTACTCCGGCACCTCCGAGTTCTTGACACACGTACAGCTCGATGACGCACCGGGCTCCGATCCAGCAGAGCTTGGGAGGAGTTTCACAAGACCTGACGACGTGGTGACGATCTTGATGTTCAACCGTCGCGAGGCTTCGCCTAAGCACCGCTACAATATGACCGAGGTGTAATATCGTGGAGGGGGCACCGCACACGCTAAGGAACGATCACGAAGATCAACTTGTGTGTCTATGGGGTGCCCCTGCCCCGTATATAAAGGAGTGGAGGAGGGAGGGCGGCCCTCTCTATGGCGCGCCTAGGGGAGTCCTACTCCCACCGGGAGTAGGATTCCCCCTTTCCTAGTCCAACTAGGAACCCTTCCATGTAGTAGGAGTAGGAGACTAGGAAAGGGGAGGGAGAAGGGAAGGAAGGAGGGTGCGGCCCCTCCTTAGTCAATTCGGACTAGGGCAGGGGGCGCGCCTGCCTAGGGCAGCCGCTCTCTCTTTCCCGTATGGCCCATAAGGCCCAATACTTCTCCCCGGCGAATTCCCGTAACTCTCCGGTACTCCGATAAATACCCGAATGACTCGGAACCTTTCCGAACTCCGAATATAGTCGTCCAATATATCGATCTTTACGTCTCGACCATTTCGAGACTCCTCGTCATGTCCCTGATCTCATCCGGGACTCCGAACTCCTTCGGTACATCAAAACTCATAAACTCATAATATAACATCGCCATCGAAACCTTAAGCGTGCGGACCCTACGGTTCGAGAACAATGTAGACATGACCGAGACACGTCTCCGGTCAATAACCAATAGCGGGACCTGGATGCCCATATTGGTTCCTACATATTCTACGAAGATCTTTATCGGTCAGACCGCATAACAACATACGTTGTTCCCTTTGTCATCGGTATGTTACTTGCCCGAGATTCGATCGTCGGTATCCAATACCTAGTTCAATCTCGTTATCGCAAGTCTCTTTACTCGTTCCGTAATACAACATCTCGCAACTAACTCATTAGTTGCAATGCTTGCAAGGCTTAAGTGATGTGCATTACCGAGAGGGCCCAGAGATACCTCTCCGACATTCGGAGTGACAAATCCTAATCTCGAAATAGGCCAACCCAACAAGTACCTTTGGAGACACCAGAGAGCACCTTTATAATCACCCGATTCGTTGTGACGTTTTGTAGCACACAAAGTGTTCCTCCGGTAAACGGGAGTTGCATAATCTCATAGTCATAGGAACATGTATAAGTCATGAAGGAAGCAATAGCAACATACTTAAACGATCGTGTGCTAAGCTAACGGAATGGGTCATGTCAATCAGATCATTCAACTAATGATGTGATCCCGTTAATCAAATAACAACTCTTTGTCAATGGTTAGGAAACATAACCATCTTTGATTAACAAGCTAGTCAAGTAGAGGCATACTAGTGACACTCTGTTTGTCTATATATTCACACATGTATTATGTTTCCGGTTAATACAATTCTAGCATGAATAATAAACATTTATCATGATATAAGGAAATAAATAATAACTTTATTATTGCCTCTAGGGCATATTTCCTTCAAACCTAACATCTGATACCATGTTGGATGAATAGCAACTAGTATTTCCTGAGGGCCAAAGGCCATTACATATACATGTATGTCAAAGTGCAGAAAACCCCTTATACAATGGGGATATACCGAAAAGGGACTATACACATCTAACAGGTATTACCCAACAAAAAAAGCAAGATGAACACAGTAAAATTCATACAGACTGACTGTAAAGCTTGAAAACCAACCTAGAAACCGGGAATTCACATGCAGAGCATGATCAACCTCTCTTAGATTTTATAGTTACAAATAACCCCTCATAGATGATACAATTTAGCTATAGTTCAGAATTTTAGATGATTACTCAGGATAACTCGGAAGCACGAACAACCTCTCCTAGCTGTTATAGAGAAACTAGGCCAAATCTTCCTCACATATTAGAAGGAAAAATTTAAAACAAACATGCAGAAAATATATAGACTTCAAAAACCTTGGGATGCTTAGAGTACACAGTAGGTTATATGCATCATAAAACACATCAAGCCAATGGCAGATTCAAGCATCACACAAACCCATTCAGGAAAACCATAGAGGCTAGAATGGATACAGACTAAAATGTGGATAACTTACATACATGCATCATAGAATATATCAAATAAGTAATGAAAAATTAATATTGAACTATGTTTTGTTCTTAAGTATATGCCAAACAAGTAATGAAAAAAATACAATCCTTACATGGGAGTATGCTAAGTATAAAATTTTAGTATAAATATCTATATATCAAGAGGAGCAGGTGATAATAGGTGAAACTGAAATTGATGACTTGAAAATAAAATAAATTGGGATCTACACCACTGGCCGTAGACATGCAGGTCTTGCCGAAGTAGTCCCAGCCTGTTGAAATTCTGAGAGCGCCGACGAGTCGATGCAGCAACTGGTTTCTTCTAGATCCGGCGGAGCGCTATATACCGTAGTTGGGTGGAGAAACAACAAATTACCAACACTGGATCGCACAATGGGGAAAGATCGTCGACAACTACCTAGGATATCAATCATGTAGTGAATTACCGGCGCCCTCCTTCTCTCTCTTCCACCTCATAAAAAACAAACGTGGCAAGGGCTATAGACAGCTGAGGTGGAACCATTGTGCTATACTATGTAATTACAGCCGGGCGTCAAGCCGTCGCCCCCGCTGTGCGGGGTGGTGGTGGTCTTGCTACTGATCAGCCGGCGCACGCGCGCCTTGGACGCCGGCGCCGCCTTAGCATCGACGCTCCCACCGTGCTGGCGCGGGTGCAACACGTGGAGGCTAACGAGGAAGCGGTGTAGCTTGTGGCTCGGAGCAGTCACGGGCATTCTTCCACGGCAGCACCCCACCTCGTCGTCGCACAATCTATGGGGCAAGGAAGCTCGCACGACCAGTGTCTTGCTCGCGAGCAGGCAAAGCTAGCTATGTATGCTCACAGGGGCCTCTGCCCCCCGGCATTGCTAAAAAGTGCGAAGATTTTTTTAAAGGGTTTAGATGAGGATAAATTTAGTATTTGGTCCCCTCAAGTCTGCATGCATGTTTTATCATTTGCGCCCCTGAACCTCCTCCCTAGCTCCGCCATTGTTAAGTTCCGGAAACTTTTGTTGGCCTAAATAAGACGAAAGGAATTAGCTTTGCCATCATCTCCAGCCATGACGTGACGATGCACACTTACTTATGCTATCACGAAATCGGCAAGAACTCGGAGTGGTTGGCTCCATAGGGCCAAAGATTGGCGCATGACCAAGAGAAGAATGAATCATTTCATGAAAGACACGCTGCTGTGAGCTCACTTGTACAAGGAGAATAACTGTGGAGGTTAGCTGGGTCCCATGGAATGGCTTAGACATGGCATGGCTTGTTCGGAATGTAGTGTTTTTACTTTCAGACACATGCGTACATAAAGTATGGAGTTTTCCTTTGTTCTTATTTAGGAACAAGGCGCAGTGTCATTTTAGCTTCAGAAATTTATGTTGTGCGATCGTTCTGCTGTTGCTCCCTATCACGACTCACTCCACACATAAAAATTATAACTTTTACGTACACATCGGAAGAGTAAGACGATACACAAGGAAAAGGCATGCATAGTGACATCATGCATTTAAAAATTGATTTGAAGAATAAATAAAAAGTACTCCTAGTTCAAACCGCAATGTCTGATTTCATAATCTAGTATAGGTGCTATCCCCATAAAAACAATCTTGAGGCACCTAAATACTTGGCGGTAAATACTCCTAATCGTGGCCCGATATCCTCAAATCGGCCGGAAGCATGGAGTACCGTCGATTTATGCTCGTTCAATCGAGTGGTCGCAGCGTCTCCTATATAATCCTCACTAAACCAAACAGTCCGGCCACCGTTGACCCAGAATTCTCAGTCGGACACCGGAAGCATGTGCAGTAGAGAAGCACAGCCGCGTCCACCTCATCACCTTCACCGGCGCCGGCGAGCACCGCCTGGGCCCGGACCTCATCTCTGCCATCCGCTCTGCCGTGGATGCTGTCCGCGCCTCTCTGGCCGTCTGGCGCCGGCGCCGGCATCCTGGCCGCCGAGGACAAGTACTTCTCCGAGGGCTTCGACCAGGCGTAGGCGTGCACGATCCCGCGCCACCTCCATGCCTCCATGAGCGAGGGCTTCCGAGGCCTCTCAAGCGGCTCGCCGACGCTGACATATCAGAGAATGGAGGCGAGACCATGTCGGTCGATGCGATGACATATCAGAGAACGGAGGCGAGACCATGTCGGTCGATGTGATGACATATCAGAGAACGGAGGCGAGACCATGTCGGTCGATGCGATGACATATCAGAGAACGGAGGCGAGGCCATGTCGATGCGACGAAGGAGCACTTGTTGTGCTGCTGGCCTCTGTGTCGCCGGTCCGGATCTGCCGATATCAACGACACCCACTATGAGCACATCTTGTTGGAAGGCCCCAAAGCCCAACTAAAATTCTGAAATTCTGTTGCCTCATTCATGCCATGAGAGTGGTGTGAGCGAGACTAAAATTTAGTCCCACCCCGAAAGTTGAGAGAGACTTGCACCTCTTTATAAGGTGAGCTCTTCTATCATTTGTATGAGCATGAGAAGAGGAGACCTACACGCGCGCTCCTCCTCCTCGCGCGGCGTTGCGCGGGTTACGGAAATGAACCGAGGACAGAGCTATTCACGTTGTCTATATTTTTTCTGCTAGGTAATAATTAATGAGTCATTAATAATTAACGAACACGTTAATTACTAAACCGTTTTGGATTCTTTTGGATCGCGACGACTCAGACGTGGGGCTTACTCCCACGACCTACCCGACCCGCACTATATAGTCAGGCAGACGTCTACCCTAGCCACCGCCGCATCGTATGGTTTCGCACCACCGTTCCAGAGCATTGCGCCGCCACGCAAGTCTTCTCCAACCCTCCTTCCGGCGTGCACCGCGAGAAGGGACAACAGCCCTCCGAAACCCCGCCTCTCGTGATCCATGCGGAGAGAGGCGATCGATTCGGGAGCGCACTCAGCGATCTAACTGGCAGCGACGACTTCGCCGACGATGACTTCTTCCCCAACCTTGGCAGCCTCTTCCTCAACGACATGGGCGACAACATCAACACTGGCAGTCCTGCTCCTGCTGCACCGTATGTGATCTTGTCCTCCTTGTTCGAGATCATGCTAGAATTCTTAGAGTCTGTGCCCTAAATTTGATCTGTTCATCTACTATGCTAGTCCACATAATTAGTTTAATCTTTGTTATAGTTGTCATGATTTATTTTGTGCTTATTCGGATTAAATCTCGTAGTAACTTGCTCATATATTCAACAATCCAAAAACCTGATTATAGACAATTTACTCCGAGTGGCTTCGCTACGCATATGAAGCCGCCCACCTTTAAGGGGGTGTAGTATAAGAGGTGGTGCACGTGAGCAGTTTACTAGTTCCAGACCATGTACTGCTATGATGCCACGAAGGGCAAGCCTGAGGGCGATCTTAATCCTGCACAACAGGAAGCTTTTGAGAAGATCGATACCCTCTTTAAAGGCGCCCTTCTGAGTGTTCTTGACGATTACATTGTGGATTCGTATATGTGGTTTGACAACCGCAAGGACATGTGGGCTGCGCTTGAGGCCAAGTTTGGGGCCTCGGACGCCGACAGCAAGTTGTACATCATGGAGCAATTCTATGACTACAAGATGACCGATGAGCGCTCTGTTGTTCAGCAAGCTCATGAGATACAGTCGCTCGCAAAAGAACTTGAGTACTTCAAGTGTGTGTTGCCGGACAAATTTGTTGCCAGAGCCATCATTGCCAAGCTTCCATCTTCGTGGAACAATTTTGCTACTTCCCTGAAACACAAGAGACAGGAGTTTTTCGTTTCAGATCTTATTGGTACTCTTG
Organism: Aegilops speltoides; assembly: GCA_021437245.1. Taxonomy (NCBI): domain Eukaryota; kingdom Viridiplantae; phylum Streptophyta; class Magnoliopsida; order Poales; family Poaceae; genus Aegilops; species Aegilops speltoides. The sequence goes on along the minus strand of CM038145.1, from coordinate 348,232,621 downwards.
ATGTTGAAGAGAAGGTGAGAGCAAAGGACACACATGCTCGAGTTGCCGAGGGAGCTTCTAGTGCCCACATGGTACAAAAGAAGAACTTCCAGCCCAACAAGTTCAAAAACAACAAGAACTAAACTCAGTGCAAATGCAAGTTTGATAGAAAGAACAAGCCGTAACATTCTACCAACTTCAAGAAGAATTTTCATAAGAAGGGGAAGAGACTTTGCCATGTCTGCGGTGATCCTAATCACTGGGCTCCGAAATGTCCTAACTGCTTTGAGGAGCGCGAACATGAGAAGAGCGACAAGTCCGTTAATGTTGTCATCGGTGATACTGATATGAAGGAATCTAGGCATGATATTTTTCCTACCATCCTTTCAGTATTTTAATCCCCTGATTGGTTAATTGACACCAGTGCAAATGTACTTGTTTGTGCTGACGTCTTCATGTTTTCTTCTTACCAGGCCACATGATCTTCTCCCGTGTTGATGGGGAACGGGTCACATGCCTTTGTTCGAGGTGTCGGTACGGTTGATCTGAAGTTTACTTCGGGGAAAACCGTGCGTCTGAAGGACGTTCATCATGTGTCGTCCATCAATAAGAATCTCGTCAGCGGTTCCCGTTTATATCGAGATGATTTTAAGTTGGTTTTTGAGTCCAATAAAGTTGTAATTTTCAAGTGTGAACAATTTGTTGGAAAAGGCTATGAGTGCGGAGGCTTGTTCCGCCTATCTTTTTTAAATGTTTGCACTAGAGTTATTAATAATGTTTGCCACAATAATGAGTCTGATATTTGGCATTCACGACTTTGTCATATTAACTTTGGTTGCATGACGCAGCTAGCCAATATGAATTTAATTCTGAAAATCCCTATTGTCAAAGGCTCCAAGTGCCAAGTATGTGTGCAAGCTAAGCAACCTCGCAAGTCCCATAAAAGCACAGAGGCAAGATACATGGCGCCATTAGAGCTTATACATTCTGATCTTTGTGAGATGAATGGTGTGTTGACAAGAGGTGGAAAGAGATACTTCATGACGTTGATTGATGACTCCACTAGATATTGTTATGTGTATCTTCTGAAATCAAAAGATGAGGCTTTAACTTTTTTCAGAAACTATAAAGCTGAAGCAGAGAACCAACTTGATCGGAAAATTGAACGGCTAAGGTCTGATCCTGGTGGAGAGTATTTTTTAATGAATTTAATTTGTTTTGTGCGGATCATGGTATAATCCATGAGAGGACGCCTCCCTACTCACCTCAATTAAATGGGGTGGCCGAAAAAAAGAACGGAACGCTGATTAATTTGATTAACGCCACATTAGACACATCGGGTCTTTTCAAGAAATGGTGGGGAAATCTCATGTTTGAAGGAAGCAGATCGGCATGCTATGACAGTGGCGACGTCCCGTTGTGTCACAAGGACTGCGAGCCGAAGACGACGAGTGGTTGGCCGTCGTAAGTAGGAAGCAACTATCAATTCACTTGAAGCACTAGCATGGACTCAAGTATAGTTTGTCCATAGAAGCAAAATGCTCTGCCCATTGATATGAAGCGGACTTTTTGTCCACGGAAGCAGAGTTTCTGTACATGAAAGTTGAGAACACAAATTAGCTCAGTTGTATTCTTGGATGCACATCCATATTCTGTTGAAGCATGTTTCGGTTCTTGAAGATTCCTCTCATCTGAGGCAGATGCCGGGATCTGCCATGGCAACATCAAGAAGGTGGAGATCATCGGCTTCTGCTCCGCGAAGAGCATGGTCGAGCTGACCTGTTGTATTCTTGAGAATGCAACATCACTCGAGTGCCTTACATTGGACACCATCACATGTGGTATTGATATTGGCGATATAGATGCTTCTAGTCTGGATATACACAGACCCGGTAGTAAATGCTTGCGCATAGGCAGGCGCATGGTTGCGGAAGCACACGGAGCGGTCTTGGCTATCAAAAGGCACATTGCGGGCAAAGTTTCCTTCACCGTCAAGTTAAATGTTATCAAGCCCTGCAGCCCTTGTCATGTTGTTAAACAATGGTGACTTGCATCGCCTAAGGGGGTGTTCGGATTCCCTCCGCTCCGGACTCAGCTCCGCAGAGCTGGCGGAGCTGCGGGCTAAAACAGTGGAGTTGGAAGGAGCGCACTCCGCAGATCCTGTAATTGTGCCGAGCCGGTGGAGAGCCGAACAGGCCCTAAATGCAGAGGCCGGGGTAATCCTCCTTTTCTATAAAAAAATCCAAAGCTGTAGCAACTATCTAGTGTTTAAGCTACCAAGAGAAAGAAAGAACTAGTAAGTCTTAAAGTGTTGCAAAATTATATGGGCTAAGCTTTTTTTCGTTCTTTCTTGAACTAGCAGAACTGTGCAGAATAGTACAATCACATATTGGTCGTGATTAAGCTATGTTGTCATGGTCATAATTCAAGACCACTGTACTGACTGTGTGTCCAGCTGTGTTTTATCTACTTCTATTCTGCTGGGGCACCTTTTCTGTTTGTACTGAAATCGGGTGGTAACAAACTTCTGTTTTCCCTGTACCCTGAGGCACATGTTCAGGTAGGAATCCTGCACGGCTCGGCGCGGCGCGGTTCTCGTTCCCGCGCTGGTACGTCGAACTCGCAACCACCAGACCAGAGAATCCCCAGCTCTAAATCTTCACGCGTTCGTCGCCGGAGTCCGAGAGTATTTAGATGCATGAGAAACAGAGCACTGCTGCGTTTGTGTCTCTCTCAGCAATGGCGGCTGATCTGCCATCCTCCTCATGGCATGCTCTGCTGTGCCTCGTGCTGTTCTCGGCCGTCGTCGCCTCGTCGTCCGCGATGGACTGCGACGGCGACGACCGCGCCGCGCTGCTGAGGGTCAAGGCGCAGCTGGGCGACCCCGTGCAGCTCTCGTCCTGGCTCCCGGCCACCAACTGCTGCACCTGGGAGCCGCCCGCCGTCTTCTGCTCCGCGGCCGGCCGAGTCACGGGGCTGGCGCTCTCCTCCCTCGACGGCGTCCGCGCGCCCGTCCCGCCGGCGCTCGGCGAGCTCCCAGAGCTCGTCATCCTCCAGGTCCAGTCCGTCCGCGGCCTGTCCGGCCCCATCCCGTCCTCCTTGGGCAACCTCACGCGCCTCGAGGACCTCAACATCGCCGGCACCTCCATCTCCGGCCCGGTGCCGGACTTCCTCGCTGGGCTGACGAGCCTCCGCACCCTCGTCATCGCCGACGGCAAGCTCGCGGGTCCCATCCCCCGGTGCCTGGGCAGCCTCCCCGACCTCAGGTACCTGGACCTCAGCGGCAACATGCTCACCGGCGGCATCCCGCCGGGGCTGCTGCACGGGAGCTTCAGGTTCCTGATCCTGGCCAACAACCAGCTAACCGGCGAGATACCGAGCGACTGCGGCGACGACGACGTCGACACCCTCGACCTCTCCCGTAACCGGCTCGTCGGCGACCCGTCGCCGTTCCTGTTCGGCATCACGAAGCCGGTGGCCAAGGTCGACCTGTCGTGGAACGAGCTCGAGTTCGACATGAGCGACGTCAGCTTCCCGCACCACCTCACGTTCTTGGACCTCAGCCATAACCGGATCAACGGGAGCGTGGCCAAGTCGCTGATGGACGTGAAGCTGGAGCACTTCGACGTCAGCTACAACGGCCTCTGCGGGGAGATCCCGGCGGGGAGGTTCATGTCGGCGCACGGGGCGGAGAGCTACGAGCAGAACAGGTGCCTCTGCGGCACGCCTCTGCCTCCGTGCACCACGGGCATGCTAGGTCGGTAGTCTGTAGAGGTAATTCAGGTTTGTGCATGCATGTTCGTGGGTCAGTTCAAGACTTCAAGTTACCGTCGGTAAATTGGACGCTTCATAAGCTATATACCGACGGTGAGTAATGCTACATCTACGTAATTAACGTACTCCCCCATCACGTTATGGGACAGGGGGAGTAGAATCTAGGCGCGCATGGTGCAATTTGCATGCTCCATTGAACAATTCTCACGAAAGTACGAGGGTGAGGAGTCGTGTTGGCAGAGCACTGAATTAAGAAACAGTAAAACGGGGCGAGCAACGAGCCACCACAGTGATTTCCTTCGTCAGCCATTGGATCGTTTGACGAGCGGTATCGTTTCTTGGGCGGCCGCTCCGGAGGCTGACTCAGGAGAGTTGTGGTTAACTGGGCTTACTTTGGGCTGGTAATATGATCTCTGCTCCGTTCAGCTCGAACAGGGCAGAGGTTTCTAAAAAAAGGCAGTAGGCAAAGAGGATTCTTCTCATGCGGCGGCGTGGGCGGTTTTGCTCTGGCAACAGCGGCGTAAGACGTTCCTCGCAGAGACCCATGAGAGCAGATGTGACGTGAAGAGATCAAGGACGACCCCGTCGCGCGGCAGTACGAAGCCTCCTCTCTGCAAACTGCAATGGCGGTACGACATGTCGACAAGCATGTTGTCTCACATGGATTTGCCTCGCGAAGCCTAACGAAGACAGCGATGGTGGCGGATGTCGCTCAGGTACACTCTCCAAAGGGGATGACAAGACGAGGTTGAATAGCTTGGCGTCGGGGGATGCAAGCTGCAGGCAGCAGGAGCGCGTGGGTGTGGAAGGGTGAGAACGACAATGACTGCTTCTCTCTCGCTGTGATCCATCCTGCGGCTCGCCGGCGACGTCATCCATCCACTGCCGTCCCCCGTCTTTGCTCACACCTCGCCCGTAAATCCTTGATGACATACCTCCTCATCTTGATACATGAAATCAATGGTAGGTACCCCCTCTCCTCACTGTTGTTGTAAAGTTCATGTATCCTATGCATGTGAACCGAAGCATTGCCTAATGGTCCACATGTATCCAGTTTAAAGCCTAACCATACCGAAGATTAATGTAACACTTTCTAAGCACATTTTCGTTTTGCAGTCAAGCATGAATTCATAGGCGCACCACAACAAACTAGATTTGAAAACTCCATTTGAACTTTCCATTGTTTTTAGGGATCCCTTGTTTTTATTAGGACTCCGGAAACAAGAACGAGTCAAGTCACTTTTATGCTAAAGATAGGTCCCAAGTAAAGAAAGAACATGTGAAAGAAAATTGCACCTATCACGTGGAGATATCAAGGTGCTCCATCGGAAAATTTTGTTGTGTTATCATGTGTGTTTGTTCCGATAATGTGATTGCCAAGTAAGGCTCTACGATCTTTCTCACATTTTCCATAGCTTTATTTACTACCACAATGCTGTCACATTTTTCACAGCTTTATTTACTATCACAATGCTCTGGCAAGAGTTCAACTATCTATGTGTGTTTAATTTTTTTCAATCTCAAATGTAACAAAACAATAATGAATGTTGAACTTTCAGCAAATTTTAATCCGTCCATATTTCTCATATACTTCTAGCATTCTTACCTCAAAACGGATGGGTGTGGCGTCCTCCTTTCTAAATTACAACTATAAACCAATTAATTTCTTATAATCGACAACTTCCCAATGCATGTGTTAAGTAATGAAAATTTAACATTCATGTGTGGTACCTTCGTATATATATTTTTATTTTTATCAAACTATCGTAAAAACGGACGGGCGCGGCAACTCGCGTCATCATGGTCTAGTCATCATGAAGAGGATAACAACACTACGCTTAGGGCATATGGACCCTTAAAATGGACATTGTATTTGTCCAGGTTGATCCGGTCCGTGGATAGGTTCCGCATACATTTCGAAGCAATCTGTACAAAAATCGGACAATGTTTCATGCAAATCAGACGATTTTTATTTAAATCGTATCAAAATCATTAATTTTTGACATATTGTTTTTAACTAAATGAAAGTGGACTATACTTTTGTAACATCTAAATGATCGCGGACCTGGCAAAGTCCGTGTTGCACTTTCTGTCTTCCCCATGTTCGACAAGCTCACCGGCGATGCTGCAATGGAAGGGGAATAATAGGAGTGGCCTTCTTGGGACCGAGGCAGTGGTGGCGTTTCATGTGCTACTCTTCCTTGCCGGAGTGTGCCCTGTCGACGGCGCCGAACATGGACGGGCCGGCTTCAAGGTCGTGGCAGCGTGGCACAAACCGCAATGGCGACGTAGCCCCCCGTGGCTGGCATCGTCCGCGGTTGCATGCACCTCCTCTTCGGCCACCTCCACATCAATTTCTGCGAATAGAACGTCCCACTCTCCTGCAAGACGCATCTGCCATTGCTCGTGGCGGATCTCGTGGGCATAGCGCATGGACTGGTACAACACCCGTTGCTCATCCGTAAAGCATGTATCCTCCACGACCATGGCCGCGACGGCATAGTCGTTCGCCTACTCGCGAGCGATTTGCCTCTCCACAAGTCGGTGCCCATCGAGGAGCCAGAGGTTATAGCTTTGGTCCTCCAGTGCTTGCTGGAACGCCGACATCGACATCACTTGTAGCTCTTCCACCATTGTGGTGTCGAAGTGTACCCGCGCGTGCTCCAAGGTGATGTCGACATGGACCCGCTGCCAGGCTCGTCGTCGTACGCCTCAACCATCATCTCGTCCGTGTCACTGCCCTCCGGCAAGCTCGCCGACGAGCCAGCCTCTATCCGGCTAACAGGGTGGGCCTGCCAGATGGCCACAATGCCGGTCAACTCCCATTTCTGCTCTACCGCGAGCCTCTCCCACATCTCTCTAAGGTCATGGCGGAGGGTGGTGTCATCTTGAACGTTTCGGCCAAGGAAGGGCCATTTAAATAACTGGTGTCGGCCAGGCCAAGTGGGTTCCTCTTTCGCCGCACCTGTATAATGCCGGCAGGAGAAAGAACAACGGCCGGTTTGAACACGGGCCAGAGCCGTCCAGTCCCGTCCGTCCAGGTGTCTTTAGCACTCGAAATAGGCGCGGAGACTCTACCTCCACCAACGTAGGCCTGGACTAGTCGATAGATGGAATGAAATTCCTTGGTTCACATATGTACTTTGTATACCCCTATCACAATATACACGAGTATGAGTAGGGCATTACTTCGATTGTGAGGGACCGAACCTGGGTAAACTCCGTGCATGTTTCCCCTCCGACCTAATCGCAACGTCGGGATACCCTACCGACGGATCTACCGGATTCAGCTTCGACATGCAACAACATGCTGCATACCTCAGACATGTGGTGGATGCTTCAACTGTATCAACAAGCCCAAAAATAATTCAGATAATTAAACAGTGGCCTACTCCAATGACATCGAAGAAAATCTACAGTTTTCTAGGCTTTGCAGGGTACTACAGAAAGTTTGTCCAACATTTTTGGATCATAGTAAGACCCTTGTTCAACCATATGAATAAAAATCAACCGGTTTTTTGGATTGATGACACCAATCAAGCATTTGAGTTACTCAAGCAACGACTTATCTCTACACCTGTTCTGCAATTCCTAAACTTCACTAAACCCTTCACCATTGACACTGACGGGTGTGATTATGCAGTCGGAGCTGTTTTACAACAAGGTGGGCATCCCATTGCTTACATGAACAAGCCACTGGATCCGAAAAATAGAGGGTTATCTGCATATGAAAAAGAATGTATGGGCATCTTGATGGTTGTCAAACAATGGTGACCATATCTCCATGTAGATGGATCTGTGACTAGGACAGGCCAAATAAGCCTAAATCACCTTTATAGTCAATGCTTGTTGACATCGTGGCAGCAAAAAGCATTCACCAAACTGCTCGCCTTCGCTACATTTTTTACCGACGACTCCAACAACGCATCCGATGCTTTGCCCCATCGCACGCCTACTGAAGTCATGTTATCTTTAGGGGCGTGTTTGGTTCCAATTTGGAACAGTAGTCGCATTGCATAGCCTTCTCAACCCAGCCTGGTTGAGGAAAAACAGGCCCTAATACGCCATACACGACTTGTTTGGTTGCCTGCTTCCCTAGCCCCTACATTAGGTAATACCCAAGTGCACTTTGTTTGGTTGGCTGCATTGGCCCTAGTGGCACATGAACACGGCGTTTGGTTGCATACGGCGTACATGTTGTGCTTACCTTGTACCCTAGTTGGTGAGCTTACCCATGATAATCACAGCTAGCACACCAACGCCACAACACAAAGAATGGTGACGAATCTGGCGAAGATGATGAAGTTCTTGACTTCAGGCTGAATCGACGATCCACCTTAGCAGCTTCCACTTTGACAGCTCCAACCTTGGCACTGCCGACATCGCTGCCTCCGTGCTTCGCACCCAGTAGAGTAAGCTTGTTCTGCTGCCTGCCTAGTCTTGAACCCTCTATAGTTGCAATTGCTATACGATGACACTTGTGCATTGGCTTCTTCCAATGAACTATAAACCCCTGGAACCTCACCGATGAACAGGGCATACCACTTGCCCTAGCAATGCACAAGAGGAAGAGTTGAAGCAGCAAATCAATGGAGCACAAGTAGCAAGCAAAGTAGCACAGAAACAACAATGGAGTAGAAGAGAAGTAAAGCATGCATGATCATACGGCATAGCAAGTTCAACCTATCACTACCTTGGTGTTAACCTACCACCACATTCAAAAGAGGGTGTCGTCCTACCACCGCAAGTTCACCATCAGCGTGAGGGGTTAGTATATACCACCTCACCAAGATATACAGACCATCAAATAGTTTTTGAGCCCTAGCTACACAAAATGTACGTCGTCATCGTCATCGTCGTCGCCACTGCCATCGCCGTCGGGGATCATGCACGCTCACAGGCAGCACTACTCTAGTAGTAGTGCTTGCCCAGCTAGATCCCGAGCCACAACACCCTGTGAGCGTCGGCCATGGCAACGAACCAAACACCCTGGGCCTTGTTGTCAAGCAGGTGGCTGAGATCTGTCATGAGAGCCTCATCGTTGAATCCACCCTGGGTCATGACAATGCCATACAGGTCAGGGTGGACGTCGAGGGGCTTGCACTCCCTCATGGCTGTTGCACCTCCTTCACTGCCTCAGTCATGCTGCACAAGACATTGATCTCCTCCTCCATCAGGCCTCCTCTCTTCCTCTTCCTATCATGGTTGGGGTCAAATGGCTTGTCGAAGGGCTTCGCAGCGGGCTTGTCAGGGCCATCAAGGACCTCGACGTCCGGTGTCCCAGGGAAGTCTGGCATGGGAGAACCAAGAGGCTCACCCAAGCCCATGGCATGCTTCCCAGTTGCCAACCCGAAGGAGAAGGTGTGCTGCATCTAGTTGTAGTTCTGGATGGGTGTGTTGAGGAACTTAGCGTCCCTTGGGTGGTCCTAAGAATGAAACACATGTATTGTTAGCTGCGATTAGGAGTAGGCAATGGTGGACAGTATGAAAAGGAAGAGGGCTGTGAGCTAACTGCGACATGGCCGGCGTAGTGCTCTGCCTCCAGAACTATAGAGCAAGTGTTCTCATCCCATGAGGCGCCGCTGATGTCTCTCAGCTTGGACACTTGGATCCATTGACTTCTCCACTTCCTCGGGTGGTTGTACACCTGGGTGGCAGACACCTCTTGCCCACAAAACTCGAACACCTGCTTCGCAACGGTGTTCAAGTGCACCTCCTTGAAGCCCTTGTCAGTCCAAACTCCACTAGAGATGAGCTCACACATCTTGTTCAGCATGAATGTGGACATGAACGGCTGCCACTTCATGTTGTTCGACCTACCATCCTTCTTTGCATTTGCTGCTGCTAGCTTGATTGCAGCGGCAGCAGCAGCAACAGGAGTTGGCTCAACAAGCACTACTGGCACATAGAGGGAATCAGACTCGAACACCTCTGAATCAGGTGCCATAATGGACATAGGCTGCGAGTCCTCGACAAACGATGGAGCAAACTGGCTGTTGGACACGACAATGGCCTGACTAAAATCTTGCATCTGCATGGTAATGTCCTACAATCGTAGCACGCATTGACAGTGAGCATAGCACACAACATACCGGACAATCCATGAAAGCAGGAGCATACATGTACATGGTTCATCACTATCATAGCAAGCACATGCTTCATCACTATCATACTAAGCATACCAGACAATCTATGAGCAGAAACATACATCTACAACAAACAGCATGCTACAAATGGACCACCAATAGCTACGAATCACAGATCTAAGCATGATTCAACACAAGCATAAGGTTCAACTTCAAACACTACTACTAATCTAGCCTACCACATTCTTGAACATCTAGCCCTACCACAAATTGCAACCGCAGCATAGCAACCAACCGTATCAGCTCATAGATTAGACCACTAATCAACCATGCATCTAGATCAAACCCTAGCTGCAGCTCAGATCTAGCTAGAAGGAACAGAGAGAAAGGGGGATTGAACTCATAGAGGCCATGGCTGAAGCTTGAGGACGAGGGGGGCGGTGGTGGAAGATGAACGTCGGCCGGTGAAGGAGCTCCGGCGTCGTGGACCACCGGCCGATGAAGATGTGCCGCTTACCTGCTCGTCGGTGCTGATGCGCTTCAGCGGGAAGGTGTGAACGGAGGAAGAATGGTGGCGGGAGTTGGGGCGATGAGGGAGGGGCTAAATAGGGGGTGGAGCAGCGGGAGGTGAGCCGAAATCCTCCCGCCGATTTTTCAGCGACGCAGGCGAGCTCGCGCCATCTCCCCTGCTCGCACGAGGGGAGAAGTGCGTCGCCCTCCCCTGCCTCTCCCGAGCCAGGCTCGCGAGCTACTGCCGAATCGTGCGTTTCCCTTGGGCCTGGCCTGCAAGTGCTTTAAGTTTCGTGTGATGCGGGCCGCACAGTGAATGCAGGAAACCAAACGGATCAAATTCTTCCCGCTCGGGCCAGGCTGGGCCTAATGCGGGCAACCAAACACGCCCTAGTCGTTGCCTGCCAACCAGTTTGGCTTGAGGATATATCCACCAGGTACACAACAATACTGCATGCGACAATGATCAATGCTCAGTTGGTTCCCATACAGGTCCCAAGAGATAATTCACCATGTAGAATGGCCTACTTTATTTTCGCATCTGCCTCTAGCTCAGCGGTGCCCATGCTCTACAACAAAGCATACTCCATGGTTTCCACACAACACAATCGGTGGGCATTTCGCCTTTCCAGTCACATACCGCCATCTCTGGCTATCGTTTGCTTGGTCAAAGATGAAGGAACAACTGCACTAATATGATAAATCATGTAAAAATTTCCAACAAGCCAAACCGGAACAAGTCAAATACCCCGGCCTCCTGGAACCAATTCCTCTTCCATACAATGCCTAGAAGGTGCTAACCATGGATTTCATTGATGGTCTTCCACAATCACGGGTTTAACCGCATTCTGGTGGTGGTTGGTAAGTTCACTCACTATGCATGTGTTCTTCCTTTGAATCATCCCTTCACAACCGCTAAAGTCGCTCACTCATAGACTGGCTAGAAGAACACAAGTTCATGCAGTAGATCCTAAGCAACACTTGCATCGGGCGCGTAACATCATGAAAGTGCAAGCCTACAAGAAGCACACCGAGCGTACATTCAACATTGGCGACGCCGTCTTCACAAGCTCCAGCCCTACATTCAAGCTTCCACTGAATGGCACGCCAACAACAAGTTATCATTTTGCTACTTCGCCCCCCTTCAAAATCTTCTTACTACTCATCAAGAAAAGTCTTCTTCCTCCTCCTGTGATGTGTCGCTGGTCCGCCCTGATTCCTATGGCTTTTGAGACTTGAAAGTGTGGAGGATCTCTGTCCCTGTGGGCGGGAGGGGCCCGATCTCGTTTTTGTTAGGCTCAACATCTTTGTTGGGACTATGTGGCGATGGTGATGTCCCTAAGTAGGAATGTCTCCCATGTCTGATCCCCGCCCTGATGGTGCGTCTAGTATCGTTGGAGGGCGTGTGGAGGTGTGTCGCCATCGGATCTCGCAAGATTCGCTGGGTGTTGTCTTCGTTGGATCTATTTGGATCCAGTTTTCGTTCGTGTGGTTACATGTTTGACCTTTCCAATCTACGACTCTCTTCATCGGTGATGGTTGCTACTCTAGTGCGCTGGTCCTTTCGGACCTTAGCAAGATGACTTTCCGACTGTCTATTGCAACAAGGTTTGACCGGCTGCAGTGAGGGAGCGGCGGTGACGACGGCGCGCCTTCGGCTCGCTCCAGTGCTTGTAGTCATCACTAGGTGGTCCATGGACCTGGTTCTAATATTACCTCTAGTGTTCTCTGTATTGCCATAATTGATTAATGAATAAATCAAAAAATTGTTGGAAATATGCTCTAGAAGCAATAATAAATTAGTTATTATTATTATATTTCCCTGTTCATGATAATCGTTTATTATCCATGCTATAATTGTATTGATAGGAAACTCAGATACATGTGTGGGTACATAGACAACACCATGTCCCTAGTAAGCCTCTAGTTGACTAGCTCGTTGATCAATAGATGGTTACGGTTTCCTGACCATGGACATTGGATGTCGTTGATAACGGGATCACATCATTAGGAGAATGATGTGATGGACAAGACCCAATCCTAAGCCTAGCACAAAGATCGTGTAGTTCGTATGCTAAAGCTTTTCTAATGTCAAGTATCATTTCCATAGACCATGAGATTGTGCAACTCCCGGATACCGTAGGAATGCTTTGGGTGTACCAAACGTCACAACGTAACTGGGTGGCTATAAAGGTGCACTACGGGTATCTCCGAAAGTGTCTGTTGGGTTGGCATGAATCAAGACTGGGATTTGTCACTCCGTGTGACGGAGAGGTATCTCTAGGACCGCTCGGTAGGACATCATCATAATATGCACAATGTCACCAAGGAGTTGATCACGGGATGATGTGTTACGGAACGAGTAAAGAGACTTGCCGGTAATGAGATTGAACAAGGTATCGGGATACCGACGATCGAATCTCGGGCAAGTACTATACCGGTAGACAAAGGGAATTGAATACGGGATTGATTGAATCCTCGACATCATGGTTAATCCGATGAGATCATCGTGGAACATGTGGGAGCCAACATGGGTATCTAGATCCCGCTGTTGGTTATTGGCCGGAGAGTTGTCTCGGTCATGTCTGCATGGTTCCCGAACCTGTAAGGTCTACACACTTAAGGTTCGGTGACGCTAGGGTTGTAGAGATATTAGTATGCGGTAACCCGAAAGTTGTTCGGAGTCCCGGATGAGATCCCGGATGTCACGAGGAATTTCGGAGTGGTCCGGAGGTAAAGATTTATATATATGAAGTCCAGTTTCGGCCACCGGGAAAGTTTCAGGGGTCATCGGTATTGTATCGGGACCACCGGAATGTTGGAAATATGCCCTAGAGGCAATAATAAAAGTATTATTATATTTCCTTGTTCATGATAATTGTCTTTTATTCATGCTATAACTGTATTATCCGGAAATCATAATACACGTGTGAATACATAGACCACAATATGTCCCTAGTGAGCCTCTAGTTGACTAGCTCGTTGTGATCAACAGATAGTCATGGTTTCTGCTATGGACATTGGATGTCGTTGATAACGGGATCACATCATTAGGAGAATGATGTGATGGACAAGACAATCCTAAGCATAGCACAAAGATCGTGTAGTTCATTTGCTAGAGCTTTTCTAATGTCAAGTATCTCTTCCTTAGACCATGAGATCGTGTAACTCCCGGATACCGTAGGAGTGCTTTGGGTGTATCAAACGTCACAACGTGGCGGGTGACTATAAAGGTGCACTACGGTATCTCCAAAAGTGTCATTGGGTTGACACGGATCGAGGCTCGGATTTATCACTCCGTGTAAGCGGAGAGGTATCTCTGGGCCCACTCAGTAGGACATCATCATAATGTGCACAATGTGACCAAGGGGTTGATCACGGGATGATGTGTTACGGAACGAGTAAAGAGACTTGCCGGTAACGAGATTGAACAAGGTATCGGTATACCGACGATCGAATCTCGGGCAAGTATAATACCGCTAGACAAAGGGAATTGTATACGGGATCGACTGAGTCCTTGAAATCGTGGTTTATCCGATGAGATCATCTTGGAACATGTGGGAGCCAACATGGGTATCCAGATCCCGATGTTGGTTATTGACCGGAGAACGTCTCGGTCATGTCTGCTTGGTTCCCGAACCTGTAGGGTCTACACACTTAAGGTTCGATGGCGCTATGGTTATAAAGGAAGTTTGTATGTGGTTACGAATGTTGTTCGAGTCCGGATGAGATCCCGGACATCGAGGAGTTCGGAATGGTCCGGAGGTAAAGATTTATATATGGAAGTCCTATTTTGGCCACCGGAAAATGTTCGGATTTTTCGTATTGTACCGGAAGGTTCTAGAAGGTTCGGAGTGGGGCCCACCTGCATGGGGGACCCACATGAACGTGGTAGTGGAGGAAAGGCCCCACACCCTGGTCAAGGTGCACCAAGATCCCCCTTAGAAGGAATAAGATCATATCCCAAGGATAAGATCAAGATCCCTAAAGGGGGATAACAATCGATGGGGAAGGAAATGATGGGATTTCTTTCCTCCCACCTTGGCCAACGCCCCAATGGATTTGGAGGGCAAGAAACCAGCCCCCACCCCTATATATAGTGGGGAGGCGCATGGGAGCTTCACACGAAGTTCTGGCGCAGCCCTCCCCCTCTCCCAAGTCCTCCTCCTCTCCCGCGGTGCTTGGCGAAGCCCTGCAGGATTGCCACGCTCCGCCACCACCACCACGCCGTCGTCTTTGCTGCTGGATGGAGTCTTCCTCAACCTCTCCTCTCTCCTTGCTGGATCAAGGCATGGGAGACGTCACCGGGTTGTACGTGTGTTGAACGCGGAGGTGCCGTCCGTTCGGCACTAGGATCTCCGGTGATTTGGATCACGACGAGTACGACTCCTTCAACCCCGTTCTCTTGAACGCTTCCGCTTAGCGATCTACAAGGGTATGTAGATGCACTCTCTTTCTCTTGTTGCTAGAATCTCCATAGATTGATCTTGGTGATGCGTAGAAAATTTTGAATTTCTGCTACGTTCCCCAACAGTGGCATCATGAGCTAGGTCTATTGCGTAGATTCTTTGCACGAGTAGAACACAAAGTAGTTGTGGGCGTTGATTTTGTTCAATATGCTTACCGTTACTAGTCCAATCTTGTTTCGACGGTATTGTGGGATGAAGCGGCCCGGACCGACCTTACACGTACTCTTACGTGAGACAGGTTCCACCGATTGACATGCACTTGGTGCATAAGGTGGCTAGCGGGTGCCAGTCTCTCCCATTTTAGTCGGAACGGATTCGATGAAAAGGGTCCTTATGAAGGGTAAATAGCAATTGGCATATCACGTTGTGGTTTTGCGTAGGTAAGAAACGTTCTTGCTAGAAACCCATAGCGGCCACGTAAAACATGCAACAACAATTAGAGGACGTCTAACTTGTTTTTGCAGGGTATGCTATGTGATGTGATATGGCCAAGAAAAATGTGATGAATGATATGTGTTGTATGAGATTGATCATGTTCGTTTAATAGGAATCACGACTTGCATGTCGATGAGTATGACAACCGGCAGGAGCCATAGGAGTTGTCTTTATTTATTGTATGACCTGCGTGTCATTGAACAACGCCATGTAATTACTTTACTTTATTGCTAACCGGTAGCCATAGTAGTAGAAGTAATAAGTTGGCGAGACAACTTCATGGAGACACGATGATGGAGATCATGATGATGGAGATCATGGTGTCATGCGGTGACGATGATGATCATGGAGCCCGAAGATGGAGATCAAAGGAGCAAGATGATATTGGCCATATCATGTCACTATTTGATTGCATGTGATGTTTATCATGTTTATGCATCTTGTTTACTTAGAACGACGGTAGTAAATAAGATGATCCCTTACAAAATTTCAAGAAGTGTTCTCCCTAACGTGCACCGTTGCTAAAGTTAAATCGCTTCTAAGCACCACGTGATGATCGGGTGTGATGGATTCTTACGTTCACATACAACGGGTGTAAGACAGATTTACACACGAAACACTTAGGGTTAACTTGCGAGCCTAGCATGTACGGACATGGCCTCGGAACACGAGACCGAAAGGTCGAGCATGAGTCGTATAGTAGATCGATCAACATGAAGATGTTCACCGATGATGACTAGTCCGTCTCACGTGATGATCGGACACGGCCTAGTTGACTCGGATCATGTAATCACTTAGATGACCGAGGGATGTCTATCTGAGTGGGAGTTCATAAGATGAACTTAATTATCCCGAACATAGTCAAAATATCTTTGCAAATTATGTAAATGGCTCGCGTTTTAGTTCCTTTGTTTAGATATGTTCCTAGAGAAAATATAGTTGAAAGTTGACAATGGCGATTATGCGACACGAGAAAGCTTATGTCCTTAATGCACCGCGATGTTTGAACCCCAAACGTCGTTTGTGGATGTTGCGAACATCGGACATACACGTTTTGGTAACTACATGATAGTTCGCTTAAGCGGTTTAGAATTGAGGCACCAAAGGCGTTTTGAAGCGTCGCGAGAACATATGAGATGTTTTCGAGGGCTGAAATTGGGATTTCAGGCTCGTGCCCACGTCAAGAGGTATAAGACCTCCGACAATTTTCTTAGCCTGCAAACTAAGGGAGAAAAGCTCAATCGTTGAGCTTGTGCTCGATTGTCCGAGTGCAACAATCACTTGAATCGAGTGGGAGTTGATCTTCCGATGAGATAGTGATGTTTCTCCAAAGTCATTGCCACCAAGCTACTAGAGCTTCGTGATGAACTATAACATATCGAGGATAGATATGATGATCCTTGAGGTATTCACGATGTTTGACACATGAAAGTAGAAATCAAGAAGGAGCATCAATTGTTGATGGTTGGTGAAACCACTAGTTTCAAGAAGGGCAAGGGCAAGAAGGGATACTTCATGAAACGGCAAATCAGCTGCTGCTCTAGTGAAGAAACCCAAGGTTGAACCCAAACCCGAGACTAAGTGCTTCTATAATAAGGGAACAACCACTGGAGCGGAATTACCGTAGATACTTGGTAGATGAGAAGGCTGGCAAGGTCGATAGAAGTATATTGGATATACATTATGTTAATGTGTACTTTACTAGTACTCCTAGTAGCACCAGGGTATTAGATACTGGTTCGGTTGCTAAGTGTTAGTGACTCGAAATAAAAGGCTACGGAATAAACGGAGACTAGCTAAAGGTGAGCTGACGATATGTGTTGGAAGTGTTTCCAAGTTTGTTGTGATCAAACATCGCACGCTCCCTCTACCATCAAGATTAGTATTAAACCTGAATAATTGTCATTTGGTGTTTGCGTTGAGCATAGACGTGATTGGATTATGTCTATCGCAATATGGTTATTCATTTAAGGAGAAAAATGGTTACTCTGTTTATTTGAATAATACCTTCAATGGTCTTGCACCTGAAACAAATGGTTTATTGAATCTCGATCGTAGTGATACACATTTTCATGCCAAAAGATATAAGATAGTAATGATAGTACCACTTACTTGTGGCAATCGCCATGTAAGTCATATTGGTATAAAAGCATGAAGAAGCTCCATGTTGATGGATCTTTGACTCACTCGTTTTGAAAAGTTTGAGACATGCGAACCATGTCTATTGGTGTATACGCATGAAGAAACTCCATGCAGATGGATCGTTTGGACTCACTTGATTTTGAATCACTTGAGATATGCAAATCATACCACTTGGGCAAGATGACTAAAAGCCTCGTTTTTCGGAAAATGGAACAAGATAGCAACTTGTTGGAAGTAACACATTTTGATGTGTGCAGTCCAATGAAGTCTTTGAGGCATGCGATGAATATCATTATGTTCTTACTTCACGATGATTCGAGTAGATGTAGAGTATATTTACTTGATGAAACACAAGTCTGAATTATTGAATGGTTCAAGTAGTTTCAGAGTGAAGTTGAAGATCATCGTGACAAGAGGATGAAATGTCTATGATATGATCATAGAGATGAGTATCTGAGTTACGAGCTTTGGCACGCAATTAAGACATTGTGGAAATTGTTTCACAATTAATACCGCCTGGAACACCATAGTTTGATGGTGTGTCCGAACATCATAGTTGCACCCTATTGGATATGATGTGTACCATGATGTCTCTTATCGAATTACCACTATCGTTTATGGGTTAGGCATTAGAGACAACCACATTCACTTTAAATAGGGCACCACGTAATTCCGTCGAGATGACACCGTATGAACTATGGTTTAGAGAAACCTAAAATGTCATTTTTAAAGGTTTGGGGCTGCGATGCTTATGTGAAAAAGTTTTAGGTTGATAAGCTCGAACCCAAAGCGGATAAAATGCATCTTCATAGGACACCCAAAACAGTTGGGTATACCTCCTAATTCAGATCCAAAAGTAATAGGGATTGTTTCTTGAATCGGGTCCTTTCTCGAGGAAAAGTTTGTCTCGAAAAGTTGAGTGGGAGGATGGTGGAGACTTGATATGGTTATTGAACCATCACTACAACTAGTGTGTAGCAGGGCACAGGAAGTTGTTCCTGTGGCACCTACACCAATTGAAGTAGAAGCTTATGATAGTGATCATGAAACTTGGATCAAGTCACTACCGTACCTCGTGGGGTGACAAGGATGCGTCTTGCTTGAGTGGTGCGAATCCTGTCTTGAAGGTCATGTTGCTAGACAACAATGAACCTCGAGCTATGGAGAAGCAATGGTGGGCCCAAATTCCGACAAATGGTTAGAAGCCATGAAATCCGAGATAGGATCCATGTATCAGAACAAAGCATGGACTTTGGTGGACTTGCCCGATGATCGGCAAGCCATTGAGGTAAATGGATCTTTAAGAAGAAGACGGACGTGGATGGTAATGTCACCGTCTATGAAGCTTGACTTGTGGCAAAGAGTTTTTTTCACAAGTTCAAGGAGTTGACTACAATGAGATTTTCTCATTCGTAGCGATGCGTAAGTCCGTCGGAATCATGTTAGCATTAGCTGCTTTTTTGAAATCTGGCAGATGGATGTCAAAACAAGTTTCCTTACCAGTTTTCGTAAGGAAAGGTTGTATGTGATACAATCAGAAAGGTTTTGTGGATCCTAAGGATGCTAAAAGGTATGCTAGCTCCAGCGATCCTTCCATGGACTGGAGTAAGCATCTCGGAGTTGGAATATGCACTTTGATAAGATGATCAAAGATTTTGTTTATACAAAGTTTATGAGAAACTTGTATTTCCAAAGAAGTGAGTGGGAGCACTATAGAATTTCTGATGAGTATATGTTGTTGACATATTGTTGATCAGAAATGATGTAGAATTTCTGGAAAGCATATAGGGTTATTTGAAAAATGTTTTTCAAGTGAAAACCTGGTTTAAGCTACTTGAACATTGAGCATCAAGATCTATGAGGATAGATCAAAAACCGCTTAATGGTACTTTCAAATGAGCACATACCTTGACATGATCTTGAAGGTGTTCAAGATGGATCAGTCAAAGAAGGAGTTCTTGCCTGAGTTGTAAGGTATGAAGTTAAGACTTAAAGCTCGACCACGGCAGAAAAGAGAGAAAGGACGAAGGTCGTCCCTATGCTTTGTCATAGGCTCTATATTTGTATGCCATCTTTGAGTACCGCACCGATGTGTGCCTTGCCACATGTCTGGCTAGAGGGTACAAAGGTGATCAAGGAGTCGATCACTAGATGGCGGTCAATATTATCCTTAGAGGAATAAGGATATGTTTCTCGATTATGGAGGTGATAAAGAATTCGGCGTAAAGGGTTACGTCGATGCAAGCTTTAACACCTATCTGAGTGACTCTGAGTAGCAAACCGGATATGTATAGTGGAGCAACCATTTGCAATAGCTCCAAGTGGAGCGTGGAAGCAGCGTTTACAATATGACCTAGAAATTTGCAAAGCACACACAGATCTGAAAGGTTCAGACCCGTTGGCTAAAACCTCTCTCACAAGCAAAACATGATCAAACCCCAGAACTCATTGAGTCTTAATCACATGATGATGTGAACTAGTTTAATGACACTAGTAAACTCTTTGGATGTTGGTCACATGGTGATGTGACCTGTGAGTGTTAATCACATGGCGATGTGAACTAGATTATTGACTCTAGTGCAAGTGGGAGACTGTTGGAAATATGCCCTAGAGGCAATAATAAAAGTATTATTATATTTCCTTGTTCATGATAATTGTCTTTTATTCATGCTATAACTGTATTATCTGGAAATCGTAATACACATGTGAATACATAGAGCACAATATGTCCCTAGTGAGCCTCTAGTTGACTAGCTCGTTGTGATCAACAGATAGTCATGGTTTCCTGGCTATGGACATTGGATGTCGTTGATAACGGGATCACATCATTAGGAGAATGATGTGATGGACAAGACCCAATCCTAAACATAGCACAAAGATCGTGTAGTTCATTTGCTAGAGCTTTTCCAATGTCAAGTATCTCTTCCTTAGACCATGAGATCGTGTAACTCCCGGATACCGTAGGAGTGCTTTGGGTGTATCAAACGTCACAACGTAACTGGGTGACTATAAAGGTGCACTACAGGTATCTCCGAAAGTGTCTGTTGGGTTGACACGGATCGAGACTGGGATTTGTCACTCCGTGTAAACGGAGAGGTATCTCTGGGCCCACTCGGTAGGACATCATCATAATGTGCACAATGTGACCAAGGGGTTGATCACGGGATGATGTGTTGCGGAACGAGTAAAGAGACTTGCCGGTAACGAGATTGAACAAGGTATCGGTATACCGACGATCGAATCTCGGGCAAGTATAATACCGCTAGACAAAGGGAATTGTATACGGGACATCGTGGTTCATCCGATGAGATCATCGTGGAACATGTGGGAGCCAACATGGGTATCCAGATCCCGCTGTTGGTTATTGACCGGAGAACGTCTCGGTCATGTCTGCTTGGTTCCCGAACCCGTAGGGTCTACACATAAGGTTCGATGGCGCTAGGGTTATAAAGGAAGTTTGTATGTGGTTACGAATGTTGTTGAGTCCGGATGAGATCCCGGACGTCACGAGGAGTTCGGAATGGTCCGGAGGTAAAGATTTATATATGGGAAGTCCTATTTTGGCCACCGAAAAATGTTCGGATTTTTCGGTATTGTATCGGGAAGGTTCTAGAAGGTTCGGAGTGGGGCCCACCTGCATGGGGGACCCACATGAACGTGGGTAGTGGGGAAAGGCCCCACACCCTGGTCAAGGTGCACCAAGATCCCCCTTAGAAGGAATAAGATCATATCCCAAGGATAAGATCAAGATCCCTAAAGGGGGATAACAATCGATGGGGAAGGAAATGATGGGATTTCTTTCCTCCCACCTTGGCCAACGCCCCAATGGACTTGGAGGGCAAGAAACCAGCCCCCACCCCTATATATAGTGGGGAGGCGATGGGAGCTTCACACGGTTACGGCGTAGCCTCCCCTCTCCCAAGTCCTCCTCCTCTCTCGCGGTGCTTGGCGAAGCCTGCGCAGATTGCCACGCTCCTCCACCATCACCACGCCGTCGTGCTGCTGCTGGATGGAGTCTTCCTCAACCTCTCCTCTCTCCTTGCTGGATCAAGGCATGGGAGGCGTCACCGGGTTGTACGTGTGTTGAACGCGGAGGTGCCGTCCGTTCGGCACTAGGATCTCCGGTGATTTGGATCACGACGAGTACGACTCCTTCGACCCCGTTCTCTTGAACGCTTCCGCTTAGCGATCTACAAGGGTATGTAGATGCATTCTCTTTCTCTTGTTGCTAGAATCTCCATAGATTGATCTTGGTGATGCGTAGAAAATTTTGAATTTCTGCTACGTTCCCCAACACGGAAGGGTCCCGGGGTCCACCGGGTGAGGCCACATATCCCGGAGGGCCCCATGGGCTGAAGAGGCGTGGGAACCAGCCCCTGGTGGGCTGGTGCGCCCCCTTGGGCCTCCCATGCGCCTAGGGTAAGAAACCCTAAGGGGTGGGGGGGCCTCCACTTGGCTTGGAGGCCAAGCCACCCCTAGGGCGGCCGCCCCCTCCCTAGATGGGATCTACAAGGGGCCGGCGCCCCCCTTAGGCCCCTATATATAGTGGAGGGGAGGGAGGGCAGCCGCACCTGAGTCCCTGGCACCTCCATCCCTCCCGTGACACCTCTTCCTCCCCGCTTGCGCTTGGCGAAGCCCTGTCGGGATCCCGCTACTTCCACCACCACGCCGTCGTGCTGCTGGATCTCCATCAACGTCTCCTCCTTGCTAGATCAAGAAGGAGGAGATGTCTCTCTAACCGCATGTGTGTTGAGCGCGAGGTGCCGTCCGTTCGGCGCTAGGATCATCGGTGATTTGGATCACGACGAGTGCGACTCCATCAACCCGTTCACTTGAACGCTTCCGCTTAGCGATCTACAAGGGTATGTAGATGCACTCCCTTCCCTCGTTGCTAGATTACTCCACAGATTGATCTTGGTGATGCGTAGAAAATTTTAAATTTCTGCTACGATCCCCAACAAAAATTTCTCTCGCAAAAAAACATTCATGTACGAGGTCGACCTCCCCATTGGGTCCAAGGTACAACCGGTGTTCCACGTCTCCCTGCGCTTGGGATGATGGCCACGATGGACCTTCCGGCGCCATCATCAACATCAACGAGGCCGGTTGAGATCCTTGATAAGAGATGGTGCTGCACTCTCACTGGTCAACATGAGCAAGTCCTGGTCAGGTGATTTGATCCACCCATTATCGACACCACCTGGGAAGATACTAAAAACATGTCCAAGCGCTATCCAGAGCTCTTGACCTGAGGATAAGTCGACTCTCAAGGACCGGGGGATGTCAGGACCCCAAATGCCTCAACAACCCAGAACGCGGCCATGGCAGCCAACACGGCTGGCAGCGAAGCAGAAAAATGCTGCCACGATAGCTAAAAATAGTGCTACGACAGCCACCGGAACCGATCGTGAGAAGAGGCGCGTCACCACAAGGCTAAACTGGCCGGTGCAACCGAACCAGAGATACATCAGCTCGGACTGGATCAAAAGCACCAAGGCTCGAGCCAACACATCACCCGTGAGAGGTGTTTGACGCACCGATAGATATTAAAGTGGGCTCAGGAGAGAAGGTGTTGTTATGGAGGGACAAGTGGATTCACGGCGTCGCAGCGACCGACGTCGCAACACTGTTGGTGGCTTCAGTGCAGACCAGAACGGTCAACAATCGTATGGTACAACAGGCCCTTGAGGATGGCAGATGGATGCATGACTTTGAGGCCAACATCTCTTTTACCGCGCAAATCCAGTGCATGCATCTTTGTCATGCTATTACCACAGTGGAGAGACCCGACGGAGCCTGATAGTTTCACTTGGCCGACCTCAACGACCGGCGACTACACGGCCAAGTCGGTATATGACCATCTATGCTCTCACCTAACCATATCACCAACGATGGCCTGTAGTTGGAGGAGTTGGGCCCCGCTCAAGTGTAATTTGTTCGTCTGGCTGGCCCTTCAGCGCAGACTGTGGACCTTGGATGAGAGCCAGACATGGACTACAGGACCATCCTTCGGTTTGTTACACGTGCATGCAGGCCGAAGACAACGTCGAGCACATCCTAGAAAACGGCACCTATGCGCAGGAAGTGTGGCATAGGGCGTTTGGGCTACTCATGCTTGAGGTGCAATGCCCCACGCGAACGAATGTTTTTGAGGAATGGTGGCTCAGGGAGCGTACGAGGTTCAAGGGAACTGACTGAAGAGGTTTGGACATTTTGGTTGCGGCCGTGGCGTGGGCTCTTTGGAAGCACCGGAACGGTATGGTGTTCAACATGAACGACCAACAGAAGACGACGCATGACCTACCATTTATGGTGCTCGACGAGATTGCAGAGTGGAGGCTCGCAGGGGTTGGTGTGGGTGGATTACAACGTTTTGTGAGGAGTTAGCCTAGGATAGGTAGGAGTTGGTGTCGAGCATGTACCCTGCTCCCGGATATTCGCAGCTGGGACGACACCTTTGTAATTAAACTTCTATGTTCTGTAAAAATAGGGATAAGTATATTTTTCATCCTCGAACTCTGGCGATAGTATAGAAATCGTCCCTCGACTCCGAAACCAGTAAAACTCAGTCCCTCAACTATTTAAACCGGACACTTTTCGTCCCTAGCTACACTTTAAGTGGTATTGGTATGACGTGGACCCGGTTTTGACTAAAACTGTACACGTGGCCTCGTTTTGACTGCCATGTCACTTAAGTGACCCCCGGCTCTGTCTCTCTCCCGTGCATTCTCTCGATCCTCTCTGACCCACGAACCCTAAACCTAGTAGTTGTGGCGCCGGCGACTCGCTCATGGGCTGCGGCGACGGCGGCCGACGGTGAGGTGGCACTTCGGCGGCGGGGCCTGTGAGGCGCAGCTGTTGTTGGCTGGCTGGACAGGGGAACGGCGACAATGGCGATTCAGGTGGCGGCGATGATTCAGGCGGCGGTGGCGATTCAGGCAGGGGGTCGCCCATTGAATCCCTCGGTTGGGCAAGCAGATGGCAACCTCGCACAGTTCGAGCCGCGCCCGTGGGTCTCGTTCTTCACCATCGATCCCTCTCGGTCGCTCCTCCCCCATTCCCTACCGTGAGGGGCCATTGGATTATGAGCCGGCGATTTAGTGCGGCTGTGGCAACAAGGCAGCCAGATGGATATCATGGAGGAACGCTAATCCTGGACAGAGTACTTGTCCAGTTTGGTCACAGAAAATTGTATGCTAGCTTAGATGGTTTTAGTTACATACCACTGTATAAAGGGATAGCAAATTGTTTGTTCACTTGTTCGTAGAAGATTAGTCTCTTGAGTGACATGGCGGTCAAAACCATCCACGTGTACAGTTTTAGTCAAAACCGGGTCCACTTCGTACCAATACCACTTAGGCTCCGTTCGGTTTACAGGGAAAAGCAAAGGAATCAAGGTCCTGTAGTTTTTCTCCCCTTCGATGCGTTCGGAACGCAGGAAATGGGAATAGTAAATTTAAGGAAAGGTGGGCCTATCCACATGGTTCCAGAGAAATAGAAACATCTGCCTCAATCTCATTTTTCTGGCGTAGGCTCGAGCAAGAGAGAAGCTCAGTTAATAAATAATGTTTTCTTGCATGTGGCCTGTACGACACCACACATTTGTTCTATTTTTTTAATCGGCCCAACTATCAGTTTCCTATGGTTCTTGCCCCTTGAACCGAACACCATCTTTTCGTTTCTATCCTTCATTTTTTACTCCTTGGTTTTACCACAACAATCCTATGGCTTCAATGATTCCTGTCGTTTTCTTTCCCTCCATACTGAACGGGGCCTTAAAGTGCAGTGAGGGAGAAAAAGTATCCGGTTTAAATAGTTGAGGGACTGAGTTTTACTGGTTTCGGAGTTGAGGGATGATTTCTATACTATCTCTAGAGTTTGAGGACGAAAAATATACTTATCCCATAAAAATATGATACACCATTAACATACTCTTGAAAAAAAAAGAGGAGGTCATCCACTGGATCAGGCTTGGCCACATCTCCCTTTTGTGTTTCTTCTTTGTTGTTCCTCAATAGCAACTTACCAATCCAGTGATCTGTATGAACTAGTGAATGTGTCCTTGAGTGACCAGACCGAGTTGGTACCTAACAATTTTGGACTGCTGGATTTTCTAACGCTAATAATTCGTTTGTTCCTGCCTTGTCTCACCCAATCGATTCTACCATAACCACGGCCGGCGCCTACCATGTCGCGTCGCGTCCCATCACTCTAGCACCAAGTCCTGCCGTCGTACATGACCCATCTCTCCAACAACAGGGAAGACATGTGTTCCTTCTTCCGGCGCCGATTCATCAGCACAGGTCAGGGAAGACACGTGTTTCTTATTCCGGTTTAGAAAAATGCAGCCGCCCATGAATGCGAACTGTAACTGGCCAGTGGCCACCCTCATTGTATGGCTGATTTCATTGCGTTCACGCACATGGTACATATCTCTCTCTTCAGCCACGGTTCGGACCGCCGCAAATCCCTGGCACTCTTCAACTCTCTCTACTTCTGGTCCCATCATTCAAGAGACCAGCATGAATGCATACGTGACAATGTTAAAATAATGAGGACGCAAAACAACGTGTTCGTTGAGCGTTGCATGCATCTGCACACCGGCCTGCCTCCACCGACACACAGTCGCACTATTTGCACTACTATGATTCACTACGACTGAGCCCAAATGACATAGATAACATATGTATGTATCGAAAATCCAAATCTGAGCCCGAGCTCATCTGCACCTGCGCTCACCAAAAAAATCAAAATAAATACTAAAAAAATTCAAAAAATTCCAAAAAAAATTGAGGTGGTGGACAATTTGATGCATGAGGTGCGCCCCAATTTTCAAAACATTTGGACTTATGTGCAGCTCTCAGCAAAAAAGACAAATCGGAGGTCTGTAAAAATGTGTACTGTTCATATACTGTTTTGGTCTGATTTGTCTTTTTTGCTGAGAGCTGCACATAAGTCCAAATGTTTTCAAAATTGGGGCGCACCTCACGCATCAAATTGTCCACCACCTCCATTTTTCTCGGAATTTTTTGAATTTTTTACGATTTTTTTTTGAACAGGTGCAGATGCACCCGGGCACCGAAACGCCGCACATGTATGTATGCCTTTTTTTTCTTGAAAAGAAGAGGCCTCTACATCATTTGGTGTACACAACCATTTCATTAAACAAAATATATAGTTCAATACAAATTCGCAAGCAAAGCCGAAAGAAAAGGAATAAACTGCCACAACTGATTAAAATAGGGCAGCATGACTAGACACTTATTCTATTGTTGGCTGAGTAACGACTAGATAAAAATAGGGCAGCTGGTTGTATGTATACTCTGCTATCGTCTTCTAGCGGTTGCACCCATAGGCCATATGCTTCTTGATTTTCGCATGGCTGAGTAGATCCATCCAGACGACTGGAAGACCTGCAAAAAAATTTCTGATGGTGTGTCTCTTAATATGACGTCATTCTAACAATTTCATATAGTCCAAAATAATGCACACACCCCGACTTGAATATGTGTCGTTGTCTTAGGCTCTATCCCATTTGACCATGTCCTAATAAATTGAAAATGCTATTAGGAGGACAAATATTAAACGACATATGTATTGTATGTCACAATAACTTGGCTAGTGGACATTCGAGGAGAAGATGTTGGATTGATTCGTCCGATCATAAAAATAGCATCATTTAATACCCTCCCATCTACGCTTTGTCAAGTTGTTCTTAGTTCTTGTGCATAAACCACATAAAGACCTTTATTTTTAAAGGCACCTTAATTTTTCGAATATGAGGCGACTTTGGGATAGGACCAATGTGTATCAAATCTACATACATAGATTTAACCGAGAATACTCATGACAGCGATAGTTTCCGGTGTAGAGTATCCGACGCATCAGAAAGGATAACCTCCATACACCTATGCACGAGATGTGGCCATCTATCCCATCGTTCCCCCACTAGTACTGGTCTGATCTGAATACTTAAGGGAACATAATCTAGTATTGTACTAACAGAAGAGCCTTTACAAAGTATGGCGTGTGAACTGATATCCTTAGGGCATCTTTAGCGGAACCTTGCAAAAAATATATATTCAAAAACCTCCTCAAAGCTGAACTCCTTAAATTTATGGAGGAGTTAAAAAACATGAACCTAACCCAAACCTTAAATTTAACTCCTCAAACGAACAAGACTCCACATGGAAGTCTCTCTCCCTCTTTGTCTTCCTTCTTCTTTCTTCTTCCTTTCATGCGGCGAACGACGACTTTTTGGCACTTGATGATTCCCATGAGCTAACTAGTACCTAGGATAGATGCTTTGCAAAAGTAATTTGACATGGGCTCGGCCTGCGCGATGTAAGAATGCAACAAAGTAATCAAAATTCGTCCTCCATGGTCCATGGCTTGGCGCTTCTTTGTATGAATGGCTTGGCGCAATGTCATGGTCCGAAATGAAAGGATTCATCAAAATGGGCGATGGTGAACGGAGACCACTTTTCATGTAAGTGAACTTTTCCTCTATGTAGATGTTCCTCCTCGCATGTTGCAGCTTGGCCGAGGACGACGGTAGGTGCGCCGTCGGTCTAATGAAGGAAAAAGGACCGCCGTATTCTCGCTAGAATTTGGTGGCCAAAGGTCGGCGGACTTGCGGGGTGTTGGCCTGCGTGTGGAGTGGTCACCTGAGGCAAGGAGCGTGGCGGGGGTGGCACCGTTGTACAAGTAGCCCAGCAACGGATATTTGAAGAGTTGGTTTGGCTGCTCAAATTTGAAAGAGTTGAAACACTTCTCCTTAAATATGCGAGGAGTTAAAAGAATTGAGAGTTCGGCTAGGTGTGGATTAACTCCTCCGAAGAAAATCATGTGTGACGGCAGCAGTGTGTCCTGATCCTATCGAGAAGATGACCTGAGGCGGCTAGGGTTAGGACAGGTGGTTGTCGCCTGCCATGGGCCGAACTGCCTCGCCGGCGGTGGGCGGCACCAGTAGGCGGCCGGAGGTTGATGATGAGGACCTGAATGCAGTTTTAATCTGTGATTTGGGGGGCCTCTTTGCACAAGTCAGAGACCTATTTCTAATATAGAAATTTTATTTAGATATTTTTACGGCTGGCAGTGGGTCCATCTATGGTAACGTCCAAGTTAATGGTCCAACCTAATAGAGTTGACTTTTCCACCATGCAAGCCCTGGCGGGTTGGCCTGGCCATTCCGTTATTCGCAATTAGTTTCGGCCCAAACGGTAAACTAGTGCAATTTGTTAGGTCTTTGCTAAAAATTATCACAAAATGATACTCCCTTTGTCCCATAATGTACGATGTTCTTTGTGTCAAAAAACATCGTACATTATGGGACTATGGGACGGATGGAGTAGTTTTTTTAGGGCATTTTCAACGGTAACCCGCAAAAATTCTTTCACATTCGTCCGAAGACAGGGGGAGCCAGTGCGCGGACATGGATGTGGGAGGACGCCTTCCAACCTCAGCCGCATACATTTTCGCAACAATTCGAAACAACCAGACGAAATCCGTGCAAACACGACCGGATTTCATATAAACATAACGAATTTCATATAAAAATGTCAGATTTTCATATAAACATGACGGATTTTATTACATTACATCAACTAAGCGGTGCTAGTCCAGCTCTGGAGGTATAATTAGTACCTGATCTAAATGGCCGCCCGCGGATCCCTTTGTCTTCATTATGTCCGGCAGCCCGATGTCCGGACTGTCGGGAGCCCCGAAGGTATATGCTTCAGCGCAAAGGACGGCTCGCTTCCCCATCGCTCATCGGAGCGGACCCCCCGGCTGGTGCTTCAGCGGGAGGGGAAGGCGGCGCCTCCGCTTCCGTGGAGCCCATCCGGGATCGCCGAATGTCCTCGCAAGAGAAAAATCGGGCAAGACATTGGCTGTGTACGTCGATGTCGCCACGGCGCTGGTGTCACCCCTGTGTTCTACTTCTCCTCGATGATGGTGGCGGACGCGGAGGTGTGGGCCACAAAATCGTCGCTCTTCACGCACCTGGCTTCTGTCTCTGCCTGCATGGCGCGGTCGCAGGCACGGGAGGCACAGTCACACACATGGGTGGCACGGTCGCAGACACGGGAGGCACAGTACGGCGCGGCGACGACGACAGCAACGACGCCCGTACTGTCGTGCTCCGCACCGTGCCCGTGTGGAGCAACTCGCCACTCCTCATCGAGCTGGCCTAGAACGGCGAGTTGCTGAACCACGCGCCGGCTTGGGGCGGCAACTGACTCCGTCAAGCTAGGCGAGGAGGTGGAGCAGCGGGCTGCCTCGCTCGTATCCGTCGGGCTTGGAGGGCCACCCGGCCGACTTGTATGCCGGAGAACTGCTCTTTGGAAGTCATCGGAAGATTGTCAAAAATGGTGTAGAAGGAGCTGGGGGAGCGGTTCTTGCTCGGCGTCTGGCCTCGTTTAAATAGAGGGCGGACGGGAGGAGCTCGGCCGGCATTGTGTTTAATGCCGGCCCCCTCATGAACGGACGTGTGGCTGGAGTAGATTTCTCGGCTCTCGCGCGGGTTTAATGCGGCGTATTAATGCGGCGAAGAGGCGTGTTCAGCCGGACGTGCAACGGGCGACGCCCTCGGCCAACACGCCGCTTCAATAGCGGAGGCAGTGAGAAGTCGTGTCCGCCATGAGCCGCTTTCAATGCGGGAGCGGCGCGCTCTATGGCGGCATGAATGCAGGCAACTGTCGCCGGATGGGAAGTGTGCGCGCGAGGGCGGGGGGTTAGTGGGTCAACGCGGTCAGAAGCGGGCTTGTGATTGGTCTGGACTCTCGCAAATCTACCCATTTTTATCTCCAGTTTGCTGGAGAAAACACGTTCGGACCGCGGCGCGAACCGATACAGATTTGTGTTTGATGGTTTCCGCGGTCCAGACAGCGCGGTCGGGATAATGGCGGGAGGTGTGAGGGTCGGCGTTAGAGATGATCTTAGCCTTAGGTCCCACAAAAGTGATAGTTTTCGCAGCACACATGCTCAAATGTGATAGTTCATCTCCATGTGCAAACGAGGATGCTTTACCCAGAATTCCCAATTTCTTAATCTTCTACACATTTCCACTGGCCTATAAAATGCTCTCGGCCACCAGCCAACCTCGCACACTCGCACCACCTCCATCTACACTACTCAGAATGGAAACCACTACCACCATTCCATTCCCCCCACCGCAAGCCCCACAGCGCGTCACCACGCCCACGCTAGTCCTCCTGGCCGTCTCATCGATGCTACTCCTGCTAGTACGTAGCATAACGCGAACCAGAAAACCTCCCGCACACCGCCTCCCACCCTCCCCGCGGGGTCTCCCGATCGTCGGCAATCTCCACCAGCTCGGCGCGCTCCCGCACCGCGCCCTGCACGCGCTCGCCGCGGCGCACGGGCCCGTCATGCTGCTCCGCCTCGGCCGCGTGCCCACCCTGGTCGTCTCGTCCGCGGACGCGGCGCGCGAGGTGCTGCAGCTGCAGGACCACGCCTTCGCCAACCGGCCCTCGCTCGCCATCCCGCGGCGGCTCCTCTACGGCTGCACGGACATCGCCTTCGCTCCCCACGGCGCCTACTGGCGAGGCGTGCGCAAGATCGCCGTGCTCCACCTGCTGAGCCCCACCAGGGTGCGCGCCTACCGCGGCGTGCGGGAGGAGGAGGTGGCCGAGCTTGTCCGGAAGGTGGAGCAGCAGGCACACGAAGGCGGCGGCGTGGTGCGGCTAAGCGAGCTCCTGAGCGGCTTCGCCAAGGACGTGAACGGGCGGATCGTGCTCGGGGTGCGCGCCTCGGGTGGGGCCGGGTGGCGCGCCAAGGTGGACGCGCTGCTCGAGGAGGCCAACGCGCTGCTCGGGGAGTTCCACGTCGGCGACTACTTCCCGTGGCTGGCGTGGGTGGCCGCCGTGGATGGGACGGACGCCAAGGTGAGCAGGGCGTTCGAGAGGATCGATCGCATCCTCGAGGAGATCGTCGTGGGCGCGAGCGCTGGCACGGGGGGACGCCACGTCGAGGCGTTCGCGCATGTGCTGCTCTCGCTTCAGGGTGGTTCGAGCGGGGCTGGGTGGCGCTTGACCAGGGACAACGTCAAGGCTCTACTTGAGGTACGTAAAACTGCATGCATGGTGCATTCCTACTGTAGGCTGGACACGTACTTTCTCAACGCGTCGAAACAAGAGCAGTGCTACATCCATGGGGATGTCACTCATAGCTTCAAAAACGATCTTATATTGTGGAAGGGAGGGAGTACGTTTTACGGTGGCTAGAACAGTTGGCAAGATTTATTGAAAAGAAGGGGGAAGGAGAGGCCCACGCCGGTGAAATTCAGGCGGGCGGGGGCGATAGAATTAATAGGCAGGTTACGTAGGGAGGCGAACGTTTGGTCTATGGGGATACATGTCCCCGATATCCACCGCGTCAGTTCATGCGTCGTGATTGACAGATAAGTTAGTGGTGCAGCATATACGGTCTGTTGTGGAAGTGTTAAAGAGGAGTATACAGCGAAGGAACAGTGGTGTACCAGTACTGGAACAGGTGCGTACAGGATCTTTGGGAACGAACGGCGCGTCTTCCAGCTTGCATGCATAAATGCATTCGTGCTGCAACACGGCACCTGCTGTGTGCAAAACGGAGGTCTTTGTCTGTGTCCTCTCGTCAACATTGTTTGTGTTAGTGCGCGATTAATATGTATCTGCGACTTGTAGCAAATAATTGCATTGCCAAGTTTTGCACCGTTCTGGAGAAAAATGCAAATTATTAAATATTTATGCATAATAAATGTAATTATGCAACGGCAGGAAAAATCTAATCCGATGCTTTGTGCAACGGATAGCATGTACTCCCTCCGTTCCAAAATAGATGACCCAACTTTGTATTACCCTTTGACTTCTTTTAAAAAAGACAAATTTTCAGTCAAAATAGTGTAAATAGTGTCCTATAATAGCAAATAAATTTTGTCTTTTTTGCCCTGAAGTCAATGTTGGATTTTTTTCCAAAATTTATATACGAGTGTAAAACAAAGTCAAGTTTAATCTAAAAATACTTTTGAACTATTTTGACTTTTTGTTGAATTACTAAAAAAAACCATATAAGGTGTATATACAACCAGGAACCAAAGTGTATTTCCTCTTTTTTAGCTCACTATTCATACAATTTTGTTCAACAATAAAAAGTCTATTTTGATAAGAAGTCAAAAGGAGGATTATTTCTGTGGATTTATTCTAACGAGTACAATAAAAGGTCAAGTCTATTTTAAAGAAAGAGTACGGAAGCTTTTGAATTAATGTGGAATTACTATATTATTTTTCCGACATAGGGTGTAGATGTACCAATACACCAAAAAATTGCCTCCGCGGGGTTTTTGGTCGGTTTAACAACCTAGGAACCTAGGAAATGAAGTCTGTTTTACTATGAACAAACTTTGTCCGATTCAAAGTTGTCGTTCTGAATACCCGACGAGTGTAATGATAAACATGTGATCTGACTGTATGATGTCCTTTATATTATATTTTCAAAACCATCTGCATGTGTTCATTGTTGCTATGTTATTTTCCAAAGTAGAAGTAAACAATTTAGTTACTTCCCAATAATGTACTATTGAGATTATTTTTTTAATGAATACATGGTTGAAAAACTTAAGCTTGGTGATTTAAGCAGGATAAAAATTTGAAGTAACATTACGTAATAGGTTTTTGCGCTGTGAACAAGTATTTTACATAATGAGGTACGTTTAGATTACAAAATGTAGTTCGTGAGGACTGAATGTAATAAATATAAGTAAATTAGGGAAAACTTAATGACTATGGTTGATGTGACAGGAAAATACGTGTAGTACTGACAGTAACGCTGATTAGCATTTTTAAGGCATTTGATAGGAGTAGTTGGCCTAAAATGCAAGGTGATTTTGTTACATACACATATTAAGGAAAAAATCATTTAAAAGTGATTCTGGGTAATTAGTTTTTAGTACCATGTGGGAGTTGTTAGGAAATGAAACACCTGTGCCAGTGTTAAATACTAGTAATTTTAGTTTGTGAGCTGCTGCCATCCGACATGAACAGTGCGCATGTCAGAGATGGGTGGGGAGGGGGTAGCTGGTTAAATGAGAGTGGGACAGCAGAAAGAACAGGTGCAGAGGAATCAAATACAAGATCTGCTGGTACAGGTAAAGTTGTAATACAAAACAAGACCAGGGACTATACTAATAGGCAGGGCTGGATCACCGGTGAGATTCCGGGGACAGATGTCCCCAGGAACCATTGGGTATTTCCCGGTTACGTAGCTCTTCGTAAGGGCTTCGTAGGTGTAGGATTATTGTCGAAACAAACTGGTTTTGCTAAACCTTATGTGCCTCAAATTATTCTTAGTGCCAGTCGCTTATTTCTTTCTTGAGCGGGCGAGATGGGAGGGTCGGATCTTGCCATAGATGCAGCAGCCTCACAATCTATCTTAGAGATATGGGGTGCAGGCTCATCGTGATGCGGGGGGTTACCGGAGTTGTTCACCGGTGCAGGGCTTAGAGAGATGGTCAGGCGGCGGCCAGCATAACGGCGGGGGAGAGGTTCGGGGAAGGGCGGGCGGGAGGTGGCAATAGTCGCGGTTGCAGGAGACAGGGGCGGAGGTTGACGGTTAGGGCTTGGTTGGTTGGCGGCTACACAAGGAAGAAGAAGCAGAGGTTGAAGATGAATAGTGACCTGATAAAACATACTCCCTCCGTTCGTAAATACTTATCGAAGAAATGCATAAAAATAGATGTATCTAAAACTAAAATACATCTAGATACATTCATTCCTCCGACAAGTATTTCCGGACGGAGGAAGTATTATTTCAGGCACCTGACGTATAAGCTATCCCAAAACAAACTCGTGACATTAGATCACAGTAGATCGGTGCGCTTTCTCAAAGGAGTTTGCTAAACTTACGGCCCACCCTGAAATATGAGGGTTGTGTTTGGTTACGGAGGTAAAGAGGTTTTGTAGCCCATGCAAAAGGTTTGCATAGGCTTAGCATTTTTGTTTGCGGAGTCGTGATATTTGTTTACAGCTAACCGTATAGTATTTTGTCTCCTACCCACCACAAAAGAAAATAGCAACTTTTTTCATCAAAAGGGAGTGCGGCGTTTCGGTGCCCGGGTGCATCTGCACCCGTTCAAAAAAAAAAATCGTAAAAAATTCAGAAAAATTCAAAAAATTCCGAAAAAAATTGAGGTGGTGGACAATTTGATGCATGAGGTGCGCCCCAATTTTCAAAACATTTGGACTTATGTGCAGCTCTCAGCAAAAAAGACAAATCAGGCCAAAACAGTATATGAACAGTACACATTTTTACAGACCTCCGATTTGTCTTTTTTGCTGAGAGCTGCACATAAGTCCAAATGTTTTGAAAATTGTGGCGCACCTCACGCATCAAATTGTCCACCACCCCAAATTTTTTTGGAATTTTTTGAATTTTTTTAGTATTTATTTTGATTTTTTTGGTGAGCGTAGGTGCAGATGAGCTCGGGCTCAGATTTGGATTTTCGATCAAAAGGAGGCTAGATCGCGTCTGTAAGGAGAACTGTTTTTTTTAGAAAACTTCTGATCTATTCATCTTTAATTATGGCAGTACAACAAACACTAGAAAAAATAAAATTATATCTAGATCCGTAGACCATCTAGCGACGATGTGATGGCGATTTAAAGTTTTGAACCACGTACTCCCTTGGTCTCATAATATAAAAGCGTTTCTAGAAATACAGGGCTATCCTAACCGAATCAATGAGTTAGGCTGAGTTCGGCTCGGCGATATGCACTAGCTAGGACAGTGTGGAGCGTGGAGGGTGCCACAATAGAAGCAATGAAAGAAGTAAAAGTTGATATGTACTACTTCCTCCGTCTAGGTGAGTAAGTCATTTTAGGTTGTGCACCGTGACAAAGGAGGAGGAGAAAACGAGAGAACTTAACGTTCATTTGCTAATTAATAGCATTGCATGCAATGCACTAACCATTGCATGTCGTGTTTGGTAGTCTCATGTCATTAAAAATATGCACACCCTACATCTCTTTTTTTTCGAAAAGGGGCACTTTATTACTTAAAAGCAATGTTCAAGAAATCCTCCGATTCACCGATTAATCTTCCGATTTATCGCTAATCAAGGGGTGACCGATAAGATTATGCCTTATCTTTTTCATTTATCTTTTGGACCGATTTATCGTTCTGACAAGCGATTTATCGGGAATCTACCGATAAATCATACCTATTCATAGCACGATGTTTGTAAAAACTATGTTTATTTATGTTTTGTGGACCTTGTTACTGAATATGTACTATTGTTCTATTTTGTTTGCCATTATACGAGGATTCAAAGGCTAGAAACCAAGGTAGCACTTCTGTCAAATATTGTTTTGGTGTTGAATATAGTGTATTTTAGTGTTTGCAACCTGAGATTTGCAAAAAAAAAAATATCCGATTAATAGTCAACCGATAAAATTGATTAATCGGCCGATTTCCGATTAATCTCTAATCCCTAGCTGACCGAGACGATAACGATAAGCGATATCCTCAACATTGCTTAAAAGGTTTAAGCATTACACCCGGCCTATGCACAACTAAGATGCACACAGCCAACAAAGTCCTCACGGCAAGCCAAAATAAAATAAGGAGGCGAAATACAAAGATGAATATCTGTATGACACCTAAACGGTAGGAGGCCCAATCCTAAGATCATGCTGTCACCCATGTTGGGTAAAAGTATCCCTCGCCGCAGCCTCCAATCGTGTACACACCTCCGTAAAGAGGTCGCGATTCTCCACACGCTGTAGAGAGGACCATAAACGAAGCGTCCCGGTACATCTGTAGATAACCTGCATAAGGGAAGTACTTTTATCATTAAAAAGCTTATCATTTCTACATAGCCAAAGCGACCAAATCACGGCAAGCGCTCCCACCCTGAGAAGAATTCTAAAATTATGATCAATCCCACCCAACATCTCTTATTGGTTGATATGTCAAGAAACAAGAAACGAGGTAGAATTTAATGCACCGTGTCTAAGACTAGCCACAGTGGGAGTAACTTCAGCAGTAACATCGAGTCCAACTCAGCAGATTTGCTTATGTGGCAATGAGTTAATGAGGAGAGAGGTAGTTACAGTAACTTAGCTAGTTACTGTAACATCACATGTCCCAATGCATATGAGTCTACAACCTAATAAATGAAGCTTTGCATATTACCACACATTATGTTACTACCCACTATGAAGGTAGTAACATAGCCTAGGGATATGTGTATGTTACTAGTGTATGTTACTATGCACTGTGACTAGTCTAAGTGTTTTGGGATTATTTGGTTTTCGTAAGATGACTTAGACACCTAAACGGAGGGAATACTCCCAATAGATACCAGTATCCTCTAAGCATTAAACATTGAATAATCTACATCTACGAAGGGTTACGAAAGTTTTTACGTAACTTTCCTTCACTAATTCTCTACCCCACTAATTTTCAGTGGGATGGCCCCGTCCTTGCCCCTAGTGTCAATCATAAACTGCCAACTAGCTACCCACGTAAAATTTATTAAATCTGTTCGTAGGACGTAGGTGTAACATTGATCTTAAACATTGGACTAGGCTCGTGGAATCCCAGTCCCGTTCCATGCATGTGCGCTAAACGTACCGCTCGCTCCATGCCGTCTGCCTACACGTCAGTAGGTCCCGAAATGCAGTGGCTCATGGGACTTGTTGATGTGTCTTAATCTGGAAATTAAGAGCTATAATACCACTGCCGTTCGTCCATTGTCGTCTTCAACTCACTTTTTTGACGTCGTCTTCAACTTCAAGAGCCTATGTACGATTGGCCCTCATATCGCGTATACTACCTACTTGGTCTGGAAAGGCAGTGGGCCCGTACGTGGGACTTGATGTGTCTTAATCTGGAAATTACGAGCTATAATACCTAACTTTGTAATAAACATACCTCGCAAAAAAAAACTTTTATAATCAACATCTTTCGTGCATTGCCTTCTTTCAAGAGCCTATGTACGATTGGAGCTCATCGTGTATCTACATGGTCTCTTTTGTCCTCTCTTCCTCTCTTCATGAGGCCGCCTTCTTTGCGTTCCCTTAGAGCATCTACAGGTGGATTCATCAAATCAGGCCCGTCAAAAATTCGTGGACTGTTCAGACATATCCACAGACAATGACTGGTCACCTCTTAAATTTTTATCTCCACAATCGAGTATATCAATTAGCAAATCTCAAATCCACAGAACCACATGCATTCTAAACTATCTTCACGATGCAAGCAACCGTCTAGATCGACTTTTTTTCTACCGGTCAATGACTGGACCGTCCGTCCGGACATACAGGGGGATTGGAGGCTTGGGGTGCCCGACTGTCTTAGAGCAAGTATAATAATGTGGCGTAGGCGGGCTGTAAGAGCATCCACAACCAGGTGCCTCGCCTCATACGCCTGCCCGGGCTGTCCGGTCACTGACCGGTCACATTACTTCGACCCAGACGTACACCTCAAACGCCCGGGCTGACCGGCACCCCTCATATCCAGCCCAAATATGGGGCGGATATGGGGGCGCCCGGACACGCCCGCTACGTCGGGCTGACGAAGGGGTCCTAGCCGAAAACATCCTCAAACCCGGCGATCCGAAGCTCGTCTCCTTCGTCGGACCGGTGGCGCCGCGTAGCGCAGCACCGGCGGGCTGTGTAGTGCCTTGCCCGGCTATTTAAGTCGACGGCGGCGTCAAAATCCTACCATGCATCCATATTTCCCTCTTTTGTCCGCCGCCGTCGCCACTTTCCACTCCGCCCATCCGCCTAGTAGCCATGCCTCCACGCCGACGGGGGAGGAGCGAGCCATTTCTGACGCCGCAGCGCCGGCCGGAGCTCCTTGAGCAGATCTGGGCTAGGCGCGAAGCCTGGACCGCCGCTGGGCTACCTCCGGATGCAGTGGATCTGGAGGAGGAGGGGATGAGCCGGAGGAGGAGGATGTGGGGGACACTGGCGAGGGGGATCTGCAGGCGAAGCAGCATGCCGTCCTCGATTCCCTCTGGTCGGAGTCGGCTGCGGAGGCAAGACGCCGTCGCCGGCAGGAGATGGAGACGCAGCAAGCCAAGGAGGAGGCGAGACGCTCGCTTGCATGGATGAGGTCGAGCAGGAGGAGGATGAGCCAGAGCACTCCTCCTCGCCCGTCCAGCCGGCGCCCGGCACCATCGTCGTGGACATCTCCGACCACGAAGACTAGTTAGGGCAGTACGTAGTATGTAGTACGTAGGATTTCTTTGCATGCTTTTGTATGGATCTAGGGGATGAAATATGAGAGAGGCGGATGAAGAGTGGCTAATTTGAGGCGTCCCCAGGCGTTTGAGGCGCCAAATTTGCCAAGTACGGCTGTAGATGCTCTAAGACTTTAAATAAAACAAATTTTTGCTGATTTGGATGAGAGAGAAGAGGAGAGAGAAGGTAAGCGGACTGTAGATTTATAGCTGGCTGTAGCATGGGCTCCAAGAAACTATGTGAGAGTGTATGCTAGGCCATATGGTAGAAAATTAGTACTTTCTTGTAGCCCACTACTATACATGCTGGCTATTACACAGATTATAAATGACATGGCAATATATTAGAGCATGGTTAATATTGTAGCCGGCTGCTGGCTATAAGGAGATGCCACCTCACTTAAAGCCTTTATAAAAATTACTAATATAATAGGTTAGCTCTTAGATAGGCTATAAGGTTGGATCTAAACATTTAATATTTGCAGGAGCAATGTATATGATTGGAAGAGAGTTGCATGCATACTACTTTTTCTTGAACTATGTGGTATAGCCGGGCTGTAGAATAAGGGCCCGCTTCACTCTCTCTCCTCTCTTCTCACTCCTCCAAATAGGATTTTAATGACATGGCAAGTCTTATAGCCTGCTGACTAGGCCTTTTTAGACTTGCTCTTACAGCCATCAATCGGCTATATCATTAACCATGCAAGCAACCCATAAGGGCAAACGTGTCCGCAAAGACGGTGGCCGTTCGCGTTAATTCTTTTTGCAGCATGGTTATTAAAGCAGCAATAAATGGAGTAGCTTATTTTTATTTTTACGGACAGACACGCCCACTTACATCCCTATCCAGGACAATTGTAATTTTTTTTTGAGCATCAGTACAGACACAAGCGCTCACAGGACAACTGTAATTTTGAGTACAACAATATCTGTGTATTTGTTTTTTCTTTACTTTGTATGAATCATTTGTCAGATGTTCTCCGGTGACCGGTTGTCCCTTTTCTGAGTAATAGAGGAAATTTTAGTCTCCCAACATTTCTTTGCACCATTATCAATCTAGCTTGTCACCATAATTGAGGACGAGATCCACATACCTTCTTGTTTCTGTGATGCCACATTCGTTTCAATAATTTTCACAGGATCTGTTCGGAGCAGGGACAGACTCGACCATAATCGTTCTGGAATGGGTTATGGCTGAACTACTCCGCAACAAGGAAGCGATGCAAAAGCTACAACAAGAGATCAGACACCACTGCACGAAGAGTCACTCCCGCGTCATCACCGAGCAGGACCTCCAAGCAATGGAGTACCTTAGGGCCGTCATCAAGGAGACGATGCGGCTGCACCCGCCGGGGCCTCTCCTTGTCCCTCGCGAGTCCATGCAGCACGCAAAGGTCCACTTCTACGACGTCCCACCTGGGACAAGAATCATTGTGAACGCATGGGCTGTAGGCAGGGACCCGACGGTATGGGATAACGCCGGCGAGTTTCGTCCAGAGCGGTTCATCGATAGCGAGGTGGACTTCCGTGGGCGGCATCCTCAACTCATACCATTTGGCGCTGGGAGGAGGATGTGCCCTGGGATCGGGTTCACGACATCCGTCGTCGAGCTGGCACTAGCGAACCTGTTGGGACAATTCAATTGGACGGCTCCTATGTTGGAGAATAAAGCGCCGGGGGTGGTGGACATGGAGGAGGCCTCTGGGATCACATCACGGAAGAGGGTGCCGCTGTGCGCCGTAGCGACACGGCCGACATAGTTGCATGTGTATTATTTAGCAATAACATTGGGCTATAGTATGTGTTGTCAGGTTTTGTTCTAAAGGACGTGTTGTTGATGCAATTTGTTTTTTTACATACTCTCTCCGTTCCTAAATCTAATGTACGTTTTGTTGAGCTGCAAGATCAGTGCATATGCTGGCGCATATCCTTTGGACCATTAGTAGAGGCTAACGCACGCTTCGCAGCGCCATTCTTCACACCCGTGATTAACTCTTTTATATCTGGTAGATTACTTGTGACTGGTTGTTTTGTTTGGATTTTATCCTTGTTGGCTTGTGTTTTAGTTATGTTTTGGTGGTGTGTTTTTTTTCGTTCGTATATCTCGTGTCAGGTTGCCTCTGGAGACAATATTTGTTTCGAGAGGAGAGTGGAGTTGTTTGATGTGTGATTGTGATGTATTTACCAGTTTCGACCTCGATTTCAGTCGTTGGTGGTGTTTGGGCCTCTTGGGAGCTCCTATACCACGCGAAAACCGTGGAATTGGTGCGATAACACTTGCATATGGGCCGCCCCATGAAGCTCTCGGTTGCTTAGCTTCTTTTTCCGCTCGTCCTACCGCCAGCTCCGTAATAATTGGTTATCTTTTTTTATTTGAAAGTGTTAGTTTAATTAAAAGATTTCAAGGATTCAAAATTGTTGAAAATTTGAAAATCATTGATTTTAGAAAAAAGTTCTTGAATTTCAAAAATTATTCAAAAAGTAAATAAGGTTTAAATTTAAAATGTTCACAAACATAAAAAATGACCGTAAGCTTAAAAATATCCATGAATTTAATAAATCATAATGAATCTGTACAAAATGTTAAATTTTTCAAAAAATGTTTTTAATACTCACAAATTTTCTCATGAATAAGAATG
This sequence comes from Aegilops speltoides, assembly GCA_021437245.1. Classification (NCBI taxonomy): domain Eukaryota; kingdom Viridiplantae; phylum Streptophyta; class Magnoliopsida; order Poales; family Poaceae; genus Aegilops; species Aegilops speltoides. The sequence goes on along the minus strand of CM038145.1, from coordinate 348,191,346 downwards.
TGAAAAAAAGAATAAGAAATAAAACTAAATACGTAGCACAATTTCTTACATGCAGGGCCCCTAGCAACCCCACAAACCCCAAAGCACCATGACACTTCAAATCATGGGAGCTTAGTATCTCTATAGATATCCATCCTCCAACTCCAACCAGTCCATGTGCAATGCACCCCAGTCACACACGGATTAGGATCCTCTGGAGCACTGTACGGTGTTGTACAGTCACTGCCATGTGGAACCTGGCCCCACATGTCATCCACACTACAACATCATACGGTACTGCAGAGGATCTCAACACGCCACACACACTTCCGCATGCAAAGGATGCTGTGCCACGCCCATGTCCAGCCAGGGCTACTTTTGTCCAAACAAGCAACTGCGAACTACAATTCGGAATATGGGCAAAAAACTTGTACGCACTACAAAGTGGAACAGAGGGAGTAGTACATATGCAGACGCTTGTACATACGCACATATACTCGCCCCTATGAACACACGCATGCATGCACACACTCTATCTCTATGGACACCTTCGAGAGACTAAGCCGGCACATCATCTTGGGATTCATAAAGTTATCACAGACGCCTTCGTAGTCGACGGGAACGTCACCACCCGCTAAACGCACATCGTCGGAAGCCTGAAATAAATCGAGGAAAACACGAGCATAAGTGTCAAGTTTAGGATTTAAACTCTGATGAACTGGGAATACCACTATTCTTCTAAACATCCAACCATAGGTTAGTTCGCATCCGTGTAGTTTGCCGAAACAACGTTTATTGTGCTGGTCATGTTGGATGATAATGCTAGTGTGATGACTAGTGACTATCATTGGAGATTGTTGACAATCTGTTTGAGTCACAACCTTTTGGAAGCCGTTAGCAGCTGTCATCGTCATAGCGTCCCCACAGGCAACTAACTCAATTGCAAATGGATTGGTTGGCAGTCATCTTATCACATCTAACTCAATTGCAGATGGATTGGTTGGCAGTCATCTTATCACATACTCCCTCCGTCCCAAAATTCTTGTCTTAGATTTGTCCAAATACGGATGTATCAAGTCACGTTTTAGTATTAGGTACATCCGTATCTAGACAAATGTAAGACAAGAATTTTGGAACGGAGGGAGTAGATGTGATCTTAGAGCATCTCTAACCGAAGCTCGGAAGGGGCCTAACTTCTCCGAAGACAAAAATTCATATTTGTTTTAGCTGCTCAAATTGTTGAGGAGAAGTCTCCGCGGACCCTCAATATTTGGGCGTGAGTTATCAGCAAAAGATCCCCTTCCCTTCCTCGCGCGGCTGCCTCTCCCTTGCTCGTGCATCCACGCCGGCCACCGTTCACTCATGCCGACACGTTGTAGCCCCTGCCGGCATCCCACTTGACTTTAGTTCATTTTGTAGCCGTCTCCGGAATCGATGCGTCTAGACTCCGATCTGCCGCCGCCGCGAACTCGTTGACAAGAAAGGCCACTGCAAAGCCACGTTTTGTCCGTAATGGAACCACATAGCCACCCCAAGGGCCCACACAGGCTTAAAAGCTTCTTACAGTTTGTCCTCGTCCTCTTGGTGCTCGCTCCTCCTGTCAGCATGTCGTCATCCGGCGCTCGATCAAGCTTAAAAATGTTCATCATGTATTTGAAAATAGTTCAACGCATACCAAAAACATGTTACGCATGTATACAAAAGATGTAGAGCATGCATTGAAAAAACTAGACATGGATTGACAAAAAGAAAGAAAAAACAACAACAGAACCAAAGAAAAATGAGAAGAAAAACACACAGAAAAGCAAGAAAAAAAACACGGAAGCTTCTAAACCCGGACCAAATAGGTCCATAGAAGCTTCCGAAAACTGTCCCTAGAGCTACAGTATTAGGCCGACCCACTATCCTCGTGCCAGACACAAGCAAATGGTTCTCTCGGTACCGGCTTATCCCTAGGGGCTACTGAGGCCCTTTTGACGGGTGAATCTTATTTTGTACAATGTAACTCCTACGTGGCGCAAACTCCTCGATAACAGGCCGGCACATCTAGCATATCATACCGGCGGGAGCCCCCGATTTTTAGGAGCGTCCACCAATTTTTTTTGCTTTTCAGTTGTTTTTATGCGGGTTTTTCTGGTTTTTTATTCTTATCCCTTTTGTTTTTCTTTCTTTAAAAAACTTAAGATTTTTTCAAATGCATGAACTTTTTTCAGAATCCCAAACTTCTTTCAAATGCATGAATTGTTGACAAAAGTGCAACTAGTTATTTAATTCACATACATGTTTTAATTTGAGAACATTTTTCGTGAATATTTTTTAAATTTTGTGGACATATTTCAAATTCGTGATTTTTTTTAAAAAAAACTTGTGAACATTTTTTATGTATTCGCAAACATCTTAAAATGCACGAATGATTATCAAATTCACGATATTCTTTATAATCCATGACCTTATTTTGAACCTGTGAACTTTTTTTCAAATCCATGATCTTTTTTTTCAAATTCATGAACTTTTTCCAAATCCACAGATTTATATTCAAATTCACGATTTTTTTGCTCACATCCGCGAAATTTTGTCAAATTCATTATTCTTTTCCAAATCCATGAGAAATTTTCAAATTAATGAAATTTCTCCAAATGCACAAAGTTCTGAATACTTTTCAAATATGTGAACAATTTTTTTTGTATCGATGAACATTTTTTTTCAAATTCATGAACCAAAAAAATGATGCTGTTTTTTCTTAAACCATTAGCAGAGGGAAGAAATACCCAATTGAGCCAACCGGGGGTTTGAAGCGAACTTGCCAAAAAATATCTAGTCGAAAGAGCAATATCGAGCGAAGCCGTTTTTCATGCCTCGGCCTATGTAAGCATTCATGCGAGCGGTACTTTTTCGAACCGGCACTTGAAGCAGCGATTAGGAGGTTTCCCTTTAGTGACATCATCCAAAGTACCCCTCTCGTTCTTTGGGCCAAGTCGCTACGGAGACACGCAGTTCTGGCACGTTGTTATGACCCTTTTGAGTGCGGCTACGTCTCGCTTATTGCGAGACGGTAGCTCGCGTCGCCTCAAGGGAACCCATTAGTGGTCGGACCGGTACTGGTACGTTACCTTTACTCGCTATTCAGTTGGTCCTTTTTATCCCTTTTTTTACTTTGGTTTATATTTTTGAGATATTATAAATACATCTTAAAAATATTTTTTTGTAGATTTTAAAAACTTTCATCACACATTTACAAAATGTTCATGCATTTCAAAAATATATTCATGACAGCTTAAAAAATACAATGTAAAAAAGCATGTAATTTTGAAAGTTATCAGTGAAATTTTAAAAAATAAAATATTCATGCGTTTAAAAATATATGTTCGTACCATATTCAGAAAAGATTTACATGCATAAGAAAATAGCCGTGTTATTTATAAAAAAAATTGTACCATCCAAAAAATGTTCATGACATTTAAAAACTATTCTGACAATTAGCAAATGTTCGGACGTTTTAATAAAGTTTTTCGCATTTATCAATAATGTTCAATGTATGTTAAAAACGTATTCACCGTGTATTAAAAAATGTCGATCATGTTTTTGGAAAAAGTTTAACATATATTATAAAAATCTTGAGCGTGTACTAAAAAATGTTCAGTGTATATGTGAAAAATGTTAAACTTATATATGAAATATGTTAAACTTGTATTTAGATAAAGCTCGGAATGCATTTTTTAAATTAATAAAAAGTAAAAAGGCAAAGAGTGAAACAAATGAAAATCAGAAATAAGGAGAAAACCAGAAGAAAAGCAGAATAAAAAACAAACAAAGACCCAAAAGAAAATCCATGAAAATACATAGGAAAACACAAAAAAGGTGAAAACCCGCGCGAAGGTATAAACCGATTCGCAGCAGTACATACAACGTTTCCAAACCGTGTGGTTGGACCGGCCCACTCAGAGAAACTGCTTGAGGCGATGCCATCTTCCGCAGTAGGCGAGATAAAGCGGACCTTTCGGCGCCTCCATCCCAGTCCACGCACGACCGACCACACACACGGTCCACGCGCGCCAAAGCAGAGCAGAGTGGCAGCAGCAGCACGCGACACGCTTCCGCTTTCCTCGTGACCGCGAAGCGGACAAAAGGCTGGCGCTCGAGTTCGAGACCACCGTCGTGGCGACCGGGCCGCCGGTGGAAGGATCATTGAAGCCTTGACCGGAGACCGCCCGTTAACTTCCCCCGGCCGGCTGTCTTCTGAGCACACGGGCAGGCGGCGGCCACGAGCACGTACCAGATACGGCAGCACGCGCGTGCAGACTGCCCAAGGGATGGGTCATGGGTGGACGGTGAGTTAATTTGCTACCAGGAAAGGGGCGGAAGCAGCGGGGCGCAGGCGTTGGCGCAAGGCTGCCTGCCGGCGCATGCAGACACCCCCCGATGCTGCCTGCCTGCCTGCCGCGCCGAGCGCCGACCCGCTGTGCTCTGCTCCGTCGGGGAACGCGCGTACTCGCCCGGCGCGGGCACCGCTGGGCACAGCTGGACGTGGCTGCGCAGTGCTACTGCGCGCAGCACCGACGAGCTTAGTTTGTTGCTGTGTCCCGGTGCGTGTCAGAGATAGGAGGAAGCCACGCACGGCGGCCGGCCGCGTTCACGCTTGTAGCGGAAGCTGGCCACCGCCAGCCGCGCCGCGTGATGATGGTCGAGCCTTCGGTGCGCATTCCGTCAGTTCCACGCCATCTCCACGGCCGCCCCGGTCGCTCGCTCACCCGCTCCGATCGGCGCCCCCTTTTGCACGAGTTTTTCTTTTTCATTTCACTAGGAACGGTTGGCCGAGTTGGACACGAGTGGTTTAGTTTTCTTGGGATCTACAGTAGCACTCCCTCCGTAAACTAATATAAGAGCGTTTAGATTAGTAATTTAATGATCTAAATGTTTTTATATTAGTTTATAGAGGGAGTATTCTTCAAGATGGACAGATCGACTCTCGAAGGCGTGTGTTTTTTATTTTCATACCGAGGCATTTCGGTTCTAAAATATATGTAACGAATGTCTCAATTATCTAGCTTAAATATTATGCCATGGGCCTATATGTTCGAATGCACCCATGCCATGGACCTAACATTCGTCCTATGGATGTATGGCGTGATCGCCGAGGAGCTGTAGGAGGTGGTCATGTCGCCAACGGGCACGGCCTATGATGTGTGTGTGTGTGTGTGTGTAGCTACACCTGCATTTCCGCTACAACCACCCAGGGAGGGTGATCATCCTCGGTGCAGAGTTTCGAAACATCGTCCAGGACGACCTTTCCATCACCGAATACTCGCGCCGCCTCAAGAGTCAAGAGCCTCACCGACACGCTCGGCGATGTCGGAGAACGCATTTCCGATCAAACCTTGACCCTCCAACTCATACGGGGGCTTAACCGACGCTTCTAGGTCATGGCGACCCTGCTCCCCATGCAGGACCCGTTCCTGTCATTCGTTCAAGCGCGCTCGTGGCTCCTCCTGGAGGAGATCTCGGCCAACGAGCGCTCCCGCATCGACGATCGCCCCGAGGCCTCCCCAACTGAAAGAACATGTGGTGCCCTCGTGTTTGGTTTTCGTAATTGATGACAATCTCTATGGACTAATGGTTGTCTTGAGTTATATTTGAAGGATTTGTCGATAGGAATTTCTTGAAGTCCATTTGTTGGTTTCAAGGAGTTTATATGTTGACCAATGTGCTATTTAAGGAATTATCCAAAGAGTGGTCATGTAGAAGATACGATACAAGGTTGATCAAGACTAAGTTAAGAGTGAATCAAGTTGATCAACACACAAAGCATACAAGATGTACCGAGAGGGATCAAGTGATCCCATGGTATGGTAAGCATTGTCCATTATGCTTTGTGTATTAACCCATGATCTACGTGTGAGTTCTATGTGGGGTTAGGTTTGTTTCCATGGGTTTGCATCAAGAGGAAGATCTCATACAACCCATGGAGGATGGCATAAAGTGGTGATCGCCATCAAGATTACGGTGTGCAAGTTCAAATGGAGCGTCACGAAGAGATAATCCTTGAAGCTTGCTGTCCATTGTGGTGTCAATGGACTTGTGAAGGTGTGCCAAAGAGTGGCTCACCCATAGTGGAGTATGTGGGAGCAATCAACTAGTCTTCATCGAGCCAACACAATCAAGAAAGGTGGTCCAACTTGAGGGAGTCAAGATCGTCATCATCTAGCTCAAGTGGACTATGTGCAAGGCAAAGGTTTGCCCTTGATAGGTTTTTATTTTACCGGTCTCATGGTGGTAGTTGGGAGACTAGGTCATAGGATCAATTGCCGTACTATCAAGAGGGGCTCTCGATGAGTAGCTTGATCGTATCGTCCGTAGAGAGTTCAAACCATTGTATCCTTGCATCATCTCTCTTGGTTCTTGTTTGGTGTTTCTCTTTGTGAGTCTTGGACCTTATGGTCATCTTCATGACAAGATCGAGTTCATCGAAAACAGAGTTCACATGCATCTTCTATGATGTTTTCGATGCTGGGGTTTTGCCGGTTCTTCATTCATAGAGGTTTCACATCTCTATAGCTTTGGCATTTTTCTACTGCCTGTTCTTACTATAGAGGTTTTTGCTGTTGGATAGTTCTTCTCGCACTCTATCCAACAAGTTTGAGTTTGCTCAATTCGGAGCTCATTTGTAGAAGTTATGGTAGTTCAGGTTTTACTATTTACATCTGTTTGCTTGGGCTTCTTTGTAGCACCCCAAGCATTAGTACCGCTTAGCTGAGCTGGGCGGCAGTGCCGCGCGTGGTACCGCTGCTTTCGGAGTTGTGATTTTTCGTATTGGTTTCAGCGGCAGTAGGAGCGGTAGTACCGCTTTAAGCGGTAGTACCGTGCCTACCACTGCTCCTAGTACCGCTCGTGGTGTTTCTCTCCATCCATCCCCTATGTGCTTTGTCCCCAGCGGTAGTACCGCCCATGGCAGTCAAGCGGTAGTGCCGCTCCCTTGAGAGGTACTACTGCGCGGTTGAAAGTGCAACTAATCCCCGGGTGGTTTTGGTAATTCATAACAACATATAGCTCATTGAACTAATAGCCATTCAAGTTAAATGTTTCAAAAAGTTCAACGATTGGCATGGCATGGACTAGAGATGTGGGCCCCTCAAAATGCTAAGGACAAAGATTGGCAAAGGCTCACGACTCTTCATTTTCATTTTAGTGATCCAAGATCACATTGAGTCCATAGAAAATCCAATACTATTAAAAGGGGATGAGGTGTTGCTTAATGCTCTACTTGCTTAAAATGCTTAGTGATATTACACTAAAACCCTCAACCACTTTCTCATTTCCACATTTGTCCAAAACCTAAAGTCAAACTTGGCCCACCGATTTGATCTATCCGGCGCCATCGAGTGAACTTGACATAGCCATAGCCAGAAACCCTAATCAATTCGGTCACTCCGATACGGCTCTCGGTCTCACCGAGATGGCTTTGCAAATTCTCTATTTCCCTTCGTAACATTTCGTTCTCACCGAAATGAGCGATCAGTCCCACCGAGTTCGCATTGCAAACTCTCTGTTTCCTTTCATAACATTTCGGTCTCACCCAAATGAGCGATCGGTCCCAGCGAGTTTGCTTGACCAACTCTCTATTTGACTAATTGCTGAAATCGGTCTCATCGAGTTCATGCGATCGGTCTCACCAAGATGAGGTTTTGCCCTAGCCCTAGCAAATCGGTCCCACCGAGTTGATCTCGTCGGTCCCACCGGGATTCCTAACGTTCACATTTTGAACTAAATCGGTCTCACCGATTTCTTCTATTCGGTCTGACCGAGTTGGGTAAAAAGTTTGTAACGGTTAGATTTTGTGTGGAGGCTATGTATACCCCCCACCCCTTCTCCATTTGTGAGAGAGCCATCAGAACGTGCCTACACTTCCACTACTCATTTTCTGAGAGAGAACCACCTACTCATGTGTTGAGACCAAGAAATTCCAATCCAACCACAAAAATCTTGATCTCTAGCCTTCCCCAAGTTGCTTTCCACTCAAATCATCTCTCCACCATAGCCAAATCTGTGAGAGAGAGTTGAGTGTTGGGGAGACTATCATTTGAAGCACAAGAGCAAGGAGTTCATCATCAACACACCATCTATTACCTTTTGGAGAGTGGTGTCTCCTAGATTGGTTAGGTGTCACTTGGGAGCCTCCGTCAAGATTGTGGAGTTGAACCAGGGAGTTTGTAAGGGCAAGGATATCGCCTACTTCATGAAGATCTACCCAAGTGAGGCAAGTCCTTCGTGGACGGTGGCCCCGGTGGGATAGACAAGGTTGCTTCTTCATGGAACCTTCGTGGGTGGAGTCCTGATGGCGAACGTAGTAATTTCAAAATTTTCCTACGCACACGCAAGATCATGGTGATGGCATAGCAACGAGAGGGGAGAGTGTATGTCCACGTACCCTCATAGACCGTAAGCGGAAGCGTTAGCACAACACGGTTGATGTAGTCGTACGTCTTCACGATCCGACCGATCCAAGCACCGAACGTACGGAGCCTCCGAGTTCAGCACACGTTCAGCTCGATGACGTCCCTCGAACTCCGATCTAGCCGAGTGTCAAGGAGAGTTCCGTCGGCCGACGGTGTGGTGGCGATCTTGATGTTCTACCGCGCGAGGCTTCGCCTAAGCTTGCGACGATATGACCGAGGTGGAATATGGTGGAAGGGGCACCGCACACGGCTAAGGAACAATCCGTAGATCAACTTGTGTGTCTATGGGGTGCCCCCTGCCTCCGTATATAAAGAAGGGAGGGAGGAGGAGGCCGGCCCTAGGAGGGGCGCGCCATGGGGAGTCCTACTCCCACCGGAGTAGGATTCCCCTTCCTAGTCCAACTAGGGGTCCTTCCATGTAGTAGGAGTAGGAGACTAGGAAGGGAAGAGAGAAGGAAGGAAGGAGGGTGCGGCCTCCCCTAGTCAATTCGGACTAGGCCATGGGGCGCGCCTGCCCTAGGCAGCCCTCTCTCTTTCCCTTGAGGGCCCAATAAGGCCCAATACTTCTCCCCGCGAATTCCCGTAACTCTCCCAGATCTTGAGAAAATACCGAATCACTCGGAACCTTTCCGAACTCGAATATAGTCGTCCAATATATCGATCTTTACGTCTCGACCATTTCGAGACTCCTCGTCATGTCCCGATCTCATCCGGGACTCGAACTCCTTCGGTACATCAAAACTCATAAACTCATAATATAAGCATCATCGAAACCTTAAGCGTGCGGACCCTACGGGTTCGAGAACTATGTAGACATGACCTAGAACTATTCTCGGTCAATAACCAATAGCGGGACCTGGATGCCCATATTGGCTCCTACATATTCTCGAAGATCTTTATCGGTCAAAACGCATAACAACATCGTTGTTCCTTTGTCATCGGTATGTTACTTGCCCGAGATTCGATTGTCGGTATCAATACCTAGTTCAATCTCGTCACCGGCAAGTCTCTTTACTCGATTACGTAATGCATCATCCGTAACCAACTCATTGGTCACATTGCTTGCAAGGCTTATAATGATGTGCATTACCGAGAGGGCCAGAGATACCTCTCCGACAATCGGAGTGACAAAACCTAATCTCGAAATCGCCAACTCAACATGTACCTTCGGAGACACCTGTAGTACTCCTTTATAATCACCCGATTCGTTGTGGCGTTTGGTAGTACCAAAGTGTTCCTCCGTGGCAGGAGTTGCATAATCTCATAGTTATAGGAACATGTATAAGTCATGAAGAAAGCAATAGCAACATACTAAGCGATCAAGTGCTAAGCTAACGGAATGGGTCAAGTCAATCACATCATTCTCCTAATGATGTGATCTAGATTAATCAAATGACAACTCTTTTGTCCATGGCTAGGAAACATAACCATCTCGATAAGCGAGCTAGTTAAGTAGAGGCATACTAGTGACACTATGTTTGTCTATGTATTCACACATGTATTATGTTTCGGTTAATACAATTCTAGCATGAATAATAAACATTTATCATGAAATAAGGAAATAAATAATAACTTTATTATTGCCTCTAGGGCATATTTCCTTGATCTCCCACTTGCACTAGAGTCAATAATCTAGTTCACATCGCCATGTGATTTAACACCAATATTCATATCGTATATGATTAACACACATAGTTCACATCATCATGTGACCAACATCCAAAGGGTTTACTAGAGTGAATAATCTAGTTCACATCGCTATGTGATTAACACCCAAAGAGTACTAAGGTGTGATCATGTTTTGCTCGTGAGAGAAGCTTAGTCAGCGGGTCATCATATTCAGAGCCGTATGTATTTTGCAAATATTTTATGTCCACAATGCTCTGCGGAGCTACTCTAGCTAATTGCTCCCACTTTCAATATGTATCCAGGTTGAGACTTAGAGTCATCTGGATCGGTGTAAAAGTTTGCACTTGATGTAACTTTTACAACAAACTCTTTTATCACCCCATAATCGAGAAACATCTCCTTAGTCCTTACTAGGGATATTCTTGACCAATGTCGATGATCTACTCCTAGATCACTATTGTACTCCTTGCCAAATTCAGAGAAAGGTATACAATAGGTGCGGTACATAGCATAGCATACTTTATAGAACCTATGGTGAGGCATAGGAATGACTTTTCATTCTCTTTCTATTTTCTGCATGTGGTCGAGATTTGAGTCTTACTCAATTTCATACCTTTGCAACACAGCAAGAACTCTTTCTTTGATTGCTCCATTTTGAACTATTTCAAAATCTTGCCAAGGTATGTACTCATTGAAAATCTTATCAAGCGTCTTGATCTATCTCAATAGATCTTGATGCTCAATATGTAAGTAGCTTTACTGAGGTCTTTCTTCGAAAAACTCCTTTCAAATACCCCTTTATGCTTTGCAAAAAAATTCTACATCATTTCTGATCAACAATATGTCACTCACATATACTAATCAGAAAGGCTGTAGTGCTCCCACTCACTTTATTGTAAATACAGGCTTCATCGTAAGTCCATATAAAACTATATGCTTTGATCAACTTATCAAAGCGTATATTCCAACTCGAGATGCTTGCACCAGTCCATAGATGGATCATTGGAGCTTGCACATTTTGTTAGCACCTTTAGGATTGACAAAACTTTACGGTTGCATCATATACAACTCTTCTTTAATAAATCCATTAAGGAATGCAGTTTTGACATCCATTTGCTAGATTTCATAAAATGTGGCAATTGCTAACATGATTCGAGACAGACTTAAGCATCGATCACGAGTGAGAAAATCTCATCGTATTCAACACTTTGAACTTGTTGAAAACCTTTCGCAACAAGTCGAGCTTGGTAGATAGTAATACTACTATCAGTGTCCGTCTTCCTCTTGAAGATCCATTTATTTAACATGGCGTGCTGATCATCGAGCAAGTCAATCAAAGTCCATACTTTGTTCTCATACATGGATCATATCTCAGATTTTATGGCCTCGAGCCATTTCGCGGAATCTGGGCTCATCATCGCTTCCTCATAGTTCGTAGGTTCATCATGGTCTAGTAACATGACTGTAAGTGCATCTAGTGCCCCTCAGTGATTTTAGTGTATTGAAGACTTATGGGTTAAGTAACTGATGCATTTGTGAGTGTACACAGGTCTATAAGTCTATGAGGAGTTTGATATTTACAGAGAAAGTCGACCCTAAAAATGAAGTTCTTCGACTAAAGACTTTGATATTCGAAGACTTTACAAGACTTTGAAAGTGAAGAAATTGGTGTGACCTTGAAGACTTGATATTCATTCGAGGAATATGAAGCGTGAAGACTTTTGTTTTCGTAGTTTCATTTTCTCTTTCTTGAGTCATAGGAAACACCGTCTTTGTTAAAGGGGTCGAGGAAATACTAAGGAAAAATTTCAATGTGATGCTCAACTCAAAATCCTACACCTACCAATCCCTTGAGTGAAGCCATTGGAAATCTCATACAGATTCGATCAATTTCTTGATGATGAGAGCGTAGTTCTTACAGTCCTTGAGGACTTCTTTCGATCGAGGAGTCGAGAATTCGCCAGTCTTGAATTGCCTACACATGAGGAACATGATAGCCCCGAGGAATTTGAGAGTCAAATTTCCGACCGTTCTTTGTCTTCTTGGCGCTGTCCCAAAATATCTTATCCATCTAACGGTCATATCATTGAAGGGCATTTATGTCTTATCATGTCGGGCTGCTCCCTAGGCTATAAATAGCCACCCCTACAACCACTAGCTGGTTGGCTGCTCGAGAGAACTTGACACTTGTCATTTGAGAGCAACCCATCCTCCGGGACTTTGGTGAAAATCATCACGTGAGGAAAATCCCAAAACCAAACCCCACAAACCCAAAGTGATTGAGCATCATCAAGAAATTGATCTGCGTGGATCCGGCGCTTGTTACCTTTGAAGACGTGCTTCTTCCAGACGGTTAGGCGTCAAGGCTAGAGCATCCAAGAGGAATTGTGGATCGCCGAGTGACCAAGTCTGTGAAGGTTTGGAAGTCACCAAGACTTACCACGAGTGATTGGGCGAGGCTGCGTGGTCTTAGTTCAAGGAGAATACGGTGAGGACTGGGTGTCTGAGTTGCGGCTCGAGATCGGGGTGTCCGGATGCGTGTCCTCGAGTTTAAATACTCGGCCGCTCCAACAGACGTACAACCGAGACAAAGCGCTTGGGCCTGGTTTACCAAATCATTGTCTTCACCAACCGACCGGTTCTATTTCCTCAACTCTTTCACTTCCTCATTCTTGTGTTGAATGTTGTTCATATCGTGCTTGAAGACATTGATGAAGACTTTCACAAATTCCTCGGTTCCATTTCTTGATCTGTTTGTCTTCATCTTGTTATCGTGTGTTTACGCTTTCCGTACTCTGTGTTAGTCTTCATTTCATCATCTTGACTATGGTTATATCCTGTTATGTTTACTTCGAGTACATATTCCGCAGCAAGTAGTTCTTAGCTAAGGAATTTCCTCACCACAAATTCCTCGATGAAGAATTCATAAAATCGCCTATTCACCCCCTCTAGTCGATATAACGCACTTTCAATTGGTATCGAGCAAGGTACTCCTTGTTTTGTGTGATTTTGGTTTAACCTTTGGAGTTTTAGTTATGTCGACCGCAGTATGATCAAGGTCTCGGCTGGGTGTCCTACCTTTGATGGAGCGGACTACCCCTCTTTGGAAGAACAAGATGCGAATGCATCTTGAGGCAATTGACAATGATCTCTGGTATGTTGTGGAAAATGGTGTCCCCTCTGTCACTCCCTCACTGAACGCTACCGATGTGAAGAGATTCAAGCAACACGATTCTCAAGCGAAGAATATCATATGTGGTCATCTGAGCAAAGGACAGTATGGAAGAGTGAGTGCCTTGGAAACTGCTAAGCTTATCTGGGATAGGCTGTCCAAAGTTAATGAAGGAGTTTCAACTCAGCGTGACTCTCGAGTCAATGTTCTTCGGAATCTCTTCAACCGCTTCAAAAGACTCGACAACGAAAATGTCCAACAAACCTTTGATCGCCTCACTGACATCTCAAATGACCTTCGCCCTCGGTGCCACTGACATCACTGATCATGAAGTTGTGAAGAAACTGCTAAGATCGCTTGATTCCTCATTTGATACTCTGGGACTGATGATACAAGAACGTGCTGACTACAAGTCGCTTGATCCTGCTGATATCCTCGAAGGCTAAACACTCACGAGTTCGACTTCTTTGAAAAGAGAGATCTCTATGGCTCAAACTACGGCAAACCACGTGCCACGAAGGCTAAGGTTGTGTCGACTCAAATGTGAGGATTACGGTAGTAGCCTTGGTGATCTGAAGAACGAGCCAGGATCTAGCACTGCTTGTGAAGAAATTCCAGAAATTCACAAGACGTGGTCGCTTTGGAAAATCCTCAAGAGGAAATGATTCCTCATATAGTGACTATAAGAGAAGACTTTGCCACAAATGCAAGAAGCCTGGTCACTATATTCAAGATTGTCCTCAGTGGGAAAAGGAAATGAAGAAGAAGAAATACAAGGATTACAGCCTACGATGATGCGAAGAATAAGAAGAAATCGTCAAAATCTTCGTCATCAAAATCCTCCAAGTCCTCATCTCACAAGAAGGGCAGCTCCAAGAAGGCTCGGGCATTCATTGGCAAGGAAATGGACTCTGAAGCTGAATCTGAGGAAAATGATGAAGAGGAGGAGTCTCAAGAATCTGAGTCAGTGTGGCGAGTCGGCCATTGCTCTTGCTTTCGTCGACAAGTCCATCTTCAACATCAAGAAACCGACTCCACCGACAAGCCTGATGAAGATAATGATGGCTACGCTCCCACCTATTGCTTCATGGCAGGAGCTAAGGTACTCAAATACAACTCCTCTGATTCTAGTGAAAATGAATCTGATGAGGATCTCAAGCCTAGCTACTCTAAACTTGCTAAAATTGCTGTGAAACAACAACGGGCTCTTGAAAAGGTTCAAAACATGCTAGATAAAAGTGATGATATGTTGGGTGAAGAAATGGATCGCACTAAAGCCTTTCTTGAAAATCTTGAGACTTGATCTAGGTATGATAATATTCAAGGTCATCATAACTCTCTCTTGTCTGATCATGAGAAACTTTCATATGAATTTCTTCAAGAAAAGCAAGATCATGAGAAGCTTTCTCTTGAAGCTCTTCAAAGAAAGGAAGATCTTGAAAAGCTAAGAGTGTGTTATGAAGATCTTCAGAAGGAGCGCGATTCATTACTAGCTCAACAAAACAGCACTTCTCAGGAAGAATTTGTTCCTCCATGCTTAAAGTGCATTGAACGTGAATCTGCTAATTATTCACCTGAATGTTCAAATGCTTCAAATGTTACAAATTCTTCATCTGCCTCTGCTATCACTAATTCCTCATCGAGGACATTGCTAGTATCACTTGACAATGCGAGGGCTGAAGGAATTGTACATGACAAGCATGTACAAAAGCCTCAAAGGGCATCGACACTTTGTGATGTGCTCAAAAGCAGATCCTCAACGAAACCCTAGGAAAGAGGGTATTGCCTTTGAGAGGAAACTCAATGCCGATGGAACATATTGGAAGCTTTGCGGTACCCCAAAACCTCATGGGTTGCTGCAAAGGACCTCCAGTTGATCCATCTAACTTATCTGGCTTTACATGTGAATCTCCTCATTCTTCGATGAGTCATTTGACTCCAACTATAAACTGTTCAAAAATCAGAATGGTGAAGTATTTGCTAGATATGTTGGCACTAACTGCAGGAACGGTTCCCCTATAAAGAAAATCTGGGTTCCCAAAGGCTGTGTTGAAAGTCTTCAGGTGAATGTCCTCATGACACCACCTATGAAGAACAGGAACCCCAGATCAAATTCTTCATACAGATCAAATTCTTCACATGGATCAAATTCCTCAACTGGATCAAAGTCCTCATATGATTATCATCGTGCTAACAACTCTGTCTCGCAGGGTAGAGCTAAGGGCTATGAATATGTGCATTATTCTTCAAACCATTATGTTCATAAGTCCTCGAAGAATTACTCTGCTTATTCATATGCTTACCCTAACCCCTCCTATGCTAAGCGAAATGGTTTGGCGTCTTTGCCACCTTTCTCACATGGTGCTCGTAGGATGATGAACTCTTTGCCACCCCTCCAGATGTGGGTGGTGAAGAAAAAGAACTAATCTCTTCTGCAGGGTCAGGTCTCTAGACGTGCTCTAACGTCTGAAGAATTTGCTGGGGACCTGACAAAATGCTGAAAGGGCCTTGAGCGAATCATGATGAAATGAATTTTCATTTCACACGTCCTCATCTTGCTATATCTTTCTTTCGCTTGATGAAATTCATCGATGAACTTGATATCATATTCTTCACCGATGAAGCATATGAGATTGTAAGCTACACTAATTCATCTGCGGGATGATCAACCCAAAACCACCGAATGGGTCCTCGATAGTGGATGTACAAATCACATGATTGGTGACAAGAATCTATTGATGGATGCCCCTTATCACCGTCACCTCTGAAGCATATCATCTTTGCCGACAAAGGCAAAAGTCGGTATTGGGTCTTGGTAAGGTTGTTATCTCTAAGGATAAGCACATGGACAAAGTCATGCTTGTTGAGTCCTTAGGATACAATCTCATGTCGATCTCAATGCTTTGTGATCTTGATATGGTTGTTGTCTTTGGCAAATATCGCTGTGTTGTGATTATGGAAGTGACAAATTCCAAAGTCTTGAAGGCTTTAGGAGAGGAGATCTGTATATTGTTGATTTCTCTCTGGGACCACAACCAGCCGTGTGTCTACTTGCAAAAGCTTGAGAAGGCTGGCTATGGCATCGACGACTTGGTCATGCGGGCATGAGGAATTTGAACACGCTTGCAAAGAAGAAGCATGTCATTGGCATTGAGAATGTCAAATTCCTCAAGGATCACTTATGCGGAGCATGTGAAGCGGAAAAATGACCAAGGCCAAGCATCCAAATAAGACTATCATGACCACTACCCGTCCATTGAATTGCTTCACATGGACCTCTTCGACCTAATCATTATTCAGCGGTCACTAATGATGCATCTTTATATGGTTTTGTCATTGTTGATGATTATTCTCGATATACATGGGTACACATTGTTGCTTACAAACATGAAGTGCGGAAGTCTTCAAGCGATTTTCCTCGAGGGCTTCAACCAACTTTGGTGTGAAGATCAAGCATATCGAAGTGACAATGGGCCGAGTTCAAGAATTCGGCCTTGATGCCTATCTTGATGAACTTGGTATTACTCATGAATTATCTGCTCCCTATACTCCTCGTGAGAATGGCGTCGTGGGCGCAAGAACGAAACTCTTGTTGAGATGGCTCGCACTATGCTTGATGAATACAAAACGCCTCGGCGTTTTGGATTGATGCAATTGATCTTGCTGCCACATCATCAACAGAGTATATCTTCACAAATTCTTCAAGAAGACGCCTATGAACTCCTCAACGACAAGAAACCCAATGTGAGTTATTTCAAAGTCTTGATTGCTAAATGTTGGATTAGAGATCCTCACCACAACTCTAAATTTGCACGAAAGCACATGAAGGTTTTATGCTTGGTTACGGAAAGGACTCACACACCTCTGAGTCTTCAACATTGTTCTTCACAAGATTGTTGACATTTGTAGATGTGCGGTTTGATGAAACTAATGGCTCATAAAGAGCACCTACCTTCTGTGTTAGATGAACCAGCACCGAGGATGCTATCAAGCTCAAAACAGCGAGGATGTCATTCCTCTTGAAGAATCTGCTGAAGAATTCATTCCTGTTCATGAAGAGCGTCGAGTGATGCACTGAAGAACATGATGAGGAAAATGGTCTTTGAAGAAAATGCTGATCAAAATCCTCGGCGACAACCAACTCATCCACGCGTTGCAAAAGAAGTGCAAGTGGAGAAGATCATCGATGACATTAGCGCACCAGTCCTCTCACACGCTCAAAAGCCTCACACTTATCTAACTTTTGTGGGCACTATGCTTTTGTCTCTATCTCGAGCCCACAAAGGTAGATGAAGCTTTTACGAGCCGGAGTGGATTCAGGGCTATGCAAGAAGAACTACATCGATTCGAGCTGAACAATGTCAGGAATTGGTCAATCGCCTGATCCTCGCAAGCATAATATCATTGGCACAAAGTGGATCTACCGCAACAAGCAAGATGAAAATGGCCTTGTGGTGAGGAATAAGGCACGACTAGTAGCTCAAGGCTACACATAGGTTGAAGGAATTGATTTCGATGAAACTTTTGCACTGTTGCTAGACTTGAGGCTATTCGCATTTTACTTGCCTATGCTAACCATCATGATATCATTTTATATCAAATGGATGTGAAAAGTGCATTCCTCAATGGTAAGCTTGAGGAAGAAGTATATGTTGCTCAACCCCCAGGTTTTGAAGATCCCAAGAATCCTGACAAAGTCTTCAGACTCAATAAGGCCCTCTATGGCCTCAAGCAAGCCCCTCAGGCGTGGTATGATACATTGAAGGAATTCTTCGTGAAGAATGGCTTCACACCGTTCACTCGACCCTACTCTATTTACTAAATCATATGATGGTGAACTGTTTGTGTGCCAAATATATGTTGATGATATTATCTTTGGCTGTACTAACCAACGATATAGTGATGAATTTGCCTATATGATGAGTGAAGAATATCAAATGTCTATGATGGGAGAATTGAAATTCTTCTTAGGTCTTCAAATTAAATCGGCAAGAATGGCATATTCATATCTCGGAGAAATACCTCAAAGATGTCTTGAGGAAATTCGGCATGCAAGATTGCAAAGGCGTCAAAATTCCTATGCCCACAAATGGCCATCTATGCAATTGATGAAAATGGTATTGACTTGATCACAAGGTATACCGCTCCATGATTGGTTCTTTATTGTACTTATGTGCATCTAGGCGGATATAATGCTTAGTGTTTGCATGTATGCCCGATTTCAAGCTGCACCAAAGGAATCACACCATAAGGTCAGAAGCATATTCTTGATATCTAGCTCACACACCAACACTAGGATTATGGTACCCCAAGGGCTCGCTTTTGATCTCATTGGATATTACGACTCGACTATCTTTGGTGATCGTGTGGACCGCAAGTCAACATCGGCACTTGTCATTTCCTCGGACGATCTTTGGTCCATTGGTCCTCGAAGAAAGCAGGCGTGTATCACCGTCTCTTCTGAAGCTGAATACATTGCTGCTGGCTCATCTTGTGCTCAATCTGCTTTGGATGAAGCAAACCCTTAAGGACTATGGCGTCAGCGTGAAGAATGTGCCTCTCCTCTGCGACAATGAGAGTGCCATCAAAATTGCTCACAACCCGCCAGCACTCGAAGACTAAACACATCCAGATTCGTCATCATTTTCTTCGTGATCATGTGTTGAAGGCGATATCTCCATCGAGCATGTGAAGATCAAGAACAGCTAGCTGATATCTTCACTAAGCCCTTGGATGAGAAGAGATTTAGCAAGTTGTGGTGTGAGCTAAATATCTTAGAATCTTGAATGTTCTTTGAAAAGGACACACATCCTAACCCTTATGCGAAATTGATGACTTAGATGTGCAACACATGAAGAAATGTTTCTCTTCAATCAATGAAGAATAACACTCTAAGTGTGAGGAAATTAATGAAGAATTTGATTCTCGTAACCCTCGACAATTGTACGCGGTGTCTGAAATCATCATTCTTATCTGATGGGTTACGCCACCACAAAAGTTGAAAATCTTCAATTTGAGTTTTTCCTCATTTTGAAATTCCTCATTTTTCAAATTCTTCAACTTTGCAAAATCTTCAATGTTTCCGTCGTTTTTCTTCATTGGCTATATATATATATATGAGTTTATGTCCTCTACACATTCACTTATTGCTATTTCTTCAAGTTGCGATTTACGCTAAGTGAATGTGATCGGACCCTTCCCCTCTATGCTATACTCAATCCAATCTATTCACAAATTCTTCATATGCGTTACGATTGAAACTCGTTCAAAGTCTTCCTTTGTGTCCTTGACAATTGAAGAAATTGCGAACGAAATTTTTAAACAAATCTTATCCAGATTTTCGGTTTTACCACTCAAACCGTTCCGTATCCCACGATACATTAGTTTAATCACCCACGATCCTACGATCTCATCTCGCAAAGACGTGGGTGACACATGTCGCGTGAAGAAGAAAGAAAGGCAGGGCATGTTAGTCCCAAAATCTTGAGTGAACAGTTTTCACCGTGGCTATAAATACCCTCTCCTTCCTTACTTCATTTACTCTGCTTTCGGTCATTGTCTCTCGCTCGAGCTCTCCTCAAACCCTAAGCGCCGCCGCTACTCCATCGCCGTCGGTGAGGAAGAGCTTCACCCTCGACCTCGTCGCCCGTCGTACTCGCGCCCGGCCTGCGGAAATCTTCACTCCGCCCGCCGTAGCTGTCTCCCTCTACCAAGTTAGGGCGTGGGAGATCTAACGTGACGAACTTCACTACAGTTCATCTCTGTCGTCGTGTTCTTGATTCGGGTAATTAAAAGTCACTTTTATTACTCACTTTGATTCTCAAATCTTTTGAAAATCTTCAAAGGTGTTTTATTCTTCAAATCTTCACATATGAACACCTCACACCTTTGTATGCTCTTGATTTATCTCTCTAAGCATTCATTTCTTCAAGATTCCTCAATTGTGCGGATTTTCAATCATGCAACTCTGGAACCTAAGACGAAACGCTTAGTGAAATTCCTCAAGGCTCAACTGGTCAAATTCCTCAAAACTTGTTCCTTTTGAAAAATCTTCTGAGAACGCATATGACCTCTCCAAATTCCTCGCACCTACACTCTGTTCACAGGTACTCATGTCATTCTTTGAATCACTAGGTTCTCATCAACTTAACTCATTTGCAGCGTTCCTCGAAGAAAAACTGCATACTTCTTGAGTGTTCCATTGTTCAAATTCCTCATCTGAAGAAAATGGCGAAAGGCAAGAGACCGCAGAAGGGAGGAAAGAAACCGAGGTCATGACGCCTTTGAGATCCCGATGAAATTTACAAAGATTATTGCACACTGATGAAGCCAAGTTTGGCAAGGAGACCAAAAATCAGCGCAAAGTCGCATCCAGAGGATAGAACGAAGATGGGCACGAGAATGGAGGAATATCGCTATGTTACTCCCAAGTACATGAGGAAATTTGCCTTAAACCCTCCATGCCCAAGAGCTCCATTGGCACTGGCCAAGTCGTGATCCCACCAACATCAAGCGTGGTGAAGACTTTCTGAAGAATGGTCCAGCGCCAAGCCAAATTGGCAAGACAGGCCAAGGAGGCAGTGAGGAAATTCAATGAGGATTATGCTGCTGCTGCTGCCGCTGAGACCTCGGTCAAGCCGAGGAAATCAATGCCAAAGAAGCCTGCTCGCAAGCCAAGTGCTTCACCATCAGCACCCTCACGGCAAATTCCTCAGACTGCTGCTGCTCCCTCAAAATCCTCAGCAGCTCCCTCCAAGTCCTCAACTCCTGTGCATCTTGCTACATGTCAAAGGACTCAGGGTTTCTCGATTGCTTCTGGCATCTCAGCAAGTTCCTCAGTTGCACCAATGTCCTCATCAGGCCCCACTCTGCTGAAGACAAAAGCAACTGCTGGATGCGGTCCTCGGCCAAGTCCAAAGAAGAAACAGGTTGCCTTCAACGTGCCCTCTGTTGATGAAGCTTCTAATGAAGAACTTGCAGAAATCATCAGAGACAGACTGACAAAGGCCGCTAGAGCCAAAGGAACAACTGTGCCTCTGCTTTTGGATCCGAAGAAGATCCTTGACTTCATCGACCTATGGCATCAGGATCCGAACACTCCCATACCTAATTTGCCACTGACTCCTGGTCAAAGTCATATGCTGAACCATTTCATCACTGAAGAGAAATGGAAATTTGAAAAGGCTCGTGAAATAAAGAGAGCACAAGCCAGAAAGGAGAAGCTTCTGAGGAAGAACATTGTCAACTTGACTCCTGAAGAACTTCTCAAAGCTCAATCTGAAATCCAAGCCCTCAGCAAGGATTTCGATGCTTACAATGCTGATTGGCAAGGAGCCAAGGTGAGATTCGTCAATTTGACGAAGAAAATGACAACTGATGACTTTCAGCCTGCTTATAAGAATACAAGTTCCAGGGCTGATGACTCCATTCCAGCCGCTGAAGAAATTCCCAGGGCATCCACTAGTGGTGCGCCTGAAGAAACTGAAGAGATCAGAACAATCGCACTAGCTTGCGCCTGAAGAAACTGAACCACAGTCCTCAGCTCCTCCTGCACCAACACCTACTACAATGCTTCCTTCTGCTTATGAAGTGAAGAAGACAAAGGCTGCAAAACGAGCTGCAGTGAAGAAAAGGAAGGCATTTGCTGCGTCAAATTCTTCGGCTGCGAAGAAAATGAAGCCAATGACCAGCTTGCTTGAAAATCCCGTTGATGCTGTTCCCATTTCCTCCATGTCGTCTAAGGAAATTGTTCCTTATGGAGAAGACTACAGGATCCCAAGTGGATCTGATGAAGAAAATCAATCTGTTGCTACCTCAGAACAGTTTGATGAAGAAATTGAAGTGGAAACATTCCCTTCACCACCAGTCGTTTCCTCACCCGTGCCTCAGTTCACAGCTGAAGAGGCTGGTGTTGAGGAAATTGAAAAAGAAGATGAAGACGTGGATATTGGATGCACTACACCAGTGATGAACAATGACTTTTGGGAAAGTCAGCATCCCAATACTCCTCTCTTCACTCCGATTCAACAAATTCCTCAGTCCTCGGCTACAACTGTTCAATTGGGCTCTGAAGAAGCTCATCCCACATCGTCTGTTAATGAAGAAATTCCAGCCGCTAGTGCTGAAGAACCTGCTGCTGATCCCCAAACTGCACAAGAAGAGGAACCAGAAATTCCTCGGCTGAAGAACACGAGATCGCGATTCACGAGGTTGTCTTTGCAAATCATCGACACTCCTCTGCCCAAACCGAAGAATCTGTTCTCGAGCAAGCAAAAATTCAAGGCTGAAGACTTCTTTTCTGAGCATGTGTTCTTCACTGCTTACAATCCATATGACTCTGCTCGCATGAGGAAAAGACGCTTCTGGACTCCTACTCAAGCCAACTTCTATTCCTCAGTGCTCTTTGACAAGGAAAAAATCTTCGATCATGAGCATATTCCTCATGTGGATATGGAATCATTGCCATGCTTCGAGCCAGTCCTCAGAGTTATTCACGATGCAGGGCTGCTGAATTTCTGCACTGATATCTGTGACTGGAATGAAGAACTCATTCTTCAGTTCTATGCCACTTTGCATATCACTGGCGATGCTGAAGATGTCAATTCATGGGTGCTGGATTGGATGACAGAAAACACTCACTACAAGGCACCAACAACTGAATTGCTTCGTGTCCTTCCTCTTGATCCTTCCCATGAAACTGCACGTTGCATCTACAATGACCGCGAACTGTCTGATCATTTTATGCAAGTGCTCATGAAGCCTTTGAAGCCAGGGCAGGCCCCTCGAACCAAATTCCTCGTCAAGGAATTGCTGTATGTGCCTCGGATCGCTCTATCGAATTCGACGAAGACAATGAGTCCCATCAAAGGCCACGACTCAAATGATGAAGATGTCATTGGCATCATGAAGAACATGCTTTTCAACATCATTCATGGCGTTCCGTCAACTTCCATGATTTCTTCATGAGGACTCGGCTAATGTTGCAATGTCACCTTTTGAGTGAAGCCCTATCGCCTTGGATTATGAGATTCATAAGGGCAAGATCTTCATTTGAATTATAAAGTGACACTCAACCATGGCAGCTACTTGCCGCCCATTGAAGTCCTCAGCGACCGGTTTCATCATCGATGATAAGGGCAAGGCAGCAGGCTGTGATTGATGAAGGCACTCGTCCATTGGATGGTCAATTCCGTCTAGCTACATCTTACTCCACCAATGACGATTCGCAACACATGACACTTGCCAAGAATACCTCAATAAGCAAAAGCCTCAAGCAACGGCACCGGTGGTGATGACCGACCGTGAGTTACTCCTCGGTCTTCATCGGAAGGTTGAGCGCAATCGAAAATGGGTGAAGCGTCAATTTGCTGCAATTCTTCACAACATGACCTCAACACATAATGCAGTGAAGAAAAATCAATACTACCTTCATGAAACCCTCAACCGCACCTGGGCTATTCTCAATCATGTATATTCCGCGGAAGAATTGAAGACTATGGGTCTCCAGGAAGCATTTGACTGGTCTGCACCACCTCCGAAGAAATTCAAGAGAGTCAAAGTTCCTGATCTGGTGGCCAGTTCTTATTCTTCATCGCGTGAAACTGATGAACATGAAGATTTGGACGACACTGCGGCAGGCCCTACTTCAACATCCAACCCCGACAACGCTGCGCTCCTCCATTAACTTGAAAATCTTCAGGGGCGTTAGTCCTCAGTTTCAATCCTTTTGGTCATTTGATGACAAAGGGGGAGAAATCTGAGTTAGTCTTCAAGCGGGTTTATATTATGGGTGTTTATTAAGTTACAACTCTCGTTCTTCCAAAACTTTTATTGGATCGAGTTGTAATCTTATTTCCGATGGTGCCTCGATACTTTTGGTCGTGCTCTGAAGCTTTTGATGCACTGAGCTCTGAAACTTTTGATGTGCTATTCCACATGCTTATTCCTAGTTAATATTGTTGCATGCATGCTGAATCTCATCAGGCACCATATTTCATCATGCATTTCAAATTCTTCATATTATATATCAAATGCGTGTATGAATTACAAGATATAGGGGGAGATCTCCATGATTCAATTCTTCAAATGTGCATTGCCTCAAAAGCAAATTCCTCACTATGCACATATTCAGGGGGAGTTCTTCTATATCTTGCAATCAAATTCCTCAATATCAGTATTTACACTTCATATGTTTATCCCGTTGAAAACTTAACCTATGATTGTCATCAATCACCAAAAGGGGAGATTGTAAGTGCATCTAGTGCCCTCGTGATTTTGGTGTATTGAAGACTTATAGGTTAAATAACTGATCGTTTGTGAGTGTACACAGGTCTATAAGTCTATGAGGAGTTTGATATTTACAGAGAAAGTCGACCCTAAAATGAAGTTCTTCGATCAAGACTTTGATATTCTCAAGACTTTACGAAGACTTTGAAAGTGAAGAAATTGGTGTGACCTTGAAGACTTGATATTCATTCGAGGAATATGAAGCGTGAAGACTTTTGTTTTCGTAGTTTCATTTTCTCTTTCTTGAGTCATAGGAAACACCGTCTTTGTTAAAGGGGTCGAGGAAATACTAAGGAAAAATTTCCATGTGATGCTCAACTCAAAATCCTACACCTACCAATCCCTTGAGTGAAGCCATTGGAAATCTCATACAGATTCAGTCAATTTCTTGATGTGAGAGACGCAGTTCTTACAGTCATCGAGGACTTTGCTCGACTAAGGAGTCGAATTCGCTAGTGTGAATTGCCTACGAGATGAGGAACATGATAGCCCCGAGGAATTTGAGAGTCAAATTTCCGACCGTTCTTTGTCTTCTTGGCGGGCTGTCCCAAAATATCTTATCCATCTAACGGTCATATCATTGAAGGGCATTTATGTCTTATCATGTCGGGCTGCTCCTAGGCTATAAATAGCCGCCCCTACAACCACTAGCTGGTTGGCTGCTCCGAGAGAACTTGACACTTGTCATTTGAGAGCAACCCATCCTCCGAGGACTTTGGTGAAAATCATCAAGTGAGGAAAATCCCAAAACCAAACCCCACAAACCCAAAGTGATTGAGCATCATCAAGAAATTGATCTGCGTGGATCCGGCGCTTGTTACCTTTGAAGATGTGCTTCTTCCGGACGGTTAGGCGTCAAGGTCTAGAGCATCCAAGAGGAATTGTGGATCGCCGAGTGACCAAGTCTGTGAAGGTTTGGAAGACACCAAGACTTACCACGAGTGATTGGGCGAGGCTGCGTGGTCTTAGTTCAAGGAGAATACGGTGAGGATGGGTGTCTGAGTTGCGGCTCGAGATCGGGTGTCCGGATGCGTGTCCTCGAGTTTAAATACTCAACCGCTCCAACCAGACGTACAACCGAGACAAAGAATTGGAACTGGTTTACCAAATCATTGTCTTCACCAACCGACCGGGTTCTATTTCCTCAACTCTTTCACTTCCTCATTCTTGTGTTGAATGTTGTTCATATCGTGCTTGAAGACATTGGTGAAGACTTTCACAAATTCCTCGGTTCAATTTCTTGATCTGTTTGTCTTCATCTTGTTATCCTGTGTTTACGCTTTCCGTACTCTGTGTTAGTCTTCATTTCATCATGCTGACTATGGTTGTATCCTGTTATGTTTACTTCTGAGTACATATTCCACTGCAAGTAGTTCTTCGCTAAGGAATTTCCTCACTAGCAAATTCCTCAGTGAAGAATTCATAAAAATCGCCTATTCACCCCCCCTCTAGTCGATATAACGCACTTTCAATGACTTCCAGAACATGATTACTACACCACTCTGGTGCGGATCTTACTCTAGAAGACCTACGAGGTTCTGTAGTAACTTGATCTGAAGTTTTATGATCAATATCATTAGCTTCCTCACTAATTGGTGTATTTGTCACAGGAACTGATTTCTGTGATGAACTACTTTCCAATAAGGGAACGGGTACAGTTACCTCATCAAGTTCTACTTTCCTCCCACTCACTTCTTTCGAGAGAAACTCCTTCTCTAGAAAGGATCCATTTTTAGCAACGAATATCTTGCCTTCGGATCTGTGATAGAAGGTGCTGAAGGAAATATGCCCTAGAGGCAATAATAAAGTTATTATTTATTTCCTTATATCATGATAAATGTTTATTATTCATGCTAGAATTGTATTAACCGGAAACATAATACATGTGTGAATATATAGACAAACAGAGTGTCACTAGTATGCCTCTACTTGACTTGCTTGTTAATCAAAGATGGTTATGTTTCCTAACCATGAACAAGGAGTTGTTATTTGATTAACAAGGTCACATCATTAGTTGAATGATCTGATTGACATGACCCATTCCGTTAGCTTAGCACACGATCGTTTAGTATGTTGCTATTGCTTCCTTCATGAATTATACATGTTCCTATGACTATGAGATTATGCAACTCCGTTTACGGAGGAACACTTTGTGTGCTACCAAACGTCTAGCAACGTAATCGGGTGATTATAAAGGTGCTCTCTGGTGTCTCGAAGGTACTTGTTGGGTTGGCGTATTTGAGATTAGGATTTGTCACTCCGAATGTCGGAGAGGTATCTCTGGGCCCTCTCGGTAATACACATCACTTAAGCCTTGCAAGCATTTCAACTAAAGAGTTAGTTGTGAGATGATGTATTACGGAACGAGTAAAGAGACTTGCGGTAACGAGATTGAACAAGGTATTGGATACCGACGATCGAATCTCGGGCAAGTAACATACCGATGACAAAGGAACAACGTATGTTGTTATGCGGTCGACCGATAAAGATCTTCGTAGAATATGTAGGAACCAATATGGGCATCCAGGTCCGCTATTGGTTATTGACGGAGACGTGTCTCGGTCATGTCTACATTGTTCTCGAACCGTAGGGTCCGCACGCTTAAGGTTTCGATGATAGTTATATTATGAGTTTATGTATTTTGATGTACGAAGGTTGTTGAGTCCGGATATGATCACGGACATGACGAGGAGTCTCGAAATGGTCGAGACATAAAGATTGATATATTGGACGGATATATTTGGACACGGAAAGGTTCCGGAGAAGTTTGGAGCTCCGGAGGTTCTGGAACCCCGGGAGGTATATGGGCCTTATTGGGCCCATGTAGGAGGAAGGAGAAGGAACAAGGGAGGCGCGCCCAGCCCAATCCGAATTGGGGAGGGGGCCGCCCCCTTCCTTTCTCCTTCCCCTCTTCCTAATACTACTACTAGTACTATTTCCTACTACTAGTACTCTTTCCTTCCCCCTCCAAATAAGATAAGGAAAAAGAGGGGAAACCTACTTGGAGTAGGTTTACCCCTCCTCTATGGCGCGCCCCCCTTGGCCGGCCACCTCCTCCCCTCCCTCCTTTATATACGGGGGTAGAGGGGCACCCTAAGAGACAAGTTGATCCTTGAGATCGTTCCTTAGCCGTGTGCGGTGCCCCCCTCCACGATATTACACCTCGGTCATATTGTAGCGGTGCTTAGGCGAAGCCCTGCGACAGGAGAACATCAAGATCGTCACCACGCCGTCGTCTTGACGGAACTCCCCTCGGAGCCTCTCTGGATTGGAGATCGAGGGAGCGTCATCGAGCTGTACGCGTGTCAAGAACTTCGGAGGTGCGAAGTAACGGTGCTTGGATCGGTTGGACCGGGAGGACGTCGACTACTTCCTCTCGTTGTGTCAGCGCTTCGCTTCGGTCTACAAGGGTGCGTAGACAACACTCTCCCCTCTCGTTGCTATGCATCACCATGATCTTGCGTGTGCGTAGGAAATTTTTGAAATTACTCGTTCTCCAACAAAGGCATCCGAGCCAGTTTTTATGGTTTGATGTTATATGCACGAGTAGAACACAAGTGAGTTGTGGGCGATATAAGTCATCTTGCTTACCAAAGATGTCATACTTTGGTTCGGCGGTATTGTTGGATGAAGCGGCCCGACCGACATTACGCGTCGCGCTTACGCGAGACTGGTTTTACCGCCGTGCTTTGCACACGGTGACTAGCGGTGTCGGTTTCTCCAACTTTAGTTGAACCGAGTGTAGCTCGCCCGGTCCTTGCGAAGGTTAAAACAGCATCAACTTGACAAACTATCGTTGTGGTTTTGATGCGTGGGTGAGATTGGTTCTTGCTTAAGCCCGTAGCAGCCACGTAAAACTTGCAACAACAAAGTAGAGGACGTCTAACTTGTTTTTGCGGGGCATGTTGTGATGTGATATGGCCAAGACATGATGCTATATTTTATTGTATGAGATGATCATGTTTTGTAACGAAGTTATCGGCAATGGCGAGAGCCATATGGTTGTCGCTTTATTGTATGAAATGCAAGCATACATAATTGCTTTACTTTATCACTAAGCGGTAGCGATAGTCGTAGAAGCAATAGATGGCGTAACGACAACGATGCTACGATGGAGATCAAGGTGTCGCGCGGTGGCGATGGTGATCATGATGGTGCTTGGAGATGGAATCACAAGCACAAGGAGATGATGGCCATATCATATCACTTATATTGATTGCATGTGATGTTTATCCTTTATGCATCTTATCTTTCTTTGATTGACGGTAGCATTTTAAGATAATCTCTCACTAAAATTATCAAGTAGTGTTCTCCCGAGTATGCACCGTTGCCAAAGTTAAATCGTGCCCGGACACCACGTGATGATCGGGTGTGATAAGCTCTACATCCATCTACAACGGGTGCAAGCCAGTTTTGCACACGCAGAATACTCAGGTTATACTTGACGAGCCTAGCATATGCAGATATGGCCTCGGAACACGGAGACCGAAAGGTCGGCGTGAATCATATAGTAGATATGATCAACATAAGATGTTCACCATTGAAAACTACTCCATCTCACGTGATGATCGGTTATGGTTTAGTTGATTTGGATCACGTGATCACTTAGATGACTAGAGAGATGTCTGCTAAGTGGGAGTTCTTAAGTAATATGATTAATTGAAATAAAATTTATCATGAACTTAGTACTGATAGTATCTTGCTTGTCTATGTTGTTTGTAGATAGATGGCCCGTCTTTGTTGTTCCGTTGAATTTTAATGCGTTCCTTGAAAGCTAAGTTGAAAGATGATGGTAGCAACTATGCGGATCGGGTCCGTAATCGAGGATTATCCTCATTGCTTTGCACGAAAAATTACGCCTGGAAGCACCGCTTGGGTGCGAACTTCTTCTTGATGCTGGCCGACGGCGTTAAGAGCGTCTGGCGAGCAAAGTCGATGACTACTCGATAGTTCAATGTGCCATGCTTTACGGCTTAGAACCGGAATTCAACGGCGTTTTGAGCGTCATGGAGCATATGAGATGTTTCAGAGTTGAAGTTGATATTCGAGAAGAATGCCGGATTGAGAGATATGAAGTCTCCAATAAGTTCTATAGCTGCAAGATGGAGGAGAATAGTTCTGTCAGTGAGCACATACTCAAGATGTCTGGGTATTGTAATCACTTGATTCAACTGGGAGTTACTCTTCCGGATGATAGCGTCATTGACAAAATTCTCCAATCACTTCCACCATGCTACAAGAGCTTCGTGATGAACTATAATATGCAAGGGATGGATAAGACGATTCCCGAGCTCTTCGCAATGCTAAAGGCTGTGGAGGTAGAAATCAAGAAGGAGCATCAAGTGTTGATGGTTAACAAAACCACTAGTTTCAAGAAAAAGGGCAAAGGCAAGAAGAAGGGGAACTTCAAGAAGAACAACAAACAAGTTGCTGCTCAAGAGAAGAAACCCAAGTCCGGACGTAAGCCTGAAATCGAGTGCTTCTCTGCAAGCGGTAGTCCTTTGAAGCGGAATTGCCCCAAGTATTTGGCGGATAAGAAGGATGGCAAAGTGAACAAAGGTATATGTGATATACATGTTATTGATGTGTACCTTACTAGAGCTCGCATGCACTGGGTATTTGATCTGGTTACATTGCTAATATTTGCAACTCGAAGCAGGGGACTACGGATTAGCGAACAACGGCAAAGGGCGAGGTGACGATGCGCGTGGGAAAGCGGTTCCAAAGTCGATGTGATCGCGGTCGACACGCTACCTCTACATCTACCTTGGGATTAGTATTAGACCTAAATAATTGTTATTTGGTGCCAGCGTTGAGCATGAACATTATATCTGGATCTTGTTTGATGCGAGGCGGTTATTCATTTAAATCGAGAATAATGGTTGTTCTATTTATATGAGTAATATCTTTTATGGTCATGCACCCTGAAGAGTGGTCTATTTTGGTGAATCTCGATAGTAGTGATACACATATTCATAGTGTTGAAGCCAAAAGATGCAGAGTTGATAATGATAGTGCAACTTATTTGTGGCACTGCCACTTGGGTCATATCGGTATAAAGCGCATGAAGAAACTCCATCTTGATGGACTTTTGGAACCACTTGATTATGAATCACTTGGTACTTGCGAACCGTGCCTCATGGGCAAGATGACCAAAACGCCGTTCTCGGTACTATGGAGAGAGCAACAGATTTGTTGGAAATCATACATACAGATGTATGTGGTCCAATGAATGTTGAGGCTCGTGGCGGATATCATTATTTTCTCACCTTCACAGATGATTTAAGCGGATATGGGTATATCTACTTAATGAAACATAAGTCTGAAACATTTGAAAAGTTCAAAGAATTTGAGTGAAGTTGAAAATCATCGTAACAAGAAAATAAATTTTCTACGATCGATCGTGGAGGAGAATATTTGAGTTCTGAGTTTGGTCTACACTTAAAACAATGTGGAATAGTTTAGCAACTCACGCCACCGAACACCACAACAGAATGGTGTGTCGAGCGTCGTGTCGTACTTTACTTGATATGGTGCGATCTATGATGTCTCTTCAGATTTACCGCTATCGTTTTGGGGTTATGCTCTAGAGACAGCCACATTCACGTTAAATAGGGCACCGTCGAAATCCGTTGAGACGACACCTTATGAACTATGGTTTGGCAAGAAACCAAAGTTGTCGTTTCTTAAAGTTTGGGGTTGCGATGCTTATGTGAAAAAGCTTCAACCTGATAAGCTCGAACCCAAATCAGAGAAATGTGTCTTCATTGGATACCCAAAGGAGACAGTTGGGTACACCTTCTATCACAGATCCAAAGGCAAGACATTCGTTGCTAAGAATGGATCCTTTCTAGAGAAGGAGTTTCTCTCAAAAGAAGTGAGTGGGAGGAAAGTAGAACTTGATGAGGTAATTGTACCTACTCCCTTGTTGGAAAATAATACATCACGAGAACCGTTTACGTGACGTCAAAACCAACTAGTGAGGAAGTTGATGATGATGATCATAGAACTTGAGATCAAGTTATTCTAGAACCTCGTAGATCGAGCGAATAAGATCCGCACAGAGTGATGCGGTAATCCTGATCTAGAAGTCATGCTACTAGATCATGATGAACCTCGAACTATGAAGAAGCGATGGTGAGCCCAGATTCCATAAAATGGCTTGAAGCCATGAAATCGAGATGGGTTCCATGTATTATAACAAAGTATGGACTTTGGTTGACTTGCCGATGGTCGGCAAGCAATTGAGAATAAATGGATCTTCAAGAAGAAGACCGACGGCGACGGTAATGTTATCTACAAAGCTCGACTTGTTGCAAAAGGTTTTCGACAAGTTCAAGGGGTTGACTACGATGAGACCTTCTCACCCGTGGCGATGCTTAAGTCTGTCCGAATCATGTTAGCAATTGCATTTTATGATTATGAAATTTGGCAAATGGATGTAAAACTGCATTCTGAATGGATTTACGGAAGAAGAGTTGTATATGATGCAACGGAAGGTTTTATCGATCCAAAGGGAGATAACAAAGTGTGCAAGCTCAACGTTAAATTTATGGACTGGTGCAAGCCTCTCGGAGTTGGAATAAGCGTTTTGATAGTGTGATCAAAGCATTTGGTTTTATCTGAGACTTTTGGAGAAGCTTTGTATTTACAAGAAAGTGAGTGGGAGCTCAGTAGCATTTCTAATATTATATGTGGATGACATATTATTGATTGGAAATGATATAGAATTTCTGGATAGCATAAAGGATACTTGAATAAAAGTTTTTCAATGAAAGACCTCGGTGAAGCTGCTTACATATTGGGCATTAAGATCTATAGAGATAGATCAAGGCGCTTAATTGGACTTTCACAAAGCACATACCTTGACAAAGTTTTGAAGAAGTTCAAAATGGATCAAGCAAAGAAAGGGTTCTTGCTGTATTGCAAGGTGTGAAGTTGAGTAAGACTCAAAGCCCGACCACTGCAGAAGATAGAGAGAAATGAAAGGTGTTCCTATGCTTCAGCCATAGGATCTATCATGTATGCAATGCTGTGTACCGACACTGATGTTTGCCTTGCTATAAGTCTAGCAGGAGGTACCAAAGTAATCCAGAGTGGATCATTTGGACAGCGGTCAAGAACATCCTGAAATACCTGAAAAGGACTAAGGATATGTTTCTTGTATATGGAGGTGACAAAGAGATCATCGTAAATGGTTACGTTGATGCAAGCTTTGACACTGATCCGGACAATTCTAAATCGCAAACCGGATACGTGTTTACATTAGACGGTGGAGCTGTCAGTTGGTGCAGTTCAAAGCAAAGCATCCTGGCGGGATCTACATGTGAAGCGGAATACATAGCTGCTTGAAGCAGCCAATGAAGGAGTGCGGATGAAGGAGTTCATATCCGATCTAGGTGTCATACCTAGTGCATAGGGTCCAATGAAAATCTTTTGTGACAATCTTTGGGCGATTGCCTTAGCGAAGGAATCCAGATTTCACAAAAGAACCAAGCACATCAAGAGGCGCTTCAATTCCATCCGGGATCTAGTCCGTGGGAGACATAGAGATTTGCAAGATACATACGGATTTGAATGTTGCGACCCGTTGACTAAGCCTCTTCCACGAGCAAAACATGATCAACACCAAGACTCCATGGGTGTTAGAATCATTCTTGTGTAATCTAGATTATTGACTCTAGTGCAAGTGGGAGATGAAGGAAATATGCCCTAGAGGCAATAATAAAGTTATTATTTATTTCCTTATATCATGATAAATGTTTATTATTCATGCTAGAATTGTATTAACCGGAAACATAATACATGTGTGAATATATAGACAAGCAGTGTCACTAGTATGCCTCTACTTGACTAGCTTGTTAATCAAAGATGGTTATGTTTCCTAACCATGAACAAGGAGTTGTTATTTGATTAACAAGGTCACATCATTAGTTGAATGATCGATTGATATGACCCATTCCGTTAGCTTAGCACACGATCGTTTAGTATGTTGCTATTGCTTCCTTCATGACTTATACATGTTCCTATGACTATGAGATTATGCAACTCCCATTTACGGAGGAACACTTTGTGTGCTACCAAACGTCTGGCAACGAATGGGTGATTATAAAGGTGCTCTACAGGTGTCTCCGAAGGTACTTGTTGGGTTGGCGCATTTCGAGATTAGGATTTGTCACTCCGAATGTCGGAGAGGTATCTTTGGGCCCTCTCGGTAATACACATCACTTAAGCCTTGCAAGCATTTCAACTAAAGAGTTAGTTGTGAGATGATGTATTACGGAGCGAGTAAAGAGACTTGCGTAACGAGATTGAACTAGGTATTGGATCTTGACGATCGAATCTCGGGCAAGTAACATACCGATGACAAAGGGAACAACGTATGTTGTTATGCGGTCTGACCGATAAAGATCTTCGTAGAATATGTAGGAACCAATATGGGCATCCAGGTCCGCTATTGGTTATTGACCGAGACGTGTCTCGGTCATGTCTACATTGTTCTCGAACCGTAGGGTCCGCACGCTTAAGGTTTCGATGACAATTATATTATGAGTTTATGTATTTTGATGTACCGAAGGTTGTTCGGAGTCCCGGATATGATCACAGACATGACGAGGAGTCTCCAAATGGTCGAGACATAAAGATTGATATATTGGACGGATATATTTGGACACCGGAAAGGTTCTGGAGAAGTTTGGAGCTCCGGAGGTTACGGAACCCCGGGAGGTATATGGGCCTTATTGGGCCCATGTAGGAGGAAGGAGAAGGAACAAGGGGGGCGCCCAGCCCAATCCGATTGGGGAGGGGGCCGCCCCTTCTTTCTCCTTCCCCTCTTCCTAATACTACTACTAGTACTATTTCCTACTACTAGTACTCTTTCCTTCCCCTCCAAATAAGATAAGGAAAAGGGGGAAACCTACTTGGAGTAGGTTTCCCCCCCTCTATGGCGCCCCCCCTGGCGGCCACCTCCTCCCTCCCTCCTTTATATCTGGGGTAGAGGGGCACCCTAAGAGACAAGTTGATCCTTGAGATCGTTCCTTAGCCGTGTGCGGTGCCCCCCTCCACGATATTACACCTCGGTCATATTGTAGCGGTGCTTAGGCGAAGCCTGCGACAGAGAACATCAAGATCGTCACTGCGCCGTCGTCTTGTGGAACTCCCCTCGGGCCTCTCTTGGATTGGAGATCGAGGGAGCATCATCGAGCTGTCTGGCGTGTCAAGAACTTCGGAGGTGCCGAGTAACGGTTCTTGGATCGGTTGGACCGGGAGGACGTACGACTACTTCCTCTACGTTGTGTCAACGCTTCCGCTTCGGTCTACGAGGGTACGTAGACAACACTCTCCCCTCTCGTTGCTATGCATCACCATGATCTTGCGTGTGCGTAGGAAATTTTTTGAAATTACTACGTTCTCCAACAGGTGCACCCAACTATTTCCTTTGGGTATTCTATGAAGACGCACTTCTCCGATTTGGGTTCGAGCTTATTAGAATGAAAACTTTTCACATAAGCATCGCAGCCCCAAACTTTAAGAAACGAGAACTTGGGTTTCTTGCTAAACCACAGTTCATATGTTGCCGTCTCAACGGATTTAGATGGTGCCCTTTTAATGTGAATGCAGCTGTCTCTAATGCATAACCCCAAAACAATATTGGTAAATCAGTAAGAGACATCATAGATCGCACCATATCCAATAAAGTGCGATTCTGACGTTCGGACACACCATAACGTTGTGGTGTTCCGGTGGCGTGAGCTGTGAAACTATTCCACATTGATTTAATTGAAGACCAAACTCGTAACTCAAATATTCCTCTCCATGATCGGATCGCGAAACTTTATTTTCTTGTTACGATGATTTTCCACTTTACTCTAAAATTCTTTGAACCTTTCAACTATTTCGGACTTATGTTTCATCAAGTAGATATACCCATATCTGCTCAAATCATCTTGTGAAGGTCCTAAAATAACGATACTTGCCACGAGCCTTCATACTCATTGGTCGCATACATCGGTATGTATTATTTCCAATAAGTCGGTAGCTCGTTCCATTGTTCAAGAACGGAGTTTTAGTCATCTTACCCAAAAGGCACGGTTCGCAAGCATCAAATGATTCATAACCAAGTGATTCCAAAATCCATCTTTATGGAGTTTCTTCATGCGCTTTACATCGATATGACCCAAGCGGCGATTACCACAAATAAGTTGCACTATCATTATTAACTTTGCATCTTTTGGCTTCAATATTACAAATATGTGTTTCACACGATCGAGATCCAACAAACCATTTTCATTGGGTGTATGACCATAGAAGGTTTTATTCATGTAAACAGAACAACAATTATTCTCTAACTTACATGAATAACCGTATTGCAATAAACATGATCAAATCATATTCATGCTCAACGCAAACACCAAATAACACTTATTCAGGTTTAACACTAATCCCGAAAGTATAGTGAGTGTGCGATGATGATCATATCAATCTTGGAACTATTTCCAACACACATCGTCACTTCACCCTTCAACTAGTCTCTATTTATTCTGCAACTCCCGTTTCGAGTTACTAATCTTAGCAACTGAACTAGTATCAAATACTGAGGGGTTGCTATAAACACTAGTAAAGCACACATCAATAATCTGTATATCAAATATACCCTTGTTCACTTTGCCATCCTTCTTATCCACCAAATATTCAGGGCATTTCCGCATCCAGTGACCATTTCCTTTGCAGTGTAAACACTCAGTTTCAGGCTATGGTCCAGCTTTGGGCTTCTTCGCAGGGGTGACAACTTGCTTGTCTTTCCACTTGAAGTTCCCTTTCTTTCCCTTTGCCCTTCTCTTGAAACTAGTGGTCTTGCCAATCATCAACACTTGATGCTCTTTCTTGATTTCTACCTTCGTCGATTTCAATATCACGAAGAGCTCGGGAATCGTTTTCGTCATCCCTTGCATACTATAGTTCATCATGAAGTTCTAGTAACTTAGTGATGGTGACTAGAGAATTCTGTCAATCACTATCTTATCTGGAAGATTAACTCCCACTTGATTCAAGCGATTGAAGTACCCAGACAGTCTAAGCACTTGCTCACTAGTTGAGCGATTCTCCTCCATCTTTTAGCTATAGAACTTGTTGGAGACTTCATATCTCTCAACTCGGGTATTTGCTGAAAATATTAACTTCAACTCTTGGAACATCTCATATGGTCCATAACGTTCAAAATGTTTTTGAAGTCCCGATTCTAAGCCATTAAGCATGGTGCACTAAACTATCAAGTAGTCATCATTTTGAGCTAGCCAGACGTTCATAACTTCTGCATCTGCTCCTGCAATAGGTCTGTCACCTAGCGGTGCATTAAGGACATAATTCTTACAGGCAAAGAATGAGGATAAACCTCGGATCACGGATCGAATCCGCATCATTGCTACTAACATTTTTCAACACAATTTTCTCTAGGAACATATCAAAATAAACATATGAAAGCAACAACGCAAGCTATTGATCTACAACATAATTTGCAAAATACTACCAGGACTAAGTTCATGATAAATTGCAGTTCAATTAATTATATTACTTAAGAACTCCCACTTAGACAGACATCTCTCTAGTCATCTAAGTGATCACGTGATCCAAATCAACTAAACCATAACCGATCATCACGTGAGATGGAGTAGTTTTCAATGGTGAACATCATTATGTTGATCATATCTACTATATGATTCACGCTCGACCTTTCGGTCTCCGTGTTCCGAGGCCATATCTGCATATGCTAGGCTCGTCAAGTTTAACCTGAGTATTCTGCGTGTAAAAAACTGGCTTGCACCCGTTGTAGATGGACGTAGAGCTTATCACACCCGATCATCACGTGGTGTCTCGGCACGACGAACTTTGGCAACGGTGCATACTCAGGGAGAACACTTCTTGATAATTTTAGTGAGAGATCATCTTAAAATGCTACCGTCAATCAAAGCAAGATAAGATGCATAAAGGATAAACATCACATGCAATCAATATAAGTGATATGATATGGCCATCATCATCTTGTGCTTGTGATCTCCATCTCAAGCACCGTCGTGATCACCATCGTCACCGGTAGCGACACCTTGATCTCCATCGTAGCATCGTTGTCGTTTACACCATCTATTGCTTCTCGACTATCGCTACCGCTTAGTGATAAAGTAAAGCAATTACAGTATGCGTTGCATTTCATACAATAAGCGACAACCATATGGCTCCTGCCGATTCTCGATAACGTCGGTTACAAAACATGATCATCTCATACAATAAAATATAGCATCACGTCTTGACCATATCACATCACAACATGCCCTGCAAAAACAAGTTAGGCGTCCTCTACTTTGTTGTTGCAAATTTTACGTGGCTGCTACGGGCTTAGCAAGAACCGTTCTTACCTCGCATCAAAACCACAGCGATAGTTTGTCAAATAGACTCCGTTTAACCTTCACAAGGACCGGCGTAGCCACACTCGTTCAACTAAAGTGAGAGAGACAAACACCCGCCAGCCACCTTTAAGCACGAGTGCTCATGAACAGTGAAACCAGTCTCGCGTAAGCGTCTGCGTAATGTCGGTCGGGCCGCTTCATCTCACAATACCGCTGAACCAAAGTATGACATGCTTGGTAGGCGATGACTTATATCGTCCACAACTCACTTGTGTTCTACTCGTGCATATAACATCAGCGCATAAAACCTAGGCTCGATGCCACCGATGGGGAACGTAGTAATTTCAAAATTTTCCTCGCACATGCAAGATCATGGTGATGGCATAGCAACGAGAGGGAGAGTGTATGTCCACGCACCCTCGTGAGACCGTAAGCGAAGCGTTAGCACAACGCGGTTGATGTAGTCGTCGTCTTCACGATCCGACCGATCCAAGCACCGAACGTCACGGAGCCTCCGAGTTCAGACACGTTCAGCTCGATGGCGTCCCTCGAACTCCGATCCAGCCGAGTGTCGAGGGAGAGTTCCACAAGACGACGGTGTGGTGACGATCTTGATGTTCTACGGCGCAGGGCTTCGCCTAAGCTTCGCGACGATATGACCGAGGTGGAATATGGTGGAAGGGGCACCGCTGCACGGCTAAGGAACGATCCGTAGATCAACTTGTGTGTCTATGGGGTGCCCTCTGCCCCCGTATATAAAGGAGGGGCGTGGGAGGAGGCCGGCCCTAGGAGGCGCGCCATGGGGAGTCCTACTCCCACCGGAGTAGGATTCCCTTTCCTAGTCCAACTAGGGGTCCTTCCATGTAGTAGGAGTAGGAGACTAGGAAGGGAAGAGGGAAGGGAAGGAAGGAGGGTGCGACCCTCCCCTAGTCAATTCGGACTAGGCCATGGGGAAGCGCGTGGCCTGCCCTAGGCAGCCCTCTCTCTTTCCCGCAGGCCCAATAAGGCCCAATACTTCTCCCGGCGAATCCGTAACTCTCGGTACTCGAAAAATACCGAATCATCGGGAACCTTTCCGAACTCCGAATATAGTCGTCCAATATATCGATCTTTACGTCTCGACCATTTCGAGACTCCTCGTCATGTCCCGATCTCATCCGGGACTCGAACTCCTTCGTTACATCAAAACTCATAAACTCATAATATAAGCATCATCGAAACCTTAAGCGTGCGGACCCTACGGGTTCGAGAACTATGTAGACATGACCTAGAACTATTCTTGGTCAATAACCAATAGCGGGACCTGGATGCCCATATTGGCTCCTACATATTCTCTGAAGATCTTTATCGGTCAAAACGCATAACAACATCGTTGTTCCTTTGTCATCGATATGTTACTTGCCCGAGATTCGATCGTCGGTATCCAATACCTAGTTCAATCTCGTCACCGCAAGTCTCTTTACTTGTTCTCACAATCGTCATCCGTAACCAACTCATTGGTCACATTGCTTGCAAGGCTTATAATGATGTGCATTACCGAGAGGGCCCAGAGATACCTCTCCGACAATCGGAGTGACAAAACCTAATCTCGAAATCGCCAACTCAACATGTACCTTCGGAGACACCTGTAGTACTTCTTTATAATCACCCGATTCGTTGTGACGTTTGGTAGTACCCAAAGTGTTCCTCCGTAAACGGAGTTGCATAATCTCATAGTTATAGGAACATGTATAAGTCATGAAGAAAGCAATAGCAACATACTAAACGATCAAGTGCTAAGCTAACGGAATGGGTCAAGTCAATCACATCATTCTCCTAATGATGTGATCCCGTTAATCAAATGACAACTCTTTTGTCCATGGCTAGGAAACATAACCATCTCTGATAAACGAGCTAGTCAAGTAGAGGCATACTAGTGACACTATGTTTGTCTATGTATTCACACATGTATTATGTTTCCGGTTAATACAATTCTAGCATGAATAATAAACATTTATCATGAAATAAGGAAATAAATAATAACTTTATTATTGCCTCTAGGGCATATTTCCTTCAAGTCCCCCGTGGACTCGTGCAAACATTACCCTTCGTGGGTTGAAGTCTCCATCACCATGGATGTATGATAGCACTAGCTATCTGAACCATGCCAAAAAAACTCCGTGTCTACATTGCGTTTGCCTTCTCCAAACCCTTCCCTTTTACCTTCATATGCAATGTTTTACTTTCCACTGCTACACTCTTAGAATTGCATGTGCATCTTGATTGCTTGACCTATGCTAAGTTGCTAAAATATGTCAAGACTTAAAATTGGGAAAAGGCTAGATTTTTATTTGGTCAAGTAGTCTAATCACCCCCTCTAGACCTACTTTTGATCCTACAAGTGGTATAAGAGCTTTGGTCTCCATCTGCCTTGATTTCCATAGCTTTTTTTGATCATAGCCTTGGTTTCACAACCTAGGAGAGTATGGCATCTAGCGAGGGAAATTATCACCATAGAGGTCCTTACTTTGATGGTACTAATTTTGCTAGTTGGAAGCATAAGATGAAAATGCATATTCTTTTACATAACCCCGCCGTTTGGGCTATTGTGTGTATTGGTTTGCAAGGTGAATTCTTTGATGGAAGAGAACCAAATCATGAAGCAACTGCGGAAGTATTGAAGATGTTGCAACACAATGCACAAGCTTGCGATATCCTCTTCAATGGATTGTGCCCTGGAGAATTCAACAAAATCAGCCGTCTTAAGAATGCAAAGGAAATTTGGGATACTTTGGTTGATATGCATGAAGGTACTGAGTCCATCAAGGAATCCAAATTGGATGTGCTTCAAAGTCAACTTGACAAGTTAAAAATGAAGGATGGTGATGGAGTCGCTAAAATGTACTCTAGGCTTGCTCTCATCACACATGAGATTGCCGGCTTAGGAAGTGAAGATATGACCGACAGATTCATCATCAAGAAGATCCTAAGAGCCTTGGATGGAAAATATGATATTGTGTGCACTTTGATCCAAATGATACCCAATTACAAAGATCTCAAGCCAACATAACTCATTGGAAGAATTGTTGCTCATGAGATGTCACTCAAGGATAATGAAGAGCTTCACAATAAGTCTAGTGGTGCTTATAAAGCTTCATGTGATGCTCCTGCCACATCAAGTGAAAAAAGTCTTTAATGAAGAATTGAGCTTAATGGTGAATAACTTCAACAAATTCTACAAGAGTAGAAGCAAAGAGAGAAGCTCCAAGTCAAGGTCCTACCATGACAAAAGATCTTCTAGTCGTGATCGAAATTGCTACAATTGTGGAAGACCCGGACACTACTCCAATGAGTGTACGGCTCCGTACAAAAGAAAATAAGACTCACCTAAAAGGAGAAGTAGAAGAGATGAATCACCTCCAAGAGAGAGAAGGAGTAGAGATTATCGTTATGAACGAATACCCATCTCGCAGAAGCAAGGATTCAGAAAGGAAGGACAAGTCATCAAAGAGCTACACAAGACGAAGACATCAAGCTCATGTTGGTGAATGGGTATCCGGTTCCGACTCTGACAACCACTCCGAGAGAAGTTATCACTCCGACACCGAATATACTCAAGATGAACGTGTTGTTGGTCTTGCACTTGTGTCAACCAACTCCTATGACATATTTGACTCACCAAATGAAGGAATTGGAAGATGCTTCATGGCTAAAGGCCCTAAGGTATCACACCCCTAGTATATTGGTTTCAATAGTGATGAAGATGATTTGCTAGGTGATGATGATTTGCTTGTTGACAATGCTAGTGATGAAAACTTTGATGAAATTGCTATTAATCATGCTAATCAAGATTACACGAATGACAATGATAAGAAGGAGATTGAGCTTCTAACTAAAGAACTAAACACTCTCAAGTTAGCTCATGAAACTACTTTAGAGGATCATCGAGAACTTTTAAAAACTCAAGAGAAGCTAAGCTTTGAAAAGCTCGACTTAGAGCAAGAACATGGGTTCTTAAAAGCAATCAATGATGATCTTCGGAAGAAAAGTTCTTCTTACATTGCCTAGCGTTTACTCTTGTCTACTTGCATGCCACAAGTAAAATCTAGCAACAAGAGTAAGAAAGATTCTTCTTCTAGTAGTAACAATAATCATGCTAAATCCAATATTGTTGCTTCTAGTAGTTCTCTTGATTCCACTAATGATTCTCTTAGCCAAGATACACTTGAGCAAGAAAATAGCTTATTGAAGGGAATTATAGAGAAATGTGTTTACAAGAGCCTTGCCAGAAGTAAGCAATTTGAGGAAATTGTACGCAAGCAAGGAAGGCACCTGGAGAATCAAGGTGTTGGTTTTGAATGAAAGTTCAATGCCAATGGAGTTGAGTGGGAAGAAGATCAATACCCCAAGATGAAGTTTGTTCCTCAACAAGAGAAGTATGACCCTACTTCCTTCAAGAGAACACAAGGTCAAGATGATCTTCCACCAGAAGACCACAAGCTAAAAAGTCAAGGACAAGCTTCAAGAGGAGATTGATGCATTTGAAGAAGCTCCAAAGGCCTTGGTCAAGTGGGTTCCCAAGACTACATCAAGTTCTGCTTCATCAAGTACTACTACAACTCCAAGGATTCCCATCAAGTTGATGTGGATCCCAAAGAAGAAGAACTAGAGAGTTCTTGAGGGTGACTCTGCCAACATACTTCACTCATATTCATATTGGCAAGGACAAGTGCAATCAACTTCCACATCTTGCACTAGTTCAAGAACTCACAAACCCTCTTGTTGGTAAGTAAAGGAACAAGGTAACCAAATGCTTGCATGGACATCATCATATGTGTACTTCACTCTATGTCAATGGATATCCATGTTTGTTCCTTGTGGGACTAACCCA
The DNA here is from genome assembly GCA_021437245.1 of Aegilops speltoides. Classification (NCBI taxonomy): domain Eukaryota; kingdom Viridiplantae; phylum Streptophyta; class Magnoliopsida; order Poales; family Poaceae; genus Aegilops; species Aegilops speltoides. The sequence continues at coordinate 348,148,560 of CM038145.1, read as the reverse complement.
TGTAGGTATTGAAAGTGAAACTCTCTAATGGATTGCTCCAAATGATCTACATCAACATCGAGCATCCACATCTTCAACATCTACATGAAGTCATCATAGACAAAACCCAAGGTTAGTTCATCCCTCTAAAAGGGGATATCACATCTAGGGGGAGATTTACTCTAATAATTGAGCTAAAGCAACTCTAATGGTGTGAACACAACAATGCTTTATATAAAAGTGGTAACCCCACTTGTGCTTAAACGATGAGTATGACCTATGATCAAATGTTCGCATTTGACTCCTAAGTCAATATACTCATATATAGATGACCTAGTCATCGCCAATTGCTTGATAGATACTAGAGTATTTGTGCATGCTTTGCCACATATTTCATTTGATATCTTATTGTGTGAGCATGTTGGATGCATAGTTTTCTCCATTCGAGAAAATCCATTTGTTGCTTTCATTGTTTGCCTTTTTCTTCTGCCGAATGGATGGACAAGAATGCCTAAGTACTCCCTCTAGCTATCTATGCTTTTTCTCGTCTCAAACTCTATTCTTGCTACATCACAAAGTTTGAACAAGTTGAATTCAGACCCTTCGGGTGAGGAGCACTCGGAGCCACTGATCCGTCAAGGACTTAAAATTCCAAAACCTCTTAATGCATCTCAGTCAGACCGATCCACCATACTTGGTCTCACCGAAATCATTAGGTTGATCTAGGTTTTCACCTTGGTGCAACCGATTAGAATAGTTCAGTCACACCAAGTTGCAGTAACTGCTCATAGTTTTGCATCTCGGTGCCATCGAGTCATTCCACTCGGTCACACCGACAGTGAATAGGTATATATACTTCGTGGGTTGGACTTTGGAAATTTCTTCAAACTCTGAACCGCGCCTACCCAGCTCTGCCGCCCCTCCAGGTCTCCGGATCATCTCCATGTCGCCAACGACCTCCTGCCGCTGGTCTCCGCCGCCGTTAACGGAAATCTCCACCGCCGTTGTCGTCGTAGAGAGTTCGTCACCGATTTTGGGTACGGACTCGATCTCTTTGTGCTCTCTTTAACTCTGATTCTTGCACAAAGATCAATGCCAAGTTTCTTGCCACAATTGAGATTAATCTATCCACCTAAAACTTCCTTTAGATTATATGTGATGCAAAAACTTAGGGTTAGGTTTCCGCCGAACTCATCTCGGACCGACCGATCTGAAAGTCTAGGTCTCACCGATTTGGCTCAGGCCATTGCACATGTACAACTCAGTCTGACCGAAGTGTATGAATCGGTGTGACCGAAACCACTAACTTTGTGAAACCCTAGCATCTCAGAGTCACTGAACTGCATCTTGGTTTGATCCAAATTGCATGTTTAGACTCTGCAGCTGCTTTGGTGTCACCGAGTTGGAAAATCGGTAGCTCCGAAATGTTTTCTCCAGAAAACTAAAATTAAGTTTTTGTGTTAACTTTTTGCCAAAATAGTTGTGCTTTGTGATGCCCATCTACTCTACCTATTCCTATCTATTCACAGGGACAGTTTCAGAGATGTCAGAACACAGTGATAGTTAGAACATGTCAGAGGAGCAGGCAAATCTGAGTGAGGGCACTAGTCCCTCCAACAGTAGCTATGATGAAGGTAGTAGAAGCACTCCAAGCAATCCGCCTAACGCCACAATTAGGCATAGTAAGAAGAAAACCTCAGACTTAGAGGATAAGGGTTTTGAAGTTAAGGAAGTAACCTCAAAGAAGAAAGTTGTCAAGAAGGAATTTGGTACTGCTGCCTCCACCAGGCCTGGCATGCAAAAGCAAGCTCTTGCCAAGAGAATTCCCATGTCCAAAGCCAGAGCCTCTACTCAGGAATCTATGGAGTTCACTCTTGAATGAAGAGAAGAAGAGTCTGCTGGAGGAAAGAAAGGAAAGGAAAGAGTCAAGAAGACTATGGCCAGAGTCATTGGCAAGCCTTCTATGGTCAGAGAATCTGAAGAAGAGGAGGAGGAAGAGCCTGTTGCACCTCCTGCAAAGACCTAGAAGCTTATTGGGGATGCTATCAAGTCTGGAGCTGCTCCATCTAAGCCCAAGACAGTCCCCAAGCCTGCTGCTGCTCAACCTTCAAAGCCATCTGCAGCAAAGAGATCTTGTGGATATGACCCTCACATTCAGATGCTCATCAACTCCAAGATGGGGAAAAGGGACAAATGTACTTCACAAAGAGCATCTTCCCCTGAGGCTAGACTTTGAGGGCAATGAAGTTGTCATGGATGCCTCTCATCCAACATGTGCATAAGCCCATGAGAAGAGAGAGAAAGCAAAGGCAGAGAAAGCAGCAAAGCCAGCTAGTGCTTCAGATGCTTCACAAGTGATCCTCAAGACCAAACGGGATCAACTCAGCTATCTGACTGAGGCTACTTTAAGGATTGAGAAGGTATTGGCCACCCTAACTCAAAATCAAGAGAGTCTTGAAAGGATCATTGAGGCAAAGATTTATGATCGAGATGTGAAGGTCATTGAGATCCAATCAACTGTGGAGAAGATCCAGGAAGATCTTGAGGAAAGGGAAGAAGGATCAACCATAGATGCATTTCAGCAAGTGCCTAGGGCACCAAGGTCTTCAGCTGTGCCAGTTGCCAGTGATCCCGGGACAACAATGTCAGCACCTGCAGCAACTGCCTCAGTGATTCCTCCAGTCTCAACTCCTCCAGCTCCACAGCAGCTGAAGCTTTTGCAGACAAAATCCTCTCAACACCATCTACGCACACCGAAGCAACCAGCCAGAAGAACCCTTCAGAAGCTCCCGGAGATCGTGCCTAGAGTGCCAAATAGCACTATGCATTTTCAAGCTTTTTGGTAACTTGTTGCCAAAGGGGGAGAAGATGTATAGATCATTAGGCTTCGAGAGAGAGAGAGAGTTTTGTCTTTTGTTGCCTCTCTTGTTACTTTAGTTTTTTTTGCTTTGATCGTTTGCATGCTACAATATTTTTTCTTGTGTATGAGATACTTCTATGATCATGTGTTTGATCATATTATGCTTAAATGTTTGCTTGCTTGATGATATGTGTATGATCAATCATGTTTGCCCTTGGTGATGAGTGCATGTTTCCTATAGCTTATCATTTTGAGCACTCCACCAAGATGTATGTGACATGGAAGAGTAAACCATGACCCTAATTGACTGTGCATTTGCATTCGAAAGCAAATTTTAAATAATGCACAAATTTAGGGGGAGCTCTTGCTTATCACATACTTCTCAAATCGACAATGCATTTCATTAATATTATCATTTGTCGAAGCTTTGATCTATATTTTGTCATCAATTACCAAAAAGGGGGAGACTCAAAGTGCAACTAATCCCCGGGTGGTTTTGGTAATTCATAACAACATATAGCTCAATGAGCTATTAGCCATTCAAGTTAAATGTTTCAGAAAGTTCAATGATTGGCATGGCATTGACTAGAGATGTGGACCCCTCAAAATGATAAGGACAATGATTGGCAAAGGCTCAAGACTCTTCATTTTCATTTTAGTGATCCAAGATCGCATTGAGTCCATAGGAAAGCCAATACTGTTAAAAGGGGCTGAGGTGTTGCTTAATGGTCTACTTGCTCAAAATGCTTAGTGATATTACCCCAAAACCCTCAACCACTTTCTCATTTCCACATTTGTCCAAAAAATAAAGTCAAAGTCGGCCCCACCGATTTGATCTATCCGGCGCCACTGAGTTCACTTGACATAGCCATAGCCAGAAACCCTATCAATTCGGTCACCCCGATACGGCTCTCGGTCTCACCAAGATGGCTTTGCAAACTCTCTGTTTCACTTCGTAACATTTTGGTCTCACCAAAATGAGCGATCGGTCCCATCGAGTTCGCATTGAAAACTCTCTGTTTCCTTTTCGTAACATTTTGATCTCACTGAAATGAGCGATCGGTCCCACCAAGTTTGCTTGAACAACTCTCTGTTTGATTAATTGCTGAAATCAGTCTCACCGAGTTCATGCGATCGGTCTCACCGAGATGAGGTTTTTCCCTAGCCCTAGCACATCGGTCCCACCGAGTTGATCTTGTCGGTCCCACCGAGGTTCCTAATGTTCACATTTTGAACTAAATCGGTCTCACTGAGTTCTTCTATTCGGTCTGCCCAAGTTGGGTAAAACGTGTGCAACGGTTATATTTTGTGTGGAGGCTATATATACCCCTCCAGCCCCTTCTCCATTTGTGAGAGAGCCATCAGAACGTGCCTACACTTCCACTACTCATTTTCTGAGAGAGAACCACCTACTCATATGTTGAGACCAAGACATTCCAATCCAACCACAAGAATCTTTGATCTCTAGCCTTCCCCAAGTTGCTTTCCACTCAAATCATCTTTCCACCATAGCCAAATCTGGGAGAGAGAGTTGAGTGTTGGGGAGACTATCATTTGAAGCACAAGAGCAAGGAGTTCATCATCAACACACCATATATTACCTTTTGGAGAGTGGTGTCTCCTAGATTGGTTAGGTGTCACTTGGGACCCTCTGTCAAGATTGTGGAGTTGAACCAAGGAGTTTGTAAGGGCAAGGAGATCGCCTACTACTTCGTGAAGATCTACCCAAGTGAGGCAAGTCCTTCATGGGCGATGGCGGCGGTGGGATAGACGAGGTTGCTTCTTAGTGGAACCTTCATGGGTGGAGCCCTCCGCAGACTCGTGCAACCATTACCCTTCGTGATTGAAGTCTCCATCAACGTGGATGTACGATAGCACCAGCTATCGGAACCACACCAAAAATCTCCGTGTCTACATTGCGTTTGCCTTCTCCAAACCCTTCCCTTTTACCTTCATATGTAATGTTTTACTTTCCGCTGCTACACTCTTAGAATTGCATGTGCAGGTTGATTGCTTGACTTATGCTAAGTTGCGAAAATCTGCCAAGACTTAAAATTGGGAAAAGGCTAGATTTTTATTTGGTCAGGTAGTATAATCAACCCCTATAGACCTACTTTCGATCCTATAGCGGTGCAGGCTGAGCACATAACGGTTGGACTTTCCCCACCTATAAAAGGGGGTCTTCTTCCCCATTGATCCTTATCTCTTGAGCTCGTGTTCTTCCCCCATTGTTGACCTGCTTCGAGCTTGCCATCTCTCAATCCCTCCATGGATTCTTGCTATTTTGGGGGGGGGGAGAGGAGATCTAGATCTACTTTTCCACCCTTCACTTTCTCCTCTATGTGAGGGGAACCCTTTGGATCTAGATCTTGGAGTTCTTCGTGTTCTCTTCTTCGTTCTTCCTCTCATTTTTATCCCTAGCGTTAGTTGCTCTGGTGGGGTTTGAGAGAGAAGGACTTAGGCACTCCGTGTGCCCTTACCATTGCATTTGGTGCATCAGTTTGAGTTCTCCACGATGATACGTGGAAGTTACAAGTTGAGAAGCTTATTACTCTTGGGTGCTTGTACCCTTGAGCCTGTTCCTCTTGGGTGCTTGGGCGCCCTAGACGGTTAGTGGTGTTCGGAGCTCAATCATTGTGGTGTAAAGCTCCAGGCAAGCACCGGGGTCTCCAATTAGGTTGTGGAGATCGCCCCGAGCAATTTGACGGTTCTGGTGACCACCCCCAAGGGTTGCCAATGTGTACGGGTTTGGTGGCTGCCCCCAAGGTTTGCCATTTGTACGGATTCGGTGACCGCCCTCAAGGGTCCCTTAGTGGAATCACGACATCTTGCATTGTGCGAGGGCGTGAGGAGATTATGGTGGCCCTAGTGGCTTCTTGGGGAGCATTGCGCCTCCACACCGCTTCAAACGGAGATTAGCATCCGCAAGTGTGTGAACTTCGAGATACATCGTCGTCTCCGCGTGCCTCGATCTCTTACCCGAGCCCTTTACTTATGCACTTTACTTTGTGATAGCCATAGTGTTTCTTGTTATATATCTTGCTATCACTTAGTTGTTTATCTTGCTTAGCATAAGTTATTGGTGCACATAGGTGAGCCTAGTTGTTGTAGGTTTTGTGCTTGACAAATTAACCGCCTTAGGTGAACATAGGTGAACATAGATTCTTGCTACTTCTGACAGCGCGCCCACTCGGGAACAATACAACCAGCTCTACACCGCCTTGTAGAGTCTCCCCATGCAGAGCAGCATGCGGGTGGCGGCCAAGAATGGTTCTTGGACACTAGGGCAACCTCGCATGTGGCTGGTAAGAACGACCTTATCACTAAGTTTTGTTCTTTATCATGTCATTACTCTCATGGTATCGTAGTTGGCGACAACTCTCGTCTCCCTGTCACCAGCGTCGGTTCCACCTCCCTCTCTTCCTTCTGCCTTAATAATGTCCTTATATCTCCAACCGTCATTAAAAACCTGATCCATGTTCATCGTTTTACTATTGATAATTCATGCAATATTGAGTTTGATTCTTTTGGTTTTACCGTGAAGGAGCTAGCCACCCGACGGATCATCACGAGGTCGAATAGCCACGGCGAGCTTTACCCCTTCTTCATCGACTCCATGGTTGGAGCGGCTCTGTTTGTCGTCAGCAACGCAGGGCGTCAATGCTTGGGGCATCCGAGCAATAGAACCATTTCCATTTTAGCTCGTGATTTGCTTCCCGCATGTAATAATGGCACACCAAAAGTCATGTATTTTCCTCGTGTGAACTAGGCAAGTAGCCACAACTGCCATTTTCCTATTCAAACACATGTACTACTGCCCTCTTCGAATTACTTCATTGTGATATTTGGACATCGCCCTTGAGTAGTTTTTATGGATTCTAGTACAACTTAGTGATTCTCGATGGCTACTCTCACTTTTCTTGGAACTTCCCCTTGCGCCACAGATACGACACAGCTGACACCATTCTTCATTTCCATTTGTATGTTCGTACACAATTTAATGTCTTTGTCAAATGTGTGTAATGTGACAACGAGAGAGGGGGAGTTTCTCACAACCTCCCTCTGTGACCTTTTCTCTTGCTACGGCTCCCCTTTCCGTCTCTCCTGCCCATATACATCCTCCCAAAACGGCAAAGTTGAACACCACTTACGCACCACCAACAATGTTGTTCGTGTCCTCCTTATGCATGCCAATCTTCCCCCTCATTTTTGGGTGGAACACTTCATACCACTACCTACATCATCAACCGACGCCCCTCTATAGCCATTGTGTCCCACACACCTTTTCCGTCTCGTAGGGAAACACCCAACCTATGATCAGATGCAAATATTTGGATGCCTCTATTTTTCCGAATAACATGGCTTGAGAAGATCTCTAGATTTGGCACTCTCTTTTTGGCATGGCTGCCTCTCACAATGACATCAACGTGCTTTAGTGTTCTCTGGTGTTCAAAAGGCTTGCAGAATGCAACTGCTCAGTGGTAAACATTGAGACATTGGCCACCACTACAAGGGATATACTACCTAGCTTATAGTATCTATCCTCAGTGGACAACTCTTGTGAAGATAATATCCAATCCAGTAGGAGAGAAGAGGTAGAGATTTTTCCAAGGATAAGAGAGTGCTAGAAAGGATGTGGAATGTGCTTTTATTGTGCTTCAATCTTGATGGAGCATCGTTCAGTATCATGCTAGAACCTGGAGCACCAAGAAGTTGTGGGAGGTGATGAGTGCTTGTGTGATCATGCACAACATGATTGTAGAGGATGAGCGTGAGGATGAAATCTTCCACCAGGGGTTTCAATTTTAGGGTGAAAATGTTGTGCCTGACCATGGAGGAGCGACAATGTTTGCATAGTGCACCCAATTTTATCATGAAATGCATGATTGGACAGCTCACATTCAACTCCAAGATGGTTGAGCATAGGTGGGCTCTCCTTGGCAACCAATGGATGTATCAGCTCTTTTTCTTTTCAATGTAGTTGTGAAAAGTTAAATTTTATTTAGTTTGTAAACTATGAGATTTTTATTTGGTTGTACACTATGAGATTTTTATTTGGTTGTGACTATGTGATTTACACTTTAAGCAATGTTTAGATATGTATGCAAAAAATTGTGCAAAAAATTTGGCCGCATACTGACTGTGCGGATGAAAATGTGTCGGCGTGCTGGGCGCACTGACCAACAAAATGTAGATAGGGCCGGACGACACCCAAAACGCCGACGCCAACGGATAAAAAGGGGCACGATCCACATCTGTTTGCGTCGACATGCATTGGAGTTGTCGTTAGAGCTCTAGTAGCAAACTACTGTTTCTTCTTTGACTCCAAAGACAACAATTAAGGTAGAGGATTGGTTGAAGCCACCTATTTGGTATGTGACGTGGGACTCCCACATCATCAACAACGGCGAGCAGCTAGTCCCCCAAACACCGCTATCTGCCCATTGCTCGACTCCATCTGCTTAGACATGTATGGAGAGTGAGGTCCTAACGAGTGGGGGATGGCAGGATGTGATGTCGGGCATGGTCCATGGTGTCTGACATCGTCAGCCCACACAATGGCTCCCCATTCCATCACTGCTTGGCTTTTAGGGCAGATGTTGTAGATGTCTGTCTCCTGCAACCGTGCTAATGCTTGCAGAGATCTTTTTTAGTGCTCTCATTGTTTGGAGAACGGTTATCATGCGCGCGAGTGCCACAATCCTTGGCGTCCACTTAGCACGTTGTCATGCCTTCCATGTCGTTCGTGTCCCGCCTCAGCATCGAGCACCGTCATGTGAGGGTCATATGAAGCCACACTCCCCTCTAAGGCGCTTCACTACGGGTTGTGGGTGGCAGTCGTCTCTGGTACCGCTGGTCCGGGATCCCCCTCCGATGTGGTGCTGCATTTTGCTCTGGTAGATCACACCGAGCTACTACGAGGCTGGCTGACATGGTCTCGATGCTTTCTAGCAAAGACAGAGGTTGCTCTAAGCAGGCTCTTCCTTGTGCCGGCTATGCTGAACACCGTTATGATGTCGTCTCCTCCTGGTATGTCTGGTGTTGCCTTCGCAGAAGACAAAGGGACGAAGCTATATGGTTGTTTCTTCCCTCGTGTTGGGGTTAAGTCATCGTCAATGTCTGCCTTGTCCCATGTGTTATCTATCTCTGAGGACGAGTCCATTGACATGCTGGTGGCTTCGGTGCGGCAGACCATGCGTGAACTTTTGGAGCTATGTCTCAGCCCTGTGATAGTGGATTCGGTAGCAAACTCGTGTGGGGGACATCATTTGCCTCTGTCATGTGAGGAACTAGAGGCGTCTCCGTATTGGGTGTTGTCGGTGTCAAAACCGGCGGATCTCGGGTAGGGGGTCCCGAACTGTGCGTCTAGGCGGATGGTAACAGGAGACAAGGGACACGATGTTTTTACCCAGGTTCGGGCCCTCTCGATGGAGGTAAAACCCTACTCCTGCTTGATTAATATTGATGATACGGGTAGTACAAGAGTGGATCTACCACGAGATCAAGGAGGCTAAACCCTAGAAGCTAGCCTATGGTATGATTGTTGTAATGGTTGTTAGTCCCCACGGACTAAAACCCTCCGGTTTATATAGACACCGGAGAGGACTAGGGTTACACAGTAGTCGGTTATAATGGTAGGATATCTACATATCCGTACGCCAAGCTTGCCTTCCACGCCAAGGAAAGTCCCATCCGGACACGGGACGAAGTCTTCAATCTTGTATCTTCATAGTCTTGGAGTCCGCCGATGATGATAGTCCGGCTATCCGGACACCCCTAGTCGAGACTCCTCGGTAGCCCTGAACCAGGCTTCAATGACGATGAGTCCGGCGCATATTGTTTGGCATTGCAAGGCGGGTTCCTCCTCCGAATAATTCATAGAAGATTGCGAACACCAGATAGTGTCCGCTCGCAAAATAAATTCCACATAGCACCGTAGAGAGATAATATGTACACAAGTTCAATCTGGCGGCGTATTTTGTGGCATGACGTGACACCACCACCAAGCCTTTACTTGAATCGTTTTTATTATACCACCTCGGCACGTTTAGCGGCGGTTTCAGCAACGCGTCGTGTCGAAGCGAGATCGTGTTCCCCTTATTCCGGGATTCCCATCAATACGGTCGTGGGTAACCCAACCGCGCCATTGATTGTGGCGCTTGGGAGATAAGCGAGTTTTACCAGGCCGGTGGGGACGCATAGTCTTCGTCCGCCCATATATAAGGGGATAAGGATCCGCCTTTTTACCTACGCCTTCTTCCTCCTTTGCTTATCCATCTCCGCGCACTCGAGCTCCAGCGCCCAAATCCGCACATCTCGTCTCAACCTTCTCCATCCACGTCCGGAGCGGGAGGCAAGTGGATGGCTTCCTCCATTACGGAGGGGCACATCGAAAAACTGCGCGGCGCCGGATACCTGTCCAACGACATCGCGCACCGGCTGCCCGACAAGGGGCAGCTCATCCCCACCCCCAGGCCCCATGAGAGGGTCGTATTTCTTCCCCACTTCCTCCGCGGACTGGGCTTCCCACTTCATCCCTTCGTCCGGGGGCTCATGTACTACTACAGCCTGGACTTCCACGATCTGGCGCCAAACTTCATCCTCAACATCTCGGCGTTTATCGTCGGTATGCGAAACCTTCCTCTGCATCCAGCCCCACTTGACTTGGCTAAAACCTTCAATGTCAAGCGAAGGTAGTGAAGGGCGTCAAGCGGAGTCTTGAGGCGCCATGGTGGGCAAAATGCCCAACGCCCTCGCTCGGCGCCTTCATGGAAACCATCAAAGGGTGGCAATCGGGGTGGTTCTATATCACCGAGCCACGTGACCCTAAATGGGCAGCGCCCCGAGTTCAGATCTGAATGCGCCCATGCGCTTCACCTCACAGAAAGAGAAGGGCTTGCTATGGGGCGATTCGGAGGAGCCGACGGACTCGATCTGTCTCTGACCTCGTGAACAAGAAGCTTAAGCTCGTCAGCGTGATCCAAGTCATGCTCGTCCGCGGATTCTCCCTACCAACAACGGGCCTTCAATCTGTGGAGTTCGATCCAGCCAAAGATCGGACCTGGCGGGCTCTTGACCACGACATACAAAGCCGCTGGAGGTGCTGTTCAAGGGCGGAGAAGCCCCGCATCCGCAAATCAAGATCGCGGATTCAGCACAAACGCCCGGCGGTGTGGTAAGATATGTTATCCTTTATGGGACATTTATTTCTATCATAGTTTGACTCTGTTGTGGGATCTAAAATTCCCAATGCCTTTAACAGATCGGCGGAGGACGTCCGGACAGTTAACTGTCGGCTCCCTCCCCAAGACCAGTGGATACCCATTTAACGGGTTGATAGTCCCGGCACTTTATGTGGTGCCGGAGAAGAAGGCCAAGAATAAGGCCACGGGAACCCGGAGGAGTTCCCGGCGCCAGGTGGTATCGGACTCATCGTCCGATGGCTCGGCGGACTCCTCCCGAGACGAGGAGGAGAAGAGGACTCTCCCGGAGAGGGAGAGAGGAAGAGGAAGGCTTCCCCAACGGGGGAGGCCGAAGGGTCCAAGAAGGGAAGGACCCTTCCTCCGGACAGCTCCGCCAATGCCAACGACGGCGACGAAGGGTGGCCCTCAAGGGCCAAGCCCCCGGCAAGATCATAAGTATCCAGATTCCTGAATGATTTATATTTTCTCTTTTGTGCCACCTAGGGTCCTTCTAATGCCGCACACTTCCTGTAGTCTGGCCGAGGATGATCTTCCCGCCTCATCGAGCGGGTCCTTAGCTTCGTCGGATGTGGATTCCATTCCGACCTCCTCCACCCCTCGTGATGCTAACGACGCCGAGGTGGGATCCTAGGAGGGGACCCATCAGGAGGAGGCCCCGGAGGTGCCGCAAGGCAGCCTCCCGGACTTTGCGCCGGACTCCGTGCTGGAACCCGTAGTGGTTCCAGAGTCCGGCAGGCGGCCCCTTCGTAAGAAGGGCAAGACCGTGACACCGGCAGCCTCCGTCCAACCGGAGGCGCCGGACAACTTGTTGGAAGCGCTCAACAGCGCTTCCATCGAGAAAGAACACCGCACTATCATGAGTGCGGTGATTCAGAAGGTTTAGCTCGCCAAGAGCGGGCTGACCGAAGCCTGCAGCAGCCTTCTAACAAGCTTTGAGGTAAGAAGTTTTAAAATATGCAATGTAATACCGCGATAGACAAGTAGCCTCGATGCTCGGTTCGGTGTTGGAAAGAAAAGCGAATCGAGGATCTAAAAGATATCTGCAGGAGTTCTAAAATTATGTTAATATGGGGTTGCGGGCTGCTTGCTGCTGACCTCTGGCGCATTATCTGGAGGTCGGTGCTTTGAAGCAAGACCTCGGCGGACCGAGAACGAGCTCGGCCTTGCCAAGAAGCGGCTCGAGGACAAAGAAGGTGAGTAACACCGTGTTAAATTTGTACCTTCTGAGAAAAGGATTTTGGTTGCAATAGAAATAACAAGGATAGCGTGGAGCCTGCGAGGGCCCGCGAGCGAGTGGCGACCACGAAGGAGGCGTGTCCGCGTCGAGCGTAATCTGACGCGAACGAGCGGAGTGAGAGAAGCGGGAGGCGGGTGGCGGAGGTGCGGCAAGAGCTCCGTGCTCTCATGGAAAATCATGAGAGTTTGGGCGCGACTCAAACTTCGAGAGTCCGAGCTTGCCTCGGCTCTTGAGAGTGCCAAGGTCGCTAAGTCCGAGGCCCATAAGGCCCTCCAGAGATTGAGGCGGTGAAGAAAATAGCGGCGGGTAAGGCTTTTTTCATGCAAAGCAAGCATGTGAAAGTGAATTACCTGTTACTTACCCGAATTCGGAGCTCTCCAGGAGCGTTCGCAGATCTTCCATGCAGCATGTCCAATGCGGTCGCATTCTATCGGGCCAAGGAGGGGAGCTCAACGGAGAAGGTCTTCTGGTCTCAGTATGTTGAGGCCGGACATCCGGTGCCCCTTAGCGACCAGCTGAAGCAGCTGGTCGAGCTCCACAAGGTAGCCGAGCAGGCCATGAAGGGCCTCATAGTCCGGCCGTGGCTGAAGGGCCATGCACAGAGCTACTTCGCATGGTGCGGTGGCTGGTGGATCGTGTCCTGGGTGGAAGTCATCAAGCGCTCCGCCGCATTGAAGGTGCCGTCGGGCCTTGCCCGCAAAGGTGCACTTTGGCAGGCTGGATCTTTGAGAAGCTTGACGGACGCGCCTCCCGCGAGCAAGGAGTATCGCACGCCGAAATGTATTATAAGAGTGTCTGAAGGGTGCCCGCAAGATTGCGGATGAGTGCCCCAAAGATGTAATATTGGAGTAGACTCGCGATGTGTTATCCTGTGCGCTGAAAACTTTGTTCATATGCGCTAAGCAACGCTTATTGATTTAAAATATTACCTTTTGTGCGGCCGTTTATCAAATCGAGAGATGGTAAGTCGTCGGCTTCAGCCCCCATGCCACAGTCTTTGGGGTGTTCGGGTAAACTTGAGCGCTCTTGTTACCATTTTTGGGTCCATCTACGGAGGCGCTCAACACAACGAACAAGGCAACCAGACTTATAATGCTTGAACACTCTCACTTAGCCATAGAATTCTATAATTTTAAATTTCGTGAAGCCCCTAGTGTTTGAAGACCGAGTTCGGGCGCTATCACGCTGGGCAGACGAAGCAGTTCCTCGCTCTAAGAGGCGTAAGTCTTTAGGGACTCGAAAAGACCTTTCGAACAGCGACCAGCTCTCGCCTTATCATGACGGTCAGTTTAGCTTTCTCCGAGGCGCTCGCCCAGCTCAACCGGGCGCAATCGCGATGGTTCTCCCGTGCTACCTTAGCCGACGGAACGGAACGTAATGTACCAAAACATGGGAGCCGGGCAAACCCAACTATTGACCCAAGACATGATTCGGAGCCGATGCATATAATGCTATAAGTTTGGGGTGCCGCACTTGTGAAAGTGTTCGGACTTATCACACCGTTATGCGGGGAACGTAAGCCCCTGGTGTATTCGGCCGTACCAAAGTGTACAGATGCGAGATGTCATAAATGAACATATATAAGAAAAGGAATGCAATTATAAGCGAAAAGTGATGCATTGTTTATTCAAGGAATTCTACCATGAGTGCAGAATGATACAAATAGTGTGGTAAGCAAGGGATTGGACTATTAAACATGTCCCCCTCTAGGGGTAGGCTGCGGACTGGTGTATTTAACAAATTTAATGCTCATAATGGAGACCACCTGAGTGTTCTTCGTAGCCTTTGTCCTTCCCTGGCTGTTGCATCGTGAGTTCGGCAGGTTCACCGCCGGACAGGGTCTCTGGTGAACGGAGTCCTGTGGATAAATAGAAAAAAGAAAAAAAGGAAAATAAAAAGAGCGACACACTTGGGAGCCCCTGGTGTGGTTGAGCCGCACTCTGGGCCTGTCGTGGTCGTGCCCCTCCCCCTATGCCCATGGTATCTCCAGAGCGTAATGATGTACGCGAAGAGCTAGTCTTGCAATCATGCAAGGGCTGGGGTTGGGGCCGCATTACTCTGCGATGCTCGGGCGTGCGGTGGTCTTGATTGATGTTACTCCGGTAGCGTTTGGCCATGTCCGGTCGTTTAACGACCGGACTCAAAATTGCCTTAAAAGGCTGCTCAGTACTTCGCGAGAGCAGCTGTGTGTTCCTCCGTTCGGAGGGCGTTGATATTTCCGTTGGTATGATGACTCCACGAGGGCTGGCATCTTGAGCTTAAGGTATGCATAATGCGGCACCACGTTGAACTTTGCGAACCGGTTCGTCCGAAAGCGAGCGTGATAGCCATCGCGAGCGGGACTATGTCGAAGATTAACTCCTCGCTCGAAAATTATCCGGGATCCAAGACCACTTCGGTGTGGTGAGCTCGCACAATTGGCCTCAACACGGTATGACGCCTTTGAAGGGCGTCTTTGTAGGTTTAATCCTTGAGGGTCTATGCCCATCTTGCGCGACCGTATCCCGATAAAGCGAGTTCGAGCTGCTTGCCGCCGTCCATCGGGACTCTAGTGAGGTGAAATCCATCGACGATTGGGTCTAAAACCAATGCGGCGAATCCGCCATAGTGGATCTTGGTGGGGTGGTCCTTCGATCGAAAGTGATCGGGCAAGAGGACCATGGATTGAACTTCGGCGATCGCTCCATCGCATATCGTCCCTAAGTGCACGCTTCCGCTCCCTCTTGGGTATATGGGTTGCATATATCATGTTTACCGTCCGCACTTGTGGGGGGAAACCCTTCTGTCCTCTACTGTTCGGCAGCCGAGTCTCTTCCTCGTCATCGCTATGCAGCCCCTTGTCATTGTTTTCGGCAATTAACTTGCCCGCCTGCTTGAATACCCAACAATCCCTGTTGGTGTGGTTGGCTGGCTTTTCGGGGGTGCCATGTATCTGGCAAGAGCGTCGAGTATTCGGTCCAAATTGGACGGACCCGGAGTGGTTCTTTTGAATGGCTTCTTCCGCTGACCGGGTTTAGAGGCTCTGAATTCGGCGTTGACTGTCGTATCCTTAGTGTTATCGCTGTTAACGCGGCGTTTGTTTTTGTTTCGATGCGACCTGCCATTGCGGTCCTTAGTATCCGGACTGCCAGCATTTTTGCTGAGGTTGTTCTTCTGGCTAGCTACTGTCCTCCCCGCATGAAGCGGGTCATGAGTGATGTGAGGGCTGCCATGGATTTCGGCTTTTCCTGTCCTAGGTGCCGGGCCAGCCACTTGTCGCGGATGTTGTGTTTGAAAGCTGCGAGGGCCTCAGCATCCGGACAATCAACAATTTGATTTTTGTTTGTGAGGAACCGTGTCCAGAACTGTCTAGCCGACTCGTCTAGCTGCTGAATTATGTGGCTTAGGTCATTGGCGTCTGGTGGTCGCACATATGTGCCCTGGAAGTTGTCAAGGAATGCGGCTTCCAAGTCCTCCCAACACCCAATTGATTCTGCTGGCAAGCTGTTAAGCCAATGCCGAGCTGGTCCTTTAAGCTTGAGTGGGAGATATTTGATGGCATGGAGATCGTCATCACGGGCCATATGGATGTGAAGGAGATAGTCTTTGACCCAAACCACGGGGTCTGTTGTGCCGTCGTAGGATTCAGTGTTCACGGGTTTAAACCCTTCGGGGATTTGATGATCCATTACTTCATCTGTGAAGCATAGTGGGTGTGCGGCGCCTCTATACTGGGCAATATCACGACGCAGCTCGAGAGAGCTTTGTCTACTATGTGCGGCCCGGTCGGAGTTGCTGTATTCGGCACGACGGAAGTCGTCTCGCATCGTGGGGCGCCCACGTGATCCATAGATAGATCTTGATTGTCTTGCCTTGTCCTCCAATATGTCTTGCAAGTCCGACGCATTCCCCCGTGGCTTCGTACTTTTCAAGCGGTGCCGGGGTACGGTCCTGGTGGAGGGCCTAGATGCCTCTCTGTCGCGGCCACGAGGTGGTCGGTCTGCCGTATTGTGCGCTGGTGATGAAGGTTTATATGCCTCCTCCTCTAATCGGGGAGCAACTTGCGTTTTGGGTAGCTTTTGGAGGCGTTCGAGTTCATACTCTTGATCGCGGGACTTGATCCATCTGTCGGCTAGCGAGATCTTGATCAGCTTGAAGCTGTTGCTTGCTTTTTCTTTAGGCTATTTGCCGTGGCCATTAGCCTGCGTTTAAAACGCTCTTGTTCGACGGGATCCTCGCACCACGACAATTCGTCATCGTTGAGGCTTGCCTCGTCTCCTGAGGAGGTATGTAATTATTATCCTCGACCTCTTCGTGCGCGCTCTCTCATGAGGGCTGGCTTACGCATCCTCTGCGCTGAATCTTCTTTGGAGGGTTGTCTTCGGCACTCTCGTGGTGTTATTATCTCCGGTGCCAGAATCTCCATTCTTCTTTGTGGCGGGATTTAGAGCGGCGCTTGGCGACGTCGGCGCTTGGGCTGTTTCTTAGGGGAATCTGCCTCCGCTACTTCTTCGCCGTTACCGTCCTTTGGGATGTCCACCATGTATATGTCGTATGACGAGGTGGTCTTCCAGTGCCCCGTAGGCGCTGGTTCTTGGTCGTCTCCGGCATCGCCGTCCATACCGTCGATGTCTTGAGTCGTAGTCTAACATGTCGGTTAGATCGCCGGCGGGCTACAAAGTGGGTGGTGGGTGGGTTCGAATTTCTTTGTCATCCAGTATCCCAACCGCCCCGACCGCAGATCGGCGAGGCTCTCGATAACGAGAGATGCTTTAGCGAATTCAAGATGTCGCCAAAGGGTGAGTGCTGAAAGATGTCCGCAGCGGTGAACTCCATGATCGGCGCCCAATCGGATTCGGTTGGCAGGGGTGCAGGAGGTTCGGAGTCCGACACCTTGGAGTCACGATCTTTGCCAGGGACAGGGTCAGTGTTCGGCTCCATCACCGTGGAGATTGCGGCCCCCGAGGCGGTGTCCAACCACCTGTCCTCGATCTGCGCGGTCGGCTCCAAACTAGGGGTCGGAACGGACTCATGTGCAGGCTCCAGGGCGCTGTCCGACGGCAGAGCTAAATCATGCCCATCGTGACAGTGCGGCTCGCTCGGCTGTGGCTCGAATCCATCGAAGATCAAGTCTCCGCGGATGTCAGTCGTGAAGTTTAAGCTTCCAAACTGACTGATGGCGGGGCGTAACTTCGATCTGCTCCAGATGGCTGCAATCGCCCGCAGCTTGAAGCCGCCGAATCTGAAGATCTGTCCGGGAGAAAAGTCTCACCACTGATCGCGTTGTTATTGATTGAAGAAGCCATCAAGCCTATCGATGGCGACACGGAGGAACTCTCAATGAAAGCACCAATGTCGGTGTCAAAACCGGCGGATCTCGGTAGGGGGTCCCGAATCGTGCGTCTAGGCGGATGGTAACAGGAGACAAGGGACACGATGTTTTACCTGTGTTGGGCCCTCTCGATGGAGGTAAAACCCTACTCCCGCTTGATTAATATTGATGATATGGGTAGTAGAAGAGTGGATCTACCACGAGATCAAGGAGGCTAAACCCTAGAAGCTAGCCTATGGTATGATTTTGTAATGGTTGTTCATCCTACGGACTAAAACCCTCCGGTTTATATAGACACCGGAGAGGGCTAGGGTTACACAGAGTCGGTTATAATGGTAGGAGATCTACATATCCGTATCGCCAAGCTTGCCTTCCACGCCAAGGAAAGTCCCATCCGGACACGGGACGAAGTCTTCAATCTTGTATCTTCATAGTCTTGGAGTCCGGCCGATGATGATAGTCCGGCTATCCGGACACCCCCTAGTCCAGGACTCCCTCAGGTGCATCTATTTTTTTATCAAAGATTTCATTTTCGTACATATATTCTTTGTCAGTTTAGTTTATGCATGGCGAAAAGAAGCCTTGGAATGGTCGTAACTGAGTATTTTGACAAAAAAAGAAGGAAAAGATTCTATTGAGACAATTATGAATTTGACTGAGTTTCCCTTACTTGACCAAACAAGTTCCAATTTTGTTATTTCAACTACACCAAATGATTTCTAATTGGTCAAGACTCTCCAGTTTATGGCTCCTTCTATATGGTACCAGTGAGTCCACTCGTGTCGCTAGTATCTGTGGTTGATGATGTTGTTGTGGTCGGTGTGTTGGCACCTACTCCTGGGTCTAGCTTGGTTGACAACAACTACACCAAGAAGGTGGGCTCATTTGTGCCCTCTGTCGTGCATTTGGCACCCACTTCACCTCCTCTATAACCTGGACAAGTGACTGTTAGTGAGGAGGGCGCTACTCTTGGCGTTGCTTCCACACACTCATCTGAGTCCAATGGGCATATGGTTCATGTTGGTGATGATATTGTTATGTTTGGAGTGTCAGTACCTGATACGTTGATGGCCTGCAAGAGACACAAAGTAGTTTCGCACCTTCGTGTAAGTATCCCAAATAGTTGCCATCCCAACGAAGAGCGAAAGAGAGTATTTATGAGTAACATTTCTGTCACACACAAGTTGTCACAACTCTTACATGAAGTAACTGGTTGTGATTCTGCAGAAGCTATTAGTGTTCTAAGAATCAAATAAACCAAAGTAGTGAATATGAGGATATGGTTGCAGCGAGAATAATGATGAATTGGAAGCAAAGAACATAAAGCAAAATACTAAAATTGAAGTGTTTTCCTGCGATAGAGAGATTAGGTACGGAGAAACTTCGGATCATGGTATACCTCAAGTGCGCGAGTGCGACGGTAATTCTAGTTACCTTGTAATATGAGTTTAGTATTTGATTTGCTTATTCAGCAGGTGGATCACCCTAGGGTTATGGAAATCCATGTGGGATTACATTCCACACTATGGTCCTGCTTTGACGTTGTCACAACGTGGTCGTCTTCACAATTAAAGGTGGTTAAAACGGAACCATGCATTATGTTCGATGGATCACCATTATATAATATTGTCTTTGGTCCTCATAGATGTCTTCACCTATCACATCAAGGGTCGCACATTTTCTAAACAATAGGTGTTACATGTGTAGGTCTTGTTATCATGTTTCTTGTGCCACGCATATCGTTCACCACAGTATAACAACTTACTAGACAAATCATAAGACTACAAACATGAATAACGACATATAGAATAGGCACAATTGATTATTACCATTTACCTACATCTCCCACTCCTAGGGGGAATTACCCACACATCTGGAGAGAATAACCAATCATCATGGAGAATAAATCCATGAAAACCATATCAACAATACTGCGATGATCCACAATAAGATGAATGATTCAAGAAGTCTCAGTCTACAAGTGAGTATGAATAAAGTTATACACCCTGATCTTACAACTTGGAATTCCTCTTACAATGGTGATGATGAAATGAAATGAGTATGAAGGTGGAAGAACTAAACAAGAAGGATCTCCGACGGTTCTTCTTTTCCAAATCTCACAGGGAAATGACACCCACAAGTTTCACTATTGCCAACATTGGCAAGCTGACTAGGGATTTCGCTCTGGCCTAAGTATGAGCAATCCCATAGGTCGGGTTGGAAACTAGAGATGAGGAATCCCGATAATTTATCAAAACCGCCACCTCGGTAAGAGGGTGGGCCTACACCTGCCACCGGAGGGCGGCGGCACTGGGTGATGTCAGATCAAGAGCTTTATATCTGGCATAAGGCGATTCGTGGAGGTGGACAGGGTCCAAGAGGCAGCGGGGAAAGGAGAGCCAGCGCGGGGAAAGCGACCGCAACCAGCGACGCTGATGATCAAGGCACTAGAGGGGGCGCTGATCCGAGTCGCTGGGACCGGAGCTGCTAGGACGTTGGCGAGCCGACGAAGCTAGAAGGGACACAACTATTGGATCACCAGGGTCTGAACCGTGACGGCAGAGGACGCCGGCAATATGTGGACAGTAGAGAACACATGTTTAGGATCATCGGGTTGGAGTAGTGCTGGCAATGGGCCCGTTGCAAGGCCTCACACACCCACCACGTCAGTAGGCCGACACTCCGCCGATGGAAACCGCTGCTAGGAAACAACCATTGTGGCCTCTACAGGCCGCCACACCAAAGCCTCAACTTGAAGGAAGACGACGCCAGGGAGCAAGATGGCAACGGGGATGAAACCCGTCGGGTTCTGCTTGCGCATCCCCGTCCCTGCGAAAGAAACCCAAGCCCATCTCCGTCCCCGAAACCGTGTGCGGGGACAGGCTTTGTACATCCCCATCCCCGTCAGATATGTATCCGCAGGAACTCATCCCCGCGAGCGGTCATCAAAAACAACAACAACATTTGGGAGGTTGCACCAGGAGGTAAGCAGATGTGTGCGTGGATTTGAGATTTTTTGGGTTGGGCCTGCTGTTTAGATAAGGGAGTGTGGTAAGCTAGCAAAAGTGAATATTTCGGTTGCACGGAGGCGGGATGATGGGGTTTTGGCTGGTCCAGGTCTATTCTGGGGACCATATGTCATATGCTTCACGGGGTTTGGGCGCGGGTAGTGCTGAAACGGGTTTGCACCTGCGGAACCTGACGTGCTTTAAATTTTACCCCAGAGCAGCCCCATGGGGATAGAAACGGGCCCACCCCTCTCCCCTAATAAGGTAAAAACACGCGGGGACATGGGTTTCGGGGCCCGTTGCCATCTTGAGCCGGGGATGAGGCAAACCACGAGAATCGAGGCAGCCCAAAAAAGGGCAAGCCCGACCACAACGGTTGTACCTACACCGAGGGCAGC
Source organism: Aegilops speltoides (assembly GCA_021437245.1). NCBI lineage: Eukaryota > Viridiplantae > Streptophyta > Magnoliopsida > Poales > Poaceae > Aegilops > Aegilops speltoides. The sequence goes on along the minus strand of CM038145.1, from coordinate 348,127,563 downwards.
ACACACAACAAGAGGAGCTGGGCTATGCTGTTTGGCGCCTGGGGGAGGGGGGATAGCAGCCAAGGCCGAGGCCACACTAGATCGTTTAACTCCCCAGACCGGCAAGGGAACAGCCGGAAAGGACCTCTTGAGGCGTGTCGAGAGTGGATCTCGGGAAAGGAGGATGCAACATGCCGAGAGGGATGAATATGTCTTGCCGCCACCGTCCCCGGTCTCAACACGTCTTCGTCGGTGAGCCTTCCCACAGCGGGATGCGAGGGAAGGTACTGTTTCCCTGTGTCGCCCTGGGGCGGGACGCGGAGGGGGGGGTGATGTGCCATTTTCAGTTGGCTTTTGGCATAGGCTTAAACTGAAACCAAACAGTGGATAGTACAATCCTTGGAGGCCGGAGGGTGCACGGGACGGCCATAAGTACGTGACGAACAACACCAGCACTCGAGTCGTCCAAGTTGTTGGTTCGTCCTCCGTGCAGAAGACACGGCCGAGTTTGGTGTTTTCCACCAAGATGGATGGTAAATCCCTTGTCTCTTCCAGCATTTTTCACCCCTCTGCGCATTTCCCTCCGAAACTATAAACAGGGAATCATCAGTGCATCCACGTACGCTGCGTCGTCAGGGGACATTTCACATTGGCCTTGTCTCGTCTCTCACGTTACATGTCCCCGCCGTCCTCAGTGGCCAAGTGTAAACCACAAGCAAAAGCGAGAAGGAAATGGGTGGTTTTACCGTGACGCTGCCCCAGGATGCCCTGCGGGTACATTCCTGCCTGTGCCTCCACGTTGTTACTGCGGTCCATGGGCGGTATAGCATCTCTCCCCCTCTCCCTCTCTCCGGAGAATAGTGTGACCAGTTTCCTCTGCCTCTTGGTTCTTTTCTCTTCTCTGTGTGCGCACAATCTTCCACAAAACCTCAGACGCTCCCCACCCACCACCCAATCTACCCAAGAGTCCATTGGTCCAACAGCATCACCCTGCGCCTCCTCTGTTCTCCGTCTTGTTCTTGCCCGAGAGCAACCGTAGATCAGTCAGGACAAACTAGCAAAACAACCATAGATCAGTCCAGACAAACTAGCAAGCCTGTGAAGATCTCTTCTTGCTGCAAGAATCCAAGAGAGGAGAGTTTTGTTAGAACAAGCTCGTCGCCCGCCCTTCCTTGCCAGCCAGCCTCTGCGTCGTTGCAGGTTCTTCGTCGATTCTTTCTCTGTCCTTCTGTTAATCAATCCCTAGTTGGACCTGGGGTGATGATTTGGAGTTCTTGATAGCGCTCCACTAGAAGTAGATGTGAGGTTGCTCGCACGATTCTTGCCTTTTGTTTTTGGTTGTTGGATTTAGATGGTACAGTGGTTAGGTTGCTTTGTAGCTGGTTCTCCTTGGATACCCAACAAGCAAGCTTTCATTCCCACCTGAAATGTGCCGGAGTCCAGTATTCCCTTCGATGCTCTTGGTTCTAGGGACTGATTTGTGGTGAGATCACCACAACTTTGGAAGATCTTTTGTGTATTTTACCCCCAACAACAGATGGAAGGAGGGATCCATCGTTAGATAGCCGAGCTTTAAACCAACAGCTGCTTAATCTGAACCTTCTCTTAGCCATTTACAGTACTCTAGCAGATTTTCAGATGCTGACTGAAAGTCTGAAACCATGTCTTCTGCTCTCCTTTTTGACTGAAAATCATGCCTCTTTATGCATCGGCTATTTGGTTGATTCTTTCCAAGGTAGGCACCGAGAGGAAAGATGGCCTCACTCGATTTATTTCTGCTACTTGCAGCTCTGTGATTAGAGCTATCGGGTCAGGCTGCGGGCTGCCTGGATCCTGGATGGGCAGGCCTAGAGGTGGGAAGGCCAAGGAATCGATGGAAGCTGCGAAGAACGAGGACGCCGGTAGCGCGGGCGAGGAGGTGATCCCAGCCTACAAGAGGAGGGGACGGCCACAGAAGCTTCTCAAGCACGACGCCGATGAGGAAGAGGACACCGCCAAGGTTGAAGACGACGGCGACGGCACAAAAGAAAAGATTGCGCCACCCAAGGAGTCGACGGGCGCAGCCGGGAACGGAGGGAAGAAGAGGCGGCGGCAGTCGAAGCGCGGCTCGGAGTCAGCGACGGACGGGAAGGTCGGCGCGCCGGCGAGGGCGCCGACCGGATTCCGGCAGAATGGGAGCCGGCGGAAGAGCACCCCGCGGAGAGCTGCGGAGGCGGGGGTGGAGAGCAAGTGAGGCTCCGACTGAAGAAGTACGTGACGTAATGAGGAACTGCATAATTGCAGTAGGTAGTTATGTACTAGCTTGAAAATTGCACTATTAGTGGTAGCTTTTAGGTTTATGAGTTACTGTGACATTATGGATATTAGGGGCTTATGTCATGTTAATTCTATGGCCAGTGCACATGGATTAAAACTTTCTGAGAGGAACTCCATTTACAGAGCGCTAATTGCTTCCCCCCTCATAACATTGACATGCCTGACGAAAATGGCAATTACAGTTTTGTTTTGTTCTTAAAGCCTTTTTTTGGTAAAACTTCTAATTTATTCGTCAATAGTCATGGTACTACATTCAAGAAACTAAGCGAGAGGATTTCGATTTATCATATTTGAGAAAATTCTCTCCTAGAATATTCAATCAATTTGCTTATGTTCCATCAGTGGGCAACTTAGGTGGCATTATTACAATTTGGAATGGCAACCTTTTTAATGGTCAAACTGTCAGCCAGGAATCATATCAACTCACACTCAAATTGGTCTGCATTTTACAGAGCGCTAATTGCTTCCCCGTTCATGAAATGCCTCACGAAAATGGCAATTACAGTTTTGTTTTGTTCTTTAAGCTTTTTTTACTCACTCTGTTCCAAATGTAAGTCTTTTTAGAGATTCCAACTGGTGACTACATACGGAGCAAAATGAGTGAATCTATACTCTAAAATACGTCTACATACATCCGTATGTTGTAGTCCATTTAAAATGTCTAAAAAGACTTATATTTAGAAACGAAGGGAGTAAAAAACTTCTAATTTATTATCGATAGTCATGGTGCTACAAAGAATATAAAAAGTAAAGATTACATCCATGTTTGTAGACAATCTAGCGAAGACTACAAGCACATGTACAAGCCGAAGACGCGCCTCCGTCATCACCCCTCCCCCTCCCTTATCGGAGTCGAGCAAACCTGTATTGTAGTACAAAGTCAGAAAATCGTTGTGCTAAGGCACATAGGACCACTACACCAGAATAATAACCATCACCGATGAAGAGAAGCGTAGACACACATGAACACAGACGAACAAATATTGAATCCAAGCAGGATTAGATCCACCGAAGACAAACACCGATTGAATCCTGTGAGATCCCTAGAGATACACGTCGACACACCCTTAGACGATGCTAGATGCATCGTCGGGCCGAGGGCTAGACAGGGAGAACCTTATTGCATCCCAGGGAGCCCTCGTCGACTCGTCTTTCTCAGCAGGACACAAACCTTAAACAATGAAAAGAAAACTAAAAATGGGTTAGGAGCCCCCTGCCCGCAAGAGCTCGGGTCCATCGCGCCACCATGTCCAAAGAGCAACTCTAGCAGACCCCTTAAATCGCCCCGACCTGCAAAATAACCATCCGTTTACGGTTTCGGGTGAAAAAAGTTGCCCGATTAGATAACGTATCAGCGCGTGGCCTGTAAAAAAAAATTTGCTGGGCGCGGAAAAACTTCGCCCTCAACCTTTAGATTCACGGGGTGGGAGGCCGACCTGAGCGTGACCCCTATCAGCTGCGAGATTTGGCGGGAGGAACATTTCCGCGCGGTAGTTCCCTCCTGCCCTGCCCCCTGTCGCCACCAACCACCTCCCTCCGACCGCTCCGGAGCAACTTCCCCGGCATCCCTCCGCCACCATGGAAGCCTCCCAGCCGTCAGCTGCCACCGTGGATGTCATCCACAAGCCGTTCCCTTCGGCAGATCTCGTCAACAGCGATGTCGCGCCCGTCGCCGTTCAAGGCTTCACCACGCCACCCCGCAAGCGGCAGGGCAACGTCGTCGTTTAGGGTAGCGCTCCTGCAGGCCCCGCCGGGAAGGCGTGCGCGCCCGCTACCCTAGCCGCTGCGAATCCAGTCCGCCCCGCGCTTGCGAGGAAAGGGAAAGTTGCCGGTGTGAAATGCAAGAAGACCACCACAAGAGCGACCCCGCCAAGACTTCCCCCGATAGCCCCGGCAAGAACTGCCCCGAGGATGCCCACCGATGGCGCTGCAGCCGCCGCCCCTAAGGTGTTCGACGGAATGGCCTCGAGGTATGATGCTTTGATTGCTTGCACTTCTTTCACTTTTTTCCATTGCGCGTGTTCGTGAGTTGTCGAGCGAAATTGCAGCACCGGTATGCATGATGCGACTGCCGACTTCGTGCAAATGTTGGACGACAACACCGTTGACATCGATCGGTGATTACGGTTACATTGAGATGGATGGTGGCGTGCATGGTCATGGTAAGGCAGAAGATGATGTGGAAGAGGTTGAGGAGGGGGTGTTCGACGAAGCGCAAGCAAAATCACGCGCAAGATCGAAGAACTACACGCGATTGGAAGATAAAAACTTGATCAAGGCTTGGGAAGTGATGTCTATTGATGCGTGCATCGGCACCGACCAAACCGCGAAGCGGTATTGGCAAAGGATCGAGGATCAATGCCTCCGCATGATGGAAAAATATCCCAACAGGACGCCACGCACCTTTTGGTCTCTCCAAGGTCGTTGGGACATGATCAAGCTGATTTTTAGTCGTTGGGCTGTATGCTTGCAACAAGTCCTCAATGCACCTCCAAGTGGGAACGTTGAATCAGACTATGTGAGTTTGTTTTCATGTTGCAAGTTGTGCAAATCTTTTGTAGCCATCGGAGTGGTTGCATAATTTGACATTATTTTCATTTCGTAGGACAAAATTGCGCAAGAGAGGTACAAAGACATGGAAGCTTCCGGTAAGAAGGCATTTCAACTAGGGCATTGTTGGGAACTTCTCAAGGAAAGCGAGAAGTGGAAGTTGATTGATGAAGAATCCCCACCGAGAGGTGCACTCACCAAGATTGATGATGATGAAGATGAAGATGGCCCAAGAAACAAGAACAAGCCCGATGGAAACAAAAAGGCCAAGGACAAGATCAAGAAGGAAGCGGAGGCTTCAAGCTTGCGGCACAAGCTAGATCACATGGTCAAGTCCAATGAGCTATTGGTGATCAAGACATTTGAGGCAAAAGAGGAGTTGGCCGAGAAGAAGGCTCAAGAGAAGCAAGAGAAGTGACAACTACTCAAGGAGGAGACCATACACGAGGCCGCCATTGAGGAGAGAAGAGCCATGGCGGACAAGAACAAAGCCATGGCCAAGCTTCTTGCTGAGGAGAACAAGATCATGATGATGAATTGAAATGAGATGGATGAGGCCACCAAAGAATGGCATGACATTGCAAGGTTGGTGAGGGAGTCCTGAACTAGGGGGTGTCCGGACAGCCGGACTATCATCGTCCGCCGGACTATCATCGTCCGCCGGACTCCAAGACTACGAAGATACAAGATTGAAGATTCCGTCCCGTGTCCGGATGGGACTTTCCTTGGCGTGGAAGGCAAGCTTGGCGATACGGATATGTAGATCTCCTACCATTGTAAACGACTCTGTGTAACCCTAGCCCTCTCCGGTGTCTATATAAACCGGAGGGCTTTAGTCCGTAGGACATAACCTCCATTACAACAATCATACCATAGGCTAGCTTCTAGGGTTTAGCCTCCTTGATCTCGTGGTAGATCCACTCTTGTACTACCCATATCATCAATATTAATCAAGCAGGACGTAGGGTTTTACCTCCATCGAGAGGGCCCGAACCTGGGTAAAACATCGTGTCCCTCGTCTATGAGTTCATCTAAGCAACGAGTAACGGGAGAGAGATAGCATCTACATACCACTTGTAGATCGCGTGCGGAAGCTTGCAAGGTGATGATGGAGTCGTACTCGAACGTGATTCAGATCACCGATGCCAAGTGCTGAACGGACAGCACCTCCGTGTTCAACACACGTGCACGGACGAGCGGCGTCTCCTCCTTCTTGATCCAGCAAGGGAAAGGAGAGGTTGAGGAAGACAGCTCCACCGGCAAAGACGACGGCGTGGTGATGGTGGAGAAGCGATCTCGGCTGGGCTTCACGAGCTCTTACGGAGGAGGAGATGTGTTGGGGAGGGAGGGCTGCGCCTGGGAGTTGGTACAGCCCCCTCCTCCCCCCTTTATATAGGCCCCACAGGTGGCGGCCCCCGAGATCCAATCTCCGGGGGCGGCGGCCAGGGGGTGGAGTGCCCCAAGCAAAGGGCGCCCACCCCTAGGGTTTCAACCCTAGGCGCGAGGTGGGCCTAGGGGCGCACCAGCCCCGTGGGCTGGTTCCTTTCCCCCTTTGGCCCATGGGGCCCTCCGGATAGGTGGCCCCACCCGGTGGACCCACGGGACCCTTCCGGTGGTCCCGGTACTTTACCGAAACCCCAAACTTTCCCGATGGCGAAACACCACTTCCTATATATTATTCTTTACCTCCGGACCCTTCCTAACTCCTCGTGACGTCCGGATCTCATCCGGACTCGAACAACATTCGGTGGTCACATACTTGACTTCCTACTAACCCTAAGCGTCACCGAACCTTAAGTGTGTAGACCCTACGGGTTCGGAGACACGAGACATGACCGAGACGACTCTCGGGCAATAACCAACAGCGGGTCTGGATATCCATGTTGGCTCCCACATGCTCCTCGATGATTTCATCGGTTGAACCACGATGTCGAGGATTCGATCAAACCACGTATGCAATTCCTTTGTCAATCGATGCGTTACTTGCGAGACTCGATCGTCGGTATCCCAATACCTTGTTCGGTCTCGTTACCGCAAGTCACTTTACTCGTCTCAGAATGCATGATCCGTGGCAACACCTTGGTCAACTTGAGCTCATTATGATGATGCATTACCGAGTGGGCCCAGAGATACCTCTCCGTCATACGGAGTGACAAATCCCGCTCGATCCGTGTCAACCCAATGATACTTTCGGAGATACCGTAATGCACCTTTATAGTCACCCGATTCGTTGTGACGTTTGATACACCAAGGCACTCCTACGGTAACCGGAGTTACACGATCTCATGGTCGAAGGAAGAGATACTTGACATTGGCAAAGCTTCTAGCAAGCGAACTATACGATCTTTTATGCTATGCTTATGATTGGGTCTTGTCCATCACATCATTCTCCTAATGATGTGATCCCGTTATCAACGACATCTAATGTCCATAGTCGAAACCATGACTATCTATTGATCTGTGAGCTAGTCAACTAGAGGCTCACTAGGGACTCATTGGGTCTAAGTGTTCACACGTGTATTACGATTTCCGGATAATACGCTTATAGCATGAACAAATGACAATTATCATGAACATTGAAATATAATAATCCTTTTATTATTGCCTCTAGGGCATATTTCCAACAGCCTCCCACTTGCACTAGAGTCACCAATCTAGTTACATTGTGATGAATCGAACACCCATAGAGTTACGGTGTTGATCATGTTTTGCACGCGAGAGAGGTTTAGTCAGCGGATCTGCGACATTCAGATCCGTGTGCACTTTGCAAATCTCTATGTCTCCATCTTGAACATTTTCACGGATGGAGTTGAAGCGGCGCTTGATGTGCATGGTCTTCTTGTGAAACACAGGCTCCTTGGCAAGGGCAATAGCTCGGTGTTGTCACGAAAGAGTTTGATCGGCCCGACGCATTGGGTATGACTCCTAGGTCGGTGATGAACTCCTTCACCCAAATCGCTTCATGCGCTGCCTCCGAGGCTGCCATGTACTCGCTTCACACGTAGATCCCGCCACGACGCTTCGCTTGCACCGCACCGACTCTTCGCTCCACCATTCAACATATACACGATCCGGTTTGTGACTTAGAGTCATCGGATCTGAGTCGAAGCTAGCGTCGGCGTAACCCTTCTGACGAGCTCTTCGTCTCCTCCATAAGCGAAAACATGTCCTTTGTCCTTTTCGGTGCTTCAGGATATTCTTGACCGCTGTCCGGTGTTCCTTGCGGGATTACTTTGGTATCTTGCAACCAAACTTACGGCAAGGTTTACATCGGTGCAGTACACAACATGGCATACATAATAGATCCTATGGCTGAAGCATAGGGATGACACTCATCTCTTCTTTATCTTTTGCCGTGGTGGGTGGTGAGCTAAGCTCAATTTCACACCTTGTAACATAGGCAAGAACCCTTCTTGGACTGATCCATTTTGAACCTCTTCAAAATCTTATCAAGGTATGTGCTTTGTGAAAGACCTATGAGGCGTCTCGATCTATCTCTATAGATCTTGATGCCTAATATATAAGCAGCTTCTCCAAGGTCCTTCATTGAAAAACACTTGTTCAAGTAGGCCTTAATGCTGTCCAAAGTTTTGTATCATTTCCCATCAAGAGTATGTCATCTACATATAATAGGAGAAATGCTACGAGCTCCCACTCACTTTCTTGTAAACGCAGCTTCTCCATAAGTCTCATAAACTAAACGCTTTGATCATCTCATCAAAGCGAATGTTCCAACTCGAGATGCTTGCACCAGTCCATAAATGGATCGCTGGAGCTTGCATACTTTGTTAGCGTTACGAGGATCGACAAAACCTTCCGCTGCATCATATACAGCTCTTCCTTAAGATGTCCGTTAAGGAATGCCGTTTTGACGTCCATCGCCATATCTCATAATCATAGTATGCGGCAATTGCTAACATGATTGGACGGACTTAAGCTTCGCTACGGAGAGAATGTCTCGTCGTAGTCAATCCCTTGAACTTGTCGATAACCCTTAGCGACAAGTCGAGCTTTATAGATGGTAACATTACCATCCGCGTCCGTCTTCTTCTTAAAAATCCATTTATTTTCTATCGCTCGCCGATCATCGGGCAAGTCTGTCAAAGTCCATACTTTGTTTTCATACATGGATTCTATCTCGGTTTCATGGCCTCAAGCCATTTGTTGGAATCCGGCCCGCCATTGCTTCTTCATAGTTCAAGGTTCATTGTTGTCTAGCAACATGATTTCCATGACAGGTTGCCGTACCACTGCAGTGCGGAACGTGTCCTCGTGGACCTTCAAGTTCAAGAGTAACTTGATCCGAAGTACCTTGATCATCATCAACGTTTTCCTCTTGGTTGGTGTGGGCATCACAGAATGGTTTCTGCGCTACACCACTTTCCGTTCGAGAGGTAGTACTTCATCGAGTTCTACTTTCCTCCCACTTACTTCTTTCGAGAGAAACTCTTTCTCTAAAGCATCCGTTCTTAGCAACAAAGATCTTGCCTTCGGATCTTAAGTAGAAGGTATACCCGACAGTTTCCTTAGGGTATCCTATGAATCGCATTTTTCCGACTTGGGTTCGAGCTTTTCAGGTTGAAGTTTCTTGACATAAGCATCGCATCCCCAAACTTTTAGAAACGACAACTTAGGTTTCTTCCCAAACCATAATTCATACGGTGTCGTCTCAGCGGATTTAGGCGGTGCCCTATTTAAAGTGAATGTAGCTGTCTCTAGGCGTATCCCCAAAATGATAGCGGTAAATCGGTAAGAGACATCATAGACCGCACCATATCCAATAGAGTGCGATTACGATGTTCGGACACACCGTTTCGCTGAGGTGTTCCAGGCGGCGTGAGTTGTGAAACGATTCCACATTTCCTTAAGTGTGTGCCAAATTTGTGACTTAAATATTCTCCTCCACGATCTGATCGTAGGAACTTTATCTTTCGGTCACGTTGATTCTCCACCTCACTCTGAAATTCCTTGAACTTTTCAAAGGTCTCAGACTTGTGTTTCATTAAGTAGACATACCCATATCTACTTAAGTCATCAGTGAGAGTGAGAACATAACGATATCCTCCACGAGCCTCAACGCTCATTGGACCGCATTTACATCGGTATGTATGATTTCCAACAAGTTGGTTGCTCGCTCCATTGTTCCGGAGAACGGAGTCTTGGTCATTTTGCCTAAGAGGCATGGTTCGCATGTGTCAAGCGATTCATAATCAAGAGACTCCAAAAGTCCATCGGCATGGAGCTTCTTCATGCGCTTGACACCAATGTGACCAAGGCGGCGATGCCACAAGTATGTGGGACTATCGTTATCAACTTTACATCTTTTAGCATCCACACTATGAACATGTGTAATATTACGCTCGAGATTCATTAAGAATAAACCATTGACCATTGGAGCATGACCATAAAACATATCTCTCATATAAATCAAACAACCATTATTCTCGAGACTTAAATGAGTAGCCATCTCGTATCAAGCGAGATCCGGATACAATGTTCATGCTCACACATGGCACTAAATAACAATTATTGAGGTTCAAAACTAATCCCGTAGGTAAATGTAGAGGCAGCGTGCGACGGCGATCACATCGACCACGGAACCATTCCCGACGCGCGCCGTCACCTCGTCCCTTCGCCAGGTCTCCGTTTATTCCGCAGCTCTGCTGTGAGTTACATATGTGAGCAACGGCACGGTATCAAATACCGGGAGTTACTACGAGTCTTGGTAAGGTACACATCAATTACATGTATATCAAATATACCTTTGGTGTTGCCGGCCTTCTTATCCGCTAAGTATTTGGGGCGCCTCCGCTTCGATGCCCCTTCCCTTGCAATAAAAGCACTCGGTCTCGGGCTTGGGTCCATTCTTTGACTTCTTCCGCAAGCGGCTTACGGTAGCGGCAACATCCTTGCCGTCCTTCTTGAAGTTCTTCTTACCCTTGCCCTTCTTGAACTTAGTGGTCTTATTGACCATCAACACTTGATGTTCTTTCTTGATTTCAGCCTCTGCTGACTTGACGTGAGAACACTTCAGAATGGTCTTTACCATCCCTGCATGTTGTAGTTCATCACAAAGCTCTTGTAGCTTGGTGGGAGCGATCGAGGATTCTGTCAATGACCGCCTCATCTGGGAGGTTAATGTTCAACTGGGTCATACGTGCGTGCAACCCGGACATCTTCGAGGATGTGTTCACCGACGTAACTGTTCTCCTCCATCTTACAATCAGAGAACTTGTCGGAGACATCATATCTCTCGACCGGGCATGAGCTTGGAAAACTAGTTTCAGCTCTTGAACATCTCATATGCTCCGTGATGCTCAAAACGCTTTTGGAGCCCGGTTCTAAGTCAGAGCATGCCGCCTTGAGCGAGGGAGTAATCATCGACGAGTTTGCCAGCGTTCATAATGTCTTGGTTCTCTGGGGCGAGCGGCACCTAGCGGTCCTTCTAGGACATATTGCTTCTGGCAGCTATGAGGATGATCCTCGGGTTCCGACCCGATCCGTATAGTTCTGCCATCATCTTTCAGCTTGGTTTTCTCTAGGAACGCGTTGAAGTTCATGTTGACATTAGCGTTGGCCATTGATCTACAAGACATATTTGCAAAGGTTTTAGACTAAGTTCATGATAATAAAGTTCTTAATCAAAATTATGAACTCCCACTTAGATTAGACATCCCTCTAGTCATCTAAGTGTTACACGATCCGAGTCGACTAGCCCGTGTCCGATCATCACGTGAGACGGACTAGTCATCATCGGTGAACATCTTCATGTTGATCGTATCTTCCATACGACTCGTGTTCGACCTTTCGGTCTCCGTGTTCGAGGCCATGTCCGCACATGCTAGGCTCGTCAAGTTAACCCTAAGTGTTTTCTTGTGTAAAACTGTCTTACACCGTTGTATGTGAGCGTAAGAATCCATCACACCCGATCATCACGTGGTGCTTAGAAGCGACGAACTGTAGCAACGGTGCACGCTTAGGGAGAACACTTCTTGAAATTTTATAAGGGATCATCTTATTTACTACCGTCGTCCTAAGTAAACAAGATGCATAAACATAATAAACATCACATGCAATTATATAGTTGTGACATGATATGGCCAATATCATCAAGCTCCATTGATCTCCATCTTCGGGGCTCCATGATCATCTTGTCACCGGCTTGACACCATGATCTCCATCATCGTGTCTTCATGAAGTTGTCACGCTAACGACTACTTCTACTTCTATGACTAACGCGTTTAGTAATGAAGTAAAGTAGTTTACATGGCGTTCTTCAATGACACGCAGGTCATACAAAAATAAAGACAACTCCTATGGCTCCTGCGGTTGTCATACTCATCGACATGCAAGTCGTGAATCCTATTACAAGAACATGATCTCATACATCACAATTCATCATTCATCACAACTTCGGCCATATCACATCACATGATCAATCGCTGCAAAAACAAGTTAGGCGTCCTCTAATTGTTGTTGCATCTTTTACGTAGCTGCGATTGGGTTCTAGCAAAACGTTTTCTTACCTCGAATCACCACAACGTGATTTTGTCAACTTCTATTTACCCTTCATAAGGGCCTTGTTCATCGAATCCGCTCCAACTAAAGTGGGAGAGACAGACACCGCCAGCCACCTTATGCAACTAGTGCATGTCGATCGGTGGAACCGGTCTCACGTAAGCGTCGTGTAAGGTTGGTCCGGGCCGCTTCATCCCACAATACCGTTGAGCAAGAAAAGACTAGTAGAGGCAAGTAAGATGACAAGATCAACGCCCACAACAAATTGTGTTCTACTCGTGCATTAGAGAACTACGCATAGACCTAGCTCGATACCCTTTGTTGGGGAGCGTTGCGAGAAAATTAAAATTTTTCCTCTGGCTTCACCAAGATCCATCTATGAGTTCATCTAAGCAGCGAGTAGCGGAGAGAGATAGCATCTACATACCACTTGTAGATCGCGTGCGGAAGCTTGCAAGGTGATGATGGAGTCGTACTCGAGCGTGATTCAGATCACCGATGCCAAGTCTTTGAGCGGACAGCACCTCCGCGTTCAACACACGTGCGGGACGAGCGGCGTCTCCTCCTTCTTGATCCAGCAAGGGGAAGGAGAGGTTGAGGAAGACAGCTCCACCGGCAAGACGACGGCGTGGTGATGGTGGAGAAGCGATATTCGGCTGGGCTTCGCGAGCTCTTACGGAGGAGGAGATGTGTTGGGAGGGAGGGCTGCGCCTTGGGAGTTGGTCCAGCAGCCCCTCCCTCCCCTTTATATAGGCCCCACAGAGTGGCGGCCCTGGAGATCCAATCTCCGGGGCGGCGACCAAGGGGTGGAGTGCCCCCAAGCCGTGGGCGCCCCACCCCTAGGGTTTCAACCCTAGGCGCGGGGTGGGCCTGAGGCGCACCAGCCCCTGTGGGCTGGTTCCTTCCCTTTGGCCCATGGGGCCCTCCGGATAGGTGGCCCCACCGGTGGACCCCGGACCCTTCCGTGGTCCCAGACTTTCTGAAAAACCCGAAACTTTCCCGATGGCGAAACACCACTTCCTATATATTATTCTTTACCTCCGGACCCTTCCGAACTCCTCGTGACGTCCGGATCTCATCCGGACTCGAACAACATTCGGTGGTCACATACTTGACTTCCTACTAACCCTAGCGTCACCGAACCTTAAGTGTGTAGACCCTACGGGTTCGGAGACACGAGACATGACCGAGACGACTCTCGGGCAATAACCAACAGCGGGATCTGGATACCCATGTTGGCTCCCACATGCTCCTCGATGATTTCATCGGTTGAACCACGATGTCGAGGATTGATCAAACCACATATGCAATTCCTTTGTCAATCGATGCGTTACTTGCGAGACTCGATCGTCGGTATCCCAATACCTTGTTCGGTCTTGTTACCGGCAAGTCACTTTACTCGCATCCGTAATGCATGATCCGTGGCCAACACCTTGGTCACTTGAGCTCATTATGATGATGCATTACCGAGTGGGCCCAGAGATACCTCTCCGTCATACGGAGTGACAAATCCATCTCGATCCGTGTCAACCCAATGAGATACTTTCGGAGATACCGTAATGCACCTTTATAGTCACCCGATTCGTTGTGACGTTTGATACACCCAAGGCACTCCTCGGTAACCGGAGTTACGATCTCATGGTCGAAGGAAGAGATACTTGACATTGGCAAAGCTTCTAGCAAGCGAACTATCGATCTTTTATGCTATGCTTATGATTGGGTCTTGTCCATCACATCATTCTCCTAATGATGTGATCCGTTATCAACGACATCCAATGTCCATAGTCGAAACCATGACTATCTATTGATCTGTGAGCTAGTCAACTAGAGGCTCACTAGGGACTCATTGGGTCTAAGTGTTCACACGTGTATTACGATTTCGGATAATACGATTATAGCATGAACAAAAGACAATTATCATGAACATTGAAATATAATAATCCTTTTATTATTGCCTCTAGGGCATATTTCCAACAGTCTCCCACTTGCACTAGAGTCACCAATCTAGTTACATTGTGATGAATCGAACACCCATAGAGTTACGGTGTTGATCATGTTTTGCACGCGAGAGAGTTTAGTCAGCGGATCTGCGACATTCAGATCCGTGTGCACTTTGCAAATCTCTATGTCTCCATCTTGAACATTTTCACGGATGGAGTTGAAGCGGCGCTTGATGTGCTGGTCTTCTTGTGAAACACGGCTCCTTGGCAAGGGCAATAGCTCGGTGTTGTCACGAAGAGTTTGATCGGCCCCGACGCATTGGGTATGACTCCTAGGTCGGTGATGAACTCCTTCACCCAAATCGCTTCATGCGCTGCCTCCGAGGCTGCCATGTACTCCGCTTCACGTAGATCCCGCCACGACGCTCGCTTGCAGTTGCACCACTTCTTGCTCCACCATTCAACATATACACGATCCGGTTTGTGACTTAGAGTCATCGGATCCGAGTCGAAGCTAGCATCGGCGTAACCCTTCTGACGAGCTCTTCGTCTCCTCCATAAGCGAAAACATGTCCTTTGTCCTTTTCGGTACTTCAGATATTCTTGACCGTGTCGGTGTTCCTTGCGGGATTACTTTGGTATCTTGCAACCAAACTTACGGCAAGGTTTACATCGGTCCAGTACACAAACATGGCATACATAATAGATCCTATGGCTGAAGCATAGGGATGACACTCATCTCTTCTTTATCTTTTGCCGTGGTGGGTGGTGAGTGAGCTCAATCTCACACCTTGTAACATAGGCAAGAACCCTTCTTGGACTGATCCATTTTGAACCTCTTCAAAATCTTATCAAGGTATGTGCTTTGTGAAAGACCTATGAGGCGTCTCGATCTATCTCTATAGATCTTGATCCCTAATATATAAGCAGCTTCTCCAAGGTCCTTCATTGAAAAACACTTGTTCAAGTAGGCCTTAATGCTGTCCGGGAGTTTCGTATCATTTCCCATCAAGAGTATGTCATCTACATAATAGGAGAAATGCTACTGAGCTCCCACTCACTTTCTTATAAACGAGGCTTCTCCATAAGTCTGCATAAACTAAACGCTTTGATCATCTCATCAAAGTGAATGTTCCAACTCGAGATGCTTGCACCAGTCCATAAATGGATCGCTGGAGCTTGCATACTTTGTTAGCGTTACGAGGATCGACAAAACCTTCCGCTGCATCATATCAGCTCTTCCTTAAGATGTCCATTAAGGAATGCCGTTTTGGCGTCCATCGCCATATCTCATAATCATAGTATCGGCAATTGCTAACATGATTGGACGGACTTAAGCTTCGCTACGGGAGAGAATGTCTCGTCGTAGTCAATCCCTTGAACTTGTCGATAACCCTTAGCGACAAGTCGAGCTTTATAGATGGTAACATTACCATCGCGTCCGTCTTCTTCTTAAAAATCCATTTATTTTCTATCGCTCGCCGATCATCGAACAAGTCTGTCAAAGTCCATACTTTGTTTTCATACATGGATTCTATCTCGGTTTCATGGCCTCAAGCCATTTGTTGGAATCCGGCCCGCCATTGCTTCTTCATAGTTCAAGGTTCATTGTTGTCTAGCAACATGATTTCCATGACAGGGTTGCCGTACCACTCAGTGCGGACCTTGAAGTTCAAGAGTAACTTGATCCAAGTACCTTGATCATCATCAACGTTTTCCTCTTGGTTGGTGTGGGCATCACAGAGCGGTTTCTGCGCTGCACCACTTTCCCGTTCGAGAGGTAGTACTTCATCGAGTTCTACTTTCCTCCCACTTACTTCTTTCGAGAGAAACTCTTTCTCGAAAGCATCCGTTCTTAGCAACAAAGATCTTGCCTTCGATCTTAAGTAGAAGGTATACCCGACAGTTTCCTTAGGGTATCCTATGAATCGCATTTTTCCGACTTGGGTTCGAGCTTTTCAGGTTGAAGTTTCTTGACATAAGCATCGCATCCCCAAACTTTTAGAAACGACAGCTTAGGTTTCTTCCCAAACCATAATTCATACGGTGTCGTCTCAGCGGTTTAGGCGGTGCCCTATTTAAAGTGAATGTAGCTGTCTCTAGGCGTATCCCCAAAATGATAGCGGTAAATCGGTAAGAGACATCATAGACCGCACCATATCCAATAGAGTGCGATTCGACGTTCGGACACACCGTTTATTTGAGGTGTTCGGTAGCGGCGTGAGTTGTGAAACGATTCCACATTTCCTTAAGTGTGTGCCAAATTCGTGACTTAAATATTCTCCTCCACGATCGATCGTAGGAACTTTATCTTTCGGTCACGTTGATTCTCCACCTCACTCTGAAATTCCTTGAACTTTTCAAGGTCTCAGACTTGTGTTTCATTAAGTAGACATACCCATATCTACTTAAGTCATCGGTGAGAGTGAGAACATAACGATATCCTCCACGAGCCTCAACGCTCATTGGACCGCACACATCGGTATGTATGATTTCCAACAAGTTGGTTGCTCGCTCCATTGTTCCGAGAACGGAGTCTTGGTCATTTTGCCTAAGAGGCATGGTTCGCATGTGTCAAGCGATTCATAATCAAGAGACTCTAAAAGTCCATCGGCATGGAGCTTCTTCATGCGCTTGACACCAATGTGACCAAAGGCGGCGACCACAAGTATGTGGGACTATCGTTATCAACTTTACATCTTTTGCATCCACACTATGAACATGTGTAATATTACGCTCGAGATTCATTAAGAATAAACCATTGACCATTGGAGCATGACCATAAAACATATCTCTCATATAAATCGAACAACCATTATTCTCGGACTTAAATGAGTAGCCATCTCGTATCAAGCGAGATCCGGATACAATGTTCATGCTCAAACATGGCACTAAATAACAATTATTGAGGTTCAAAACTAATCCGTAGGTAAATGTAGAGGCAGCGTGCCGACGGCGATCACATCGACCACGGAACCATTCCCGCGCGCATCGTCACCTCGTCCTTCGCCGGTCTCCGTTTATTCCGCAGCTCTGCTGTGAGTTACATATGTGAGCAACGGCACGGTATCAAATACCGGGAGTTACTACGAGTCTTGGTAAGGTACACATCAATTACATGTATATCAAATATACCTTTGGTGTTGCCGGCCTTCTTATCCGCTAAGTATTTGGGGCAGTTCCGCTTCGGTGCCCTTCCCTTGCAATAAAAGCACTCGGTCTCGGGCTTGGGTCCATTCTTTGACTTCTTCCGGCAATCGGCTTACGGTAGCGGCAACATCCTTGCCGTCCTTCTTGAAGTTCTTCTTACCCTTGCCCTTCTTGAACTTAGTGGTCTTATTGACCATCAACACTTGATGTTCTTTCTTGATTTCAGCCTCTGCTGACTTGACGTGAGAACACTTCAGAATGGTCTTTACCATCCCACGCATGTTGTAGTTCATCACAAAGCTCTTGTAGCTTGGTGGGAGGGATGGAGGATTCTGTCAATGACCGCCTCATCAGGGAGGTTAATGTTCAAGCTGGGTCATCGTCGTGCAACCTGGACATCTTGAGGATGTGTTCAGCGACGAACTGTTCTCCTCCATCTTACAATCTGTAGAACTTGTCGGAGACATCATATCTCTCGACCGGGCATGAGCTTGGAAAACTAGTTTCAGCTCTTGAACATCTCATATGCTCCGTGATGCTCAAAACGCTTTTGGAGCCCGGTTCTAAGTCATGAGAGCATGCCGCCTTGAACGAGGGAGTAATCATCGACGAGTTTGCCAAGCGTTCATAACGTCTTGGTTCTGCAGACGGAGCGGCACCTAGCGGTCCTTCTAGGACATATTGCTTCTGGCAGCTATGAGGATGATCCTCGGGTTCGGACCCGATCCGTATAGTTCTGCCATCATCTTTCAGCTTGGTTTTCTCTAGGAAGCGTTGAAGTTCATGTTGACATTAGCGTTGGCCATTGATCTACAAGACATATTTGCAAAGGTTTTAGACTAAGTTCATGATAATAAAGTTCTTAATCAAAATTATGAACTCCCACTTAGATTAGACATCCTCTAGTCATCTAAGTGTTACACGATCCGAGTCGACTAGCCCGTGTCCGATCATCACGTGAGACGGACTAGTCATCATCGGTGAACATCTTCATGTTGATCGTATCTTCCATACGACTCGTGTTCGACCTTTCGGTCTCCGTGTTCGAGGCCATGTCCGCACATGCTAGGCTCGTCAAGTTAACCCTAAGTGTTTTATTTGTGTAAAACTGTCTTACACCGTTGTATGTGAGCGTAAGAATCCATCACACCCGATCATCACGTGGTGCTTAGAAGCGACGAACTGTAGCAACGGTGCACAGTTAGGGGAGAACACTTCTTGAAATTTTATAAGGGATCATCTTATTTACTACCGTCGTCCTAAGTAAACAAGATGCATAAACATAATAAACATCACATGCAATTATATAGTTGTGACATGATATGGCCAATATCATCAAGCTCCATTGATCTCCATCTTCGGGGCTCCATGATCATCTTGTCACCGGCTTGACACCATGATCTCCATCATCGTGTCTTCATGAAGTTGTCACGCCAACGACTACTTCTACTTCTATGACTAACGCGTTTAGTAATGAAGTAAAGTAGTTTACATGGCGTTCTTCAATGACACGCAGGTCATACAAAAATAAAGACAACTCCTATGGCTCCTGCGGTTGTCATACTCATCGACATGCAAGTCGTGAATCCTATTACAAGAACATGATCTCATACATCACAATTCATCATTCATCACAACTTCGGCCATATCACATCACATGATCAATCGCTGCAAAAACAAGTTAGGCGTCCTCTAATTGTTGTTGCATCTTTACGTGGCTGCGATTGGGTTCTAGCAAAACGTTTTCTTACCTACGAATCACCACAACGTGATTTTGTCAACTTCTATTTACCCTTCATAAGGGCCTTGTTCATCGAATCCGCTCCAACTAAAGTGGGAGAGCAGACACCCGCCAGCCACCTTATGCAACTAGTGCATGTTAGTCGGTGGAACCGGTCTCACGTAAGCGTCGTGTAAGGTTGGTCGGGCCGCTTCATCCCACAATACCGTTGAGCAAGAAAAGACTAGTAGAGGCAAGTAAGATGACAAGATCAGCGCCCACAACAAATTGTGTTCTACTCGTGCATTAGAGAACTACGCATAGACCTAGCTCATGATGCCCTTTGTTGGGGAGCGTTGCGAGAAAATTAAAATTTTTCCTACGGCTTCACCAAGATCCATCTATGAGTTCATCTAAGCAACGAGTAGCGGAGAGAGATAGCATCTACATACCACTTGTAGATCGCGTGCGGAAGCTTGCAAGGTGATGATGGAGTCGTACTCGAGCGTGATTGAGATCACCGATGCCAAGTCTGAATGGACAGCACCTCCGCGTTCAACACACGTGCGGACGACGGCGTCTCCTCTTTCTTGATCCAGCAAGGGGGAAGGAGAGGTTGAGGAAGACAGCTCCACCGGCAGCACGACGGCGTGGTGATGGTGGAGAAGCAGTACTCCGCGAGGCTTCGCCGAGCTCTTACGGAGGAGGAGATGTGTTGGGGAGGGAAGGGGCTGCGCCTTGGGAGTTGGTACAGCAGCCCCCCTCCCTCCCCCCTTTATATAGGCCCCACAGAAGTGGCGGCCCTGAGATCCAATCTCCGAGGGGCGGCGGCCAAGGGGTGGAGTGCCCCCAAGCCGGTGGGCGCCCCCCCTAGGGTTTCAACCCTAGGCGCGGGTGGGCCTAGGGCGCACCAGCCCCTGTGGGCTGGTTCCTTCCCCTTTGGCCCATGGGGCCCTCAGGGATAGGTGGCCCCACCGGTGGACCCCGGGACCCTTCCGGTGGTCCGTGCTTTCACCGAAACCCCAAACTTTCCCGATGGCGAAACACCACTTCCTATATATTATTCTTTACCTCCGGACCCTTCCGAACTCCTCGTGACGTCCGGGATCTCATCAGGACTCGAACAACATTCGGTGGTCACATACTTGACTTCCTACTAACCCTAGCGTCACCGAACCTTAAGTGTGTAGACCCTACGGGTTCGGAGACACGAGACATGACCGAGGCGACTCTCGGGCAATAACCAACAGCGAGTGCGGATATCCATGTTGGCTCCCACATGCTCCTCGATGATTTCATCGGTTGAACCACGATGTCGAGATTCGATCAAACCACATATGCAATTCCCTTTGTCAATCGATGCGTTACTTGCGAGACTCGATCGTCGGTATCCCAATACCTTGTTCGGTCTCGTTACGGCAAGTCACTTTACTCGTACCGTAATGCATGATCCGTGGCCAACACCTTGGTCACATTGAGCTCATTATGATGATGCATTACCGAGTGGGCCCAGAGATACCTCTCCGTCATGCGGAGTGACAAATCCCAGATCTCGATCCGTGTCAACCCAAATACTTTCGGAGATACCTGTAATGCACCTTTATAGTCACCCGATTCGTTGTGACGTTTGATACACCAAAGGCACTCCTACGGTAACCGGAGTTACGATCTCATGGTCGAAGGAAGAGATACTTGACATTGGCAAAGCTTCTAGCAAGCGAACTATCGATCTTTTATGCTATGCTTATGATTGGGTCTTGTCCATCACATCATTCTCCTAATGATGTGATCCCGTTATCAACGACATATAATGTCCATAGTCGAAAACCATGACTATCTATTGATCTGTGAGCTAGTCAACTAGAGGCTCACTAGGGACTCATTGGGTCTAAGTGTTCACACGTGTATTACGATTTCCGGATAATACAGTTATAGCATGAACAAATGACAATTATCATGAACATTGAAATATAATAATCCTTTTATTATTGCCTCTAGGGCATATTTCCAACAGCTGGATCCAATAGAGCTCTCATCTGTCAACGAGCTCTTGGATCGCATCGCCGCCCTGGGAGTCGCTACGGACTACAATCAAATTGGGCTTGAAACCGATCTGAGAGAGATTAACTCTCCCCAGGTCACCCACCACGTCGTGGTGGTAGAGGAACAATGCGGCGAATCTTCTCCTGTATTGAAAACTAGTCGTGTCCGGGCTCCCAAACCCTCCATGCCGGACTTCTGCGGAGGGACGGACTTCGATCAAGCACTGAACTTAAAGTCAGGCATCAGACCGGACTCGTTGGACAACGTCCAGCAATCCAAGCTTCCAAAATTGGAAACTTCACAGCCTTCAAGCCCCGAGATGGGTAGGGTTTCGGATTTTGTTCCACCCACCCACCCAGACATATGCAATCTATCTCTAATACGGCAAGAGCCCGCTGAAACAGTACATCACTACTGGGCCAGATTCCTCCTGGTTATGGACAGGATAAAGGACTGCCGAGAAGAAAACGCAATCTCAATATTTTGCAATAATTGCACGGACAAGGGAATATTGAATGCCATCAGCCGTCGTAAAATTACACGCTTCGCCGATCTGGCGTCCATAGTACGAAAGTACTATGCGATGGAGAGTTTCCGGAAAACCGAAAACTAGTTTTGGGACAATCCGGCCCCGAATACAACCCTAGTCCGCAACAAAAGGGTGCATCACACTCAGGCCCCAAATACAAAAACCAAAAAGCAAAAACCCCATAGAGGGCATGGAACCGTACTGGAGGGATGGCTCAGCGGACCCTGTAAACTTCACAGTACAGAGGGCGCCGTCCCAACACATAGCCTTTGAGCATGTTGGATATTACGGCAGGTGGCCAAAAGTGGCGAGGAGCTTCTAGCCCCAGAAAACCACTCCAACAATACCAGTACGGTATCAACAGTCTTCGAGACCTTCGCATCAAATAATATGCGGAAACAAACAATCCGCGACCTCGCGAAGTCTACCAAGTAGCAACAACAAATCCATGGGCGACACAGCCATCACCTTCAACGCCACGATTTAACCTAAATTCGAACAGCCCAAGCACCACCAAGACTTTGGTACTTAGTCCAATAGTGGACGGCTTTCGACTTACAAAGGTCCTCATGGATGGCGGCAGCGGATTAAACCTCATCTACGAGGAAACTCTTCAAAAAATGGAAATAGAACGGAGTCGTATTGAGCGAAGCAGCACAACCTTCAGAGGAATAACCCCTAGCCGGGAAGCGCGCTGCACCGGAAAAATCACACTCGGTGTGGTGTTCGGCTCGATATCACGCTATATTAGGACGAGAGGCATTCACAATTTTTCAAGCAGTACCCCATTACGGGTACATGAAGCTCAAAATGCCTGGGCCCGGCGGAATAATCACTCTCGTTAGTGATCCGGATATAGCACTCCGCGCCGAAAATAAGACAGCCGCATTAGCCATGGAGGCACTATCCGAAGCCCTAGCGGCAGAAGAACTCACCGCGCTGCGCTCTACGGTGAACAGGGACGATGTGATACTCGATAAGAGATCCAAATCCACCTCCTTTAAACCAGCAGATGAAATAGTAAAATTCCAGGTCCACCCAACGGACCCAACAAAGACGGCCTCCATCGGGGCACAGTTGAACCCTGATGTAGACGCCCGCTGCGAAAATTCGCCGGGAAAATTGGGACATCTTCGCCGGCACCCCTCGGATATGCCCGAATCCCATGATTGGCGAACACAGCCTAAACATCCTAAAAGGATTCAAGCCACCAAACAGGCTCTTGACGATTTTCCGAACCCAAAAGACAGGCAATGGGAGAAGAGCTAGCCAAACTATTGGAAGCCGGATTCATCGGAGATATCAAACATCCGGATTGGCTAGCAAATCTGGTAATGGTACCAAGAAGGACAAATCCTGGCGCCTATCGTCGATTTTAAAGACCTCAATAAGGCTTGCCCAAAGGATCCCTTCCCCCCCCGCACCGACCAAATAATCGATGCTCTTTGCGAGCACGATTCATTGTGCTTCCTCGGCGCATACTCGGCTACCATCAAATCAAGATGGCGGAAGGCACCAGGCCGCAACAACATTCATCACTCCATATGGACCATTACGCTTCAACATGATGCCCTTCGGACTTAAAAACGCCGGCACAACATATCGGCGCATGATCCAAACATGTCCGCCACCGGATCGGCAAAACAGTAGAGGCATACGTGAGCGGCGTAGTCGTCAAAATAAACTCGTCGAAACCTTAGTAGACGACTTGAGGCTCACATTCGACAACCTCAGAGCATATGACATCAAGCTGAATCCGGAAAAATGCGCATTCGGCGTACCAGCCGGAAAGCTGCTGGGCTTCATTGTATCCGGTAGAGGAATTGAAGCAAACCGGCCAAGATCCGAGCTCATCACGGTTGGATATTCAAAAGACCTCAAACAGATTCAAAATTGATTGGATGCGTGGCAGCTTTAAGCGCTTTATCTCCGCTTGGGAGAAAAGGCCTTGCCCTCTATCGCCTCCTTAGGCGCACGAACACCAGTGGACGGATCTGCCCTTCTTGGGACTCGAAGAAATAAAGGCCATCTTGGCAACAAATCCGGTCTGGCTGCGCCCAACTGGGCGAACCAATGTTGTTATACATCGCAACAACACATCAAGTTGTAAGCGGTACTCGTCGTCGAGCGAGAGACGAAGGGCATAAATTCCCTCTTCAAAAACCGATGTACTACGTATCCATTTGTGTTAACCCCTGCAAGTCCCGTTACCTGCACTATCAAAAGATAGCGTATGCGGTGTTCATGGCATCTCGGAAGCTCCGACACTACTTTCAAGAGTGTTCGATAACAGTGGCCTCCGAAGTACCACTTAACGACATTATAAACAACCATGACGCAACGGGCAGGATTGCAAAATGGGCCATTGAGCTCTTACCATTCGATATAACCTACAGACCTCGGCGAGCTATAAAGTCACAAGTTTTGGCTGACTTTGTCGCTGAATGGACCGAAGCCGAACTCCCTAAAGAGTACGGCGCATACTCCAATTGGACTATGCACATCGACGGCTCTAAAATGTTGGCTGGACTGGGGGCTGGCGTCGTATTGACGTCCCCGACTGGCGACACAGTCCAATACGTACTTCAAATAATGTACACGGACTCCAACAATGCAGCCGAATAT
The DNA here is from genome assembly GCA_021437245.1 of Aegilops speltoides. Classification (NCBI taxonomy): domain Eukaryota; kingdom Viridiplantae; phylum Streptophyta; class Magnoliopsida; order Poales; family Poaceae; genus Aegilops; species Aegilops speltoides. The sequence goes on along the minus strand of CM038145.1, from coordinate 348,103,193 downwards.
GAGGCCCCTCTACATGATCTCCGGATGGCAATCTCCATGGGCATCCAACGCCTAGAGGTGCACGGGGATTCAAACCTTGCAATATCCCAAATAAATGGAGACTTTGACGCCAAGGATCCGAAAATGGCAGCATATCGCAACGCTGTCTTAAAAATGTCACTTCGGTTTGAAGGACTTGAATTCCATCACGTGGCAGAGATAATAACCAAGCAGCCGACGTCTTGTACGCGCCGGTGCAAAACGTGGCGTTGTCCCTCAAATATCTTCTGGAGCGACTCTTCAAGCCATCCGTACTATGGGAAGAGGAGTTGGAAGCGACAAACCGGAAAAACCGCGCCAACCGGCGATTCAGCCGATGACATAACACCTTCAGCCCAAGACATAATGGCGATGTCGCCCGTGGGCAGAACCATTCCTAGCCTACTTGCTTAGGCGGGAACTTCCGAGACCAAAATGAGGCCCATTGCATAGTCCGTGATCGAAAGCCTACAAGGTCCATGAGGAGAACTTTATAAGAAAAGTACAACCGAGTCCTTCAAAGGTGTATCTCCGAAGAGGAAGGCGAAACCTCTGGCTGAAAATTCATGCGGACTAGGAGGACACCACACAGCAGCCGGGCCCTTGTAGGAAAGGCATTCCATACAAGATTTTATTGGCCGACGGCCGGCGGATCTCAGACTTAGTCCAAAGATCGTCGGTTGTCGACTCTTTGCTAATCGAGCCATATGCCACCCACCGCCCTCAAAACTATACCCATTACACGGCCGTTCGTGATGCAGGGGCTTGACATGGTTGGACCCCTCAAAGGGGAACCCACAAGCAAAAGGTACCTATTGGTCATGGTGGACAAATTCACCAAATGGATAGAGGCCAAACCCGGTAAAAAGCGGCGAGTCCGGACCAGTGATAGACTTTATATCCGGGTAGTACACCATTATGGTGTCCCCACAAAGATCATCACCGATAACAACCACGAACTTCACGGCCGGCGAGGTTAAGTCACGGTGCAAAAACATGGGCATTAAGCTCGATTATGCTTGATCTACCATCCTCAAACCAGCGGTCAAGTGGAGCGAGCAAATGGTCTAATAATGGCGGCATTAAACCCGGACTAGTGCGGTCCCTTACGAAATCGACATGCCTTTGGGTAGAGGAGCTCGACTCCGTGCTCGGGGGGCTGCGGACAACACCCAACCGTACTACGGATTCACACCATTTTTATGGTATCTGGCGCAGAGGCGGTTACGCCTGCGACATTATTCATGACTCACCTCGAGTACGCATGTATGAAGAAAGAGAAGCCGAGTTGGATCAGCAGGATAGTTTGGACGCATTGGAGGAAGAACACGACATCGCCAAGGCTCGTTCCACATTCTATCAGCAGCGGGCTCGAAGATATCAAAGCAGAGAAGTACGGGCGAAGACTTATAATGTTGGCGAACTAGTTCTACGCCTGCCGGACAACAAAAAAGGACAAACTCAAGCCCAAATGGGAGGGTCCCTTCATTATCGATCAAGTCCTGACCGGCAGAGCATACCATCTACGAAATGCATCGGACAACCGACTCGAGCCGAACCCATGGAACGCAGCTCGCCTCTGAAGATTCTATGCCTAGCGCTGGACTAAGAGTTCGTCCCCTTCCCCCGTCCAAATTTTTACACTTCAGCTGTCTTTTGTTTCTCTTTCTTCTCTTAACCTTTTTCCTAGAAAGCCCTCACGGGCCTACTTGTGCATTATTCGCATACACTTGATGTGCCATCCGCACTGATTATACCTGGGGGCTTCTTTACCAGAAGCTCAATTATAAGGGCTTCATGCCCAGCACATGTGTCAAGCTTCCACATGTACCTTTTATTCACCATTATATGCATCGATATGACTTAAGTTTTGGCCAAGCTGGGTTGCCTGGCTCCTGTGCTTACCCCTATGTTCCCGATTGTTCGGCTAGGAGGTAAAGGAGCACCTCTGCGATTATTCTTGCCGGTCGGCCGGATGTGTACCTCGGTGGGTGAAGCCGAAAGCTAAGCGTTCTTAAGGGAATATTGATCGGTGACTTGAAAGATGATTTTTACCTACTTATTCATCTGCCCCGGATGTTTTTACCTTTTGTGATGCGGACATGCACTTTAGGGCATGCCTCCCGAGAAAGGAACCCTTAGCGGAACTATTCTCCTGGAAGATGTTTCTTACTAACCATGTAATATAACATAACTAGTTGGGCACTTATGCGATAAAGCACCAATGACCCCTACGCCTGGTCTCCATGCATACCCCGGTTGTTTCTTAACCAAGAAGGTATTCGGACACACTCCGGACTCTAGGGTCCCGTGGTTGAAGCGAAAAGGTCGGCAAAGACAAACGATCTACAATCCGGCTAGAAGGCATTTCACATGTCATTTTAAAATACATTGTCAAATCTACTGACTATATTCCTCCTCAATCCCGTCTAACAGGCTGTCTAACTTATAGTCCCGTTGGGAAAATTTAGCAGCCAACTCTACTTGGCTGTATACTAAACTCACAGGGATCTCCTTCCCATCAAGCCCCACCGGTCCGACCTCGACCATGTGGTTGGGATCCGCCTTCTTGTATCGCGTCTTCACCATGGCCCAAGCCTCCCTGGCACCTTGGCGGCAGGCCAAAATCTTCCATAAACGGAAGCGCTGCCGCACTCCCTGAAGCTTCTCCGGAAGCTCCCCAAGGCCCTCGGGTAGGGAGAGGGCTGGCCATAAAGCCTGGATGCCGCCGCTCATCACCTGCCGAACTCGTTCAAGCAGTTGCAACAGCTCGGGAAGTTGATCACCCGTTGATACGGGCATCTCCTCCGCAGGGCGACCTGTGAGTATACATACAAGACATATTTTGTCAATTGACTTCCTCGCCGAACTCTTCTTTTCAAAGGAGTTCACTCAAGCACTTACTATAGATGCCGCGACAAAGCCGCTTATTCTCCTTAATGGAGCCGGACAGCTCGACCCGAACGCCTTTCAGCTCTTCTCCAAGCTGCGTGTGGGCATCTTGGAGCTTGTTCCTTTCCTGCTGCACTCTATTCAGCACCCTCTCGCTGGCCTTCAGTTGGCGCAGCAGTTCCTGCCTGTCCGGATCTTGTTCGGCAGCACCTGCAATGTCATTATTAGACTTGCGCGCACGCCGCACAACGCTTATATTTTTCAAAAAAATGTGTTACCAGGAGGGGTCTCTGTGTTTCCTCCTGCGGCAGCAAGTGCGGCCTCAAGCTGGGTCTTGCACTCTTGCAGCCTCTTGAGGCAGTTGGGTATTCTTCTCGGTAAGATCCTGCGTTTCAAATGATCCTTAAATCGATTAACGTAACTACTTTAAGTCTCGGGGCTCTTGGCATATATAGCTATCAAATTCTCTTACCCGTATGTCTTTTACATATTGCTCCGTGGCTCTGGTAAAACCATCTTGAGCAGCACGGAAGTGCGTGTCCCCTGCGTTAAAGGCATTCAACGCCTCAGGGGAGAAGCACGCGTCACGAAATATTGTCCGGTGGCGCCTATGGTTCATGGCGCTCTCCACCTCGAACTTGGTGGCGGACGGTTTGTCGGCATCTTCCGTTGGAGGAGTGTCGGCTCGCGCCTTTGCGCCGCCTCCCCCTCGGACCAGTCTTGGAGCCGGTAGTAGAGGTTGGATTGGCAACCTCCGCGCCCGCATTTGGCGGCGCTTTTTCTCTACAAAGATCATGAGCACTCAAAACTCTTCCTAGGAGCGTTGCTCCAAATAATTAACGACGAGCTATACCTTAGCGGCGGCGTTTCGATCATGTGGCCTCCTCTTCCGCCTCTTGGTCGGATGGCCTTTTTGGTCAGCCGCCTTGCTGAGCTCGGCTTCTCGCCTTGAAGGCACTTCCTGCGGAACACCATCGTACGCGAAGGTCGGAAATGAGCAAGGAAGAGATAATGGTGTCCGGACTTCCGTCACAATCACCTGGGAAGCCGGATATTGTCCGGGGTAGTCAGCCGTAATGGCGACTAAAGCATTATCCATGCTTAGCTGGTGGAACACCCCATCGATTAGCTCCACCTGAATGTCCGTACCTCTTCAGAGGCCGGATCCTGGGATCTCTCTGGATCCTCGGGTTGTGGAGCTGGACTTATCAAGTCCTCCACGATCCGACGCAGTTCCTGCGCCGAAGACATAATATAAGAAGCTTAAACTTCAAAAACATGGGTCGGGCCCTTAAAGTGTTAAACTTACCCAGCGACGGGGTTATTCATGGAGAACCCATTCAGCGGGTTAAATCTCAAGGAAGTCCTCCTTCTCCCCTCGTCAGGCGGGACAGATCGTCGCGAGATCCTCGGCGAATCCGGTCCTCTGCGGCCATGACGGGTGGCGTCGTCTTCCCCGTTGAAATCCCACATGGGGTGGCCCATGTATTGCAGTGGCTGCACCCCCCGCGTAATGCATGTTGCCATGACTCTAATCATGGTCAACCCGGAATGAGCCAGTAATTTTATTCGGCCCATCAGATAATGGATGCTCTTGTCTTCCTCCAGTTGGGGGCTCCGCGGGCGCCAACTAAGGCGTTTCTTGAGAGGCGATCTTGAACTCGGGAGGCCGACCGGACGAGGTCCGCAGCGAGCGTCTTCTATGTAAAACCATTCAAGGCCAGTCTTGGGCGCCTTCTTAGGGGTTCGGATGGATATCCGGTCCGGCAATGCGCCATACTTCGGCGCCGCCCACTTGATATATAGACCCCTCGTGAGAACGGGGTATGAGGCAGAACAACCTCTTCCACGGTGCAAAATGGGGCTCGATGCCCAAAAATAGCTCGCAAAGAGCTACGTAACCCGCGATATGCAGGATAGAGGTGGGTGTAAGGTGATGGAGCTGGAGTCCATAGAACTCCAGGAGCCCGCGGAGAAACGGATGTATAGGAAATCCGAGTCCCCTTATTAGATAGGGGACGAAGCATACCCGCTCCCCTTTGTTGGGACTTGGGGTAGCCTCCGCTTGCTTCCCACCTTGATAAGTGGCCAGCCGGGGTCGAACCGGGACCATGAAGGCCGGTGGGAAATATCCCCCCGCTTGGAGCTTCACCAGCTCGTTGTGCAGAACAGAGCATCTCCTCCAATCTCCTGGCAGAGGGCTGGGAGCGCGAGAAGAGGAGCCGCATCGACGGTCCATGATGGAATGGATTCTGGGTCAAAGGCGCTCCGATGAGTATCCGCGGAAGGAAGATGGTGTGATTTGGATCTGGATTTTTGCCTTTCTTATAGGCAGATTATTCGCACGACTAGGGGGTAAAACATAAAAGATATCCTGGCTTTTCGCATTCGTGCGATGCGTGGAAGAAGGCCATTATTGGGCGTAGAAGCCAAGAAGCACAGCATTTATAAGGAAGCCGGACACTGTTCGGCAGGTACATGGAACTTAAAAGGAGAACCCACCTTGCAACACCGAAGACTATATACGCGCTGGACTTATCGTCATTGAAGCCTGGTTCGGGGGCTACTGAAGGAGTCCTGGACTAGGGGGTGTCTGGACAGCCGGACTATCATCATCCGCCGGACTATCATCGTCCACCGGACTCCAAGACTATGAAGATACAAGATTGAAGACTCCGTCCCGTGTCCGGATGGGACTTTCCTTGGCGTGGAAGGCAAGCTTGGCGATACGGATATGTAGATCTCCTACCATTGTAACCGACTCTATGTAACCTAGCCCTCTCGGTGTCTATATAAACCGGAGGGCTTTAGTCCGTGAGGACATAACCTCCATTACAACAATCATACCATAGGCTAGCTTCTAGGGTTTAGCCTCCTTGATCTCGTGGTAGATCCACTCTTGTACTACCCATATCATCAATATTAATCAAGCGGGGCGTAGGGTTTTACCTCCATCGAGAGGGCGAACACAGGTAAAACATCGTGTCCCTCGTCTCCTGTTACCATCCGCCTAGACGCACAGTTCGGGACCCCCTACCCGAGATCCGCCGGTTTTGACACCGACAGTTGGATATCTTGGAGAGGAGTAGGATAGCCGCAAGAGGCCATGCGGTGCCAATGTTCGGTAGTGGTTCGACAAGTGGTGGTGCCGATGGTGGCGGTGAAGATTTCATCCTATGATGATGATGATGGAGTGATGATAGATGCGATGTCTTTTGGGTCCTGACGCAAAAACTATGTTCAAATGTCGCCAAAACTGTGTTTGAATTCTTCGAATTTGTGTTTTATTTGTCAAAATCGTGGTCAATTCATCGTGTGGTTTTACGATTTGAGGGCCAAAACCGGCTGCGGCCGAACAGAGCCTCCAAACCCGAGCGGTAAAAGAGAATATCCACCCACAACCTATTAGATTCGCCTCTCGCTCGTGTGGTCAAGTCAGCTCAAATGCCCCTCTTCATGGGTCAACGTTGTCTACTACACCACCTCCTGTTCTTGTCTCAGTGTGCCTCAAAGCTGCTGATGCCTACAAGTGCAGGAGATCATTTGTATATCATTTTCTTTTTCGTGAATACGCAAAGCTTGCGTATCTTTCATTGATAGGTAGAAGAGAACAGAGTAACAAGAGGGGAGGAAGAGGGATACAACATGGCACACACTCTCCTAGCCTAAAACTCCAGTCATGAAAGGCAAAGAAGCAAGACCTGGAGCAGCTAAGCCATGTCACGAACAAAGACAGGCACCACCATCACACGGTGATGCCACCGGGTTGGAGCAACTCAACGTATCCCCACCTTGAAGCGCCAAGAAGAGTTGGCAAGTGGGTTGCAGGATCAGGCCGGCCTGAGGAAGAAGCCATGGATGAAGCACCAGTGATGTTGTATATTGCGCCTCGGATGCCCACGTCTTGAAAAGCAGCCCAAAACCAAGCAGGGTGTCCAACATCACCAATTTCAACACTGAAGATACCACGAGCAACCAAGACGACGCCTTCATGAAGGGGGGCGACATTAGGACTCCACCGATGCTCGAAGGAGGACAGGTCAAAAGGCCATGGAAACACCTTCAAGGAGGATACGACATCCACAGATGTCGCCGCTACCAACACCGGCAAGCCGAAAAAGGATTTCGCCCCGGCCTTTGACCAAATCACACCAAATGTCGTTGGATCAGGAATCGAAGACAAGGAAACCATATAGCTAGCTGGAACCACCACGGCAGGGAGAGCTGCACCCATCACCAGACAATAAGGTGACATGGGGGCCGCCGGATACACCACCATTGAGGGAGTCCTTGATAAAGGGGTCCTCGGACAGCCGACTATATACTTTGGTTGGACTGTTGGACTATGAAGATACAAGATTGAAGACTTCGCCCCGTGTCTGGATGGGACTCTCCTTTGCGTGGAAGGCAAGCTTGGCGATTCGGATATGAAGATTCCTTTCCCTGTAACTAACTCTGTGTAACCCTAGCCCCCTCCGGTGTCTATATAAACCGGATGGTTTAGTCTGTAGGACAACAACAATCATAACCATAGGCTAGCTTTTAGGGTTTAGCCTCTACGATCTCGTGGTAGATCTACTCTTGTAATACTCATATCATCAAGATCAATCAAGTAGGAAGTAGGGTATTACCTCCATCGAGAGGGCCCGAACCTGGGTAAACATTGTGTCGCCCGCCTCCTGTTACCATTAGCCTTAGACGCACAGTTTGGGACCCCCTACCCGAGATCCGCCGGTTTTGACACCGACATTGGTGCTTTCATTGATAGTTCCATTGTGTCGTCGCCATAAGGCTTGATGGCTCCTTCAATCATCTACAACAACGCCGTCCAGGGTGAAGTTTTTCTCCCCGGACAGATCTTCGTGTTCGGCGGCTTCGCACTGCGGGCCAACTCGCTTGGCCATCTGGAGCAGATCGATAGCTACGCCCCAGGCCGTCGGGTCAGGTTTGGAAACTTGAACTACACCGCCGACATCCGTGGAGACTTGATCTTCGACGGATTCGAGCCTATGATAGCCGTGCCCCGCCGCCACGATGAACATGACCTAAATCTGTCATCGGATAGTGTGCGAGAGATTGCACCTGTAACCTCACTGGCCCTAGATCCAGAGCAGAGCGCGCCATCCGAGGATGGGAGGCTCAACCCCGGCACGGAAGCCGCAAACTCAACGGTGCTAGAGCTGAACACAGATCTGACCTCCAATGAGGCCTGTGTCATCGGAACCTCGGACTCATCTCCGGCCATAGGCTCCGAACCGCGTGTATCCGCACCCACTGAATCTGACCGGGCGCCGATCTTAGAGTTCACCTCCGCGTCTTCCAACACTCACCTTAGGCGTGTGTTAAACTCATTAAAGTCCCTCTCATTGTCAGAAGATTCTTGGCCGAACTATGTCCGGCTGGAGTGGGAAGCGGACGACAAAGTACTTCGTTGCCTACCCACCACCCACTTGATAGCCACTATCGACGATCTAACCGACATGCTTGATTTCGACTCCAAAGACATCGACGGTATGGACAACGATGTCGGAGAAGAACAGGAACTACTGCCCATAGGGCACTGGACAGCCACCTCCTCATATGATATATACATGGTGGATACACCCAAAGAAGACGATGGCGATGACACAAAAGATCCAGTTGAGGACAAACTTCCTGCGAAGCAGTCTAAGCGCCGACATCAGTGGAGCCGCTCTAAATCACGCCATGGTAAAAATAGCGATACAGGCACAAGAGAGAATACCACTCCAGACGACGCCGAAGACAACGAAGACCCCGCCAAGCCAAGCTTTGAACAGGCTGAACGGGTAGATGGGCGAGCCAACCCTGATGAATAGGCCTTGAGTGACGACTCGGAGGGCAGCAACTACATGCCTCTCTCCGAGGACGAGGTGAGCCTCGACGACGAAGAATTTATCGTGCTAGAGGATCCTGTCGAGCAGGAGTGCTTTAAGCACCGCCTTATAGCCACGACAAGGAGCCTGAAGAAGAAGCAGCAGCAGCTTCAAGCTGATCAAGATCTGCTCACTGATAGATGGATTGAGGTCCTGGCAGCCGAGGAATACGGACTCGAACGCCCAACAAAAAGTTACCCGAAGCACAAATTGCTACCTCAATTCAATGACGAGGCACTGGAGCTGGCACTACCAGCGCATAATACGTTTGACCGACCATCGTGTGGTCGGGACAAAGCGGCAATTCAGCCCAAACACAAGCCAGCACCGCGTCGCCGAACAAATAGAAACACAACAACTCGGGGATACACACATGACCTGCGGTACGACTTGGAGAACAAAGCAGGCCAGACCAGATCGATCTACAGATCGCGGGGGTGCGCCTCAATGCGCAACGACGGCCACCACACCGGATATAACAAAAACACACCTGTCCGAGCCGATTACCACAGACCGGCTCCATTCGAGTCGCGTCGCGACGTAGCCCGACACAGAGGCGCCGCACACCCCCTCTGGTTCACTGATGAAGTAATGGAGCATGAATTCCCAGAAGGGTTTAAACCCGTAAACATCGAATCATATGATGGAACAATAGATCCCACGGTATGGATCGAGGACTTCCTCCTCCATATACGTATGGCCCGCGACGACAACCTCCATGCCATTAAGTATCTCCCGCTAAAACTAAAGGGACCAGCTAGGTACTGGTTGAACAGTCTGCCCAAAGACTCCATTGGCAGTTGGGAGAACCTGGAAGATGCATTCCTTGACAACTTCCAGGGCACTTATGTCCGACCTCTGGATGCCGATGACTTAAGTCATATAATCCAACAGCACAGGTGTCGACTAGAAAATTACGGACTTGGTTCTTAACTAAAAAGAACCAAATCGTCGATTGTCCGGATGCCGAAGCCCTAGCGGCCTTCAAGCATAACATCCGCGACGAGTGGCTTGCCCGACACCTCGGCCAAGAGAAACTGAAGTCCATGGCAGCCCTTACGACGCTCATGACCCACTTTTGTGCGGGCGAGGATAGCTGGCTAGCTCATAGCAATAACACCTCAAGTAAACCGGGCACTTCGCAAGCCAGAGACAGTAACGGCAAGGCCCGACGCAGTAAACACATGCGTCAAAACAATGGCGAAAACTCTGAAGACACGACCGTCAATGCCGGATTCAGTGGCCCCAAATCCGAGCAGCGGAAAAAGACATTTAATAGAAACAATCCGGGCCCTTCCAGCTTGGACCGCATACTCGATCGTCCATGCCAAATCCATGGCACCGCCGATAGGCCAGCCAATCATACCAACAGATAATGTTGGGTCTTTAAACAAGCCGGCACGTTAAGCGCCAGCGGAAAAAAGGATTACAAAGCGGCGGCGACGAGAACCCGGCCACGAACACGGGAGGGCGGAAGAAGTTTCCTCCCCAAGTGAAAGCGGTGAATATGATATATGCTACCCATATCCCCAAAAGGGAGCGGAAGTGCGCACTAAGGGACGTCTACGCGATGGAGCCAGTCGCCCCAAAATACAACCCATGGTCCTCCTGTTCGATCACCTTCGATCGAAGGGACCATCCGACCAGTATCCGTCACGGCGGTTCAGGCGCAATGGTGCTTGACCCTATCATTGGCGGATTCCACCTCACACGCGTCCTTATGGACGGTGGCAGCAGCCTGAACCTGCTTTATCAGGATACAGTGTGCAAAATGGGTATTAATCTATCAAGGATCAAACCCACCAAAACCACCTTTAAAGGTGTCATACCAGGTGTAGAGGCCTGCTGTACAGGCTCAATCACGCTGGAAGTGGTCTTCGGATCCCCGGATAACTTCCAAAGCAAAGAATTACTCTTCGACGTCGTCCCCTTCCGCAGTGGTTATCACGCACTGCTCGGACGAACTGTATTTGCTTGTTTCAAGGCGGTGCCGCACTATGCTTACCTTAAGCTCAAGATGTCCGGACCTCGTGGTGTTATAACAGTCAATAGAAACACGGAGCGCTCCCTCCGTACTGAGGAGCACACTGCGGCCCTTGCAGCAGAAGTACAAAATAGCCTTCTTAGGAAAAACCTCAATTCGGCAATAAAGCCCCCGGACACCGTTAAGCGGGTCCGTGCTACTCTGCAACAGGACCATCCAGCTCGTTCAGAGCTCAGCTAGCAACCCGGCCTTCATCCCAGCCCCAGCAAAGCAGTAAAATTCATGCTGCGCGTACACAACTACGCACTTAAAATACCATGGGCATGGACGGATGCACTACTAGATTGCGATCCACAATACGACTCAACCGCTCTTGATCCGCATACCTCCACTTTTTCTCTTTCTTTTAGATTTTTTCTTTTCGCGAGGCCTTTTCTAATAAACCTGATCATCGGGCCCGTAGCAGAACAGATACACCAAGAAAGCTAGGGGCTTGGACGTACAAGAGAATAACCAGGTGGTCTCTGCTAATGATCGTCATACCTATTTTAAATACCCGCACGCAACTCGCTCTTGGTAATGGCATGTTAAATAGCCTTATTTTCTTATTGCACTACTTGTATACATACGCGCTGACGTATTAATCAAATTACAACGAAAAATAATTGGCAGTGCTTTGTTCGTTACCTGATTTTTCCTTGTCTAGTTATTTTTTTAATTGCACCGTACATTACGTGCGCCTTAATTACGCCGAGGCTCCGCCGTACCCATAACACGACAAGAAAGTTCGAACACTTTTACTGATGCAGATTCGGCACCCGAACTTATAGCATTATATGCATTGGCTCGAATCATGTCTTTGGTCAGCGGTTGGGGTTGCGGCTCACATGCTTGCTACCCTACGTTACGCTATATCGGCTAGGATAGTAAAGGGAGAATTACTGCGATTGTGTCCGGTGCTTCGGACGAGCACCTCGATGAAAGCCCGAAACCGATCATCATGATCTGGCGAGAGCTGGTCAGCTGTTTGAGAGGTCACAAAATCCTTAACGATTTCTTCCGCATTGTGCGATAACTAATGCGTCGTGCGACGGATCGTTTTTTATCCGATCAGGTGCCTTCTAAAGCCCTAAGTTCGGTCTTCCAAACACTAGGGGTTGCGCCTACTTTTCTTTTGTCAAACTCCTATGGCTAAGTGAGGGTGATAAAGCCTTATAGTCTGATTGCCTGGTTCGTCGCGCTAAACACCTCCTTTAAGGACCAAAAATCTGGAGCAAAGAGTGTTTATATTTATCCCAAACACCCCCGTACTTCCGACGTGGGGGCAGAAGCCGACGACTGGCCAACTCTCAGCATTAATTTAAAAAAAGGCCGCACAGAAGGTAATAGTTTGAATAACGAGCATTATTTTACATCGTGATCTTGTTTCATATTACAGCATAGGGCAACATGCATACATTCATGGAAAGATAATATCCTTGGAACACTGCTCCGCCACAAGGCGGGATCCCTTTAGGACACTGTCATAATAGAGCTCGGGCTTGCGGTGCTCTTTCCCTTCGAGCGGTCCTTCGGCCATCAGCTTCAGAGCATCCATCTTCGCCCAATGCACCTTGGCGCGGGCAAAAGCCATTCGCGCACCTTCGATGCAGACCAACCGCTTGATGGCGTCAAGCCGAGGAGATGCACTAACCAGCCGCTTCATGAGTCCGAAGTAGCTGCTGGGAATCGGTTCAGCAGGCCATAGCCGGATAATCAAATCCTTGAGGGCTAGTTCAGCCACCCTATGCAGCTCGACCAGCTGCTTCAGCTGATCGGTAAAGGGTACTGGGTATTCTGGCACAAGATATTGCGACCAGAACATCTTCTCCGCAGAGCTCCCCTCAGAAAGGATCGAGATGGACCTAGAGGGGGGGTGAATAGGTACAATTATAAATTTTAATTATTACTTAGCAATTTTAGGCACTAATGCGGAATATGATGGTGAGCTTAACAATTGCAAGTGTAGTACTAAGTGCTAAGCAAGATAAGGAAGTAACACAAGTGCGTAAGTAAGCAAGCACAATATGATATAAGGAAAAGCTAAGAGACAAGTAACCACAAGTAGAGAGTTAGGGTTAGGAATAACCGCAACTCCGGGAGACGAGGATGTATGCCGATGTTCACTTCCTTGGAGGGAAGCTACGTCACCGTTAGAGAGGTGGATGTTACAACAAAGGCAAACCAACGCCATGAAGGCTCACCTGATTCTCCCTTTGAGACAATGCCACGGAGGCGTTTCTCAACCACTAGTGGTAGACCTTGGGGTGGTCTCCAAACCCTCACAAACTTTTCCGGGGGTAATCACAATGGTCGATTCCTCGCTGAAGCAATCCTACCGCCTAGGAGTCTCCAACCTCCAAGAGTAACAATATGCACCAGAAAAACAAGAGGGGAATCAACTTTCGCTTTGGTGAATGTGTAGATTGAGCACTTCTCCTTTGCTTCTCAAAAGATCAAGAGCTTTTGTTGGCTAAGGAGGGAGATCTCCAAGAAATCGAGGTCTGAAAATGGAGGTGAGAGAAATGGAGTCGTCAACCTCTTCGTGAGGAAGAAGAAGACTATTTATAGGTGGGGATGGAATCTGGCCGTTGGAGGCAGATTTCTGCGTATCCCGGAAGTTCCGGCGATGGACGGAAGTTCCTGTCACTAGAAGGTCCGGCCAGGTTCCGGGCTACACACAGAGTTTGCACCACTCAGTCGTACCCCGAAAGCTGCAGAAACAGGGGATAGAAGTCCGGTGCGAAAGTTCAGGAGGCGAAGTTCGGAGGCGTTCGGGCTACGGAGAGATTACGAAAGTGCGAGTTTTTACGGGTACCTCGGAAGCTTCCGGACCTTAGGTCCCGAAGTTACAGGCCGTCCGGAAGTTCGGCTGAGCGAGAATCATGACACTAAGATTTTCAGATCAATGTGAGAAGGTAAGTTGATTCCCTGGATGTTTTTATGATGCACCCCCTCTTAATAGTGTGGCTGCCCTAAGGACTCAAGAAATAAGAAAACTTAATGGAACTTCTTCTTTTCTTGAGCACACCGCTTTTCCTTTTTCCAATAAGAGAGGGATTAACCATCCATGCTTCACTTTGGCTTAATCAGGGCTGTTAACACTTAGAGCATGTGGTTAGAAACACAAATGATGTTGTCATAGATGTCAAAAACAATTTAGTGCAATATTGCACTTTCACCCTCTTCGGCTTGGTAGAATTGTTCGGCGTCAGACATGCTGCACGGCAGATCCGCAAACACCCCTGGAGAACTCCGAATCCGGGTGAGTAAACGAAATCTTTCCTTTGCGTATTTTCTCTGCATAATAAAGGCCTTACCTGTGGCGATCTTTCAGGCCTCCTACATTTCCTAGAGGGCGCCTTGGGCTTCAGCCCGGGCATCGCGTGCGGATTGGCGCGCCTTGGTGAGTTCGGACTCTTGATCCTTTATACTCTTCTCCAAGGTCTCGCACTTCCCTACAGCTTCTTGGAGCTCTTGTTGAACTTCAATGACTCGGGCCTCGTGGTTTTCACGAGTGGCCTGCTCCTTGGCCGCCCTTTTCTTGGCCTCGGCTACCGCCTTCTTCAGAGCCTCGACTTCAGTCATCGCTCCTATTACATAACACGACATTTTTAGTCAAAATAACCACTCACTTGTATTTAAACACAAACAAGGTTATCCCATACCTTGGTTATCCTCCAACTGCTTCTTTACTTGGCCGAGTTCCTTTTCGGCCCGCTCCAGTCTCTGCGTCAGTCCGGAGACCTCCACAGTATGAGTGGTGGCAGTCAATGACGAGCCTGATCATTCACATAGGTATTTCCTAGTTAGTCTCCTGCGAAATGTATTTCATCCCCTGTCCAGCTTTCTTTTCGAAACACCGAACAGTGTATCAGAGGCTACTATCTATATTATGACATTCTTTTAACTTCATTACTTACCTCAAAGCCTATTAGAAGGGTGGTGCAGGCTTCGGTCAGCCCGCTCTTGATGGAGTGAACCTTCTCAATCACCGCACCCATAAGGGTACGGTGCTCTTCAACGATGGAAGCGCTTTGCAGCACCACCAATAAAGTATCTGGCACCTCAGGGTGGACTGAGGTTGTCGGTGGAATAGGCGCACCACCTTCGGTTGAAGAGAGTTGCTGGCCTAACTTCGGAGCCCTATTGGTCTCCGGAGTTGTCTCTGGTTGGGGGCCAAATTCAGTACGGCCCCGCCTTCAACATCCATGGGGGTCTGCTCCCCCATGAGTCCCGCCACCGGGGTTTGGCCCTCCGGCACCGCCTTGACGGTCTCCCGAGCTTCGCCCTGGCCTGGGCCCCTTTGGGACAACACCTCAGTGTTGTCCATGTCTTTGGGGGAAGAGGCCATCGGGATGGTCTCGCTGTTCATCGCATCTGGGTCCAGCAAATCTTCTGATGAAGATTGCCCGATGTCGGACCCAGCCGGACCGCAGAACATGCGACTCGATACATTTATGCTATGCAAAAGTGAGACTGGATATATGAAGATGTCCGGGTTTTCTTTGTACTCACGATTTGGCCAGGGGCTTGACCCTGGGCCCCCACTCCGGGCTGCTGTCGGTGGCTGTGATGGATTCATCTGGAAGAGAGGCTTTCCCCTTCTTAGACGTTTCGGCCTCCAAACGTGTGGAGGTCGTCCTCTTCTTCCCCCCCCCCGAGACTGGCTTTCCTCTTCTTCTTCCTCCTCCTCTTCCTCATCTTTTTCGGCGGAGGAGTGGGCTTTGGTGTCTTCGGACATCACGTCCGAAGTATCCTTGCGACGGAGCTCGCCCCTGGTCTCCTTGGCCTCCTTCTTGGCCTTCTTCTTCGGCGCCTTATATGGTGCCGGGACTTACATCTTCATCAAAAGTGGGCTGGCTTGTTCTTCAGGCAGCAGAGCCGGACAGTAGATCCGCTCTGCCTTCTCCATCCAGGCCTGGGAGAATCATCGGGGAAATATTAGGTGTTTTCCCCATGGTATACAAATAGAGGATACACCTTGAAAACCTATAAAGACTCACCGGACTTGTGGGGCGGGACGCTTTGTGCCCGCGATCCTCGGTGGTGTTCGGCCATGACTTGCCGGTATTGAATAGCACCTTCCAGATGTCTTCGTGCGTCGTGCCGAAGAACTCCAGCAAGGTTTGGTGCTTGGGCGGATGAAACTCCCATAGATGGCAAGTTCGGCGTTGGCAGGGAAGGATCCGGCGAACTAGCATCACCTGGACCACATTGACAAGTTTGATATTCTTGTCCTCCATGCTCTTGATCTGGCGCTTGGGGTCTTTGTCATTATCGGACGAAGGCGATCTAGGCCCTTTTCGGGCCGGGGCGTGAGCATGATGGGGCTCGGATCGGAACTCAGGGGTGGCGGCCCATTTGGCGCCGTGTGGCTCGGTAATATAGAACCACTGTTGTTGCCAACCTTTGACAGACTCGTTGAACTTACCCGATGGCCATTTGACGTTGGGCATCTTGCTCACCATGGCTCCTTCGCAGTCGGCATGTTCGCCGCCGACCACCTTGGGCTTCACATTGAAAATCTTTAGCCACAGCCCGAAATGTGGCGGGATGCGGAGGAAGGCTTCACACACGATGATGAATGTCGAGATGTTGAGGAAGGAATTGGGGGATAGATCATGGAAATCTATCACGTAATAGTACATAAGGCCGTGAACAAATGGGTGGAGGGGAAACCCCAGCCCGCGGACGAAGTGAGGGAGGAATACAACCCTCTCGTGGGGTTCCGGAGTAGGGACGATCTGTCCCACCTCTGGGAGACGATGTGCGATCTTCTTGGCCAGGTATCCGGCCTCTCAGAGCTTCTTGATATCCTTCTCCTGAACAGAGGAGGCCATCCACTTGCCTTGCGCTCCGGATCCAGACATGATTGGAGTGCTCTTTGGGCAGAAGAGATTGGAGCTTGGGTGCTGGAGCTCGAGAATGAATAAGCAGAGGAAGAAGAGGGCATGGGTGAAAGAAGGGAATCCTTATCCCTTTATAAAGGCAGTAAAAATTGTGCGCCTCCCCGTTTGCCCTAAAACTCACTTATTTCCTCGCACTATGCTGATGGCACGGTTGGGTTACCCATACCCGCATTGATGAGAATCCCGTGATAAGGGGACACGATCTCTGCTTCAACAAGACGTGCCAATGAAACCGTGCCTCGGAATACGGAGGGGCAGGATAAAAACGGTTCGAATAAAGACCGGGCCGTGGCGTCATGTCACGCTATGGGTTGTCAGCAGATTAGACTCGTGGGATATTATACTCTCTACTGTGGTATGTGGAATTTGTTTTGCGGAGCCAGACATGATTTTTAATCTACTTTGGAGTATTCGAAGAAGGAACCTGCCTTGCAATGCCGGAGACAATCTGCGTGCCGGACTCATCGTCATTGAAGCCTGGTTCAGGGGCTACTGAGGGGGTCCTAGATTAAGGGGTCCTCGGACAGCCGGGCTATATACTTTGAACTGTTGGACTATGAAGATACTAGATTGAAGACTTCGTCCCGTGTCCAGATGGGACTCTCCTTTGCATGGAAGGCAAGCTTGGCGATTCGGATATGAAGATTCCTTTTCCTGTAACCGACTCTGTGTAACCCTAGCCCTCTCCGGTGTCTATATAAACCGGAGGGTTTAGTCTGTAGGACAACAACAATCATAACCATAGGCTAGCTTTTAGGGTTTAGCCTCTACAATCTCGTGGTAGAACTACTCTTGTAATACTCATATCATCAAGATCAATCAAGCAGGAAGTAGGGTATTACCTCCATCGAGAGGGCCCGAACCTGGGTAAACATTGTGTCCCCCGCCTCCTGTTACCATTAGCCTTAGATGCACAGTTCGGGACCCCTACCCGAGATCCGCCGGTTTTGACACCGACAACCATCAACAACCAGCACCACCAACACAACTCACTTCAGGTTCCAGATCCACCACCAACGCCATGGTCCAGAACTGGGAGGGGAAAGGATGCGTAGCCGCCAGCAGCACCAAAGCCAGCCGAAGAGAAGGCATGGCCTGACCGGGAGCCATGGGGAGGAGCAGCCGGCAGGTGTAGGTCGTGGAGTTGGGAGGCGCTGGAGGAGGTGGAGGGATCACCAACACACGGGGAGAGACACGCCGCACCGGGCTGGCCGGCGACGGCCTGGCCAAGAAGCCCCGAACACCATCCTCCCACGATTCGGCGCCGACAACAGCAAGGGTGCTGGAGGCCGCATGGATCTGGTGCAAGAGGAGGTGGTTGGGGCGAGGACGTGCCAGCGATAGCCGGAGCCCGTAGGGAAGGGGATGGTCGAGGGCCGGGGAAGAGGATCCGGCGGTATCACGCCGGTGTCGGAGCGCGACGGGATCCGACAGGGGAGGTGTGGAGGGAAGGAGGTGGCTTGCAGTCGGGCCAGCCGAGGCGCCCCGCCGCCACCTTCCTGGGAGCCGACGCGACTTCGTCGGCCGCTCCTCTGGTGGCGGCGAGGAGGCGGGGCGGGGCGGGAGGGGGCCGCGGCGGCGCGGGCTAGGGTTCCCTCGCCCCGCCAGGGGAGGTGACGCGGGGGTCGCGGGAGGGGGGGCTCTCCTTGTATATCGTTTTCATAAGTATGAGTGTCAAATCCAATGAATAACAGAAGAAAATGGTGCGTTATTGTTTGGGAAATGACCACAAAATCGAAATGAAGTGATAATGTGCTTCAAAGTAGCATTACTTCAAAGTTTTGCGAAATATAAAGATTACGAGCTTTATATTCACTATTAGAAATTGTTTAACATTTCGCGCAATACTGGCCGACGATAAGGCATAGGTTAGTGGTTCGCTCATCACTGACCGGCCCACCCACTCTAGTTAGTGATAAGGCCCTCAGTGGTCAACTAGAAAGTTATCACTAACGAACCATAGGATGACCGAGTAGTGATAATTGGCTCGTGTCAATCTTCGATAGCTAAAGTCGCCCATTTATCATCACCGATTGGTAGCTTACTATAGTTCGTCAGTGATAATGCATTAACACTGACGTCGTGTTGCACCCTAAGATTTTGACCCAACCCATGTACCAGCGGGAAAAAAGAAAAAGTCCATCTCAATTGACATCTACCCTATTCTAACAAATTGGGCTAGATCCCCCACTAACCATGTATATACTATTAAGACCATATTTGTTAATGTAAAATTATGTTTACTTGTTTAAGCTTTGACTATATTTTTTATGGTATGCAATACATACTCGTGAAATTACTTATTCTAAACTAGGGATTTCTATTTCTGTGCCCCTCTTCGCTTACTCCTCCTTAGTTTTGCCCATGCTCTAAGCCAGTCCTCACTTTTACCCTCCACCGCGCGGCCCACCTTTGCAAGAGCCTAAATGGGGGTTTGTCGTCGGGTCAAAGTTTTTGACCTTACTTGGTGTGGTTTCTGACTCATGGGACACCCATGTCAGCCAGTTGCCCGCTCATAGATGGTGGGCACATATACTGACTTGTGGGACACCCCTGTCAGTGGTTGGGCGCTCGTAGATGGTGGGTGCATATTCCGACTTGTGGGACACCTCTGTAAGCGGCTGCATGGTCGTAGATGGTGGACGCATATTCTGACATGTGGGACACCTCTGTCAGCGGCTGCATGGTCGTAGCTGGTGGTCGCAGTTGCTGGCGCGTGGGACACCTTTGTCAGTGGCTTCACGGTCGTAGGTGGTGGGCGTAGTTACTGGCTTGGGACACCTTTGTCAGCGGCTGCGCCAACTGAAAAAAGAGGTGACTTATTAAGCCAGGAAGAGTACTCAAAACCGAGACCACATGCTCAAAGAGAGGTGCAAGAGCCAACCAACCAAGTATGTGTACTTAACTTTTGAAACAGTCCTCACCGTTTTATGCACTAAACGAAGCGAAGCATAAATCAACTGTTTACTCACTATATGTAGTATACCATGAGGGTGTTAATAGTTTTCTTCAAGCCATTTGGTGTGGCGGATGCACTTTAGTCAAGAAAATTAGTTTAGTATAGAATATTGGATTGGTGAATGAACTTGGGACAAGCAAAGTAATACAAGTAGGCCATGGAAATTAGTTTAATCCTTAAAAATAATTTATTTGGTGCAGGAAGAGCTTTAAATAATTTTGAATTCCATACCATTTTTCATCAAAAGCAGGCCACGTTGGATGGACACGGACCAAGTAGCAACTCCAAACCATTTTGTATGAATGGTCAACACTTAAATTTGACCCAGTTTAAAAAAACAAAGAAAATGAAAAAGGCTGAAAAATTCAAATGCCTTGCACTGAGCCATCTTATGTGCACTAGTTTGTGGGGAAAATATTAAACTTGAAATACAACAAGTTTGAAAAAAAACCTTTACAGAATGGCCTATCTATGATGGACTTATGTGGATTTTAAGGCATATGCACATGGAAATGGCCACATACATGTCAAAATCTAAGGTAACATGCCCAAATTCGGTACAACTATTGGTGTTATAATTGTGGACAATGTTTCATAGGAATTTGCAATTATTTTGCAATAAAAATAAATTTCCATTTTCCAAGCCCCTGAAATGACTTTTGTTTGCAATAAAAATAAATTTCCATTTTCCAAGCCCCTCAAATAATTTTTTAATTTGTTCCATTTCATTTTTCATCAAAAGCGGGCCATATTGGATGGGCACTGTCGTGGAAATGTCACGTCAGCTGTCCTAGTGAAAGGACTTAGTCGTGGAGCCATCACAACTAGGAAGCTTAAAGGGGTTAATCGGGACAAAGGACACGAGGTTTATACTGGTTCAGCCCCTTACGGTGAAGGTAAAAGCCTATGATCCAGTTTTGAGTGGGATTGCTTATGTCTCGATTACCAGGGAGCGAATCCGCTTGACCTAGTTCTCGATCTGATGTTACTTGCCCTGAACCGCCGACGGGTCGTCACTTTATATAAGGTCGACGCCCAGCGGCTCACAGAGTCCCGACCGGCTCATAAACAGTGTCCGGCTCGGTCTCTAACTATTCTTGCCTTACAATAGAAGTTATGTACATATGGCGGTTTATCTCTACGGGCCTTAAGTCACCTTTCGGCTTTGGGCCCATAATTGAACCGCCATCTTCAAGCTTTGTCATGGGCTTCAAGAGTCTTCATAGGTATAAACCGGCCCCTCCTGGGTGGGTCAAACCTAATAGGTATATCCCCAACATTAGGCCCCAGATTGATTTGAACTGGTTCATGTCAATATTCAACACTTAAGAAAAATTCTTCTGCTCTTTGCTTGTATAAAAATTTTGTAACTCGCCATGACGTCATCTTTTGGATTTGTGATAACCCGCCATGACATCATCTGCCATTAATGCACGTTTTGTCCAACATATCTCAATGGATCCTTATCTTAATGACCATCCCAAGAATCGAGGCGTCCTTGTAACTGGATAACCATATTTTGGCCTCCTCGTTTTTTGCACCCACTTATCAGTCTTCCCTTATAAATAGACCTGGCCAGGTCTTTCCTTATTCTCCCCTTTCCCGCGTCTTCTTCCTCCCGCAACCCTACTGCCTCTCGAGCTCTGCCGCCGCCACAGAGCACCTCATCTTCTTCGTCCTTGGCCACTGCATCAGCCCGAGACGATCCAAAGAACGGCGGCGACCCTCAGCAGTAGATCTGCTGTTGTAAGTCTTTGCGTTTCCGCACCTCAGATCCGCATTAGGGTTTGCGAGTTCCTCTGCGTTCTTCGCTGTTCATCGCGGTTTCTTCGTAGTTCCTCCACCGTAGCCTCTTTTGATCCAAAAGAAATATAGAACTCATGCGGTAGTCGTTTTGCGTCCATTTTTGATACTAGTTGATCCCTTTTTCTGTAAATAAGGCTCATTAGGACTCACGAACTCATCTGTACTAGCTTTTTAGGTCTAGAATATTTTCTTTTCCTGAACAACCGTTGATCTGAAATAATAGCTGCAGCCTGTGAAACTTGTTTATGTAACACTTAGGCAAAAACTGTATTTTGTTGGATCCACCTAGCCATGGCGACTCTTATCACCGGCTTAAAATTGTAATGCTCAATTGATAATTTTAACCACTCATGGCGGTTTAGATAACTTAACTGCTGATGGCGCTCTTGGCGGCTTAAATAACTTGACATAATTAGCCATATACCATTAGGCCCCTTTATAAGCCACCATCTTGAATATGCACTGTAATGTTCCTCTCCGGCTTAAATTTGAACTGGATTACTCTTTCTTAGGCTTCTAGCACAATGCCGCCCAAACAACCCACTTCATGCAAGTGGGTCAAATCCATCGTCACAGACAGTACGCTTGATGACTTTGTGAAGACCGGCTATTTGCCGAAGAAGGAAGTTATGTCATATCGTGCTCCTGATCCGACGGAGGAAAAGCCTCAGCCCAAAGAGGGGGAGGTCATCGTCTTTACTGACCATATGACCCGGGGATTTTCACCACCCGGCTCAAAATTCTTCAGAGACGTCCTACACTTCTTTGATCTGCATCCTCAAGACATCGGACCCAATTCCGTGTCTGATATTCGCAATTTTCAAGTGTTCAGTGAGGTATATCTTGGAGACGCCTACTACTCTTCAGAGAGTTATTTTACTTGAACCGCCAGAACGAATGCGCCAATGGACCTAGCTTGGAACTTGGCGGGGTCTCAATCCAACAACGGAGAGACGTGATTTTTCCTTATGCCAATCCACCAAGTCACCCCAAAGACTAGAACCAGACGTGGTTCTATTGCCGACACTTCTCCGATTGATGAGAACCCTCTACCTGGCTTTCGTGCTCTGCGTCTTGACTCCAATCATCCACTTCCTGATAAGATAACAGCCGCCGAACACAAGACATTTGCCTCCACCCTGGTTAAAATCAAGGCTATTTTGGGGAATGGGCTAAATGGTATTGACTTGGTTTGGGTTTGGCTTGCCTGGCGAATCATTTCCTTGAGCCGCTGCCCCGGTCTGATGTGCACCTATACGGGCAAGAAGGATGACCCTCTGTAGCACAGCTCGGAAGATTTACCTGACCACGTCATTGATGACATGACAAAGTCTCTCCTAAATGAAATCTTAGCAGATTGCGGCAAGGTGGGCTTAAGCCCCTTCTGCGAAGCTAAACCGGCTCCAGCGGTAAGCCGCCAACCTGAATAAATTACTTTCATCCTTTGATGTTTTGTCTGTGCTCAAACCTTTGCTAATTTTCACAAGCTGATGATAAATTCTGGAAGTCTAAATATGATCATGAGGTTGCGAAGGAAACCAGGAAGGCCAAGAAAGCCGCCAGGAAAGAAGCCGCCAAGAAGAAGGGAAAGAAGGCCAGCGCTTCTGACTTGCTTCGACTTGAAGATACTTCTGAGTCGAAGGTAGCCCTTGACTCTCTTGGCTCCTTTTTTAGCCACCTTATTGACACTGATTATCACGAGGAGGACATGAGAACAAGTCATGGAAAGGATGAAGAGGTAACTATCATTTCCTCCGACTCTGAGCCTTTGCCAAGACAGAAAATCCAAAAAATAACCCGAAAAGTAAGATTTTCACATCCCTTAGCTTATCAAGATCCTTAGTTTCTTTTGAAGTGACATATTCATGAGAGCCGGAGGCAGACCCGGACCAGCAAGGACACGGAACTATCCTCCGTCTTACCCAATACACCAAGGAAGTGCCAGAACAAGGTCACCTCCGATTTAAATCCCTTTTATCCTTTGGCGGGTCTCACTCGTCAACCACTCAACTCTTCTAACTCAAATTATCAGGAAACTTCACCTTCCTCTGGTGACTCTATGCAGTCCAACTTGCCGGCTTTCAAGACCGCTCCAGGGTAATGAGGACTTGCTTATCCTGTATTCATTTCAATTCTCTATACTTGTACTGATCTTTTGATTTTATGCAGCGGCAAAGCAAAGCCTAGCAAGAAGGTGAAGAAGAACAAACAGGCTGAAGAGCCGATCTTTAAAGAGCCGGAACTTGGAACGACCGTGCCTGAGGCCTCTGCTCATGAGCCGCCACCTGAACCAGCTCATGACACGCCAACGCCAACCGCTGACCCGCCTGCCAAGAAAGTCGCCGATGGCTCTGAAAACCCTGAAGTTTCTAGCCCGGCCAAGACAGACGATCCCCAAGACACTGATGTTGAGATTACCAAGACCGGCTATATTGAGCTGGGAAGACCTATTGTGCTGGCCAAGTGTTCTGCCAAGGAGGAGCACCTGGAACGCCGCAAGGTCAGGTTTGATGTTGCTGATTATACTCACATGAGTATTGGGGAAGTTTTCTCTGGCTATCTTAGCCAAGTACACAGTAGCTATGACGTGGAAGTTGACATGGTGAAGCAAATGCACCAGAAATTTGAGGTATAAACTCGTCCCTTCACTGAATTATCCTTGCTTATGCCAGCCCCCAAGTCTATTGCTTATGATGAATATGGTGTAGACTTAGAAACAAAATTATGAACATTAGTGATATATTTGGACAAAATATGCAAGAAATCCGGATTACGCCGTAGTCCCCAAGGGTCGGTTTAAGCAACATGTTTGAGCAGTCCTTCACATGCTTGTATAGAATAAAATACTTGTAAAATGTTAACAGCAATATGCATTAGCCCCCAAGTAACAAGTACTCTTGCTTGCAAGGTACTTGGGACTTGCTCTCATGAACCGCCACTTAGGTCAAATTCTTCGGTAGACATTAGCCCCCAAGTGCCAAGTGTTGTTGCTTGCAAAAGGCTTGGGGACTTAATATTGTATGATAACAATCATGATTTTGACCCGGTATTTGTATAGGCCACCACCAGTCAACTTCAATCAGAAGTATCTGACTTGAAGAACCTCCTAGAAGCACAAGAGACGGAAACCCAAAGAGCCAACTCCAAGTTTGAATTCAGTGTATCTGAACAAGAGAAACTGAAAAAATACTTTGAAATGGAGAAAAAGGCCTGGGCTGATGAAAAGATTGCTTTGACCAATCGAGCTGAGAAGGCAGAGGCGGCTCTTGAAGAGGCGACCGTCGAATTATCCGGTTTAAAACGCCATGTATCTCAAATTGTCTTAGCAATCTTTGGTAAGTCGCCCTGCAAGTGTGAAATACTTCAATCTTTCTAATGATCATATAAATTGTCATTAACTGACCTGACATCGTTATGCAGGCCCCAGAAGTTCAAACCTTAACCAAGACATGCTAATAAAGCTGAAGGTGGTTTACACGCTGGTGGAACAACTTTACACCGGATCCCAGCGTGCCTTAGCCACGGTGGCCCTATCGAATGAAGTTCCTACACTCTTGGCGGATGTACTAAGGAAGCTTTCTGTGCTGCCCCAGCGGTTCAATGAACTAAGGTGATCATCTACAAGAAACGGAGTTGTGGCTGCCTTAAGCCGGGCCAAAGCTTGGTTACCGGAGTTAGACCCGGCCGACATCGCCATTGGTTATCCAAGCCTTAAGGAGGATGGCACTCCCTTTGAATAGGAAGACTTCGCCACTTGTGTGAAGGAGATACGCCCCATGGTCACCCTGATAGCTGATGAAGCGGATCTCACCAAGTACCAGCCGGGTTATGATGTGGAGAACCGGAGGATTCCAACACCACATTATAGAGTGACCAGCCTGATTCCACCAATCCGTAAGCATACCTTCGCCCCTGAAGTTGACCCGGCCGGACTAATTGATGATGAAGCTGAATTTGAAGCTTTGAATGGCATTGACTGGTCATCATCAGCCTTCTAGGATAGGGAACAGGGCGAAGAAGTGGAGAGGGCTGACCCGGAAGCTTCAGGTCAATAAGAGAATTACTCCGCCGGGCGGCTCATAACTGTGGTTTGCTGGAAAAAATAATAATTATTTGGACTCGGGGAGTCATGTAATAGGGTAGAAATAACTTTGTTTTGCTGTGCCATCGTGCACGTTTTGGTGCTCAACACTGTTAAGCCGCCACCTTATATTCACCCATATTATACTTATCAGCTGTTTCCTTATGCCGAAGAAAGCCTTTGAACTGTCCTGCACACAGAAAGAGATCACAAGAACCCTTGGCGGCTTATCGCAGGGCGGGTCATAGTATCTTTATATATAACCGTTACTATGGAAAAAAGGAGTCACAGATAAGCCTATTATGAATTATAGCTTGGAGACACAACTATAATATCATACCTGTGATTTTGAGTTTGCACTGTCGGTTTATGTAACCTGAACAGTACTGGTGATAACCCAATCCTTAGAAGCCAATACTTCCAAATGTATGATGATTATCATATGCTGGCGACTTATCGTCCAAAGCCAAGCCGGGTTAAATTTAAACCACACTTAAACTTAGATATGAACAAGAAAGTCTCAAGACAAAATCCAAAAATTGTTTCCAAAAAACTTAAACCAGATAAAAAGAAAAATCGTGGCTTCTGATTCGAATACGATCAATAAACCATTCCAAAGGGGTTTTAAGCTAGGATTTGAATATGATCATGTATCCCCTAGTGGCTTTGGCGTTGCGCCGATCAAGAGGGTACTGACAACTATGTTTTCTTTGGTTCAAATACGACCTATGTTTGAACAGGAAGCCCCCTAATGACCTTGAGAGTTTTTTAATGACTCTGATTCGAATTCGATCAAAGTAGGACCCAAAAGGGGTTAAGCTATGATTCGGATACGATCAAGAAGCCCCCTAGTGAGCTTGGCATTGTGCCAATCAAGAGGGTACCGATAGCTATGTTCTGTTTGGTTCGAATACGACCTATGTTTGAACAGGAAGCCCCCTAATGATCATGAGGTTTAACGGCTAGATTCGAATACGATCATGAGCCGGACCAAGAGGGTTAAGCTAGATTCGAACACGATCGGCCCCCAATTGGTCATTTGAAATGACAATGATGAAGACATATGATATTTGAGGATGAAAAGGATAGAGGTCCTGCTTTATTACTTATCATAATATATACATCGTCAAAATATGTACATCATGAGAGTCGGTGGCTCAAGTGTAGTAAGGACGCAAATGAGCGATATTCCACGGCCGGCGTGTCTCCTCCTCTAACTTACGTGAGTCTTTGTGCTCTCGAACATTGATAAGGTAGTATGACCCGTTGTTGAAGTTCTTGCTGACCACAAAGGGCCCTTCCCAAGGTGGGGATAACTTGTGTGCATCAGTTTGATCCTAGATGAGCCGAAGCACCAAATCACCTTCTTGAAAAGTTCTGGACTTAACCCGGCGGCTGTGATACTGGTGCAGGTCCTACTGGTAAATCGCCGATCGAGCTGCTGCCAGGTCACGCTTTTCATATAACAGGTCAAGTGCATCCTGACATGCTTGTTCATTGTTAGCCTCAATATAAGCCTCCACGCGGGGCGAGTCATGACGTATGTCACTAGGGAGAACCGCCTCGGCTCCGTAAACCATGAAGAAAGGCATATAACCCGTAGACCTGTTAGGAGTAGTATTGATGCTCCATATCACAGAGGGTAACTCCTCAACCCAACAACGCGGTGTCCGTTGCAAAGGGACCAACAGCCAGGGTTTGATGCCTTTCAAGATTTCCAGATTGGCTCTTTCAGCTTGACCATTGGATTGGGGATGAGCCACTGATGAAACATCAAGCCGAATATGCTCAGGTTGACAAAACTCTTCCATGGCGCCTTTAGCCAGATTAGTACCATGGTCAGTTATAATGTTGTGTGGAAAGCCGAAGTGAAATATCACCTTCTTCATGAATTGAACCGTTGTGGCTGCGTCACACTTACTAACTGGCTCTGCCTCAACCCACTCTGTGAACTTGTCAACATCCACCAAGAGGTGGGTCTTTTTAACTTTGAACCTTTGGAAAGGCCCAACCATGTCAAGCCCCCAGACTGCAAACGGCCAAGTAATTGGAATCATCCTCAACTCTTGAGCCGGCACGTGAGCACGTCTCAAGATCTTCTGACAACTATCACATTTAGTGACCAGATCCTCCGCATCAGTGTGATCCGTCAGCCAATAAAATCCATGACGGAAAGCCTTGTCCACAAGGGACTTTGACCCGGCATGATGGCCACAATCTCCTTCATGAATCTTACGAAGAATTTCTTGACCTTCCTCAGGAGAAACACAATGCTGAAACGCCCCAGTAATACTGCGATGATGCAACTCACCATTGGCAATTGTCATTGACTTAGACCGCCGGGTTATCTGCCTAGCCAAGGTTTCATCCTCAGGCAACTCACCCCGTGTCATGTAAGCCAAGTATGGTACTGTCCAATATGGGATGACATGAAGAGCCGCCACCAATTGTGCTTCCGGGTCAGGCTTAAAGCATATCCAAGAAAGTGTTAGGCGGCATCAGCTTACGCTGAGATCCCAGCCGGCTTAAAGCATCAGCCGCCTCGTTCTTTCCGTGATCAATGTGCTCCACTTGGTAACCCTTGAAATGTCCAGCAATGGCATCAACTTCACGGCGATAAGCCGCCATGAGAGGATCCTTGGAATCCCACTTGCCTGAGACTTGTTGAGCCACCAAATCTGAGTCGCCAAAGCACCTTACCCGGCTTAAACTCGTCTCCTTAGCCATCCGAAGATCATGGACTAAGGCCTCATACTCAGCTGCATTGTTAGTACAGGGAAACATCAACCGTAGCACATAACAAAACTTGTCACCTCGAGGGGAAGCTAAAACAACTCCAGCCCCCGAGCCCTCCAATTGCTTGGACCCATCAAAGTGAATAGTCCAATATGTGTTGTCTGGCTTCTCTTCAGGCATCTGCAATTCTGTCCAATCGTTGATAAAGTCCACCAGTGCTTGAGACTTGATAGCAGTGCGTGGCACATACTTTAAACCATGAGGCCCAAGTTCAATGGCCCACTTGGCAACTCGTCCTGTGGCCTATCTATTTTGGATGATATCTCCTAAAGGAGCAGAACTGACCACAGTGATGGGATGGCCCAGAAAGTATTGCTTAAGCTTCCGGCTTGCCATAAACACCCCATAAACGAGCTTCTGCCAATGTGGATACCTTTGCTTGGATTCAATAAGCACCTCACTGATGTAATAAACCGGCCATTGAACTGGATGCTCCTTGCTAGCCTCCTTGCGCTCCACCACAATGGCTACACTGATGGCACGTGTGTTAGCAGCCACATATAACAATAATGGCTCCTTATCAATGGGAGCAGAAAGGACTGGCGGCTCAGCTAGCTGTCTCTTCAAATCTTCAAAGGCAGCATTAGCAGCATCACTCCAGATGAAGTCATCTGTCTTCTTCATCATCTAATACAGCGGTATGGCCTTCTCACCTAACCGGCTTATGAACCGGCTTAAAGCGGCAATACGACCCACCAAATGCTGAACATCATTGATACACGCCGGTTTAGCCAATGAAGTGATTGCCTTGATCTTCTACGGGTTAGCCTCAATGCCTCTATTAGAAACCAGAAAACCCAAAAGCTTGCCTGCAGGCACACCAAAAACACACTTGGCCGGGTTAAGAATCATCTTGTAGACCCGGAGATTATCAAAGGTTTGCTTCAAATCATCTACCAAAGTCTCCTTCTCTCTGGACTTTACCGCAATGTCGTCCACATAAACATGAACATTACGCCCAATCTGATTGTGAAGACAGTTCTGCACACATCGTTGATAAGTCACCTGGGCACTCTTAAGCCCAAAGGGCATAGATACATAGCAGAAGGCTCCAAATGGAGTAATAAAAGCCGTCTTCTCCTGGTCCTTAACTGCCATCTTGATCTGATGATAACCAGAATAAGAATCCAAAAAGCTCAAACGCTCACAACCCGTCGTAGCATCAATGATTTGATCAATACAAGGGAGAGCGAAGGGATCAGCCGGACAAGCCTTGTTTAAATCCGTGTAATCCACACACATACGCCAAGTGCCGTTTTTCTTAAGCACCAGCACCAGGTTGGCCAACCACTCCGGATGAAAAACTTCAATAATGAACCCGGCCGCCAAGAGCCGGGCCACTTCCTCACCAATGGCCTTACGCCTCTCTTCATTGAACCGCCGAAGAAACTGCTTGACCATCTTAAATTTTGTATCAGTATTGAGAGTGTGCTCAGCGAGTTCTCTTGGTACACCCGGCATGTCAGAAGGCTTCCATGCAAAGATGTCCTGGTTCTCACGGATGAACTCGATGAGCGCGCTTTCCTATTTAGGATCCAGATTGGCACTGATACTGAACTGCTTAGATGAGTCGCCTGGAACAAAATCAACAAGTTTGGTGTCATCGGCCGACTTAAACTTCATTACCGGCTCATGCTCTGTGGTTGTCTTCTTCAAAGACGTCATGTCTGCCGGGTCAACATTGTCCTTGTAGAACTTCAACTCCTTTGTTGCACAAACAGATTCAGCGTAAGCAGCATCGCCTTCCTCACATTCCAAGGCTATCTTCCGACTCCCATGCACTGTGATGGTGCCCTTATGACCCGGCATCTTGAGCTGCAAATAAACATAACACGGCTGTGCCATGAACTTGGCATAAGCCGGCCGTCCAAACAGGGCGTGATACGGGCTCTTGATTTTGACCACCTCAAAGGTCAGCCCTAGAATCATGCTCATCTCCAAAGGCTACCTCCAGCTCAATCTTACCCACTGGGTACACCGACTTACCAGGGACCACTCCATGGAAAACAATGTTGGAAGTCTTGAGATTTTTATCAGTCAAACCCATGCGACGAAAAGTCTCATAATAGAGGATATTGATGCTACTGCCTCCATCCATGAGCACCTTAGTGAATTTATATCCACCAACCTGAGGTGCCACCACCAAGGCCAAGTGACCCGGATTGTCAACCCGGGGAGAATGATCTTCCCTACTCCATAGAATAGGCTGCTCAGACCATCTCAAATAATGAGGAACTGCCGGCTCAATAGCGTTCACAACCCTCTTATGAAACTTCTGGTCCCGTTTGCACAAACTGGTGGTAAACACATGATATTGTTCACTATTGAGCTGCTTCAGATTACTCTGATATCCACCTTGCTGCTGCTGCTGACCACCCTGGCTAGATTGTTGATTATAACCACCTTGATTACCTCGAGAGCTTTGAAAATTGGAATTCGAACCGCCTCCTGGGCCATGAAAACCGCCGCCACATGAACCGCCGCCTGGCCCATGATTACCGTCGAACATGTTGGAATTCTTGAAAGCTTTCATGATCGTACTGTCCTTCCATAGTAGGTGAGTGGCCGGCTTCTGTGGAGTACCGTGCCTTGGACAAGGCTAATTCAGTAACTGCTCAAGCGTGGGGCTTGACCCGCCGGACCGTGGAGGTGGTCTCCCCTTACGTCGTTGATAGTTGCCCTGCGCATTGGTGTTAGCCACAAACTCCAAGCTACCATCAGCCCTACGTTTATTATTACCTCTTTGATTTGCCGGGTTATGCTGAGGACCCTTGGCGTTGCCGTTCTTTTTTCCCTTCACTGTCTTGTCATCATCAGACTCGGGATCCTTGGTACTATCAGAGTCGGCGTATTTGACTAAAGCCACCATCAGCTGGCCCATGGCATTACAATCGCGCTTGAGCCGCCCCAGCTTCATCTTCAGAGGCGTAAAACGACAATTTTTCTCCAACATTAAGACTGCAGAGCCGGCATCCATCTTATCAGACGAATGTATTATGGCTTTGACCCGTCGCACCCAATGGGTCATGGACTCACCCTCCTCTTGCTTGCAATTAGTCAAATCCACAACTGACATGGGTTGCTTGCATGTATCTTTGAAGTTATGAATGAACCAGGCTTTTAACTCCGCCCATGAACCGATGGAATTAGGCGGTAGCCCCTTCAACCAAGTGCGGGCCGTTCCATCCAACATCATGGTGAAGTACTTGGCCATTGCAGCGTCACTAACTTCCAGTAGCTCCATGGCCATCTCATAACTTTCAATCCATGCCCCGGGCTGTAAGTCGGCTGTGTAATTGGGCACCTTTCGAGGCCCCTTGAAATCCTTGGGCAAACGCTCGTTACGCAGAGCCGACACCAGACAGGGGACACCTCTAGTCCTAGTGGTCACGCCTGCCTCAATAGAAGTCATTGGATAAACCGGAAAGGGCTAATAAGCCGCCAGCTGAGCTGCCTGTTCAGCCGCCTGCTGAGCCGCTCGCTTAGCCTCTTGACGTATCATGTCCTGATCAACCAAGTTAGGAACTCCATCACGCGCCGGGCCATGCCCGCGCGGCTGGTCACGACACTAGGCGTTGCTTGAAACGGCCGCTGAATCCATGTGCCTGCTAACTCGGGCTCCCGCTTGGGCGAGGGGTTGAGTGAATCCTGTCTCGACTATAAGAATATGCTTCCTGCTGCGCCAGAGCTGTCTGAAGAAGTTCACTGACCTTCTGTGTTTCAACCGCCGTCAGAGAGCCGCCCTCCACCAGGAGAGTCGCCAATCGTGTGGCCGTAGTAATCATGTTCTCCAAAGGGTTAGATTAATGACCTGGTGGTGTTGGTACATACTGAGGTGGAGCAGTATTCATCCGGGGAGGTTACATCATACGTGGCTGAACCGGCGTTCTAGCCCCAGGCGTTGCAACCCGGTCTATCTCCGGCGGGTTACTGGGCCTCGCACCGGGTGTTCGGAAGAGGTTTTGAGGATCATAAACCGGAGGCAGACTCGATTGAGTCTTCTGGTACCTTCTCCTCATGACCTCATTTGATGCGTTCTGATCCTTCGTGAGCTGGAAAGCCTGCGACTGAATCCGCTGAACCTGGGTGTCCAGAGCCGCCCGCTCTGCGGTCATCCTGACGTCTTCTGCAGCCAGGTCTTCCTTAGCCTGCACTATATCCTGCTTTAACTGCGCCACTTTCGCATCATGTTGGGCTTGATCCGCCGGGTTGACCACGGCGGTTAGTAGAGCTGTCATCTTATCCATGAGATCCATCAGCGCCTGAGTCGGTGGGTGCACAGGGCCTCCTGCCCCGGCTGCCGCTGACCCGGAGGTTATTGCTGCTGCAACCGTAGAGTTTTGGACGGGTTGCGTGCCAGCCATGAAGATTCCAACTCTGCTCGGCGGCTCAAGGAGGTCCAGAATACTGCTGCCATCGGAACAGCCCCCAAGCCCGTCGTCTTGCAATTGATACAACGGATCCGTCTCACCTATGGACGACTCACCATCAAAGTAGATGGTTGTCTCACCGGTAGACACAGATCCTTCAGAAAGTTCCCCTCCGTGGATGCATCCCACGAAGGCACGCTTCATGGCAGGCTGAGCCCGGGAGGATCTCGCACGCTGAGCCGTCTCGACGAGGTCGGTGCAGATGTCCGGCTCAGGGCCCGGCTCGTCGATCTTGCCGATGAAGACATGGATTCCGCCGAAGGGGGCCCGGTACCCGTACTCGATTGAGCCGGCGTCGGGGCCCCAGCCTGCATCGTCGATTTAGAGCTTTCCACGACGACTCTTGGTCATCTGGCCCACAGTGTATTCCTTGAGCCCTTCGAAGATGCCCTTCAAGAACTCAAATCCACTGTGCGCTGGCCTCACGGTTGGCGCCAACTATCGTGGAATTGTCATGTCAGGTGTCCTAGTGAAAGGACTTAGTCATGGAGCCATTGCAATTAGGAGGCTTAAAGGGGTTAATCGGGACAAAGGACACGTGGTTTATACTGGTTCGGCCCCTTACGGTGAAGGTAAAAGCCTACGATCCAGTTTTGAGTGGGATTGCTTATGTCTCGATTACCAGGGAGCGAATCCGCTTGACCTAGTTCTCGATCTGATGTTACTTGCCGTGAACCGCCGTCGGGTCGTCCCTTTATATACAAAGGTCGATGCCCAGCGGCTCACAGAGTCCCGACCGGCTCATAAACAGTGTCCGGCTTGGTCTCTAACTATTCTTGCCTTACAGTACAAGTTATGTACATATGGCGGTTTATCTCTACGGGCCTTAAGTCGCCTTTGGGCTTTGGGCCCTTAACTGAACCGCCATCTTCAAGCTTTGTATTGGGCTTCAAGAGTCTTCATAGGTATAACCCAGCCCCTCTTGGGCGGGTCATACCTAATAGTTATATCCCCAACAGGCACTAACAAGGTTTCAAAAATTTCAAAGTAATATTTCTATATTCCATGCATTTAATTGAATTTCATTGAATTATCAGAAAATGACCAAATTTGCACTACAGGTGTGAGGTAGATTGCTCCTGAAAATTTACAAGAACCATTTTATGCTACAATATTGGTGGTGGATGAACTTGGGACAAGGCAAGTAGCAATTCTAAACCATTTTGTATGAATGGTCAACACTGCAAGTTTGACCCCAGTTTGAAACACAACAAAGAAAATGGAAAAAGGCTCAAAAATTCAAATGCCTTTGCACTGAGTCATCGTATGTGCACTACTTTGTTGGAAAAATATTTAAGTTGCAGCCAACAAGTTTGGAGAAAAAACCTTCACAAAATGGCCAATATACAATGGTCTTATGTGGATTTCAAGGCATATGCACATGAAAATGGCCACATGCATGGCAAAATCTATGATAACATGCCCAAATTTGGCACAACTATTGGTGTTACCATTGTGCACAATGTTTCATAGGAATTTGCAATTATTTTGTAATAAAAAATATTTTTTCTATTTTCCAAGCCCCTGAAATGACTTTTGTTTGTGAAGGAAGTGCCTCAAATAATATTTAAATTTGTTCCATTTCATTTTTAATCAAAAGCAGGCGACATTGGATGGGCACTGACCAGGTTTAAGCAATTTCAGAGTAATATTGCTATTTTCCATGCATTTCATTGAATTATCAAAAAAGGACCAAATTTGCACTACATGTGTGATGTAGATTGCTCCTGAATTTAAAAAAAAATCATTTTATGCTTCAATATTGGTGGTGGGTGAACTTGGGACAAGGCAAGTAGCAATTCCAAACCATACCGGAAGTTTGACCATAATTTTAAAAAACAAAGAAAATTAAAAAAAGCTCAAAATTCAAATGCCATTGCACTGAGCCATCTTATGTGCACTAGTTTGTGAGAAAAATACTAAACTTGCAATACATCAAGTCTGAAAAAAAGCTTCTCAAAATTGACATTGTTCAATTGAAAACACCTAATTTAGCTCACCACTAGTCGCACACAAGGAAACATGGCACAAATTGGATAGTCAAACATGCACGGATACAAACATTCAAATTGGACATTCAAATAACACAAAATTCATTTATGTTCATATTTTTTACAGACATAAACCCTAAACAAAGCTACTGATCGTCGTTGTCCACGTCAGAGCCGCTGCCGACGTTGAAGACGTCCTTCTCCTCCTCCCCCTCCTTCTCGTCCTCGTCGTCGTTGCTCACGAGGTTGATGGTGACATCAGCCACTGAGGCGGCGACCGCCTGTCGCAGCCTCGGCGAGTCCATCGGGTCATCGGGGTGGCGCCGCGGCCCCTTTGTCGATTCACGCAACACCAGGAGTAGCCCCGACATGTCTGCATGGTCGCCGGCTCGCTGGACACTGCCACCTGTACTCCACCAGCAGTGGCGGCTCCGACTCCGGCTTGGGAACACACAGGGGGGCGCGCGAGCTCGCCCCGGGCTCGGGCTTGGGCACAAGCAAGGGGGCCACACGAACTCATCCCTGGCTCGGGCTTAGGCACGC
This sequence comes from Aegilops speltoides, assembly GCA_021437245.1. Lineage (NCBI taxonomy): Eukaryota > Viridiplantae > Streptophyta > Magnoliopsida > Poales > Poaceae > Aegilops > Aegilops speltoides. The sequence continues at coordinate 348,067,848 of CM038145.1, read as the reverse complement.
GTAGGGGGCGCGCGGGGTCGTCCCTCGCTCCAGCTTGGGCACACACACGGGGCCGCGCGAGCTCATCCCTGGCGTCGCTGGCTCCGGCTTAGGAACGCGAAGGCCCCTACTACTGCTGCTGCCACCGGCGCCGCCTCCTCCCAATGTGGGCGTGGCCATCGTCGTGGATCGAGCCGTGGCCCGAGGTGGCGATACCCGGTCTTCCTCGCGCAGGCCGAGCTAGGCGCGGCACGCGGCCATGACATCAGGGAAGGTACACCCTTTCAAGAAGGTGTACCTTTCGTCGATGTTGCGCCGCGACGGCGGCGGGTAGCGGCCGTCAAAGTGCTGGATTTGGGTGGTGTTCTCAGTCGCCAGGATCTCTGGCCACCGCCGGTTTTCAAGCGCGTAGCGCTGCTTCGACCGCTCTGCCAGTGGCAGGCTTTGCCGAAAGTCGCGTATTGCAAGCGGCATGGACGGCGTGCCGATGTGGGGACAGGCTCCACCGCGACCCGCCTGGCGCTTAGATACGATTCGGCCGACAGGCGTGTGTCCGGCGGCACCATGATTCCGCAGGAGTGATGCCTCTTCGACCCGGAGGGCGCGCGGCAAGCCGGGAATGACATACGCGCGACGGGCCTCATGGTGGTTGGCCATGCTAGCGGCTGTTGGAGGGGGAGGCAGCTAGGGTTTGGTGGAGGTTCCTAGGGGTTGGTGGAGATGCACGACGGAGAAGGCTGTGGGGCAGCGAGGGAAGGGGATGGGAGGGGATTGGGACAAGAGTGAGTGCAAGCAGGTGTGCCCCCACGCGGCTATAAAATGCATTAAGAGACGCTTGCCCGGAACACCGGCGATGCGACTCCTCGCTTAGGAAACTGCGCGGTGTGTACTGCCTATGTGTGAAAGTGCCGACCTGGCCGCAATGTAACTACACATGTATGCCGGGCACGCACATAGCCAATTGTGAGAGCGGCACCTGGCATAGTGTGCGCCACGCGTCAGTAACAACGCCGGCTAACAGCCAACTCCTTTGACCAATGGCAAACCCCCGTTTAGGCATTGGTGAGGGTGGGTAGCGCGAATGGGGGGGGTAAGCAGAATAAATGCGTTTGGGCAAAACTAAGGAGGACTAAGGAATGACGGGCACATAAATAGATAACCCTTTAAACTATCATATTTGTTAGGCCCATTGTAAGCTATCACTAGGTTCTTTAAAGTGCACAAAGCACCAGCCTTGGGCGGAGGGGATGACCTCGCCAGTGGCTGCTGAGGGCTGATGATAGCTTGCTCTTTTTTGACGCTACACCCGAGATGGCAACACGGGTCAATGTTTTACTCCAGAGATATTGTGATGCGTCGGGACAACGGATTAACAAAGATAAGTCATCAATCTTTTTCAGTAAGGGGTGCTCTGGGGACTTGAGGAAAGAAGTTATGCGAGTCCTGGATGTCAATAATGAACAATTATCAGAGAAGTACTTAGGGCTCCCCTCGGATGTTGGTAGAGCTAAAGAGGGATCCTTTAAGTACCTAAAGGACAGGATTTGGAAGCATGTCCAAGGGTGGATGGAAAAGTCCCTTTCGGTGGGGGGCAAGAAGTTCTCATAAAATCTGTGGCGCGAGCGATTCCCACGTATTCAATGGCGTGTTTCAAACTACCGAGGGGCCTATGCCTTCATATTAATGGCATGCTTCGGAAGTTTTGGTGGGGATCTAAGAAGGGAGAAAGGAAAACTGCATGGGTCTCGTGGGAAGTCATGACGCAACCGAAGTTTATGGGAGGCATGGGCTTTCGCGACATCGAGCTTTTTAACTTAGCCTTGCTTGCCCGTCAAGCCTGGCGCCTACTGCAAGAGCCTGATTCGCTAAGTGCGTGCATATTAAAGGCTGTATATTATCCTAACTACACCGTTCTGGAAGCGGGGCTGGGAAGTAATCCGTCTCAAGTGTGGCGCTCCATTCATGAGGGGTGTGACACCCTGAAATTGGGAATCATCAAAAGGATCGGCACCGGAAGTGAGACGAGCATTTGGCAGGACAACTGGATACCGCGAGATCATAAGCTACGGCCGGTGTGCCCAAAGACCCCAAACCCACCGCAACTTGTGTCAGAGCTGCTTGACCATACTACTGCGGGCTGGAATATTGATGTCCTCGATGAGCACTTTTATGCAATGGACAAGGAAGCGATCCTGAATATACCTTTGAGTACAGTACAATCGACTTTCGGGCTGGCATTATGACGGAAGAGGCACTTTTTCATGAAGGTCGCTTACCGTTTATTGGCGACTACAAAGCAGCAGAGAAGCGGAATGGTGGAGCATGTTAGGGGCATTGATTCGGATCTGATAAAAGTCTTGGGGCAAACTTTGGAATTTGAGCATCCCACCCAAAATCAAAATTTTTGCTTGGCGGCTAGCCAAGACATCGATCCCCAGGCGAGGTGAGGAAGGAGAGGAAGATAGCGGACTCGTAGCTTGCCCACTTTGCCATAGCGGACGGTGGATCGTGGAGACACTCTCTATTTGATTGCCGTATGTCACGTTGTGTCTGGGCTCTGGCTGACGAGGCACTGATAGAAGTAATGATCTCAAACCAAGCGAGAGGATGCTCGTTTGTGGATGTTACAGCTCTTGGATACTCTAAAAGAGCAAGAAGTTGTTGATTTTGATCACAATGTGGGCCATATGGTGGGCACGTCGCCGTGCTATCCATGATGAGCAGTACCAAAGCCCCTTGAGCACTTCGGTTTTCATCAACAAATTTATGTCCGATCTTGATTACATGGATGTGCACAAGTCACGCATGAGGGACTTGCATGCAAAGCCAAAGGACACGCATGTAACGATGGGAAACTTCGAGGACGGGCGACATTACGGTTGGCTTCCTCCAACCGATCTGAAGCGAAGCTAAGCGTTGATGGAGGCATGTCGGATCGGGTAGAAGGGGTGCGGCGGTAGTGATGCTGTCGTGACGGTCGCGGGAGCTTTTCTTGGAGCCTCGGCCCGAGTTTTGAGGTCTCACGGATCCGCCCTCGGCTGGAACCACAATCATGCAATGAAGCCCTTGCTTTGGCGATGGATCTCAACCTCAACTCTATATGTGGCCTCGGATTGTCTTCTGTTTATTTCCATGATAGGCTCGGATGTTCCTGCCGGTTTGCCTCAGTTTTGAGTGAGATAAACCATAGGGCTAGTTTTTTTCCTACTATCCATTTTATTCATGAGAATAGGAAGCATAATTTCGAAGCGCACGCTCTTGCAAAAGCTGCGGCTTCTTTGCCTCCCGGGCGCCACCTGTGGCTTCTAAATACGCCCGACATCATCTGTATCCCTATGAACATCCAGATTTAATAAAGGTTACAGATGCTCAAAAAAAAAACCAACGCCAATGCCAACGTCATTGTGAAACCGCAAACGAAGAACAAAGCAGCAAGTTGTGTCATTAAAAAAATTGAGTTTTGGTGCGGCATGTCACACGGGATTGGTGTTAATATGTCCATCTTGACCCAGTGGCGTGTGTGTGTTCAAATGCCACAACCTAAAAAAGTAGTAGAGGCCTGTCACAAAGGTCGATCCTATTTGGCGCTTCTGTGCCTGTTTGCGAATGGGCGCCTGTAGAGCGCGGCTAGTTGGGCTCGGCCCGTTTCCCCTTTCTTTTCTATTTCTGTAAAAAGAAAACAATGCAGGTGCGGCCAACGGTGTTCGAACCTGGGACCTCCCGTTTGTTCGTTCACTGCGCTCACCAAATTATATCTTCTTCTTCTTTTCTTCGTATCTCTTTTTCTTTTTTCCTTTTTGTTTTTTTCTTTTTGTTCGGTTTTTTATCCTTTTCCATTTTCTTCCAAATCGATGAACCTTTTCTTCCAAAACCATGAATTTTTATTCAAAATCGTGAAACTTTTTCCATCTTTGTGAGCATCTTTTCCAAATCGATGAACTTTTTTACAATTTTGATGATTTGTTTTCAAATTTGATGAACTTTTCTCAAAATCTATGAGCTTTTTGAAAATCCATGAACTATTTTTCAAAATTTATGAACTTCTTTCAAATGTGACAAACTTTTTTTAAAATTCTATAAACTTTTTAAATTTGATGAACTTATTTCCAAAATTGATGAACCTTTTTTCAAATGTGTGAAGTTTTTTCTAAATCGGTTAACTTTTTGCAAATTTGGTGAGCTTATCTTCAAAACCGATGAACATTTTTTAAAAACATTGGAGAACATTTTTTCAAAATTGATGAACTTTTTCCAAAATCGAGAAACTTTTTCATTTTTTGTGAACGTTTCTTTAAAATTGATGACTTTTTTTTAAAATCGTGATTAACTTACTTTCAATATCGATGAACATTTCAAGTAAATTTCAAATTTAAGTTAACGTCCTATTGAAAGCGACGTTAACTAGTGTTGTTTCCTATTAGTATGCAGCAAAGCGAGGGTGGTGCAGTGGTTAGTGTGTTTAGTCTGCAATCATGGGGTGCTCATTTCAAATCCTCTTACCCCTATCCCCACTGTTTTTCTTCACGTATTCCTTTTCAGGCTGGTGTTGGGACGGCCCGCGACGCATCAGCTGCGAGCGCGAGTAGCCTCAACCGGCGCTCGAAGCGCCGATTCGGAGCTCCCAGTCACAAACAACACTATAGCACACAACCACACATCAAAGGGTGTGGACGAGACTTGCCTGCTCCCACTCAAGGGCTCCCATCCATGCTCCCATTCGATTATTCTTGATCCAACGGGCCAAACAAACTCCCACCCCCACGTCTTTTTTTAGGCCAAAGAAAACACAAAAAATGTCTCGTATTTTCATCAGTGTTTTGTCGTCTATACATATTTTCTTCTCCCGCCTTATCCTCCGGTCTGCCGCTCGGGTGGAGGGGCCACTGCCCGCCACGCTGGTCGATAACCTCCCGCCGCCAGCCCGACTTCTCTCCGCCGAACGACCCCTCGCGCCGCCGGGCCTTGTCGCTGCGAAATACGATCACGGTCTGGAGCCCTGCGGCTGCCGACTAGATTCGTCCGCGGGTAGAGTTCCTCGTCGGGCATGGTGAGATACACTTCGGGATCGTCCCTGCTAGCCAGGATCTCGGTCCGGGGCGGTCTCTCCTTTGCGAAGAAGCCTGTTTTGGACGCCGTCAAGCCATGGTGTCGTTTGAGGCTTGGTGGTGCAGCTGCCGCCATCCATGTCGATCGCGAGTTTGTGACCCAACCTCTATTGATGTTATAGCACACGCGGCAGTTGGAGCCACCTCGACATCAACGCGACGAACGTCGGCTACATTGCACGGATACTTGAATACGTATCGGATACGCGATACACGGATACGCCCGGTACGCCAATTTTCTAAAAACATGGATACGGGGATACGTTTATATAAAGATATTACATATATTAATTATTAAAAATGTAAGACAATAGGTTTTGGGGGAGAACCGGCACAACCCTCTAGGGGTGGCCTATCACATATATATAATGAGGTGGTATACAACGTTACAATATACTGCGTGTAAATCTGAGAACCTATCTGATCTAACACCTCCCTCAATCTTAGCCACTTCCTAAAGAATCTAGAAGGGTAAGATTGCGCTGCAAGTCTCAAAGCTGTGGCAAAGGCAATGGCTTGGTGAAGATGTCGACAAGTTGATCCTTGGAAGAAATAAACTTGATCATGAGTTGCTTCGAGAGACACGTTCACGCACAAAGTGATAGTCGACTTCAATGTGTTTCGTTCGGGCATGGAATACGGATTTGCGAGAAAGGTATGTAGCACCGATGTTATCACACCAAAGAACAGGAGGCTGTGATTGGGGTATACTTAACTCGAAGCAAGGACTGTACCGGATGATCTCCGGTGGCATTGGCCACACCTTATACTCAGCCTCGATCGCTTTCTGGCGAGACAAGAGCTTTGTTCCGAGCACTCCATGCAATCGAGTTAGAGCCAAAGAATACAGCATAACCCCGTGGATCGTCATCATCCGGATTGCCACCATCTGCATCGAGAATATCTTTGAAAGACAACCCGAGTCGACGGCGAATATGCAATCCATGAGCCACCGTGAAGCGACTATAGCATAAAATCCGGCAGACAATGGACCAATGAGTGTCACGGGTGGCTGCAAATCTTGGCGGACTCATTATGACAAAGGAAATGTCCGGTCGCGTGATCGTCAAATCTGAAGCCCACCAACAATACTCACATGCTCATCGCATCGGAAGAACAAAGTAGCACACCATCAACGACATTGAGCTTATCGGTGGTAGACATGGGTGTAGTCGTCGGTTTGCACTTAAGCATCCCAGCTCGCTGCAACAAATCTAGAGAGTACTTCTTCTGCGTCATAACAAGGCCAGCAGCAGGAGAAGTAACCTCCACACCAAGAAAGTAATGAAGCTTCCCAAGGTCCTTGACCGCAAAATCAGCACCAAGTGAGCGAACAAGCGCGGTAGCAGCCGACTGAGAGGAGCTGACCAAAATGATATCATCTTCATAGACCAACAAGTACATAGTAACCTCGGGCCTCTGAAGAAGAAACAATGAGGAGTCAGCAGTTGACGATGCAAAACCATGAGCACGAAGAGCCATTGCAAGACGAGCATGCCAAGCACGAGGAGCACGCTTGGACCATAAATTGCCTTGGACGGGCAGCGAGAGATGATCGAGGCGATCCGGATCGAGAAACCGGAGGTGGCGCATATAAACCTCCTCCTCCAAGACACCATGAAGAAAAGCATTTTGAACATCAAGGCGACGAAGAAACCAACCTCGAGTAGCGGCAAGAGAGAGAAGAAGTCGATGGTAGTAAACGACCCTTTGGATGAAGGTGTCTTCATAGTCAAGTCCAAAAGCAGCTGTCGAAATCCACGAGCAACCAGACGTGCCTTATATCACTCAATGGACCCATCAGAATGCCTCTTCACTTTGAAAACCCATTTGGAATCAATGACATTTACCCGTGATTGTGGAGGAACAAGAGTCCATGTCTGATTGCGAAGAAGCGCTTGATACTCCTGTTCCATGGCCTCTCTCCAATGAGGAATCGCGCAGCAGCTTGATCGTGCGTGGCTCAGAGGACGGATCTGCAAGAGCGGTAGACATGCACGCCGCTAACCAAGCAACTATTCCATCGTGACGCTGCTTGGGCTGAAAAATGCCACTCCGGCTGCGCGTATGTGGGCGTAAGCGGCGGCGAGCAATGGAGGTGAGGTGTGAGAGGCGTCCACGGTAGCGGAGATCTGGCGTCGCCTCGGACGAGCTTCGGGACGAGCGACTCGGACTGCATAGCAGGGCGGGCCCGGCAACGAGAACACGAAGCCGCAGGCGAACCGAGAGATGGCGAGGCCAGCTCGGTGGCCCTGCCCAGCCGTCTGGGCGAGGCGGGGACGAGGAGGCCAGCCCAGACGGCCTTGGCGAGGCGAGAGCAGGCGAGGCCGGCCACGGTGAAAGGGCCCGACACCTGGGCGGGCGAGGCGGGCGAGGCCAGCTCGGTGGCCCGCCCGGCCGTCTGGGCGAGGCAGGGACCGAGGAGGCCGGCCCAGTCACCGGGGTCGCAGGGCGCGACGATGGCGAAGGCAGCCCAGAAGCCATGGGCGACCGGACCAGGGCATCGATCGGCCGTGCATGAGCACGGGAACCGAGGCCATGCAGGGGCGCCATGTGCTCCTCATGCACAACAGAAGGTGCCGAGGATGAAGACGATGGCGACGAAGAGGAAGATGGCACTTCCAGGATCTCCAAACGAGCCCCACGACCAGTACCTGCACCATGGTTAGACAACAATAGAGGAGAATATGCAACATCTTCAAATTGGTCAGAAGCAACAGAGGATGAAGGCATGACAGGTGGCTCGGCAGTGGACACATGGAGTTTGGCAAAGGGAAATACATGTTCATCAAACACAACGTCCCGAGAGATGTAGACACGATTAGTGGGCACATGAAGACATTTGTATCCTTTATGAAGAGCTATAACCAAGAAAAACACACTTCTTGGAGCGAAACTCGAGCTTGCGCTTGTTATATGGACGAAGATGGGGCGGCAAGCACACCCAAACACCTTGAGAAAGGTGTAGTCCGGTTGTTCATTAAGGAGAACTTCAATGGGAGTCTTCATATTCAAAACACGAGTGGGAATGCGATTGATGAGAAAACATGCGATGGTGAAAGCATCACTCCAAAAGCGAAACGGAGCAGATGCATGGGCCAAAAGAGTCGGACCAGCTTCAACAATGTGGCGATGCTTACGTTCTCTTGAACCATTCTGCGATGTGTATGTGGACATGCTAAGCGGTGGCGATCCCAAGCGGCGAAAGAAGGAGTTAAGGTTGCGATACTCGCCACCCCAATCGGCGAACATGAACAATTTTGTGCTTGAGAAGGCGTTCAACATGTTTTTGGGCGAACAAAATGTCAAACACATCAGATTTACGTTTGATAAGATAAAGCCAGGTAAAGCGACTGTAAGCATCAACAAAACTGATATAATAATTATGACCACTAACAGAAGTCTGAGCAGGACCCCATACATCTGAAAACACAAGTTCTAAAGGATGATTCACCTCACGACTGGACTCCGAAAAAGGAAGTTGATGACTCTTCCCCTACTGACAAGCATCACACACTGCTACATCTTTATTACTAGACACACTAGGAAGCTCATGACGACGCAAAACATGCCGGACAATAGGTGTGGCCGGGTGACCAAGACGAGCATGCCACTGTGACGGAGATACCCGAACTCCACTTGAAGGCGCGAGCGGCGCCAGATGCTCCAGACGATAGAGACCTTGGCAGAGCCGCCTACTAAGAAGAATGTCCCTCGTGCCCCGATCCTTAATAAAAAGATCAAAAGGATGAAATTCACAAAGCACATTATTATCACGAGTGAGTTTAGGAACTGAAAGAAGATTACGTGTCACAGATGGAACTCGAAGAACATTGCAAAGTTGAAGACTCCTATTGGTATGTCTAGTGAGAAGTGATGCTTGACCAATATGAGAGATGTGCATACCTGCTCCATTGGCGGTGTGGATCTTGTCGGAGCCATGGTAGGGTTCACGAGTGTGAAGCTTCCCCATCTCGCTGGTCAGGTGCTCTGTCGCCCCAGAGTCCATGTACCAGTGGGGATCGATGGAGTAGGATTGAGTGTGTCCATGTGGCTTCTGCGGCGGCGGACAATCAGCCATGGCAACCTGACGAGCAAAGTTGCGTGTATCCTTCCCGTCATTGCCGAGACCGAAAACCCACTGAAGCGCTGTGACACTGCCGAGGCCCAGTGCCCATCGCGACCACAGAGCTGGCACACACGCGGACCACCAGCCCCTGGTAACGTCGCAGTAGGAGGAGGGGCCGAGGCGGGCGGTGGTGGCTGCCCCGAAGGAGCCCTGGATGATGAAGAAGAGCGACCACCCTTGGTGGCGGCGTTGGCCGAGAGGGCGCCGTTGCCCCTGGATCGGCGCGTCTCGACTCGTTGCTTTCGATGAGAAGGAGGCATGAAAAGACCTCGTGTCTTTGGCATGGGCGTGGAGTTGCCCTCTCATTGATGATCTCGACTAAGGCGTCATACTCCTCATCTAGACCATTGACAATAAGCGAGTTGAACTTCGAGTCGCGAGGGGCTGTCAATGGAGGCCGGCGTGTCGGCGAGGCCCTTGACTTTGTTGTAGAACTTCGATGGCGGTGGAGTCAAGCTTCGACACTCCCCAAGTTGGCGGCGGAGCCGGATACACGAGCTCGCGATCAGGCTGCAAACGAAGCTCAAGAATAGTCCACGCCTCGTGGGGCGTCTTGGCGAACAACAAGCCAGCCAGAACGGCGGAGAGAGCGACCCTGGATGGAGGAGAGTTCGCTGGTCCTGCCTGTCCCGAACACGGTGAGCGGATTATAGACCGCACCGTGCACGCTGTCAACCAGCGCCGGAGGCGAGGAGAGAGCGTCGACATAGCCAGCGGTAGTGACTCCCAAGAAGCGGAAGAACTCTGCGCCAGAAGATGTAGTTGTCTGCGACAACTTGATGGTGATGAGATGGCGAAGTGAAGCGGCGGCGGCGGCTGCGATCCCATCGAAGAGACTGGCTGAGGTGAGACCACCGTGGAGACAGTCCGAGGAGCAGCCGGCGCGCGATGACGGCGCGATAGCGCGGCCGACGCCGCGAAGCTCGCCATGGCGCCGCCCTTCGCCACCAGCCGCGATGGCGAGGGCGCTTCTGGCCCATGATTGTGAGCGGCTGCGGTGTGCCACAAGCTCTGCCGGCGAAGAAGCAGCGGCGGGGCGCAAAGAGGGAGCAACGCCCTTGTTCGTCGGCGCTTGAAGGCGGCATCCAATGACCTCGAGAGAAGCGCCGCAAAAAGGCCGGCAAAAACCGGCGGTAGAGCGACGCAGCGGCGGACGTCATAGAGTCGAGCGGCAGCGGCGGCGGTTCTTGGGCCAGCGGCGGCGATTCGGCGGCGGCGGCGGCGGTGGTGGCGGCGGTTTAGGGTTTGTAGGCGGAAGCGGACGTAACCTAGCGTGATACCATGTAAGACAATAGGTTTTGGGGGAGAACCGGCACAACCCTCTAGGGGTGGCCTATCACATATATATAATGAGGTGGTATACAACGTTACAATATACACGTGTAAATACAGAACCTATACAGTCTAACAAAAAATATTGAAAACAAAATAGAGCTTCTAGGTCAAAGCATGCCTCCATAGGATTATTCCCTTTGTTTCTTGCACTTGGTCCATTTTTATTAATTGGCAGTGGAATTTTTCTGGGTTTGTTGTTTCAGTCAGTGCATTGACTCTCTCTTGTTCACCTTTCAATTGAAGAAGAACATTGATAGTCTTGTTTTGGCATGAACTCACGCCCATGTTGGGTATCCTCAAAAGGTGCGCTTTTACTACTGGGCGGATTTCACGTCGAAAGTGGGGTTTCAGGTATCCAAAAAGTATCGTAGAAGTATCCTAGGAGTATCAATATATATATATATATATATATATATATATATATATATATATATATATATATATATATATATATATATATATATATATATATATATATATATATATATTTCTTTTTTTAAATCAAAAAATCAAGGAATACTTACGGGATACGTATCAGGGCGGTATCCGAGTATCGGGGCAGTATCTAGCTGAATACACGTGCTTTCTGAAGTATCCGCGCAACATATAATGTCGGTGCCGTTAGCTGTTCCGGCCATGCCACGGTAAACATGCAGGCCAGCTCGACTCATCTCCATCGTCGACGTAAGGAGCGCCGGTGCCGCCTCGTGCACCGGCCACGCCGTTGTGCACGGACCGGCCGTGGATGCGTATGTCGTCCTTGCATGGGTCAGCTCATGTCACCTCTCGCATCTAGGAACGCCGGTGCGCCAGTGCCGCATGTCGTACTGGCCACATCGCTATGCACTCCGTGGGCATCGATGTGTACGTCGTCCTTGCGCTGGTTAGCTCTCGAAGATGGAAATACGGTCGTTAGTCGAGTACTACAGCCTACCGGCTGAGGAAAATATAGAAGTAGTCTTATTTCTTGACTGAAAAGGGGGCGTGGAGGAGAAGATTTGGGGCTCCTTTGATTCAAAGGAATTGCATAGGATTTTTGGAGGATTTGAACCCTTAGGAATTTTTCCTATGATGCTCGTTTGATTCGTAGGATTGGCATCCCTAGGAATTTTTCCATAGGATCCATTTGTACTATATTTTGGAGGAAAATTTCCATCCACTCAAACCTTTTTCTAGAATTTCTTTGTTTTTCCTGCGCTATCAAACACTCTTTCATATCCTGTAGAATACTATGGGACATGCCATTCTATTCCTGCATTTTTCCTATTCCTTCATTTTGACAATCCTGACCGTTGGATGAAAGATAAGCGGGGAGCACAGATGGGAGCACGCGAGGGGCGAGTAAGCCTCGTCCTGTGTGGCACCGCTTGTCTAGAATGGATAACTAGAATTAATGTCTTCATTACATCAGCCACATCGGGCTTAAATAGGTTGTAGTCAGTGCAGTCCATTTTTCACATGTTATTTTTTTATCTTTTAGATATTTGCTCAAAACAGTTTCATATATTAGTTTTTTCCCTTCTCATAGAAATTTGTGCAAAAAATATGGAAATTATAACCACAGTAATAAAATGCTTGAATATTCATCTGTCATACATAATACACATACACATAAAATATTTTTCTTCAAAAATGGTTATGAAATTTCAAAATATACATTTACTATTAAAAAATACTTATATTACTAAAATAGTTTCTATGAATTATAGAAATGTCTGAATAATTTTAAAAATGTTCACATATTTAATAAAAATCAATGTAATTTCTAAATGTAGTTATATAGTTAAATAAATGCCCATATAATTTTAAAAATGTTTTTGTTTTTAATTAGTATTCATGTAGTATATATAAAAGTGTTCATCATTTAAGTCATTTTTAAAATATGTTTGGAAAACTAAATGTAATTATACAAAAGTAAATATTATTTAAATCATACAACGTTCAGATAATTTATAAATATTATTTTTATTATAAGAATATTTATTAACGTAATACATGAATATTAGTGAAAGTAAATTATTTTATTTGTATGTATATTATTTATAATATCTACATGACATCATTTTTCATACCAATTTATCTCTTTGTATTGTTCGGTCATAGGTGGGACCAATGGTCACTGTTCTCTCACAGATGGAATCTGACAGTCATAGTTATATTTGGGGTTTTTTTATGACATTTGGTACAAATTCATGGGCTTTTTTTTTTTTACAAAAAGTGTGATGCTTCAACCCCTTTTAGTCACTGACGATGGGCCAGGTGCCATGCTGGCTCGGCATGCAGGCGCCTTCGGCAGCTACAAGCGGAAGTTGCTCCATATTTGTACCGTAAAATAAGTTTGACATCTATTTCATGTATTTTTCAAATTTAGACATCAAATTGGTCATCCTGGGCAGTTCCTATTTGGTGCTTCACGCGTCCGTGAGCATGCATTTTGCAAACTCGGCCGGTCCATCTTCCCTTTTTGTTATCTGTTTACAACACACACACAAAAAAACACACACAATGATTGAATTGAACCAGTGACCTCCCGCATCGAGGGACACTACAATAACCACCGCACCACCAAACTGATCTGGTAAATTTTATCTTTTTCTATCAATTTTTCTTTAGTCTTCCCCTTTTCCATTTTCTTTTCCCTTCTCATTTCTGTTTTTCCTTTGATAAAAAACTTAAATTCATGAACTTTTTTTAAAAATTGATGAACTTTTTCATGTTTTGATAATTTTTTGGAAAATCAATGAACTTTTTCCAAATGATAAACTCTTTTCATTTTTTATGAACTTTTCATTTTCCAATGAATACTTTCTGAAAATCAATGTTTTTTTTCAAATTTGTTGAACTTTTTTTAAATTGCTGATTTTTTTCAAATTTGATGAACTTTTTTAAAATTGCGGAACCTTTTTTCAAATTCGATAAACTTTTTCAAATCCATGGCCTTTTTCGAATTTGATGAACCTTCCTTTTCAAATTTGTGAACTTTTTTGAAATTTTCTTGTACATTTTTTGAAGTCATGTTCTTTTGTGATTATTTTGTTTTTTAGATTTTTTTCAAAAGTCAACCGCAACCAGTTAGCCGCGAACCCTAGCGACAGTCAACACTGGAACGATGTGACCAGCCAACAAACCTCACGCGTTTTGGCCCGGGCCCAAGAGTGTTCCTTCGTGGGCGCTGGAACCGCCAAAGGCGCTGACTAGGACCTCCCGTCATCCTGTGCCACTGATGTATTTGCCTCAAATATATCTCCGCTTCTATTAAAGACTCAGTTGGCGATGATGTAGGTTATGGCATTTTTGCAACAAGACCCCACTTCTCTGCTCCAATTAACAGAAAACTCCTTAGTATCTTCAATCCAACCACATTCCTTCCTTACCTCATCAAAACAGCACAAGGAATATATTTTGAGTGAGACATAAGATATTTTAGTGATATATGTATATCACAACTAGATTGTTTTCTTTCAAATTTGTGAATATGTATAATTCTACTTTGGATCCCGTTGCAACGCACATGCACATTGCTAGTTAAAAAAAAACTTCTGTATGAGCCAATGGGGCACCAGCTTGTCTGTACGGAATGGAAGGCCTGAAGCCCGGGACTCAGATTAACCTGCAGTGTACGTGCGAAACATCCACCATGTTGCCACATACTAACGTGGGCAGCATAGCAACCGGAAAGGATTATCTTGTACGCATCAGATTGATAGAACCGCTCTCGTAGGAGACTGAAGTCGCGTACACCGAAGAAAAGACGAACGTGGTCTCACAGAAGAAAGCAAAAGAGCAGGGTCGCCCAATCCTCATGCTGATACGGAGCTGCAATTTTCGCCCCCTTGTCCCATCCATCTCGGTTCACGACGGTGGTCGACGTACTTCCATGGTCCCACTTGCGTACCTACTCGCGCGGACGGAAAAGAAAGCACGCACGCGGTCAGTGAACCGGACACGCACGCACGTACTCCACGCCCCGTGCCGTCCAATCCGGCGTACCGCCACCGCCGCTGGCGCGCGCAGCGTACGACGCCAGAGCTCAGTCGGCTCCAACTGGCCGGGAGGATTGCAGGAGAGTGCATCGGTCTTGTACGTCGGCGCGGTATGTGTCTACGAGAGATTGCGCGCCAGCGCGCGGGCGTCAGGGAAAGGAAGGGAGCCAGCCGCCCGCACTGTTCTCCTCCTGCGGTCGCGGGGCAACGGCGTCGCGTCTATATCCGTCCGTCCGCCAGGCGTACCCCCTCGGCGCTCCCGGCGCGACGTGTCCTGTGTCCACCTCGCGGCGCCGGGCCGGTCGGGCTCGTGTGGCACAGTGGCAGGGTCAGTCCGACACAGAGCTAGGGGGAACCGCGCCTGGTTTGGAAAATACAAGTGCAAACTACGTAAGCCCTTCTTCACTCGCTGCATGCCACACTTGCAGTGCTATCTTGCAGCCAACTCCGTGCATGCGCTCAACAGACAGCACAGCCGCCAACACCGGCGTCGCCGACTCGCCGCCGTATCGCTTTGCCATCGACCAGCTACCTCCGTCGATGCCACGCTTCGGAAGCAACAGTTATTACTATTCGCCACTGATTTCAGATCTTTGCTGGAGTGGACACCCGGGGTGCGTATTTGCTGCCACACCAAACTTCTGAACAGCAGGTTTAGAGGTAGGTCTACAGTCCGCTACCTCGTTAGTTGCGTGATTCGTGTTTAGGGCGATGCCCAAGTCGCCAACCCACGACAGCCTCTTGCACAGTAGGCCTATCAATTTCTAAGCCGGACCACGCACTGCAGAGACAGACATCCCTGACCCGGCCCAGCACACACAGTCACAAGCCACACAGTAACGCTCCGTTCCATCCAGCACGGGGAGCCCTTCCCTCTCGGGCCCTGCACTGCACGTCGTGGAGGCCCACGTGCGCCAGGACAGCAGCAACATGCCACAGTCACCGCGGTAGCATCAGCAACAGTTCCGGCGCCAGCAGCGTCCAGCGGCAGCGGGAGCGGCATCATCAGCAGTACTTCAGCGCCATCCCGGGCCTCGTCCCCCGTCTCGTGTAGTCGCCTGTCCCGCGTGACACGGCGCTGCTGCCTGCCCCGGCCCCGTCGCCATCGCAACCTCTAGTGGCGCTACGGGCCGCGCGCTCTACCATGTCCATGCATCGGCGATCCGGCCAAGAATCGGTGGCGCTAGATGGGTGCCGCTGTCCCGGCGGTGTGCACAACGTCACCCGCGCGCGACGGGGGAGGGAGAGCCCAGCCCGGGACCGGGAATTTGCCGAGTACGACGCCCCCGCCATGGACGGCCCTGCAACTTGCGCGCGACGGCGACCGCGGTGGAATCACCGAACAGACAACGGAGGAACTATTTCCAGAAAGAAGACAAACGGAGGAACTGAACCTTATGAGCAGCAGCACGTGTCGTACGTACGACGTTACACGACGCCCGCAGGTTCGGCAATAGGAGCAAAAGAAAACGAAACAGATGGCCTGCCGTCCGAGCTTCGCCGTTGGATCGGGATTCAATGGTCATCTGAGGAGCCCTTCGACCTGTGCGTGATTAAGAGACCCCTGGACGGGCTTTTTGTAAATGTGCCAGCTCCCGAGCTCTTAGGAAAGGTCAGTGTTCGGATGTGTCCATTTTAAGCTCATATTTGTCTGTGCACGCAGTCACATTCTTCACTATTTTTTGGCGGCTGCTAGGCGCCATCCACTTGTTAATCCAGCAATTAGCATCCCAGTGAACATCCGTCGGATTTTACTAGAGCCAACCGTTGGATGAAAGCCAAGTGTCGTTGCAACAGACAGCATCGTTGCCTTCCTCCTGCGGTGCTGCAACAATTGAGGTTGGCAGCAAAATCCCCAACTCCTCTGCACCCGCCCGACCAGGGCGAGGACAGATCCACGGCGAGTCGCGACTCAAATCCAACACCGCCGCCGACACAATATCACCACCACACAGCATCCCCCGCCGTCCGCCTTCCCTCGCCATGGCTGCTCATCATATAGTGAGGTCTATCTTGTCAGCCGCCATGGATCGAAGCTCCGGTGCTCCATCGAGCAGCAGGCAGGCCAAATCGGCCCCGATTCTCGCCGGCAAGCCGAGTCGCCGGTCTGGAGCTGCAAGGGAGCTCTGTAATCCTCCTGTCTTCTCTGCTGAAGCCTCCCGGGCAAGCTCCTCACATGCATGAAGCATCAAGTTGTTTTGATTCTGCTATGTCAAATAATTATGTGTCTCTCTGATCACTGGCCTAAAAATGTAGTATGAATTTTAGCATATCTCCTTATGTCAACTGAAAACTTCCTGAAAGTGTGTACAAGAAAAACTCCTCTCAATTTCAGTTTAAGAACTGCTCCAAACAATGTGAGGGGGAGGTCATCTGAAAACTGTGTATAATTGCTCCTTACACTTTGAGTTAAAAAAAATGCACCACAAAAAATGTGCAGGAGGAAGTCAACTGAAAACCGTGTATAATTTGCTCCTTGCAATTTCTGTTTAAAATTTGCAAAAACAAAAAGGCGGCGGGTTTTATCTGTATGTGTGGTGAATGCTCCTAACAAAGTACAATCAAGACTGAATAAAGTGCCCAATATGAGCTTATTTGTAATGTTGTATATGTTGTGAAAAATATAAGCACCGGTTCTATTTCGACTATGTTGCATGGTTTTAAACAGCGATCATGTTGGACAAAGTTCCTTTACTAGAAAAAAAATAGATAGAAATGTTGCATCTAGTAGAAAAGCTAATTTGTATTACAAAAGACATTATCAACTTGATTACTTTGCTTGTAGCACTGTGATCATTGTAGTAGAAGATGTGGAAGCATTTTATTTGAGTATCGTGAGGTGGAAACATAGAAGATGAACACAAAATCTGATGTAATACATCTTTTATGCTAGAAGCACTACTTTCTTGCACATTATACCTTTTTACTGACATCGTGATAACTTTTTCCGCAACAACAAAAATAGGCTGCTGGTGCTGGAGTTGGTGATGATGAGAGCTACATTATGGTGCAAATGTCTGCTGCAAATGGGTTCAACATGGAAGGGATGATTAACGTTGCTGATGTACAATGGGATATGGATGATGCAGATGATGATGCAATATCATCGCAAC
This sequence comes from Aegilops speltoides, assembly GCA_021437245.1. Classification (NCBI taxonomy): domain Eukaryota; kingdom Viridiplantae; phylum Streptophyta; class Magnoliopsida; order Poales; family Poaceae; genus Aegilops; species Aegilops speltoides. The sequence goes on along the minus strand of CM038145.1, from coordinate 348,050,204 downwards.
CACTTGTTCCATATGTGGGCATGACCTTTGATTCAGTTGACGATGCAAGGAAATTCTACAACACATATGCTTTCAGGCACGGATTTGGAATTAGAACATCTGCTTCAAAAAACAGCCAGGTGAGAGGACCCACAAAGCTAATTAGCAGGACTTTCACATGTGTTCATGCACGAACTGATGGAAGCAAAAGTGAATCTGATAGCACTACAGATAGTATAGCCACAGAGTCAAGCAACACTAGCAAACGCCCTGGACTTTGGATGAACATGGCTGACACAAGAAAAAGGAATAGGTTGCAACGTCACGATTGCAAGGCTCACATGATCGATGGACTCCGAGATAACCATGGACCATCACGTGCTTTACAGAAGACAATACACATACTCTAGTGCAACAAGAAGAGAAGGTTAGGTTTTACCGGTCTCACCGAAAGGTCCCACGAGAAGACCTCCAAATGATAAGGATGTTGCATGAACGCAACTTGTCAACCTAAGTTTGCATGGGAATCCTTGGAGATTGTCACGGAGGTGATCAGAGGCGCCTTGGTTATGTCAAAAGAGATGTTTCAAATGCACGGTCCGAGATGCGGCAAACCATGGCATTTCAGGACATGGCCATGATAGTCGAATACTTTGAGAAGCGGCAAGATGAAAGCCCACAATTCTTCTATGCAACACAAGTGAATATGGAGACAAATTTGGTAGAAGCATTGTTTTGGAGCAGCGACACCATGCAAGGTTGTACCATGTGCTGCCATTACTTTGAGATGAATGGTGTGCTTTGCTCACACATCATAAGTGTGATGATACAACTTAATGTCCAAGAAACTCCAAGTAGATACATGCTGGAAAGGTGGTCCGAAGCAGATACGACAAGCATGGACACCTCTGGGAGGTTTCTTGTGTTTCTACTACCAGAAAAAACACTCTCAAGTACAACTCACTGTGCAGAGATATGAATGCATTGGCAGCAGAAGCATGCTCCGTTGATCCAGCTTACAACTTCCTCACATATGTAATAAAGCAACTCTGGCCCATAGTTGCTTCGATGAAAAAAGAGCAAATGTCGAGGGAGGAGGTGGTGCAGCTGCAGCAAAACCCTCAAGCAAGTGCATCCAGTGCTGCAACTGGAGCAAACCCACAACCATCAGCCCCGCTACAAAATCATGCTCATGTGCCGAAGCAAGGTCGACCGGCAGAGCGAGCAAAAAGAGAAATTCATTGTTGGAGCAACGAGAAGACGATCATAAGAAGAAGCTTCAGAAAGAAGCCAAGAAAGAAAAAAATAGCCAAGAAAGAAAGCAAGAAAGAAGACAACATGGAGTCGTCAAGCAAGCCAAAACCTAGGAGGAAAGTTACTTGTTCATTTTGAAGTGAAGAAGAGCACACTATCAAAACCTGTGAGTCATTCCGTGAGTACAAGGCAATGATGGTTGCTAATCTTACAAAAAAATGTCAGTTTTGCTCTGAGGAAGGCCACACAATGCAATCATGCATTCATTTTAAAGTTGCGATGGCAAAAGTCGAAGGACATGCTCAACAGTTAGACTTAAAAATATTGTAGTTAAATTCATGTATCAACAACTTCAAAGTTGTCGGGCGCGATGAGGCGCGACACCTATGGGGCCGGGGACGGCCCTTCGTGGAATTGATGCGAGGCGGAGGATGCGGAGGAGAGCGATCGAGGCGTCTTGGCGAGATTTTACCCGGCTTGGGCGCGATGGTCGCGTAAACCCTCTGCTGCTTTGTGTTGTATTTGATCTTGCTCGCGGATGCGAGCGAATGGAGGTGTGGTGTGTGGAACCAGACGAATCCCGGGCGCTAGAGTTGCCAAGGGTTCGAACCTCTCGAGAGTAGCCGATCCTCGGACCCCCTCTACGTTGTGCATGGGCCTCCTTTTATAGGGCAAGGGTCACCGACAGTGTCAGCGTGGGGTAGAGGGGTAAAAATGTAAAAGAGGTGGTAGTTGGAGCAGGTCAAGGGAACAAAGGTCAGACTCAAATTAGCTTGAGCAAAGGATTCTACCTACTTTTGACAGAGGGGACAAGAGCATTAAATGCCCGTCGCCGTCGCCCCAAAAGCTCCCGCCCTTGCGTCTCCGCTTGCCACGGCGATGAAGCCACCACCGTGGAGTGCCACCGCACCCTTCATGCAGCACAGCCATCCGCCACGCGTCTCTGGAGAGGGCTGAAGGCGACGCGTGGGCAGATGAGCTGGAGTGCGGGCACGCATCGCAGCTCTCCCGGCAAGTACCTTGCCGGGGTCTTGATCTTGCCGGGCCCGGGAGCTTGTCGGGCTTGTAACTTGTCGCTCCCCGGGCCCTCGCCGACGCTGCGTCTGGCCGAGGCGTGTCTTCCGTGATGTGATCTTCTAGTCTCCCGGCGAGCTCCTCTCGCCAGGACTTGCATGAGCGATGTAGTCTTGAGCACAGAACGGCCTTCCGGCAAGCTCCTCTTGCCGGGTCTTAACCTTCTCGCCTTGTACACTTTGTTCTTGAATGGCTTGGTATGGAGCAGGGAATGGTCTCCGCAAGCATTTGGTGGATCCAGCTACGGAAGTCTGCGATTGCCCGTGCACAAGTTGGGGTACTGAGGTACCCCTACCTTAGTACACCGACAGAGCCCCGGCTGGGCCATACACAGTGCCGAAGCGCTGTTGGGCGAGCCCAAGAGCAGTCTGCAGGCACACGAAGCCCACGGCGTGCCGAGTCTGCTTCTGCATCCGCCGCTTCCTCCGAAACGGCACGCGTCGATTGCGGCGTCGTGGGAGACGTGGGCGGCGCATGCAGCCTTTAAGGCATCCACCCCGTGATCGTGGTGCAGAGCGGGGTCGCTTCACCCGTCGCTCCGGTTCCACTTTTTCGCCACGCGGCCCTCATGCACGGGGGTCGTGGGCGGTGAAGGTGGGAGACCGAGCCGTCACGGGAGAAGGCGAGTCGGCCCGCTCCTCCGGCCTCCTCGCTTCTGATTGGTCGGCCAAGGGCGGTTGAGCCCCACCTCGCCCCTTTAAAAGGGGCGAAGGGGAGCACAATGGCCACACTCATCCACTTCTCCTTCATCTTCATCTTCATTCTTCTTGCCGCCATGGAAGGAGAATCCCGGCTCTTCGACGGTGGCGGCGCTGGTCGCTTCTAGGCAGCGCACCACTCCCCATCCTGCTCCCGTGGCGGTGGAGCCGCCACGAGGGGAGAGGGAGGCGTGGGCAGACGAGGCCGAGGGCGTGGCCGAGGCGGTCGGGAGAGGCGGTCGTGGTGACGTGCCTCCCGTCTCCTCCGGCGTCTCGACCACTGGCGCGGTCCACACCGGAGATGACCCACAGGAGTTCTTCATCAAGCTTCGCGGGCGCCTCGTCGCCGCCTCCGGCCGCCGGTCCCGTTTATGACGCGATGGGACCGGATCCACCCGACGTGATGGAGCTACGCGCGAGGGCTGCGGGATCAGCGGCACTTTCGGGTGAGTGTCGTGTCCCCAGCCCGGCGTGATGTTCTTCGACCGAGGGTGGAAGACATTCGCCGGATCCATAGCTTGACGGCGGGGTTCACCCTCCATTTCAAGTTAATGGATGGTGACCTCCTCGCCGTCAAGGTCTTGGCGACTATGGAACCCGGTGCGCTGCTGTGTGGACAGCTCCTCGGATAGCGAAGCCCCTCCTCGGCGAGTGTGACGAGGAGGAGAGCGACAGCGGCGACGAGGGATGGCGGGCCCGACTAGGCGTCGGACACCGCTGCCTCGCGGCCACCGCGACCCGTCTCCTGGGTCGCCGGCCTTCTGAACTCCCCGGGGCCGTCTTCTTGGCGGCTGGCGTAGGGAGGCTGCGGAAGAGGAAGAGGGGGAGTGACGGCAAGGCCGTTAAGTCGGAGTACGAGGGCGAGGTGCCCTCGTGCCGATGTCCCACCACCCCGTCTTCAAGCTCTGCCTCCGACGCCATCGACTCCGCCAAGCTCCTGGCCGGCCCCCGGGGTGTTCTCTTGGGGTCTTCTGGCGCCCGTGGCTCTCCGGGCATGCGTTACCCATGCCCGTCACCTTGCGCAGCTCCTGGGGCACGGCGGCGTCACCGCCACGCCTCCTAGGCGCTCCTTCGCCCTTCCCGACAAGCTCCTCTTGCAGGGCCTCCTCTCCAGCAGGCTTATCTTGCAGGGGCTCCTTGACCTACCTCCTGAACTCTGAGCAGAGAAACAGGAGAGGGATCACGGGCACCTTATCTTTTTAAATTGTAAGCCCTCGGGCATTAGCTGCATTTAAGAACTTGTAATCCTCTCTATCATGTTTTTCATCCTCTATGGGCTTGTACTAAATCGGATGTTTTTAATGAAAAGAGGGGAAAGCTTGCCGGACTGAGTCTTTTACTCGACTGCGTGCCTTGTGCGTTCTTACGCTATCGGGGAGCTTGCCGGGACGAACACGCTTGCCGAGCACGGGACAGCCCGCTGGCGGTGTCGCTTCCGGCAAGCAACCTTGCCGGGCGATTCGGCGCTTAACTTGCTGAGCGGCTCGAAAGCAAGGTAAGGTGCAGCAGACACTTGTGTTTGTTGAGCGGACTCGAAACAAACCAAATGCATAATCGACCACGACTCGGCTCCTCCGTGTCACGGGTTCCACAAGACACGCCGTTCAAAGCGCAGCCCGCATTTCCGTCCATGAGAGGATGCATGACGAGGGATGAAAAACTTATCTGATACTGCAGCCCCCAGCAACTCTGGCTTGCCGGAGACGAAGTCTTGGCGCTCGCAGCCCCCAGCGAGGCTGGCTTGCCGAGGAAGAACCTTGGCACCCGCAGCCCCCGGCGATCCGGACTTGCCGGACCCCAGGCGCTGGTGTGGTCTTTTGGTTCCTCCTTGTTGCTGCAATTTCAGTCATGAAAACAGCTGAGGTAGATATGCAACACCTTCATGTATATGTATGTGTATGTAAACCTTGACTATGCAATACGATGCCGTGCCTTGCCCCTCGTATGTTTGTACTCTACGCTCTCGGGGAGCTTGCCGGGGCGAACACGCTTGCCGAGCACGGGACAGCCCGCTGGCGGTGTTGCTTCCGGCAAGCCACCTTGCCGGGCCAGTTGCGACGCTTAACTTGCTGAGCGGGCTCGAAAGCAAGATAAGGGTGCAGCAGCACACTTGTGTTTGTTGAGCGGACTCGGAAACAAAACAAGCACATAGCTGAGGCCACGACTTGGCTCCTCTCGCGCCCAAGTCTCTCATACGGCGACATCTTCTGGCAGGGTTTGCCACGTTACACCCTCTACTTTACATCCTTTGTGCGCTTTTGCCCTCGCTTCTAGGTAACTTGCGGCGCTTAACACGCTTCTTGAGTGCGGAACATCGGCAGCCGGCTGGTGGTGTCGCCCCGCAAGCAACCTTGCCGCGTCTAGTCGCGACGCTTTGACTTGCTGAGCGGACTTCGAAACGAAGCGAGGGCGCGAAGCTGGTCGCGCTCACTCTTAACTCGTTGGCGTGTTGAAGCAAAGTAAGGGTGCGACCATTCACGGCAGGCTCCTCCGCGCCAAGTTTCGCGTACAAAGGATTTAATCGCGAGGATATAACAAATAAAAGCATGGAATTAAGGAGTGCTCTGCGCGAAGGCTCGAGCGACTTAGCTTTTATTTTTCCCGCTTCTTTGCACTTGCTGATGGAGCTCGATGGCGCGTCCTCGACGGCACCGCAGCACTCCGGAGAGGTGCGTTTTGCCGGAACGAGCACCAGTGCTGACTTTGCCGGGCTTATAGCGTTCCGAGGAGCCGTGCTTGTCGGAGTGAGCGCCAGAGCCGTCCTCGCCGGACTTAGAGCTCGATGGCGCGTCCTCGACGACAGCGTGGCGTTCCAAGGAGACACGCTTGCCGGCGCGGAGGGGAGCGGGAGCGAGCGGCGCAGGGAACAGGACATGCTTGGGCTCCTAGTAGCGATAGGAGGAGCAGGATCCCGCCCTGGCACTTTCGCTTTGCTCATGCATGGACAGCGGTCCGGAGCATCCCGCGAGCCTCCGGCTTATCCTTGCCCCAGCAGGCGGATACCACCTCTCGTGGTATGGCGCTGCTGGGTCGCCGTGTGCTGAGATGGACGCGGATCTACGGAGGCCGAGGCGTGGTCCTCCGTCCTGTCCCTGGATCTGGTGGCGCCGCGAGTGCCCTCGCCGGCGTCCACCCTATCAACGGCGTCTCCTCCGCCCGCCGCGGGCTCCGGTGGCGGCGGGTGAGACGCAGACGGGTCTGCAACCCTTGAGGCCCTCGTCTTCGGGGCCATAGCGCGGTGGTTGACGAAGTCGCTGACGAAACTGGAGAGGTTGATGAAGAGCGCGGCCGCGCGAACGCCGGATCAGGTCTGCACAACCTCGACGCCCCCTACCTGGCGCGCCAAAGATGTCGGGCGCGATGAGGCGCGACACCTATGGGGCCGGGGACGGCCCCTTCGTGGGTTCGGTACGAGGGCGGAGGATGCACGGAGAGCGGATCGAGGCGTCTGCGCTGGCGAGATTTTACCCACCTGGGCGCGATGGTCGCGTAAAACCCTACTGCTGCTTTGTGTTGTATTTGATCTTGCTCGCGGATGCGAGCGAATGGAGGTGTGGTGTGTGGAACCAGACGAATCCCGGGCGCTAGAGTTGCCAAGGGTTCGAACCTCTCGAGAGTAGCCGATCCTCGGACCCCCTCTACGTTGTGCATGGGCCTCCTTTTATAGGGCAAGGGGTCACCGACAGGTGTCAACGTAGGGTAGAGGGGTAAAAATGTAAAAGAGGTGGTAGTTGGAGCAGTCGGAACAAGGCACTCGATTAGCTTGAACAAAGGATTCTACCTACTTTTGACAGAGGGGGACAAGAGCATTAAATGCCCGTCGCCGTCGCCCCAAAAGCTCCCGCCCTTGCGTCTCCGCTTGCCACGGCGATGAAGCCACCACCGTGGAGTGCCACCGCACCCTTCATGCAAAGACAAACCATCCGCCACGCGTCTCTGGAGAGGGCTGAAGGCGACGCGTGGGCAGATGAGCTGGAGTGTGGGCACGCATCGCAGCTCTCCGGCAAGTACCTTGCCGGGTCTTGATCTTGCGGGCCGGAGCTTGTCGGGCTTGTAACTTGTCGCTCCCGGGCCCTCGCCGACGCGCGTCCGCCGAGGCGTGTCTTCCGTGATGTGATCTTCTAGTCTCCCCGGCGAGCTCCTCTCGCCAGGGACTTGCATGAGCGATGTAGTCTTGATCCTGGAACGGCCTTCCCGGCAAGCTCCTCTTGCCGGGGTCTTAACCTTCTGCCTTGTACACTTTGTTCTTGAATGGCTTGGTATGGAGCAGGAATGGTCTCCGGCAAGCATTTGGTGGATCCAGCTACGGGAAGCTGCGACTGCCCGTGCACAAGTTGGGGTACTGAGGTACCCCTACCTTAGTACACCGACAAAAGTATACTTTTGAAAAAGGACATACTTGTACTGTGTAGAATTACTGAAATTTCTGTCAACTTTGTCTGATGCTTTGTTTCATATTACTGATCATTAAAAACCGTGTAGGTTCAAAAAGTTCATATTGCTGCTGCAAAAGAGTGAGGGTGAAAAAATATGAAGCATTCTTACTGTGTTTTGTGGTGACTTAAGAAGGATGTATTTTAAACAATGTTACATAATTTTTAGTTATTAACGAAAATTGAGTTTCTCAAAATGTGCTGATTTCTCAAAAGCATTGAAAAAATATATCTAGAATGCTTCTTTCGGCAAGCTAAATAATGCATCTAGTAGTAGGGAGTCCAACAAGCTAAGATGCTTCTAGTGCTGACTGCTAGTGGCAAAATCTGCCAGAATGCTTCTTCTAGCAACATTTATCACAAAGTTATTGCTCCAAAAAAAAAGAAATGTACAAAAAATGTTTCATGAACATGCTTCCTCCAGCAATTCCTAAACATTGTGGCTGATTTGTGAGAAGATAAGGAAGCACATGGTAGAAAAAACACACATGAAACCCAAAAATGAGAAGCATTCCATAAACTTGAAAAAGTTGAGCAGCAAACATAAAAAAATCTATAACTTGCTTCCAACTATTCACCGCATGGTTATAGCTTCCATCAAATCACGAAACCATATAATTATGTTTCCTTACTACAAACTACTGATAATCATTCCAGCCATGCAAAAGAGCCCAAAAACTGGTTTGCTTTACATGGAGTTTCATTTGACACACAAGATAACAGAAAGCACTACTAGGGAAATGTATTCCCAAAAATTGCAAAGTTGCATCTTCAAAGCCACTGCGATCGCCTTCTTCAATGCGCTATGGTTACTTTCTTCAATCCGCTATGATCGCCTTGTGCACATCAGCAGGGTAGACCTTGTTCAAAGGATGGGAAAACAGCTTCGAAGCAATGGTCTTCCGCACATCAAGCATATCTTGCTGCACAAAAAATGGAGAAAAAGAGAACAAACATATATCAGACACGCAACTTATGAAAGAGTACCAAAAAAGCATGATCATCAAATTTTTACCTTCTTGAAATCTTTCATCCTCTGGCCATCAAAATTTTCCAAGTACATTGTTGAAAACAATCCACAATCGAAGCTGTTTCGTGGTACCATACAAAAAATGGGTAGAGAAAAAGGTTTAAGGTTTTACATAAAAGGACATGGAAAACACTACTATTATGGATGGGGCGTATGATTAGACATACTGAGTTGCCTGTTGGGGTAGTCAAGCAGGGGCCAGTCTGTTTTGAAAGAAGATAGATCCACTGTGAAATCTGACTCTTTAGTAGCAATCCTCTTGAAATTGATAAACTGGCAGAAATATGAAACATTAGCAAAAAAATAGTGGCTATGTCAAACACAGAAAGTGATGGGTAAAAATGCTACCACCACTAAAACTTGAGACACATTCAGATTCACTACCAAAGATTTTGAGCATGTGTTCATTGGGGATCTGCTTTTTTCATTTTAATTAACAATGAAAACTACAGATAAAAATATAAAAATGTCACTTGCCAGATTCCTTGCAACAACATCCAATTTCCCGTTATCCAATGAGTCAAACATATTGAAATCCTTGTGCAAGAGGTTAGCAACACAAATAATCCAGTGGTCATCACGGACGATGGTGAAGAATAGCTAGAAAAGGCAGTAAAGACAAGATATATGTTAAAATGGAACAAAATTTAAAGCACCAAAAACTATAGGGAACACAAAAAGTTGAGTAAAAATGTTGGGAGCAGACTTACTAGGTCAAAACCCGAAATCTGAAAATTTTGGCACGCCCTCCTCAGCTCTCTTGCACAAACACTTGGATCAAAAACTTCTGGGTGGACAAAGAGTTGAAGTTGCAACACATTGGACATAAGAAGAAGACATAAGAAAAAATGATGGAGAACTTTTGCAATAGGGCATACAAAACAAAACTCTAGAAAACTGATGCAATAAAAGGGAGCAACAATAGATGAACTAACTCTCATGAAAATAGAGAAAGCAAATTTCTTCTGCTTATTTGAAGATGACTGTCAGTGTCAAAACCGGCAGATCTCGGGTAGGGGGGACCAAGCTGTGCGTCTGAAGATCAATGGTAACAATGGAGAAGGGGCACAGTGTTTACCCAGGTTCGGACCCTCTTAATGGAGGTAAAACCCTACTCTTGCTTGATTATATTCGAGGTTATAGGGGTTACAAGAGTTGATCTACCACGAGATCGATTTGGCTAACCCTAGATAGCTAGCCTAGCAATGTTGTGATCCTGCCTCCGATCTAACCCTCCAGTTTATATAAACACCGGAGAGGCTTAGGGTTTGTACAAAGTCGATTTTACAGAAAGGAACAATATATCCGGACACCTATACTTGCCATCCACGCATGTGAGAGTCCCCATCTAACATGAGAGATTATCTTCTGTCTTGTATCTTTGCGGCCCATCAGTCCGGCCCACATCAGCTGACCGGATGCCCGAGGACCCCCTAATCCAGGATTCCCACAGTAGCCCCTGAACCAGTCTTCAATGATGATATGTTCGGCACTCAGGTTGTCTTCGGCATTTCATGGCGTGTTCCTTAAAGAATACACATCAGCTTTCCTCTGTAAAAGAATTGTATCCGGCTTTTCGCAATAAACACAACCCTTAGCCACAAAGGCAGGATATATAAAAAACAAGAACAATGTCTTTTACTGACAACTTTTCCAGCGAAGCGTCAGACTTGACCTATCGGCATTTCAAACCATTTTCACACCCCGCGTTCCGTGTTTCAAGGCCACGCCTCATTTGCTTGTCCCGTCAAAACAGAGGTCGTGCCCACTTAATATGGGATTGCATATCAATGATATTTGGGTAATCCAACCGACTACGGCGCATACCACATCGGGAACAGACGAGGTTTTAAGGCTAGGGAGGCGGGCGCTTGGTATTCACGACTTATATAAACGGGTAAAGATTCATCTTTTCTATCCCACGCCTTCTTCCTTCCTTGGCCTCCCTATCTCCGAGCTCTAGCGCACGAGCCTCGAAACCTCCCACTGCCACCAACCTCTCTAGTCATGTCCGGATCTGGCTTTCAGGGCAAGTGGTCAGCCTCCTCCGTGAGGGAGAAGGACATCAAGGGCTCTAGGATGCGGGGTACCTGAGTACGGACATCGCGTACAGGATCCCTGCCAAGAAGCAAGTCATCCCCGCCCCGGAGCCCGGCGAAAGGGTGGTATTTATCCCCCACTTCCTCGGCGGACTAGGGTTTCCACTTCACCCTTTTGTCCGCGGCCTCATGTTCTATTACGGGTTAGATTTCCATGATCTAGCCCCAAACTCCTTTCTCCACATCTCAACATTTATCGTTGTGTGCCAAGCGCTCCTCCGCATTCCCCCCACTTCGGCTTCTGGCTCAAGACCTTCAACATGAAGCCAAAGGTAGTGGATGGGGAGCATGCTGACTACGGAGGCGCGATGGTGAGCAAACTTCCCAATGTCACCTAGACCAAAGGGGCTCTCGTGGAAATTGTGAAGATATGGCAGCAGGACTGATTCTACATCACCAAACATCGCGGCGCCAACTGGGCAGCCACTCTAGAGTTTAGATCCGGACCCCAATGCGGCTAGTGTCATGGATCAACAAGGGTCTGGACTGGGGGTTAGCAGATGAGGTGTTGATGCTGCAAAAGCATGTCAAAAACATCATAGAAAGGAACACCGACCTCACCTACATGGTTCAGGTGATGCTATTCCGCCGAACCCTTCCCTGCCAACATCGGCCTCTCCATGTGTGGGAGTTCAATCTGGAAGGGCCGCGGACCATGTAACAATTCTTCGGCACGACGCACGAAGATATCTGGAGGCTGCTTTTCAAGGCCCAGAAGCAGAAGTCGTGGCTGGAGACAATCGATGACATCGGCCTCGACTGTGCTCACCCAGCCACTCCGGTAAGTTCTTTAGTTTCCAAACACAACTTAGTCCGGAAATCACAGGGGTGTATTGAGATTCTCATATTTGAAACAGGGCTGGACGAAGAAGGCGGAGCGAATCAAGTGTCCCGCTCCACTGCCCGAAAACCCCGCTGATCCTCTGCTGATGAGGATGCTGGTTCCGGCGCCGTACCATGCGCTGGAGAAAAAGACCAAGAAGAAGGGCAAGGAGGCCAAAAACAACCCCCGCCGTAAAGGTCCCTCGGACACTATGTCCCGGGAGTCTGAAGCCCTCTCCTCCCACGAGGGCGATGAAGATGAAAAGCAGGAGGAGGAAGAGAGTAACTCTCCCCCTAAGGGGATGAGGAAGAAAAGGGCGGCTTCTGTAGGCTGAGAAGCGGAGGCATCCAAAATGGGGAGAGTATCCCTCACGGACGACTCGGATTCGGATGCCGAAGTCATCCCCGAGCACTGCCCCAGGTCGAAGCCCCTAGCTGAATCGTAAGTATCTCCAGATGCCTTACATACATCAGCGTTTATAATTATAGTTTTTAACATTGTGTACTGTGTGTTTCAGTCTGGCCCGCAATCTCCCTCAAATATGATCTTCGGGGAATTCGCTAGAGCCAGGGATGGTGGAGAGCGAGACGCCTCCGCGGGCCTCCCCGCCTACCGCTACGGACGACACCGAAATCTTGTCCCGAAGAGCCTCTCCAGGCCATGGAGAGGTGCAGGAGGCCGCCAGGACGACGCCAGAGGGTAATACCTCGGCTACCGAAGATAGGGGAGGGCCAACCCCCATGGAGACTGATGATGGGGGCCATGACCAATCCGGCCCCCAGCCGAACACTGTTATGGAGACCCATATGGTTCCGGAATCAGGCGAGAGATCCCCTTTGAAGGAGGGGGGAACGTCGAATCCACCGGCGGCCTCCATCAATCCGGAGGCGCAGGATACTTTGGCGGAAGCGCTTCGCCGTGCCTCTGTCATGGAGGAGCACCGTACCCTGATGGGTATGGTGGCTGAGAAGATTCAGTCCGCCAAAAGCGGGCTGAACAAAGTCTTTACTAGCCTATTAACAGGCTTTGAGGTATTTAATGTAATTTTCTAACCAAATTTAATAAAGGAAATATGCCTGTGTATAGATAGTAGCCCCTGAGATTCTGTCCGGTTGAAGAAGCCGGACAAAGGATCACTTAGTGTTCGGGAGAGGTGGCACTCTATTGTACAACAGGCTTCCCTGCTGGCGGCAAGCGCCCAGTCCGCCAAAGTTTCCAAACTTTTTCAAAAGCTGCGGCTGGCCGATGAAGAGGTTGTCCGCACTAATAAGCGGTTTGAGGAGACACGAGGTATGCGCACATTGAGTAGATATCTCCAAGTGTAGATGTTTTGGTCGTTTGAAATAGACTAAAAACGTTTTAACTGTGCCCGCAGTTGGTGCCAATGAGGTCAAGTCCCTCAAAAGCGCCCTTGCCGAAGCCCAGAAGGAGGCAGAGGTGAGCAAGATGGCCGCGGACAAGGCGACCAAAAGCTTAGAGGAGGAGAAGAGCACCCGCCAATGCCATGAGGCGCGGGTGGGTGAGGTTGAAAGAGCACTCAAGGACGCCATTGCTAGATGCGAGTCCTTGGAGCAAACGACCTCGGAACAGGCTTCCAAGCTCACCAAAGCCCGTGAGGGCTCAAGGAAGCCAGCCGATGCTGTGACGCCGCCAGAGATCCGGGAGGTGAGGCGACAGGGCTGGTAAGGCCTTTATTATGCAGAGTAGGTATGCAAGTAGAAGATATATTTTACTAAGCCAAGTTCGGAGTTCTCCAGGCGCCTTTGCTGACTTGCCAAGGAGCATTGAAGATGCCGCCACATTCTTCCGAGCCGAAGCGGGGAGCTCGACGGAAAAATTGTTCTGATCGTAGTACCTAACACCGGAGCTTCCAGTGCCCTTGAGCGACCAGATGAAGCAGTTGTCCGAGCTGCATAGGGTGGATGGCCTGGCCATGAAGGACGTGATAGTCCGTCTATGGCCGGCCAAAGCCGTACCCAGCAGCCACTTCGCGCTCGTGAAGATGCTGGTGGAGGCGCTACCTCAGATTGACGCCCTCAAGCGGTCATCCTGTATTGAGGGTGCCCGGATGGCCTTTGCCCGTGTGAAGGTCCAGTGGGCGAAGATGAGAGCCATCGAGATTGCCACCGCACAGGGCCACGTGAGGGCAAGGAGCACCGGCGGCCGAAGCCGTACTTCGACGTGGTCCTCGAGGGAGCCCGTATTGTAGAAGGCCAGTGCTCCAAGGACATAATAGTTGAGTAGTTGTGTCCGGTTGTGAGAGTCATGTAATGAACTCATGGTGTATAATATTTATGATTATGCATTTTATGAGTAGTTTATCCTCCTATTTTGGCCGTTTATATGTCTGAAAGTTTCACCTGTCGTCGGCTTCAGCCCCCACGTAAATATTGTTGGGGAACGTAGCAGAAATTCAAAATTTTCCTACGTGTCACCAAGATCTATCTATGGAGAAACCAGCAACGAGGGGAAGGAGAGTGCATCTACATACCCTTGTAGATCGCTAAGCGGAAGCGTTCAAGAGAACGGGGTTGAAGGAGTCGTACTCGTCATGATCCAAATCACCGGAGATCCTAGTGCCGAACGGACGGCACCTCCGCTGCTCAACACATGTACAGCCGGCTGACGTCTCCCATGCCTTGATCCAGCAAGGAGAGAGGGAGAGGTTGAGGAAGACTCCATCCAGCAGCAGCACAACGGCATGGTGGTGGTGGAGGAGCGTGGCAATCCTGCAGGGCTTTGCCAAGCACCGCGGGAGAGGAGGAGAACTTGGGAGAGGGGAAGGGCTGCGCCAGAACATGTGGTGCGGCTGCCCTCCCACCCCCCACATATATATAGGGGCAAGGGAGAGGGGGTCCGGCCCCCTCAGATCCAATCTGAGGAGGGGGCGGCGGCCAAGGGGGGAAGGAGTGCCTCCCAAGTCAAGTGGAGGCCCTCCCCCTATAGGGTTTTCCTCCCATGCGCATGGGCCTTGGGGGCTGGTGCCCCGCCCATTAAGGCTAGGTGCCCCCTACAGCCCATGCTACTGTATTGGACGTGGTGGAACAATTTCCGAACTCCGGACCCTCCGAATCCTCCGGAACCTTCTAGAAGCTTCCTCAGACAATACCGAAAAACCCGAACTTTTTCCTAACCCAACAACAACTTTCCATATATAAATCTTTACCTACGGACCATTCCGGAACTCCTCGTGACGTCCGGGATCTCATCTGGGACTCCGAACAACATTTGGTAACCACATACAAACTTCCTTTATAACCCTAGCATCATCGAACCTTAAGTGTGTAGACCCTACGGGTTCGGGAGACATGTAGACATGACTGAGACATTCTCTGGTCAATAAACAACAGCGGGATCTGGATACCCATGTTGGCTCCCACATGTTCCACGATGATCTCATCGGATGAACCACATTGTCAAGGACTCAATCGATCCCGTATACAATTCCCTTTGTCTAACGGTATTGTACTTGCCCGAGATTCGATCGTCGGTATACCGATACCTTGTTTAGTCTCGTTACCGGCAAGTCTCTTTATTCGTTCCGTAACACATCATCCCGTGATCAACCCCTTGGTCACATTGTGCACATTATGATGATGTACTACCGAGTGGGCCCAGAGATACCTCTCCGCTTACACGGAGTGACAAATCCCATCCTCGATTCGTACAACCCAATGTACACTTTCGGAGATACTTGTAGTGCACCTTTATAGCCACCCGATTCGTTGTGATGTTTGGTACACCCAAAGCATTCCTACGGTATCCGGGAGTTGCACAATCTCATGGTCTAAGGAAAAGATACTTGACATTTAGAAAAGCTTTAGCATACGAACTACATGATCTCCGTGCTAGGCTTAGGATTGGGTCTTGTCCATCACATCATTCTCCTAATGATGTGATCCCGTTATCAACGACATCCAATGTCCATGGTCAGGAAACCGTAACCATCTATTGATCAACGCTAGTCAACTTAGAGGCTTACTAGGGACATGGTGTTGTCTATGTATCCACACATGTATCTGAGTTTCCTATCAATACAATTATAGCATGGATAATAAACGAGTATCATGAACAAGGAAATATAATAATAACTAATTATTATTGCCTCTAGGGCATATTTCCAACAGTCTCCCACTTGCACTAGAGTCAATAATCTAGTTCACATCGCCATGTGATTAACACTCACAGGTCACATCGCCATGTGACCAACATCCAAAGAGTTTACTAGTGTCACTAAACTAGTTCACATCATCATGTGATTAAGACTCAATGAGTTCTGGGGTTTGATCATGTTTTGCTTGAGAGAGGTTTTAGTCAACGGGTCTGCAACATTCAGATCCATATGTACTTCGCAAATCTCTAGGTCATATTGTAAATGCTGCTTCCACGCTCCACTTGGAGCTATTCCAAATGGTTGCTCCACTATATGTATCCGGTTTGCTACTCAGAGTCATTCGGATAGGTGTTAAAGCTTGCATCGACGTAACCCTTTATGCCGAACTCTTCATCACCTCCATAATCGAGAAACATGTCCTTATTTACTCCAAGGACAATTTTGACCGCTGTCCAATGATCTATTCCTGGATCATTCTTGTACCCCTTGACTAACTCATGGCAAGGCACACTTCCGGTGCGGTACACAGCATAGCATACTATAGAGCCTACGTCTGAAACATAGGGGACGGCCTTCGTCCTTTGTCTCTCTTCTGCCGTTCTCGAGCTTTAACTCTTAACTTCATACCTTACAACTCAGGCAAGAACTCATTCTTTGACTGACCCATCTCGAACTCCTTCAAGATCACATCAAGGTATGTGCTCATTTGAAAGTACCATTTAGCGTTTTTGATCTATCCTCATAGATCTTGATGCTCAATGTTCAAGTAGCTTAATCCAGGTTTTCTATTTAAAAACACCTTTCAAATAACCCTATATGCTTTCCAGAAATTCTACATCATTTCTGATCAACAATATGTCAATAACATATACTCATCAGAAATTCTATAGTGCTCCCACTCACTTCTTTGGAAATACAAGTTTCTCATAAACTTTTGTATAAACCCAAAATCTTTGATCATCTCATCAAAACGTACATTCCAACCCCGAGATGCTTACTCCAGTCCTTAGAAGGATCGCTGGAGCCAGCATACCTATTAGCATCCTTAGGATCGACGAAAACTTTCGGATTGTATCACATACAACCTTTCCTTACGAAGACTGGTAAGGAAACTCGTTTTGACATCCATCTGCCAGATTTCATAAATGCAGCTAATGCTAACATGATTCCGACGGACTTAAGCATCGCTACGGATGAGAAAATCTCATCGTAGTCAACTCCTTGAACTTGTGAAAAACTCTTCGCCACAAGTCGAGCTTCATAGACGGTGACATCACCGTCCACGTCTGTCTTCTTCTTAAGATCCATTTATCTCAATGGCTTGCCGATCATCGGGCAAGTCCACCAAAGTCCATGCTTTGTTCTGATACATGGATCCTATCTCGGATTTCATGGCTTCTAACCATTTGTCGGAATTTGGGCCCACCATTGCTTCTCCATAGCTCGTAGGTTCATTGTTGTCTAGCAACATGACCTTCAAGACAGGATTACTATACCACTCTGAAGCAGTAAACATCCTTGTCGCCCTACGAGGTACAATAGTGACTTGATCCGAAGTTTCATGATCACTATCATAAGCTTCTACTTCAATTGGTGTAGGTGCCATAGGAACAACTTCCTGTGCCCTGCTACACACTAGTAGTAGTGACGGTTCAGTAACCATATCAAGTCTCCACCATCCTCCCACTCAACTTTTCGAGACAAACTTTTCCTCGAGAAAGGACCCGATTCAAGAAACAATCCCTATTGCTTTCGGATCTGAATTAGGAGGTATACCCAACTGTTTTGGGTGTCCTATGAAGATGCATTTTATCTGCTTTGGGTTCAAGCTTATCAACCTGAAACTTTTTCACATAAGCATCGCAGCCCCAAACTTTTAAGAAACGACAACTTAGGTTTCTCAAACCATAGTTCAAACGGTGTCGTCTCAACGGAATCACGTGGTGCCCTATTTAAAGTGAATGTGGTTGTCTCTAATGCCTAACCCATAAACGATAGTGGTAATTCGATAAGAGACATCATGGTACGCACCATATCCAATAGGGTGCAACTATGATGTTCGGACACACCATCACACTATGGTGTTCCAGGCGGTATTAATTGTGAAACAATTTCCACAATGTCTTAATTGTGTGCCAAACTCGTAACTCAGATACTCATCTCTATGATCATATCATAGACATTTCATCCTCTTGTCACAATGATCTCAACTTCACTCTGAAATTACTTGAACCATTCAATAATTCAGACTTGTGTTTCATCAAGTAAATATACTCTACATCTACTCGAATCATCTGTGAAGTAAGAACATGACGATATTCATCAGATGCCTCAAAGACTCATTGGACTGCACACATCAAAATGTGTTACTTCCAACAAGTTGCTATCTTGTTCCATTTTACTGAAAACGAGGCTTTTTAGTCATCTTGCCCATGTGGTATGATTTGCATATCTCAAGTGATTCAAAATCAAGTGAGTCCAAATGATCCATCTTGAATGGAGTTTCTTCATGCGTATACACCAATAGACATGGTTCGCACATCTCAAACTTTTCAAAAACGAGTGAGTCCAAAGATCCATCAACATGGAGCTTCTTCATGCGTTTTATACCATTATGACTTACATGGCAGTGCCACAAGTAAGTGGTACTATCATTACTATCTTATATCTTTTTGCATGAAAATGTGTATCACTACGATCGAGATTCAATAAACCATTCCTTTAGGTGCAAGACCATTGAAGGTATTATTCAAATAAATAGAGTAACCATTATTCTCCTTAAATGAATAACCAGATTGATAGACATAATCCAATCATGTCTATGCTCAACGCAAACACCAAATCTCGATGGTAGAGGGAGCGTGCGATGCTTGATCACATCAACCTTGGAAACACTTCCAACACATATCGTAAGCTCACCTTTAGCTAGTCTCCGTTTATTTCGTAGCTTTTATTTCGAGTTACTAACACTTAGCAACCAAACCGTATCTAATACCATTCTGGTGCTACTAGGAGTACTAGTAAAGTACACATTAACATAATGTATATCCAATATACTTCTATCGACCTTGCCACCTTCTCATCTACCAAGTATCTAGGGTAATTCCGCTCCGAAGGTTGTTCCCTTATTACGTAAGCACTTAGTCTCGGGTTTGGGTTCAACCTTGGGTTTCTTCACTAGAGCTGCAGCTGATATGCCGCTTCATGAAGTATCCCTTCTTGCCCTTGCCCTTCTTGAAACTAGTGGTTTCACCAACCATCAACAATTGATGCTCCTTCTGATTTCTACTTTCGCGTGTCAAACATCGCGAATACCTCAAGGATCATCATATCTATCCCTAATATGTTATAGCTCATCATGAAGCTCTAGCAGCTTGGTGGCAATGACTTTGGAGAAACATCACTATCTCATCCGGAAGATCAACTCCCACTCAATTCAAGTGATTGTTGACTCGTCGACAATCGAGCACAAGCTCAACGATTGAGCTTTTCTCCCTTAGTTTGCAGGCTAAGAAAATCGTCGGAGGTCTCATACCTCTTGACGTGGCACGAGCCTGAAATCTCAATTTCAGCCCTCAAACATCTCATATGTTCCGCGACGCTTCCAAAACGTCTTTGGTGCCTCAACTCTAAACCGCTTAACCGAACTATCACGTAGTTATCAAAACGTGTATGTCCGATGTTCGCAACATCCACAAACGATGTTTGGGGTTCAAAGACACCGAGCGGTGCATTAAGGACATAAGCTTTCTCTTGTCCGCATAATCGCTATTGTCAACTTTCAACTATATTTTCTCTAGGAACATATCTAAACAAAGGAACTAAAGCGAGCCACGACATAATTTGCAAAGATCTTTTGACTATGTTCAGGATAATTAAGTTCATCTTATGAACTCCCACCGAGATAGACATCCTCTAGTCATCTAAGTGATTACATGATCCGAGTCAACTAGGCCGTGTCCGATCATCACGTGAGACGAACTAGTCATCATCGGTGAACATCTTCATGTTGATCGTATCCTCCATACGACTCATGCTCGACCTTTCGGTCTCGTGTTCCGAGGCCATGTCCGTACATGCTAGGCTCGTCAAGTTAACCCTAAGTGTTTTGCACGTGTAAAACTGTCTTACACCCGTTGTATGTGAACGTAAGGATCTATCACACCCGATCATCACGTGGTGCTTGAAACGCATTTAACTTTAGCAATGGTGCACAGTTAGGGAGAACACTTCTTGAAATTGTTGTAAGGGATCATCTTATTTACTACCGTCGTTCTAAGTAAACAAGATGCATAAACTTGATAAACATCACATGCAATCAAATGGTGACATGATATGGCCAATATCATTTTGCTCCTTTTGATCTCCATCTTCGGGGCTCCATGATCATCATCGTCACCAGCATGACACCATGATCTCCATCATCGTGTCTCCATGAAGTTGTCTCGCCAACTTATTACTTCTACTACTATGGCTACCGGTTAGCAATAAAATAAAGTAATTACATGGCGTTATTCAATGACACGCAGGTCATACAATAAATAAAGACAACTCCTATGGCTCCTGCCAGTTGTCATACTCATCGACATGCAAGTCATGATTCCTATTACAAGAACATGATCAATCTCATACATCACATATCATTCATCACATTCTTCTTGGCCATATCACATCACAAGTTAGACGTCCTCTAATTGTTGTTGCATGTTTTACGTGGCTACTATGGGTTTCTAGCAAGAACGTTTCTTACCTACGCAAAACCACAATGTGATATGCCAATTGCTATTTACCCTTCATAAGGACCCTTTTCATCGAATCCGTTCCGACTAAAGTGGGAGAGATCGGCACCGCTAGCCACCTTATGCACCAAGTGCATGTCAATCGGTGGAACTCGCCTCACGTGAGAGTACGTAAGGTCGGTCCGGCCGCTTCATCCCACAATACCGTCAAACAAGATTGGACTAGTAACGGTAAGCATATTGAACAAAATCAACGCCCACAACTACTTTGTGTTCTACTCGTGCAAAGAATCTACGCAATAGACCTAGCTCTGATACCATTGTTGGGGAACGTAGCAGAAATTCAATATTTTCCTATGTGTCACAACGAGGGGAAGGAGAGTGCATCTACATACCCTTGTAGATTGCAAGCGGAAGCGTTCAAGAGAATGGGGTTGAAGGAGTCGTACTCGTCATGATCCAAATCACCGGAGATCCTAGTGCCGAACGGACGGCACCTCCGCTTTCGACACACGTACAGCCCGGTGACGTCTCCCATGCCTTGATCCAGCAAGGAGAGAGGGAGAGGTTGAGGAAGACTCCATCCAGCAGCAGCACAACAGCATGGTGGTGGTGGAGGAGCGTGGCAATTCTGCAGGGCTTCGCCAAGCACCGCAGGAGAGGAGGAGAACTTGGGAGAGGGGAAGGGCTGCGCCAGAACTTGTGGTGCTGCTGCCCTCCCACCCCCACATATATATAGGGGCAAGGGAGAGGGGGGCCGGCCCCCTCAGATCCAATCTGAGGAGGGGGCAGCGGCCAAGGGGGGAAGGAGTGCCTCCCAAGTCAAGTGGAGGCCCTCCCCCTTTAGGGTTTTCCCTCCCCATGCGCATGGGCCTTGGGGGGGCTGGTGCCCCTGGCCCATTAAGGCTAGGGCGCCCCCCTACAGCGCATGCTACTGTATTGGACGTGGTGGAACAATTTCCGGACCTCCGGACCCCTCCGAATCCTTCGAACCTTCGAAGCTTCCGGTACAATACCGAAAAACCGAACTTTTCCTAACCCGAACAACAACTTTCCATATATAAATCTTTACCTCGGACCATTCCGAACTCCTCGTGACGTCCGGATCTCATCCGGACTCAACAACATTCGGTAACCACATACAAACTTCCTTTATAACCCTAGCGCCATCGAACCTTAAGTGTAGACCCTACGGGTTCGGAGACATGTAGACATGACCGAGACGTTCTCGGTCAATAAACAACAGCGGATCTGATACCCATGTTGGCTCCTACATGTTCCACGATGATCTCATCGGATGAACCACGATGTCAAGGACTCAATCGATCCCGTATACAATTCCCTTTGTCTAACGGTATTGTACTTGCCCGAGATTCGATCGTCGGTATACCGATACCTTGTTCAATCTCGCTACGGCAAGTCTCTTTACTCGTTCCGTAACACATCATCCCGTGATCAACCCCTTGCTCACATTATGCACGTTATGATGATGTCCTACCGAGTGGGCCCAGAGATACCTCTCCGCTTACACGGAGTGACAAATCCCATCTCGATTCGTACCAACCCAATGACACTTTCGGAGATACCGTAGTGCACCTTTATAGCCACCCGCCACGTTGTAACGCTTGGTACACCCAAAGAATTCCTACGGTATTCGGAGTTGCACAATCTCATGGTCTAAGGAAAAGATACTTGACATTTAGAAAAGCTTTAGCATACTAACTACATGATCTCTTGTGCTAGGCTTAGGATTGTCTTGTCCATCACATCATTCTCCTAATGATGTGATCCGTTATCAACGACATCCAATGTCCATGGTCGAAACCGTAACCATCTATTGATCAACGAGCTAGTCAGTTAGAGGCTTACTAGGGACATGGTGTTGTCTATGTATCCACACATGTATCTGAGTTTCCTATCAATACAATTATAGCATGGATAATAAACGATTATCGTGAACAAGGAAATATAATAATAACTAATTTATTATTGCCTCTAGGGCATATTTCCAACAAATATTATAGGGGTGTTCGAGATCACATGACCGTACTTAATCCTACGTCTTGGTCAAATGTAGGAGGCATCTTGCGAAGTGAACTAGGCAATCAGACTATGTGGCTTTCGTACACTCACTTAGCCATAAGAGTCCATTGGTGGCGCTAAGCACTAGCCCCTTGTTGCATGATCGGCTAGCCGGAGTACGACACCTTTGCAATACGGCTGGTCAAAAACCCAGCCCTTATGACACGGCATAAATCGCAAGTGATTTGTAGTATAACACTAAGTCACCAGATCGCTGACCCGCTCTCGCTTATCATGACAGTCAGTTTTCAGCTTTCTCTACTAAGGTACTTGACCGGACGAACCGGAAATACAATCGTAGTAGTTCTCCCTTTGCTACCTTAGCCGAACTTGCGAAACTTAAGGTGGCAAACACAGGAGCCGGACAACCCAACTATAGACCAAAGACATGATTCGGAGCAGATGCATATAATGCAATATCCAAGACGCCCAAGAGTTCCCTATGGGTGTTCGGACTTAAGAATTTAGCGAGGCCGAATACAGCCCCTAGTATGAAGACCGTGTCGAGCCACGTATGTCAGTCAAACATAGGGAATAGCGCAGATGACAAAGTAGAAACATAACACCAAATCAACAAGGTGGTAATCATCTGTGCCCTTTATATCTTTATTGACATTTCGATGACAGACAATGTCGTTCAATACTAAGGTCATATTACATGCCCAAAAGATAAAAGTTTACATAAGGGAAAGTCTAACACAGGGCCTAAAAGACCACAGTTCGAAAAAGAAACTCCAATGATACCCTGCCGCACGTTTGATGGTTGGGGCATGCTAGCCTTAAAAGGATCTCCTCTGACAACCATCTTGTAAGTAGGGCTCTTGATGAACCCGTGTTAAAACAGAAAGGACATATGTGGTCCAATTATGGCCAAGCCATGTAATGGGCCTATTCCACAGTGTGCCTCCAGCGCCGCCTGTCGGTGTCAAAACCGGCGGATCTTGGGTAGGGGTCCCGAATCAAGCGTCTCAAAGCTAATCGTAATAGAGGCGGGGACACAATGTTTACCTGTGTTCGGGTCCTCTCTATGGAGGTAATACCCTACTTCCTGCTTGATTGATCTTGATGAATATAAGTATTACAAGAGTTGATCTACCACGAGATCGTAATGGCTAAACCCTAGAAGTCTAGCCTATGAGATTATGATTGTTGTCCTACGGACTAAACCCTCCGGTTTATATAGACACCGGAGGGGGCTAGGGTTACACAAAGTCGGTTACAGAGAAAGGAATCTACATATCCGAATCGCCAAGCTTGCCTTCCACGCAAAGGAGAGTCCCATCTGGACACGGGACGAAGTCTTCTATCTTGTGTCTTCATAGTCCAGTAGTCCGGTCACAGTATATAGTCCGGCTGTCCGAGGACCCCCTAATCCAGGACTCCCTCAGTAGCCCCCGAACCAAGCTTCAATGACGATGAGTCCGGCGCGCAGATTGTCTTTGGCATTGCAAGGCGGGTTCCCTCTCTGAATACTTCAAAGTACATGACTTAAATAGTAGTGTCCGGCCCTTCATTTAATGATGCGCTCATCGGCTTCTGCACCTTCAGGATTTCAGCTTCCACGTGTCGAGCGAATACGAGAGGTCAGGGCATCTTTGCATTTACCACCCTGATCGTACGAGAAAATTGTCTATTAAGGAGATGGGGATCTTTAGATCTAATCCACACCATCTCCCCCAAACGAGGAATCCGCAGAGCTTGCTCGTCGAAACCACCCCAACATGGCTAGCGCTCCCAGCTCTTCCTCGCGCCCTCATGGCCCCAAGCAGGGGGATTAGGAAAAGTGCTCCGTATCCCACGACCAACTGGTGAAGCTGCAGACCCAGGGATTTCTCCCCCCCCGCAGATCTGGTCCCCGTTCGAGCCGGATTGGCTTCTTTCGACAGCGGGGAATAGGCGGAGAAGTTCCCTAACCCATCGAGGGGGAGCGAGTACGCTTCGTTCCCTATTTGCTGGGAGGCGTCGGATTTCCAATCCATCCGTTCCTCCGAGGGCTTATGGAGTACTACGGCCTCCAACTGCATAACTTCACACCTGCCTCCATCCTGCATATCGCGGGTTATGTCGCTCTTTGCGAGCTATTTCTGGGTTGCGAGGCTCATTTCGAGTTATGGAAGAAGTTGTTTTGCCTCTCCCTCTCAATCAAGAGGGATCCATATTCCAAGTGGGTGGAGCTGAGATATGCCGCATCGCCGGGACCGGATACCTGTCCGACACACTGAAGAAGGCATCTAAAGAGTGGCCTTCCGAATGGTTCTATATTGAAGACGTCTCCCTTCCTGAACCAATCCGGAGGGGTCTACCCGAATATTCAAATACTCCATTGAAGAAGCGCCTCAACTGGCGCCCTCGGAGCCCTAGGGAGGAAGATAGCGTGGAACTTCACCAACTGCTGAGCAAGATAAAGATGCTTGCTCAATCTGTATTGTCAATAGTCGAGGTTATGGCGATATCCATAATGCAAGGGGTTCAGCCACTCCAATACCGAGGGTGCCCCATGTGGCACTTCAACTGAGAAGACGTTGCCACTCGTTACGTTCGGAAGGGTCCGGACACTTACGCTGCTTTGGTGAAAATACTGTCCGGATTATACAAGGGGGAGGAGGAGGAGTTCATCCACATTAAGCCTAGGGATGGATTTTCCATGTAAAACCCTCCCAGCTGGGGTGAGTTTCCGTCTCACTACTCTACTGCATCAACTCCCTAAATCCTTTTTCATAAATATTAATCCGTCATTTAGAACAGGAATGGCGGAAAGTCACCAGGGAGATCCACAGTCCCGCACCACAGCCAGAGGACCGCAACAAGGCCCTTGATCCCGGATTCGAAGAGGATCCGGATATATTCA
This sequence comes from Aegilops speltoides, assembly GCA_021437245.1. Lineage (NCBI taxonomy): Eukaryota > Viridiplantae > Streptophyta > Magnoliopsida > Poales > Poaceae > Aegilops > Aegilops speltoides. The sequence continues at coordinate 348,025,031 of CM038145.1, read as the reverse complement.
TGGAGCTCGAGGAAGGGGTGTTTTACCAGGCGAGCCGTGACGGCACTGAAGTGGCCATCATTGCCGACTATCCCGGCCTGCTCCCTGCGTCGCACGTAAGTAATTAGGAGACTTGTCCTTTGGGAGAATTTCCCTCTTCCGCCTTACCCACCGCACTATATTGTGCTCTAAAGGGGAGGCGATCGGCGCACCACGCGGCACCTTAGGTGACGCGCAAGAAGGCGGTGCCTACTTCGAAGAGGAAGGCCAATAGAAGCGCGGCCGAGCTTTTAGCAAAGAGGTATGGTTGTTTTAAGTATGCTCTATGGCCGTCACATTTAAAGTGTGACAATACCCGTGGTGTCTTATTAGGAAAAACATTCACCGGACTATATCTGGGGATCCTGCCGGTCATGCCTCTACGAGCTGGATTCCGGACTCTGTCGCAAGGACTGAGGCTAACGCGGAAGTGACACCGGATTGTCCCTCTGCGGAGGAGTTGGATAAAGTATCTGTCACGAACTCCGAAGTGGAAAGCGCCATGAATCATCGGCGCCGACGGGCCGTTCTTTGCGACCCTGGTTTTTCAAAAGAGGCCTTTAATGCCTTCAAGTCGGGTGATGCATACTTCCGAGCTGCTTGAGATGGGCTTAAGAGAGCCACATACCAGTATTTGAAAGATATGCGAGTAAGTACACATTTGTACAAAACTGATAATCATATACCAGTAGCCCCCGAGACTTGAAACAGTTGGTACAACTGATTTAAGGATCGTTATATGACCAGGTGCTCACAGAGAAGAACAATCTATTGTCTCAAGAGCTAAAAAAGTGTCAGAACTAGCTGACTGCTGCTACCGCCGAACTGGAGGAATCCAAGAAGGCGGCATCTTGTAATGTTCCCCTCTATCAAGAAAACATAATCATATACCAGGATTATTAATACAGGTGCAAATCTTATGACAGAGGCACGGAAGGTTGCACAAGGGGGAGTTCCAGGAGCTCAAAGGCAACTGGCCGTAGACGAACGTATCTAGACACAGGTCAGGGCGAACAAGAACAAACTCCAAGATGCCAACACCAAGCTCGACAAAGAGCTTAAATATGTGCGGGCCCAGCTAGCTGACTCCGTGAAGGAGAATAAGAAGCTGCGAGGCAGCATATTTAGTATGTGTTCAAACTTACCTTTACATAGTTTGGCAAAGAAAGAAACTGACAATAATTATGTGTGTAGGTATATTGACGGGCCGTCCTGAAGAGGAGGTGTCCGGATCATCGAGCGATCTGCTACAAGAGTTGTTGCAAATGCATGAGCGAGCTCGGCAGGCGATGCAAAGTATTGCCAAGGCTTTATGGCCATCCGATTCCCCTCCATGAAGTATGGAGGGGCTTGTATAGCTACTCCAGGGAGAGCGGCGGAGCTTCCGATTATGGAAGATATCGGCCTGCCGGGAAGGTGCGCGAGAAGCCTGGGCAATGGTGAAAACTCGGTATACCAAGCTCGACCCGAACCACATGGCCCGGGTCAGACCTGTAGGGTCAAATGGGGAAGAAATTCCCGTTAGTTTGGTATATGACCAGGTTCAAGTAGCCGCCAAGTATTCCCAGCAGGATTGTAGGCTAGATAGCTTGTTAGATGGCATAGAAGAAGAAGTGTTTAAGTCTAAGTGACTATGTACTTCATTTGACAAATTAATGTCTCTAGCTGAATTGTAAAATTCTTGTCATGGCAGACCTTTTCGCTTCAACCTCTGGACCCGAAGGTGCGGAGTGCTTCCGAATACCCGCTCGGTAATGTAAACCGGGGTATGCGTGGAAGCCAGGCGTAGGGGTCATGGTTGCTTGAACAGACAAGTATCCGGCTAGTTATGTTATATTACATTTTGATCGTAGGAAACATCTTCCAAAGAGAATAGTTCCGTTAAGGGGTGTTCGAACTGTGTTTGAAAAAATCACAGCATACATAACATCTAGGGGTTCATAAAGTGACAAGTAAAAACATCTTTAGTCCGTCGACCGAATATTCCCTTAAGAATGCTAGCTTTCGGCTTCACCCGGTATGTGGTACACATCCGGATTACCCGACAGTAACAATCGCAGAGGTGCTCCCTTTATGCCCTAGCCGAACTAACGGGAACGTAGGGCATAAGCACAGGAGCCAGGCAACCCAGCTTGGCCGAAACTTAAGTCATATTGATGCATATAGTGGTGAAGAAAAGGTACATATGTGGAAAAAACACATATGTTGTGAGCTTGATGCTCGGAAAATAATAATAAACTTCTGTACAAGAAGCCCCCAGGTATAACTGACATACATATTGAGAATTGTATGCGTCTTAGGTGTACGGTTTAGTCGTACAAAAGATTTATGGCTTAAGAAATGAAAGTGAAAAGAGAGGAAAATAAATAATGAAAACAAAAAAAGGGGGAAAAGGAGACGAACGAAGAGTCCGACGCTAGGTGTAGAATATTCGGAGTCTGGCCGCGTTCCATGGGTACGGCTCCAGGCGGTTGTCTGATGCATCTTGCAGGCGGTACGCTCCTCTGATAAGATCTTTGTCGATGATGAAGGGACCCTCCCACTTAGGCTTGAGTTTGTCCTTTTTCTTCTCCGGCAAGCGCAGAACGAGTTCGCCAACATTATAAGTCTTGGCCCGTACTTCTCTGCTTTGATATCTGCGGGCCTGTTGTTGGTAGAATGTGGAACGGGCTTTTGCAACATCGCACTCCTCCTCCAAGGCATCTAAGCTGTCCCGCCTATCCAACTCGGCTTCTCTCTCTTCATACATGCGCACTCGAGGTGAGTCATGGATAATGTCGCAGGGTAACACAGCCTCTGCGCCGTACACCATGAAAAAAGGTGTATATCCGGTAGAACGATTGGGCATGGTCCGCAGCCCCCAAAGTACGAATTCAAGCTCCTCCACCTAGTGTTTGTCTGATTCTTTCAAAGACCGCACTAACCTGGGTTTAGTGCCGCTCATAATAAGACCATTGGCATGTTCGACCTGACCGTTGGTCTGTGGGTGGTAGATAGAGGCGTACTCGAGCTTGATGCCCAGATTGGCACACCAGGCCTTCACCTCATTAGCTGTGAAATTGGAGCCGTTGTCGGTGATGATGCTGTGCGGAACACCATAACGGTGCACCACACCGGATATAAAGTCTATCACTGGCCCGGCTTCTTCCGTTTTAATTGGTTTGGCCTCTGTCCACTTAGTGAATTTATCCACCATGACCAACAAATATTTTTTCTTATGGCTTCCTCCTTTAAGGGGTCCAACCATATCGAACCCCCAGACCGCAAAAGGTCAAGTGATGGGGATTGTTTGTAGAGAGGTGGGTGGCATATGGCTTTGGTTGGCGAAGAGCTGGCATCCGACGCAATGTTGGACAAGGTCATGTGCGTCTGCTCGGGCCGTCGGCCAATAGAAACCTGTACGGGAGGCCTTGCTTACAAGGGCCCGAGCCGCAACATGGTGACCGCCGAGAGCGGCATGAGTTTTAGCCAAGAGCTGCCGCCCTTCCTCCTCGGAGATAAATCTTTGAAGTACTCTGGTAGCACTTTTCTTATAGAGTTCTCCTTCCTGAACCTTGTAGGCTTTAGAGCGCCGCACAATACAGCGTGCCTCATTCTGATCCTCAAGGAGTTCTCGCCTATTGAGGTAGGCCAAGAAGGGCTCGGTCCATGGGGCGATGATCGCCATGATGAGATGGGCCGATGGTGTAATTTTGGTGGCTGGGCCCCCGATTATGTCGGTGTGTTTGGATTCAGGGGTTGTCTTCGGATACGGATTGGTATTGCCGCTCTCCCCCTGCCAAGCCATGGATGGCTTGAAGAGCCTTTGCAGAAATATGTTAGGTGGGATGGGGTCGTTCCTAGCGCTGATGCGAGCATGGACATCCGCCGCTTGATTACTTTCTCGAGCCACATGGTGAAAGTCGAGCCCTTCGAAGCGAGTCGACATTTCCAGAACGGCGTTACGATAAGCCGCCATCTTTGGATCTTTGGCATCGAAATCTCCATTTATTTGAGATATTGCGAGGTTTGAATCCCCACGCACTTCCAGGCATTGTATGCCCATGGAGACGGCCATCCGAAGACCATGCAATAAAGATTCGTATTCGGATGCATTGTTAGAGTCCGTGAATAATATATGTAGGACATACTAAACAGTATCTACGGTGGGGGATGTTAGGACAACGCCTGCCCCTAGTCCTGCCAACATTTTGGAGCCGTCGAAGTGCATTACCCAGTTGGAATATGTGCCATACTCTTTAGGGAGTTCGGCTCTGTCCATTTAGCGACGAAGTCGGCCAATACCTGGGATTTAATGGCCCGGCGCGATTTGTATGATATGTCAAATGGGAGGAGCTCAATGGCCCACTTGGCAATCCGGCCTGTAGCGTGATACGTCTCCAACGTATCTATAATTTTTGATTACTCCATGCTACTTTATCTACTGTTTTGGACTATATTGGGCTTTATTTTCCATTTTTATATTATTTTTGGGACTAACCTATTAATCGGAGGCCCAGCCCAGAATTGCTGTTTTTTTGCCTATTTCAGTGTTTCGAAGAAACGGAATATCAAACGGAGTCCAAACGGAATGAAACCTTTGGGAACGTGATTTTCTCACCGAACATGATCCACGAGACTTGGACCCTACTCCAAGACGTAACAGAGGCGGCCACGAGGGTGGCCCCCCTAGGGCGCGCCCCTGCCTCGTGGCCCCCCTGTTGCTCCACCGAGTACTCCTTCCTCCTATATATACCTACGTATCCCCAAACGATCAGAACAGGAGCCAAAAACCTAATTCCACCGCCGCAACCTTCTGTATCCACGAGATCCCATCTTGGGGCCTGTTTCGGAGCTCCGCCGGAGGGGGCATCCACCACGGAGGGCTTCTACATCAACACCATAGCCCCTCCGATGAAGTGTGAGTAGTTTACTTCAGACCTTCGGGTCCATAGCTAGTAGCTTGATGGCTTCTTCTCTCTTTTTGGATCTCAATACAATGTTGTCCCCCTCTCTCATGGAGATCTATTCGATGTAATCTTCTTTTTGCGGTGTGTTTGTTGAGACCGATGAATTGTGGGTTTATGATCCAGTTTATCTATGAACAATATTTGAATCTTCTCTGAATTCTTTTATGTATGATTGAGTTATCTTTCCAAGTCACTTTGAATTATCCTTTTTGGTTTGGCCAACTAGATTGGTAGTTCTTGCAATGGGAGAAGTGCTTAGCTTTGGGTTCAATCTTGCGGTGTCCTTTCCCAAAGGATGTATAAGGCAGCAAGGCACGTATTGTATTGTTGCCATCGAGGATAACAAGATGTTTTTTATCATATTGCATGAATTTATCCTCTACATCATGTCATCTTGCTTAATGCGTTACTCTGCTTTTTAACTTAATACTCTAGATGCATGCCGGATAGCGGTCGATGAGTGGAGTAATAGTAGTAGATGCGTAATCGCTTTGATCTACTTGTCTCTGACGTGATGCCTATATACATGATCATACCTAGATATACTCATAACTATGCTCAATTCTGTCAATTGCTCAACAGTAATTTGTTCACCCACCGTAGAATATCTATGCTCTTGAGAGAAGCCACTAGTGAAACCTATGCCCCCCCGGGTCTATTCTCATCATATCAATCTGCATTACTTTATTACTTGCTTTGTTTTTACTTTGCCTTTTACTTTTCACTTTGCATCTCTATACCAAAAATATCAAAAATATTATTTATCATCTCTATCAGATCTCACTCTCGTAAGTGACCATGAAGGGATTGACACCCCTAATCGCGTTGGTTGCGAGGAGCTATCGTTTTGTGTAGGTACGAGGGACTTGTGCATGGTCTACTACTGGATTGATACCTTGGTTCTCAAAAACTGAGGGAAATACTTACGCTACTTTGCTGCATCATCCTCTCCTCTTCGGGGAAATCCAACGCAGTGCTCAAGAGGTAGCAAGAAGAATTTCTGGCGCTGTTGCCGGGGAGGCTCACGCAAGCAAGTCAACTATACCAAGTACCCATCACAATCCCTATCTCTCGCATTACATTATTTGCCATTTGCCTCTCATTTTCCTCTCCCCACTTCACCCTTGCCGTTTTATTCGCCCTCTCTTTCCCAATCTCCTCCTCTCTTTCCCGTTTGCCTTTTTTCCGCTGCCTTTTTGTTATGCTCGTGTGTTAGTTTGCTTGCTTGTCATCATGACTAGTCTCATATCTTCTCCGTTATCTCCCGAGAACGAAGTTCTAAATTTTAAGCAAAGGGAGGGAGAAAATATGAAAGACGCTTGGTATAGAATTTGCAATGCTCAAAATAGATCTACCAGGAAGCAATCTACTTCAGTTCTTCTTCGTAATTTTTACGTAGGTGCTAATCCTTGGTATAGATATATCCTTGATACTATTACCGGAGGGAATTTCTTGGGTAGCCATACTTTTGATTCTTATAATGCTTTAATAGATTTATTTGGCTCACCACCTCTTTTGATTAATGGAACTACGTTAACTTTGGAGCATGTTATGCAAAGACTTGAAATTATTGAGAATAAAGTTGCTACCATTGAATCAATTGAAAATCTTGATAAAAAGATCCACAATCAAATTACCCAATATGGATCTAAGGTGGGAATGACTTTGAAAAATATTAAAGAAAAAGAACCCATAGTTAATGAGAAAATAAATCTAGATTCCACAAGAATCGATAAACTTGAGGGTATCATTACCAACTTGGGAACCACTTTTTCTTCCGTACAAAACACTCCAAGTTCATCTACTAAAAATACTAAGCTCATTTATGTTCCTAAGAATAAGGGTGAATCATCTAGTAGGGAAACTGCGGATCTTAAATCTATAAGTGTTCATCCCAATCTTTTTACCATCATTAAGGAACCTTTTGCTATGAATGAATTTTTCGATCTTTTGCCTGAAAATTTGACAATTACTAGAGAGAAAGAAAATTGTAAAGGAGGTAGATTCCTCATTGAAGAATTTCCTACCAAAGATGGCAATACTTAGATCTATCCTTGCTTTTATGCCTAGCTAGGGGCGTTAAATGATAGCGCTTGTTGGGAGGCAACCCAATTTTATTTTTGTTTTTTTGTTTTTGCTTCTGTTTAGGAATAAATAATCCATCTAGCCTATGTTTGGATGTGGTTTTATCTTTTAATTAGTGTTTGTGCCAAGTAGAACCTATAGGATAACCTACGATGATAGTTGATTTGGTTCTGCTGAAAAACAGAAACTTTGCACGCACGAATATAATTTTGTTAAATTACAGAAACGTGATTTTGCATTGATTCGTTTTTCTGCTGTTCACTAAACAAATTTTCCAGGACTTCCTATTTTGGTATAATTTTTAGAGTTCCAGAAGTTTGCGTTACTTACAGATTGCTGCAGACTGTTCTGTTTTTGACACATCATGTTTTGCGTGTGTTGTTTGCTTATTTTGATGAATCTATGGCAAATAAAATAGTTTATAATCCATAGAGAAGTTGGAGTACATTAGGTTTCACACCAATATAAATAAAGAATGAGTTCATTACAGTACCTTGAAGTAGTCTTTTGTTTTCTTTCTCTAACGGAGCACAGGAGATTTCTATTGAGTTTTGTGTTGTGAAGTTTTCAAGTTTTGGGTGAATTCTTTTGATGGATTATGGAACAAGGATTGGCAAGAGCCTAAGCTTGGGGATGCCCATGGCACCCCCAAGATAATCCAAGGACACCAAAAAGTCAAAGCTTGGGGATGCCCCGGAAGGCATCCCCTCTTTCGTCCACTTCCATCGGTAATTTACTTGGAGCTATATTTTTATTCACCACATGATATGTGTTTTGCTTGGAGCGTCTTGTATTATTTGCGTCTTTGCTTGTTAGTTTACCACAATCATCCTTGCTGTACAAATCTTTTGAGAGAGCCATACATGAACTGAAATTTGTTAGAATACTCTATGTGCTTCACTTATATCTTTTGAGCTTGATAGTTTTGCTCATAGTACTTCACTTATATCTTTTGAGTGTGATAATTTTTGCTCTAGTGCTTCACTTATATCTTTTAGAGCACGGTGGTGGATTTGTTTTAAAGAAACTATTGATCTCTCATGCTTCATTTAGATTATTTTTAGAGTCATTAATAGCATGGTAAGTTGCTTAATGTTAATATACTTGGTGTTCAAGATATGTGAAACTTTCTTTTGAGTGAATTGAATACTAAGATAAGTTTGATGCTTGATAATTGTTTTGAGATATGGAGGTGATAATATCAAAGTCGTGCTAGTTGGATAATTGTGAATTTGAGAAATGCTTGTGTTGAAGTTTGCAAGTCCCGTAGCATGCACGTATGGTTAAAGTTGTGTAACAAATTTGAAACATGAAGTGTACCTGGCTTGTGCATCCTTATGAGTGGCGGTCGGGGACAAGCGATGGTCTTTTCCTACCAATCTATCCCCCTAGGAGCATGCGCGTAGTACTTGATTTTTGATGGCTTCTAAATTTTTGCAATAAGTATATGAGTTCTTTTGACTAATGTTGAGTCCATGGATTATACGCACTCTCACCTTTCCGCCTTTGCTAGCCTCTTCGGTACCGTGCATTGCCCTTTCTCACCTTGAGAGTTGGTGCAAACTTCGCCAGTGCATCCAAACCCCGTGATACGATACACTCTATCATGGCATTTCCATAGCCATTCCAAGATATATTGCCATGCAACTTCCATCATCATATTCATGACATACATTACTTTTGTCATATTGCCATTGCATGATCATGTAGTTGACATCATATTTGTGGCAAAGCCACCATGCATTATTTTTCATACGTGTCACTCTTGATTCATTGCACCATCCCGGTACACCGCCGGAGGCATTCATATAGAGTCATATCTTGTTCTAAGTTTTGAGTTGTAATCCTTATGTTGTAATCAATAGAAGTGTGATGATCATCATTGTTAGAGCATTGCCCAAAGAAAAAAAGAGAAGAAAGGCCAAAAGAAAAAAAAGAGAAAGGCCCAAAAGGACGAAAATGAAAAAAAGGGGCAATGCTACTATCCCTTTTTCCACACTTGTGCTTCAAAGTAGCACCTTGTTCTTCATGTAGTGAGTCTCATATATTGTGCTTCAAAGTAGCACCTTGTTCCTCATGTAGTGAGCCTCATAAGTTGTCTTTTCATACCAGTGGGAATTTTTCATTATAGAACTTGGCTTGTATATTCCTATGATGGGCTTCCTCAAATGCCCTAGGTCTTCATGAGCAAGCGAGTTGGATGCACACCCACTAGTTTTCTTTTGTTGAGCATTCATAGCTCTAGTGCATCCGTTGCATGGCAATCCCTACTCCTCATGTTGACATCAATTAATGGGCATCTCCATACCCGTTGATTATCCTCGTCAATGTGAGACTTTCTCCTTTTTTGTCTTCTCCACACAATCCCCATCACCATATTCTATTCCACCTATAGTGCTATATCCATGGCTCGCGCTCATGTATTGCGTGAAGGTTGAAAAAGGTTGAGATTATTTGAGTATGAAACAATTCCTTGGCTTGTCATCGGGGGTATAGAAGTTGGGAAAATTTTTGTGTGACGAAAATGAAGCATAGCCTAACTATATGATTTTGTAGGGACGAACTTTCTTTTGCCATGTTATTTTGAGAAGACATGATTGCTTTGATTAGTATGCTTGAAGTATTATTATTTTTATGTCAATATGAACTTTTGTCTTGAATCTTTCGGATCTGAATATTCATATCACAATTAAGAAGATTTACATTGAAATTATGCCAAAGTATCACTCCGCATCAAAAATTCTTTTTTATCATTTACCTACTCCAGGACGAGCAGGAATTAAGCTTGGGGATGCCTGATACGTCTCCAACGTATCTATAATTTTTGATTGCTCCATGCCTATTTCAGTGCGAAGAAACAGAATATCAAACGGAGTCCAAACGGAATGAAACCTTCGGGAACGTGATTTTCCCACCGAACGTGATCCAGGAGACTTGGACCCTACTCCAAGACGTAACAGAGGCGATCACGAGGGTGGGGGGCGCCCCCCTAGGGCGCGCCCCCCTGCCTCGTGGCCCCCCTATTGCTCCACCGATGTACTCCTTCCTCCTATATATACCTACGTTTCCCCAAACAATCAGAACAGGAGCCAAAAACCTAATTCCACTGCCGCAACCTTCTGTATCCACGAGATCCCATCTTGGGGCCTATTCCGGAGCTCCACCGGAGGGGGAATCCACCACGGAGGGCTTCTACATCAACACCATAGCCCCTCCGATGAAGTGTGAGTAGTTTACTTCAGACCTTCGGGTCCATAGCTAGTAGCTTGATGGCTTCTTCTCTCTTTTTGGATCTCAATACAATGTTCTCCCCCTCTGTCGTGGAGATCTATTCAATGTAATCTTCTTTTTGCGGTGTGTTTGTTGATACCAATGAATTGTGGGTTTATGATCCAGTTTATCTATGAACAATATTTGAATCTTCTCTGAATTCTTTTGTGTATGATTGAGTTATCTTCGCAAGTCTCTTTGAATTATCCTTTTTGGTTTGGCCAACTAGATTGGTAGTTCTTGCAATGGGAGAAGTGCTTAGCTTTGGGTTCAATCTTGCGGTGTCCTTTCCCAAAGGATGTATAAGGCAGCAAGGCACGTATTGTATTGTCGCCATCGAGGATAACAAGATGTTTTTTTATCATATTGCATGAATTTATCCCTCTACATCATATCATCTTGCTTAAGGCGTTACTCTGTTTTTAACTTAATACTCTAGGTGCATGCTGGATAGCGGTCGATGAGTGGAGTAATAGTAGTAGATGCAGAATCGTTTCGATCTACTTGTCTCGGACGTGATGCCTATATACATGATCATACCTAGATATACTCATAACTATGCTCAATTCATCAATTGCTCAACAGAATTTGTTCACCCAATCGTAGAATATCTATGCTCTTGAGAGAAGCCACTAGTGAAACCTATGGCCCCGGTCTATTCTCATCATATCAATCTCCATTACTTTATTACTTGCTTTGTTTTTACTTTGCCTTTTACTTTTCACTTTGCATCTCTATACCAAAAATACCAAAATATTATTTATCATCTCTATCGATCTCACTCGTAAGTGACCGCTGAAGGATTGACAACCCCTAATCGCGTTGGTTGCGAGGAGCTATCGTTTTGTGTAGGTACGAGGGACTTGTGCGTGGTCTCCTACTGGATTGATACCTTGGTTCTCAAAAACTGAGGGAAATACTTACGCTACTTTGCTGCATCATCCTCTCCTCTTCGGGGAAATCCAACGCAGTGCTCAAGAGGTAGCATAGCGTCACGATTGTTTATTATATCATTGAGAGGCACTTCGGAGGCCACTGTTATTGAGCACTCTTAGAATTAGTGTCTTAGCTTCCGGGATGCCATGAAGACCGCGTATGCTATTTTTTGATAATGTGGGTATCGTGATTTGCATGGTGTGAGGATAGTGGATACATAGTATACTAGCTTCTGGAGCGGGAATTTGTGTCCGTCCTCCTCTCGTTCGACGACGAGAACCGCACTCACAACTTGGTGTGTGCCCTGTATGTATAATAACATGGGTTCGCCGATGTTTGGCGCGACCAGGATTGGGTTGCTTGCTAGAAGAGCCTTTATTTCTTCCAATCTGGCTATTGCCGCGTCCGTCCACTCAAAGTGATTGGTGCGTCGGAGAAGGCGATAGAGCGGCAATGCCTTTTCTCCTAGTCCGGAGATAAAGCGGCTTAAGGCTGCCACACATCCGAATAATTTTTGTACTTATTTAAGGTCTGTTGGGGTAGCCAACTGTGACAAAGCTCGGATTTTGGCTGGGTTTGCCTCAATTCCTCTGCTGCAAACGAGGAAGCCCAGAAGTTTTCCAGCGGGAACGCCGAAAACACACTTTTCCGGATTAAGCTTGATGTCATATGTTCGGAGGTTGTCGAATGTGAGACGCAAATCGTCTATTAAGGATTCGACGTGCCTAGTTTTGATGACTACATCATCCACGTATGCTTCAACTGTCTTGCCGATTTGTTTCTCCAGACATGTTTGAATCATGCGTTGATAGGTGGGACCGGCTTTTTGAGCCCGAAAGGCATAGTGTTGAAGTAGAAAGGCCCGTATGGGGTGATAAATGTCGTTGCGGCTTGATCAGTCTCCTTCATCTTGATTTGATGGTATCCGGATTATGCGTCAAGGAAACACAGTGAGTCGTGTCCTGCGGTGGCATCGATGATCTGATCAATGCGGGGAGGGGAAAAGGATCCTTAGGTCAAGCCTTGTTGAGGTCTTTGAAATCGACGCATAGGCGCTAGGATATATCCTTCTTTGGTACCATTACCTGGTTTGCTAGCCAGTCCGGGTGTTTTATCTCTCTGATGAATCCTACCTTGAGTAACTTGGCTAGCTCCTCTCCCATGGCTTGTCATTTGGGTTTGGAAAAGTGCCGTAATGTTTGCTTGACCGGCTTGTATCACTTCAATATGTTTAGGCTATGTTCAGCCAGCCTGCGTGGGATTCCTGGCATATCAGAAGGGTGCCAGGAAAATATGTCCCAGTTTTTGCATAGGAACGCCCGCAATGCGGCGTCGACCGTGGGGTCCAGCTGTGCCCCGATGGATGCTGTCTTCATGGACTCTGTTGGGTGGACCTGGAATTTGACTATTTCGTCTGCTGGTTTGAAGGAGGTGGATTTGGATCGCTTATCAAGTATCACGTCATCCCTATCCACCATGGAGCGCAATGCGGTTAATTTTTCGGCCGCGAGGGCTTCACACAATGCCTCGAGGGCCAAGGCGGCGGTTTTGTTTTCGGTGCGGAGTGCTATGTCCGGATCACTCGCAAGAGTGATGATTCCATTGGGCCCGGGCATCTTGAGCTTCATGTACCCGTAATGGGGGTATAGCTTGGAAGCTTGCAAATGCATCTCACCCTAACAGGGCGTGATATCCGCTGTTGAAAGGGGCCACTTGAAAAGTTATCTCTTCGGACCGATAATTCTCCGGCGTGCCGAATACCACGTCGAGTGTGATTTTTCCCGCACATCGCGCCTACCGACTGGGAATAATTCCTTGGAAGGTCTTATTACTTTGCTCAATGCGGCTCCTGTCTATTTCCATTTTGTTAAGAGCTTCCTCGTAAATGAGGTTTAGTCCACTGCCGCCATCCATGAGCACTTTGGTAAGCCAAAAGCCGTCCACAATTGGGCTGAGGACCAATGCAACATTGAAAGTTATGGCCGTGTCGTTCCAGGGGTTTATTGCTGCAACTTGGCAGACTTCAGGGAGGCCGCGGAGTGCTCTTTTGCGCCTATTGTTTGAGGCGAAAGTCTCGAAGACTGTCAGCACTGTAGAGTTGTTGGCTTCCATGGGATGCTGCTCTGCGGTATTTTTGGTGAGGAGATCCTCGCCGCTCTTGGCCACCTGCCGGAGTATCCAAAATGCTCTGAGGTTGTGGGTTGGGATGATATCCGGTGTTGTGTGTATCTTGCATGGCCTATCAAGCCATCCCTCCAGAACAGTTCCGCGCCCCGTAACGGGTATCTTACATGAAGCTCAAGATGCCCGGGCCCAATGGAATCATCACTCTTGCCAGTGATCTGGACATAGCATTGCCAAAAATAAAAACACCGCCCTGGCCCTCGAGGCATTGTTTGAAGCCCTCGCGGCCGAAGAATTAACTGCATTGCACTGCACGGTGGATAGGGGCGACGTGATACTTGATAAGCGATCCAAATCCACCTCCTTCAAACCAGCAGATGAAATAGTCAAATTCCAGGTCCACCCAACAGAGTCCATGAAGACAGCATCCATCGGGGCACAGCTGGACCCCACGGTCGACGCCGCATTGCGGGCGTTCCTATGCAAAAACTGGGACATATTTTCCTGGCACCCTTCTGATATGCCAGGAATCCCACGCAGGCTGGCTGAACATAGCCTAAACAATTGAAGTGATACAAGCCGGTCAAGCAAACATTACGACACTTTTCCAAACCCAAATGACAAGCCATGGGAGAGGAGCTAGCCAAGTTACTCAAGGTAGGATTCATCAGAGAGATAAAACACCCGGACTGGCTAGCAAACCAGGTAATGGTACCAAAGAAGGATATATCCTAGCGCCTATGCGTCGATTTCAAAGACCTCAACAAGGCTTGACCTAAGGATCCTTTTCCCCTCCCCGCATTGATCAGATCATCGATGCCACCGCAGGACACGACTCACTGTGTTTCCTTGACGCATAATCCGGATACCATCAAATCAAGATGAAGGAGACCGATCAAGCCAAGAACGACATTTATCACCCCATACGGGCCTTCGCTTCAACACTATGCCTTTCGGGCTCAAAAAGCCGGTCCCACCTATCAACGCATGATTCAAACATGTCTGGAGAAACAAATTGGCAAGACAGTTGAAGCATACGTGGATGATGTAGTCATCAAAACTAGGCACGTCGAATCCTTAATAGACGATCTGCATCTCACATTCGACAACCTCCGAACATATGACATCAAGCTCAATCCGGAAAATTGTGTTTTCAGCGTTCCCACTGGAAAACTTCTGGGCTTCCTCGTTTCCAGCAGAGGAGTCCAGGCAAACCCAGCCAAAATCCGAGCTTTGTCACAGTTGGCTACCCCAACAGACCTTAAACAAGTTGAAAAATTATTCGGATGTATGGCAGCTTTAAGCCGCTTTATCTCCAGACTTGGAGAAAAGGTGTCGTGGATTTGTCACGGCAGATGTCCTAGCGTAAGGACTTAGTCGTGGAGCCATCGCTACGGGCTTACTTGAAGGGGTTAAAGCGGACACAAAGACACAAGGGTTTTATACTAGTTCGGCCCCTTCGATGAAGGTAAAAGCCTACGTCTAGTTGTGATGGAATTGATGTAATCTCGATGGCTAGGGAGCAAACAAGCTTCGCCTAGGCTCGAGTTGTGGTTGTCTCGTTTTGAACCGTCGCCGGTCGCCCCTTATATACACGAGTGACGCCCGTCGGTTCATAGAGTCCCAACCGGTTCATACTCGTATCCCGGTTGGTATCTCTCTATTCCTAACTTACAATACAAGTTATACATCAGGCCGGTTTACGGCTACAAGTTCTAAACCGACTACAGGCCTTGGGCCTTTCTCTGCTTGTACCACTAACGGAGTTAACTCGGCCCAAGCTGGCCGGTTTACACCTAGTGGTAATATCCCCAACATTAGGCCCCAGATTGATTTGAAATGGTTCATGTCAATCCTTCACAAAGCTTGTATCTTGGACATCTTCGTTGTCCGTAAACCGCCATGTCGCCATTATTTCGTCATCAGAAACCGCATGACGTCATCCTAAAATTTTATTCTTTATAACGCCTTCTTTAATAGCAGCCTCGGATCCACGCGCTTGACCTAGCTCGGCTGTTTTATAAATAGGACCGAAGGGTCATTTCTTTCCTCCTTCGCTTCTCTTCTTCGACTTCCTCGCCGCTGCTCTTGAGCTCCACCATCATCGCCGACCTCGCTTCATCCTAGGCCAGATCGACCGAACGCATGCGTAGTATCGCGCCTCTTTCCGCATCTTCTCCATTCCCGTAAGCTTCTTCCCTTCTCGACTTAGATCTATTTTAGGGTTCCAGCTTCATACCGTGTTCTTCGTATGCTTCCATCTATCCTTTTAACTTTGAACCACACCGTGAATCAGATTGCATTAATAGCGATTCCTACGCGTCCGCTGCACTTTCTCATCTTAAGCCCATGGATCTTCTGCATATATATTTGCCACATAGTCCACTTCCGTTTCTGCTTTACCTCCGTGAAATATTTTCTGTTTTCTGTAGACCTGTGTTTGATCCGTAGCTGTCATGGGATCTTGTGAAACTTGTTTCTGCAAACTATCCATAGCTTCAATTATTTCCAAGGCCTAGATTAGGCGGTTTAACTCACCATAAGAAAAAGCTGCTAAACCGGTACAGATACACCATTAGTCCCCTTGTTGAACCGCCAGAGCCCATATGACATCATATCACAATAAACCAATTTATAGACACTGCCTCCGGTTTATCATAACTTAGATCAATCACTTTGTAACAAGCACGCTCTTGAACCGGATCAGTTACTTTTGTAGATCTTATCATGGCCAAACAAGTGTATGAATGCAACTGGGTTCCTTCTCGCATCACCGAAGTCACAAATGAACGATCCGGTATCGATTGGCGCTTTAGATGACAAAGATACACCCATCGGAGGGTCCTCGAGAGGAATGTCCTCCCACACCTCAGAAGGAGAAGTTGTGGTCTTTGCAGATCACTGCCCGGGGCTTCAAACCGCCCGGTTCAAAATTTTACCGGACGTGTTGCCAATTTTCAGCTCCGCCCCTGTGACATTGGCCCCAACTCCGCCACCAATTTATGCCACTTTCAAGTACTATCTCAAGTATATCTGCAATAGGAACCTTCGTTGAACTGTTTAGAGACCTCTTCCATCTAAACCGTCGATCAATTCACCGACGGCCCCAATACGTAATTGGGTGGTATGGCTATTCGTAAAAGGAAGGAGATCACCTATCCCCACGCCAAACTCCATACTCACCCCAAAGAATGGAATGCGACTTGGTTTTATTGCAAGGATACTTCTCCAAGGTGAAAATCCTTTACCGGCTTTCGTCCGAGCGCTAAGCAACACTCATCCGCTTCTCAAAGATTAAGCGCCAAAGATAGAAGCAAATATGCCCCGCAATCGTCCAAGCTCCGAGCCTTTATGGCCAACGGTTTGACTGAATTGATCTTGCACGCTGCTGGTTATCTTGGGGCATACCGCTTTTGAGCCGGCGTTCGGTTTGATGTGTCAAGATATCGCAGCGCCGACGACCCACTCCGACACACAAAACTTGAACTTTCGATGATGAAGTTACGGACTCAAGAAAAGGATGCTGAATGAACCGAGCACCTTTGTGCTCAAACCGTTTAGCTCCTCATCGCACCACCAACAAACCACCATGTAAGTTTCTAGTTGCTTCATCATTAAACCTGTTATTGCTTCATGTATCCAACATTTAATTACTTCTGATCCAGGGTGATAATCCGTTTTGGAGCAAGAAACTTTCCCAAGACAAAGCGGAGAAAGCAGGGCGGCCAAGCCGGCCCAAAACAAAAATTGTCAAGAAATCAGCCCATAAGAGAAAGACCACTGCTTCATCTGACCCGGCCATTGACGATGATGTGGGTAATCCGGAACTTGATTCTCTTGGCTTGCTTTTTACACGCCTTATTGATGATGATGCTTGTCAGGATGACGCTGAAGCCAAAGAACGCAGGATTTGCCGAGGTAACTATTCTTTCTTCCGATCCAACAAATTTGCCTTTACCAAAATTTCGCCAGCAAACCGAAAGTTAATTTTTCTCACCCTCTTGCTTATTTGGATCCCAAATTTCTTATGAAGACACAACAACATGAAGCTCGCCGACAACCCGCACAATGGTCGTAGTTACCTCTGCCGGTTTACCAAACAGCCCGGTTCGAAGCGCCATTCGAGGTCTCCGACCTTTTATTGCTTTAAATTCCAAAGCGGGTTTCTTCCACAACCTCTTAATCCGTCCGACTCCGATTACGTGTCACTTCCCATTCATCCTCTGGTGACTCGCCACTCAGCTACCACCATTGAAGATAGCCGTCGGGTAAGCTAAACCGGCCATATGCTTCTAATATATTTTGCAATGGATATGCTTTTTCTCTGACTCTTTGTTTCTTAGAACAAAACCGAAACCTAGCAAGAAAGCCCGTTTGGATAAAACGGCTGAAGAAGCTACCGCCTCAGACCATGATAGAGCGCCGGATCTTGAAAATTTTGCTACTGAAGACATTCCCAATGATCCTCCGGTTCAAGATGAGGTTATTCCTGAAGAAAGGCCTGTCAATGCTTCAGTCTCTGCTGATCCACCTGCCAGCACCGTCCGGTTTGATAAATCTCACAGTCCTGCTACTACAGCGGCCGTGCCCACACAATCCGTCGAGTCGAAGATGATGACGCTAGGATTATCGGTATGGGCCGCTCAACCGGGAATCTGCAACCTTAACCAGGCATACTGTGAAAGAGGATTTTTCCACCCTGAATAAAGGAAAGTGGGATGTCGAACTGGAAACATATGCTGCTTTAAGCGCCCAAGACCTTCATTCTGGCTATTTAAACCGGCTTTATACCAGCCGTGACTATGAAGCTGGCCTGGTCAAGTTAATGAGGGACAAGTTTGAGGTAACTCACTCCTTTCCTTACCACCAGTATATCAGTTGTTGTAGCCCCCAAGGGCCGGTTTGTAATCTTGATCAAACCGGGACTTGACTATATTCCTTAACAACTTTGAAATCCACCTGCATAGCTCCAAGGTCCGGTTGAACTGTGCATATTTAAACCGGTACTTCAATAAAAACTGCCTTTGGAAAAATTGCTAGATCAAATAGCCATTAGCCCCCAAGTGCCAAGTTGAATACTTGTATTGAGCTTGGGACTTTGTCATCTAATAATAATGTAAAAATCGAAGGTACATTAGCCCCCAAGTGCCAAGCATATAACTGTGTTGTGTGGTTGGGACTTTGACTATCTTGAATTCCTCGCTGATCGTACTATCGATACACAGGCTGAGGTGAAAATCAAAGATGACCGGATTGCCGATTTACAAGCGGCTTTGAAAACCCAGCAAGCCGAAACAGAGAAGGCCAAGAAAGAGTTAACCAGTGCTTTGAACGCTGCTGAACAAGTGAAGGAAAGCTTGAAGAAAGAACAGGCGGACTAGGCAACTGAGAAGACCAATTTGATCAAACGGGCAGAAAATGCTGAAGCTGCCCTTAAACCGTAGTAGATGATCCGACAAACCGTAAGCGGCAAGTACACTCTATGACCGCGCAATCTTTGGTAAGCTTCCTTTGAACAATTGTGACATGTTGCACCTGCTGTATCATTACTCCGGTTTAGAACTAACCATTTACTGTTTGTAGGCACACGCATTGGGCACTTAGGAAATGATGTGCGGAAGAAACTGAAGGCTGTCTACACTTTAGTAGAACATTTATATACCGGAGCCCAGCGTATCATCACCACAGCCTCTCATAACAATCCGGCACCTTCCTTGATTCAAGATACTCTGAACCGGCTGTCCATGCTTCCTGCCCGGATTGAAGAGGTGAAAAAATCTGCTGCTCGAACCGGAGCCATTAACGCCTTGATCCGAGCCAAGGCATGGGTACCAGACTTTGATCCTGTAGAAGCAGCTCAAGGGTATCCCAGTGTTAAAGAAGATGGTTCTGATTTCAATGAAGAGGATTTACGGGCTATAAACCGTGCAGTACGCCCTCTAGCTTGTCAGCTGGCCGAAGAAGCCGATTTGGAGCATTATCAAGCACAATACAATGATCAAAACAAGCGAGTGCCTGCCCCAACCTTTGAAGCGGAAAATCTGATCCCTCCAATCCGTAAGCATACTTACGCTCCGATATTGAACCGCTTTCTCGATCCACGAAGAAGCTGTCTTCCAAGCGCTAATGGGAATCGATCGACCACTCGTGGATTTCCACCAATGGGTAGAGACGAGGAGGTCAAGCGGCGGAGGATGAAGAATGACTTGAACCGTGGCGGTTTAAAATGCAATCGTTATGTATACCCAAAGAACAATGATCTCACTTGGGCACCGTGGTTGCCTTGTAATAACTTTAGTCAAAACTTTTGCGCTTGAATATGCCTTCGCATAAGTAGTGAAACTTTTGCTTGATCCGTATTTCGCAACCGAAAAAGTCGAACCTTGGTGGCGGTGATACCACCAGCCGGTTTATGGTATTCAAATAGATATATCGAATTCCAATAAATATGTGAGACAAATACCGCCGTGTCTGGCATGAAGTCATGCGAGCTAAACTTGAAGCGGAGGCTTTTAAAACCATGACCGCTCAGAAGCGGGAGAAAATAACTCCCATATAAACCGTCTTGAATCAGCACAAGCCCCTTGTTATTCAATGATGATTAACAGAAGAAGGTAAACCGGCGATAAAACTCCGCATAATATTAAATCGTGTTCGCCGGTTTATAATCGATAGTTGAACCGATAAAAATGTTTGTCGGGTTAAAAACGCAACAACAAAAAAATCGAATACCAATTATGTGAAAATATGGCAACAAAGGCAATAACTCTTTGCAAAAGAAAAGCTTCATTGAGCTGGTCGATGGCATTACCATGGTCGACGCAACCAAGCCCCGAAGGCGAGCGATGGTGCCACCGGCCAGTCCCAAAAGACTCTTGGCGAGTACGCCGCCAAGTGGCATGACATTGGTTGGTTCACCAAGCCCCAAATGACTCGCCCTATTGGCCGACCAAGAGGCGTGACTGCTTCAGACGTGACCGTGTCCCCAATGATCCGTGGCTTTCGCTTATCAAGAGGTGTTGCATTGGTTCGGACACCACCAAGCCCCCAAGTGATAAAAACAAATGTCAAGGGTAAACCGAGGCCGCTTTAAAAATGTAGCACTCCATGTAACCACGCATGATAAGAAAGACAGAGAGCCCGCTTAGCCGAGGCTCGGTTTTATTATATCAAGATAATATATACATTGTCATGATATGTACATAAACCGAGCCGATGACTCAAGTGTAGTAAGGTCAAGATGAGCTATATTCCACGGCATGTTGGTATCCTCCTCTCGATGTACGTGAGTCTTGACGCCTCGAACATCAATCGATAGTATGATCCGTTGTGTAGATTCTGCCGACCACAAAAGGTCCTTCCCAAGGTGGGGATAACTTATGCATATCTCGTTCGGTCTTGGATGAGGCGGCACCAAATCTCCTTCTTGAAAGGTTCTGGTTTTAACCCGCGATCGTGATAACGACGAAGATCTTGCTGGTAAATCGCCGAACGAGCAGCTGCCATATCACGCCCTCATCCAATAGGTCCAAAGCGCCCTGCCGTGCCGCCTCGTTGTCCGCTTCAACATAAGCCGCTACACGGGCGAATCGTGCGGATATCACCGGGAGAACCGCCTCGCCCCGTAGACCATGAAAACGGTGTATACCGTGGACCGTTTGGTGTAGTATTGATACTCCATAGCACCGATGGTAGCTCTTCAACCCAGCACCCTAGTGTTCTCTCAGAACGGAACCGAAGTCGGGTTTGATGCCTCGAAGATCTCTTGATTAGCTCGCTCGCCGCCCGCTGGATGGGGTGAGCCATCGATGACACATCAAGCGGATGTGCTCACGCTCACGTAACTCTTTCATAGCACCCTTGGATAAATTAGTACCATTATCAAGAATGATACTGTGGAAAGCAAAACCGAAAATCACCTTTTGATGAACCGCACCGCTGTTGCCGCATCACACTTGGCCGACAGTGCTCGCTCAACCCACTTGGTGAATTTGTCCACCGCCACCAACAGTGGGTCTTCTTATCCTTGGATCGCTTAAATTGTCCGACCATATCTAGCCCCAAGTTGCAAACGGCCACGTTATTGGGATCATCCTCAATTCTTGCGCGGTACATGAGCACGCTCGAAAATTTCGACATCCATCACACCGCTTAACCAAGTCCTCCGTGATCGGCGGTGCGATCAACCAAGAAAATCCGTGGACGGAACGCCTTTGCCACTGTGGACTTTGAACCGGCGTGATGTCCACAATCCTTCATGGATTTCTCTTAAGATTTCACAGCCTTCCTCGGGGAAACACAACGTTGAAACGCCTCGATACATCGCAATGATGCAACTCACCATTAAGAATCGCTATAGATTTGGAGAGCCGGATTATCCGTCTCGCCGTAATCTCATCTTCCGCAACTCCTCGAGTCATATACGCAAGAAAAGGAATCGCCCAATCCGAATAGCATGTAATGCTGCCACCAACCGAGCCTCCGGATCAGAATAGCCAAATCCGCTTCACCAGGAGCCGGATCGACGGGTTGTGCAAGACGCCCAAAAGACATTAGGCGGGACCGTTTACGCCGAGAACCCAACTCGCTTAAAGCGTCCGCCGCTTCATTCTTCCGGCGATCCACATGATCCACTTGATAACCCTTGAAGCAACCTGCGATATTATCCACTTCGACGACGATATGTGGCCATAAGCGGTCCTTAGAGTCCCAAGTGCCGATACTTGCCGAGCTACCAGTCCGAGTCACCAAAGCACTTAACCCGCTTAAGTTCATCTCCTTAGCCATTCGGAGGCCATGGAGCAAGGCTTCAGACTTAGCTGCATTATTAGTACAAGGGAACATTACGGAGAACGAATAAAACTTATCACCTTGTGGGGAAGTTAAAACGACTCCAGCCCGAGCCTTCCAACCGCCTCGGATCCGCCGAAATGAATAGTCCAATATGTGTGATCCGGCTTCCTTCCGGGCGCTTGTAACTCCGTCCACCATTAATGAAATCAACAAGTGCTTGTGACTTCACCGCCAGCGTGGTATATACTTTAGTCCATGCGCCCAAGCTCGATGGCCCATTTTGCAATCCGCCGCCGCCTCCGGTTCAGATGATATCACCCAAAGGAGCTGAACTAACCACGGTGATAGGGTGCCCTTGGAAATATCGCTTCGCTTCCGATCGCCATAAAAACACCATAGACTAGCTTCGCCAATGCGGATACCGCTTCTTGGACTCAATAAGCACCTCATCGATATAATAAACCGCCGTTGAACCGATATTCCTTGCTCGCCTCCTTGCGCTCCACCACGATGGCCACACTTATCGCCGAGCATTGGCTGCCACATATAACAACAAAGGCTCCTTGTCAACCGGAGCCGCAAGAACAGCGGATTGGCCAATTGCCGCTTTAGATCCTCAAATGCTTCGTCGCCAGCCGGACTCGCATTTAAATTATCTGCCTTCCTCAAAGATCGGTATAAGGGATGGCCTTCTCCGAGGCGGTGATAAACCGCTCAACGCAGCGATTCTGCCCGCTAGACGCTGAACATCATTGATACACTTCGTTTAGCCAAGGAAGTAATAGCTTTAATTTTCTCCGGATTAGCCTCAATTCCTCTCGTTAGACACCGTAAACCCCAATAACTTGCTCGCCGAACACCAAAAACACACTTGGCCGAATTAAGCATCATCTTATAAATGCGCAAGTTGTCGGTTTTTCCTTCAAATCTTCCACCGTGTCTCCTTTTGTCTTGATTTCACCACAATATCATCCACGTAAGCATGTACATTGCGGCCGATCTGGGTATGCAGCAATTCGCACACACACCGCTGATAAGTAGCCTGGGCGCTTTTGAGCCCAAAAGGCATAGATACATAGCAGAAGGCTCCAAAGGGAGTTATAAACGCTGTTTTCTCCTGGTCCTTAACCGCCATTTTGATCTGATGATATCCAGAGTACGCATCCAAAAAACTTAAACGCTCACATCCTGCCGTGGCATCAATAATCTGATCAATGCGGGGGAGGGCAAAAGGATCCGCTGGACAGGCTTTGTTAAGATCTGTACGCCAGTGCCATTTTTCTTGAGGACCAGCACCGGATTAGCAAGCCACTCGATGAAACACTCAATAATAAAGCCAGCCGCCAAAAGCCCGGCTACTTCCTCTCAATGGCTTTGCGCTTTCTTCGTTAAACCGGCGGAGGAACTGTTTCACCGGTTTATACTTAGGATCCACATTAAGTGTGTGCTCACGAGTTCCCTCGGACACCGGCATGTCGATGGCTTCCATGCAAAGATATCCCGTTCTCACGGATGAACTCGATGAGCGCGCTTTCCTATTTGGGATCCAGTTGGCACCGACAAAGGAACTGCTTGGACGAATCGCCCGCACGAAGTCAACAAGCTTGGTCTCACCGCCGATTTAAACTTCAGATCCGATTCATGCTCTGTAGTTGGCTTCTTCAAAGGGTCATATCTGCCGGATCAACGTTGTCCTTATAGAACTTCAACTCCTCCGTAGCACGCACCGCCTCTGCATAAGCTGCATCACCTTCCTCACATTCCAAAGCAACTCGGCGGCTTCCATGCACCGTTATCGCCTTTGTAACCCGCATTTTGAGCTGCAAGTAGATATAACAAGGTCGTGCCATGAACTTAGCATAAGCTGGCCGCCCAAACAAGGCATGATATGGACTCCGGATTTTCACCACTTCAAAAGTTAGCTTTTCAGACTGGGAATCATGCTCATCTCCAAAAGCCACATCCAGGGCTATCTTACCAACATGATAAGCAGATTTGCCTGGTACTACACCATGGAACGCCGTATTGGACGGTCTGAGATCCTTGTCTGTTAGACCCATGCGACGGAAAGTTTCATAGTATAATATATTAATACTGCTTCCTCCATCCATAAGTACCTTAGTGAATTTATAGCCCCCCACCTGAGGGTCTACCACCAATGCCAGCTGACCCGGATTAACAACCCGGGGGGATGGTCCTCTCTGCTCCACACGATAGGCTGCTCTGACCAGCGTAAATAACGCGGCAAGGCCGGTTCAACAGAGTTTACTGCCCGCTTGTGAAGCTTCCGATCTCGCTTGTCCAAACTGGTTGTGAAAACATGATACTGCCCACTATTCAACTGCTTTGGTTGGCTCTGATAACCCGATCGCTTTGCTGCTGCTGCCACCCGATTATTCGACTATTGTGACTGCTTTGATTAAGCCTCAACCGAAGCTCCATCCTCGACCCGCCCGTGGAAACCGGATCCCGAACCGCCACCGACCCTGGTCATACCGAAAGCATTGAGTTTTTGAACTCCTGCATAATATAACAGTCTTTCCAGAGATGGTTCGATGGGGACTCCTTCGTCCCGTGCTTGGGGCAAGGTTGATTCAATAAGTAATTTGAACCGCCACTCTATCGCCTTCTCTGACACACCTATCACTTCGAGTGGACGGACGCAGCAACAACCGGATTGGAAGAAATAAAGGCTCTTCTGGCAAGCAACCCAATCCTGGCTGCGCCAAACGTTGGCGAACCCATGTTATTACACATATCGGCCACACACCAAGTTGTGAGTGCGGTTCTCGTTGTCGAACGAGAGGAGGACGGACACAAATTCCCGCTCCAGAAGCCAGTATACTATGTATCCACTGTCCTCACACCATGCAAATCACGGTACCCACATTACCAAAAAATAGCATACACGGTCTTCATGGCATCCCAGAAGCTAGGACACTACTTCCAAGAGTGCTCAATAACGGTGGCCTTCGAAGTGCCTCTCAATGATATAACAAACAACCGCGACGCTATGGGCCAGACTGCCAAGTGGGCCATTGAGCTCCTCCCATTTGACATATCATACAAACCATGACGGGCCATTAAATCCCAGGTATTGGCCGACTTCATCGTTGAATGGGCAGAGGCCAAACTCCCTAAAGAGTATGGCACATATTCCAACTGGGTAATGCACTCGACGGCTCCAAAATGTTGGTAGGACTAGGGGAAGGCATTGTCCTAACATCCCCCACCGGAGATACTGTTTAGTACGTCCTACAAATATTATTCACGGACTCTAACAATACATCCAAATACGAATCTTTATAGCATGGTCTTCGGATGGCCGTCTACATGGGCATACAACGCCTGGAAGTGCGCGGGGATTCAAACCTCGCAATATCTCAAATAAATGGAGATTTCGATGCCAAAGATCCGAAGATGGCGGCTTACCGTAATGCCGTTCTCAAAATGTCGACTCGCTTCGAAGGGCTCGAGTTTCACCATGTGGCTCAAGAAAGTAATCAAGCAACGGATGTCCTTGCTTGCATCAGCGCTAAGCGTTACCCCGTCCCACCTAACATATTTCTAGAAAGGCTCTTCAAGACATCCGTGGCGTGGGAGGGAGAGAGCGGCAATACCAATCCGGATCCGAAGACAACCCCAGAATCCAAACATACTGACATAATCGGGGGCCCAACCACCGAAATTACACCATTGGCCCATCTCATCATGGCGGTCATCACCCCATGGACCGAACCCTTCTTGGCCTACCTCAATACACGAGAACTCCCTGAGGATCAGAATGAGGCACGCTGCATTGAGCAGTGCTCTAAAGCCTACAAGGTTCACGAAGGAGAACTGAGGGAGTCCCGGATTAGGGGGTGTCCGGATAGCCGAAGTGTCACGTTTGGCCGGACTAATGGACTATGAAGATACAAGATTGAAGAATTTGTCCCGTGTCCGGATGGGACTTTCCTTGGTGTGGAAGGCAAGCTTGGCGATACGAATATGTAGATCTCCTACCACTGTGACCGACTCTGTGTAACCCTAACCCTCTTCTGTGCCTATATAAGCCGGAGGGTTTTAGTCCGTAGGATGAACAACAATCATACCATAGGCTAGCTTCTAGGGTTTAGCCTCTTTGATCTCGTGGTAGATCTACTCTTGTACTACCCATATCATCAATATCAATCAAGCAGGAGTAGGGTTTTACCTCCATGGAGAGGGCCCGAACCTGGGTAAAAACATCGTGTCCCTTGTCTCCTGTTACCATCCGCCTAGACGCACAGTTCGGGACCCCCTACCCGAGATCCGCCGGTTTTGACACCGACAAGAACTCTATAAGAAAAGCGCTACTGGAGTACTTCAAAGATTTATCTTCGAGGAGGAAGGGCGGCAGCTCTTGGCTGAAATTCATACCGGTCTCGACGATCACCACGCCGCGGCTCGAGCCCTTGTAAGCAAGGCCTTCCATACAGGTTTCTATTGGCCGACGGCCCGAGCAGACGCACAGGGCCTTGTCCAACATTGCGTCGGATGCCAGCTCTTCGCCAACCAAAGCCATATGCCACCCACCGCTCTACAAACAATCCCCATCACTTGGCCTTTTGCGGTCTGGGGGTTCGATATGGTTGGATCCCTTAAAGGAGGAAGCCATAAGAAAAAATATCTGTTGGTCATGATGGATAAATTCACTAAGTGGATAGAGGCCAAACCAGTTAAAGCGGAAGAAGTCGGGCCAGTGATAGACTTTATATCCGGTGTGGTGCACCGTTATGGTGCTCAGCACATCATCATCACCGACAACGACTCCAATTTCACAGCTGATGAGGTGAATGCCTGGTGTGCCAATCTGGGCATCAAGCTCGACTATGCCTCTGTCTACCACCCACAGGCCAACGGTTAGGTCAAACGCGCCAATGGTCTTATTATGAGCGGTATTAAACCCAGGTTAGTGCGGTCTTTGAAAGAATCAAACAAGAATTGGGTGGAGGAGCTCGACTCCGTACTCTGGGGGCTGCGGACCACGCCCAATCGTTCTACCAGATATACACCTTTTTTCATGGTGTACGACGCAGAGGCTGTGTTACCCAGCGACATTATTCATGACTCACCTCGAGTGCGCATCTATGAAGAGAGAGAAGCCGAGTTGGATCAGCGGGACAGCTTAGATACCTTGGAGGAGGAGCGCGATGTCGCAAAAGCCCGTTCTGCATTCTACCAACAACAGGCCCGCCGATATCAAAGCAGAGAAGTATGGGCCAAGACTTATAATGTTAGTGAACTCGTTCTACGCTTGCCGGAGAAGAAAAAGGACAAACTCAAGCCTAAGTGGGAGGGTCCCTTCATCATCGACGAAGTTCTCACCGGAGGAGCGTACCGCCCGCGGGATGCATCAGACAACCGCCTGGAGCCGAATCCATGGAACGCGGTGATACGTCTCCGTCGTATCTACTTTTCTAAACACTTTTGCCCTTGTTTTGGACTCTAACTTGCATGATTTGAATGAAACTAACCCGGACTGACGCTGTTTTTAGCAGAACTGCCATGGTGTTATTTTTGTGCAGAAATAGAAGTTCTCGAAATGACATGAAAATCCACGGAGCAACTTTTTAGAATAAATAAAAAATACTTGCGAAAGAATCAGCGTCAGGGGGCCCACACCCTGTCAACGAGGGTGGGGGGCGCGCCCCCTCCCCTAGGGTGCGCCCCCTACCTTGTGGGCCCCCTGGACGTCCACCGACCTCAACTCCAACTCCATATATTTTCTTTCGCGGAGAAAAAAACGGAGAGAAAGTTGCATTGTGTTTTATAATACGGAGCCGCCGCCAAGCCCTAATCTCTCTCAGGAGGGCTGATCTGGAGTCTGTTCGGGGCTCCGGAGAGGGGGATTCGTCGTCGTCGTCATCATCAACCATCCTCCATCACCAATTTCATGATGCTCACCGGCGTGCGTGAGTAATTCCATCATAGGCTTGCTGGACGGTGATGGGTTGGATGAGATTTACCATGTAATCAAGTTAGTTTTGTTAGGGTTTGATCCCTAGTATACACTATGTTTTGAGATTGATGTTGCTATGACTTCGCTATGCTTAATGCTTGTCACTAGGGCCCGAGTGCCATGATTTCAGATCTGAACCTATTATGTTTTCATGAATATATGTGAGTTCTTGATCCTATCTTGCAAGTCTATAGTCACCTATTATGTGTTATGATCCGACAACCCCGAAGTGACAATAACCGGGATACTTCTCGGTGATGACCGTAGTTTGAGGAGTTCATGTATTCACTATGTGTTAATGCTTTGGATAGGTACTCTATTAAAAGGAGGCCTTAATATCCCTTAGTTTCCACTAGGACCCCGCTGCCACGGGAGGGTAGGACGAAAGATGTCATGCAAGTTCTTTTCCATAAGCACGTATGACTATATTCGGAATACAAGCCTACATTACATTGATGAACTGGAGCTAGTTCTGTGTTACCCTATGTTATAACTATTACATGAGGAATCGCATCCGACATAATTATCCATCACTGATCCAATGCCAACAAGCTTTTCACATATTGTGCTTTGCTTATTTACTTTACCGTTGCTACTGTTACAATTACTACAAAACTGCTACGGTTACTTTACCATTGTTACCGTTACTTCCATACTACTTTGCTACTAAATACTTTGCTGCAGATACTAAGTTATCCAGGTGTGGTTGAATTGACAACTCAACTGCTAATACTTGAGAATATTCTTTGGCTCCCCTTGTGTCGAATCAATAAATTTGGGTTGAATACTCTATCCTCGAAAACTGTTGCGATCCCCTATACTTGTGGGTTATCAAGACTATTTTCTGGCGCCGTAGCTGGGGAGCATAGCTCTATTCTTTGGGTCACTTGAGATTTATATCTGCTGATCACTACGAGGAACTTGAAAGACGAAAGAACTAAGATTTATCCCTCAACTACGAGGGGAGGTAAGGAAGTGCCATCTAGCTCTGCACTAGATTCTCCTTCTGTTATGAGTAAGCTTGCGACACCTAAACCTGCTTCTACTATGAATTCTGATATGTCGCATGTTATTGATGATGCCACTTCAACTATGCATGATACTTATGATGAAACTAATTCTGTGCTTGAAACTACTATGCCATTAGGTGAATATCTTGATGAACAACTTGCTAGGGTTAGAGAGAATCAAATTACTGAAGATAGTGATGATGAAGGTTCTCCCCCTAAGTATGAATTGCATGTTGTTCCAGAGGGTTATGTTATGGATGAAGAAACTGCTAGAGATTTTCTTGCTTGCAATGATAGATCTGATCTTAAGAAGTTAGTAGCTAAACTGAAACAGAAAACTCTGAATGCTAGAATGAAATATGACCCTGCTTTTGCTACTTCACATATCTTTGTTACTGATAAGGATTATGAATTCTCTGTTGATCCTGAGATAATTACTTTGGTTGAATCCGATCCTTTCTATGGCTATGAATCTGAAACTGTTGTGGCACATCTTACTAAGGTAAATGATATATCCACCATGTTCACTAATGGTGAGAAATCTCGCTACTATTATATCCTTAAGATATTTCCATTCTCATTAAAGGGTGATGCTAAAACTTGGTTTAATTCTCTTGATCCTGGTTGTGTGCGTAGTCCCCAGGATATGATTTATTACTTCTCCGCTAAATATTTCCCTGCTCATAAGAAACAAGCTGCCTTGAGGGAAATATATAATTTTGTGCAAATTGAAGAAGAGAGTCTCCCACAAGCTTGGGGGAGGCTTCTCAAGTTACTTAATGCTTTGCCCGATCATCCTCTTAAGAAAAATGAAATACTTGATATCTTTTATAATGGACTAACCGATGCTTCCAAGGACCACTTGGATAGTTGTGCTGGTTGTGTTTTCAGGGAAAGAACAGTCGATCAAGCGGAATTGCTATTGAATAATATGTTGACTAATGAAAATAATTGGACAATTCCTGAGCCAACTCCTGAACCAACTCCTGAGCCAACTCCTAAACCAACTCCGAAGAAGAGGGGTGTTCTATTTCTCAGTCCTAAAGATATGCAAGAGGCAAAGAAATCTATGAAAGAAAAAGGTATTAAAGCTGAAGATATTAAGAATTTACCTCCTGTTGAAGAAATACATGGCCTTAATTTACCACCTATTGAGGAAACACATGGTCTTCATAACCCGACACAGGTAGTAAAGGTATATTCTCTCTATAGATATGATAAAGTTGAAATCTCGTCTACTAAGATGGCTAGCCAATGCTTGGATGAATTTGATGACTTTATGG
Organism: Aegilops speltoides; assembly: GCA_021437245.1. Classification (NCBI taxonomy): domain Eukaryota; kingdom Viridiplantae; phylum Streptophyta; class Magnoliopsida; order Poales; family Poaceae; genus Aegilops; species Aegilops speltoides. Next base: position 347,994,580 of record CM038145.1, on the reverse strand, counting down.
CTAGACAAGACAACTTCAATGCTTATGTTGGTAGAGAATTAAATAGTAATCCTTACATGATTGGACGCTTGAGTGATTATATGGCTACAGTTAAAGGTGAAATTAACTCATTAGTAAATATGCTTCTATGGTTACCACTCAAGCAGAACAAGTACTTAAAGCTCAAAGTGATTTGCTCGATGAATTAAATAATAAACATGATTTTGCTGTTAGAGTGGCTACTAGAACGGGTAAAATGACTCACGAACCTTTGTATCCTGAAGGCCACCCTAAGAGAATTGAGCAAGATTCTCAAAGAAATAATGTGGATGCACCTTGTCCTTCTAAAAAGAAGAAAAAGAAAGATGATAGGACTTTGCATGCTTCTAGTGAACCTGTTGTAAACACACCTGAGAATCCCAATGATATTTCTATTTCTGATGCTGAAACACAAGCTGGTGATGAACATGAACCTAGTGATAATGTTAATGATAATGTTCATGTTGATGCTCAACCTAGCAATAATAATGATGTAGAGATTGAACCTGTTGTTGATCTTGATAACCCACAATCAAAGAATCAACATTATCATAAGAGAGACTTTGTTGCTAGGAAGCACGGTAAAGAAAGAGAACCATGGGTTCATAAACCCATGCCTTTTCCTCCTAAGCCATCCAAGAAAAAGGATGATGAGGATTTTGAGTGCTTTGCTAAAATGATTAGACCTATCTTCTTACGTATGGGCTTAACATATATGCTTAAAGTGAATCCTTATGCTAAATACATGAAAGATATTATTACAAATAAAAGAAAGATACCGGAAGCTGAAATTTCCACCATGCTTGCTAATTATACTTTTAAGGGTGGAATACCAAAGAAACTTGGAGATCCAGGAGTACCAACTATACCATGCTCTATTAAAAGAAACTATGTTAAAACTGCTTTATGTGATCTTGGATCCGGTGTTAGTGTTATGCCTCTCTCTTTATATCGTGGACTTGAATCAAATAAGTTGACACCTACTGAAATATCTTTGCAAATGGCTGATAAATCAACAGCTATACCGGTCGGTATTTGTGAGGATGTGCCTGTCATGGTTGCAAACGTCACTATCTTAACGGACTTTGTTATTCTTGATATTCCCAAGGACGATAGGATGTCGATTATCCTTGGTAGACCCTTTTTGAATACTGCAGGGGCTGTTATTGATTGCAACAAAGGCAATGTCACTTTTCATGTTAATGGTAATGAGCGTACGGTACACTTTCCGAGGAAACAACCTCAAGTTCACAGTATCAATTCTATTGGAAAAATTCCAACTATCATTATTGGAGGTTTTGAATTTCCTCTTCCTACTGTCAAGAAGAAATATGATATTCTTATTATTGGGGATGTGCATATCCCCGTTGAGGTAACCTAGTGTTATTCAAAATTTCTCCGGTTCCATGTTATTCGGACTGAGTTTGTTAACAAGACCTGATCAACCTTGTTAGTGGATTCCTTTTGATGAGCATCAGATGGATGAAATTAGAAGGCACAACCTTTTGTACCCTCTTTCAACTTTATGTTATTTAGATTAAATAAAGTAAAAATAGTACTTTTCTGTCTGTTTTCTGAATTATCCTTGCAATAAAAAATATCCTGAAAATAAAAGCTCTCCAAATACCCTGCATATTTAGTATGATTTTTTCTGGAATATTTGAGAATATATAGCACTGAGAACACAACAGGGGGAGCTGGCACCTGCCACGAGGGTCCTGGGCGCGCCCACCCCTACAGGGCGCGCCCCTGCCTCCTAGGCCCACGGTGGCTCGCCTCCACTTATTTCTGCACCCACACACTTCATCTTCCTTCCAAAAACTCACCATCCAGCTCAAGCACGAGTTCTAGTTCATTTTGCTGCGATTTTCGATCTCCTTGCTCAAAGCTCCATTCACAAAACTGCTTTGGGGGTTTGTTCCTTGGTATGTGACTCCTCCAATGGTCCAATTAGTTTTTATTCTAGTGTTTTATTCATTACAAATTTTTGCTGCCTAGGTGACCCTGTTCTTGAGCTTGCATGTCAAATTTATGAGGTCCCAAGTAATTCTAATGCATGATATAGGCTCTAGGCACTTGTGGGAGTAGTTGCTATCAGTTTTGCTGAGTTTGATTCACTTTTATTTTGACTTACTAAAAATTTCAGAAATTTTCAGAAAAAGATGAAGAGATTTTTCTTGAGGGGCTCTTCTAGCCAAGGCTCTAAGGATAAACAAGCTAAGAAGAATGAAAAGGCCAAGTATAATCTTCCTCGTGTGGCGGAAGTACGGCCTTGTGAATGGCCTTGTGATGATTTCTTGAGAGTGGCCGGGATATATGATGACTTTTATTCTTTAGCTGATAATGCGGGCCTCACCGACTTCCTCCACAACCAGGCTGAATAGTATCTCTTAGTCACCAATACTTTTGTGCAAAATTTCTACTTTTATCCTAAGAAATCACCTCCTTTAGTAGAGTTTCATTTATATGATATTGCTAGGAAGATGTCACTATATGAATTTTGCACGGTTTGCAAGATACCTTTCGGGGGCAGCTTAGAGGAACCACATCGTAAAGATGTGGATGGATTTATTGATACTATTACTGTAGGGGAAACGAGGAAGGTTTCCGGTGCAAGAATTACTGATACATTTCCAACGTATCTATATTTTTTGATTGTTCCATGCTATTATATTACCCCTTTTGGATGTTTATGGGCTTTATTTTAAACATTTATATCATTTTTGGGACTAACCTACTGACCGGAGGCCCAGCCCATATTGCTGTATTTTTGCCTATTTCAGTATTTCGAAGAAAAGGAATATCAAACGGAGTCCAAACGGAATGAAACCTTCGGGAGCGTGATTTTTGGAACGAACGTGATCCGGAGAACTTGGAGTGCAAGTCAAGAAGCGAACGAGGCGGCCAGGAGATAGCAGGGCGCGCCCACCCCTATAGGGTGCACCCCTGTGTCCTGGGCCCCACAGGCAGCCACCGATGTACTCCTTCCTCCTATATATACCTACGTACCCCGAAAACATCCAGGGAGCCAACGAAAAACAATTTCCACCGCCGTAACCTTATCTATCCGCGAGATCCCATCTTGGAGCCTTCGTCGGTGCTCTGCCGGAGGGGGAATCGACCATGGAGGGCTTCTACATCAACACCATAGCCCTTTCGATGAGTTGTGAGTAGTTTACCACAGACCTTCGGGTCCATAGTTATTAGCTAGATGGCTTCTTCTCTCTTTTTGGATCTCAATACAATGTTCTCCCCCTCTCTTGTGGAGATCTATTCGATGTAAACTCTTTTTTGCGGTGTGTATGTCGAGATCCGATGAATTGTGGGTTTATGATCAAGTTTATCTATGTGAAATATTTGAATCTTCTCTGAATTCTTTTATGTATAATTGAGTTATCTTTGCAAGTCTCTTCGAATTATCAGTTTGGTTTGGCCTACTAGATTGATCTTTCTTGCCATGGGAGAAGTGCTTAGCTTTGGGTTCAATCTTGCGATGTCCATACCCAGTGATAGAAAGGGTTGCAAGGCACGTATTGTATTGTTGCCATCGAGGATAAAAAGATGGGGTTTATATCATATTGCTTGAGTTTATCCCTCTACATCATGTCATCTTTCTTAATGTGTTACTGTGTTCTTATGAACTTAATACTCTAGATGCATGCTGTATAGCGGTTGATGTGTGGAGTAATAGTAGTAGATGCAGGCAGGAGTCAGTCTACTTGTTGCAGACATGATGCCTATATACATGATCATTCCTAGATAATCTCATAATTATTTGCTTTTCTATCAATTGCTCGACAGTAATTTGTTCACCCACCGTAATACTTATGCTATTTTGAGAGAAGCCACTAGTGAAACCTATGGGACCCGGGTCTATCTTTTATCATATAAGCTTTTAATCTACCTTTATTTGCATCTTTACTTTTTGCATCTATATTATAAAATACCAAAAATATATTTATCTTATCATACTATCTCTACCAGATCTCACTTTCATGAAGTGGCCGTGAAGGATTGACAACCCCTTTATTGCGTTGGTTGCGAGTTCTTTATTTGTTTGTGTAGGTGCGTGGGACTTTTGAGGAGCCTCCTCTTTGGATTGATACCTTGGTTCTAAAAACTGAGGGAAATACTTACGCTACTATTGCTGCATCACCACAGTCGGTGTACTAAGGTAGGGTACCTCGGTACCCCAACTTGTGCACGGGCAGCCCCACTCCCGCAACCAGATCCATCAAATGCTTGCCGGAGACCATCTCCGCTCCACACCAAGCCGCTCAAGAACAAAGTATATAAGATAGAAACTCAAGACCCGGCAAGAGGAGCTTGCCGGAAGGCCATTCCAGGCTCAAGGCTACATTACTCCTGCAGATCCCGGCGAGAGGAGCTCGCCGGGAGGACCGAAGATCACATCACAGAAGACACGCCTCGGCGCCTGCAGCTTCCCGGCGAGGACCCGGGGCGGCAAGTCACAGAGCCCGACAAGCCCCGGGCCGGAAGATCAAGGCCCGCAAGGTGCTTGCCGGGAGAGCTATGCTACGTGCCGCCTCTAGCTCATTTGCCCACGCGTCGCCTCCGGCCTTCTCGAGAGACGCGTGGCGGGTGGCTGTGCTGCATGAAGAATGCGGTGGCATTCCACGGTGGTGGCTTCGCCGCCGTGGCGAAAGAAGATGCAATGGCGGGAGCTTTTGGGGCGACGGCGACGGGCATTTAATGCCCTTGTCCCCCTCTGTCAAAAGTAGGTAGAAAGCACCGTGGCTGCCTTGTTCCCGACTGCTCCAACTACCACCTCTTTACGTTTTTACCCCTCTACCTCACGTTGACACTGTCGGTGACCCTTGCCCTATAAAAGGAGGCCCATGCACAACGTGGGGGGTTCCGCGACCGCCACTCTCGAGGGTTTCACACACCACTCCACCGCTTTTGCTCGCATTCTTGAGCAAGGTCAAATACAACACAATGCAGCGAGAGGGTTTCTGCGACCATCGCGGCCCGGCTGGGTAAAATCCCAGCGTGCATCGCCTCGATCTGCTCTCCGCGCGCAGCCTCCGCCTGCATCAACACCGAAGGCCCTGCCCCATAGGTGCCGCGCCACCCATCGGCGCGACATCTCGGCGCGCCCGTAGGGCGTCGAGGTTGTGCGAACCTGATCCGGCGTTCGCGCGCCAAGACTCGTCAACCTCCCCAGCTTCGTCGGCGGCTTTTATCGACAATCTGCGTCATGGCCCGAAGACGAGAGCTGAGGGTCGCAGACCCATCTCCGTCTTCCCGCCGCCACGGAGCCGACGGCGGGCGGGGAGACGCCGATGGAAGGGTGGACACCGCGAGGGCGCCGCGTGCCACGGATCAAGGACAGACGGAGGACCGCGCTTTGGCCTCCGTGAGATCGCGTCCACTCCAAAGATATAGCGGCCAGCGGCGCCATACCGCGAAGGTGGTATCCGCCACCGGGGCAAGCAAGCGAGGGTTCGCGGGGCCTGGACTGCTGTCCATGCATGAGCAAAGCGAAAGAGGTCGAGCAGATTCTCGCTCCCCTAACATTATTAGGGACCCGAGTGTATCCGGCCCCTCGCACCGCTTCGCTCCCGCTCCCCTCGGCCCGCAAGCGCCTATCCTTGAGCGTTACGATGTCGTCGAAAGACGCGCTTATCGAGCTCTAAGTCCGCAAGGGCGGCTCGTGCTCCACCCGACAAGCGTACCTCCTCGGGCGCGGTAAGCCCGGTGAGGACAGCTTTGGTGCTCGTCCCGCAAGCGCGCCTCCCGAGCGCCAGCGCCACCGCCATGGACACACCATTGAGCTCCACCAGCGAGCGCAAAGAAAAGAAAAGCTAAGTCGCTCAAGCCTTCGTGCGAGCACTCTTTTAATTTCATACTTTTATATGTTATACCCCTCGCGCATTAAGTCCTTTGTGCGCTAAACACAGGCGCTGGAGGAGCCTGCTTGTGGATGGTCGCACCTTACTTCGCTTGAACACGCCAACGAGCGAGTTAAGAGTAAGCCGCGACCAGCCAAGCTCTCGTTCGTTCGAGCCTGCTCGGCAAGTTAAGTGCGTCGCGGCGACGCGGCAAGGTTGCTTGCCGGAGGCTACACCAGCCAGCGGGCTGCCGACGTTCCGCACTCAGCAAGCGTGTTGAGCACCGCAAGTTACCTAGAAGCGTGGGGTGAAAGCACACAAAGGGTGTAAGGCGAGGGTATAACGTGGCGAGGCATGCCGTGAACGTCGTCCGTATGAGAGACTTGGGCGCAAGAGGAGCCAAGTCGTGGCCCGATTATGCGTGCTTGTTTTGTTTCCGAGTCCGCTCAACAAACACAAGTGTGCTGCAGCACCCTTATCTTGCTTCCGAGCCACGCCGGCAAGTTAAGCGTCATAATCGGCCCGACAAGGTTGCTTGTCGGAGGCGACGCCACCAGCTGGCTGTCCCGGTCACTAAGCGTGTCCGCCCCGGCAAGCTCCCCAAGAGCGTAGAGTACAAACATACGAAGGACAAAGCCCGACATCGCATTGCTTAGCCAAGATTTATATACACATACACATACATGTGCGTTGAGCAATTGCATATCTACCTCAGCTATTTTCATGGCTAAAATTGCAGCAACAAGAAGGAACCAAAAGATCGCACCCGCGCCTGGGGCCCGGCGAGTCGGGGTCGCCGGGCTGCGGATGCCAAGGTTCTTCTTCGCGAGCCAGCCTCATTGGGGCTGCGAGCATCGAGATTCGTCTCCGGCGAGCTAGTGTCGCCGGGGGCTGCGATTTCAGATAAGTTTTTCATCCCTCATCATGCATCCTCTCATGGACCGGGAGATGCGGGACTGCGTCTTTGAACGATCGTGTCTTGTAAAAACCCGTACGTGGAGGAACCGAGTCGTGACCCGATTATGCATTTGGTTTGTTTCCGAGTCCGCTCAACAAACCCAAGTGTGCCGCTGCACTCTATCTTGCTTCCGAGCCTTTCAAGAAGATAGGCGTCATAATCGCCCGACAAGGTTGCTTGCCGGAGTGACACCACCAGCGGGCTGTCCATGATCGCTAAGCGTGTTAAGCCGGCAAGCTCCCGATAGCGTAAGAACACACAAGGCACGCAATCAAGTAAAAGACTCAGATCCGCAAGCTTTCCCTCTTTTCATTAAAAACATTCAATTTAGTACAAGTCCATAGAGGATGAAAAACATGATAGAGAGGATTACAAGTTCTTAAATGCAGCTAAATGCCCGAGGGCTTACAATCTGAAAAGATAAGGTGCCGTGATCCTCTCTCTGTTTCTCTGCTCAGGAGTTCAGAGGTAGGTCAAGAGCCCCGGCAAGATAAGCTTGCGGGAGAGGAGACCCCGCAAGAGGAGCTTGTCGGGGAAGGGCGAGGAGCGCCTAGGAGAGCGTGGCGGTGGCGCCGCCGTGCAGCCGCAGAGCTGCGCAAGGTGGCGGGCATGGGGAACGCATGCCCGGAGCCAGCGACAAGCCCTGAAGCCCTTGAAGAGCCACGGGCGCCAGAAGACCCCAAGAGAACACCCCGGGGGCCGGCCAGGAGCTTGGCGGAGTCGGAGGCGTAGGAGGCAGAGCTTGAAGACGGGGTAGTGGGACGTCAGCACGCCGTCGAAGGCTACTCGCCCTCGTGCTGCGACGTAACGGCCTTGCCGCCACTCCCCCTCTTCCTCTTCCGCAGCCTCCCTACGCCCGCCGCCAAGAAGACGGCCCCGGGGAGTTCAGGAGCCCGGCAACCCAGAAGAAGGGGTTGCGGTGGCGCCTGAGCAGCGGTGTCCGACGCCTAGTCGGGCCCGCCATCCCCTCATCGCCGCTGTCGCTCTCCTCCTCGTCACTTTCGCTCGAGGAGGAGCCTTCGCATATCCGAGGAGCTGTCCACAGCAGCGCACCGGGTTCCATAGTCGCCAAGACCTTGGCGGCGAGGAGGTCACCATCCAATAACTTGAAATGGAGGGTGAACCCGCCCGTCAAGCTATGGATCCGGCGAATGTCTTCCACCCTCGGTCGAAGAACATCACGCCGGGGCTGGGGACACGACACTCACCCGAAAGTGCCGCTGATCCCGCAGCCCCTCATGCGTAGCTCCATCACGTCGGGCGGATCCGGCCCCATTGCGTCCGCGAACGGGCCGGCAACGACCGGCGACGACGAGGCGCCCGCGGCTTGATGAAGAACTCCTGGGTCATCTCCGGTGTGGACCGCGCCGTGGTCGAGAGACGCCGGAGGAGACGGGAGGCTCCTCCACCGACCGCCTCTCCTCGACCGCCTCGGCCACGCCCTCGGCCTCGACCACGGCCACGCCCCCTCCCTCTCCCTCTCGTGGCCGGCTCCACCGCCACGGGAGCGAGATGGGGAGCGGCGCGCTGCCTAGAAGCAACCCGCGCCGCCACCGCCGAGGAGCCGGATTCCCTCCTTCCATGGCGGCAAGAAGAACAAAGACGAAGGCGAAGGAAGAAATGGATGAGTATGGCGTTGTGCACCCCTTCCGCCCTATTTAAAGGCGGGGTGGGGACTCAACCGCCCGCTCAACCAATCAGGAAGCAAGGAGGCGAGGAGCGGGCCGACTCGCCCTCTCGCCCGTGGACGGCTCGGTCTCCCACTTCGCCGCCCGGCCCCCATGCATGAGGGCAGCGTGGCGAAAAAGCGAGCCGAGCGACAGTGAAGCGACCCGCTCTGCGCCACGATCACGGGTGGGTGCCTTAAAGGCTGCATCGCCGCCCACTCCTCCCACGACGCCGCAATCAACGCGTGCCGTTGGGGAGGGGAGACGACAGATGCAGAGCAGATTCGACGTGTCAGAGGCTTCAGCGCCCGCAGCCTTGTCTTGGGCCTGGCCCAACAGCGCTTCGGCACTGTATGGCCCAGTCCGGGGCTCTGTCGGTGTACTAAGGTAGGGGTACCTCGGTACCCCAACTTGTGCACAGGCAGCCCCACTCCCAAACCAGATCCATCAAATGCTTGCCGAGACCATCTCCGCTCCACACCAAGCCGTTCAAGAACAAAGTATATAAGATAGAAACTCAAGACCCGGCAAGAGGAGCTTGGCTGGGAAGGCCATTCCTGTGCTCAAGGCTACATTACTCCTGCAGATCCCGGCGAGAGGAGCTGCGTCGGGAGGACCGAAAGATCACATCACGAAAGACACGCCTCGGCGCCTTGCGCCCGGCGAGGACCGGGGGCGGCAAGTCACAGAGCCCGACAAGCCCCGGGCCCGCAAGATCAAGGCCCGGCAAGGTGCTTGCCGGGAGAGCTATGCTACGTGCCGCACTCCAGCTCATTTGCCCACGTCGCCTCGGCCTTCTCCAGAGACGCGTGGCGGGTGGTCAGGCTGCATGAAGAATGCGGTGGCATTCCACGGTGGTAACCGCCCGCCGTGGCGAAAGAAGACGAATGGCGGGAGCTTTTGGGCGACGGCGACGGGCATTTAATGCCCTTGTCCCCTCTCACAAAAGTAGGTAGAAAGCACTCAGTAGCTGCACTTGTTCCCGCCTGCTCCAACTACCACCTCTTTTACGTTTTTACCCCTCTACCTCACGCTGACACTGCCGGTGACCCTTGCCCTATAAAAGGAGGCCCATGCACAACGAGAGGGGGTTCATGACCCAGCCACTCTCGCGAGGGTTTCACACACTCCACCGCTTTTGCTCGCATTCTTGAGCAAGGTCAAATACAACACAATGCAGCAAGAGGGTTTCTACGCGACCATCGCGCCCGGCCGGGTAAAATCCCCGCGTGCATCGCCTCGATCTGCTCTCCGCGCAGCCTCCGCCCCGTACCGAACACCCGAAGGGGCCCCGGCCCCATAGGTGCCGCGCCACCCATCGGCCGCGACACACCCTTTCGTCTTCAAGGAAAACCAACGCAAGCTCAATACGTAGCAATTACTACCATACATTTTCCTGTTTTACGCTACTTTGCAATATTTGCTAGTCGATGCTTAATTGGTCGCGGAAACTGTGGAAACCTTAGTGTTCCTGATATTATTATTTTGTTCCATGCTTTATTTCGTGATAACTCTGTTAGTATGGGCACTATTATTGCTAAACGATTAAGCCTGAACCGTACAAAGGGCCCCATCTTTGGAGGATCTATGTTGCACGCCTTGCTAAACATTTCAGGATACATATTAGGCATTTTGAGAAAGAGGGAAAACTGCTGCCCCCTACCTTTCTAGATTATAAAAGTATGGTAGCACATGAGTTTATTGTTAAGAATGATGATAAGATGATTTTGTATAATTTGAGATTTCATAAGAAACACAGTGAGACTATTATCTTGCCTGCGCCCTCTTTGTTTGATTTAACTGCAGGCCCTTACCTCGTCTTGCCGGAGGCCATCTATGCGCTCCGTGGCAAGACATCATCTCCAGAGCCCGAGCCGGAACCACCACTTGGCCCTTATCGTCCATCATCTTATCAGTGGAATCCGGAGGAGATCGCCAGCCAGTGGCAATATGATGACGCTCCTCAGTACACCGGGGAGAGTAGCTGCGATCCATGGGCATAGACCAACTTAGGACAAAAGCCTAAGCTTGGGGGAGTACGTATTTCTCACCGACATTACATTCATATTCACACACTCATTCTAGTCGTCGCTGCTCATACTTTTTTGTTGTACTATCCATGCTAGTTTAATTTATTTTTCTAGCTTTCTTCTTGTGTGTTTGAATAACCTTAAGAAAAACCAAAAAAAATTAGTTAGTTTAATTTCCATGCTTGTAGTAGTAATTAAAAGAAAACCAAAAAAGATTTCTCATTCTTCTTTTGCTTGTTGGGAGCTTTCCCATGTAAATAGTTTTATTTCTTTTCTTTTCTTTGGGGGTCGAGAGGAGAAGACCATAATGAAAATGTATAGCGGCTCTCATATGCATGATTGTTGATTTAACCAAGAGCCCGTATTACCTTGTCTTCGCCCTTGAATTGAATGCTTGCAGGTTCCAGCTTAGTCCAATGCACATGCACTATTATTATTATACACATCGTTCGGTCGTGCAAGTGAAAGGCAATAATGACGATATATGATGGACTGGCTGAGATGAGAGAAGTTGGTATGAACTCGACCTCTCTTGTTTTTGTAAATATGATTAGTTCATCGTTTCTGGTTCAGCCTATTATGAATAAACATGTTTGCAATGACAATTAGAGATTATAGTTGCTTATGCCATGCTTAATTAGCTAGGAGCTTATAATGGTTTACCTTGTGTGCCAACATGCTATTAAAATGGTTGTGATGTGGTATGATAGGGTGGTATCCTCCTTTGAATGATTCAAGTGACTTGACTTGGCACATGTTCAAGCATGTAGTTGAAACAAAATCAACATAGCCTTCACTATATTTATGTTCATGGTAGATTATATCCTACTCATGCTTGCACTCGGTGTTGATTAATTTAATGCATGTTCATGACTGTTGTCGCTCTCTCAGTTGGTCGCTTCCCAGTCTCTTGCTAGCCATCACCTGTACTAAGCGGGAATAATGCTTGTGCATCCAAACTCCAAAAACCCCAAAGTTATTCCATATGAGTCCACCATACCTTCCTACATTTGGTATCTAACTGCCATTCCAAGTAAATTTATATGTGCCAAACTCCAAACCTTCAAATGAAATTCTGTTTTGTATGCTCGAGCAGCTCATGTATCAACTAGGGTTGTCTGTATCTTCCATGCTAGGTGGGTTATTCTTAAGGGGAGTGGACTCTGCTCCTCATTCACGAGAAAATGGCTGGTAACTGGGATGCCCAGTCCCATGCTCAAATCAAATCAAAAAAATTAAACAAAACTCCCCCAGGATTATTGCTAGTTGGAGGCACCCGTTGTTTCGGGCAAGCCATGGATTGATGCTTGTTGGTGGTGGGGGAGTATAAACTTTACCATTCTGTTTGGGAACCGCCTATAATGTGTGTAGCATGGAAGATATCAAGATCTCATAGTTGTTACGTTGACAGTGAAAGTATACCGCTCAAAATGTTATTCATCTCTATTTCAAAATCGAGCTCTGACACCTCTACATATCCCTGCTTCCCTCTGCGAAGGGCCTATCTATTTACTTTTATGTTGAGTCATCACCCTCTTATTAAAAAGCACTCGCTTGAGAGCACCGCTGTCATTTGCATGCATTACTATTAGTTTATATTGGGTATGACTATGACTGGATCTCTTTCACCATGAATTACAATGTTTAGTCAGTCCTTGATCTTTAAAGGTGCTCTGCATTTATGTTTTCTGGTCTCAGAAAGGGCTAGCGAGATACCATCTTGTTATATCATATTATGATTGCTATAAGAAAGTGTTGTCATCCGAGTTTTATTATTATTGCCCACTGGTTGATTATGCCATTGATATGAGTAAACATGAGACCTAAGTGTTATTGTGAATATGGTTAGTTCATAATCTTTGCTGAAAACTTGAATGTTGGCTTTACATATTTGCAACAACAAGAGCAAACAGAGTTTGTAAAAGTTTTTCTTTATCACTTTCAGTTTGCCAACTGAATTGCTTGAGGACAAGCAAAGGTTTAAGCTTGGGAGAGTTGATACGTCTCCGTCATATCTACTTTTCCAAACACTTTTGCCCTTGTTTTCAACTCTAACTTGCATGATTTGAATGAAACTAACCTGGACTGACGTTGTTTTCAGCAGAATTGCCATGGTGTTATTTTTGTGCAGAAATAAAAGTTCTCGAAATGACCTGAAAATCCATGGAGCAACTTTTCAGAATAAATAAAAAATACTGGTGAAAGAATCAGTGTCAGGGGCCCTACACCCTCTCCACAAGGGTGGGGGCGCGCCCCCTCCCCTAGGGCGCACCCCCTGCCTCGTGGGCCCCCTGGACGTCCATCGACCTCAACTCCAATTCCATATATCTGCTTTCGCGGAGAGAAAAAATCAGAGAGAAAGTTTGATCGCGTTTTACGATACGGAGCCATCACCAAGCCCTAATCTCTCCCGGGAGGGCTGATGTGGAGTCTGTTCGGGGCTCCAGAGAGGGGGATTCATCGTTTTCGTCATCACCAACCATCCTCCATCACCAATTTCATGATGCTCACCGCTGTGCGTGAGTAATTCCATCGTAGGCTTGCTGGACGATGATGGGTTGGATGAGATTTACCATGTAATCAAGTTAGTTTTGTTAGGGTTTGATCCCTAGTATCCACTATGTTCTGAGATTGATGTTGCTATGACTTTGCTATGCTTAATGCTTGTCACTAGGGCCCAAGTGCCATGATTTCAGATCTGAACCTATTATGTTTTCATGAATATATGTGAGTTCTTGATCCTATCTTGCAAGTCTATAGTCACCTATTATGTGTTATGATCTGACAACCCCGAAGTGACAATAATCGGGATACTTCTCGGTGATGACCGTAGTTTGAGGAGTTCATGTATTTACTAAGTTCTAATGCTTTGGTCCGGTACTCTATTAAAAGGAGGCCTTAATATCCCTTAGTTTTCCATTAGGACCCCGCTGCCACGGGAGGGTAGGACAAAAGATGTCATGCAAGTTGTTTTCCATAAGCACGTATGACTATATTTGGAATACATGCCTACATTACATTGATGAACTGGAGCTAGTTCTGTGTCACCCTATGTTATAACTATTACATGAGGAATCGCATCCGACATAATTATCCATCACTGATCCAATGCCTACGAGCTTTTCACATATTGTGCTTTGCTTATTTACTTTACCGTTGCTACTGTTACAATTACTACAAAACTGCTACTGTTACTTTTACCATTGTTACCGTTACTTCCATACTACTTTGCTACTAAATACTTTACTGCAGATACTAAGTTATCCAGGTGTGGTTGAATTGACAACTCAACTCCTAATAGTTGAGAATATTCTTTGGCTCCCCTTGTGTCGAATCAATAATTTTTTGTTGAATACTCTACCCTGGAAAACTGTTGCGATCCCCTATACTTGTGGGTTATCATGCGACCAGCTCCGAAGATTCTACGCCTAGCGTCGGACTCTTCGTTCGTCTCCTTTTCCCCTTTTTCATTTTCATTATTTATTTTCCTCTCTTTTCACTTTCATCTCTTAAGCCGTAAAGCTTTTGTACGGCTAAACCGTACACCTAAGACGCATACAATTCTTAATACGTATGTCAGTTATACCTGGGGGCTTCTTGTACAAAAGCTTATTATTATTTTTCGAGCATCAAGCTCACAACATATGTGTTTTTTCCACGTATGTTCCTTTTCTTTGCCACTATATGCATCGATATGACTTAAGTTCATGCCAAGCTGGTTTGCCTGGCTCCTGTGCTTATGCCCTACGTTCCCGTTAGTTCGGCTAGGGCATAAAGGGAGCACCTCTGCAATTGTTACTGCCGGCTCATCCAGATGTGTACCTCAGACTGGGTGAAGCTGAAAGCTAGCGTTCTTAAGGGAATATTCGGTCGGCGGACTAAAGATGTTTTTACTTGTCACTTTATGAACCCCCAGATGTTATGTATGCTGTGGTTTTCTCAAACACAGTTCGGACATGCACATTAATGCATGCTTACCCAGGGAAAGGAACCCTTAATGGAACTACTCTTTCTGGAAGATGTTTCCTACGATCAAAATGTAATATAACATAACTAGCCGGATACTTGTCTGTTCAAGCAACCATGACCCCTATGCCTAGCTTCCTCGCGTACCCCGGCTTTACATTACTGAGCGAGTATTCGGAAGCACTCCGCACCTTCGGGTCCAGAAGTTGAAGCGAAAAGGTCTGCCATGACAAGCATTTTACAATTCAGCTAGAGACATTAATTTGTCAAATGAAGTACATAGTCACTTAGACTTAAACACTTCTTCTTATATGCCATCTAACAAGCTATCTAGCCTACAATCCTGCTGGGAATACTTGGTGGCTACTTGAACCTGGTCATATACCAAACTAACGGGAATTTCTTCCCCATTTGACCCTATAGGTCCGGTCCGAGCCATGTGGTTCGGGTCGAGCTTGGTATACCGAGTTTTCACCATTGCCCGGGCTTCTCGCGCACCTTCCCAGCAGGCCGATATCTTCCATAATCGGAAGCGCCGCCGCACTCCCTGGAGTAGCTATACAAGCCCCTCCATACTTCGTGGAGGGGATTCGGATGGCCATAAAGCCTTGGCAATACTTTGCATCGCCTGCCGAGCTCCCTCGTGCATTTGTGACAGCTCTTGTAGCAGATCGCTCGACGATCCGGATACCTCCTCTTTAGGACGGCCCGTCAATATACATACAGACATAATTATTGTTAGTTTCTTTCTTTGCTGAACTATGTAAAGGTAAGTTCGAACACATACTGAATATGTCGCCTCGCAGCTTCTTATTCTCCTTCACGGAGTCAGCTAGCTGGGCCCGCACATCTTTAAGCTCTTCGTCGAGCTTGGTGTTGGCACCTTGGAGTTTGTTCTTGTCTGCCCTGACCTGTGTCTGGATACGTTTGCCTGTGGCCAATTGCCTTTGAGCTCCTGGAACTCCCCCTTGTGCGACCTTCAGTACCTCTGTCATAAGATTTGCACCTGTATTAATAATCCTGGTATATGATTATGTTTTCTCGATAGAGGGGAACATTTTCAGATGTTGCCTTCTTGGATTCCTCCAGTTTGGCGGTAGCAACAATCGGCTGGTTCTGACACTTTTTTATCTCTTGAGACAACAGATTGTTCTTCTCTGTGAGCACCTTGTCATATAACGATCCTTAAATCAGTTGTACCAACTGTTTCAAGTCTCGGGGGCTACTGGTATAAGATTATCAGTTTTGTACAAATGTGTACTTACCCGCATATCTTTCAAATACTGGTCTGTGGCTCTGGTAAGCCCACCTCGAGCAGCTCGGATGTATGCATCACCCGAGTTGAAGGCATTAAAGGCCTCTTCTAAAAAACCAGGGTGGCGAAGAACGGCCCGCCGACGCTGATGATTCATGGTGCTTTCCACTTCGGAGTTCGTGACGTATACTTTATCTAACTCCTCCACAAAGGGACCATCCGGTGTCACTTCCGCATTAGCCTCAGTCCTTGCGACAGAGTCCGGAATCCGGCTCGTAGAGGCATGACTGGCAGGATCCCCGGATATAGTCCGGTGAATGTTTTTCCTGATAAGACACCACAGATATTGTCACACTTTAAATGTGATGGTCATAGAGAATACTTAAAATAACCATACCTCTTTGCTAAAGGCTCGGCCGCGCTTCTATTGGCCTACCTCTTCGAAGGCCTGCCTGTTGTAGGCACCGCCTTCTTGCGCATCGCCTTAGGTGCCGCGTGGCGCGCCGATCGCCTCCCCTTTAGAGCACAATATAGTGCGGTGGGTAAGGCGGAAGAGGTAAATTCTCCCAAAGTACAGGTCTCCTAATTACTTACATGCAACGCAGGGAGCAGGCCCGGGATAGTCGGCAATGATGGCCACTTTAGTGCCATCACAGCTCGCCTGGTAAAACACCCCTTCCCCGAGCTCCACGAATATATCCGGATCCTCTTTGAATCCAGGATCAAGGGCCTGGTTGCGGTCCTCTGGCTGTGGTGCGGGGCTGTGGATCTCCCTGGTGACTTTCCGCCATTCCTGTTGTAAATGATGGATTAATATTTATGAAAAGGATTTAGGGAGTTGATGAAGTAGAGTAGTGAGACGGGAACTCACCTAGCTGGGAGGGTTGTACATAGAAAATCCATCCCTAGGCTTAATGTGGATGAACTCCTCCTCCTCCCCCTTGTATAATCTGGACAGTATTTTGCCCAAAGCAGCGTAATTGTCCGGACCCTTCCGACCGTAATGAGTGGCATCGTCTTCTCCATTGAAGTGCCACATGGGGCGCCCTCGATATTGGAGTGGCTGAACCCCTCGCATTATGGATATCGCCATAACCTCGGCTATTGACAATCCGGATTGAGCAAGCGTCTTTATCTTGCTCATCAGTTGGTGGACTTCCATGCTATCTTCCTCCCTATGGCTCCGAGGACGCCAATTGAGGCGCTTCTTCAATGGAGTATTTGAATATTCGGGTAGACCCCTCCGGATTGGGTCAGGAAGGAAGACGTCTTCAATATAGAACCATTCGGAAGGCCATTCTTCAGATGCCTTCTTCGGTGTGCCGGACAGGTATCCGGTCCCGGCGATGCGCCATATCTCGGCTCCGCCCACTTGGAATATGGATCCCTCTTGATTGCGAGGGACGAGGCAAAACAGCTTCTTCCATAACTCGAAATGAGCCTCGCAACCCAGAAATAGCTCGCAAAGAGCGACATAACCCACGATATGCAGGATGGAGGCAGGTGTGAAGTTAAGCGGTTGGAGGCCGTAGTACTCCAGAAGCCCTCGGAGGAACGGATGGATTGGAAACCCGATGCCTCCCAGCAAATAGGGAACAAAGCATACTCGTTCCCCCTAGATGGGTTAGGGAACTTTTCTGCCTGTTCCCCTCTGTCGAAAGAAGCCAATCCGGCTCAAAGACCGGATCTATGGGGGGAAGAAATCCCTGGGTCTGTAGCTTCACCAGTTGGCCGTGGGACACGGAGCACTTTTCCCAATCCCCCTACTTGGCGCCGTGAGGGCGTGAGGAAGAGCTGGGAGCGCTAGCCATGTTGGGGTGGTTTTGGCGAGCAAGCACTGCGGATTCCTCGTTTGGGGGGAGATGGTGTGCATTAGATCTAAAGATCCCCATCTCTTTAATAGACAATTTTCTTGTACGGTCAGGGTGGTAGATGCAAAGATGCCCCGACCTCTCGTATTTGCTTGACACGTGGAAGCTAAAATCCTGAAGGTGCAGAAGCCGATGAGCGTGTCATTAAATGAAGAGTCAGACACTGCTATTTAAGTCAGCTACTTTGAAGTATTCGGAGAGGGAATGCGCCTTGCAATGCCGAAGAAAATCTGCGCGCCGGACTCATCGTCATTGAAGCCTGGTTTGGGGGCTACTGAGGGAGTCCTGGATTAGGGGGTCCTCGGACAGTCGGACTATATACTTTTACCGGACTACTGGACTATGAAGACACAAGATAGAAGACTTCATCCCGTGTCCGTATGGGACTCTCCTTTGCGTGGAAGGCAAGCTTGGCTATTCGGATATGTAGATTCCTTTCTCTGTAACCGACTTTGTGTAACCCGAGCCCCCTCCAGTGTCTATATAAACTGGAGGGTTTAGTCCGTAGGACAACAATCATAATCTCATAAGCTAGACTTCTAGGGTTTAGCCATTACGATCTCATGGTAGATCAACTCCTGCAATACTTATATTCATCAAGATCAATCAAGCAGGAAGTAGGGTATTACCTCCATATAGAGGGCCCGAACCCTGGTAAACATTGTGTCCCCCACCTTCTGTTACCATTAGCCTTAGACGCACAGTTCGGGACCCCCTACCCGAGATCCGCCGGTTTTGACACCGACAACAGACTCTACGGCATAGACATCCCATAATGCGCGTTTGCACTCCCTTTTGGGGATGTGAGTGACCTATATCATGTTCACTATCTTTACCTCGAGGGGAAATTGTTTCTTCCCCCCGGTGTTCGGCTGACGGGGCTCATCATCGTCTTCGCTTGGGCGCCCTCTTCCCTTATGTTCGGTATTTAACTTACCAGCCTATTTGAAAACCCAACAACTCCTGTTGGTGTGGTTTACAGGCTTATCAGATGTGCCATGAATCTGACAGGGTTTGTCGAGTATTTTATCCAAGCTGGATGGCCCGTACTTGTTACCTTTGATAGGTTTCTTCCGCGGACCAGACTTGGGACCGCTGAATCCGGCATTGATTGTTGTAGCGTCCACGCTGTCATTGTTATTCCGGCGTTTGTTTTTATTGCGGCGAGGCTCACCATTGTCGTCCCGCACTTCGAACGTGTCGGGGTCACCTGAACTGTTGCTTCTACGAGCCAACCAGCTGTCTTCGCCCGCACAGAAGCGGGTCATGAGTGCCGTTAAGGCCGCCATGGTCTTCGGCTTTTCCTGCCCGAGGTGTCAGGCGAGCCATTCTTCATGGACGCTGTGCTTAAAAGCCGCTGAGGCTTTGGCGTCCGAATAGTCTACAATCCGGTTCTTTTTAGTTAAGAACCGATTCCAAAGCTTGCGGGCCGATTCGCTTGGCTGCTGGATTATATGACTGAAGTCGTCAGCATCCGGAGGCTGGACATAAGTGCCCTGGAAGTTAGCCCTAAAGGCATCTTCCAAGTCTTCCCAGGTTCCAATGGAGTTTTCTGGGAGGCTGTTTAGCCAGTGTCATGCTGGTCCCTTCAATTTTAGAGGGAGATATTTGATGGCGTGGAGATCATCTCCTCGAGCCATGTGAATGTGGAGAAGAAAATCCTCAATCCAGACGGCCGGATCTGTCATATCATCGTATGGTTCAATGTTTACGGGTTTAATTCCTTCCGAAAACTGATGTTCCATAACCTCATCAGTAAAGCATAGGGGGGGTGAGGCCCCTCTGTATCTCGCAATGTCGTGGCGGAGATTGGCTGACTTCTGAGTTCGGTACTGATCCCGAACATAGTAATGGTCATCACACCGGGCTTCATGGTCCTTATCTCGTGCCGGGGCACGACCTCTTGATCCATAGATTGATCTGGTCTGACCAGCTTTATTGGCTAGGTCGCACTGCAAGTCGTACGTATATCCCACGGCTGCAGTCTCCTTGCCTCTTTGGCGAGGGGGTGTGGGTTGGTGTTCGGCTTGATATGCCGCTTTATCCCATCCACGTGGTGGTTGGTCTGCCTGATTGTATTCAACGGTATTGGTTCAAGGACTTCATCGTCGAATTGAGGTAACAGCTTGCGCCTAGGCTAACTTTTGGCAGATCGCTCTTGCCCGTATTCTTCAGTAGCCACGACCTTAGTCCACCTTTCGTTCAGCGTGTCTTGCTCTTCTCTGAGCAGTTGTTGCTTCCTCTTCAGGCTCCGAGCTGTAGCAATGAGTTGTTGCTTGAAGTGTTCTTGGTCGAGGGGTTCCTCTGGGAAAATGAAGTCCTCGTCACCTGGGCTGACCTCCTCTTTGGATTCTGGCATATAATTGTTGTCCTCCTCATCTTCGTTGTCAGCACGTTTGGGACTGTGCTCACCTTCTTCCGCTCGTCCTGTTCGGATGTGGGCTCGATAAGGTGTTCGGTGTCTTCGGCGCCATCCGCAGTCTCGTCGTCTCCGGTGCTGGTATTATTATCCTTCGCCCGACGTGATCATGAGCAGCGCCGCTAACATCGGCGCTTTGGTGGTTTATCGACGGGTCTATCCTCATCTAGGCTTGGGTTCTCCTCGTCGTTCTTTGGAGTGTCCACCATGTACACATCGTAGGTTGAGGTGGCCGTCCAACACCCCGTGACGTGTGGGACTTGGCTTGGTTCGGCGTCGGCATCGTCTACCATGCCGTCGATGTCTTCGGACGCATCATCTAACATGTCGGTTAAGTCTTCAATAGTGGCTATCAAGTGGGTGGTGGGTGGGGCGTAAAATCCCCCTCTCTCGGCACCCAGTCCATCTTGGGTGCAGTTCGAAGGTAAATCATCTGTGATGGTGAGAGACTGCATCAGACCCAACGCTTCATCTAAGAGAGGGAGTGGGACCGGAAACCGTTGGTCTGACGAGCTGTGTTCGACATGGAACGCCTGATCGAACCCGCTAAGTGCAGACCTCGGCAGTTCGGAACGGTTGCCCAGAGCCAAGTTTAAGCCTGCGTCTGGGTCTTCGGTAGTAAGTTCAATTAGGGGAAGAAGTCTGGATGGGTCTTCAATCGATGAGACCTACCCCGGATCTAGGGCCGAGGTGGGCGTTGACCCCTGGATGGGATCTGACAGGGGATCTGAAGATTCTTCATGGATGGGACACAGAGTGGCGGCCGAGGCTGCAAACCCATCGAAGACTAGGTCTCCTCGGATATCAGCAACATAATTCAGGTTTCCAAACCTGATCTGGTGGCCGGGGGCATAACTGTCGACCTGCTCAAGGCGGCCGATCGAGTTGGCTCGAAGCACAAAGCCGCCGAACACAAAAACTTGTCTGAGAAGAAAGGTTTCCCTGGACACAGCCTCACCATCAGTGGAAAGGTAAGCCATCGATCCTTCTATCGACAATACAGCGGAGCTCTCAATGAAAGCACCAATGTCGGTGTCAAAACCGACAGATCTCGGGTAGGGGGGCCCAGGCTATGTGTCTGAAGATCAATGGAAACAATGGAGAAGGGATACAGTGTTTACCCGGGTTCGGGCCCTCTTAATGGAGGTAAAACCCTACTCCTGCTTGATTATATTCGAGGGTATAGGGGTGGCAAGAGTTGATATACCATGAGATCAATTCGGCTAACCCTAGATAGCTAGCCTAGCAATGTTGTGATCCAGCCTCCGATCTAACCCTCCGGTTTATATAAACATCGAAGAGGCTTAGGGTTTGCACAAAGTCGGTTTTACAGAAAGGAACAATATATTCGGACACCTATACTTGCCATCCATGCATGTGAGAGTCCTCATCTGACACGAGAGATAATCTTCTGTCTTGTATCCTGGCGGCCCATCAGTCCGTCCCACATCAGCTGACCGGATGCCCGAGGATGCCCTAATCCAAGATTCCCACAACCACAACTGTTCAATGTTGAAGGTTTCGTTGAATAAAGACATGACTTCATTGGAAATCTGAGCGCGTGGCTTCATCGACTTCTGGAAGTTGGTGTAGGTAATGTGGAAATCACCAATCCTAATGAAAGGAGGCCCGCAACAAGAAGGATGGAAGCAAAAAAATTAGAGTGGACTATTTGTCGAGATGAAAATGTAATAAATATGAGATAACAACATGATGGAAGCAAAATTTAGTAAAAGGATGACACTTACTCAATTTCCCCTCTCTTCATCTTCTTCATCTTGTACCTCTTCATGACATAGTACTAGTACATTGCTTCCACCTTCGAATTTGTCTTGATTTTCTTGTACTTTGATCCGGCCGACATTGGAGTCCCTACTCTTTTCTTGCTCTTGAGCTTGTTCTCGTCCTTACTCTTCAACTTCTCCTCGTTGAGGTCAGAACTTGGCTCCCTACTGCTACTAGAACAACTGGCTCTTCTTTTGTTTTGATTATCCATCTAACAAAAAAAAAGTAAAAATTGATTTTCTAGAAAATGTTGCGAGGAGACATTTGTTGAAAGATAAACTAGTAGTAGGGCATACCTGCAGCCCCGCTTGAGAATGGAGCCATGGAGATTGGTGTCACATCATAGACTGGAAGTCGTGCTTCTATTGAGATTGGAGCCTGAGGAGTGATGTCGGTGTCTAAACCGGCGAATCTCGGGTAGGGGGTTCCGAACTGTGTGTCTAGGCGGATGGTAACAGGAGACAAGGGACACGATGTTTTTACCCAGGTTTGGGCCCTCTCGATGGAGGTAAAACCCTACTCTTGCTTGATTGATATAGATGATATGGGTAGTACAAGAGTAGATCTACCACGAGATCAGAGAGGCTAAACCCTAGAAGCTAGCCTATGGTATGATTGTTGCTCGTCCTACGGACTAAAACCCTCCGGTTTATATAGGCACCGAAGAGGTTAGGGTTACAGTCGGTTACAATGGTAGGAGATCTACATATCCGTGTTGCCAAGCTTGCCTTCCACGCCAAGGAAAGTCCCATCCTGGACACGGGGCGAAGTCTTCAATCTTGTATCTTCATAGTCTAGGAGTCCGGCCGAAGATGATAGTTCGGCTATCCGGACACCCCCTAGTCCGGGACTCCCTCAGTAGCCCCCGAACCAGGCTTCAATGACGCAGTCCGTCCGGCATATTGTCTTCGGCATTGCAAGGCGGGTTCCTCCTCCGAATACTTCATAGAAGATTTTGAACACAAGGATAGTGTCGGCTCTGCAAAATAAGTTCCACATACCACCATAGAGAAATAATATTTACACAAGTTCAATGCGCTAGCATTATATCGTGGCGTGACATCACACCATGGCCAAGCCTTTATTGAATCGTTTTACTATCCCACCTCGGCGTGTTTAGCGAGGCGGTTTCCTTAACGCGTCTTGTCAAAGGAGATCGTGTCCCCTTATTCGATTCTCATCAATACGGCGTGGGTAACCCAACGCGCCGTGATTACTGGCGCTTGGGAGATAAGCGAGTTTTACCAGTGGTGGGGACGCATAACCGTCCGTTCATATAAGGGGATAAGAATCCACCTTTTTACCTAGGCCTTCTTCCTCCTTTGCTTATCCATTTCCGCGCTCTCGAGCTCCAGCGCCGAAGTCCGCACATCTCTCCTCAACCTTCCCCAGTCATGTCCGTAGCGGGAGGCAAGTGGATGGCCTCCTCCGTCACGGAGGGGCACATCAAGAGGCTGCGGAAGGCCGGATACTTGTCCAGCGACATCGCGCATCGGCTCCCCGACAAGGGGCCGCTCATCCCACCCCCGAGCCCATGAGAGGGTGGTGTTCCTCACCCACTTCCTCTGCGGACTAGGTTTTCCACTTCACCCATTTGTCCGGGGGCTCATGTTCTACTACGGCCTGTATTTCCACGATCGGGCCCCGAATTTCGTCCTCAACATCTCGGCGTTCATCGTCGTGTGCGAGGCCTTCCTCCGCATCAAGCCCCACTTTGGCTTATGGCTGAAGACCTACAATGTCAAGCCGAAGGTAGTGGGGGGCCAGCAGGCGGAGTGTGGAGGCGCCATGGTAGGCAAGATGCCCAACGTTATATGGCTCGACGGCTCCTTCGTGGAAACCATCAAAGGGTGGCAATCGGGGTGGTTCTACATCACCGAGCCGCGTGACCCTAAACAGGCAGCGGCCCCCGAGTTCCGATCTGGCATCCCCACACGGCTCACCTCCTGGAAAGAGAAGGGCCTGACATGGGGTAATTTAGAAGAGCTGACTGGACTCCAAACCTGCGTCCAAAACCTAGTGAACAAGAAGATCAAGCTCGTCAACGTAGTCTAGGTCATGCTCATCCGCCGGATACTCCCGTGCCAACAACGGGCCTCCAGCTTGTGGTAGTTTGATTCGGCACAGCACCAAACCTTGAGTAGGCTCTTCGACACTACGTACGAAGATGCCTGGAAGGTGCTGTTCAAGGGCGCCGAGGCTCCCGCGTCCGCTACCGAAGATCGCGGATTCAGCTCGCAGCGTCAAGCCGGCGAGGTAAGCTATTTTGCCCTTCTGGGACACTTATTTTCCATAGTTTGACTCTATCACGGGATCTAAAATCCCTTACCTTTGTGAGCTTAGCGAGAAGAAGTCCGGCAGGTTAACTGTCGGCTCCCTTGCCGAAGACCCAGGACGCTTGATTAATCTGGGCTGCTGGCTCCGGCGCCTTACGTGATGCCGGAGAAGAAGGCCAAGAAGAAGGCCATGGGAACTCGAAAGAGTTCCCGGCGCTAGGTGTTGTCGGACTCATCGTCCGACGAGTCCGAGGTGGACTCCTCCCGTGAAGACGAGGAGGAGGAAAAAGAGGCCTCTCCCCTAGCGGGGGAAGAGAAGAAAAGGAAGGCCGCTCGGGGGAGGCCGAAGGGTCCAAGAAGGGAAGGACCCTACCTCCGGACTACTCCCCCAACGCCAACGACGATGAAGAGGAGTGGCCGCCGAGGACTAAGACCCTGGTGACTTCGTAAGTGTCCGGATACCAAAATAACTCATGTCATTTCGTTCGTCGCATAGAATCTTCTAACACCGAACATAACCCTGCAGCCCGCCCAAGGACGAGCTCGGCACTTCAACGAGTGGCTCCCTGGCCTCGTCGGATGTGAATAGCACCACTTCCGGCCGTCTCCTCTCCTCATGCTGCGGATGACGCCGAGGTGGGGTCCCAAAAGGGGCCCAGCCAGGAGGAGGAGGTCCCGGAGGTGCCGCAAGGCAACCTCCGGACTTGAGCACAAGGGGATCAAACCCCAAAGGGTTCGAGTTGACCTGGGCGGACTCCGCCAAAACTTCCGGTGGCTCCGGAGTCGGCGGCGGCCCCTTAAGTGAAGGGCGAGACCATTGACACGGTGACATCCGTCAACCGAGGCACCGGATAATTTCTTGGGCGCTTAACGGCGCCTCCATCGACGAGGAGCACCGCATGAGTGTGGTGATCGAGAAAGTTCAGTCCACCAGAGCGGGCTGGTGAAGCTGTGCCAGCCTTCTAACAGCTTTGAGGTATGTATTTAAGATATGTAGAAATATTACCACATAGGCAGTAGCCCGATGCTCGGTTTGGTGTTGGAAAGAAAATGCCAAACCGAGGATCTAAAAGATATCTGTGAGGAGTCTAACATAAGCATGTCAATATGGGAATGTAGGCTGCTTGCTGACCTCTGCCCGACCGCAGAGGTCAATGCATTGAAGCGAGCCTCGGCGGCCCGAGCGAGCTCAGCCTTGCCAAGAAGCAGCTCGAGGACAAGGAAGGTAAGTAATACCTTATGGAAGTATATAAAAGATGCGGTTGCAAAAAATAACAGAATAACGTGAAATTGCGGGGCCATAAGCGAGGTGGCGATCTGAAGGAAGTGTCAAGGCAAAGCAATGCGGCCGCAGACATACCGGCGAGAGAAGCGGGGAGGCGGGTGGCGGAGGTGCGGCAAGAGCTCCGAGGCTCTCGTGGAAAAACACGAGAGTTTGGAGCGTGACTCAAAGACTCGAGAGTCCGAGCTCGCCTCGGCTCTTGAGAGCGCCAAAGCCACTAAGGCCGAAGCCCAAAAAGCCCTCCAGGAAATTGAGGCAATAAAGAATATAGTGGCGGGTAAGGCATTCTTCATGCAAAGCAAGCACGTGAAAGTGAATTACTTGTTACTTACCCGAATACGGAGCTCTCCAGGAGCATTCGCAGATCTGCCCCGCAGTGTGTCCGACGCTACCGCATTCTATCGGGCCGAGGAGGGGAGCTCGACGGAGAAGGTGTTCTGGTCTTAGTATGCTGAGGCCGGACACCCGGTGCCCTTGAGCGACCAGCCGAAGAAGCTGGTCGACCTCCATAAGGTGGCCGAACAGGCCATGAAGGGCCTCATAGTTCGGCTGTGGCTGAAGGAGGCCATGCCTTGGAGCTACTTCGGGCTGGTGAGGCGGCTGGTGGAAGCTTGTCCATGGATTGAAGTCGGCAAGCGCTCCGTCTGTATCGAAGGTGCCCGAAGGGCCCTTGCCCGTGCTAAAGTGCAATGGGGCAAGATGGACGCTGAGAAGCTTGTGACGGACGCTCCACCGCCGGGCAGGGAGTATCGCACGCCCGAAATGTAGGGTGCCCGCCTTATAGCAGACGAATGCTCCAAAGATGTAATTTTTGAGTAAACTCGCATTTGTTATCATGTACGCTTGAAAACTTGTTCATATGCGCTAAGCAACGCTTGTGAATTTGAAATATTACCTTTTGTGCGGCCATTTATTAAATTTGAGAGATGGCAAGTCGTAAACCGCCCCCATGCCACGACAGTCTTTGGGGTGTTGGGATAAACTTGGCGCTCTTTTTCCCATTCTTGGGTCCTTTGAGGGAGGCGCTCAATGCAACGAACAAGGCAACCGGACTATAATGCTTGAACACTCTCACTTAGCCATAGAATTCTATAATTTTAAATTTTGGCGAAGCCCCTATGAGGGAGTCTGGACTAGGGGTGTCCGGACAGCGGACTATCATCGTCCACGGACTCCAAGACTCTGAAGATACAAGATTGAAGACTCCGTCCGTGTCCGGATGGGACTTTCCTTGGCGTGGAAGGCAAGCTTGGTATCTGGATATGTAGATCTCCTACCATTGTAACCGACTACTGTGTAACCCTAGCCTCCTCCGTTGTCTATATAAACCAGAGGGCTTTAGTCCATAGGACAACATACATTACAACAATCATACCATAGGCTAGCTTCTAGGGTTTAGCCTCCTTGATCTCGTGGTAGATCCACTCTTGTACTACCCATATCATCAATATCAATCAAGCAGGGGCGTAGGGTTTTACCTCCATCGAGAGGGCTGAACACAGGTAAAAACATCGTGTCCCTTGTCTCTGTTACCATCCGCCTAGGCGCACGTTCGGGACCCCCTACCGAGATCCGCGGTTTGACACGACATTGGTGTTTTCATTGAGAGTTCCTCACGGGCCGTCACGGTCAGGAAGGATGCCTCTTCCCGTCTTTAAAGACGGTACCATCGCCAAAGGATCTTTGGCCGCCGGCCAAACTATCCGGCTAGGTGGTTTTCTCATGACTGCCTGTTCGGCCGCCGCTCCGACGATGACCTCTCGGGTCATCAAAAGCAATCTTCACATCAACTCGGAATTCGCCGAGCAGCTGGATCCAATGGAGCCCTCTTCCGTAAACGAGCTCTTGGATCACATCGCCATACAGGAGTCGCTTCTGAGACCACAATCAGATTGGGCTTAAAACCGATCTCGAGAGAGATTAACTCTCCCGGGTTACCCACCGTTGCGGTGGTAGAGGAACAACGCGACTCTTCTTACGTATTAAAACTAGTTATGTCCGGACTCCTGATCCCTCCATGCCGGATTCCCGCGGAGGGACGGACGTCGATCAAGTACTGAACCTAAAGTCAGGCAGCGAACCAGACTCGTCGGACAACATCCAGCAATCCAAGCTTCCAAATTCAGAAACTTTTCGGCCCTTGAGCCTCAAGATGGGCAGGGTTCCGGACTCAATTCCACCCACCCACCCAAACATATGCGATCTATCTCAAATCCGGCAAGAGCCCGCTGAAGCGATACATCATTCTTGGGCGATTCCTCCACAGTTATGGACGGGATAAAGGACTGCCGTGAGGAAAACATAATTTCAATCTTCTGCAATAATTGCAGACGGGGAATCTTGAGCGTCGTAAAATCGCCGTGAAATTACGCTTCGCCGACACAGGCGTCTATAATCTGAAATCTTGTGCCATGGAGAGTTTCCGGAAAACCGAAACTAAGTTTTGGGACAATCCGGGTCCAAACACAACTCTAGTCCGAAACAAATGGGTGCATCATGCTCAGGCACCCGGTACAAAAAACAAAAAGCAAAAACCCCATAAAGGGCACGGAACCGTACTGGAGGGATGGCTCAGCGGACCCTGTAAAATTCATAGTACAGAGGGTGCCACTCCAACACATAGCCTTCGAGCATGTTGGATACTGCGGCAGGTGGCCAAAAGTGGCGAAGAGCTTCTAGCCCTGGAAAACCACTCCAACAGTACCAGTACGGTGTCAACAGTCTTCGAGACTTTCACATCAAATAATATGCGGAAACGAACAATCTGCAGCCTCGCCGAAGTCTACCAAGTAGCAACAACAAACACATGGAGCGACACGGCTATCACCTTCAACACCAGCGACGAACCTAAATTCCAAACAGCCCGAGCACGAGACGCATTGGTCCTCAATCCAATAGTGGACGGCTTTCGTCTTACCAAGGTACTCATGGATGGCGGCAGCGGATTAAACCTCATCTATGAGGAAACCCTTCGAAAAATGGAAATAGACTGGAGCCGCATTGAGCGAAGCAGCACAACCTTTAGAGGAATAATCCCTAGTCGGGAAGCACACTGCACAGGAAAAATTACACTCGATGTGGTGTTCGGCTCGCCAGACAATTACAGGTTCGAGGAGGTCACGTTCCAAGTGGCTCCGTTCAGCAGCGGATATCACGCTTTATTAGGGCGAGAGGCATTCACAATTTTTCAAGCCATACCCCATTACGGGTACATGAAGCTTAAAATGCCCGGGCCCAATGGAATAATCACTCTTGTCAGTGATCCGGACATAGCACTCCGCGCCGAAAACAAGACAGCCGCACTAGCCTTAGAGGCACTATCCGAAGCCCTAGTGGCAGAGGAACTCATTTACCACGCACCACGGTGAGCGAGGGCGATGTGATACTCGATAAGAGATCCAAGTCCACCTCTTTTAAACCAGCGGACGAAATAGTCAAATTCCAGGTCCATCCAACGGACCCCACAAAGACGGCCTCCATCGGGGCACAATTAAACCCTGATGTAGGCGCGCTTTCTGAAATTCCTTCGGGAAATTGGGATACATTTGCACGGCACCCTTGAGATATGCGGGAATCCCACACAGGCGAGACACAGCCTAAATATCCTAAAAGGATTCAAGCCACCAAACAGGCTCTTGGCGATTTTCGAACCCAAAAGGCGAGGCAATGGGAGAGGATCTAGCCAAACTATTAGAAGCCGGATTCATCGAGACATCAAACATCCGGACTGGTGGCAAACCTTGTAATGGTACCAAAAAGGACAAATCCTGGCGCCTTTGTGCCGATTTTAAATACCTTAACAAGGCACTGCCCAAAGGATCCTTTCCCACTTCCCGCATCGACCAAATCGCGATGCTACGCGAACACGACTCATTGTGCTTCCTCGGCGCATATTCGGATACCATCAAATCAAGATGGCGGAAATAGTCCGAGCCGAGCGGCATTCATTACTCCATACGGACCATTACGCTTCAACACAATGCCCTTCGGACTCAAAAGCCGGCGCAACATATCGGCGCATGATTCGAGACATGTCGGCTATCGGATCGGCAAAAGCAGTGGAGGCATACATAGACGACGTGATCGTCAAGACCAAACATGTCGAAACTCTAGTAGACGACTTGAGGCTCACATTCGACAACCTCCAAGCATATGACATTAAGCTTAACCCGGAAAAATGCGTTTTCGGCTTACCAGCCGGAAAGCTCCTAGGCTTCATTGTATCCGGTAGAGGAATTGAAGCAAACCCAGCCAAGATCTGAGCTCTGTCACAATTGGATATCCCAAAAGACCTCCAACAAATACAAAAATTAACCGGATGCGTGGCGGCTTTAAGCCGCTTCATCTCCTGTTTGGGAGAAAAGGCATTGCCCTCTATCGCCTCCTCGGGCCTTTTGAACACTTTGAGTGGACGGATGCTGCCACGGCCAGACTCGAAGAAATAAAGGACATACTGGCAACAATCCGGTCCTGGCCGCGCCTAACCTGGGCGAACTGATGTTATTATATATCGCGGCAACACATCAAGTTGTCAGCGCGGTACTCGTCATCGAACGAGAAACAGAAGGACACAAATTCCCTCTTGAAAAACCAGTGTACTATGTATCCACTGTCTTAACTCCATGCAAGTCCTGGTACCCGCATTATCAAAAGATAGCGTAAGTGGTGTTCATGGCATCCCGGAAGCTGCGACACTACTTTCAAGAGTGTTCGATAACAGTGGCCTCCGAAGTACCCCTCAACGACATTATAAATAACCGTGATGTGACAGGCATGATTGCAAAAATGGGCCATTGAGCTCTTACCATTCAACATAACCTACAAACCACGGCGAGCTATAAAGTCGCAAGTTTTGGCTGACTTCATCGCTGAGTGGTGAAGCGAACTCCTAAAAATGCAGGCGCATACTCAATTGGATCATGCACTTGACGGCTCTAAAATGTTGGCCGACTTGGGGCTGGCGTTGTTTTAGCGTCCCCAACCGGAGACCACGATCAATCGTACTTCAAATAATGTACACGGACTCCAACAACGCAGCCGAATACGAGGCCCTTCTACATGGTCTCCGGATGGCCATCTCCATGGGCATTCAACGCCTAGAGGTCCGCGGCGATTCAAACCTCGCAATATCCCAAGTAAATGGAGACTTTGATGCCAAGGATCCGAAAATGGCAGCCTACCACAACGCCGTCTTAAAAATGTCAGCTCGGTTCGAAGGACTCGAATTCCACCACGTAGCCCGGGATAACAACCGGGCAGCCGACGTGTTGGCGTGCATAGGTGCAAAACGCGACGCCGTCCCTCCAAACATGTTCCTGGAGCGGCTCTTTAAGCCATCCGTATTATGGGAAGAGGAGTCCGGAAATAACAACCAGGAACCAATCGCACCACCCAACACGGAACATTCTGACACAACTGGCGGCTCGGCCAACAAAATAACACGTTCAACCCAGAAAATAATGGCAGTGATTGCCCCGTGGACAGAACCATTCCTAGCCTACTTAATTAGGCAGGAACTCCCCGAAGACCAAAATGAGGCCCGCTGTATAGTACGGCGATCTAAATCCTACAAGGTCCATGAGGGAGAGCTTTATAAGAAAAGCACAACCGGAGTCCTTCAAAGGTGCATCTCCGAAGAGGAAGGCGAAATCTTACTGCTGAAATTCACGCCGGACTCGGCGGGCACCACGCCGCAGCCCGGGCCCTTGTAGGCAAGGCCTTCCGTCTGAGATTCTATTGGCCGACGGCCCGGCAGATCTTTCGGGACTTAGTCCAACGATCGTCGGTTGCCGGCTCTTTGCTAATCGAGCCACATGCCATCCACCGCCCTCAAAACTATACCCATCACTGGCCGTTCACGGTGCAGGGACTTGACATGGTTGGACCCCTTAAAGGGGACCCACAAGCAAAAGTTCCTATTGGTCATGGTGGACAAATTCACCAAATGGATAGAGGCCAAGCCGGTTAAAGCGGCGAATCCGGACCATGATAGACTTCATATCCGGGGTAGTACACGCTATGGCGTCCCCACAGCATCATCACCGATAGCGGCACGAACTTCACGGCCGGCGAGGTTAAACTACGGTGCAAAAATATGGGCATCAAGCTCGACTACGCTTGATCTATCACCCTCAAACCAGCGGTCAAGTTGAACGAGCAAATGGTCTAATCATGAGCAGCATCAAACCCAGATTAGTGCGGTCCCTTACGGAATCTAACACGCACTGGGTAGAGGAGCTCGACTCCGTACTCTAGGGGCTGCGGACCACGCCAAATCGTACTACCGGATTCACACCATTCTTTATGGTATCTGGCGCGAGCAGCTTTGCCCTCGACATAATTCATGACTCACCTCGAGTGCACATGTACGAAGAAAGAAAGCCGAGTTGGATCGGCGGGACAGCTTGGGCGCATTGGAGGAGGAGCACGGCGTGGCCAAGGCTCGTTCCGCGATACATCGCCATGGGCTCGAAGATATCAAAGTAGAGAATGCGGGCCAAGACTTACAATGTTGGCGAACTAGTTCTCGCTGCGGACAAGAAAAGGACAAACTCAAGCCCAAATGGGAAGGTCCCTTCGTCATCGACCAAGTCGACCGGCGGAGCATACCATCTGCGAAATGCATCGGACAACCGACTCGAGCGAACCCATGGAGCGCAGCCGCCTCCGAAGATTCTCGCCTAGCGCCGACTCGAGTTCGTCTCCTTCCTCCGTCCACATTTTACACTTGATTTGTCTTTTGTTTCTCTCTTTTCTCCACTTTTTCATAAAGCCCTTGAGGGCGATTTGCGCATTGTTAGCACACACTTGACGTGCTACTCGCACTCATTATACAGGGGCTTCTTTAATGAAGCTTATTTATCTGAGCTCTATGCGAACACATGCGTCAAACTTCCACATGTACCTTTTATTCACCATTATATGCATCGATATGACTTAAGTTTTGGCCAAGCTGGGTTGCTGGCTCTGTGATTACCCCTCGTTCCCGATTGTTCGGCTAGGAGGTAAAGGAGCACCTCTGCGATTATTCTTGCGGGTCAGCGGATGTGTACCTCGGTAGGTGAAGCCAAAGCTAAGCGTTCTTAAGGGAATATTCGATCGGTGACTTGAAAGATGATTTTTACCTATTTATTTATCTGCCCCGGATGTTTTTCTGCTCTTTTCGCAGTCCGGACATGCACTTTAGGGCATGCCTCCCGAGAAAGGAACCCCTAACGAACTATTCTCCTGGAAGATGTTTCTTACTAACCATGTAATATAACATAACTAGTTGGGCACTTATGCGATAAAGCACTAATGACCCCTACGCTTTGGTCTCCATGCATGCCCGGTTTTTCATAACCGAGAAGGTATTCGGACACACTCCGGACTCTAGGGTCCCGAGGTTGAAGCGAAAAGGTCGACAAAGACAAACGATCTACAATCCGGCTAGAAGGCATTTTACATGTCATTTTAAATACATCGTCAAATCGACTGACTATACTCCTCCTCAATCCCGTCTAACAGGCTGTCTAATTTATAGTCCCGTTGGGAATACTTAGCGGCCAACTCTACTTGGCCGTACACTAAGCTCACAGGGATCTCCTTCCCATCGGGCCACACAGGTCTGACCTTGGCCATGTGGTTTGGATCCGCCTTCTTGTACCGCGTCTTCACCATGGCCTAGGCCTCCCTGGCGCCTTGACGGCAGGCCGATATCTTCCATAAACGGAAGCGTTGTCGTGCTCCCTGAAGCTTCTCCGCAAGCTCTCCAAGGCCCTCGGATAGGGAGACGGACGGCCATAAGGCCTGGGCGACGCCACTCATCGCCTGCCGAACACGTTCGAGCAGTTGCACCAGCTCGGGAAGTTGGTCACCCGTTGAGCTGGCATTTCCTCCAGAGGCGACACTGTGAGCACACCTACAGACATATTTCTGTCAACCGACTTCCTCGCCGAACTCTTCTTTTCAAAAGAGTTTGCTCAAGCACTTACTATAGATGCCGCGATGAAGCCGTTGATTCTCCTTCACGGAGCCAGACAGCTGGGCCCGAATACCTTTTAGCTCTTCTCCAAGTTGGGTGTGGGCATCTTGGAGTTTGTTCCTCTCCTGCTACACCTTCATAAGCACCCTCTCGCCGGCCTTCAGCTGGCGTAGTAGCTGTTGCTTGTCCGGATCAAGTCCGGCAACATCTGCAATATTATTGTCAGACTTATACGCAAGCCGCACGCTGCTTATCTTTTTGAAATATGTATTACCGGAGGGGGTCTCTGTGTCTCCTCCTACGGCGGCTAGTGCGGCCTCAAGTTGGGCCTTGCACTCTTGTAGCTCCTGAGACAATTGGGTATTCTTCTCTGTGAGATCCTGCACATCAAATGATCCTTAAATCAGTTATTTTAACTACTTTAAGTCTCGGGGGCT
The DNA here is from genome assembly GCA_021437245.1 of Aegilops speltoides. NCBI lineage: Eukaryota > Viridiplantae > Streptophyta > Magnoliopsida > Poales > Poaceae > Aegilops > Aegilops speltoides. Next base: position 347,960,798 of record CM038145.1, on the reverse strand, counting down.
ACTGGCATATACAACTATTAAAATCCCATACCCGTATGTCTTTTACATACTGCTCCGTGGCTCTGGTTACACCATCTTGAGCGGCACGGAGGTGCGCGTCTCCCGCATTAAAGGCATTCAATGCCTCCGGGGAGAAACACTCGTCATGAAGAACTGTCCGGCGGCGCCTGTGATTCATGGCGCTCTCCACCTCAGAACTGGTGGCGGACAGCCTGTCGGCATCCTTCGTTGGAGGAGCATCCAGCTCGCGCCTTGCGCTCGCCTCCCCTCGGACCGGTGTTGGAGCCTGGTGGCGGAGGCTTGGTTGTAACCTCTCCGGACCGCGATCCGTGGCGCTCTTTCTCCTGGAAGAGTCATGAGCATTAATGTACTTCACAGAAGTCTTTTCCTTGAAAACGGCAGCGGGACATACCTCTGCGGCGACGTTTCGATTCGCACCGCACCCCTCTTCCGCCTGCTGGGCCGAACTGACCCTTGTTGGTCAGCTGCAATGGGATCAGCTTCCTACCTTGAAGGCACCTCCTGCGAGACACCGCTGGTATACGGCGGTTAGAAATAAGCATAGACGAAGTGATGGTGTCAGGGCTCCGGTCATAGTTACCTGGGAAGCCGGAAATAAACCGGGGTAGTCAGCCGTAATGGCGACTAGTGCATTGTCCATACTAAGCTGGTGGAACACCCCGTCAATTAGCTCCACCTTTATGTCCGGATCCTCTTCGGAGGCCGGATCAAGGGATCTTCCCGGATCCTCGGGTTGTGGAGCCGGACTGTGTATGCCCTCCACATCCCGGCGCAGTTCCTACATCAAAATCATAAAGTAAAGCGCTTAACTTTGAAAGCACGGATCGGATGAGTAAAAAATCCGCTTACCCAGCTCCGAGGGTTATTCATGGAGAATCCATTCAATGGGCTCGTCTAGAGGAAGTCCTCCTTCTCCCCCTTGTACAGGCCGGACAGGATCTTCACCAGATCCGCGGCGATCCAAACCTGCGGCCATGGCGGGTGGCGTCATTCTCCCCGTTGAAATCCCACATAGGGTGGCCCCTGTATTGGAGCGGCTGCACCCCTCGCATGATGCACGTGGCCATGACTCCTATCATGGTCAATCCGGAATGGGCTAGCAACCTTATCCTGCCCATCAGATAATGGGCGCTCCTGTCATCCTCCCGTTGAGGGCTCCGCGGGCGCCAACTCAGGCGTTTCTTCAGAGGAGCATTGCTGAACTCCCGGAGGCCGATCCGAACTGGGTCCGGCAGTGGAGCATCTTCCACATAAAACCATTCCGAGGGCTAGTCTTCGGACGCCTTCTTTGGGGTTCCGGATAGGTATCCGGTCCCAGCGATGCGCCATATTTTGGCTCCGCCCACTTGATATATCGACCCCTCGTGAGAACGGGATACGAGGCAAAACAATCTCTTCCACAGCGCAAAATGGGGCTTGATGCCCAGAAAAAGCTCGCAAAGAGCTACGAAACCCGCAATGTGCATGATGGAGGCGGGCGTAAGGTGATGAAGCTAGAGTCCGTAGAACTCCAAGAGCCCCCGGAGAAACGGATGTATGGGAAATCCGAGCCCCCTTATTAAATAAGGGACAAAGCACACCCGCTCCCCTTTGGAGGGACTGGGGGTGTTCTCCGCCTACTTTCCACCTTTGTAGGTGGCCAGCTCGGCTCGAACCGGGACCATAAAGGCCGGAGGAAGATATCCCTCCGCTTGGAGCGTCACCAGCTTCATTGTCTTGGGATGAACATCTCCTCAATCCCAGTGAGGGCTGGGAGCGCGAGAGGAGGAGCCGCGTCGACGGTCCATGGTGGAATGGATTTTTGTCAGAAGCGCTCCGATGAGTACTCGCGGAAGGAGGATGGTGTGATTTGGATCTAGACTCTTGCCTCTCTTATAGGCAACTGATTCGCGCGGCTTGGGGGTAAAATGTAAAAATACCATGGCTTTTCGCATTCGTGCGACACGTGGAAGAGTGCCATTATTGGGCGTGGAAGCCAAGGAGCGCAACATTTATAAGGAAGCCGGACACTATTCGGCAAGCACATGAAATTTGGAGGAGAACCCGCCTTGCAACACGAAGACAATATCTGCGCCCGGACTTGTCGTCATTGAATCTGGTTAAAGAGCTCTTGAGGAGTCTGGACTAGGGGTGTCGGATAGCGAACTATCATAATCGGCGGACTCCAAGACTATGAAGATACAAGATTGAAGACTTCGTCCGTGTCCGGATGGGACTTTCCTTGGCGTGGAAGGCAAGCTTGCAATCTGGATATGTAGATCTCCTACCATTGTAACCGACTCTGTGTAACCCTAGCCCTCTCCGGTGTCTATATAAACCGGAGGGTTTTAGTCCGTAGGACAATAACCATTACAACAATCATACCATAGGCTAGCTTCTAGGGTTTAGCCTCCTTGATCTCGTGGTAGATCCACTCTTGTACTACCCATATCATCAATATCAATCAAGCGGGAGTAGGGTTTTACCTCCATCGAGAGGGCCCAAACACAGGTAAAAACATCGTGTCCCTTGTCTCTGTTACCATCCACCTAGGCGCACGCATTCGGGACCCCTACCGAGATCCGCGGTTTGACACCGACGGGTAGTACAAGAGTATATCTACCACGAGATCGAGAGGCTAAACCCTAGAAGCTAGCCTATGGTATGATTGTTGTTCGTCCTCGGACTAAAACCCTTCGGTTTATATAGGCACCAAGAGGTTAGGGTTACAGAGTCGGTTACAACGGTAGGAGATCTACATATCCGTATTGCCAAGCTTGCCTTCCACGCCAAGGAAAGTCCCATCCGGACACGGGACGAAGTCTTCAATCTTGTATCTTCATAATCCAGGAGTCCGGCCGAATATGATAGTTTGGCTATCCGGACACCCCCTAGTCCGGGACTCCCTCAAGTGACATCAAAAACAACACAAGACTTTGATGTTGTAACAGTGTTTCCGTTGCCATGGGGTGGAGCATTGGAGTTCCCATCTTGACTTTGGACACTAATCCAGCAATCATACTCCTCAATGCCCTCTTGGAACAGACTCATTGATGGCGCATCACTCCAATGTCCAGCCACACTAGTATGCAGAGTGATTGCGCTGGCTGAGTTGGTGAGCATGCTCAATATCTTCACCACTGGACACTTGATACGTCTCCAACGTATCTATAATTTTTGATTGCTCCATGCTATTATATTACCTGTTTTCGATGTTTATGGGCTTTACTAAGCACTTTTATACTACTTTTGGGACAAACCTATTAACCGGAGGCCCGACCCAAATTGCTGTTTTTTTTGCCTATTTCAGTGTTTCGCGGAAAAGGAATATCAAACGGAGTCCAAACGGAATGAAACCTTCGGGAGAGTTATTTTTGGAACAAACGCAATCCAGGAGACTTGGAGTGGATGTCAAGAAGCAAACAAGGAAGCCACGAGGCAGGGAGGCGTGCCCTAGGGGGTGGGTGCGCCCCCCACCCTCGTGGACCCCTCGTGGCTCCCCTGACCGACTTCTTTCGCCTATATATATCTACATACCCTAAAAACATCGAGGAACACCACGAAACCCTATTTCCACCGCCGCAACCTTCTGTACCCGTGAGATCCCATCTTGGGGCCTTTTCCGGCGCTCCGCCGGAGGGGGAATTGTTCACTGAGGGCTTCTACATCAACACCAAAGCCTCTCCGATGAAGTGTGAGTAGTTTACCATAGACCTTCGGGTCCATAGTTATTAGCTAGATGGCTTCTTCTCTCTCTTTGAATCTCAATACAAAGTTCTCCTCGATCTTCTTGAAGATCCATTCGATGTAATACTTTTTGCGGTGTGTCTGTCAAGATTCGATGAATTGTGGGCTTATGATCAAGTTTATCTATGAGAAATATTTGAATCTCCTCTGAATTCTTTTATGTATGATTGGTTATCTTTGCAAGTCTCTTTGAATTATCAGTTTGGTTTGGCCTACTATATTGATCTTTCTTGCAATGGGAGAAGTGCTTAGCTTTGGGTTCAATCTCGCGGTGTCCTTTCCCAGTGACAGCAGGGGAAGCAAGGCACGTATTGTATTGTTGCCATCGAGGATAAAAAGATGGGGTTTATATCAGATTGCTTGAGTTTATCCCTCTACATCATGTCATCTTGCCTAATGTGTTACTCTGTTCTTATGAAATTAATACTCCAGATGCATGCTGGATAGCGGTCGATGTGTGGAGTAATAGTAGTAGATGCAGAATCGTTTTGGTCTACTTGTCGCGGACGTGATACCTATATACATGATCATGCCTAGATATTCTCATAACTATGCACTTTTCTATCAATTGCTCGATAGTAATTTGTTCACCCACCGTAATACTTATGCTATCTTGAGAGAAGCCACTAGTGAAACCTATGGCCCCCGGGTCTATTTTCCATCATATAAGTTTTTGATTTACTTTATTTTGCAATCTTTACTTTCCAATCTATATCATAAAAATAGCAAAAATATTTATCTTATTATTATCTCTATCAGATCTCACTCTTGCAAGTAGCCGTGAAGGGATTGACAACCCCTTTATTGTGTTGGTTGCGAGGTTCTTAATTGTTTGTGTAGGTACGAGGGATTTGCGTGTAGCCTCCTACTGGATTGATACCTTGGTTCTCAAAAACTGAGGGAAATACTTACGCTACTTTGCTGCATCACCCTTTCCTCTTTAAGGGAAAACCAACACAATGCTCAAGAGGTAGCAACACTTTCTCCTTTGCATTCTCAAAACAGTGTGCAGGGGGCTGATAACCCACAAGTGTAGGGGATCGCAACAACTTTCGAGGGTAAAGTATAGAACCCAAATTTATTGATTCGACACAAGGGGAGCCAAAGAATACTCTTGAGTATTAGTAGTTGAGTTGTCAATTCAACCACACCTGGATAACTTAGTATCTACAGCAAAGTATTTAGTAGCAAAGTATTATAATAATAAAGGTAACTGTAGCAAAAGTAATGTTTTGGGGTTTTGTAGTGATTGTAACAATAGCAACGGAAAAGTAAATAAGCGATGAACAATATGTGAAAAGCTCGTAGGCAATGGATTAGTGATGGATAATTATGTCGGATGTGATTCCTCATGTAATAGCTATAACATAGGGTGACACAGAACTAGCTCCAGTTCATCAATGTAATGTAGGCATGTATTCTGTAAATAGTCATACGTGCTTATGGAAAAGAACTTGCATGACATCTTTTGTCCTACCCTCCCGTGGTAGCGGGGTCCTAACGGAAACTAAGGGATATTAAGGCCTCCTTTTAATAGAGAACCGGAACAAAGCATTAGCACTTAGTGAATACATGAACTCCTCAAACTACGGTCATCACCGAGAAGTATCCCGATTATTATCACTTCGGGGTTGTCGGATCATAACACATAATAGGTGACTATAGACTTGCAAGATAGGATCAAGAACACACATATATTCATAAAAACATAATAGGTTCAGATCTAAAATCATGGCACTCGGGCCCTAGTGACAAGCATTAAGCATAACAAAGTCATAGCAACATCAATCTCAGAACATAGTGGATACTAGGGATCAAACCCTAACAAAACTAACTTGATTACATGGTAAATCTCATCCAACCCATCACCGTCCAGCAAGCCTACGATGGAATTACTCACGCATAGCAGTGAGCATCATGAAATTGGTGATGGAGGATGGTTGATGATGACGACGGCGACGAATCCCCTCTCCGGAGCCCTGAACGGACTCCAGATCAGCCTTCCCGAGAGAGATTAGGGCTTGGCGGCGGCTTTGTATCATAAAACGCGATGAAACTTTCTCTTCGATTTTTTTCTCCGCGAGACGGAATATATGGAGTTGGAGTTGAGGTTGGCGGAGCCTCAGGGGGCCCACGAGACAGGGGGGCGTGCCCAGGGGAGGGGACGCGCCCCCCACCCTCGTGGACAGGGTGTGGGCCCCCTGGTCTTGATTCTTTTGCCAGTATTTTTTATATATTCCAAAAAGTGCCTCCGTGGATTTTCAGGAAATTCCGAGAACTTTTGCTTTCTACATAAAACAACATCATGGCAGTTCTGCTGAAAACAGCGTCAGTCCGGGTTAGTTTCATTCAAATCATGCAAGTTAGAGTCCAAAACAAGGGCAAAAGTGTTTGGAAAAGTAGATACGTTGGAGACGTATTAGGGGCTCACTGACAACAGGACTAGTTCGTGTGCCCATCTCAACCACATCGCCACCATTACACTCATGAGTAATGCCACTTGCATGGTTGCTTCGAGCGCCTTCAGCTAGCTCAACCACCTTGTCTATTGTTGGCTCATCTGCGGCCTTCCTGCTTGAACTTTCTTTGGTACATCCATGATGATCTGACTTGTCTACATCATTGCTGTGAGGGGGTGGCACATCAAAACTAACATCCGTTGCTTCCTGAGAACTTCGTGAAGCAGCTTGCACATCTTTGAGGAGCTTCCCCATTCGCTTGCCATGTATTGCTTGCAACACTTGCCCAAAAGAGCCTACAACCCCTTTTAACTCTGAAGAATATAGTTTTGTGTGCTTGTCATAGATTGCAGCCAAATATGATGGTACTGAAAAATGTATGGCAAAATAAAATGATGGTCGTCAGTATGGAAGCAACTTAACATATGATGGAGCTAGAAAAAAGAAAAATTGACAGAAAGGTATTTAACAAAATTAAAAAACAGAAAAAACCTCACCTCAAGCTCTGCCCCAAATGGTGTTGGGTTCTGAAGCCAATCATCCAGTGAACCACCCACATCTTCATCGGTGCATTTGCCATCTTCCGTTGGATTGCTACCTTCTATAGGATTCTCTTTCGCAGCCACGTCATCTTGGTTATCATCAATGTTGATATTTTCGGCCCCACGATCTTGAGTATCACCACAATCTGGGATGTCCGAAACCTGCTGATCTTGAGCAACTTCACTGCTGGTGCCTACACGGCCTTGGGCAGGCAATGTTGCGTATGGTGTCTCTGACAGAGGGAGAAACTACATGACAAAAAGTAAAAGAAACAAATATTAAAGCCATGAATACACAAGCATAAAAATAAAAAGGGTAGAAAAATGGGAAAGAAACAATACTGCAAAAATGGATGAGGGAAGTAAAACCACACAAAAAATTATGCGACACTTCCCGAGTGAGGGTTTGCCCAAAGAAAGCTTGTTCCTATCATATTCCAACACAATATCAAAGTCAGTCTGATGCATGAAGCAAGCCCTCGGAAGAGAATAGTTCAATTGGCGCTCGTTGATGGCGGCTTGAGGGAATATCAAATGGTCCATGTAAATAACCTGAATAAGAAGACAAAACATAATATATCATACACAAAAAGAAAAAAATGTGATTATGAAAAACAAAAACATTTTGTGATACATATAAATATTGCAAAAAGAAAGAAGTATACCGCAAGCATAGGGAAGCATCCCCCCAACCCAGAATGAAGAAGTAGCCTGATTTTTTATCTTGTCCCAACATTTATTGACATGTCTCATTGCAACACTTAAAACATGCTCATCCCAAGCAAGTTCTATAACCTTGTCCATTTCTTCGAGGCTTTTCAAGTACTCTAGGGCCACAATGTTGCCAGTGCTTGGAGTTAAAACTGTTGCAAGCGCTAAGAGCACCCATGACCTCTTTGTAGTATCTCCATCATCATTCACATCCACTGTATGCGCAATTGGAGCCCTGCCATTCTTGTGATAAATGTTGCGGAGCTCGCAATGCTCATGTCTCTTGAAAAGCTCAACTGGTCTGTTCCCTGATGGGTTATTGAAAACCTTCTTCACCATGTCTCTAGTGAACAAAATGACCTTATTCTGACTCAGCCTGAAAAAAGCAAAAAAAAACATTGTATTCATTGCTTGCTATCAACATGGCCTAAGAGCGAACAGAAAGTATATGATGCAGGAGAAAAAAAGAAAGAAAAGAAAGGAGGTGGGTGCAATACCTGAGCTCACGAGTGTCAGTGTCGATGTTCATTGCTAACCACTCCATCAGATCATGTGGCGCTGTGAAAGGGAAGATGCTCGTGAGATCATCAAAGCCAGTTTCATTTACGTAGCGCCTCTTGCTAGCATTGAGTTTTGTCTTCGCAACTTCGCGCAAGCGTTTTGCTGCAAAGCATTGGCTGAATGCAGTATCAGACTCCATTCCTTCTTCCTCCAACATGAAGCTGCATAAATCAAAATGAATAAAAAATGTAGTGGGGTACAAACAACATTACAGAATTACTACAGAAGCGACGGGCATTCAGATTCTAGCATACACAACATCTACCAAAATCATAATAATGAAGCAAAAAATGATCATTCCTTTCTGGTCATTACTTCAGAGTGGATTTAGACAAATTAGCCGCACAACAAAACCAGCTCAAGAAAAAAGTCTGAAATAATTACATGCAACAAAACACTATAACATGGAAAATCTGGTCTGAATGTAGGAATGAAACAAACAATAAGGCACTGAAAATACAATGACTCTCATTCTTAAAAACCTAGGCTAAACAACAAATGCAGCATAAGTGGGGTCGTCTTGGCTAAGTCTCTAAGTGTTGGGTTCGTAGCTAGTTAAGTTTCCTAATGCAATAGATTTGGCTTCGTAGATCAAGTATCTAATATCACGCAGTGTAGTTTGTATTTCCCTTGCTAATGGAAAGACAGTTATCAACTGCCATTAACGTGAGAAGGCAACATCTCCGCCGAAAGCAGAGGAAGACAATCTAGCTCTGGTCGGAAGGACGAGGACACTAAAGCAGAGCAAGTAAAAGCAGAGGAAGCACACTTACAGCATGCATCTATATATGCATCAGTTCCAAACACTGACTTTCATTCTAAAAAACCTAGGCTAAACAACAAATGCAGCATAAACCTATGCAGCATAAAACTTGCCTGACCAGATAGCAGCATCACAATATGAGACCAATGAGAAAACTAGTCATCCAACTCTGAAAAACTCATCACCTACCTATACAATCTCATCCCCTACCCCTAAAATCTCAACTATAAACCTTTCCAAACCCTAGCTACAACATGGAACGGTCTACACAACAAACCCTAGGTGAAATGGGGATGAATTTGGCGACATGGAGGGAGTAACCGCTCAACTGAAACCCCTGAGCGGACAAAACTGATGAAATTCCACCCGGATCTACTCATCCAACATTGTGAACTACTGGGATTAACCGCGAAATGAACCACTAAAGGAAGATCAAGCAGATGGGGGGAGAAAAGTGCTATGAATTGCAGTACCCCATACCTCTCGTCCGCCGCCGCAACTAGAGGGGGTCGTGTAGCTTGGCACCATGGCCGACGATGCTTGCCGCCGGCCGAACCTCTGGTTCCCTTGTTGTCCCCGCAGCATCCAGTTGCCCCGCCACCGCCACGATTCTGGATCTCGCAGTCGCCTGCGTCATCGCCCTGAGCTATAGAGAGGATGGAGATGGAAAACGGTGGAAGCAGACACGGGGGACGAGCTGATGGGAGTCGGGGGTCGAAGCAAAAAAACACCTGGGGAACGGGCGTCAACGTCCCTGGTAGGAACGCGTCTGCACCGTCCGATGCCACGCGATCCGAGGGTGCGCGAGACGGTCGCTCGGACGGCTGCGTGCATCCGGATGTGAATTAGTGTTTTCCCTATTTTTTCTATATGTCCGATCACATGTATGTGATTGATGGAGATGGAGATGGAGAAAGAAAAAAATAATACAGATGGTCTCAAGTGGGTCAAATCCTATGTGGCGAATCGTAGAATCACTAACCGGACACACTAAGGCACTCCTCATACTCAGCTAATATATGAGGGCAATATGAGGAGTGCCCGATAGCCTGGGCATTTAAAGAGGCTTTGAGTGGTCTAGTTGTGTAAACTTTTTATTTCTCTCTCCCATCCGGTTAGTGGTTCTATGTCCGCCCGATTAATTTGAGAAGTTCGGTTGTAGATGCTCTTAGGTACTCCCATAGAACCACCTATATTGACAACAACGGGTGGCCGTAGGGAGTTTTGTATGACAACACAGTTGATGGCTTCCTCCCGTTTGCTACGCAAGTTGCCTAAAAATAGATTTGTGGTAAGTCAATTTCGGCGTAGCTTCAAGACAGAGAGAAGGCCCATGTCAGGCGGTAGCGAGATGTCGGCGAGACTGAATCGGGGAGGGCACGACCGCCACCTCGCCGGTAGAGGAGTGTCCGAGGTTGACTAGTTATAGCATCGGTGAAAAGAGAGGAGTGGACTCGTCGGAGCTGGAGAAGACGACAATGTTATATGGGTACAAGGGCAATGGCGGAGTGGCGAAGATGGCAGTTTGGGGGAGGACGGGGAAACAATGATACCACCCCGCTGGTATTCACCTCCATCTTTCACCACAACAAACTCATCAATTAGCACAAGCAAATCAAAACTCTGATTCCACTTTGTTGAGACTGAGCAGTAAAGATGAATGCACTAATTCACTAATGCGGCAAATATGCACACTAAACAACCCCTTCACTTGAGTGAACTTTGAGACATCTTCAACAAACAATTAGTGGAATAAATTTAAACAACGTGCACATGTGCCACGGGATTTTATGCGGAAAAATCTCCTCAACTTGTGGAGAAAAAACCACAACTATGGACCGATCATTCCACACAACTTCACTATGAGAATGGTGAGTACAGGGTCTTCTGTAGAATCTCCAGAGAGATTTACAACACACTCTACACATTGCGAACCGACAACAGTGACAACCACCGCAAGAGGCAAGAGTTTAGCAAAGCAGATTTGACACAACTTATGTCCCCTTCTACAAACTGCTCTCAACCTGTTAATCCAAACAACACCAAAAATTTCAAACAAACTGACACACGAGTTACCGAGATCCCCATATAATTTCATCCCAATCGGACACTGTTTTGCTTATACAATCTGTTTATCTCCCAAAACTACTCTATGCTGAAACTGCAGGTTCAATGTAAAATTTCCCTAGTTGGTGATATTCTTCTTTTGTTCCCTGCATTCTATTGTTGCATTAACTCAGATCATGTCATTTTCTATTTGGAGTGTCTTTAGTTTGGGGAAACCGTCAAATTTTACCAAAGCAATGACTTTTTAGCCAGAGCTCGTTGGTGATGCTTCATGGCCTAGCTACTTCAGTTTTGGAGTTGTTTGCAGATAGAAGTGGGCTTATTTACAACCCGCCTTGGGATTTTTGAGAAGCGAGCTTTCTCGCCTGCCTCTAAAAGTAGAGCTAGACGACAAAACCATCTTCTTAAAAAAAATCGAAGAAGGGTTGCGAATAAGCTTGTCTCCATCTGCAGACAGCTCCAAAACTGAAGTAGGCCACAAAACATCACCGATGAGCTCTAATTAACTAAAAATCATAAATTTGGTTAAAAATTGTCGGGATCTCATGTGTTGACATGCATGTAGTGATCCCCCATCTGTCAAGATGTGCAACGCAAAAAAGGATATACAATTCACATGAAGTACAAAGTCCATTAGCTACAAGTGTTCTCTGTTACAAAGGTTTTTATGCTTAGTATGATATCTTTACTAGATAGAACAAACTAGATGTGTAACACCTAATTAGACTAGGACAGTAGCATGAAACATTATCCAAGTACTTGGAACATAACGTACAGAAAGACCGGACACATGAAAATGGATGAAATAATCCCGATGGCAATCCCATTATATTTTACCGCTATCAACACATTAACTGGTTATACTACACAAGCATTTACCAGACGAAGTCCAAACTCAACTCAATAATAGATAGACACTGACAGAGACAATATTTGATTATGCTACAATTAGAGGGACAATACTATTGCAAAACCAAGAGCATCATTAGATCCTAGCTAACCAAATTGCCACCATGATAGGTCACTATAGCTAACCAAATTGTTAGTACAAAGACCATTATCTAGCCAGATTGACACCACCAGAGGGCATTTCCCTGCGCATGGCGTTGTTGTGGCTCTATGGCCATGACTAGAGAGTGGAGGTGCAAGAGTGTGGGGGGTGAGTGGACGTGCAGGGCTCCGAAAGTTGTGCCTGATGCAAACGCCACCGTCGATCTAGGTGGAGCTCAGTGGCTAGAGTAGAACTACGCCGAGGTAGAGGGGGAAGGAGGGGGTGGAGGGCGGAGGCTGCTAGTGGTGGTGGTGGTGCTCGGCGTCGGGACGGCGGCGGGTGGTGGTCGGCAAGGATATTGCTCCGCGCCGTTAGGGAGGGGTCAGGGATGGGGAGGGAGAGGGGAAGGGGGCAACCGCCCAGGGTTTGACCTAGCTTTGGTTTGGAAAATTTTAATATAAGCAAATGAGATCTAAACAGACCTTAAGTTTTGAAATTATTTTCGGTGACACTAAAAATTGTCGCAAAATATGGACATACGTAATGATGGCCAAATGCTTCACCTAAAACTAGGCCAGAACGTCACCAACGTACCCGCGGGAGCTGATTCGGAAGGAAATCAGCTGGTGATGGAAAATCGTCGCTGAAAATTATGTTAGGTGACATTTTTTGATCCGTCGCCAGGGTTTTTGTCATAGAATAGCACACATTTTGTAGTGATGGGGCGGTTGGTTTTCCGAATTTATCTCATGGTGAAACAAGAGCATTTTCACTACTATGTGTATATGACTCTATTCTCCTTAATGGAAATAACAGGCAATGTTGGGTTCCTTTTTCTGAAAAACATGTTAATCCTCATACAAAAATATGCTCATGAAGAGATAAAATCATTTGATGGATGTTGCTATTTTTATGTCTTTTTGAGGAAAAGTATGAGATCACATATGTGTACTACTGATGAGCCTATGTTCAATATCTCTAGTTAGCATCCTAGTAAACACACCTGCTATTAAACTAGATGATTTTAAAACAGATGCATAAATAGGTGCTAAAATTAAAAATATCACAAAAAATAAAATTTAAGATCGCTTTACGTTTATATTTTGAAAACGATAATGCATATGAAGCATGCGATAAAATATTGTATAACAAGAGAAAAGTATTGGATTGAAATCAATGAGGTGCCTACATAACAAAAATGCGCAACATGACCTACATATATTTGCTCCAAGCGTCACGTCTATGCCCACACAAAAATTAGCGAAACTAATTGACATGCATAATTTTTGAAATGGCATGGTTGCATGGATAGATTAGTGCACAAATTGTAACTTATGACTAGATGCATGATTGATGGTGTGACACAGTTGCATGAAGAGAAAAAATAATGGGTTGCAAGTATTTAAGAATAGAACTCGGAAACTATTTTAAGGATACAGGGTGAAAACAAGGGGACCACTATGACTATGTTCACTTTTCCAATTGAAATTGAAAGGCGACAGGGACCGTGTGTATTCCTGCACAGTCTTTCAAAAGAAATTGTCTGACTAATTTAGGTTTCATCGATCATCGTAAGACTCACATGGCCACCTGAAAGCTATGGTTACAAATTTGAACTAGCCCTCTTTACATTTGTCTATACATATTTTTCGTACTTCTCTTTTGTACATGCGTTTGTGCAGATTCCTTTGGGGACCTAGACCAGTAAGCAGCATGGCTCGAAGCCTCGAAGAGTTCCCTAGGTAAACAAGGACAGCCCAACATTCGAAATAAGAAAATTAAAGGACAACCACCGTCCTCACGCCAAGTGACTCTTCATGTGTACGTGCAGCTGCCTTCCATCCTAGATTAGCTCCCGTTCTCTGGCGTGTGGTCCTGCAATTGTAAGCATCATCACAGCATCTTACTGCGTTATTAGTTCGTGTGTGTGCACGCCTGGGTTCGGCGAAGACAGATCCACGGAAGTCCCTACTGGAGGTGCAAAAAATGTTCTCTGCCACCGGTGGCATCAACATTTTTCATAGATGATGATGTTCGCTTTATTTTCGATATAGGTTAGTCCACTAATATGAAGTGTATTATTATGCTGGAATCAAATGTTTAAATACACCCACTTGGATCACTAAGTTCGTGCTCGTCAGGAGTCTTGGCGGTGACGATAACACGGTATGGGTGGTCGATTACACAGCCTTGGTCGATGAAGGCATGTCACTTTTCTCCTACAATGTTCATGAAGTACGCTTTCGCCTTCCTTTATAAATAAAGACACAAACAACCAAGCCGATACAAAATTGTTAGAAGACCCTCAAACAAGCATGTCGACTGCAGGGGCTTAGTCGGTGCAGTCCTATCACATTTCTCCTGCAATGTTCACTGCGGGAGTCGGGGCTGTCTGGTCACCGGTGGTCGATTGTTTCACATAGGTCGATTTGGGTGCCGGTGTCTGTTGCGACCAGGTCTTCATTCATGGTCGTCAATGGTGACGTCTGAGTCACCGGCTCGCGGAAGAGTTAATACGATGATGCTTGATGACAATCTTGGCTGTACTTTTCTTCTCAACGATGTTTGTATCTTCCTTTGGATAGCCAAGTCGGCCGACGTTGCTCTGTGGTTTTGCACGCTATTGTGAGGTATTTCATCTTGTTTTTATTAATTAACTGGCAATTCTATTTCTTTACATTACCGAATTCTTTAATTGTATTGTATTAATGAGACTAGGCAAATCTTTTGCCCCTTTAAAGAAAACTAAAGTTAGTACTAATAGTGTGTATATTTACACGGGCTAGACATGGAAGAATAATACCATTGCCATGGTCTTGCATTTTTTATACACAATGTGTACTATTTTACTAATTTTAGACACGGTACAAGTGAAAAACACAATTATCCCGCAAAAAAGGAAATGACAATTCGCATTGGAAATTAATCTATTTTTTATGTGTTCAAAACAATTATTCTACATTATGTTCACAGATCCCACTTTATTTTTTCATGTTAGCTTTTTTGGCGGGGAGGGGGGGGGGGCTGTATTTATTTTGTTATTGGACGTCCCGAGGACCTGCTGCCTTTGGAGTCTGCACTATTATTCCATGCCTGATAGAGTATTTCAGTCGCAGGCATATATACTATTAGCCTACTATTAGCCTGTCATGGACAAATGGAAGTACAGAGTTGAGGAGTCAGTAAGAATACAAGAACCCACTCAATCAATTGGAATATTCTGAAGCAAATCCAAAGCTCACAGGGTGTTAAATGGCTCGCTCAGAAAAAGATTCTCCACCAATCCGAACACGCCAAGGCGTGTCACTGCCGGGGCTGTTTAAATAATGCAACAGACGTCTTGTCCAACTCAAAAGTGAAATGCAGAGGGCCAAGCAGTCAATCACGTCCATGGCTGCATATACTCCCTCTGTTCATAAATATTCGTCTTTTTTAAGATTTCAAATGGACTACCACATCGGATATAGAGACATATTTTAAAGTATAGATTCATTTATTTTGTTTCGTATGTAGTCATTTATTGAAATATCTAGAAAGACAAATGTTTAGAAATGAAGGAAGTAATATGTAACACACCTTATTGTTTCGTTCAAACAGTTTTTAGGAAACATAATGGTTGTAGGCCCTTTAACTTGACAAAATGCTATGCCCACATGACAAACTGCAAGGTCAGTTCTAACTTCTAAGGGCTAAAAACCCAGCTGCAACTCCTAAGGCTGCAAAATCACACCATGTGTTTTTCCCCCACAAAAGTACCCTAAATCATATGCTTATGGAAACAATTTCAAAATATTTTATCAAACAAGAATAATAAGCATCATAGTATATCAAAATATATGAGTATAATTTCAGACATATCCGTCCTAAACTTACAAAGAGGCGAGCTATGGCCTAGCAACAAAGACAACATATACCACGCACGATCATATATATATCATCTACACCCTCTCTGTTGCACATATGTAGTGCACATTTTTTTTCAAAAGCCAAACATGCCTAAGTGTGACCGAGTTTCTAGAATAAACTATCAACATCTAAAAATACTAACTAGATAAAATATAAACATACACTTCATGATGAATATAAAGGTATAGATTTTGTATTGTGGATGTTGATAATTTCTTTCTTAAACTTTGTCAAACATAGAGTATTTGACTTTTAGAATTCAAAATATGCATAACATTTTGGAATGGAGGAAGTATGATATTTTTCCTTACTCATGTTTGATGGTGTGGATGGCTTGCATGTGTATTTAAATAAGATCACCTATATATATTCGCTCAAAAAAGAAAAAAGAAAAATGGTTCACATGGAAGACTTGCATGCGGTGAAAAGTAAAACATTAAAATGGTTACATGCGTTTAATATGGATGACTTGCATGGGGAAGGCCGTTTCGGATCTGGGGTGCATATACTCTCTAATAAACAGTACATGCAAAATAAATAGTATCATAAAATTTAAACTAATTTTTTCGTAGATGTTCTTGTTAATGTAACAAGCGTGCTTGACAATTTTCATGTGAAACGGGATGACAGTGCTTCGTCGGTAAAGGAAAACAAAAATAGATGTAACATTTGGGGGTAACATTTATCGTTCGACTTGTTCTTTTGCACATGTCAAAATACATAAGCATTTTGTGTGACAAACAACACATGTATTGTTTTTTCAACAAAAAATAACATTTGTAGAAAACATTTTTAGTAGGCAGGAGCATATGCTCGAAACGGGTTTTCGCCCCGCTTTATAAATAAAGCATAAGTCCATACAACCACGTCCCAAGCAAGGTCAAAAGGAAAAAAGCTGGGGCCACAACACAATGACGCCCAAAATAACTAAGATTAAACAGAAAAAGCCACCAGTGGCAAGCTACAAGTTTGTCGAGGGATCAGCGAGTCGACGCGCGGAAGACACCAGAGCGTCAAGAAGGAGCTGAAGATGGTCACGATCCCTCGGGCTAGCGAGCGGATGCCAGTGCTGCACAAAGGGGCAGGAGCATATGCTCCCAAGCGGAGAATTGGGTTTCCGGACTTGCATGCGCGTTTGAGTTCAAGGGGGCACGATGTACCTCCAAACGAAAGGTGATAGCTACGTCCTCACCTAACGTAAACAAAACAGTGCATATCACAACCTTTCAGAACATGACTTCAAGCGTTTGACAAGAACAACAAAATAGCATATCCTAACGTTACAACAGCTCCCATCATTAACCCGTGGAATGCGGAGCAGCTCTCCACAATGATAGGAACTTCACGGCCACACCGGGCCCGCACCACCACGTCACCACCCACACCCATCGATGGCGCGGGTCCCCGTTTCTCCTGCATCTCTTTTTTTTTTGTTTTTTTGCGGGGAGTTTCTCCTGCATGTCAGCGGCAGGTTAACACGGAGGCAGTACTGCACGGAGGCGCAGCGGAACAGGAGCCGATGGCCGAACCGGGCTGTGCATGCATGCGCGCGAGGCTGCATAGCACAGCTAGCTTTGCCACCGCCAGCCGCCGCACGGCGTGGCCGTGTGCGCGTAGCGAGGCGGCTGTGGGGGCAGGGTCCGCCCCCTCCCGCGCTGAGGCGGCAAGCGAGCGCGGACGCAGAGGCAGAGCAGACGGGAGGAGCAGGCGGGCAGGCAGGAGCAACATCGATCAGTCTGCTCCGCCCCGCGCCCGGCGTCCAGCGCGCACACGCACAATGATGCAGTGGCGCGCGCCTGCTGTTGATGTCACCTCCCCCGTGGCCCGTCCCCTCCACGCTCCTGTGCCCGTGATCGGTGATTCAATCCCAGGCCACGCGGGTCGGGACGTGCCGGCTGCAGTGCAGCGGACGGAAGCTGCTTCGGTGCCTTAACTGCACATGTCTTTGGGTCATGTGGGCCAGCTGACTGTTGGACCCACTTTTCAGTGGCCCAAAGGCACCTGCAGTTACGGCAGGGAAGCTCAGTCCACAGCGGACACGGTGTGCCGAGTCGAGTTTTCTCTTTCTTCAAGCTACGGCAAGCTACGGATAATTGCTATGCTTGATAGCACCTCGCTCCCCCGATTGCCCAAGCCGCCACCACCCTGCCTTCCGCTAAAAGCAACTCCAGCACACCCATCCAAACTGTTCGCCTGTCCGATTGGATCAAAACAAACAAAAAAGTCAGGCCAGCGCGGCGACTTAAAAGGAGGCGTGTCCGCTCTTTATCCGTCACGCGACACATTTTTGGTCGCGTTTGTGTCCGCGCAGACACGAAACGGACACGTGTGACACCTGCCCTTTTCCTCCCCTAGCATGTGGCCATTTCATCTTCGTGCCATCTACAACCAGCACACCTGGTAGCCCCACCCGCCGCCGCCCGGTTCCGGTGCTCAGGCCAGCCGTCCTCACCCACATATCGTCCCTCCACCCTGCAGCATGCCACCTTCCAACGTCGCCGCCACCACTGCCTTGGCCCACCGCCACCCCCTTCGCCCCGCACTCCCTGCCTATAGCACCCAAGCGCGACGATCTCGCTGCCGGACGGCGACAAGCTTGCTACAAGGTCCAGGTGAGGCACGAGGCTCTTCACCGGCCAGCTTCTTCGACGACGTCTGCAAGCTGTTTGACTGTTTGCCCGCAAGGTACAAATGGACTCAAACGACGAGTTCTTTTTTCCACAATTTCATTTGTGACTCGAATGATTCTACATACAGCGATGAGGAGCTTGTGGCTGCTATGTTGGTCGTCCTTGACCACCTTTATAGGCAGCGGCCGATGTTCAGGGGCTCGATCCAGGGGCACACTCCAGCGTTGAATCACAACCGAGAGAGCATCATTTCCTCCTCTGGAAGGTACTTTGAGACCCGCAACCTGCTCTTCAAACACCACCTATTCTGGCGCCGTTTTCGTATGGCTAGATATGTGTTCAATCGTATCCAAGAGGGGGTGGTGGCATACGCAAGTATTTTGAGTGCAAGGATGAAAGCACAAGTGCTCACTGGATGATTTTGGTAATTAATGTCAACATATCTCTTGTTGGACTAATGCTTTTATTTAGAGTATTTCAGACAAGTTCAACAATGGCGTGAAAAGGACAAGAGGATGTGGAACCCCTTCAAGGTGTCTAGGACATGCATTGGCTAAAGCTCAAGGCTCTTCATTTTACTTTGAGTGATCCAAGATCACATTGAGTCCATAGGAAAGCCAATACTATTAAAAGGGACTGTGGTGTTGCTTAATGACTTATTTGCTCAAGTGCTTAGTGATATTGCTCCAAAGCCCTCAACCACTTTCTCATTCCAAATATGTCCAAAACCCAAAGTCAAACTCGGCCTCACCGATTCTTTCTACCCGGAGCTACCGAGTTCATATGACATAGCCACTGCCAGAAACCCTAACAGTTCGGTCACACCGATACGGATCTCATTCTCATCGAGATGGCCTTGCAAACTCTCTATTTCGCTTTATAACATTTCGGTCTCACCGAAATGAGCAATCGGTCCCACCGAGTTTGCTTGACATATTCTTTGTTTTCTCATTGATTCACTTCGGTCTCACCGAGTTGAAGCAATCAGCGCCACCAATTGATGTTTGCCCTAAGCCCTAGCACATCAGTCACACCGAGTTGTTCCAGTCGGTCCCATCGAGATTCCTAATGTTCACATTTTGAACTAAATCGGTCTCACCAAGTTCTTCTATTCAGTGTGACCGAGTTGGGTCAAATGTGTGTGATGGTTGGATTTTGTGTGGAGGCTATATACCCGTCCACCCCCTTCTTCATTTGTGAGAGAGCCATCAGAACGTGCGTACACTTCCAGCATACATTTTCTGAGAGGGAACCACCTACTCATGTGTTGAGATCAAGATATACCAATCCTACCACAAGAATCTTGATTCTAGCCTTCCCCAAGTTGCTTTCCACTCAAATCATCTTTCCACCATATCCAAATCTGTGAGAGAGAGTTTAGTGTTGGGCAGACTATCATTTGAAGCACAAGAGCAAGGAGTTCATCATCAACACAACATCTATTACCTTTTGGAGAGTGGTGTCTCCTAGATTGGTTAGGTGTCTCTTCGGAGCCCCCGTCAAGATTGTGAAGTTGAACCAAGGAGTTTGTAAGGGAAAGGAGATCGCCTACTTTGTGAAGATCTACCTGGGTGAGGAAAGTCCTTCGTGGGTGATGGCCATGGTGGGATAGACAAGGTTGTTTCTTTGTGGACCCTTCGTGGGTGGGAGCCCTTCGTGGACTCACGCAGACGTTACCCTTCGTGGGTTGAAGTCTCCATCAACGTGGATGTACGATAGCACCACCTATCGGAACCACGCCAAAATTCTCTGTGTCTTCATTGCATTTGCACACTCTAATCCCATCCCTTTAGTTTCTTGCAATTAGCATGTTTTACTCTTTCCGCTGCATATACTCTTGCCATGCTTGCTTGAAATGTATTGTGAATGCTTAAACTTGCTATAAAACTCCACCTTAACTCGAAGAACTTCAACATTGCCACTTTTACTTGTTGAGGGTCTAATCACCCCCTCTAGACCCCTCTTCTCGATCCTTTTAATTCGTATCAAAGCATTGGTCTCCATTGCTTTGGTTTAATCACCACTGGAAGAAGATGGATGAGTCTACGATTGGGAATATTAGACGTAGAGTACCTATGCTTGATGGAGAATTCTACAATTCTTGGAAGAACGAGATGCTTGAGATTTTCAATGAATATGGCTTGAACAAGTATATTACTATCCCTTGTACGACCCCCATTGATCCCTTGCATCATACCCCCGATGAGTATGTTGAGATGACCCACAATCTTAGAACTATTGATCTTATCATGAGAGGATTGCCTAGAAATTTTCTTGTATCTTTGCCTACATTTGAATGTGCTTATACAATATGGAAATTTCCTGAGGAACGCTTTCCAAACTACTCCTTGAAAAATCTAGATGACATTATTCAAAAGTCCATTGCTTTTCATAAAATGAGTCCTAGTGATCCTAAATTTGATGATTGTCTATTTGAGCTCCGTGACCTTATGAGTGCTAAAGGAGATGTTGGATTCATTAGTAGTATCATCTCACAAATTATTATAATTCTTAAACATGCACATTGTCATGGTCATAAATCTAATGCACCACTCTCTGTAGGTGATGATCATTCACATCATGATGTTGAACATGGATATTATGATGATGATGATGATAGTGACTTTGACCTTGAGGAGTCGATGAGAAACTTTGTTCTTATGGCTAACCTTCGTGGCTACATGGCCGGAGGAAAGGAATGGGTTCTTGATATTGAATGTACTGATCATATGACCGGAGATAAGGACATGTTTTGCGAGCTTGCTGAAAACGACGGTCCTCGCAAGTATGTCACTTTTGGTGACAACTCCAAGGGTAAGGTAGTTGGCCTTGGTAAGGTGGCCATCTCCCACGATAGCTCCATCCAGAACGTTATGCTTGTTGAATCTGTTGGTTATAATCTACTTTCCGTATCTAGACTAGCTGACTTCGGTTTCAATGTTCTATTTACTGAAGTAGATTGCCAAGTGTTTCAAAGAGATAATCATAATATGGTCTTTGCCGGTATTCATAGAGGTGACCTATACATTGGTGATTTCATTAAGAGAGCTCAACCTCATACTTGCTTAATTGCTAAATCTTCTAAAGGTTGGTTACGGCATAGAAGGTTAGGTCACATGGGCATGCAAAATCTTGATAAGCTTATTAAAAGTGATCATATCCTTGGTGCTAAAGATGTCATATTTCACAAGGATAGACTTTGCAGTGCTTGTCAAGCAAGAGAACAGGTTGGAGGAATCCATCCCGTGAAGAACATCATGACCACGAGAAGACCGCTTGTGCTACTTCATATGGATCTTTTCGGTCACAATGCTTACAAGAGTCTCGGTGGTAATTCATTCAGTTTGGTCATTGTTGACGATTTTTCAAGATTTACGTGGGTGTTCTTTCTTGATGATAAATCGCAGGTCCAAAAGATCTTCAAGAACTTCACTAGGAAGGCCCAAAACCAATTTGAAGTGAGATCAAGAAGGTTTGAAGCGACAATGGAACAGAGTTCAAGAACACCAATTTGGATACCTTTCTCGACGAAGAAGGTATTTCACATGAGTTCGCGGCTACGTACACACCTCAACAAAATGGAGTTGTTGAGAGGAAGAGCCGGACACTCATTGAGATGGCGAGAACGATGCTTAATGAATACAAGAAGCCAAGACATTTTAGGGCAGAAGCTGTTGAGACAGCTTGTCATGCTACAAACCATCTATATCTTCACAAGCTTCTCGGCAAGACGGCATATGAGCTTCTCACCGGAGACAAAGACCCTTCGGAAGCAATTCAAGACTTGTCTATTGGCAAGATTCACCCAATGGAGGTGAAGGGGAGTACTTTGTGCATTAAAGTGGAAGCCTCAAGTCCACATCAAGGTGAACCACAAGTTGACTTGGAGGCATCCACAAGTGGAACACGTCAAGACGGAGAAAATGAGGATGTACAATAAGATGAACCACATCGACCTCCCTCTCCACCTCCAAAAGAGAACGACAACGCCAACAACAATGAAGAAATAAGAGGAGAAGAAGAAGACAATGAAGAGGATGTTCCACCCCAACCCAAACAAAAGCTCTCACGAGTTAGAGCAAGAGTTACAAGAGATCATCTCGTCGAACAAATCTTCGATGATATTCAAACCAGGAGAATTATTCACTCTAAAACTCGTTTGGCTAGCTTTTGTGACCATTACTCATTCATTTCTAGTGTTGAACCTATGAAGGTTGAAGAATCCCTTGAGGATCCGGATTGGGTGAATGCTATGCACAAAGAGCTACATAACTTCGAGAGGAATCAAGTGTGGACATTGGTTGAAAAGCCCGACGACAAGCACAATGTCATTGGAACCAAATGGGTATTTCAGAATAAGAAAGATGAAGATGGATAGGTTGTACGCAACAAGGCTCGTCTCGTCGCAAAAGGCTACACTCAGGTTGAAGGTATGGACTATGGTGAGACATATGCCCCCATTGCTAAACTTGAGTCCATACGCATCTTACTTGCTTATGCCAATCACCAAGATATCACTTTATACCAAATGGACATTAAAAGTGCTTTTCTTAATGGAGAAATTGAGGAGGAGGTGTATGTTAAACAATCTTCCGGCTTTGTCAATCCTAAGAAACTTAATCATGTCTACAAACTTCACAAAGCTCTTTATGGTCTTAAACAAGCTCCTAGAGTGTGGTATAAATGCTTGACCAAATTTCTTATTGAGAAAGGCTTTGAAATTGGGAAGATTGATTCTACACTTTTTACTAAAAGGGTTAATGGTGAATTATTTGTGTGCCAAATTTATGTGGATGATATCATATTTGGATCTACTAACCCCCATTTTACTGAAAAGTTTGGAAGGCTAATGTCGAAGAAGTTTGAGATGTCTATGATGAGTGAACTCCAATTTTTCCTTCGTTTGCAAATCAAGCAAACTATGGAAGGTACCTTTGTTTCTCAAACAAAGTATACCAAGGATCTTTTCAAGAAGTTCAACATGCATGAAACCGAAGGTATGAAAACAGCCATGCCTACTAGTGGACATCTTGACTTGACTAAGGATGGCAACCCGGTTGAACAAAAGGTCTATTGCTCTATGATTGGTTCATTGTTATATCTATGTGCCTCCCATCCCGATATTATGCTAAGTGTGTGCATGTGTGCACGATATCAAGCAGCTCCTAAAGAATGTAATCTTAAGGCCATGAAAAGGATAGTGAGATACTTAATTCATGCACCAAACTTTGGCATTTGGTATCCTAAGAGGTCATATTTTGATCTTGCTGGCTACTCTGATTCAGACTATGCCAGTGATAAGGTCGATAGAAAGTCCACTTAGGGTACTTGTCGATTTCTTGGTAGATCCCTTGTATCTTGGTCCTCCAAGAAACAAAACTCGGTATGCTTATCAACTGCCGAAGCGGAATACATTGCCGACGAATCATGTTGTGCTCAATTACTTTGGATGACCCAAACTCTTAAGGATTATGGGATACATGTGAAACATGTTCCATTGCTTTGTGATAATGAAAGTGCTATTAAGATTGCTCATAATCCCGTGCAACATTCTCGAACTAAGCATATTGAAGTTTGTCATCATTTCATTCGAGATCATGTTGCTAAAGGAGACATCAATCTTAAGCATGTTCGTACTGATAAGAAATTGGCGGATATATTCACCAAACCGCTTGATGAGAAAGTATTTTGCCGTTTGAGAGGTGAATTGAACATCATTGATGCTTCAAACTTGCAGTAGAAACTCCATTTGGATACATGCAAGGCATGAACCTTTTTGACTAATCCTTGGTATTTCTATTATGATGGTGATCATATGTCTCTGATCTATACTTGTACCCTTGCATGTTATCTAACCCTTGTAGGTAGTTGGATGAACACAAATCTATGAGATTGCAAGCCACACTCACATTTTGAGCAATCTCTACATCACCAAGTTCCCACGATAATGTTGTTGAATTCAAGGAAGCACAAACACACTCAACATATCCTTTGACAATTTCAATATATCAAATTTTGTTTGGTATCAAGTTTCATGATTGTCATTTTGGATACACAAGTGCTCCTCCTTGCAAGTCTAACCCATGTAGGAAGATGAACTCAAACTACTAGGGTGCTCCCAACTCTTGATGAACTACATCAAACATGAGCATCCAACACAGGTTCAACTACGTGGTCAAGATCAACAACACAACCCAAGGTATGTAATCCCACCTTAGAGAGGCTTTGCTCCAAGTCATGAGCTAAAGCAACTCAATGAGGTGTGAATACATCAAAATGCTTAAACAAAAAATGGTAACCCTATTTTGAGCTTGAACGATGAGTATGACCTATGATCAAGTGATCTCACTTGACTCCTAAGTCAATATACTCTAACATAGGTGACTTGTCGCCGACCCCTTTTCTAGATGAAGTTTTCTAGTGTTCTTTTGTTCAGCAAATGTTCATACTTGCATGTTTTCCTTGCTATTTTGTCTCTCTCTATTTCAAAAAAAACTTAATCTAGATTCTCTTATCTTTCTGCTCTTTATCAATGTTTAATTCATTACAAATCTTTCAGTTAACTCCGTGCAAATCCTTGTGAGATTTCATTTGCCAAGTGAGCTGAGTTGACAAAATCTTTAGGTTGTGTTGAACTCGGTCCCTCCGAACCAAACCCATTGGCTCGACCGAAATACAAGGACACCTTGTAAATAGTTCATTGGTGCAACCGACATGGACTGCTTCTATCTCACCGATCAGGACTTACTGTGACTCTGTTATCTCGGCATCACCGACGAAACACAAATCGGCGTCACCGATTTCAACTCTGAGAAAATGTTTTGCCATTTCTTATTGCCTATTTTCTTTAGCTCCACGCAATGATTCTTTCCTCTATCAGCATCACAAATTACCTGTTCCTTTGAAGTGACTCTCAAGGACCACACCTACTTGACTCATGCTCCAAAAGTGCCCTTCTTGGAAATTGATGTCAAAGGGTGTTGGGGATATTGCCACTAGGCGTAAACCGGCCTACTTGGGCCGGGTTAACTTCATTAGTGGTATAAGCAGATGAAGGCCCAAGGCCTGTAGTCGGTTTAGAACCTGTAGCCGTAAACCGGCCTGATGTATAACTTGTATTGTAAGTTAGGAATAGAGAGATACCAACCGGGATACGAGTATGAACTGGTTGGGACTCTATTGACCGACGGGCGTCACCCGTGTATATAAGGGGACGACCCGGCGGCGGTTCAAGAGAGACAACCACAACTCGAGCCTAGGCGAAGCTTGTTTGCTCCCTAGCCATCGAGACTACATCAATTCCATCACAACTAGACGTAGGCTTTTACCTTCATCGAAGGGGCCGAACTAGTATAAACCCTCGTGTCTTTGTGTCCGCTTTAACCCCTTCAAGTAAACTCGTAGCGATGGCTCCACGACTAAGTCCTTTCACTAGGACATCTGCCGTGACAAATCCACGACAGTTGGCGCCCACCGTGGGGCTATCGCATGATGGTTTGACGATCTTGGAGGGCAAGCTCAAGGGACTCGAAGGTTATGTTGTGGGCCGGATGACCAAGAGTCATCGTGGCGGGATCTACATCGACGACGCAGGATGGGGTCCCGAGGCCGATTCAATCGAGTACGGGTACCGGGTCCCCTTTGGTGGCATACACGCCATTGGCAAGATCGGTGAGCTCGGGCTGGAGCCGACATCTGCACCAACCTCGCCGAGACGGCTCAACGTCGCGAGATCTACCCAGCTAAACCGCCGTGAAGCGTGTCTTCGCTGGAGTCATCCACGGAGGAGAGCGTGAGGACGACGTCGAACACGGTAGCGAGACCGCTGCTTATTCCGTGACGAGTCCTCAACCGAGAGACCGAATCGCTATACCGGTTGCAAGACGATCAGGTTAGGGTTGTTCGATGGCGACAGATTCCGGACCCCTGTGCCAGGTCAACCGGGTTGGAATATTCATGGCCGCACACGCGGCGAATCACTCTTCGACCGCCGCAGCGGTGCTCTCCGGATCGGCAGCGGCAGCGCAGCGAGGGCGGAGGCCTTGTGCGCCCGCCGGTTCAAGTTCTATCTAATCTGCTTGATGCACTAGCCGCGCTTATGGCGAGAGGACAATCCGCGGATCAGAGGCCCATAATGCGAGATTGCAAAGGTGAGAGAGCGGTCGTGCAAGCCAAAGCGGTCAGCAACAGAAAAGACAGGATGGCCGCAGAGCGGCCGCTGGACGCCTGTGCTTATAAGCTCATGCTTGACCGTAACGCATCACAGAGGTCTTAAAGCGGAAGCACAGATCACGCCTTCCGTTAGGGTTTGACCCCCGAAATCTCTTTCACACACCAGGAGCTGGACCCAGTAATCCGCCGCAGTACCTGGAGGCAAACCGGATCGAGGCACCAGGGCCAGGAGCGACGGTCCAACCTCGCCTGATGGAACCTCCTCAACAGAACATTGTGGTTCCTCCGCCGGTCCAGACGCCCCGGGTCATTATTCGAATCCTATGGATAACCTTGTTGCAGCCGCCGCGTGATTAGAGGCTATCCCGGTCGAAGGGGATGCTCCGCAAGCGATAGAGACGCGCCGGGTTAAGGAGCTTCTCCGGACCGCGCTGGCTCAGCAGGAAGCATATTCGTACAGCCGTGATCGGATTCATTCCACGCCTCGTCCAAGCCGTAGTTATAGCAGGTGCATGGATGAATCAGCCATATCGAGCATTGTGCGAGGCCGTGAAGCGGCCCGTGGCAATAACCCGGCAGGTGGAGTTCGCGATGCTCAGGATGTGGTGGATCGGGCCCGAGCACGAAGGGAGGCCGAGTTAGCAGCACAGAATGATGCGGGTCAACTTACACCGGTTCGTCCTACCACCTTTGCCGGACCAGGGGTCGCATCCGCTTTGGGAGTGCCTTGTTTAATCCCGCTTTCGCAATGTGCGCCGCCAAGGATTTCAAGGGTCCGCGCAAGGTGCGAATTACACCGCTGATTTATCTCCGGCGTGGGTAGAAAGTTATGAGATGGCCATGGAGATGCTAGATGTGGATGAGACCGCTGTGCAAAATACTTCACCATGATGCTTGAAGGCACGGCTCGTACTTGGTTGAAGAGCCCGCCGCCCAATTCTATCGACTAATGGGCCTAGTTGCGGGCCGGTTTATCTAGAATTTCAAGGATACATGTAAGCAGCCCAAGTCCATAGTAGACTGGCGGCTTGTGTCCAGGAGGACGGAGAGTCAACGACCCATTGGGTGCGCCAGCGTTTGGAAGTTTTGCACTCGTTTGACAGATCAATGCCGACTCTGCGATCTTAACCACGAAGGCAACTGCCGTTCGAGCCTTTAAAATTGAAACTGGGGCGCATGAAGCGTTTACAGAATGACATGGGAACTCTCATGGCCTCTTTAGTGAAGTATGCTGATTCGGACGGTACCAAGGATCCCGAGACTGATGATGATGAAGCGAGGAAGGAAAGAAGAATATCAACTCCAAGGGCAACAAGACAAACCGGAGGTCACGAACGGAGGCAAGCGCAAAGGCGGATGGCAGCATGGACTTTGTGGCCAATACTAATGCACAGGACGAAGCGCAGCGCAGAGGTAAAGCGGCAAATCGTAATGGGGCTCCCAATCCTAACGCAAGCCGTTTGAATTATTTGTTGAATCAGCCTTGCCCAAAGCACGGGACGAAGGAGGCGCCGGCTAATCACCTTTGGAAGGATTGTTATATTATGCAAGAGTTTAAAAACTCTAACGCCTTCCGGTATGACCACGGGTCAGGTGGCGGTTCAGGATCTGGTTTCCATGGGCCGGGTCACAATGGAGCTTCCAGTTCAGGTCTCAATCAGGGCGGTCACAACAACCAGAATAATCAGAAGGACCAGCAGCAGCAGTCGGGTTATCAGAGCCAGCCAAAACAGTTGAACAATGGGCAATATCATGTTTTCACAACTAGCTTGGATAAACGCGACCGAAAACTCCACAAGCGAGCAGTGAATTCTATTGAACCGGCCTTACCACGTTACTTACGCTGGTCAGAGCAGCCTATTGTGTGGAGCAGAGAGGATCATCCGCCCCGGGTCGATAATCCGGGCCAGCTAGCATTAGTGGTAGACCCTCAGGTGGGGGGTTATAAGTTTACCAAGGTGCTCATGGATGGAGGGAGCAGTATTAACATACTATACTATGAGACATTCCGCCGCATGGATCTAACAGACAAGGATCTCAGACCGTCTAACACGGTGTTCCATGGACTAGTGCCAGGCAAATCTGCATATCCTGTTGGTAAGATAGCCCTAGATGTGGCTTTTGGGGACGAGCACAATTCCCGGTCGGAAAAACTAACCTTTGAGGTGGTGAAGATCCGGAGCCCGTATCACGCCTTGTTTGGGTGGCCGGCTTATGCCAAGTTCATGGCACGGCCTTGTTATATCTACTTGCAGCTCAAGATGCCGGGTTACAAGGGGACGATAACGGTTCATGGGAGCCGTAGGGTCGCTTTAGAATGTAAGGAAGGTGATGCGGCTTATGCAGGGTCGGTCTGTGCCACGGAGGAGTTGAAGTACTATAAGGACAATGTTGATCCGGCGGATATGACCCCTTTGAAGAAGCCAACTACAGAGCATGATTCGGATCTGAAGTTCAAATCGGCAGCTGAGACCAAGCTTGTTGACTTCGTTCGGCGATTCGTCCAAGCAGTTCATCGTCGCTGCCAACTTGATGCCAAATAGGAAAGCGCGCATCAAGTTCATCCGTGAGAATCGGGACATCTTTGCATGGAAACCGTCGACATGCCGTGTACCGAGGAACTCGCCGAGCACACTCTTAATGTGGATCCTAAGTATAAACCGTGAAACAATTCCTCCGCGGTTTAACGAAGAAAGGCGCAAAGCCATTGAGAGGAAGTGGCCGTGCTTTTAGCAGCTGGTTTTATCATTGAGGTGTTCCATCCAGAGTGGCTTGCTAATCCGGTCTGGTTCTTAAGAAAACGGCACTTGGCGATGTGTGTGGATTACACGGATCTTAACAGGCTTGTCCAATGGATCCTTTGCCCTCCCGCATTGACGGATCATTGATGCCACGGCGGGTTGTGAGCGTTTGAGTTTTTTGGATGCATACTCTGGATATCATCAGATCAAAATGGCGGATAAGGACCAGGAGAAGACAACGTTTATTACTCCCTTTGGAGCCTTCTGCTATGTGTCTATGCCCTTCAGGCTCAAGAGTGCCCAAGCCACCTATCAACGGTGTGTACAGAATTGCGTGCATAAACAGATCGGCCGCAATGTGCACGCCTATGTGGATGATATTGTAGTGAAGTCAAGGCAGAAGGAGACGCTGGTGGATGATTTGAAGAAAACCTTTGACAACTTGCGCGTTTACAAGATGTTGCTTAATCCGGCCAAGTGTGTCTTTGGTGTTCCGGCAGGCAAGTTATTGGGTTTCCTGGTGTCTAACAGAGGAATTGAGGCTAATCCGGAGAAGATTACGGCTATTACCTCCCTGGCTAAACCGAAATGTATCAACGATGTTCAGCGTTTGGCGGGCAGAATCGTCGCACTGAGCCGGTTTATCAGCCGCCTTGGAGAGAAGGCCATCCCTTTGTACCAAATGCTTTGAGAAAGATGAGATAATTTCGCTCGAGTCCGGTGCTGATGAAGCATTTGAGGACTTGAAGCGGCAATTAGCCAATCCGCTTTGTTCTTGCAGCTCCGGTTGACAAGGAGCCACTATTATTATATGTAGCAGCCAATGCTTGGGCGATTAAGCGTGGCTATTGTGGTGGAACGCAGGAGGCGAGCAAGGAATATCCGGTTCAGCGCGGTTTATTATATCGACAAGGTGCTTATTGAATCCAAGCAAAGGTATCCGCATTGGCGTAAGCTGGTCTATGGTGTCTTCATGGCCAGCCGGAAGTTGAAGCAGATTTTCAAGGGCACCCCATCACGAAGGGTCGATTCAGCCCTCTTGGGTGATATCATCTGTAACCGGAGGCGATCGCCGGATTGCCAAGTGGGCTATAGAGCTTGGGCCACACGGATCAAGTATGTACCTCGACGGCGGTGAAGTCTCAAGCACTTGTTGATTTCATCAATGACCGGACGGAGCTACAAGCACCGAGGAGAAGCCGATCACACATATTGGACTATTCATTTTGATGGATCCAGCAACCGGAAGGCTCGGGGTCGGAGTCGATTAACTTCCCCACGAGGTGATAAGTTTTGTTATGTTCTCCGCTTAATGTTCCCTTGTACTAATAATGCAGCTGAGTACGAAGCCTTGCTCCATGGTCTCCGGATGGCTAAGGAGATGAACTTAAGCCGGGTTAAGTGCTTCGGTGACTCGGACCTCATGGCTCAGCAGGTGTCTGGCACTTGGGATTCTAAATACCCGCTCATGGCTGCATATCGTCGGGAAGTGGATAATATTGCGGGTTGCTTCAAGGGTTATCAAGTGGATCATGTGGACCGTCGGAAGAATGAAGCGGCGGACGCTTTAAGCCGGTTGGGTTCTCAGCGCAAACCGGTCCCGCCTAATGTCTTTCTGGACGTGTTGCACAACCCGTCAGTCCAGCTCCCAGGTGAAGCGGATTTGGCTATTCCTGATCCGGAGGCTCAATTGGTGGCAGCACTGCATGCTATTCCGGATTGGACAGTTCCTTATCTTATGTACATGAACCGGGGGGAGTTACCAGAGGATGAGATTCTAGCCAGGCAGATAGTCCGGCGATCCAAGTCTATGACGATTGTCAATGGTGAATTGCATCATTGCAGCGTATCAGGGGCGTTTCAACGTTGTGTTTCTCCTGAGGAAGGCTGTGAAATTTTAAGAGAAATCCATGAAGGGGATTGTGGACACCACGCCGGTTCAAAGTCTCTGGTGGCAAAAGCGTTTCATCACGGTTTCTACTGGTGGACAGCAAATGCTGATGCGGAAGACTTGGTTAAACGGTGTGACGGATGTCAGAAATTTTCAAGGCGTGCTCATGTACCGGCTCAAGAATTGAGGATGATCCCAATAACGTGGCCGTTTGCAACTTGGGGGCTGGATATGGTCGGACCTTTTAAAAGATCAAAGGACAAGAAAACCCACCTTTTGGTGGCAGTTGACAAATTTACCAAGTGGGTTGAAGCGGAGCCTGTCGGCCAAGTGTGATGCAGCAACAGCCGTGCGCTTCATCAAAAGGTGATTTTCTGGTTTGGCTTTCCACACAAGATCATTATCGACAACGGTACCAATTTATCCAAGGGCGCTATGAAGGAGTTCTGTGAACGTGAGCACATCCGACTTGACGCTCGTCGCTGGCACACCCCAGTCCAATGGACAAAGCGAACGAGCTAATCAAGAGATCTTGCGAGGTATCAAACCCCACTTATGGTCCCATTGCAAAGAACACCGGGATGTTGGGTTGAAGAGCTACCATCCGTGTTATGGAGTATCAATACTACGCCAAACCGTCCACAGGATACACACCATTTTTCATGGTCTATGGAGCAGAGGCGCTTCTCCTAGTGACATCCGCACGATTCGCCTCGTGTGGCAGCTTATGTTGAAGCGGACAATGAGACAAAGATGGCAAGACGCTTTGGACCTATTGGACGAGGAGCGTGATATAGCGGCTGCCCGCTCGGCGATTTACCAGCAAGATCTTCGCCGCTATCACGATCGCCGGTTAGAACCGAACTTTTCAAGAAGGAGATTTGGTGCTTCGACTCATCCAAGACCGCACATATGCACAAGTTATCCCCACCTTGGGAGGGACCTTTCGTGGTCGCAAAGAATCACTGTGGGTCGCATTATCCGATTGATATTCGAGAGCCTCACACACATCGAGGAGGAGACCAACAGCCGTGGAACATAGCTCATCTTCGCCTTACTACACTTGAGCCATCGGCTCTATCTATGTACATGTCATGACAGTGTATATATTATCTTTGATATAATAAAACCGAGCCTCGGCTAAAGCGGGGTCTCTGTCTTTCTTATCATGCGTGGTTACATGGAGTGGCTCTGTTTTTAAGCAGCCTCCGGTTTACCCCTTGACATTCGCTTTTATATATCACTAGGGGCCTTGGTCGTGTCCGAACCAACGCGACACCTTTTGATAGGCGACAGCCACCGGATCACTTGGGGACATGGTCAAGTCTGAACCATCACGCCTCTTGATCGGCCTAAGGCCACAAAATCACTTGGGGCTTGGTCGAACCCAACCATTGCCACGCCTCTTGATTTGGCATATATGCCACTTAATCATTTGGGGACTGGCTGACTTGAATCATTGTCACTCCTATTGGGGGCTTGGTCCTGTCCGACCATGGTAACACCATCTGATCAGCTCAGTATAGCATATTTTTGCAAACGGTTTTTATCATTGCCTTTGCTTCCATGTTATTTTCATGGCTTGTTTGTTCTTTGTTTTTGTTGGATTTCTTTTATGTCAACAAACACCTTTTTTCCGGTTCAGCCGATGGATTTGATTCCCCTTTAATCCGGAGAAGCATGCCCGGTTTACCTTTTCCTGTTAAACATCATGGAGTAACAAGGGGGCTTGTATTGATTCAGTACGGTTTATACGGGAGCTGTTTTCTCCCCCCTTGTTGCGGTAATGGTTTATAAAACCTCTGCTTCAAGCTTGGCTAAGCCAGCTTCATGCCCAGACATGGCAGGTATTTTGTATCACCTATTTGTTATATTGCTGATACACATATCAAGATCATAAACCGGCTGGCGGTATAACCGCCACCGAAGTTCAAATTTTTTGGTTGCAGGAAGTATGAGTTGAGGTTTTTTCGAACAAAAGCTTCAGTACTTATGCACGAAGGCATATTCAAGTAGAAGTATTAACTATCCTATTACAAGGCAACATGGTGCCTGAATAAGATCATTGTTATTTTGGAAAGATGCCAAAGACAGCTATCCAAACCGGCTTCCGGTTCAAGCCTGCTCCTCGTCATCATCCGCTTCAGCTTCCTCGTCTCTACCCATTGGCTGGAAATCAACAGTGGTCCAGTCGATTCCCATTAAAGCTTGGTAAACAGCCTCTTCATGGATCGGGAAGACGGTTCAATATCGAGCGTAAGTATGCTTACGGATTGGAGGAATCGATTCTCCGCTTCAAGAGTTGGGGCGGGCACTCGCTTGTTCGATTGTCGATTGCGCTTGATAATGCGTCAAGTCTGCCTCTTCACTAATTGACAGCCGAGGTCGAATCGCACGGTTTATTACCCTCGGATCATCTTCATTAAATTGAGCCATCTTCCTTCAGTGGGATAGCCTTGAGCTGCTTCCACAGGATCAAAATCGCACCCATGCCTTTGCCCGGATCAAGGCATTAATAGCTCGGTTCGAAAGCAATGGATTTTTTCAGCTCCTCAATCCGGGCTCGAAGCATTGACAACCTGTTAAGAGTGTCCTGGATTAAAGAGGGTGCCGGGTTGTTATGAGAAGCTGTGGTGATGATCCGCTGGGCTCCGGTATACAATTGTTCCACCAAGGTGTAGGCAGCCTTCAGTTTCTTCCGCACATCATTTCCTAAGTGCCCGATGCGTGTGCCTACAACAAGATAGGAACGGTCTCAAACCGGATTTATACTACAGAAGGTTCAAGTTATCACAGAAGTTAAAAGGATCTTACCAAAGATCGCAGCGGTCATGGAGTGTATTTGCCGCTTTACGGCCGTAAGTTCATCCACCACCGGTTTAAGGGCGGCTTCAGCGTTTTCAGCCCTTTTGGTCAAAGCGGCCTTTTCAGTGGCCCAATCAGCCCGCTCTTTTTTTAAGCCTTCCTTCAGCTGTTCAGTGATGTTCAAGGCGCTGGTTAATTCTTCCTTTGCCTTGTCTGTTTCAGCCTGTTGGGTTTTCAAGGTTTCCTGCAAATCAGCAATCCGGTCCTCCTTGATTCTCACCTCAGCCTGCATACAGACAACATTTAGCTTTAAACACGCGCTCCAAGAAATTGAAGTATCAACCACATAACAAAGTTATACGCTTGATACTTGGGGGCTAATGCACCTTCAATTTTCATATATTACTAGATTGCAAGTCCCAAGCTCAATACAGGTATTCAACTTGGCACTTGGGGCTAATGGCTATTTGATCAAATTATGTTCTAAGGATAGTTTTCAATCGGAGCCCCGGTTTAATTATGCTAAGTTAAACCGGCCCTTGGGGGCTATATTGATGGATTTCAAAGTGTTAAGAATCGTATTCAAGTCCCGGTTTGTCGAAGGTTACAAACCGACCCTTGGGGGCTAGGAGGATTGATACAATGGCAGTAAGTAAAGAAGTAAATTACCTCAAATTTATCCCTCATCATCTTCACCAGACCAGCTTCACAGTCACGGCTAGTATAAAGCCGGTTTAAATAGCCGGAATGAAGATCTTGGGCACTCAGAGCAGCATATGTCTCCAGTTCAACATCCCATTTTCCTTTGTTCAGAGCGGAAAAATCCTCTTTTACGGTATGCTTGGTTAAGGTGATAGGATTCCCGGGTTCAAAGCGGCCTACACCAGTAATCACAGCATCATCATCTTTGGATTCGCCGGTTTGTGTTGGTGCGGTCGTTTTGTCAGCAGGACTGTGGGATTTCTCAATCCGGACGGAGCTGGCAGGCGGGTCGGCAGAGACTGAAGTGTTAATAGGCCTCTCTTAGGGAATAGCATCATCTTGCAAAGGAGGATCATTGGGAATATCTTCAGGGGCAAATTCTTCAAGATCTGGCGCTTTGTCATGTTCTGGGGCTACATCTTCTTAGCCGCTTTATCCAGGCGGGCCTTCTTGCTTGGTTTCGGTTTGGCCCTGAAAGAAAAACAATGAGTCAAGGAAAAGCATAAGCCATTACACAGTATACTGGAAGCATATGTTCAGTTTAGCTTACCCAAGAACTATTTTCAATGGTGGTAGCTGAGTGGCCGACGATTCACCAGAAGATGAATGAGAAGTGACCTGATAATCGTAGTCGGATTGATTAAGAGGTTGACAGAAGAAACCCGCTTTAGGATTTAAATCAATAAAAAGGTCGGAGACCTCGGAGCGGCGTTTTCGAACCGGGCTGTTTGGTAAACCGGCAGAGGTAACTACCGCCATCGTGCGGGTTGTCGGCGAGCTTCATGTTGCTGAGTCTTCATAAGAAAATTGGGATCCAAATAAGCAAGAGGATGAGAAAATTTAACTTTCCGGTTTGCTTGGCGAAATTTTGGCAAAGGAAAGATTTCTGAATCGGAAGAGAGAATAGTTACCTCAACGAATCCCGCATTGCTGGCTTCAAAGATCGTCCCGACAAGCATCATCATCAATAAGGCGGTAAAAAGCAAGCCAAGTGAATCAAGTTCTACCTCAAGGTCCGGGTTA
This sequence comes from Aegilops speltoides, assembly GCA_021437245.1. NCBI lineage: Eukaryota > Viridiplantae > Streptophyta > Magnoliopsida > Poales > Poaceae > Aegilops > Aegilops speltoides. The sequence goes on along the minus strand of CM038145.1, from coordinate 347,925,087 downwards.
CCCACATCATCATCAATAGCTGGGTCAGATGAAGCGGTGGTTTTTCTCTTATGAGCTGGCTTCTTGATAACCTTGGTCTTGGGCCGGGTTGACCGCCCTGCCTTCTCCGTTTTATCTTGTGGAAGTTTCTTGCTCCAAAACGGATTATCGCCCTGGATCAGCGGTAATTAAATGTCAGACAGATAAAGCAATAACAGGTTCAACAATAGAGCAACTAAAATCTTATCGCTGGCGGTTTGTTGGTGGTGCAATAAGGAAGCAGACCGGTTTGAGCACAGAGGTGCTCCGGTTCATTCAACATCTTCTTTACAGAGTCGGTGACTTCATCGTCGGAGAGTTGGATTTTAGTGTGTCGGAGTGGGTCATTGACGCTACCAGTATACTTGCACATCAAACCAGGGTGCCGGCTCAAAGGCAGTACGCTCCATGATATCCAACAGCGTGCAAGGTCTATTCCAGTTAAACCGTTGGCCATAAAGGCTCGGAGCTTGGACAGTTGTGGAGCATATTTACTTCTCTCTTTGGCGCTTAGTCTTTGTGGAAAAGCGTGAGTGTTGCTGAGCCGTTCCGGACGGAAGCCAGGCAAGGGATTTTCATTGTCAGGGGAGGTATCCTTGCAATAAAACCAAGTTGCATTCCACTCCTTGGGGTGAGTATGGAGTTTGACGTGGGGATAAGTGATCTCCTTCCTCTTCTGAATGGCCATACTGCCCAATTCAGTATTGGGACCATCGGTAAATTCAGTGCGATGGTTTAAATGGAAGAGGTCTCTAAACAACTCGACCGAAGGCTCCTCTTGAAGGTATACCTCAGAAAGTACTTGAAAATTACATAGATTGGTAACATAATTGGGGCCAATATCCTGTGGACGGAGCTGAAAGTTGGCTAACACATCCCGGTAAAATTTTGAACCGGGCGGTTTGAAGCCCCGGGCCAAGTGATCTGCAAAGACCACAACATCTCCCTCCTGAGGTGTGGGAGGACATTCATTTCCAGGACCCTCCAGTGGACCGTATCTTTATTGTCTAAAGCGCCAATCAGGACTAGATCATCCAACTGAGATTCTGTGACGCGAGAGGGAACCCAATTGCACTCATATACTTGTTTGGCCATGGCGAGATCTACAAGAAATAGGTGATCCGGTTCAAGAATATGCTGGATAAAAGAAGGTGTTGATCTAAACTACGATAAACCGGAGGCAATACCTATAAACCGGTCTTCTACAATGCGGCATTATAAGGGTTCTGGCGGTTCAACCAGGGGACTAATGGTATATACCGGTTTAGAAATTTTTCTCTATGGTAAAGTTAAACCGCCTGACCTAAGCATCAGAAGCAATTTAAGTTGTGGACAGCTAAGTATACAGAAACAGGTTTCACAAGGTCTTATTACAGCTGCGGATCTACAACAAGCTCATAAAAACAGAAATATTTCGAAGAGTAAAGCAGAACGGAAGTGAACCATTGAGCGGATATATGCGTGAGATCTATGGACTTAGATGAGAAAATTACAGGCGGATGTTTAAAGATTACTACTGAACACAGCGGGGGTTCACAGATTCATTCAAAGATTCGGAGTACAAGTATGAGCAAGTGATGAACACAGCACGAACATGGAACCCTAAGAACAGATCTAGGTCAAGAAGAGGAGAAAGCTTACTGGAAACAGAGAAGATTCGGAAGGATACTGCAATGCTCTGGTGCGTTCAGGTTGATGCAGCGGCCCAAGACGAAGCAGAGGTCGACGGCGGCGGTGGAGCTCCAAGGCTGGCGACGCGAGGAAGACGGAGAACAAGAGACGAGGGGAAAAGAAAAGAGATGACCCTTCGGTCTTATTTATAAGGCAATAGAGTTAGGTCAAGTGCGCGGATCCAGGAGCCATTGTTAAAGGAGGGCGTTATAAATGATAAATTTAATGATGACGTCATGCCGGTTTACAGCAACCAGAAATGATGACGACATGGCGGTTTACCAATTACCAGAAGATGTCCAAGACACAAGATTTTGTGAAGGATTGACATGAACCAGTTCAAATCAATCTGGGGCCTAATATTGGGGATATTGCCACTAGGTGTAAACCGGCCTACTTGGGCCGGGTTAACTTCATTAGTGGTATAAGCAGATGAAGGCCCAATGCCTGTAGTCGGTTTAGAACCTGTAGCCGTAAACCGGCCTGATGTATAACTTGTATTGTAAGTTAGGAATAGAGAGATACCAACCGGGATACGAGTATGAACCGGTTGGGACTCTATGGACCGACGGGCGTCACCCGTGTATATAAGGGGACGACCCGGCGGCGGTTCAAGAGAGACAACCACAACTCGAGCCTAGGCGAAGCTTGTTTGCTCCCTAGCCATCGAGACTACATCAATTCCATCACAACTAGACGTAGGCTTTTACCTTCATCGAAGGGGCCGAACTAGTATAAACCCTTGTGTCTTTGTGTCCGCTTTAACCCCTTCAAGTAAACTCGTAGCGATGGCTCCACGACTAAGTCCTTTCACTAGGACATCTGCCGTGACAAATCCACGACAAAGGGGGAGAGAGAGCACATCAAAACGTATCAAATGTGCACATCCAAGCTCTTCCACAGATACTTGTTAACAAAGAGGAGATAAGTCACATGTCTTTAAGAGGGGAAAGACATGTCAATATGTTTGATCCTAGCTATTTTTAAAATTCTTGTTGCTCTGATTTTTGTCAATATTACCCTATCTTGCTCTGAATTTATCTCATCCTATCTTCTCCCATTATCCAATATCCGATTTAGGGGGAGAAAGAATTCATATCTAGGGGGAGAAAAATCTTTGGATTTCATTGCACATCTTTAAATCTTTGGGGACATGTCTATATCTAAATGAAGTACTCAATACTCACCTATTACATGTCATCCCAGTCTTGGTACTCTTGTGGTTCTCTTAAACTGCTTTACTTAGAGTGTTATTGTGTTATCTCACCCTGTTTTATCAAGTCCACTCTTTCCAAAGTCAGATCAAGACCACAAGGTAAGTATATGCATCACACTCATGTGCATGATGATCTCTTCCTAATGTACATATTGTTTCCAAGAGGGATTAATAAACATGGAGGTACACTTCTTAATCATATCATTTGCTCTGATGCATATAGCCAAGATACACGTAACTCTTTGCTTGCTCTGTCATGCTTGTGCATTCACATGTTAGTACATTCTATCTTCACATGATTGCATACATGTAGGGGGAGCTTATGTATTTAACAACTCAATGTCATTCAAGTAGACAGGGCCACGGGCTTACGATCCAAAATATCTACCAACTCCTGATCAGCATGCCAATGAGAATCGGAATAGTGCCTGGCAAAACGACCATTGAATAGATGAAAATGACACACAAAGTCTGGCCAAATACGATCCTTAAGCTCATATATAAAATGCCCCACTTTATTGTTGGCCATGGAGAAACGGAATGATCAGGAGGTAAGAGCAACCACATTGAAGCCAGAGTAAATTCCCCTAATACAGCATTGCAAAGCCACCCCAACATAATCGGTCGTGAGAGGGAAAGAAGCCGAAGAGAAGGAGACCACCAAAAAGAACTCCTTGGTGTCCCGAGAGGGGGAGAAGTGCACTGTAGATCCAAACTTTCCTCTCACCTGATCTGCCAGGGACAAACCTGGAGCAAAGTCCAAATGGAGAAGGCCTTCCATGATGGATGAAGCTAGAGATCGCCATTGGTGGTGGAAAGCAGGTGGAGGAGGGGAAGGGGAGGAGAGGAGAGGTGGGAGAGAGCCATCGCGATGTAATTTTCCCTCTAATATTATTCTCAAGATCAGAGGTATTCCTATTATTATTGTAAGAATAATTACCATAGGAATTACCATAATTATTAGAGGTATTTCCAGGAAAAGGCCTAGGATTAAAGTTACCTCTATATGCGTTGTTATTGAAATTATTTTGCGAGATAAAATTCACATCTACGGCATCACTATTTTGCTCAATCAAAGTAGACAAAGTAACATCATTAAGATCAATAGGAGCACTTTTACTAGCAACAATTTTCATAAGAGCATCAACTTTTTCACTCAAAGAAATTATTTCTTCAACCAAATTAACTTTTTTACTAGTAGGTCATCTTTTGATATGCCATTATGAATAATTTTCCATAATATTATCAAGAAATTTAGTAGTTTCACCCAAAGTATTTCCATAAAGTACCACCCACAGCGGAATCTAAAAGATTTCTAGAGACAAAATTCAATCCCGCATAAAAATTTTATATGATCATCCAAAGATTTAAACCATGAGTAGGACAATTTCTTAGCATCAATTTCATTCTTTCCCAAGATTGTGCAACATGTTCATGCTCAAGTTGATTAAAATTCAAGATCTGAGTTCTAAGGGAAATAATTTTCGCGGGCGGAAAATACTTACTAATAAAAGCATCTGTGCACTTATCCCATGAATCGATACTATTGCAAGGCAAACAAGAAAACCAAATTTTTGCACGATCCCTCAAAGTGAAAGGAAATAACTTCAAATTCACAATATCATTGTCCACATCTTTTTTCTTTTGCATATCGCATAATTCTATGAATGTGTTTAGATGGGACGCATCATCCTCATTAGGAGTACCAGAAAACTGTTCTTTCATGACAAGATTCAACAAAGCGACGTTAATATCAGAAGATTCCGCACTAGTGCGGGAGGTGCAACCGGAGTGCTAATAAAATCATTGTTATTGGTATTGGAAAAATCACACAACTTGGTGTTTTCTCGAGTCATTGTGACTATGCAAATAAGAATGCACACATAAATAGATCTGTCGGGAAAAAACGAACGAAAAAGAGGGCGAATAAAAGGGCAAACTTTTGTGAAGTGGGGGAGATGAAAACGAGAGGAAAATTGCAAATAATGTAAATTGCAAGGAGATGAGATTTGTGATTAGGAACCTGATGGATGTTGATGATGTCTCCCCATCAACAACGCCAGGAATCTCCTTGATGATAGCTCGTATCCGCGTCAGTATTTTCCCCAAGAGGAAGGGATGATGCAGCACAACTTCGGTAGGTATTTCCCTCAGTTATGAAACCAAGGTTATCGAACTAGTAGGAGAACCAAGCAACACTATATAAACGGTACCTACACACAAAGAACAAATACTTGCAACCCGACACGTAAAAGGGGTTGTCAACCCCTCTCGGGTAAAAGATTGGTAAATCGATAGATTGGTAGATGGAAATAGAATAACGGCAAATAAAATTCAGCGAGGTATTTTTGAGTTTTTGATAGTATAGATCTGATAATAAAAGGCGCAAATAAAGAAAAAGGAAAATAGCAATATAGATCTAAAAATATATGATGTGAAAATAGACCCGGGGGCCGTAGATTTCGCTAGTGGATTCTCTCAAGAAATAGCACACGGTGCGTCAACAAATTACTGTTGGGCAATTGATAGAACCTCAAATAATTATGACGATATCCAGGCAATGATCATTATATAGGGATCATGTCCAATATTACTAGACCGACTCTTGCCTGCATCTACTACTATTACTCCACACATCGACCGCTATCCAGCATAAATCTAGTGTATTAATATCATGGAGAAACGGAGTAATGTGATACGTCTCCAGCGTATCTATAATTTTTTATTGTTCCATGCTATTATATTACCCGTTTTGGATGTTTATGGGATTTACTAAGCACTTTTATATTATTTTTGGGACTAACCTATTAACCGGAGGCCCAACCTAGATTGTTGTTTTTTTGCCTATTTCAGTGTTTCGCGGAAAAGGAATATCAAATGGAGTCCAAACGGAATGAAACCTTCGGGAGAATTATTTTCGGAACAAACGCAATCCAGGAGACTTGGAGTGGACGTCAAGAAACAAAGGAGGCGGCCACGAGGTAGGAGGGTGCGCCCTAGGGGGGTGGGCACGCCCCCACCCTCATGGGCCCCTCGTGGCTCCCCTGACCAACTTCCTTGACCTACATATATCCATATACCCTGAAAACATCAAGGAGCACCACGAAACCCTATTTCCACCGCTGCAACCTTCTGTACCCGTGAGATCCCATCTTGGAGCCTTTTCTGGTGCTTCGCCGGAGGGGGAATCGATCACAGAGGGCTTCTACATCAACACCATAGCCTCTCCGATGAAGTGTGAGTAGTTTACCACAGACCTTCGGGTCCATAGTTATTAGCTAGATGGCTTCTTCTCTCTCTTTGATTCTCAATACAAAGTTCTCCTCGATCTTCTTGGAGATCTATTCGATGTAATTCTTTTTGCGGTGTGTTTGTCGAGATCCGATGGATTGTGGGTTTATGATCAAGATTATCTATGAGAAATATTTGAATCTCCTCTGAATTCTTTTATTTATGATTGGCTATCTTTGCAAGTCTCTTCGAATTATCAGTTCGGTTTGGCCTACTAGATTGATCTTTCTTGCAATGGGAGAAGTGCTTAGCTTTGGGTTCAATCTTGCGGTGTCCTTTCCCAAAGGATGTTAGGGCAGCAAGGCACGTATTGTATTGTTGCCATCGAGGATAAAAAAAGGGGTTTATATCATATTGCTTGAGTTTATCCCTCTACATCATGTCATCTTGGCTAATGCGTTACTCTGTTCTTATGAACTTAATACTCAAGATGCATGCTGGATAGCGTTCGATGTGTGGAGTAATAGTAGTAGATGCAGAATCGTTTCGATCTACTTGCCGTGGATGTGATGCCTATATACATGATCATGCCTAGATATTCTTATAACTATGCACTTTTCTATCAATTGCTCGACAGTAATTTGTTCACCCACCGTAATACTTATGCTATCTTGAGAGAAGCCACTAGTTAAACCTATGGCCCCCGGGTCTATTTTCCATCATATAAGTTTCCGATCTGTTTTATTTTGCAATCTTTACTTTCCAATCTATATCATAAAAATACCAAAAATATTTATCTTATTATTATCTCTATCAGATCTCACTTTTGCAAGTGGCTGTGAAGGGATTGGCAACCCCTTTATCGCGTTGGTTGCAAGGTTCTTAATTGTTTGTGCAGGTACGAGGGATTTGCGTGTAGCCTCCTACTGGATTGATACCTTGGTTCTCAAAAAATGAGGGAAATACTTATGCTACTTTGCTGCATCACCCTTTCCTCTTCAAGGTAAAAAACAACGGATGCTCAAGAGGTAGCAAGAAGGATTTCTGGCGCCGTTGCTGGGGAGGTCTACGCACAAGTCAAGACATACCAAGTACCCATCACAAACTCTTCTCCCTCGCATTACATTATTTGCCATTTGCCTCTCGTTTTCCTCTCCCCCACTTCACCCTTGCCCTTTTATTCGCCCTCTCTTTCCCGTTCACCTCTTTTTCGCTGGCCTCTTGTGTGCTTGTGTGTTGGATTGTTTGTCACGATGGCTCAAGATAATACTAAATTGTGTGATTTCTCCAATACCAACAACAATGATTTTCTTAGCACTCCGATTTCTCCTCTTACCGATGCTGAATCTTCTGAAATTAATGTTGCTTTGTTGAATGTTGTCATGAAAGATCAATTCTCTGGCCTTCCTAGTGAATATGCCGCTACTCATCTAAACAACTTTGTTGATTTGTGTGGTATGCAAAAGAAGAAATATGTGGATAATGATATTGTTAAATTGAAGCTATTTCCGTTTTCGCTTATAGATCATGCTAAAACTTGTTTTTCGTCTTTGCCTAAAAATAGTATTGATTCATGGAATAAGTGCAAAGATGCTTTTATCTCTAAGTACTTTACTCCCGCTAAGATCATCTCTCTTAGAAACGATATTATGAATTTTAAGCAACTTGATAATGAACATGTTGCACAATCTTGGGAGAGGATGAAATTAATGATTCGTAATTGCCCTACTCATGGATTAAATTTATGGATGATCATACAAAATATTTATGCTGGATTGAATTTTGCTTCTAGAAATCTTTTAGATTCGGCCGCGGGAGGCACTTTTATGGAAATCACTTTAGGAGAAGCTACTAAACTCCTAGATAATATTATGGTTAATTATTCTCATTGGCACACCGAAGGATCTACTAGTAAAAAGGTTCATGCGATAGAAGAGATTAATGTTTTGAGTGGAAAGATGGACGAACTTATGAATTTTTTTGCTAATAAGAGTGCTCCTTATCCTAATGATATGCCTTTGTCTACTTTGATTGAGAATAATAATGAATCTATGGATGTGAATTTTGTTGGTAGGAATAATTTTGGTAACAACGCGTATAGAGGAAACTTTAATCCTAGGCCGTTTCCTAGTAATTCCTCTAATAATTATGGTAATTCCTACAACAACTCTTATGGAAATTTTAATAAGATGCCCTCTGATTTTGAGATTAGTGTTAAAGAATTTATGATCTCTCAAAAGAATTTCAATGCTTTGCTTGAAGAAAAATTGCCTAAGATTGATGAATTGGCTAGGAACGTGGATAGAATTTCTCTTGATGTTGATTCTTTGAAACTTAGATCTATTCCACCTAAGCATGATATCAATTAGTCTCCCAAATCTATGAGAATTTCTATTGATGAGTGCAAGGAAAGAACCACTAGGATGCGTGCTAAGAAAGATTGCTTTGTAAAAGTGTGTTCTTCTAGTTTTTATGATAATAGGGATGAAGATCTAAAAGTGATTGATGTGTCTCCTATTAAATCTTTGTTTTGCAATATTAATCTTGATAATGATTGGATTTGAGATGAGTCAACTTTAGTTAAAAGACGTCCCAATGATTCAGAGTTTTTAGATCTTGATGCAAAAATTGGTAAAAGTGGGATTGAAGAGGTCAAAACTTTACATAGAAATGAACCCACTATTTTGGATTTCAAGGAATTTAATTATGATAATTGTTCTTTAATAGATTGTATTTCCTTGTTGCAATCCGTGTTAAATTCTCCTCATGCTTATAGTCAAAATAAAGCTTTTACTAAACATATCATTGATGCTTTAATGCAATCTTATGAAGAAAAACTTGAATTAGAAGTTTCTATCCCTAGAAAATTTTATGATGAGTGGGAACCTACTATTAAAATTAAAATTAAAGATCATGAATGCTATGCTTTGTGTGATTTGGGTGCTAGTGTTTCCACGATTCCAAAAACTTTGTGTGATGTGTTAGGTTTCCGTGAATTTGATGGTTGCTCTTTAAACTTGCACCTTGTGGATTCCACTATTAAGAAACCTATGGGAAGGATTAATGATGTTCTTATTGTTGCAAATAGGAATTATGTGCCCGTAGATTTTATTGTTCTTGATATAGATTGCAATGTTTCATGTCCTATTATTCTTGGTAGACCTTTCCTTAGAACGATTGGTGCAATTATTGATATGAAAGAAGGAAATATTAGATTCCAATTTCCATTAAGGAAAGGCATGGAACACTTTACTAGGAATAAAATCAAATTGCCTTATGAATCTATTATGAGAGCCACCTATGAATTGAATACCAAAGATGGCAATACTTAGATCTATTCTCGCTCTTATGCCTAGCTAGGGGCGTTAAACGATAGCGCTGTTGGGAGGCAACCCAATTTTATTTTTGTTCTTTACTTTTTGCTCATTTTTACTAATAAATAATTCATCTTCCTCTGGTTAGATGTGGTTTTATGTTTTAATTAGTGTTTGTGCCAAGTAGAACCTATAGGATCATCTTGGGTGATAGATAATTTGATCTTGCTGAAAAACAGAAACTTTTGCACGCACAAGAATAATTTTAATAAATCACAGAAAAGTGATTTTCAATTGATTGTTTTTGCAGAAGATTAATACACAAATTCCCTAGAACTTTCTATTTTGTTATAATTTTTGAGGTTCCAGAAGTATTCTAAAGTTACAGATTACTACAGACTATTCTGTTTTTGACAGATTCTGTTTTTCGTGTGTTGTTTGCTTAATTTGATGAATCTATGGCTAGTATCGGGGGGTATGAACCATAGAGAAGTTGGAATACAGTAGGTGTAACACCAATATAAATAAAGAATGAGTTAATTACAGTACCTTAAAGTGGTGGTTTGCTTTCTTGCACTAACGGAGCTCATGAGATTTACTGTTGAGTTTTGTGTTGTGATGTTTTCAAGTTTTGGGTAAAGATTTGATAAATTATGGAATAAGGAGTGGCAAGAGCCTAAGCTTGGGGATTCCCAAGGCACCCCAAGGTAAAATTCAAGGACAACCGAAAGCCTAAGCTTGGGGATGCCCCGGAAGGCATCCCCTCTTTCGTCTTCGTCCATCGGTAACTTTACTTGATGCTATATTTTTATTCACCACATGATATGTGTCTTGCTTGGAGCGTCTTGAATGATTTGAGTCTTTGCTTTTTAGTTTACCACAATCGTCCTTGCTGTACACACCTTTTGGGAGAGACACACATGAATCGGAATTTATTAGAATACTCTATGTGCTTCACTTATATCTTTTGAGCTAGACAGTTTTGCTCTAGTACTTCACTTATATCTTTTTGGAGCACGGCGGTGGTTTTATTTTCTAGAAATTATTGATATCTCATGATTCACTTATATTATTTTGAGAGTCTTTTAGAACAGCATGGTATTTGCTTTGGTTATGAAATTAGTCCTAATATGATGGGCATCCAAGTTGGGTATAATAAAAACTATCATCTGTAGTGCACTGAATACTATGATAAATTTGATACTTGATAATTGTTTTGAGATATAAAGGTGGTAATGTTAGAGTCATGCTAGTTGGGTAATTATGAAATTGAGAAATACTTGTGTTAAAGTTCAAGTCCCGTAGCATGCACGTATGGTAAACGTTATGTGGCAAATTTGAAACATGGGGTGTTCTTTGATTGCCTTCCTTATGAGTGGAGGTCGGGATCGCGCGATGGTTAACTCCTACCAACCCTTCCCCTAGGAGCATGCGTAGTAGTACTTTGCTTCGAGGGCTAATAAACTTTTGCAATAAGTATATGAGTTCTTTATGACTAATGTGAGTCCATGGATTATACGCACTCTTACATTTCCATCATTGCTAGCCTCTACGATACCGTGCATTGCCCTTTCTCACCTTGAGAGTTAGTGCAAACTTCGCCGGTGCATCCAAACCCCGTGATACGATACGCTCTATCACACATAAACCTCCTTATATCTTCCTCAAACCATACCTACCTATTATGGCATTTCCATAGCCATTCCGAGATATATTGCCATGCAACTTTCCACTGTTTCGTTTATTATGACACGCTCCATCATTGTCATATTGCTTTTGCATGATCATGTAGTTGACATCGTATTTGTGGCAAATCCACCATTATAATTCTTTCATACATGTCGCTCTTGATTCATTGCATATCTCGGTACACCGCCGGAGGCATTCACATAGAGTCATATTTTGTTCTAAGTATTGAGTTGTAATTCTTGAGTTGTAAATAAATAGAAGTGTGATGATCTTCATTATTAGAGCATTGTCCCAAGTGAGGAAAGGATGATGGAGACTATGATTCCCCCACAAGTCGGGATGACTCCGGACTTTATGAAAAATAAAAGAGGCCAAAGAAGCCCAAATAAAAAAAGAGGCCAAAGAAGCCCATTAAAAAAAGAGAAAATAAAAAAATGAGAGAAAAAGAGAGAAGGGACAATGTTATTATCCTTTTTTCACACTTGTGCTTCAAAGTAGCATCATGATCTTGATGATAGAGAGTCTCCTATGTTGTCACTTTCATACTAGTGGGAATTTTTCATTATAGAACTTGGCTTGTATATTCCAATGATGGGCTTCCTCAAAATGCCCTAGGTCTTCGTGAGCAAGCGAGTTGGATGCACACCCACTTAGTTTCTTTTTGAGCTTTCATACATTTATAGCTCTAGTGCATCTGTTGCATGGCAATCCCTACTCCTCGCATTGATATCAATTGATGGGTGAGGGAGTCCTGGACTAGGGGGTGTCCGGACAGTCGGACTATCAATATCCGCCGGACTCCAAGACTACGAAGATACAAGATTGAAGACTCCATCCCGTGTCCGGATGGGACTTTCCTTGGAGTGGAAGGCAAGCTTGGCAATACGGATATGTAGATCTCCTACCATTGTAACCGACTCTGTGTAACCCTAGCCTCCCCTGGTGTCTATCTAAACCGGAGGGCTTTAGTCCGTAGGACAACATACATTACAACAATCATACCATAGGCTAGCTTCTAGGGTTTAGCCTCCTTGATCTCGTGGTAGATCCACTCTTGTAATACCCATATCATCAATATTAATCAAGCGGGGCGTGGGTTTTACCTCCATCAAGAGGGCCCGAACACAGGTAAAAACATCGTGTCCTCGTCTCCTGTTACCATCCGCCTAGACGCATAGTTCGGGACCCCCTACCGAGATCCGCCGGTTTGACACCGACATTGGTGCTTTCATTGAGAGTTCCTGCGTGTCGTCACCGATAGGCTTGATGGCATCTTCAACCAGCAACGCTGTCGTGGTGAGACTTTTCTCCCGGACAGATCTTCAGATTCGGCGGCTTCGCCTGCGGCCAATTCACTTGGCCATCCGGAGCAGATCGAAGCTACGCCCGCCATCAGTCGATTTGGAAGCTTAAACTTCACGGCCGATGTCCGCGGAGACTTGATCTTCGACGGACTCGAGCCACAGCCAAGCGCGCCGCACTTTGACGCCGGGCATGATCTAGCTCTGCCACCAAACAGTGCCTTGGTGGCCGCACACGGATCCGCTTCGGCCATTAGCCCGGAGCCGATCGCCCAGGTCGAGGGCCGGTGGATAGACGCCGCCCCGGGGGCTTCAACATCCACGGCGATGGAGCCGAACACTAATCTTGTCCCCTGCGAAACTCGTGATTCCGAGGTGCCGGACTCCTCGCCAGACTCCGAACCTCCCGCGCCCCTACCAATCAATCCGGATTGGGCACCGGTTACGGAATTCACCGCCGCGGACATCTTTCAATACTCGCCTTTCAGCGATATCCTGAATTCACTAAAACATCTCTCGTTATCAGGAGAGTCCTGGCCGGACTATGGCCAGGATGGTTGGGGTACGGACGACGAAGAAATTCAGAGCCCACCCACCACCCACTTTGTAGCCACTGTCGACGATCTAACCGACATGCTAGACTACGACTCAAGACATCGACGCCATGGACGATTTGCGGAGATTTAACATGAACCAGCGCCTACAGGCACCGAAGACCACCTCGTCATCGACATATATATGGTGGACACCCCAAAAGACGGGGATGGCGAAGAAGCGCAGAGGCTCTCTAAAGAAGCAGCCCAAACGCCGACGTCGTGGCGCCGCTCTAAATCCCGCCACAAGAAGAATGGAGATTCCGCACGGAGATAATAATACTCGGAGAGCGCGAAGACAATCCCTCCAAAGAAGACTCAGCGCAGAGGATGCGAAGCAAGCCCTCATGAGAGGGCGGCGACGAAGAGGTTGAGGATCATAACTATATGCCTCCCTCCAAGACGAGGCAAGCCTCAACGATGATGAATTAAATGCACCCGAGGATCCCGTCGAACAAGAGCGCTTCAAGCGCAGGCTTATCGCCACAGCAAACAGCCTAAAGAAAAAGCAGCAACAACTTCAAGCTGATCAGGACTTGCTGGCCGATCGATGGACCGAGGTCCTCGCGGCCGAAGAGTATAAACTCGAACGCCCCTCCAAAAGTTACCCAAGACGCAAGCTGCTCCCCCGATTAGAGGAGGAAGCATACATACCTCCATCACCAACGCACGATATGGCTGACCGACCACCCCGTGTCATGACAGAGAGGCATCCAGGCCCCCAGCCAAGACCATACCCCGGCATCGCTCCAAAAGTACGAAGCCAAGAGGGAACGCGCCGGACTTTCGAGACATATTGGAGGACAAAGCAAGGCAATCCAGATCCATCTATGGATCACGTGGGCGCCCTACGACCCACGACGAATACCGTCGCGCCGGATACAATAACCCTGGCCGGGCCGAGCACAGCAGACAGCGCTCTCTCGAGCTGCGTCGCGATATTGCTCAATCTGAGGCGCCGACACCCTCTATGCTTCATCGACGAAGTAATGGATCATCGATCCCGAAGGGTTTAAACCAGAACACCGAATCTTACGATGGCACAACGGACCCCGCGGTTTGGATCGAAGACTATCTTCTCCACATCCATATGGCCCGCGGCGACGATCTCCACGCCATCAAGTACCTCCCACTCAAGCTTAAAGGACCAGCTCGGCATTGGCTTAACAGCTTGCCCGCAGAGTCAATTGGGTGTTGGGAAGACCTGGAGGCTGCATTCCTTGATAACTTCCAAGGCACATATGTGCGACCACCAGACGCCAATGACCTAAGCCACATCATTCAGCAGCCAGACGAATCGGCCAGACAATTCTGGACACGGTTCCTGACGAAGAAAAATCAAATCATCGATTGTCCGGATGCAGAGGCCCTTGCAGCCTTCAAACATAACATCCGGGGCGAATGGCTAGCCCGGCACCTGGGGCAGGAAAAGCCGAAATCCATGGCAGCCCTCACATCGTTAATGACCCACTTTTGTGCGGGAGAGGACAGCTGGCTAGCCCGCAACAACAATCTCCGTAAAAATTCTGGCAGTCTGGATACCAAGGACAACAACGGCAGGTCACATCGAAACAAAAACAAGCGCCGCATTAACAGCAACGATAAGGAGGATACGGCCGTCAATGCCGGATTCCGAGGCTCTAAACCCGGTCAGCGGAAGAAGCCATTCAAAAGAACCACTCCGGGTCCGTCCAATCTGGACCGAATACTCGACCGCTTATGCTAGATACATGGCACCTCTGAAAAGCCAGCTAACCACACCAATAGAGATTGCTGGGTGTTCAAGCAGGCCGGCAAGTTAATTGCCGAAAACAATGACAAGGGGCTAAATAGCGATGACGAGGAAGAGACCCGACCGCCCGAACAACGAGAGGATGAAGGGTTTTCCCCGCAAGTGCGGACGGTGAATATGATATACGCGACCCACATACCCAAGAGGGAGAGGAAACGCGACTACGGACGTCTATGCGATGGAGCCAGCGCCCCAAAGTTCAACCCATGGTCCTCTTGTCCGATCACTTTCGATCGAAGAGAACATCCGACCAGCATACGCCATGGCGGATTCGCGCGTTGGTTTTAGACCCAATCGCCGATGGGTTCCACCTCACAAGAGTCCCGATGGACGGCGGTAGCAGCCTGAACCTGCTTTATCGATATCGGTCGCAAAATGGGCATAGACCCATCAAGGATTAAACCTACAAAGACAACCTTTAAAGGTGTCATACCAGAGTGGAAGCCAAGCAGATGCAGCTCACCACACCGAAGTGGTCTTCGGATCCCGGATAATTTCCGGAGCGAAGAGTTAATCTTCGACATAGTCCCGTTTCGCAGCGGCTATCATGCCCTGCTCGGACGAACCGCGTTTGCCAAATTTCAACGCGGTGCCGCACTATGCATACCTAAAGCTCAAGATGCCAGGCCCTCGTGGATTCATCACGGTCAATGGGAATACGGAACGCTCCCTCCGAACGGAGGAACATACAGCAGCTCTCGCGGCAGAAGTACAGAGCAGCCTTCTAAGGCAATTCTCGAGTTCGGCCATTAAAAGGCCGGATATAGCAAAGCGCGCCCGGAGCAATGCCAACCAAGACCATCTGGCGCGATCAGAGCACGCGTAGCAATGCGGCCCCAACTCTCGCCCACGCATAATCGCAAGAATAACACTCCGCGTACATCATTACGCTTTGGAGATACCATGGGCGCAGGGGAGGGGGCACGATCGCAACGGACCTAGAGTGCGGTTCGACCACACCGAGGGCTCGCAAGTGTGCTCCCCTTTTTTTATTTTATTTTTCTTCTTTTATGTACGCAGGACTCTGTTAACCAGAAGCCCTGTCCGGCCGCGAACCTGCCGAACTGATGATGCAACAGTCAGGGACTAAAGAAGGCCGCGCCGAACACTCAGGTGGTCTCAATTACGAGCATTAAATTCGATTATATAAACCAAGTCCGCAGCTCATCCCTGGAGGGGGACATGTTTATTTAGTCCAAATCCCTTGCTTACCGCACTATTTGTATCAGTCCGCTCTACTAGCAGACTTTTCTTTCATAAATAATGCAGCACCTTTATGATTGCAATTGCATTACCTTTTATATATATGCTCATTATATGACATCGGCACCAGATATTTTCAATGCGGCACAATACACCGGGGGCTTATGTTCCCCACTCTATGGTGTGATAAGTCCGAACACTTTCACAAGTGCGGCACCCCGAACTTATAGCATTATATGAATCGGCTCCGAATCATGTCTTGGATCAATAGTTGGGTTTGCCTGGCTCCCATGTTTTGGTGCCTTACGCCGTTCCGTCGGCTAAGTGGCAGATGGGAGAACCATGCGATTGCGCCCGGTTGAGCCGGCGGCGCCTCGATGGAGAAAGCTAAAACGACGGCATGATAAGGCGAGAGACCGGTCGCTGTTCGAGAGGTTTTTCGGGTCCTAAAGACTCACGCCGCTTGAAGAAGTTCGGACAATGTCCGAAGAAGGCGTGGATAGCGCCCGGATTCGGTCTTCCAATACCGGGGCCTTCACCAAATTTAAAATTATAGAATTCTATGGCTAAGTGAGAGTGTTCAAGCATTATAAGTCCGGTTGCCTTGTTCGTTGTGTTGAGTGCCTCCTCGATGGACCCAACAATGGGAACAAGAGTGCTCAAGTTTATCCCGAACACCCCAAAGACTGTGGCTTGGGGGCTGAAGCCAACGACTTGCCATCTCTCAGAATTTATAAACGGCCGCACAGAAGGTAATATTTTAAATTAAACAAGCGTTGCTCATGGCGCATATGAACGAAGTTTTCAGCGTACAGGATAAATACATAGCGAGTTTACTCAAAGATTACATTTCGAGAGCACTCATCTGCAATATCGCAGGCTCCCTTCAGGACAATTGTATAATACTTCTCGGGCGTACGATACTCCTTGCCCGGCGGCGGTGGGTCCGTGAGAAGCTTCTCCGCATCCAACTTGCCCCATTGCACCTTCGTGCGGGCAAGAGCCCGGAGAGCGCCTTAAATACAGGCGGAGCGCTTGATGACATCCACCCAGGGGCATGCATCCACCAGCCGCCGCACGAGGCCAAAGTAGCTCCCAGGCATGGCCTGTCCAGGCCACAGCCGGGCTATGAGGCCCTTCATGGCCTCCTCACTACCTTGTGGAGTTCGACCACTACTTCACCGGTCGCTTGGGGCACCGGATGGCCGGCCTCAACATACCGAGACCGAAGACCTTCTCCGTCGAGCTCCCTCCTCGCCACGATAGAATGCGGCAAAGATCGATGCACTACGCGCAGATCCGCAAACGCCTCGAGAGCTCGAATGCGGGTAAGTGTCGTAGTTTACATTAACATGCTTGCTTTGCATGAAAAATGCCTTACCCGCCGCTATCTTCTTTACATCTTCAACCTCCTCAAGGGCCTTACGGGTCTCGGCCTTGGCGGATTTGGCACTTTCGAGAGCGAGGCAAGCTCGGACTCTCGAAGTCTTGAGTCACGCCCAAACTCTCATGCTTTTCCATGAGAGCCTGGAGCTCTTGCCGAACTTCCGCCACCCGTGCCTCTTGCTTTTCCCGCCAGCCCGTTCATGGCCGCAGCGTTGACGCGAACACACAAGATCCTTCGCTGCCACCTCGTTAGTGGCCCCGCAATACACATATTATCCTTGTTAAATTTTATTGCAACCAAAATCCTTTTCTCAGAAGGTACCTATTCAAAGTGGTGTTACTCACCTTCTCTTTCCTCGAGCTGCCGCTTGGCATGGCGAGCTCTTGCTCGGACCGCCGAGATCCTTCTTCAAGACATCGACCTCCGCCGTTAATGCGGCGAGGCCAGCAGCGCAACCTGCAAACCCATATTGACATATTTTTAGCAACCTCAAGATATCTTATTAGATCCTCATCCGCTTTTCTTTCCAACACCGAACCGAGCATCGAAACTACCGTCTATGCGGTATTACATTATATAATTTTAACTTCTTACCTCAAAGCTCGTTAAAAGGCTGTTGCGAGCTTCGTCAGCCCGCTTTTGGCGAAGCTGAACCTTTTGAATCACCACACTCATGATAGTGCGTGTTCTTCCTCGATGGAAGCGCCTTTAAGTGCCTCCGAAAGTTATCCGCGCCTCGGTTGGGCGGAGGCCGCCGGTGTCACGGTCTTGCCCTTCTTTCGAGGGCCGCTTGCGGACTCTGAACCACTGCGGGTTCCGGCGTAGAGTCCGCGCAAAGTCTGGAGGTTGCTGGCGACGGCGCCCGAGTCTCCTTCGATGGGTCCTCTCTCGATCCCACCTCGGCGTCCTCGTCGGCGCGGGGGGAGGCAAAGGAAGTGAATTCACATCCGAAGAGGCCAACGACCCGCCGATGAGTCGGGAGATCGCCATCGGCCGGACTACGGACGAGAATGCGGCGTTAGAAGGATACTACGTGACATAAAAGATATTGCATATCAAGGATCCGGATACTTACGATCTTGCGGACGCTTTGGCCCTTGAGGCCACTCATCCTCGCCAACGCTGGTGTTGGCGAACCTGTCCGGGGATAGTTCTCCCCTCTTGACCCTTCGGCCTCCCCTATTGGGGAAGCCTTCCTTTCTTCTCTCCTCCTCCGGAGAGAGTACTCCTCCTCCTCCTCGCCTTTAGGGAGGAGTCCTCGTCGTCGTCGACGCTTGATTCTGGGAACTCTTTCGAGTCCCCGCGCCACCTTTCTTGGCCTTCTTCTCCGGCACCACGTGCGGTGCCGGAACCAGCAGCCTCGCTAAACGGGCGCCCACTGGTCTTCGGCATGGGAGCCGGGCTGATAAGCAGCTTGGCCTTCTCCATCCATTCTGTCAAAGGAAGAGGCGAGAATGAAACCTCACTAGAATCAATTTAATTATCACAAGTGTCCCGTAATGGGGTTGAATCACTTACCTCGCCGGTTGATATCTGCGAGCTGAATCCGCGATCTTCCGTCATGGGCGCTGGGCTTGGCGCCCTTGAACAGCACCCTCCAGCGCCTTCATGTTGTATCAAGAGCCCGCTTAGCGCTGGTGCTGTTCCGGATTGAACTCCACAAATTGAATGCCCGTTCTTGGCATGGGAGGATCCGCCGGATGAGCATGACTTGGACCACGTCGACGAGCCTGAGCCTATTGCTCACCATCTTCTTGATGCAGGCTCGGAGTCCCGTCACCTCTACCGGATTGCCCCACTGCAACCCCTTCTCTTTCCAAGAGGTGAGCTGCGTGGGGATGCCAGATCTAAACTCGGGGCCCGCCGCCCATGTAGGTTTGCGCGGCTCGGTGATGTAGAACCACCCCGATTGCCACCCCTTGACGGAATCCACAAAGGCCCCTTCGAGCCAAGGGATGTTGGGCAATTTGCCCAACATGGCGCCTCCGCATTCCGCTTACGTGCCCTTCACAACCTTCGGCTTGACGTTGAAGGTCTTGAGCCACAGGCCGAAGTGGGGCCGGATGCAGAGGAAGGCCTCGCACACGACGATAAACGCCGAGATGTTGAGGATGAAGTTCGGCGCCAGATCGTGGAAATCCAGGCCGTAGTAAAACATGAGCCCCCGGACAAATGGATGGAGCGGAAAGCCCAGTCCACGGAGGAAGTGGGGGAGGAAGACGACCCTCTCATGAGGCCCAGGGGTAGGGATGAGCTGCCCCTCGTCAGGCAGCCGATGCGTGATATCGCCGGAAAGGTATCCGGCGCTGCGCAACTTGGTGATGTCCTCCTCCTTAGCGGTGGAGGCCAACCATTTGCCTCCCGCTCCGGACATATTCGGAGAAGGTCGAGGCGAGATGCGCAAGCTTGGGCATTGGAGCTTGAGTGCGCGGAGATGGATAAGCAAAGGAGGAAGAAGGCGTAGGTGAAAAGGTGAATCCTTATCCCTTATATATAGGCGGACGAAACTATGCGTCCCTCACCGGCCTGGTAAAACTCGCTTATCTCCCAAGCGCCACCATCAATGGAACGGTTGGGTTACCCACGTCCGTATTGATGAGGATCCCGGAATAAGGGGAACACTATCTCTGCTTCGACAAGACGTGCCAAGGAAACCGCTTCGCTAAAACGTGCTGAGGTGGTATAAGTAAAAAAATGATTCAAACAAAGGCTTGGTGGCGGTGTGATGTCACGCCGCATAATACGTCGGCAGATTGAATTAAGTGTACATTTTATTCTCTCTACGGTGGAATGTGGAATTTATTTTGCAGAGCCGGACAGTATCCTGGTGTTCATGATCTTCTCTGGATTATTCAAGGGAGGAACCCGCCTTGCAATGCCGAACATTATGCGCGCCGGACTTATCGCCATTGAAGCTTTGGTTCGTGGGCTACCGAGGAGTCCTCGACTACGGGGTGTCCGGACAACCGGACTATCAATATCCGCCGGACTCCAAGAGTACGAAGATACAAGATTGAAGACTCCGTCCCATGTCCGGATGGGACTTTCCTTGGCGTGGAAGGCAAGCTTGGCAATACGGATATGTAGATCTCCTACCATTGTAACCGACTCTGTGTAACCCTAGCCCTCTCCGGTGTCTATATAAACCGGAGGGTTTTAGTCCGTAGGGATAAGCTTTCTTTGGCTATGTTATTTTGATAAGACATGATTACTTTTGTTAGTATGCTTGAAGTATCACTATTTTTTATGTCAATATTAAACTTTTATCTTGAATCATTTGGATTTGAACATTCATGCCACAATAAAGAAAATTACATTGAGAAATATGCTAGGTAGCATTTCACATCAAAAATTCTGTTTTTATCATTTACCTACTCGAGGACGAGCAGGAATTAAGCTTGGGGATTCTTGATACGTCTCCAGCGTATCTATAATTTTTTATTGTTCCATGCTATTATACTACCTGTTTTGGATGTTTATGGGCTTTACTAAGCACTTTTATATTTTTTTGGGACTAACCTATTATCCGGAGGCCCAACCCAAATTGTTGTTTTTTTGCCTATTTCAGTGTTTCACAGAAAAGGAATATCAAACGGAGTCCAAACGGAATGAAACCTTCGGGAGAGTTATTTTTGAAACAAACGCAATCCAGGAGACTTGGAGTGGACGTCAAGAAACAAACGATCCGGTCACGAGGTAGGAGGGCATGCCCTAGGGGGGTTGGCGCGCCTGAGGGAGTCCTGGATTAGGGGGTATCCGGACAGCCGGACTATATACATCGTCCGGACTGTTGAAGCGAGAAGATACAAGACTCAAGACTCCGTCCCGTGTCCGGATGGGACTCTCCTTTGCGTGGAAGACTGATAACCCACAAGTTTAGGGGATCACAACAGCTTTCGAGGGTAAAGTATTCAACCCAAATTTATTGATTCGACACCTGGATAACTTAGTATCTGCATCAAAGTATTTAGTAGCAAAAGTGGTATGATAATAAAGGTAACGGTGGTAGAGGTAAAGATAAATGTTTTTGGGTTTTTGTAGTAGTTGTAACAGTAGCAACGGAAAAGTAAATAAGCAAAGAACAATATGTGAAAAGCTTGTAGGCAATGGATCAGTGATGGATAATTATGCCGGATGCGATTCCTCAGGCAATAGTTATAACATAGGGTGATATAGAACTAGCTCCAATTCATCAATGTAATGTAGGCATGTATTCCGTAAATAGTCATATGTGCTTATGGAAAAGAACTTGCATGACATCGTTTGTCCTACCCTCCCGTGGAAGTGGGGTCCTAGCGGAAACTAAGGGATATTAAGGCCTCCTTTTAATAGAGAACCGGAACAAAGCATTAGCACATAGTGAATACATGAACTCCTCAAACTACGGTCATCACCGAGAAGTATCCTGATTATTGTCACTTCGGGGTTGTCGGATCATAACACATAATAGGTGACTATAGACTTGCAAGATAGCATCAAGAACACACATATATTCATGAAAACATAATAGGTTCAGATCTGAAATCATGGCACTCGGGCCCTAGTGACAAGCATTAAGCATAGCAAAGTCATATCAACATCAATCTCAAAACATAGTGGATACTAGGGATCAAACCCTAACAAAACTAACCTGATTACATGGTAAATCTCATCCAACCCATCACCGTCCAGCAAGCCTACGATGGAATTACTCACGCACGGCGGTGAGCATCATGAAATTGGTGATGGAGGATGGTTGATGATGAGGACACCGACGAATCCCCCTCTCCGGAGCCCCGAACGGACTCCAGATCAGCCCTCCCGAGAGAGATTAGGGCTTGGCAGCGGCTTCGTGTCGTAAAACGCGATGAAACTTTCTCTCTGATTTTTTTCCCCGAACGTGAATATATGGAGTTGGAGTTGAGGTCGGTGGAGGTCCAGGGGGCCCACGAGATAGGAGGCCGCGCCCTACAGGGGGGCGCGCCCCCCTGTCTCGTGGACAGGCCCTGGGCCCCTTGGTATTGATTCTTTCGCCAAAAATTCTTATTAATTCCAAAAAGTGCCTCCGTGGATTTCCAGGACATTCCGAGAACTTTTCTTTTCTACACATAAAACAACATCATGGCAGTTCTGCTGAAAACAGCGTCAGTCCGGGTTAGTTTCATTCAAATCATGCAAGTTAGAATCCAAAACAAGGGCAAAAGTGTTTGGAAAAGTAGATAAGTCGAAGACGTATCAACTCCCCCAAGCTTAAACCTTTGCTTGTCCTCAAGCAATTCAGTTGATAAACTGAAAGTGATAAAGAAAAACTTTTACAAACTCTGTTTGCTCTTGTTGTTGTAAACATGAAAAGCCAGCATTCAAGTTTCAGCAAATATTATGAACTAACCATACTCACAATAACACTTAGCTCTCACAATTACTCATATCAATAGCATAATCAGCTAGCAAGCCATAATAATAAAACTCGGATGACAACACTTTCTCAAAATAATCATAACATGATATAACAAAATGGTATCTCGCTAGCCCTTTCTGAGACCGCAAAACATAAATGCAGAGCACCTTTAAAGATCAAGGACTGACTAAACATTGTAATTCATGGTAAAAGAGATCCAGTCAAGTCATACCCAATATAAACCTATAGTAATGAATGCAAATGATAGTGTGCTCTCATGCGGGTGCTTTTAATAAGAAGGGTGATGACTCAACATAAAAGTAAATAGATAGGCCCTTTGCAGAGGGAAGCAGGGATTTGTAGAGGTGCCAGAGCTCTATTTTAAAATAGAGATTGAATAACATTTTGAGCGGCATACTTTCGCTGTCAACGCAACAACTATGAGATGGCTGTATCTTCCATACTAAATGCATTATAGGCAGTTCCCAAACAGAATGGTAAAGGTTTATACTCCCCCAACCACCAACAAGCATCAATCCATGGCTTGCTCGAAACAATGAGTGCCTCCAACATACAACAGCCCTAGGGGAGTTTTGTTTAATTATTTTGATTTGCTTTGATCTTTTTGGATCATGGGACTAGGCATCCCGGTTACCGGCCCTTTCTCATGAATGAGGAGCGGAGTCCACTCTTGAGAATAACAAACCTAGCATGGAAGATATAGGCATCCCTATTTGTAACATGAGCTGCTTGAGCATACAAAACAGAATTTCATTTGAAGGTTTGGAGTTTGGCACATACAAATTTACTTGGAACGGCAGGTAAATACCGCATATAGGAAGGTATAGTGGACTCATATGGAACAACTTTGGGGTTTAAGGAGTTTGATGCACAAGCAGATTCCCGCTTAGTACAGTGAAGGCTAGCAAAAGACCGGAAGCAACTAATCGAGAGAGCGACAACAGTCGTAAACATGCATTAAAATTAATTTACACCGAGAACAAGCATGAGTAGGATATAATCCACCATGAACATAAATATCGTGAAGGCTATGTTGATTTGGTTCAACTACATGCGTGAACATGTGCCAAGTGAAAGGATCAAGATGGACCTAGAGGGGGGGGGGTGAACAGGTACAATTACAAATTTTACTTGTTACTTAGAAATTTTAGGCACTAATGCGGAATATGAAAGTGAGCCTAACAATTGTAAGTGTAGTATTAAGTGTTAAGCAAGATAAACAAGAAACACAAGTATGTAAGTAAATAAGCACAATATGATATAAGTAAGTGCTAAGAGACAAGTAACCACAAGTAGAGAGTTAGGGTTAGGAATAACCGCAACTCCGGGAGACGAGGATGTATGCCGATGTTCACTTCCTTGGAGGGAAGCTATGTCACCGTTAGAGAGGTGGATGTTACCGCAAAGGCACACCAACGCCACGAAGGCTCACCCTATTCTCCCTTTGAGAGAACACCACGAAGGTGTTTCTCAACCACTAGTGGTAGACCTTGGGGTGGTATCCAAACCCTCACAAACTTTTCTGGGGGTAATCACAAAGGTCGATTCCTCTCCGAAAGACTCTTACCGCCTAGGAGTCTCCAACCTCCAAGAGTAACAAGATCAAAGGGAAAAGCTCAAGGCTTGCTCAAATCACGAATTCCTTGGGTGCAAAGAAGGGGGAGAAGTGGATCTATCACTTGATCGGACAACTTCTCTCCAAAGCTCTCAAATCCCTTTGGGATCTAAGATTTGGTGTGTAGGAATGAGGGAGAGAGTGAGAAGTGTTCTAGGGTTTGTTCAAAGTGAATGGTCAACCCTCTCCCGTGGGAAAGAAGGGCTATATATAGTGTGAGCTAGAATATGGCCGTCGCGGTGTAAGTGAATGAGCAGGCCGGACATCCGGGCTAGGGGCCGGACATCCGGCATGGTAAGCTGCGAGGAACAGAACAAAGGCAGAACAAAAAAGAACAGAGGGGCCGGACATCCGGGGCCCAAGCCCGGACATTCGACATATCAGGAAGACACGGACATCCGGCAGGTGGCCGGACATCTGGCGCGCAAACCAGCATAAAAAGATTCTCTGGATATCTATGCCCGGATATCCGGAATGGGCCCGGACATCCGGCATAACAGGAAGGCCCGGACATGCGGGGAAAGTCCGGATATCCGGCGTGCAGCCCAGTATACTACTGTATTCTGGATTGCTAGGCCCGGATATCCGGCAAGGAGGCCGGACATCCGGCGATCTAGAGACAGAACATGAAGGTTTTTGGGTTTTTGGCATGTGCATGTATGGTTAGGAAGTTCGTGGCAAGAGCAAGCCTTTAACTAACACTATTGATGCCCTCTTAACAGTGCGGGATCCTATACTCAAGAAAAAAATATGCAATCAACTTTTATGCTTCATCCTTGAGTAAAACCACTTGTAGGCTCTTGATCCACACACATCGATGAACCGGGGACTAATACCTGAGATTTACTTGACAGCCGTTGTTAGTCCCCAGCATGTATGATTGTCAGCAACATCAAAACATGATGTAAGGGCATGATTGCTCTTTCAATCTCCCCCTTTTTGTTTGTTGATGACAACCATACATGTAGTATCATAGGTGCAATAAATAATCTTAGAATTGACAAACATGAGAGCAAACGTACAATAATAAGTCTCTGTTTCTATTTGCTTGCTCCCCCTGAATGTGAGCATGGAATGCATATATGAAACCACAATAACTCAGACATAACAGCATTTCATAACCACATAGATAATATCACAGTTACTCACACGATTAAGCACCATAGGTAGCAAACATAGCAAGTTCGAATAATAGTGGACATATAGTGAACACAAATAGTCAATCATCTCATAGCCATAGCATGATACTACTTCTCCCCCTTTGACGACAACAAGTAAAAAGGGGCGAAGAACTAAATCCACTCCATCACTCCTGGTGAATGTCATCATGATCATCAAAGAACTCAGGAAACTCGTCACGAGATGGAAAACCGAAGGTAGAGGTGGACGGAGCCGCGGGAATAGGATCATCACCACTCACTGGGCTCCCGCGGACATGGAGGCGCTGCTTGAGCTGATTCTTGGAGATGATGAGGCGCTTCTGAACATCATGATTTTGCTGACAGCTGAAGGTGATTGACTTCATGATAGCAGATTGAGCCTTGCGGAGGAACATGGCAAGGCGTCCACGAGGAGCTGACGAAGAATATGGAACAGAGGAGTCAGTGGGCTGAGTCCCACCAGCAGGCCTCTTAGACTAAGACCGAGCAGCAGTCTGAGAAGCAGGCATCACTCGCATGTGCGAAGCAGGCTTCCAACTAGAATGAATAGTAGTCTTAACCACCTCAAATGGAGCAGTGTGATCAATCAGAGCCTGAATGAAAGGAGCATGAGGAAACTGGCGCGTCTGAATGAAACTGCAAAGACGGGTCTCATGCCAAATGAGATGGGCTGTGTCCAGAGGCTCAGTGGGTTTGTCATGCATAAGAACCATCAAGTCAATGCAATTGTTATAAGCCCTTGAGCGGTCTCCCTTCTTAGGATAGAGAGTGCGGAGCACACACTGATAGAGGATGTAGTAAGGAGCACGGAAGATAGATACCTCGTTGAGTGGGCATTCAAGTTCTGCTTTAGAGAGCTGAGAGGTAGGTTTGACAAGTGGCAACCAAGCTTCAATCGCTTTGGGCTTGTGCTCAGGATCCATGCTGCGGATGCGATGGCCAACACCGGATAGACCCAGAATCTGAACAAACCTGTCATAGGTGATGCTCATAGTAGTGTTATCAGTCATCTAGGTGAGAGTGTTGTCCGGACCAAAGAAACAGGTGGCATAGAACTGTAGAATGGCAGCTTCATTCCAATCACACCTGAAGGTCATTGCGGGACCAAGGGTCATATCATCAATGACCTTGACCGGATTGTTAGGGAACATGTCAGGATTCTCATGCAGAAAGTTGAGATCTAAGTATGAGTGAGGAGCAAGTCCACGCCCACGGACAAAACTGGAATAAATATCCTGCTGCATTCGAGTCCGAAATCGAGGATCCTTCGCATCAGCTACCATCTCATATTGATTGACATCTCGTCAAAAAGTAAGATATTGAGCTGCCCCCATAGTTTTGAAGTCGTGAGAACAGCAATCTCCACTGTTCAGAAGCTCCATAGAGATGCGACGACCACGGACAGCGGGCATTGCAGAACCATGAACTTGAGGCACCGGCGCCCTCCTAGTGCCAGGCTTGGACTGACCAATGGAGTGTTTGGGTGCACGGACCTCTTCTTCCTCCCCAACATAGTCCGCATCATCAGGATCCGAGTCCGACGGACTAGTGGATGGTGCCCGATTCTTCTTCTTGGTGGTGGTGGCCTTCTTCTTTTTAGGCCGAGCATGCTCATCGGAGTCGGTTGAGCCTTTCCGCGAACAACTGGAATGGATAATGAGAGATCCTGATGAGATGGAGGCAACAGGTATGAACAAGGATAAGACAATTTAAACAATGGGATGACCATTTTTGAGCATAACCATAGACAAAGTCCAGTGTTAGAGCAAAGAAAATGAGACATGACCATGATTTAAATTGATTAGACGAGCTCATTGACAGATTTGTAGGCCTAAGCAAGAGACACCAACACTCAAGAGAGACATAGACACCAAGATATCCATGAGAGAGTGAAAACCTAAGATTTTTGCGGTCACCATAGGAGTATAATGGAGTAGAGATAGCATCCATACCCCTGGAAGAAGGCTTGGGGCAATTGGGGCCACAGTTCTTGGTTCGTGCCATGAGAAACTCCGGTGGTGAATCCCACGATACACCGGTCTCTCCCGAGGGATTCACACAACAACCCAAGAAATGGATTGGAGAGAATCGTAGATCGGGAGGAGAAGTGTTCGTGAGCAGGAGATCGGGGCCGGAGGTCGGTGGAGATGGCCGGGGCAGCACCGGAGTGATGGCCCGGCGGCGGCGGCTGTGAGGGGAGATGAGGAGAGGAACGAAAGAAGTGGGGAACTGCCCCCAAATCCCACACCCCTCCCGAGATATACGCGACTGCGGGCGACGGGCCGGACATCCAGGGCAAGGCCCGGATATCCGGCGAGTGGAAAACAGAGAACAAAAGAAGCAGCGCCCGGATGTCCGGCTGAGGCCCGGATGTCCGGCCACTGTAGGTGGTTGATGATCGTTTTGAGGGGCAAGGAATTTTTCCCAGGGCCCGGATGTCCGGCGAGAGAGCCGGATGTCCGGCCACTGGACAGAAGACAAGGGCGAGGGAAAGATGTGAAGGAGGGGGCCAACAAGAGTAATTTGATATAGACACCGCCAAGGAGTTTACATGAGATTAATAAGGGAGACAACCTGAGACATCTAAGGCCATGCTAAGATGCATTAATAATCCAAACATTATTAAGAAAGAAAGGTCCATATAAGCATTGTACAAGCGGTGACCGAGGTCACCATGTTTGAGCATATGGAACATAGTACCACAAAGATATAAACTTTGAGCACATGGTCACGACTCCATCATGTTAAAGTACCCTAGTTTGAAACCTATGATAACTTTGAGAGTGTTTGTTCTATTTATGCATTATGTAAGGTGAGAGAACTCATGAATTGAGTCTCTCCCCCTAAATATATGCCTACATGAAGACAAGACATTAAGTTTATGCATGGATGAGTACTAGATTTCACATAAGGTTGTCAAGCTCCAATATACCAAGTTCACGCATAAGTCGACAAAACCTTGCTTCATCCAATGGTTTGGTGAAAATATCTGCCAGTTGCAAATCTGTACCAATGTGATCAATGTGAATATCACCCTTCTCAACATGATCTCTCAAGAAGTGATACCTAATATCAATGTGCTTGGTGCGGAGATGATCCTTGGGGTTCTCAGCAATGTTGATGGCACTTTCATTATCACATAGAAGAGGCACATGTCTATAGGTGATACCGTAATCCTTCAAAGTTTGCCTCATCCATAATAACTGAGTTGCACAACTGGCGGCAGCAATGTATTCAGCCTCTGCGGTAGAGAGGGCAATACAGTTTTGTTTCTTCAATGACCAACTTACCAAGGAGCGTCCAAGAAACTGACATGCACCGGAAGTGGACTTACGATCCACTTTATCTCCGGCCCAATCCGCATCTGTGTACCTAATGAGATCAAACTTAGCATCCTTGGAATACCATAGACCCAACTTTGGGGTGTGAACAAGGTATCTAAGAATATGCTTACCTGCCTTATGATGACTTTCCCTAGGGGAAGCTTGAAATCTAGCACACATGCATACACTAAACATGATGTCTGGTCTAGATTCACAAAGATAAAGCAATGAACCAATCATAGAGCGGTATTTAGATGGGTCGAAGGGGATACCGTTTGTGTCTTTAGTGAGTGTTATTTTGGTTGGCATTGGTGTCTTATATGGACTAGCATCCGACATACCAAACTTCTCTAGGATATCCTTGAGGTATTTTGCTTGAGACAAGAAAATTCCTTCTTGAAATTGTTGAATTTGAAATCCGAGGAAGAACTTCAAATCCGCATTGAGTGACATTTCAAAATTCTTGGTCATTGAAGCCGCAAACTTCTTGCACAAATGAATGTTAGGAGAACCAAAAATGATATCATCTACATAGATTTGGCATAAGATCAAATCACCCTTATCCCTCTTAGTAAAAAGAGTGGGATCGATCAGCCCTCTCACAAAACCATCATCGAGTAAAAACTTCTTTAAATGATCATACCAAGCACGATGTGCTTGTTTGAGGCCACACAAAGCCTTATGAAGTTTGTACACATAGTCTTTGTGATCAGGATCAACGAACCCAGGTGGTTGTGACACATATACTTCTTCTTGTGGAGGACCGTTAAGAAAAGCACTCTTCACATCCATTTGATGTAATGTAAAACCATTGAAAGCGGCATAAGCAAGTAAGATGCGAATGGATTCAAGACGGGCAACTGGGGCAAAGGTCTCACCAAAGTCCAAACCTTCAACTTGTGAGTACCCTTGCGCCACTAACCTTGCCTTGTTGCGGATGATTACACCATTCTCATCTTGTTTGTTCTTGAAAATCCATTTTGTTCCAATGATGTTGTGCTCGGTAGGTGGCCTCTTGACTAATGACCACACTTGGTTGCGTTCAAAACTGTTCAACTCTTCTTGCATAGCAACGATCCAATCGTTGTCCATTAATGCATCTTGTACCTTGATGGGCTCAATACTAGACACAAACGAGAAGTGAGCACAAAAGTTTGTCAAATGTTTATGAGTGACTCTACCTTCCGATATGCTGGTGAGAATTTTGTCAACATCAACACGACCGGCCACTCGTGGCATGATAGAGGTAAGGGTTTCACGAGGTTCAACTTCATGTCCATCATCTGCGTCCTCAACATATGGATCATTAATGTGTGGAGGAAGATCTTCTTGTTCATATTGCATTTGTTGAGGTTCATCATCAATGATTGGGCTTTCTTGTTCTTGCACTTGATGATGATCTTGTTCTTGAATATTATCATGAAGAGGAACTTGATCATCTACTTCTACTTGGGCTAAGGGCATTTGTTGAACACTAGGAGCTTGTGATGGTATAGGTGTTGAAGTAGTTTGATGATGTGTGAGACTTCCATCTTCTTCTTCATCATCATGAGGTTCCTGTTCCATAGGAAGAAGTGCACCAACACCCATTGAGGGAGTCCTGGACTAGGGGGTGTCCTGATAGCCGAACTATCATCATCGGCCGAACTCCAAGACTATGAAGATACAAGATCGAAGACTTCGTCCCGTGTCCGGATGGGACTTTCCTTGGCGTGGAAGGCAAGCTTGGCGATATGGATATATAGATCTCCTACCATTGTAACCGACTCTGTGTAACCCTGGCCCTCTTCGTTGTCTATATAAACCGGAGGGTTTTAGTCCGTAGGACACAACAAACAACAACAATCATACCATAGGCTAGCTTCTAGGGTTTAGCCTCCTTGATCTCGTGGTATATCCACTCTTGTACTGCCCATATCATCAATATCAATCAAGCAGGAGTAGGGTTTTACCTCCATCGAGAGGGCCCGAACCTGGGTAAAAACATCGTGTCCCTTGTCTCCTATTACCATCCGCCTAGACACACAGTTCGGGACCCCCTACCCGAGATCCGCCGGTTTTGACACCGACATTGGTGCTTTCATTGAGAGTTCCTCTGTGCCGTCACAATCAGGAAGGATGCCTCTTCCCGTCTTGAAAGATGGTACCATTGCCAAAGGAGCTTTGGCCGCCGGCCAAACTATCCGGCTAGGTGGTTTTCTTATGACCGCCTGTTCGGTCGCCGCTTCGACGACGACCTCTCGGGTCATCAAAAGCAATCTTCACGTCATCTCGGAATTCACCGAGTAGCTGGATCCGATGGAGCTCTCTTCCGTAAATGAGCTCTTGGATCGCATCGCCACCCTGGGAGTCGCTATAGACTACGATCAGATCGGGCTTAAAACCGATCTGAGAGAGATTAACTCTCCCCAGGTTACCCACCACGTTGCGGTGGTAGAGGAACAATGCGGCGACTCTTCTTCTGTACTAAAAACCAGTTATGTCCGGACTCCTGATCCCTCCATGCCGGATTCCCGCGGAGGGACAGACGTTAATCAAGTAATGAACTTAAAGTCAGGCAGCGGACCAGATTCATTGGACAATGTCCAGCAATCCAAGCTTCCAAATTCGGAAACTTTTCGGCCCTTGATCCTCAGGATGTGCAGGGTTCCGGACTTAATTCCGCCCGCCCACCAAAACATAAGCGATCTATCTCAAATCCGGCAAGAGCCCACGGAGACAGTACATCATTACTGGGCCAGATTCCTCCTGGTCATGGACAGGACAAAGGACTACCGTGAGGAAAGCGCAATCTCAATTTTCTGCAACAATTGCACGGACAAGGGAATCACTAACGCCATAAGTCGCCGCGAAATCACACGCTTTGCCGACCAGGCATCCATAGTACGAAAATACTTTGCGATGGAGAGTACCTGGAAAATCGAAACTAAGTTTTGGGACAATCCGGCTCCGAACACAACCCTAGTCCAAAACAAAAGGGTGCATCATGCTCAGGCACCTGGGACAAAAACCAAAAAGCAAAAACCCCATAAAGGGCACGGAACCGTACTGGAGGGATGGCTCAGCGGACCCTGTAAAATCCATAGTACAGAGGACACCACTCCAACACAAGCCTTCGAGCATGTTGGATACTACGGCAGTGGCCAAAAGTGGCGAAGAGCTTCTAGCCCGGAGAACCAGCCCAACAGACCAAAGACGGTACTAACAGTCTTCGAGACTTTCGCATCAAATAATATGCGGAAACGAACAATCCGTAGCCTCGCCGAAGTATACCAAGTAGCAACAACAAATCCATGGAGCGACACGGCTATCACCTTCAACGCCAGCCACGAACCTAAATTCCGAACAGCCCGAGCACCAGTCGCATTGGTCCTCAGTCCAATAGATGACGACTTTCGTCTTACCAAGGTACTCATGGATGGCGGCAGCGGATTAAACCTCATCTACGAGGAATCCCTTCGAAAAATGGAAATAGACTGGAGCCGCATTGAGCGAAGCAGCACAACCTTCAGAGGAATAATCCCTAGTCGGGAAGTACGCTGCACAGGAAAAATTACACTAGATGTGGTGTTCGGCTCGCCAGACAATTACAGGTCCGAGGAGGTCACGTTCCAGGTGGTCCCATTCAGCAACGGATATCACGCTTTACTAGGGCGAGAGGCATTCACAATTTTCCAAGCTATACCCCATTATGGGTACATGAAGCTTAAAATGCCCGGGCCCAACGGAATAATCACTCTTGTCAGTGATCCGGACATAGCACTCCGCGCCGAAAATAAGACAGCCGCACTGGCCCTAGAGGCACTATCCGAAGCCCTAGCGGCAGAGGAACTCACTGCGCTGCGCTCCACGGTGAACAGGGACGATGTGATACTCGATAAGTGTTCCAAGTCCACCTCTTTTAAACCAGCAGACGAAATAGTCAAATTCCAAGTCCATCCAACGGACCCCACAAAGACGGCCTCCATCGGGGCACAATTAAACCCTGATGTAGACGCCACACTATGAGAATTCCTCCGGGAAAATTGGGACATCTTTGCCTGGCACCCTTCAGACATGCTAGGAGTCCCACGCAGGTTGGTAGAACACAGCCTAAACATCCTAAAAGGATTCAAGCCAGTCAAACAGGCTCTTCGGCGATTTTCCGAACCCAAAAGACAGGCAATGGGGGAGGAGCTAGCCAAACTATTAGAAGCCGGATTCATCAGAGATATAAAACATCTGGACTGGCTAGCGAACCTGGTAATGGTACCAAAAAAGGACAAATCCTGGCGCCTTTGTGTCGATTTTAAAGACCTTAACAAGGCATGTCCAAAGGATCCTTTCCCCCTTCCCCACATCGACCAAATCATCGATGCTACCACAGGGCACGATTCATTGTGCTTCCTCGATGCATATTCCGGATACCATCAAATCAAGATGGCGGAAATAGACCAGGCCGCAACGGGATTCATTACTCCATACGGATCATTCTGCTTCAACACAATGCCCTTCGGACTCAAAAACGCCGGCGCAACATATCAGCGCATGATTCAGACATGTCTGGCTACCCAGATCGGCAAAACAGTGGAAGCATATGTAGACGATGTGGTCGTCAAGACCAACCACGTCGAAACTCTAGTAGACGATTTGAGGCTCACATTTGACAACCTCCGAGCATATGACATTAAGCTCAACCCGGAAAATTGCGTTTTCGGCGTACCAGCCGGAAAGCTCTTGGGCTTCATTGTATCCGGTAGAGGAATTGAAGCAAACCCAGCCAAGATCCGAGCTCTGTAATAGTTGGATATCCCAGAAGACCTCAAACAAATACAAAAATTGACTGGGTGCATGGCGGCTCTAAGCCGCTTCATCTCCCGTTTGGGAGAAAAGGCATTGCCCCTCTATCGCCTCCTCAGGCGCACCGAACACTTCGAATGGACGGATGCTGCCACGGCCGGACTCGAAGAAATAAAGGCCATATTGGCAACAAATCCGGTCCTGGCCGCGCCCAACTTGGGCGAACCAATGTTGTTATATATCGTGGCAACACATCAAGTTGTAAGCGCGGTGCTCGTCGTCGAACGAGAAACAGAAGGGCACAAATTCCCTCTTCAAAAACCAGTGTACTACGTATCCAGTGTTTTAACTCCATGCAAGTCCCAGTACCCAAATTATCAAAAGATAGCGTACGCGGTGTTCATGGCATCCCGGAAGCTGCGACACTACTTCCAAGAGTGTTCGATAACAGTGGCCTCCGAAGTACCTCTCAACGACATTATAAACAACCGCGACGCGACGGGCAGGATTGCAAAATGGGCCATTGAGCTCTTACCATTCGACATAACCTACAAACCACGGCGAGCTATAAAGTCACAAGTCTTGGCCGACTTCATCGCTGAATGGACTGAAGCCGAACTCCCTAAAGAGTACGGCACATAATCCAATTGGATCATGCACTTCGACGGCTCTAAAATGTTGGCCGGCTTGGGGGCTGGCGTCGTCTTGACGTCTCCAACCGGAGACACAGTCCAATACGTACTTCAAATAATGTACACGTACTCCAACAACGCAGCCAAATACGAGGCCCTTCTACATGGTCTCCGGATGGCAATCTCCATGGGCATTCAACGCCTAGAGGTCCGCGGGGATTCAAACCTCGCAATATCCCAAGTAAATGGAGACTTTGATGCCAAAGATCCAAAAATGGCAGCCTACCATAACGCCGTCTTAAAAATGTCAGCTCGGTTCGAAGGACTCGAATTCCACCATGTAGCCCGGGATAATAACCAGGCGGCCGACGTGTTGGCGCGCATCGGTGCAAAGTGCGACGCCGTCCCTCCAAACATCTTCCTGGAGCGGCTCTTTAAGCCATTCGTAGTATGGGAAGAGGAGTCCGGAAACAACAATCCGGAACCAACCGCACCGCCCAACACCGAACATTCTGACACAACCGGTGGCTCAGCCAATGAAATAACACCTTCAGCCCACGAAATAATGGCAGTCATTTCCCCGTGGACGGAACCATTCCTAGCCTACTTAATTAGGCAGGAACTCCCCGAAGACCAAAATGAGGCCCGCTGCATCGTATGGTGATCTAAAGCCTACAAGGTCCATGAGGGAGACCTTATAAGAAAAGCCTAGCCGGAGTCCTGCAAAGGTGCATCTCCGAAGAGGAAGGGTGAAATCTGCTGGCTAAAATTCACGCCGGACTCGGCGGGCACCACGCCGCAGCCCGGGCCCTTGTAGGCAAGGCCTTCCGTACAGGATTTTATTGGTCGACGGCCCGGGCAGATGCTCAGGACTTAGTCCAACGATGTGTCGGGTGCCAGCTTTTTGCTAATCAAAGCCACATGCCACCCACCGCCCTCAAAACTATACCCATCACCTGGCCGTTCGCGGTGTGGGGGCTTGACATGGTTGGACCCCTTAAAGGGGGAACCCACAAGCAAAAGTACCTATTGGTCATGGTGGATAAATTCACCAAATGGATAGAGGCCAAGCCAGTTAAAACGGCCGAATCCGGACCTGTGATAGACTTCATATCCGGGGTAGTACACCGTTATGGCGTCCCCCACAGCATCATCACCGATAACGGCATGAACTTCACGGCCGACGAGGTTAAACTCTGGTGCAAAAATATGGGCATCAAGCTCGACTACGCTTCAGTCTATCACCCTCAAACTAACGGTCAAGTCGAACGAGCAAATGGTCTAATCATGGGCGGCATCAAACCCAGGTTAGTGCGGTCCCTCACGGAATCTAACACGCACTGGGTAGAGGAGCTCGACTCCGTACTCTGGGGGTTGCGGACCACACCAAACCGTACTACCGGATTCACACAATTTTTTATGCTATACGGCGCAGAGGCAGTTTTGCCCTGCGATATAATTCATGACTCACCTCGCGTGCGCATGTACGAGGAAAGAGAGGCCGAGTTGGATCGGCAAGACAGTTTGGATGCCCTAGAAGAGGAGCGCGACGTGGCGAAGGCTCGTTCCACATTCTATCAGCAGCAGGCTCGAAGATATCAAAGCAGAGAAGTACGGGCCAAAACTTACAATGTTGGCGAACTAGTTCTACGCCTGTCGGACAAGAAAAAGGACAAACTCAAGCCCAAATGGGAAGGTCCCTTCATCATCGACCAAGTCCTGACTGGTGGGGCATATCGTCTCGAGCCGAACCCATGGAATGCAGCCCGCCTCCGAAGATTCTACGCCTAGCGCCGGACTCAGAGTTCGTCTCTTTCCTCCGTCCACATTTTATACTTCAGTTGTCTTTTGTTTCTCTCTTTTCTCCTCCCCTTTTCATAGAGCCTTTGAGGGCTGATCTGCGCATTGTTCACACACACTTGACGTGCTACTCGCACTCATTATACCTGGGGGCTTCTTTAACAGGAGCTTATTTATTCAGGCGCTATGCCCAACACATGTGTCAAACTTCCGCATGTACATTTTATTCACCATTATATGCATCGATATGACTTAAGTTTTGGCCAAGCTGGGTTGCCTGGCTCCTGTGCTTACCCCTCGTTCCCGATTGTTCGGCTAGGAGGTAAAGGAGCACCTCTGCGATTATTCTTGCCGGTCGGCCGGATGTGTACCTCGGTGGGTGAAGCAAAGCTAAGCGTTCTTAAGGGAATATTGATCGGTGACTTGAAAGATGATTTTTACCTATCTATTTATCTGCCCCGGATGCTTTTACGCTTTTTAGCGATCCGGACATGCACTTTAGGGCATGCCTCCCGAGAAAGGAACCCTTAACGGAACTATTGTCCCTGGAAGATGTTTCTTACTAACCATGTAATATAACATAACTAGTTGGGCACTTGTCTGATAAAGCACTAAATGACCCCTACGCCTGGTCTCCATGCATGCCCTGGTTTTTGCATAACCGCGAGGGTATTCGGACACACTCCGGACCGTTGGGTCCTGAGGTTGAAGCGAAAAGGTCCGCAAAGACAAACGATCTACAATCTGGCTAGAGGGCATTATACATGTCATTTTAAAATACATCATCAAAATTGACTGATTGTACTCCTCTTCAATCCCATCTAACAGGCTGTCTAATTTACAGCCCCGTTGGGAATACTTAGCGGCCAACTCTACTTGGCCGTACATTAAGCTCACAGGGATCTCCTTCCCATCAGGCCCCACAGGTCCGACCTCGGCCATGTAGTTCGGATCCGCCTTTGTGTACCGCGTCTTCACCATGGCCCAGGCCTCCCTGGCGCCTTGACGGCAGGCCGATATCTTCCATAGACGGAAGCGCTGCCGTGCTCCCTGAAGCTTCTCTGCAAGCCCTCCAAGACCCTCGGGCAGGGAGACGGACGGCCATAAGGCACGGGCAGCGCCGCTCATCGCTGCCGAACACGTTCGTGCAGTGCAGCAGCTTCGGAAGCAGATCACCCATTGAACGGGCATTTCCTCCACAGGGGCGACCCGTGAGCACACCTCTGGACATATTTACGTCAATCGACTCCCTCGCCGAACTCTTCTTTTCAAAAGAGTTTGCTCAAGCACTTACTATAAATGCCGCGATTTAATCGCTGATTCTCCTTCACAGAGCTGCACACCGGGGCCCGAACACCTTTAGCTCTTCTCCCGGCTGGGTGTGGGCATCTTGGAGTTTGTTCCTCTCTGCTGCACCTTCATAAGCACCCTCTCGCCGGCCTTCAGCTGGCGTAGTAGATGTTGCTTGTCCGGATCAAGTCCGGCAACATCTGCAATATAATTGTTAGACTTATACGCACGCCGCACGCCGCACACCGCTTATCTTTTTGAAATATGTGTTACCGGAGGGGGTCTCTGTGTCTCCTCCTGCGGCGGCTAGTGCGGCCTCAAGTTGGGCCTTGCACTCCTGAAGCTCCTGGGACAATTGGGTATTCTTCTCCGTAAGATCCTGCATATCAAATGATCCTTAAATCAGTTATTTTAACTACTTTAAGTCTCGGGGGCTACAGGCATATATAACTATTAAAATTCCTTACCCGTATGTCTTTCACATACTGCTCCGTGGCTCTGGTTAAACCATCTTGAGCAGCACGGAGGTGCGCGTCTCCCGTGTTAAAGGCATTCAACGCCTCCGGGGAGAAACACACGTCACGAAGAACTATCCGGCGGTGCCTGTGATTCATGGCGCTCTCCACCTCAGACCTGGTGGCAGACAGCCTGTCGGCATCCTCCGTTGGAGGAGCATCCGGCTCGCGCCTTGCACTCGCCTCCCCCTCCGGACCAGGTGTTGGAGCCTGGCTTGCGGAGGCTTGGTTGGCACCCTCTCCGAGCACAGTCCGGCGAGCGCTCTTTCTCCTGGAAGAGTCATGAGCATTAATATACTTCACAGGAGTCTTTTCCTTAAAAACGGTGGCGTGACATACCGTTGCGGCGACGTTTCAATTCGCACCGCACCCCTCTTCCGCCTGCTGGGCTGAACTGACCCTTGTTGGTCAGCCGCCGCGGGATCAGCTTCCCGCCTTGAAGGCGCCTCCTGCGAGACACCGTTGGTATACAGCTGTCAGAAATAAGCACGGACGAAGTAATGGTGTCAGGGCTCCGGTCATAGTTACCTGGGAAGCCAGAGATAAACCGGGGTAGTCAGTCGTAATGGCGACTAGAGCATTGTCCATGCTTAGTTGGTGGAACACCCCGTCAATCAGCTCCACCTTTATGTCCGGATCCTCTTCGGAGGCTGGATCAAGGGATCTTCCCGGATCCTCGGGTTGTGGAGTCGGACTGTGTATGCCCTCCACATCCCGGCGCAGTTCCTGCGTCGAAATCGTAAAGTAAGACACTTAACTTTGAAAGCACAGATCGGATAGATAAACGTCCGCTTACCCAGCTCCGAGGGTTATTCATGGAGAATCCATTCAATGGACTCGTGTGGAGGAAGTCCTCCTTCTCCCCTTGTACAAGCGACAGGATCTTCACGGATCGGCGGCGATCCGGCCTGGCGGCCATGGCGGGTGGCGTCATTCTCCCGTTAAAATCCCACATGGGTGCCCCTATATTGGGCGGCTGCACCCTCGCATAATGCACGTGGCCATGACTCCAATCATGGTCAATCCGGAATGAGCCAACAAACTTATCCGCCCATCGATAATGGGCGCTCTGTCATCTTCCGTTGAGGGCTCATGGCGCCAACTCGGCATTTCTTGAGAGGAGCGTTGCTTGAACTCCGGAGGCCGATCCGAACGGGTCCGGCGGTGGGCGTCTTCCATATAAAACCATTCGAAGGCCGTCTTTGGGCGCCTTCCTCGGGTTCGGATAGATATCCGGTCCCGCGATCGCCATATTTCGCTCCGCCCACTTGATATATCGACCCCTCGTGAGAACGGGGTACGAGGCAAAACAATGTCTTCCACAGCGCGAAATGGGGCTCGATGCCCAAGAACAGCTCACAAAGAGCTACGAAACCCGCGATATGCAAAATGGAGGCGGGCGTGAGGTGATGAAGCTGGAGTCCATAGAACTCCAGGAGCCCCTGGAGAAACGGATGTATGGGAAATCCGAGCCCCCTTATTAGATAAGGGACGGCACACCGGCTCTCCTTTGGAGGGATTGGGGTGTTCTCCGCCGCTTCCGCCTTTGTAGGTGGCCAGCCCGCTCGAACCGGGACCATGAAGGCCGGAGGAAGGTATCCCTCCGCTTGGAGCGTCACCAGCTCGCTGTGCGGGACTGAACATCTCCTCCAATCTCCTGGCTGAGGGCTGGGAGCGCGAGAGGAGGAGCCGCGCCGACGGTCCATGATGGAGTGGGTTTTTGTCAGAAGCGCTGTGATGAGTACTCGCGGAAGGAGGATGGTGTGATTTGGATCTAGATTCTTGCCTCTCTTATAGGCAGCTTGTTCATGCAACTTGGGGGTAAAACGTAAAAATACCCTGGCTTTTCGCATTCATGCGACACGTGGAAGAGGGCCATTATTGGGCGTGGAAGCCAAGGAGCGTAATATTTATAAGGAAGTCGGACACTATTCGGTAAGCGCATGGAATTTGGAGGAGAACCCGCCTTGCAATGTCGAAGACAATATACGCGCCGGACTCATCTTCATTGAAGCCTGGTTCGGGGGCTACTGAGGGAGTCCTGGACTAGGGGGTGTCCGGATAGCCGAACTATCATCATCGGCCGGACTCCAAGACTATGAAGATACAAGATTGAAGACTTCGTCCTGTGTCCGGATGGGACTTTCCTTGGTGTGGAAGGCAAGCTTGGCGATACGGATATGTAGATCTCCTACCATTGTAACCGACTCTGTGTAACCCTAGCCCTCTCCGGTGTCTATATAAACCGGAGGGTTTTAGTCCGTAGGACACAACAAACAACAACAATCATACCATAGGCTAGATTCTAGGGTTTAGCCTCCTTGATCTCGTGGTAGATCCACTCTTGTACTACCCATATCATCAATATCAATCAAGCAGGAGTAGGGTTTTACCTCCATCGAGAGGGCCCGAACCTGGGTAAAAACATCGTGTCCCTTGTCTCCTGTTACCATCCGCCTAGACGCACAGTTCGGAACCCCCTACCCGAGATCCGCCGGTTTTGACACCGACACCCATGGTCAAAATTTCTTGAGAAGCATCTTCTTCACCTGCATCATTTAGATCAACTTGCTCCCCATGGGAGCCATTAAATTAATCAAACACCACGTCACAAGTTTCTACAACACATCCATTTGATTTGTTGTAGACTCTATAGGCGTGAGAGTTTGATCCATAGCCAACAAATATACCTTCAATTGTTTTGGATTGAAATTTTCCTAACCGTTCTCTTTTGTTGAGGATGAAACATTTGCACCCAAATACACGAAAGTACTTGACATTTGGCTTGTTCCCAGTTAGAAGATCATATGGAGTCTTTTCCAATATAGTGCGGAGGAAGAGCCGGTTTGATGTATGGCATGCGGTGTTGACAGCTTCGGCCCAAAAACTATGTGGTGACTTGTATTCATCCAGCATGGACCTTGCCATCTCTACAAGTGTACGGTTCTTCCTTTCGGCTACACCATTTTGCTGAGGAGTGTATGGAGCTAAATATTGATGCTCAATCCCTTCATCACTAAGGAATTCTTCCAAGCTATAGTTCTTGAACTCGGAGCCATTGTCACTTCTTATTGCCAGGATTTCTTTATCAAACTTGCATTGAGCTTTCTTGGCAAAATCGATGAAGGTGATCCTGGTTTCGTCCTTGGACTTGAGGAAGAACACCCATGTATATCTTGAGTAATCATCAACAATGACAAGCCCATACTTTTTCCCACGAAGACTATCCCATGAAGGAGGCCCAAAAAGATCCACATGAAGGAGCTCCAGGGGCCTTGAAGTAGATACTATGTTCTTGGGTGGGTGCTTTGATTGGTGTTGCTTCCCAGCTATGCATGCACTACACACACGATCTTTCTCAAAAGAAACACTGGTTAGTCCAAGGATGTGATTCCCCTTTAAGAGATCTTGAAGATTTCTCATGCCGACATGGGCTAGCCGGCGATGCCATAGCCACCCCTTGTTAGCCTTGGCCATTAGACAAGTTTCATGGAATGTGCTCTCTTTCGAGAAATCAACCGTGTAAAGGTTGCCATCCAACTCTCCAACAAAGGCCACTTCGAGAGTATCTCTCTTAAAGACTGTCACATCCGTTAGTCCAAAGAGTGTATCATAACCAACAGAAGCCAATTGGCGAACAGAAAGCAAGTGGTATTTAAGGGATTGGACAAGCATGACATTTGCAAGCGACATGTCATTTGTGATAGCCACCTTGCCCAACCCGAGTACATGTCCTTTTGAACCTCCACCAAACATAATGCTCATAAATGGTTGAATAGATTCCATGAAATCGTAGAGCAATTTGCTATCTCCGGTCATATGATTTGTACATCCACTATCAATCACCCATTTCACTCCATCGGAGAAGTCAACCTACACACAATTAAGACTTGGTTAGAGGCACCCATTTTGCAATGGGACCTCTCAAGTTAGTCAAAGGGTCTTAGGGACCCAAATAGCATAAAATCGGAATGCATTTCGAGGACCAACAAATTTTTCAAAGTCTTCTCCATCCTTAGTCTTACGAAGTACATAGGATGGAGGCATGAACTCTTTAGGCTTGTTGAGAGTGGGCATGCCCCTTGTGGCCTTCCCACTCACAACCTTACCTTTCTCCTTGTGCCCTTCTCGTACAAATGTTTCCTTTAGAGGGGTTGTGCACTTTTGAGAGGGCGTCTTCTTC
The DNA here is from genome assembly GCA_021437245.1 of Aegilops speltoides. Classification (NCBI taxonomy): domain Eukaryota; kingdom Viridiplantae; phylum Streptophyta; class Magnoliopsida; order Poales; family Poaceae; genus Aegilops; species Aegilops speltoides. Next base: position 347,882,977 of record CM038145.1, on the reverse strand, counting down.
TTGCTTGTGCTTGGGTCAAACCCAAGTCCCTCTTTGGCAAACACCTCATTGTGTTGACTCAATATCTCATCAAGATTCTTTTGCCCTTGAGCACATGTCATGAGACCTTTCTCGACTTGAGCCTTGAGAAATCAATTTTCCTCAAGAATAGATGCTAGATCACTACTAGAGTTAGTAGTACAAGCATCAACATTTATAATAGGAGAAGAGTAATCCTTGGCTAGAGTTTCAAGATAAGTAAGTTTGAGCGTTTCAAAACTCTTTGTAAGAACAGTGAGCTCTCCTTCCTTAGTCTTGAGAGACACGGGTAGAAGCCCACAATCCTTAGAGAGAGAAGCATGAGACTTCACAAGCTTACATTTATCATTCATCAACTCTTCGCAAGAGTCAATAGCCTTTTTCAAGGAGGCAAGATCATTAGTATGAACATAAATATTTGCACCGATTTTTAAGCATAGTTCATCATTTCGTGTTTCCTCATATTGGACTTTCCGCTCAAGGATTTTACATTTTTCCTTTTCCTCAGTGACGAGGGTTTTGAGTTCCTTAATGGTGATGGTGTGCTTACTCACCATCTCCATAAGCATGCGAAACATAGTGAGCTTCTTTCCTTTGAGGGAACACATGAACTTATTAAGTTTAGCAAGCATAGGATCATCTAGATCATCATCCTCATAGCTATCCTCCGCATCAAGATACTCATCACTAGGAGTAGACGGAGTGAAAAGAGGAGGATTTGATCGTGGAGTTACCTTGACCTTGTTAGGAGAGATTTGGTCCTCTCCATCTTCTATCATGGCCTTTGCCATTAGACACTTGTGAGCGTTGCCCTTGTAATCTTTCATGTAGTTGTAAGTGACCACGTCACCACTCTTGTTTACTAACCTCAAAGGTGTTTTGAGAGTCTTGAGCAACTCCGGCAACACCACTAACATCATCCGGATCGGATTCTTCTTGAGCAACCATTGCTTTCCCATCTCTCTTCTTGAGCTTGGAGTTCAAAGGATTTGGCAATTTCTTCTTAGGAAAGGTCTTGGGAAACCTTGGTTTATCTTCTCTCTTCTCATAAGGGCACTCATTGGAGAAGTGGTTGGTTTCCTCACAGTTGTAGCATTTTTCTTACTTTCTTATTTTGAAATCTTCCCTTGAATTTTCCCGTGCTAAACTTCTTGACAAAGAGAGCCATGTCTTCATATGAAGGGCCCTCGTCGGATTCAATCTCATCATCTTCTTCTTCTTCTTCACTTTGCTCAACTTCACATACATGTTTGGCCTTCAATGCAAGATTGACCTTTGATGATGGGGAGCCATGCATGGCAAGATGTTTTGTGGCATTAGCCTTTGACTCTTCAAATAGTTGAAAGGTGGATATGATGTCATCTGTAGTCATTTCCTTGAAGGTATGGTGTTGTCTTATGTCCCACACCATTTGATGGTGATATGGAGCAAGAGCATGAAGCAACTTATCCACAAGGAATCTCTTAGTCATGTTGAATCCATCTTGTGTCTTGTCACACTCACATGACTCAATATCTGCAGTGAGAGTCACGAGGCACTCATGGAGTTGATTGAGGGTTTCACCTTTCTCCATACAAAAGTTTTGCAATTGCCCCTTGGCAATTTCATATTGAGCAATCCGGAGGGTAGAAGTGCCAGTCTTGGATCGTATAACACTTTCCCATAGCTCCTTGGCACTTGTGATGTGTATGAACGGTCTCCTTTGCGTTTCACCGATACCTCTCCTTATACACATGATTGCAGTGTCATTGAGATTCTTGTCATAAATTTCTCTTGGTTAGGGTTGTTTGGATCAACCACATGATAGCCATACTCCAAGATCTCCAGCATCTCATCGTTTCCATGTCGAAGATGATCCTGCATAGCAACTCTCCACAAAGCAAAATCGGAAGTGGCACTAAGTAAAGGAGGTTTGCCTTGAGGATTATATCTTGGTTTCTCAACCTGAGGTCTTGCATAAAGCCAAGGGACACTGGTGTGTTCATTGCTAGGAGGTTGTTGACCAAGTGACGAAGTAGGCACGGTTGGCCTCGAAGTTGCACCACCCGAGAATGGTGCAAGCATCGTGGACAACGTGGCTAATCTCAGTTGGACCAAGGCCTCAAGAGAAGCCTCATGCTCCTCTTTTTGCTTAGCAAGGGCCCGTTCCAGATCCTCAGATGTAAAGGACTTGACTTCAGAAGAAGCCTCGCCTTTATCCATAGGATCTGCAACCAAGGGAGTCCAATCTAGGTTCACCTTGCTCTAGGGTGGTTAAGCCAAAAGAATAGAGCACGAGGCTCTGATACCAATTGAAAGGATCAAGATGGACCTAGAGGGGGGGTGAATAGGTACAATTACAAATTTTACTTGTTACTCAGCAATTTTAGGCACTAATGCGGAATATGAAAGTGAGCCTAACAATTGTAAGTGTAGTATTAAGTGTTAAGCAATATAAACAAGAAACACAAGTATGTAAGTAAACAAGCACAATATGATATAAGTAAGTGCTAAGAGACAAGTAACCACAAGTATAGAGTTAGGGTTAGGAATAACCGCAACTCCGGGAGACGAGGATGTATGCCGATGTTCACTTCCTTGGAGGGAAGCTACGTCACCGTTAGAGAGGTGGATGTTACCACGAAGGCACACCAAAGCCACGAAGGCTCACCCTATTCTCCATTTGAGAGAACACCACGAAGGCGTTTCTCAACCACTAGTGGTAGACCTTGGGGTGGTCTCCAAACCCTCACAAACTTTTCCGGGGGTAATCACAAAGGTCGATCCTCTCCAAAAGACTCCTACCGCCTAGGAGTCTCCAACCTCCAAGAGTAACAAGATCGAAGGGGAAAAGCTCAAGGCTTGCTCAAATCACGAATTCCTTGGGTGCAAAGAAGGGGGAGAAGTGGATCTATCACTTGATCGGACAACTTCTCTCCAAAGCTCTCAAATCCCTTGGAGATCTAAGATTTGGTGTGTAGGAATGAGAGAGAGAGAGTGAGAAGTGTTCTAGGGTTTGTTCAAAGTGAATGGTCAACCCTCTCCTGTGGGGAAGAAGGGCTATATATAGTGTGAGCTAGAATATGGCCGTTGCAGTGTAAGTGAGTGAGCAGACCGGACATCCAGGCTAGGGGACGGACATCCGGCATGGTAAGCTGCGAGGAACAGAACAAAGGCAAAACAAAAAAGAACAGAGGGGCCGGACATCCGGGGCCCAAGCCCGGACATTCGGCATATCAGGAAGACCCGGACATCCGGCAGGTGGCCGGACATTCGGCGCGCAACCCAGCATAAAAACGTTCTCTGAATAGCTATGCCCGGATATCCGGAATGGGCCCGGACATCCGGCATAACAGGAAGGCCCGGACATCTGGCGTGCAACCCAGTATACTACTGTATTCTGGATGGCTAGGCCCGGATATCCGGCAAGGAGGCCAGACATCCTGCGGTCTAGAGACAGAACATGAAGGTTTTTGGGTTTTTGGCATGTGCATGTATGGTTAGGAAGTTCATGGCAAGAGCAAGCCGTTAACTAACACTATCGATCCCCTCTTAATAGTGCGGGATCCTATACTCAAGAAAACAAAATATGTAATCAACTTTTATGCTTCATCCTTGAGTAAAACCACTTGTAGGCTCTTGATCCACACACATCGATGAACCGAGGACTAGTACCTGAGATTTACTTGACAGCCATTGTTAGTCCCCAGCATGTATGATTGTCAGCAACATCAAAACATGATGTAAGGGCATGATTGCTCTTTCAATCGAGTCACTCAATTCATTCAAAGGAGGATACCGTCCCACCATATCACATCATAATCATTCTAATAGCATGTTGGCACGCAACGTAAACCATTATAACTCATAGCTAATCAAGCATGGCACAAGCAGCTATAATCTCTAGATGTCATTGCAAATATGTTTACTTCATAATTGCTGACTCAGGAACGATGAATCGTCATATTTACAAAAACAAGAGAGGTTGAGTTCATACCAGCTTTTCTCATCCCAATAAGTCCATCATATATCGTCATTATTGCCTTTCACTTGCACGACCGAACGATGTGTATAATAATGAGAGTGCACGTGCATTGGACTAAGCTGGAATCTGCAAGCATTCAACTCAAAAGAGAAGACAAGTAATATGGGGTCTAAGTTAAATAAACAATCATGCATATAAGAGCCACTAAGCATTTTCAATATGGTCTTCTCGACCCCCAAAGGAAAGAAAAGAAAATAAAACTATTTACACGGGAAAGCTCCCAACAAGTAAGAAGAAGAACGAGAAATCTTTTTGGGTTTTCATTTTAATTTTTACTACAAGCAAGGAAATTAAACTAACTATTTTTTTGGTTTTTCTTAAGTTTTAACAAACACACAAGAAGAAAGCTAGAAAAAGGAATTTAAACTAGCATGGATAATACAATGAAAGAGTATGAGCACCGACGACTAGTGTGTGAACATGAATGTAAAGTCGGTGAGAAATACGTACTCCCCCAAGCTTAGGCTTTTGGCCTAAGTTAGTTTAATACCAATGACCTCCTGGCTAATATCCATAAGTGAAACTGGGGTTGTACTGAGATGCAGAGGCAACAGCCTCCTGAGCAGCAGCGTGTTGGCGAGCTGCCTCCATTCCCCTCTCGTATTCAGTTGCTTCTTCCCTGGTGACAACGTATCTTCCTTTTGCGTGATAATCAAAAAGGTAGGGAGCAGGAAGAGTAACAGGGACGACGTTGCGCCTGTCATAGATTAGTCGATAATGGAGGAATTGTTCATTCCTCTCAAGAAAACGATGATCGAACATAGCTTCTTTATCCAAATAAACAGGAGGTATAATCATATCCCTCTCTCGTGGGGCTATATTAAGAAAATTAGCCACACGGGTTGCATAAATTCCTCCAAATAAATCCCCCCTTCTACTATTATTCTGCAACCTACGTGCAACTATTGCCCCCAAGTTATAACCTTTATAACCTGACACAACACTCTTGAGGACACAAAGATCAGGGACACACATGTGACATGCTTCGTCCTTACCATTAATGCATCTACCAATAAAGAGAGCAAAATAATGTATAGCAGGAAAATGAATGCTCCCTATGGTAGCTTGTGCTATGTCCCTAGATTCTCCCATAGTAATACTAGCAAGAAAATCTCTAAATTCAGATTTGCGAGGATCATTAATATTACCCCACTGCGGGAGTTTGCAAGCAGTTGTGAAATCTTCTAAATCCATGGTATAAGATGTATCATAAATATCAAACATGACACTTGGAGAATTACGTACATAGATATATTGGAACCTCCGCACAAAGGAATGAGTCAATTGATAGTATTGAGGACACTTATCTTGTAAGAAGTCCTCCAGCTCGGCATTACGCACATATGCATCAAATTCCTCCTTGAAGCCTGCTTCGACCATAAAATCATCGGATGGCCACTCACAAGCTCGTACATTTGCGTCCCTCGGCAATTTAACATCTTGCTCACGTATAGCAATCCCTGGCCCTTTCTTTGCCGAGGAACCACCTTGGTACATTCTTCTAAGCATATTTCTTTTTCTGAAAATTTCTGAAATTTAGTAACTTTAAAATAAAAGTGAATTAAACAAAACAAGATTGATAGCAACTACTCCTACAAGTGCCTAGAGCCTATATCATGCATTGGAATTGCTTGGGACCTCAAAAATTTAACATGCAAGCTCAAGAACATGGTCACCTTATACAGCAAAAATTTGCAATGAATAAAGCACTAGAACAAAAACTAATTGGACCAATGGAGGATTCGCATACCAAGCGACAATCTCCCAAAGCAGTTTCGTGAATGGAGCTTTGAGCTAGGATATCGAAAATCGCAGCAAAACGAGCTAGAACTCGTGCTTGAGCTGGATGGGGATTTTTTCGGGTAGAAGATGAAGTGTGTGGGTGCTGGCATAAGTGGAGGGGGCCACCATGGGCCCACGAGACAGGGGGCGCCCTATAGGGGGGCGCGCCCTCCTCTCTCGTGGCCTGGTGCTTGCCGCTCCTGTAGTGTTTTTAGTGCCTAAAATCCTCAAATATTCCAGAAAAAATCATACTAAATTTGCAGGGCATTTGGAGCACTTTTATTTTTGGACTATTTTTTATTGCACGGATAATTTAGAAAGCAGACGAATAATACTATTTTTGCTTTATTTATTCTAAATAACAGAAAGTAAAAAGTAAGGACAGAAGGTTGTGCCTTCTAGTTTCATCCATCTCATGATCATCAAAATGAATCCACTAACAAGGTTGATCAAGTCTTGTTAACAAACTCATTCCGAATAACACGGAACCGGAGAAATTTCGAATAACACTATGTTACCTCAACGGGGATATGAAAATCCCCAACAATAAGAAAATATCATACTTTTTCTTGACAGTAGGGAGAGGAAATTCAAAACCTCCAGTAATAATAGTTGTAGCTTTTTCAATAGAATTGATGCTATGAACTTGAGATTGTTTCCTCGGAAAGTGTACCGTATGCTCATTACCATTAACATGAAAAGTGACATTACCTTTGTTGCAATCAATAACAGCCCCTGCAGTATCAAGAAAAGGTCTACCAAGGATAATAGACATACTATCGTCCTCGGGAATATCAAGAATAACTAAGTCCGTTAAGATAGTGACATTTGCAACCATAACAGGCACATCCTCACAAATGCCGACATGTATAGTAGTTGATTTATCAGCCATTTGCAAAGATATTTCAGTAGGTGTCAACTTATTCAATTCAAGTCTACGATATAAAGAGAGAGGCATAACACTAACACCGGCTTCAAGATCACATAAAGCAGTTCTAACATAATTTCTTTTAATGGAACATGGTATAGTTGGTACACCCGGATCTCCAAGTTTCTTTGGTATTCCACCCATAGAAGTATAATTAGCAAGCATGGTGGAAATTTTAGCTTCCGGTATCTTTCTTTTATTTGTGATGATATCCTTCATATACTTAGCATAAGGATTTACTTTCAGCATATTAGTTAAGCGCATACATAAGAAAATAGGTCTAATCATTTCAGCAAAGCGCTCAAAATCCTCATCATCCTTTGACTTGGATGGGTTAGGAGGAAAGGGCATGGGTTTCTGAACCCATGGTTCTCTTTCTTTACCATGCTTCCTAGCAACAAAATCTCTCTTATCATAACGTTGATTCTTTGATTGTGGGTTATCAAGATCAACAACGGGTTCAATCTCTACATCATTATTTTTGCTAGGTTGAGCATCAACATGAACATTATCATTAACATTATCACTAGGTCATGTTCATCACCTGATTGAGTTTCAGCATCAGAAATAGAAATATCATTGGGATTCTCAGGTGTGTCTACAGTAGGTTCACTACAAGCATGCAATGTCCTATCGTTTTTCTTTTTCTTCTTTTTAGAAAAACTAGGTGCCTCCAAATTATTTCTCAGAGAATCTTGCTCGATTCTCTTAGGGTGGCCTTCAGGATACAAAGGTTCCTGAGTCATTCTACCAGTTCTAGTAGCCACTCTAACAACAAAGTCATTTTTATTATTTAATTCCTCAAGCAAATCATTTTGATCTTTAAGTACTTGCTCAGCTTGGGTAGCAACCATAGAAGCATATTTGCTAACAGGTGAAGTTCATCTTTAACTCTAGCCAGATTATCGCTTACACGTCCTATCTCGAAAGCATTATTCTTTAACTCTCTACCAACATAAGTACTAAAACTTTCTTGTCTAGCCATAAAGTCATCAAATTCATCTAAGCAAGGGCTATGAAATTTAGTAGAGGGGATTTCAACTTTATCATATCTATAGAGAGAATTTACCTTTACTACCTGTGTTGGGTTATCAAGACAATGTGGTTCTTTAGGCGGTATATTAAGACCATGTATTTCTTCAATAGGAGGTAAATTCTTAACATCTTCAGCTTTAATACCTTTTTCTTTCATTGATTTCTTTGCCTCTTGCATATCTTGAGATCGAGAAATAAAACACCTCTCTTCTTGAGTGGGTTTAGGAATAGGCTCAGAGTTGGCTCAATTGGTTCAGAATTACTTGAGAATTGACTCGGGGAGAGTCCAATTATTTTCATTAGTCAACATATTATTCAATAATATTTCAGCTTCGCATTGTTCTTTCCTGAAAACACAACCAGCACAACTATCCAAGTAGTCCTTGGAAGCATCGGTTAGTCCATTATAAAAGATATCAAGTATTTCATTTTTCTTAAGAGGATGATCAGGCAAAGCATTAAGTAACCGGAGAAGCCTCCCTCAAGCTTGTGGGAGACTCTCTTCTTTGATTTGCACAAAAATATATATTTCCCGCAAGGAAGCTTGTTTCTTATGAGCAGGGAAATATTTAGCAGAGAAGTAATAAATCATATCCTGGGGACTACGCACACGACCAGGAGCAAGAGAATTATACCAAGTCTTAGCATCACCCTTTAATGAGAACGGAAATATCTTAAGGATATAAAAATAGCAAGACTTCTCGGTGGCTATATCATTCAACTTGGTAAGATGTGCCACAACAGTTTCAGATTCAAGGCCATAAAAAAGATTAGATTCAACTAAAGTAATAATTTCAGGATCAACAGAGAATTCATAATCCTTATCAAGAATACGATAGGTGAAGTAGCAAAAGCGAGGATCGGGTTTCATTCTAGCATTAAGAGACCTGTTGCTTCCATTTAGCTAATAATTTCTTAAGATCATATCTATCATTGCAAGCAAAGATTTCCCAAGAGCTTCTTCATTCATAACATAATCCTTAGGAACAACAGTAATACATAATCATTGGGAGAACCTTCATCATCACTATCATCAATAATAGGATCTTCGATAATTTCATTCCCCTAACTCTAGCAAGTTGTTCATCAAGAAATTCACCAAATAGCAAAGTAGTATCACGCACGTAAGTAGTTTCATCATGCATAGCGTATGGCGCCATCAATAACATGCGACATATCGTAATTCATAGCGATAGCAGGTTTAGGTGTCGCAAGCCTACTAATAACGGAAGGAGAATCTAGTGCGAGCTAGATGGCGGTTCCTTACCTCCCCTCGTAGTTGAGGGCAAAATCTTGGTTTTAGCGTCTTTCAAGTTCTTCATAGTGATCAACAGATATAAATCCCAAGTGACTCCGTGAATAGACCTATTCTCCCCGGCAACGGCGCCAGAAATTAGTCTTGATAACCCACAAGTGTAGGGGTTCGCAACAGATTTCGAGGGTAAAGTATTCAACCCAAATTTATTGATTCGACACAGGGGGAGCCAAAGAATATTCTTGAGTATTAGCAGTTGAGTTGTCAATTCAAACACACGTGGATAACTTAGTATCTGCAGCAAAGTATTTAGTAGCAAAAGTGGTATGATAATAAAGGTAATGGTGGCAGAGGTAAAGATAAATGTTTTTGGGTTTTTGTAGTAGTTGTAACAGTAGCAACGGAAAAGTAAATAAGCGAAGAACAATATGTGAAAAGCTCGTAGGCAATGGATCAGTGATGGATAATTATGCCGGATGGGATTCCTCATGCAATAGTTATAACATAGGGTGATATAGAACTTGCTCCAATTCATCAATGTAATGTAGGCATGTATTCCATAAATAGTCATACGTGCTTATGGAAAAGAACTTGCATGACATCTTTTCTCCTACCCTCCCGTGGAAGCAGGGTCCTAGCAGAAACTAAGGGATATTAAGGCCTCCTTCTAATAGAGAACCAGAAAAAAGCATTAGCACATAGTGAATACATGAACTCCTCAAACTACGGTCATCACCGAGAAGTATCCCGATTATTGTCACTTCGGGGTTGTCGGATCATAACACAAAATAGGTGACTATAGACTTGCAAGATAGGATCAAGAACACACATATATTCATGAAAACATAATAGGTTCAGATCTGAAATCATGGCACTCGGGCCCTAGTGACAAGCATTAAGCATAGCAAAGTCATAGCAACATCAATCTCAGAACATAGTGGATACTAGGGATCAAACCCTAACAAAACTAACTTGATTACATGGTAAATCTCATCCAACCCATCACCGTCCAGCAAGCCTACGATGGAATTACTCACGCACGGCAGTGAGCATCATGAAATTTGTGATGGAGGATGGTTGATGATGACGACGGCGACGAATCCCCCTCTCCGGAGCCCCGAACGTACTCCAGATCAGCCCTCCCGAGCGAGATTAGGGCTTGGCGGCGGCTCTGTGTCGTAAAACGTGATGAAACTTTCTCTCTGATTTTTTTCTCCCTGAACGTGAATATATGGAGTTGGAGTTGAGGTCGGTGGAGGTCCAGGGGGCCCACGACATAGGAGGCCGCGCCCTACAGGGGGGCGCCCCCCTATCTCGTGGACAGGCCCTGGGTCCCCTGGCATTGATTCTTTCGCCAAAAATTCTTATTAATTCCAAAAAGTGCCTCCGTGGATTTCCAGGACATTCCGAGAACTTTTCTTTTCTACACATAAAACAACATCATGGTAGTTCTGCTGAAAATAGTGTCAGTCCGGGTTAGTTTCATTCAAATCATGCAAGTTAGAGTCCAAAACAAGGGCAAAAGTGTTTGGAAAAGTAGATACGTCGGAGACGTATCAAAGACAAGCTTGGCGATCCGGATATTGTGTTTCCTTCCTTGTAACTGACTCCATGTAAACCCTAGCCCTCTCCGATGTCTATATAAACCGGAGAGGTTGGTCCTTAGAAGGCCGATCACAATTACAATCATAGTCATCATAGGCTAGCTCCTAGGGTTTAGCCTCTACGATCTCGTGGTAGATCTACTCTTGTACTACTCATATCATCAATATTAATCAAGCAGGAAGTAGGGTTTTACCTCCATCGAGAGGGCCCAACACAGGTAAACATTGTGTCCCTTGCTTCCTGTTACCATCAGCCTAAGACGCACAGATCGGGACCCCCTACCCGAGATCCGCGGGTTTTGACACCGACATTGGTGCTTTCATTGAGAGTTCCTCTGTGTCGTCGCTGCAAGGCTTGATGGCGCCTTCAATCATCAACAACACGGTCCAGGGCGAAACTTTTCTCCCCGGACAGATCTTTGTGTTCGGAGGCTTCGCACTGCGGGCCAATTCACTGGGCCATCTGGAGCAGATCGACAGCTACGCCCCTGGCTACCATGTCAGGATCGGAAACTTGGACTACACGGCCAACATTCGCGGAGACTTGATCTTCGACGGATTCGGGCCTGTGCCAGGAGCACCGGACAGTCACGATGAGCACGGCTTAGACCTGCTGTCGGACAATGCTCGAGATATCACCTCTGTAGTAGCCCCGGACCTAAATCCTGAGCAGGCTGCGTTGCCTGAGGACGGAGGGATGGACCCCGCCCCGTGGGACGCACACTCATCGGTGGTAGAGCCGAACACCGGCCTCACTTCTAAGAAGGCCTGTGACCCCGGACCCCCGGACTCGTATCCGGTTGTAGGTTCCGGTCCGCGCGCTCCCGAGCCCGCCGAGCCTGGCTGGGCTCCGGTAATGGAGTTTACCGCTGCGGATATCTTCCAGCACTCGCCCTTTGGCAACATGTTGAACTTATTAAAGTCTTTCTCTTTGTCAGGAGGCTCCCGGTCGAACTATGTCCGGCCCGAGTGGGAAGCAGACGACGAAGGAATTCGTTGCCCACCCACCACCCACTTCATTGCCACGGTTGATGATTTAACCGACGTGCTTGACCTCGACTTCGAAGGCATCGACGGTATGGACGACAATGCAGGAGAAGATTCAGAATCCGTGGGGCGCTGGACTACTACCTCGTCACATGATATATTCATGGTGGATATGCCCAAGGAGGACGACGGCAACAATCCGGAAGATAAAAACCCCGGGCAAAAACCAAAACGACGGCGCAGACGCCACTCAAAGTCCAGCAACAGTAAAAATAGCGACAAGAGCGCAAGAAAGATCGACATACCAGTAAACTCCGAAGGCAACAACGACCACATGGACCCAACGATGGAGCAGGACGAGCCAGGTCACGCCGAACCGAGTTCGGAGCAGATGCCTGATCACAATAATCCCGAGGGACGAGTTCATCAAAACCCCCCAGGAAAAGAACACAGTCCGGACGATGATGCATTCATCATTCCGGAAGAATGCGTGGAACGAGATAACCTCCACAGAAAGCTTATGGCCACAGCGAGAAGTCTAAAAAAGCAGAAGCAACAACTCAAAGCCGCACAGGAAACGCTCAATCGCAGATGGAATAAAGTGCTAGACACTGAAGAAAGATACAGCGACGATCGCCATACAAAGAGCTATCCAAACGCAAGCTACTACAAGAATTCGATGACGAGGCCGTTCCACCCAAGAATAATACGACCAGGAGGCCAGACGCACCACTTCATAACCACAACAGAGCGGCTACCGACGATGCGCACGATCTACGAGAGCACCTGGATAAGAAAGCCAATGCGCCCATGTCCATATACGGATCTAAGGGACACACCCCAGCGAGGGACCATAGTCACCAAAACGATCATACCAACCAAATACCAGTTCGGAATAAGCACCGGACACAACAACAGCTGACAGCATGCCACAGCACGTCCAGATACAGAGGAGCTGCTCACCCCCTGTGCTTCACCGAAGAAGTACTGGACCATGAATTTCCACAGGGTTTTAAACCTGTGAATATAGAGGCATACGACGGAATGACAGACCGAGGGGTCTGGATCGAGGATTTTATCCTGCATATTCACATGGCTCGTGGGGATGACCTCCACGCCATCAAATACCTTCCCCTCAAGTTGAAGGGGCCAGCTCGACACTGGTTGAAAAGCCTCCCCGAAAATTCAATTGGGAGTTGGGGGGAACTCAAGGACGCTTTTAGGGCCAATTTTCAAGGGACTTATGTCCGGCCTCCGGACGCGGACGATCTAAGTCACATAATCCAACAGCCTGGAGAGTCCGCCCACAAGCTTTGGAACAGATTCCTCACTAAGAAGAATCAAATTGTTGATTGTCCGGACGCCGAAGCCTTAGCGGCATTCAAGCACAGCATCCGCGACGAGTGACTCGCCAGACACCTCGGCCAAGAAAAGCCAAGGACAATGGCAGCCTTAACAAGCCTCATGACCCGCTTTTGCGTGGGTGAAGATAGCCGGCTGGCCCGTAAAGGCACCAGCGACCCAAGCACATCCGAAATAAGGGACGGCAATGGGAAGACACGGCGTAATAAAAACAGACGCCAAAACAAGGAAGAGAGCCCGGACAGCACAACAGTCAATGCCGGATTCAGGGGCTCTCGACCTGATAAGCAAAAGAAGTCATTTAAAGGCAGTAAAGAGGGACCGTCCAGTCTGAACAGAGTCCTGGACAGACTTTGCCAAATTCATGGTACCCCCCGACAAACCTGCGAACCACACGCACAAAGTGTTGGGTCTTCAAGCAGGCCGGCAAATTAAATGTCGAACACAAGGGAAGGGAAACACCAAGTGAATACGAGGATGAACCTCGCCAGCCGAACACTGGGGGACAGAAAAAATTCCCACCAGAGGTTAAAACAGTAAACATGATCCACGCGACTCACACGTCCGCGAGAAGGCATGAACGCTCGCTCGACGCCGCGTACGCTATAGAGCCCATCGTACCCACGTCCGATGCGCCGCGTACTCGATGGCTTGTCCGATCACCTTTGATCACACGGACCACCTGAATAGTATTCAGTGCGGAGGATCAGAGGCCTTGGTGCCTGACCCAATAATTGACGAATACCATCTCACCCACGTCCTCATGGACGGCGGCAGCAGTCTCAATTTAATATACGAGGACACTTACCACAGGATGGGGATAGACCCATCTAGAATCAGCATAGCAACACCACCTTTGAAGGGGTGATACCAGGCATTGAAGCCTATGGCAGGGGCTCTATCGTGCTGGAGGTAACATTCGGCTCCCCAGGCAACTCCAGAAGCGAAGAACTACTCTTCACCATCGCACCCTTCCAAAGCAGCTATCACGCATTGCTTGGAAGAGCGGCCTTCGTCCGCTTCAATGCATTACCGCACTATGCATACCTTACACTCAAGATGCCCGGTCCACGTGGCGTCATCACTGTTAACGGAAACATAGAGCGCTCTTCACGCGCAGAGGAACACGCGACGGCCCCAGCGGCCGGACTATAAGCGGCCTCCAATATCAGAAAACATGACTGGTCATTAAGACCACAGACATGGTTAGACGAGTCCGGCACCCCGGATAAAACTGAACCAGGGCACCGTATATGAAAGGACACCAGGGGCTATAAATACTTAATACAGCCCCATACTTGGCTCAACCTTATTGGCAGGCCAACGTATTATACTTTTACTATCCATCGCATACTTACGTTGTACTCTCCTACACGAGTTTTGATTTACAGACAACATTCGCGTGATACCCTTCCGGGATACAACACAATGGAGACAAAGGTGCAAACGTGCAGCAGGGCCCCGCTCAACAGGTTTCTTTTTAGATTAAGCCCCTGTGTAGACCTTTTCTATTGCCTCTTGTTGTTTCACCATCCCATGGGCTCCATACCCATAGAGGATACTGCCGTTATTGGCATTTCGCCATGACAGATTAACGCACGTACCTGGAAATACAGGGTTTACAATGAAAGGCGTTCTTCAGCCCATTTTCTGTTAAAAAGTCCGAATACCTTCGGGATTGTTCGGCGTCACGAGTTTGGCCTTATATGCATCAGCTCCAAATCATGTCTTTGGTCAAATGTTGGGTTTGCCCGGCTCCTGGGTTTGCCGCCTTATGTTCTGTTCTTATCGGCTAAGGCGGCCAAAGGAGAACTACTGCGGTTGTGCCCTGGTTATTCCGAATGAGCACCTCAGTAGAGAAAGTCGAAAACTGACTATCATGATACAGCGAGAGAATGTTCAACCACTCGAAGACTTATCGGAAGGATCCCTCCGCATTAATGAAGGACCGTTTCCCGGTCATGTACACACGCACCCGTATTCGTATGCACGCGAAGGAATCAGGGGCTACATAGTAGCCCCAAGACTCCCATGGCTAAGCGGAAGTGTTATAGCTATATAGTCCGGTTGCCTAGTTCGACATGCGATCACCTCCTTAATGGACCAAGCCGTTGGATCAAGTGTGATTACGCATATTTTTCGCGAACACCCCCACATTGTATGCATGGGGGCTGAAGCCAACGACTGCTAACTTTCGGGCAAAAAGTATAAATATAGCCTCATAATCAAAATAACATTGTTTTTACAATGATTCGATTTTTCACTCGAACAATATACTCTCCGAGCATTGCGCCTCTATTAAGCGGGCACCTTATGTTACCTGCTCCAGGTAGTGCTCGGCCGAATACTGGCCTCCCGCCGGATTCTGGGATGCTATAATAGTGGCCTCCATACCTGTCCAATAGGCTTTAACGCGGGCAAGAGCCATTTGTGCACCCTCTATGCACGCCGACCTTCTCATGGCGTCGATCCAAGGCACGGCCCCAAGGTATTGTTGCACCAAACCAAAGTAACTGTCCGGCTTAGGCCCCTTTGGCCAAAGATGGTCTATTACAGACCGCATTGCAAGCCCGGACAGCCTATGAAGCTCCGCTACAGCAGCCATCTTCTCACTTAACGGCGGCGGGCGAGTGGGAGCATTGAATTGCGACCAAAAAAGCTTCTCCACTTCTTTATCACCTTGACCCTCGAAGAACTTGGCAGCGTCAGCTGTACTCTTCGCCAAATCCGCATACGCATCTGCCAGACTCCAGCGTCCATCCAGGGTAGCATACTTCGGATCCAAAAACTTCGTCCGCAGTAAGTAGGAGTCCCCAACCGCGATTTTACCGGCCTGTTGAAGCTCCTCCTGCACACCCCTGACCTCGGTCCGCATCTCCGTGGCGATGTTAAGTGCCTTGTTCAGGTCGGCCGAGCTATCCTCCTTCTTCTTTTTAAGGAGTTCATACCGGTCAGCGGCATGTTTCAAGTCCACAACCATTTCGGCTAACTTTTCCTCGCTTCGGCGATGAGCAGCCTGGTCGGCTCTCAATTCTTCGGCCGCCTTTAGGGCAGCCGCACTGCTAACCCGAGCCTATTCCTTGGCCTGGGCAAGTTCCGCCATCAGGGCTTCCACGGCAGCAGCACCATCTGCAATCCAAACATATGGCATTAATATTATGCCACTCTCATATTTTCCTATACAACATAATAAGGAAAGCAGAGCACATACCTTGTAACTCGTTCAGCTACTCGTTCACCAGCGTGATATCGGCATCAATAGATCCAATTTGCCTCCTTAGTTCGGCAACTTCAACGGAATGTTCGTCAGCCGGATCCTTAGATACCTGCGCATATGTACAGCGCAATCAGTACCTACAAAATATGATCCTCCGTTTGCCTCCTAGGGCGGGCAACCAAAGTCTCAGGGGCTACTATCCATATGGAGCACACCTAGCGCGTGCCTCACTGCCAAACATTGTGTATTTTTCACTACGTACCTCAAAGCCTCTGAGCAGACTCGTAAATGCTTCATTCAAACCGCTTATGGCGGATGAAATCTTCTTGAGCACCGCGCTCATTAATGAGTGGTGCTCCTGCGAGAGCGCAGCTCGCTCCAGAAGGCCTGTCAGTATGTTCGGCCGGACATCAAACTGTGACGGACCCTTCCCATCGCCCCCCGTGGGAGCCGAACACCCCGGGCTCAGGGCGACTGATGGATTAGCTTCTGACTTCGGCAAACCCGGACTCCTCCGTGATGACACCTCGGTGTCGCCCGCCTCATCAGGTAGAGAGGCTGGTGGGGTCTCACTCTCCATCATCTCCGGAGGAAGATCCCCCGAAGACGAACTCTGTTGAGAAGAGCTGCTAGCCGGACTGCAAAGAATAGATCCTGGTTAGTGTACTCGGAAAAAATAGTACCTTCAAATTTACAGTTAACTCACAGCTCGGTGGAGGGCTGGCCCGCTGGTGGGCACGACGCGGTGAGGGTGCCCGTCGGGGCAGAGCCCCCTGGTGATACCTTTTTCCCTTGTTTGGGCATCTCCGTCTCCAAATCTTCTGAGGCGGCCCTCTTCTTCCCGCGCGGGGAGGAGGCTTTAGCCTCCCTTTCCCGACTATCCTCCTCAGGGGAGGTAACAATTCCCCCGGTTTGGATGCGCAGCTGATACGTCCATTTTTCATCATGCTTTTATATCGATATTTATTGCATTATGGGTTGTTATTTCACGTTATGGCACAATACTTATGGCTATTTTCTCTTATTTTACAAGGTTTACATGAAGAGGGAGAATGCCGGCAGCTGGAATTCTAGGCTGGAAAAGGAGCAAATATTGGAGGACTATTCTGCGCAACTCCAAAAGTCCTGAAACTCCACGGAATATCTTAAAATAAATAAAGAAAAATCGTCGCCAAAGATGAAGGCCGGGGCCCACACCTGCTCACGAGGGTGGGGCGCCCCTCCCAGGCGCGCCCCTACCTCGTGGGCCCCGGTGGCTCTCCGACGCCCATCTTCTCCTATATGAAGTCTTTCGATGAGAAAAAATAAGAAGCAACCTTCAGACGAGACTCGCCGCCACGAGGCGGAACCTTGGCGGAACCAATCTAGGGCTCCGGCAGAGCTGTTCTGCCGGGGACACTTCCCTCCGGGAGGGGGAAATCATCACCATCATCATCACCAACACTCCTCTCATCGGGAGAGGGCAATATCCATCCACATCTTCACCAGCACCATCTCATCTCCAAACCCTAGTTCATCTCTTGTATCCAATTCTTGTCCCCAAGTCCGGGATTGGTGCTAGTAGGTTGCTAGTAGTGTTGATTACTCCTTGTAGTTGATGCTAGTTGGTTTATTTGGTGGAAGATCATATGTTCAGATCCTTTATGCATATTATTACCCCTCTGATTATGAACATGAATATGCTTTGTGAGTAGTTACGTTTGTTCATGAGGACAAGGGAGAAGTCTTGCTACTAGTAGTCGTGTGAATTTGGTATTCGTTCGATATTTTGATAAGATGTATGTTGTCTAACCTCTAGTGGTGTTATGTGAACGTCGACTACATAACACTTCACCATTATTTGGGCCTAGAGGAAGGCATTGGCAAGTAATAAGTAGATGATGGGTTGCTAGAGTGATGAAGCTTAAACCCTAGTTTATCGTTGCTTCGTAAGGGCTGATTTGGATCCACATGTTTCATGCTATGGTTAGGTTTACCTTAATACTTTTGTTGTAGTTGCGGATGCTTGCAATAGAGGTTAATCATAAGTGGGATGCTTGTCCAAGTAAGGGCAGTACCCAAGCACCGGTCCACCCACATATCAAATTATCAAAGTACCGAACGCGAATCATATGAGCGTGATGAAAACTAGCTTGACGATATTCCCATGTGTCCTCGGGAGCGCTTTTCCTATTATAAGAGTTTGTCCAGGCTTTTCCTTTGCTACAAAAAGGATTGGGCCACCTTGCTGCACTTTATTTACTTTTGTTACTTGTTGCTCGTTACAATTTATCTTATCACAAAACTATCTGTTACCACTTATTGCAGTACTTGCAGAGAATACCTTGCTGAAAACCGCTTATCATTTCCTTCTGCTCCGCGTTGGGTTCAACACTCTTACTTATCAAAAGGACTACAATAGATCCCCTATACTTGTGGGTCATCAAGACTCTTTTCTGGCGCCGTTGCCGGGGAGTGAAGCGCCTTTGGTAGGTGGAATTTGGTAAGGAAAAATTTATATAGTGTGCTGAAATTTTCTGTCACTTGTTACTATGGAAAGTGAATCTCGAGGGGCTTGTTCGGGTATCTTCACCCGTCCCATGAGAGCAAAGAGTTGCTCCTCAACCTACTGAACCTATTGAAAATGAAACTCCTTTTGAATTTCCTTCGGGTATTGTGGAAAAACTACTGGCTAATACTTTTACAGGAGATGGGACAAAGCATCCCGACGAGCATCTACGCTATTTGGATGATATTTGTGGATTATTTAAGCTTTCAGGTATACCCAATGATGTTGTTAAGAAGAAGGCTTTCCCTTTATCTTTGAAGGGAGACGCATCGACATGGTATAGGCTATGTGATGATACGAGATCATGGAACTATAAAAGAGTGAAACTGGAATTTCATCAAAAGTATTACCCTATGCATCTTGTTCATCGTGATCGCAATTATATATATAATTTTTGGCCTCGCGAAGGAGAAAGCATCGCTCAAGCTTGGGGGAGGCTTAAATCCATGTTATATTCATGCCCCAATCATGAGCTCTCAAAATTGTCAATTCTTCAGAATTTTTATGCTCGGCTCTCTGATAATAATAAAACCATGCTCGATACTTCTTGTGCTGGCTCTTTTATGATGAAGCCTATTGAATTCAGATGGAATTTATTGGATATAATTAAATGCAACTCTGAAGATTGGGACCTCGACGAAGGTAAGGAGTCAGGTATGACACCTAAGTTTGATTGTGTTAAATCTTTTATGGATACCGATATTTTCCGTAAGTTTAGCACTAAATATGGACTTGACTCTGAGATAGTAGCTTCTTTCTATGAATCCTTTGCTACTTATGTTGATCTCCCCAAGGAGAAGTGGTTTAAATATCATCCTCCCATATAAGTAAAAGTAGCTGCACCTATTAAAGTTGAAGAAGAAACCATCACTTATAATGATCCTATTGTTCCTACCTCTTATGTTGAGAAACCACCTTTCCCTGCTAGAGTAAAGGATCATGCTAAAGCTTCAACTGTTGGTCGTAAAAGCAATACTAGAACTTATACACCTCCTGAGCAAGTTAAAGTAGAACCTAATATTGCTATTGTTAAAGATCTCTTGTCCGATAATATTGATGGGCATGTCATTGAATTCTCTGGTGAAACTGCTAGAATTGCTAAACCATGTGATAGAGATAAACATAGACCCGTGGTAGGCGTGCCTGTTATTTCTGTTAAAATAGGAGATCATTGTTATCATGGCTTATGCGATATGGGTTCTAGTGCTAGTGTTATAACCATTGACTTACATAAAGAAATTATGCATGATATCGCACCTGCTGAGTTAGAAGATATTGATGTTACAATTAAACTTGCCAATAGAGATACTATATCTGCAATGGGAATTGTTAGAGATGTTGAAGTCTTGTGTGGGAAAACCAAATATCCCGCTGATTTTCTTGTTTTTGGTTCTCCACAAGATAGCTTTTGTCCCATTATATTTGGTAGACCCTTCTTGAATACTGTTAATGCTAAGATAGACTGCGAAAAGAATATTGTTACTATTGGCTTGGATGATATGGTTCATGAGTTTAATTTCTCTAAATTTAGTAAACAACATCATGAGGAAGAATTGCCTAGTAAGGATGAAATTATTGGTCTTGCTTCTATTGTTGTACCTCCTAGTGATCCTTTAGAACACTATTTGCCAGACCATGAAAATGAGATGTTCATGAATGAAAGAAGGGAAATAGATGAAGTATTCTTTGAACAGAAACCTATTCTGAAACACAATTTGCCTGTTGAAATCCTAGGGGATCCTCCCCCACCCAAGGGTGATCCCGTGTTTGAGCTTAAACGGTTGCCTGATAATCTTAAGTATGCTTATCTTGATGAAAAGAAAATATATCCTGTTATTATTAGTGCTGACCTTTCAGAGCATGAAGAAGAAAGATTATTGAAACTCTGAAAAGGCACCGTTTCGCTATTGGATATACTCTGGATGATCTTAAGGGCATCAGTCCCACTCTATGTCAACATAAAATAAAACTGGAAGCTGATGCCAAACCAGTTTGTGATCCTCAACGACGTTTGAATCCTAAAATGAAAGAAGTTGTAAGAAAAGAAATACTCAAGCTTCTGGAGGCAGGTATAATTTATCCCATTGCCGATAGTCGTTGGGTAATTTCATCCATTGTGTCCCTAAGAAGGAGGTATTATCGTTGTCCCTAATGATAAAGATGAATTGATCCCGCAAAGAATTATCACAGGTTATAGGATGGTAATTGATTTCCGCAAGTTAAATAAAGCTACTAAGAAAGATCATTACCCCTTACCTTTTATTAATCAAATGCTAGAAAGATTATGCAAACATACACATTATTGCTTTCTAGATGGTTATTCTGGTTTCTCTCAAATACCCGTGTCGGCTAAAGATCAATCAAAGACTACTTTTACATGCCCTTTTGGTACTTTTGCTTATAGACGTATGCCTTTTGGTTTATGTAATGCACCTGCTACCTTTCAAAGATGCATGATGGCTATATTCTCTGACTTTTGTGAAAAGATTTGTGAGGTTTTCATGGATGACTTTTCTGTCTATGGTTCCTCTTTTGACGATTGCTTGAGCAATCTTGATCGAGTTTTGCAGAGATGTGAAGAAATTAATCTTGTCTTGAATTGGGAAAAGTGCCACTTTATGGTTAATGAAGGTATTGTCTTGGGGCACAAAGTTTCTGAAAGAGGTACTGAAGTTGATAAAGCCAAGGTTGCTGCTATTGAAAAGATGCCATGTCCCAAGGACATCAAAGGTATAGAAGTTTCCTTGGTCACGCCAGATTTTATAGGAGGTTCATTAAGGACTTCTCGAAAATTTCTCGGCCTCTGACTAATTTATTACAAAAAGATGTACCATTTGTCTTTGATGATGATTGTGTAGAAGCATTTGAAATATTTAAGAAAGCATTAGTCTCTGCACCTATTGTTCAGCCACCTGATTGGAATTTACCTTTTGAAGTTATGTGTGATGCTGGTGATTATGTTGTAGGTGATGTTCTAGGGCAAAGAGTTGATAAGAAATTAAATGTTATCCATTATGCTAGTAAGACTCTAGACAATGCTCAAAGAAATTATGCTACTACTGAAAAGGAACTCTTAGCAGTTGTGTTTGCCTGTGATAAATTCAGACCCTACATTGTTGATTCTAGAGTAACTATTCATACCGATCATGCTGCTATTAAATATCTTATGGAAAAGAAAGATGCAAAACCTAGACTCATTAGATGGGTTCTCTTGCTTCAAGAATTTGATTTACATATTGTTGATAGAAAAGGAGCTGAGAACCCCGTTGCAGACAACTTGTCTAGGCTAGAGAATGTTCTTGATGACCCACTACCTATTGATGATAGCTTTCCTGACGAGCAATTAAATGTCATAAGTACTTCTTGTAGCACTCCGTGGTATGCTGATTATGCTAATTATATTGTTGCTAAATTTATACCACCTAGATTCACATACCAACAAAAGAAAAAGTTCTTTTATGATTTCAGACATTACTTTTGGGATGACCCACATCTTTATAAAGAAGGAGTAGATGGTGTTATTAGACGTTGTGTACCTGAGCATGAACAGGAAAAAAAATCATACACAAGTGTCACTCCGAGGCTTATGGAGGACACCACGCTGGAGATAGAACTGCACATAAGGTATTGCAATCCGGTTTTATTGGCCTACACTCTTCAAGGATGCCCGTAAGCTTGTTTTATCTTGCGATGAATGTCAAAGAATTGGTAATATCAGTAGACTTCAAGGAATGCCTATGAATTATTCACTTGTTATTGAGCCATTTGATGTTTGGGGCTTTGATTATATGGGACCTTTTCCTGCCTCTAATGGTTACACTCATATTTTAGTTGTTGTTGATTACGTTACTAAGTGGGTAGAAGCTATTCCAACTAGTAGTGCTGATCATAACACTTCTATTAAAATGCTTAAGGAAGTTATTTTTCCGAGGTTTGGAGTCCCTAGATATTTAATGACTGATGGTGGTTCACACTTTATTCATGGTGCTTTCCGTAAGATGCTCGCTAAATACGATGTTAATCATAGAATTGCATCTCTTTATCACCCGCAGTCTAGTGGTCAGGTAGAATTGAGCAATAGAGAGCTCATATTAATTTTGCAAAAGACTGTCAATAGGTCTAGAAAGAATTGGTGTCCAAAAAACTGAATGATGCATTATGGGCCTATAGAACTGCGTACAAAAATCCTATGGGCATGTCTCCGTATAAAATGGTTTATGGAAAAGCATGTCATTTACCTCTTGAACTAGAACATAAGGCATATTGGGCTATCAAAGAGCTCAATTATGACTTCAAACTTGCCGGTGAGAAGAGGTTGTTTGATATTAGCTCACTTGATGAATGGAGAACCCAAGCTTATGAAAATGCCAAGTTGTTTAAAGAAAAAGTTAAAAGATGGCATGATAAAAGGATACAAAAGCGTGAGTTTAATGTAGGTGACTATGTATTGCTATACAACTCTCGTTTAAGATTTTTTGCAGGAAAACTTCTCTCCAAATGGGAAGGTCCTTACGTTATCGAGGAGGTCTATCGTTCCGGTGCCATAAAAATCAACAACTTCGCAGGCACAAATCCGAAGGTGGTAAACGGTCAAAGAATCAAACATTATATCTCAGGTAATCCCATAAATGTTGAAACCAATATTATTGAAACCGTAACCCCAGAGGAATACATAAGGGACACTTTCCAGAACTTCCAGACTTCGAAAAGGAATAGGTATGTGGTACGGTAAGTAAACCGACCCCAAAACAATTTTTAAAGCAAAATTTCTCCATTTTTGAATATTTAGAAAAATAGAAAAATAAGTAGCAGTCCGGGGAGGACACGAGGCCTCCACGAGGGTGGAGGGCGCGCCCTACCCCCCTGGGCGCGCCCCCTACCTCGTGAGCACCTCGTGTGCCCTCCAGACTCCGTTTTCTTGCACGATACATATTTTGGTCGGTAAAAATTCATTATATATTCTCCCGAAGGTTTTGATGACCGTATCACACAAATATCCTCTGTTTTCGTTTCGAACTGTTTCCGTTGCAGATTTGAGGATTCCCGAGACTCGATCATCCTTATATGAGGGTGAGCCTATGCCATGGAAGGTGGACGACAAGCTTCCATCATCAACAACACCTCCACCGCCAACAACTAAGAAGGAGATATAATCACATGGGTATGGGCACTCCCCTTGGCACGATCTAGTTTTGAGTTTTGCTTTATGATCCATCTATGCAATTGAGTCCGTGAGCTATATATAATAAAGATTAGTGTTGAGTCAAGGGCTTGATTACTTTGCCATGATCTTGGGTGAATAAAGAAAAGAATAAAAAGAATCAAAGAGTTCGTATTGATCTTAGTGAAAGTAATGACTCCACATAGAAAGAGTATGATGATTTAAAGTTGTTGGGAGTTGGCAAATATAGTTTTGGTCATCGTTGCAATTAATAGGAAGTAATAAGGAGAGAGAGGTTTCACATATAGATATATTATCATTGACATCTTTTATGATTGGGAGCACTCATTAAAATATGACATGCTAAAGAGTTGATGTTGGACAAGGAAGACAACATAATGAGTTATTTTCTCTTACATCTGAGATAAAGTATATTGTCATGGTTCCTCTACCGTGTTGAGCTTGCCTTTCCCCCTCATGCTAGCCAAATTCTCAGCACTAAGTAGAAATACTACTTGTGCTTCCAAATACCCTTAAACCAATTTTGCCATGAGAGTCCACCATATCTACCTATGGATTGAGTAAGATCCTTCAAGTAAGTTGTCATCGGTGCAAGCAATAAAAATTGCTCTCTAAATGTGCATGACTTATTAGTGCGGAGAAAATAAACTTTGCACGAACTTGTTGTGGACACAATAAAAGCGACGGACTGCATAATAAAGGTTCACATACAAGGGGCAATGTAAAGTGACGTTCTTTTGCATTAAGATTTTGTGCATCCAACCATAAAAGCGCATGGCAACCTCTGCTTCCCTCTGCGAAGGGCCTATCTTTTATTATTATCCTCTACTTTGTGCAAGAGTCACGGTGATCTTCACCCTTCCTTTTCATTTTATCCTTTGGCAAGCTCAGCATGTTGGAAAGAACATGATATATATATATAATTGGATGTGGGGGAGCGTGAATTATTATTGTTGACATTACCCTTGAGGTAAAAGGTTGTGGGGAAAACTACAAGCCCTTATCTTTCTCTGTGTCCGATTAAAACTCCGTAACCACAAGTATCGCGTGAGTGTTAGCGATTATGAAGCACTAAGTGATAGGTGAGTATGTGGGCTTGCTTTTAAGCTCTGACATAGACTCTTTTCGATGTTATGATAAATTGCAATTGCTTCAATGACTGAGATTATAATTGTTGGTGCCCAATAAGGTTTCTGATTCATACTTTGGCTTTGTGAAAAGATCATCACTTGAACATAAGTAATCATATGACAAATCTATATATGTTGCTGTTATGAAAATAATCATGATGCCTTCATGTCCGTATTTTATTTTTATCAACGCCTCTACTTCTAAACATGAGGACATATTTATTGTTATCGGCTTTTCGCTTGAGAACAAGCGAGGTCTAAGCTTGGGGGAGTTGATACGTCCATTTTGCATCATGCTTTTATATCGATATTTATTGCATTATGGGCTGTTATTTCACGTTATGTCACAATACTTATGGCTATTCTCTCTTATTTTACAAGGTTGACATGAAGAGGAGAATGCCGCACTGGAATTCGGCCGGAAAAGGAGCAAATATTGGAGGACTATTCTCGCAACTCCAAAAGTCCTGAAACTCCACGGAATATCTTAAAATAAATAAAGAAAAATCGTCGCCAAAGATGAAGGCCAGGGGGCCCACTCCTTGCTCACGAGGGTGGGGGGCGCACCCCTCCCCCCTGGGCGCGCCCCCCGACCTCGTCGGCACCCTGGTGGCTTCAACTCCCATCTTCTCCTATATGAAGTCTTTCGATGAGAAAATATAAGAAGCAACCTTTCGGGACGAGACTCCGCCGCCACGAGGCGGAACCTTGGCGGAACCAATCTAGGGCTCCGGCAGAGCTGTTCTACCGGGGACACTTCCCTCTGGGAGGGGGAAATCATCACCATCGTCATCACCAACGCTCCTCTCATCGGGAGAGGGCAATCTCCATCAACATCTTCACCAAAGACCATCTCATCTCCAAACCCTAGTTCATCTCTTGTATCCAATTCTTGTCTCCAAGTCCGGGATTGGTGCTAGTAGGTTGCTAGTAGTGTTGATTACTCCTTGTAGTTGATGCTAGTTGGTTTATTTGGTGGAAGATCATATGTTCAGATCCTTTATGCATGTTATTACCCCTCTAATTATGAACATGAATATGCTTTGTGAGTAGTTATGTTTGTTCCTGAGGACAAGGGAGAAGTCTTGCTATTAGTAGTCATGTGAATTTGGTATTCGTTCGATATTTTGATAAGATGTATGTTGTCTAACCTCTAGTGGTTTTATGTGAACGTCGACTACATAACACTTCACCATTATTTGGGCCTAGAGGAAGGCACTGGGAAGTAATAAGTAGATGATGGGTTGCTAGAGTGACAGAAGCTTAAACCCTAGTTTATGTGTTGCTTCGTAAGGGGCTGATTTGGATCCACATGTTTCATGCTATGGTTAGGTTTACCTTAATACTTTTGTTGTAGTTGCGGATGCTTGCAATAGAGGTTAATCATAAGTGGGATGCTTGTCCAAGTAAGGGCAGTACCCAAGCACCGGTCCACCCACATATCAAATTATCAAAGTACCGAACGCGAATCATATGAGCGTGATGAAAACTAGCTTGACAATATTCCCATGTATCCTCGGGAGCGCTTTTCCTATTATAAGAGTTTGTCCAGGCTTGTCCTTTGCTACAAAAAGGATTGGGCCACCTTGCTGCACTTTATTTACTTTTGTTACTTGTTGCTCGTTACAATTTATCTTATCACAAAACTATCTGTTACCACTTATTTCAGTACTGTCAGAGAATACCTTGCTGAAAACCGCTTATCATTTCCTTCTGCTCCTCGTTGGGTTCGACACTCTTACTTATCGAAAGGACTACGATAGATCCCCTATACTTGTGGGTCATCAGCAGTGTGTGAAGTTCGGCTTCTCTGCTCTTCCCCTTGTCTTTCCCTGAGGGCATTCTGCTGAGCACCCGGTCAAGCATCTTCGCAATGGTTGGACTAGGCGAGCCTTCGAGAAGTGGCGCCGGACACCTTATTCTCTCCGCTTTGCTAAGCCATTCCTGGCCACAGAAGATTTTCAGAATAACAACTATGACAAATATAAAATAAAGTGTCCGGTATCAAGGTTACTTACTTGGGTATCTAGGCGATTGCAGCTTAAGCCCGCATCCTCGGTGGTGTCCGGACACTCTATTTGTGGTCTGAAGAATAATTTACACATCCCTTCGAGCTTCAGGCCGAAGAAGTGCTTAACAGTCCACGGACCCTCTGGATTGAACTCCCACATCCGGAGAGGCCGGTGTTGGCACGACAACATCCGTCGGATTAAAATCACTTGAATTATGCTGACAAGGTTAATGTCCCTCGCAAGAAGCTCCCGGATACGGCTCTGCAGTATTGGTACATCGCCAGCGGGCCCCTAATTTCGTCCTACGTCGGTCCAAGATGCCAGTTGTCACGGAGGGCCCGAGCGGAACTCGGGGGCGGCCACCCACTTTGTGCCTCTAGGAGCCGTGACATAAAACCACCTCTGTTGCCATACATCGGATACTTTTGGGAAAGAACCCTCTGGCCATGGGGCATCGGTGTTCCTGCTTATTACGGCACCTCTGCACTTCGCATGTCGCCCTCGATCATCTTCGGCTTCACATTGAAGGTCTTGAGCCATAAGCCGAAGTGTGGGGTGACGTGGAGAAAGGCCTCACACACAATGATGAACGACGAGATATGGAGGATAGCGTCCGGAGCTAGATCATGAAAATCCAACCCGTAGAAAACATGAGCCCCCTCACAAAGGGATCGAGGGTGAGGCCCAAGCCGCTAAGGAAGTGAGGAACAAACACGACGCTCTCATTGGGCTTCGGTGTAGGGATGACTTGCCCTGGAGCAGGAAGCCTGCGCTGGATGTCGGCGATCAGATATCCGACTTCCCTAAGCCTTGCAATGACCTCCTCTTGGATTGAGGAGGCCACTCAACGGCCTTGAGGGTTGGATCCAGACATGTTGGAGGATCTGGGGTGCTGGGGCTTAGGTATTGGGTGTTAGAACTCGAGGTGTGAGAAGGCGCACGGGAGGTAGAAAAGAGGCATAGGCCTCGGCCCCTTTATAAAGGGGGTGAATATCAAGAGTCCTCAGCGTGACCGCTTGAGGCTTATCTAGAAACACACGGAGTCATACCACCGGTCGTCGTGGGGTTACGCACACCCATATTGATGGAAGATCCCGTAATAAGAGGAACATGATCTCTGCTTTGGTAGGACGTGCCAATAAAACCGCCTCGCAACGCGAGTCGAGGTGGGGCGAGAAACGCCAGTTCGTGTTGGACCAGACCACGATGCAAGGGCACGACGTGCGAAGATTGCCAGCAGATCAGATTTATGCTATGTTACCTACAATGGTATGTGAAGATCATCTCGCAGATCCGGACACGGTCTAAGCGTTCGATAATTACCTTGGAGTATTCGGAGAAGGAACCCGCCTTGCAATGCCAAAGACAAGACTGCACGCCGGACTCATCATCATTGAAGCCTGGTTCAGGGGCTACTGAGGGAGTCCTGGATTAAGGGGTATCCGGACAGCCGGACTATATACATCGTCCGGACTATTGAAGCGAGAAGATACAAGACTCAAGACTTCGTCCCGTGTCCGGATGGGACTCTCCTTTGCGTGGAAGACAAGCTTGGCGATCCGGATATTGTGTTTCCTTCCTTGTAACCGACTCCATGTAAACCCTAGCCCTCTCTGGTGTCTATATAAACCAGAGAGGTTGGTCCTTAGAAGGCCGATCACAATTACAATCATAGTAATCATAGGCTAGCTCCTAGGGTTTAGCCTCTACGATCTCGTGGTAGATCTACTCTTGTACTACTCATATCATCAATATTAATCAAGCAGGAAGTAGGGTTTTACCTCCATCAAGAGGGCCCGAACCTGGGTAAACATTGTGTCCCTTGCTTCTTGTTACCATCAGCCTAAGACGCACAGATCGGGACCCCCTACCCGAGATCCGCCGGTTTTGACACCGACAGCGCCCCCCACCCTCGTCGGCCCCTCGTGGCTCCCGAGACCGACTTCCTTTGCCTATATATATCCATATACCCTGAAAACATCCAGGAGCACCACGAAACCCTATTTCCACCGCCGCAACCTTCTGTACCCGTGAGATCCCATCTTGGGGGCTTTTCCGGCGCTCCGTTGGAGGAGGAATCGATCACGTAGGGCTTTACATCAACACCATAGCCTCTCCGATGAAGTGTGAGTTGTTTACCACAGACCTTTGGGTCCATAGTTATTAGCTAGATAGTAGCTAGATGGCTTCTTCTCTCTCTTTGATTCTCAATACAAAGTTCTCCTCGATTTTCTTGGAGATCTATTCGATGTAATTCTTTTTGCGGTGTGTTTGTCGAGATCCGATGAATTGTGGGTTTATGATCAAGATTATCTATGAGAAATATTTGAATCTCCATTGAATTCTTTTATGTATGATTGGTTATCTTTGAAATTCTCTTCGAATTATCAGTTTGTTTGGCCTACTAGATTGATCTCTATTGCAATGGGAGAAGTGCTTAGCTTTGGGTTCAATCTTGCGATGTCCTTTCCCAGTGACAGCAGGGGTAGCAAGGCATGTATTGTATTGTTTCCATCGAGGATAAAAAGATGGAGTTTATATCATATTGCTTGAGTTTATCCCTCTACATCATGTCATCTTGCCTAATGTATTACTCTGTTCTTATGAACTTAATACTCTAGATGCATGCTGGATAGTGGTCGATGTGTGGAGTAATAGTAGTAGATGCAGAATCGTTTCAATCTACTTGTCGCGGACGTGATGCCTATATACATGATTATGCCTAGATATTCTCATAACTATGCACTTTTCTATCAATTGCTCGATAGTAATTTGTTCACCCACCGTAATACTTATGCTATCTTGAGAGAAGCCGTTGGTGAAACCTATGGCCCCCGGGTCTATTTTCCATCATATAAGTTTCTGATCTATTTTATTTTGCAATCTTGACTTTCCAATCTATATCATAAAAATACCAAAAATATTTGTCTTATTATTATCTCTATCAGATCTAACTTTTGCAAGTGGCCATGAAGGGATTGACAACCCCTTTATCGCGTTGGTTACAAGGTTCTTAATTGTTTGTGTAGGTACGAGGGATTTGCGTGTAGCCTCCTACTGGATTGATACCTTGGTTCTCAAAAATTGAGGGAAATACTTACGCTACTTTGCTGCATCACCCTTTCCTCTTCAAGGAAAAAACCAACGCATGCTCACGAGGTAGCAGAATGCAATAAGAATTATGACATGATGTAGACGAGATCTATTCATGTAGGAATAGCGCCCATCTTGTTATCCTTAATAGCAATGATACATGTGTGTTTTGCTGCCCTTTTGTCACTAGGAAAGAACACCGTACGATCGAACCCATCACAAAGAACCTCTTCCCATGGCAAGAAAAATCGATCTAGTAGGCCTAACTAAACCAAAGATTCGAAGAAGAAATACGAGGCTACAAGTAATCATGCATATAAGAGATCACAGAAAACTCAAATAACTTTCATGGATATAGATCTGATCATAAACTCAAAATTCATCGGATCCCAACAAACACACCGCAAAAAGAATTACATCAAATAGATCTCCAAGAGACCATCGTATTGAGAATGAAAAGACAGAGAGAGGAAGCCATCTAGCTACTGCCTACAGACTCGTACCTCTACAATGAACTACTCACGCATCATCGGAGGGGCACCAATGAGGATGTTGAACCCCTCGTGATGGTGTCTAGATTGGATCTCATGGTTCTGGAACTTGCGGCGGCTGGAATTGTGTTCCCTCGACTCCCCTTGGGTTTTTGGATTTTTGGGGTATTTATAGAGCAAAGAGGCGGTGCAGGAGGCCACCGAGGTGGGCACAACCCACCAGGTCGCGCATGGGCCCCTAGGCACGCCCTAGTGGGTTGTGCCTGAAGGAAATATGCCCTAGAGGCAATAATAAAGTTATTATTTATTTCCTTATTTCATGATAAATGTTTATCATTCATGCTAGAATTGTATTAACCGGAAACATGATACATGTGTGAATGCATAGACAAACAATATGTCACTAGTATGCCTCTACTAGACTAGCTTGTTAATCAAAGATGGTTATGTTTCCTACCATGAACAAAGAGTTGTTATTTGATTAACAAGGTCACATCATTAGTAGAATGATCGATTGACATGACCCATTCCATTAGCTTAGCACACGATCGCTTAGTATGTTGCTACCGCTTTTATCCATGACATATACATGTTCCTGTAATTATGAGATTATACAACTCCGTTTACGGAGGAACACTTTGGTGCTACCAAACGTCACAACGAATCGGGTGATTATAAAGGAGTACTACAGGTGTCTCCAAAGGAAGATGTTGGGTTGGCGTATTTCGAGATTAGGTTTTGTCACTCCGATTGCTCGGAGAGGTATCTCTGGGCCGTCTCGGTAATACACATCATCAAGCCTTGCAAGCATTACAGCTAATGAGTTAGCTGTGAGATGATGTATTACGGAACGAGTAAAGAGACTTGCCGTAACGAGATTGAACTAGGTATTGGATACCGACGATCGAATCTCGCAAGTAACATACCGATGACAAAGGGAACAACGATGTTGTTATGCGGTCCGACCGATAAAGATCTTCGTAGAATATGTAGGAGCCAATATGGGCATCCAGGTCCCGCTATTGGTTATTGACCGGAGACGTGTCTCGGTCATGTCTACATTGTTCTCGAACCGTAGGGTCCGCACGCTTAAGGTTTCGATGATGCTTATATTATGAGTTTATGTATTTTGATGTACCGAAGAAGTTCGAGTCCGGATGTGATCACGGACATGACGAGGAGTCTCGAAATGGTCGAGACATAAAGATTGATATATTGGAAGCCTATATTTGGAGTTCGAATGGTTCCGGTGAAATCGAGGATTTTATCGAAAACCGGGGTTACGGAACCTCCCGGGGCTATTGGGCCTTAGTGGGCCACGAGGAGAAGAGGAAGGGCCGGCCAGGGCTGGCCGCCCCCCCCCCCTAGTCCGAATACGACAAGGAGAGGGGCGCCCCCTCTCTCTCCCCCCTCCCCAATCCTACTCCAACTAGGAAGGGGAGTCCTACTCCCGTGGGAGTAGGACTCCTCGGCAGCTCCCCTTGGGCCGGCCGCACCTCCCCTGCTCCTTTATATCTACGGGGCAGGGGCACCCTAACACACACAAGTTTGATCTACGGATCGTTCCTTAGCCGTGTCGCGTGCCCCTTCCACCATATTCCACCTTGGTCATATCGTCATGAAGCTTAAGCGGCTGCTACGATAGAACATCAAGATCGTCACCACGCCGTCGTCTTGACGGAACTCTCCTCGACACTCGGCTGGATCGAGTACGAGGGACGCCATCGAGTTGTACGTGTGTCAAGAACTCGGGGCGCCGGAGTAACGGCGCCGGATCGGTCGGATCGCGAGGAGAACGTCGACTACTTCCTCTACGTTGTGATCGCTTCGCCCGGTCTCGAGGGTACGTAGACAACACTCTCCCTCTCGTTGCTATGCATCACCATGATCTTGCGTGTGCGTAGAAATTTTTGAAATTACTACGTTCCCCAACAAAGGTATCGAGCCTAGGTTTTATGGTTTGATGTTATGCACGAGTAGAACACAAGTGAGTTGTGGGCGATACAAGTCATACTACCTACCAAAGATGTCATACTTTGGTTCAGCGGTATTGTGAGATGAAGCGGCCCGACCGACATTACGCGACGCTTACGCGAGACTGGTTTCACCGCCACGAGCACTCGTTGCTTAAAGGTGACCGGCGGGTGTCTGTCTCTCTCACTTTAGTTGAACCGAGTGTGGCTACGCCCGGTCCTTGAGAAGGTTAAAACGGAGTCTATTTGACGAAGTATCGTTGTGGTTTTGATGCGAGGTGAGATTGGTTCTTGCTTAAGCCCGTAGCAGCCACGTAAAATTTGCAACAACAAAGTAGAGGACGTCTAACTTGTTTTTGCAGGCATGTTGTGATGTGATATGGTCAAGACGTGATGCTATATTTTATTGTATGAGATGATCATGTTTTGTAACCGGTTATCGGCAATCGCGCAGAGCCATATGGTTGTCGCTTTATTGTATGAAATGCAATCGCTACGTAATGCTTTACTTTATCACTAAGCGGTAGCGATAGTCGAGAAGCATAAGATTGGCGAGACGACAACGATGCTACGATGGAGATCAAGGTGTCGCGCGGTGGCGATGGTGATCATGATGGTGCTGCAGAGATGGAGATCACGAAGCACAAGATGATGATGACCATATCATATCACTTATATTGATTTGCATGTGATGTTTATCTTTTATGCATCTTATCTTGCTTTGATTGACGGTAGCATTATAAGATGATCTCTCACTAAATTATCAAGAAGTGTTCTCCCGAGTATGCACCGTTGCCAAAGTTAAATCGTGCCTGGACACCACGTGATGATCGGGTGTGATAAGCTCTCGTCCATCTACAACGGTGCAAGCCAGTTTTGCACACGCAGAATACTCGGGTTATACTTGACGAGCCTAGCATATGCAGATATGGCCTCGGAACACGGAGACCGAAAGGTCGAGCGTGAATCATATAGTAGATATGATCAACATAAGATGTTCACCATTGAAAACTACTCCATTTCACGTGATGATCGGTTATGGTTTAGTTGATTTGGATCACGTGATCACTTAGATGACTAGAGGGATGTCTGTCTAAGTGGGAGTTCTTAAGTAATATGATTAATTGAACTTAAATTTATCATGAACTTAGTACCTGATAGTATTTTGCTTGTCTATGTTTGATTGTAGATAGATGGCTTGTGCTGTTGTTCCGTTGAATTTTAATGCGTTCCTTGAGAAAGCAAAGTTGAAATATGATGGTAGCAATTACACGGACTGGGTCCGTAACTCGAGGATTATCCTCATTGCTGCACGTAAGAGTTACGTTCGGATGCACCGCTAGGTGCCGACTCTTCGCAGAGCAACACCGGATGTTATGAACGTCTGCGAGCAAAGCCGATGACTACTCTATAGTTCGATGTGCCATGCTTTACGGCTTAGAACCGGGACTTCAACGACGTTTTGAACGTCATGGAGCATATGAGATGTTCCAGAGTTGAAGTTGATATTCCAATGAATGCCCGGATTGAGAGATATGAAGTCTCCAATAAGTTCTATAGCTGCAAGATGGAGGAGAATAGTTACGTTAGTGAGCACATACTCAAAATGTCCGGGTATTACAATCACTTGACTCAACGGGAGTTAATCTTCCGGATGATTGTGTCATTGATGTAATTCTTCAATCACCGCCACCAAGCTACAAAGGCTTCGTGATGAACTATAATATGCAAGGGTTAGTAAAGACTATACCGAGCTCTTCGCAATGCTAAAGGCTGCGGAGGTAGAAATCAAGAAGGAGCATCAAGTGTTGATGGTCAATAAGACCACTAGTTTCAAGAAGAAAGGCAAAGGGAAGAGGAAGGGAACTTCAAGAAGAACAGCAAGCAAGTTCTTTGCTCAGAGAAGAAACCCAAGTCCGGACCTAAGCCTGGCCGAGTGCTTCTCCGCAAGCGATCGTCATTTGAAGCGGAACTGCCCCAAGTATTTGGCGGATAAGAAGGATGGCAAGGTGAACAAAGGTATATGTGATATACATGTTATTGATGTGTACCTTACTAGAGCTCGCAGAGCACTGGTATTTGATATTGGTTCTGCTGCTAATATTTGCAACTCAAACAGGGACTACGGATTGCGAACACCGGCAAAGGACGAGGTGGCGTCTTGGCGTGGGAAATGGTTCCAAAGTCGATGTGATCGCGGTCGGCACGCTACCTCTACATCTACCTTCGGATTAGTTTTAGACCTAAATAATTGTTATTTGGTGCTGCGTTGAGCATGAACATTATATCTGGATCTTGTTTGATGCGAGACGGTTATTCATTTAAATCGAGAATAATGGTTGTTCTATTTATATGAGTAATATCTTTTATGGTCATGCACCCTTGAAGAGTGGTCTATTTTGATGAATCTCGATAGTAGTGATACACATATTCATAATGTTGAAACCAAAAGATGCAGAGTTGATAATGATAGTGCAACTTATTTGTGGCACCGCCGTTTAGGTCATATCGATGTAAAGCGCATGAAGAAACTCCATCTTGATGGACATTTGGAGTCACTTGATTATGAATCACTTGGCACTTGCGAACCGTGCCTCATGGGCAAGATGACTAAAACCCGTTCTCCGTACTATGGAGAGAGCAACAGATTTGTTGGAAATCATACATACGTATGTATGTGGTCCGATGAATGTTGAGGCTCGTGGCGGATATCGTTATTTTCTCACCTTCATCGATGATTTAAGCGAGATATGGGTATATCTACTTAATGAAACATAAGTCTGAAACATTTGAAAAGTTCAAAGAATTTCAGTGAAGTGGAAAATCATCGTAATAAGAAAATTAAGTTTCTGCGATCCGATCGTGGAGGTGAATATTTGAGTTACGAGTTTGGTCTACATTTGAAACAATGCGGAATAGTTTAGCAACTCACGCCACCCTAACACCACAACGTAATGGTGTGTCCGAACGTCGAATCGCACTTTACTAGATATGGTGCGATCTATGATGTCTCTTACAGATTTACCGCTATCGTTTTGGGGTTATGCTCTAGAGACGGCCGCATTCACCTTGAATAGAACACCGTCAAAATCCGTTGAGACGACACCTTATGAACTATGGTTTAGCAAGAAACCAAAGTTGTCGTTTCTTAAAGTTTGGGGATGCGATGCTTATGTGAAAAAGCTTCAACCCGATAAGCTCGAATCCAAATCGAGAAATGTGTCTTCATAGGATACCCAAAGGAGACAGTTGGGTACACCTTCTATCACAGATCCGAAGGCAAGACATTTGTTGCTAAAATGGATCCTTTCTAGAGAAGGAGTTTCTCTCGAAAGAAGTGAGTGGGAGGAAAGTAGAACTTGATGAGGTAATTGTACCTTCTCCCTTACTTGAAAGTAATTTGTCGCAGAAACCGTTTACGAGACATCTACACCAAGTAGTGAGGAAGTTGATGATGTTGATCATGAAACTTCAGATCAAGTTACTACTGAACCACGTAGATCAACCAGAGTAAGATCCGCACTGAGTGGTACGGTAATCCTGTTCGGAAATCATGCTACTAGATCATGATGAACCTACGAACTATGAAGAAGCGATGGTGAGCCCAGATTCATAAAATGGCTTGAGGCCATGAAATCGAGATGGGATCCATGTATGAAAACAAAGTATGGACTTTGGTTGACTTGCCCGAGGGTCGGCAAGCAATAGAAAACAAGTGGATCTTCAAGAAGAAGACCGACGACGGTAATGTTATCGTCTACAAAGCTCGACTTGTCGCAAAGGGTTTTCGACAAGTTCAAGGGATTGACTAGATGAGACCTTCTCACCCGTAGCGATGCTTAAGTCTGTCTGAATCATGTTAGCAATTGCCGCATTTTATGATTATGAAATTAGGCAAATGGATGTAAAGACGCATTCTGAATGGATTTACGGAAGAAGAGTTGTATATGATGCAACCGAAGGTTTTATCGATCCAAAGGAGCTAACAAAGTGTGCAAGCTCCAGGCGATCCATTTATGGACTGGTGCAAGCATCTCGGAGTTGGAATAAACGCTTTGATAGTGTGATCAAAGCATTTGGGTTCATATGAGACTTTTGGAGAAGCTTTGTATTTACAAGAAAGTGAGTGGGAGCTCTATAGCATTTCTGATATTATATGTAGATGACATATTGCTGATCGGAAATGATATAGAATTTCTGGATAGCATAAAGGGATACTTGAATAAGAGTTTTTCAATGAAAGACCTCGGTGAAGCTGCTTACATATTGGGCATTAAGATCTATAGAGATAGATCAAGACGCTTAATTGGACTTTCACAAAGCACATACCTTGACAAAATTTTGAAGAAGTTCAAAATGGATCAAGCAAAGAAAGGGTTCTTGCTCGTGTTACAAGGTGTGAAGTTGAGTAAGACTCAATGCCCGACCACCGCAGAAGATAGAGAGAAATGAAATATGTTCCTATGCTTCAACCATAGGCTCTATCATGTATGCAATCTTGTGTACTGACTGATGTGTGCCTTGCTATAAGTTTAGCAGGAGGTACCAAAGTAATCCAGAGTGGATCATCGACAGCGGTCAAGAACATCCCGAAATACGAAAAGGACTAAGGATATGTTTCTCGATATGGAGGTGACAAAGAGCTCATCGTGGCAGTTACGTTTATGCAAGCTTTGACACGATCCGGACGATTCTAAATCGCAGACCGGATATGTATTTACACTAAACGGAGGAGCTGTCGGTTGGTGCAGTTCTAAACAAAGCGCCGTGGCAGGATCTACATGTGAAGCGGAGTACATAGCAGCTTCGAAGCAGCTAATGAAGGAGTCGGATGAAGGAGTTCATATCCGATCTAGGTGTCATACCTAGTGCATCGGGTCCAATGAAAATCTTCGTGACAATCTCGAGCAATTGCCTTAGCGAAGGAATCCAGATTTCACAAGAGGACCAAGCACATCAAGAGACGCTTCAATTCCATCCGGATTTAGTCCGGTGGGAGACATGGAGATTTGCAAGATACATACGGATCTGAATGTAGCGCACCCGTTGACTAAGCCTCTTCCACGAGCAAAACATGATCAGCACCAAGACTCCATGGGTGTTAGAATCATTACTATGTAATCTAGATTATTGACTCTAGTGCAAGTGGGAGATCAAGGAAATATGCCCTAGAGGCAATAATAAAGTTATTATTTATTTCCTTATTTCATGATAAATGTTTATCATTCATGCTAGAATTGTATTAACCGGAAACATGATACATGTGTGAATGCATAGACAAACAATATGTCACTAGTATGCCTCTACTAGACTAGCTTGTTAATCAAAGATGGTTATGTTTCCTGACCATGAACAAAGAGTTGTTATTTGATTAACAAGGTCACATCATTAGTAGAATGATCGATTGACATGACCCATTCCATTAGCTTAGCACACGATCGCTTAGTATGTTGCTACCGCTTTTATCCATGACATATACATGTTCCTCGTAACTATGAGATTATGCAACTCCGCTTACGGAGGAACACTTTGGGTGCTACCAAACGTCACAATGTAATCGGGTGATTATAAAGGAGTACTACAGTGTCTCCAAAGGCGATGTTGGGTTGGCGTATTTCGAGATTAGGTTTTGTCACTCCGATTGTCGGAGAGGTATCTCTGGCCCTCTCGGTAATACACATCATCAAGCCTTGCAAGCATTACAGCTAATGAGTTAGCTGTGAGATGATGTATTACGGAACGAGTAAAGAGACTTGCCGTAACGAGATTGAACTAGGTATTGGATACCGACGATCGAATCTCGGGCAAGTAACATACCGATGACAAAGGAACAACGTATGTTGTTATGCGGTCTGACCGATAAAGATCTTCGTAGAATATGTAGGAGCCAATATGGGCATCCAGGTCCCGCTATTGGTTATTGACCGAGACGTGTCTCGGTCATGTCTACATTGTTCTCGAACCGTAGGGTCCGCACGCTTAAGGTTTCGATGATGCTTATATTATGAGTTTATGTATTTTGATGTACCAAGAAGTTCGAGTCCCGGATGTGATCACGGACATGACGAGGAGTCTCGAAATGGTCGAGACATAAAGATTGATATATTGGAAGCCTATATTTGGAGTTCGAATGGTTCCGGTGAAATCGATTTTACCGAAAACGGGGGTTACTGGAACCCTCCGGGGCTATTGGGCCTTAGTGGGCCACGAGGGAGAAGAGGAAGGGCCGGCCAGGGGCTGGCGCGCCCCCCCCCTAGTCCGAATAGGACAAGGAGAGGCGGCGCCCTCTCTCTCTTCCCTCCCCAATCCTACTCCAACTAGGAAGGGGGAGTCCTACTCGGGGGAGTAGGACTCCTCGGCAAGCCTCCCTTGGGCCGGCCGCACCTCCCCTTGCTCCTTTATATACGGGGCAGGGGGCACCCTAACACACACAAGTTTGATCTACGGATCGTTCCTTAGCCGTGTCGGTGCCCCTTCCACCATATTCCACCTTGGTCATATCGTCGCTGAAGCTTAGCGAAGCTCTGCTTGATAGAACATCAAGATCGTCACCACGCCGTCGTCTTGACGGAACTCTCCCTCGACACTCGGCTGGATCGAGTCTGAGGGACGCCATCGAGCTGTACGTGTGTCAAGAACTCGGGGCGCCAGAGTAACGGCGCCGGATCGGTCGGATCGCGAGGAGAGCGTCGACTACTTCCTCTACGTGATCGCTTCGCCTTGGTCTCACGAGGCGTACGAGACAACACTCTCCCTCTCGTTGCTATGCATCACCATGATCTTGCGTGTGCGTAGGAAATTTTTTGAAATTACTACGTTCCCCAACAGTGCCCCCTCGGGGCACCCCTCTGGCACTTCTTTGGCCCAAGTTGTGTCTTCTTGTCTATAAAAATTCTCCAAAAAGTTTTGCTGCATTTGGACTCCGTTTGGTACTGATATTCTGCAAAGTAAAAACAACAACTCGCATTGGGCACTATGTCAATAGGTTAGTCCCAAAAAATGATATAAAGTTGCTATAAAATGATTGTAAAATGTCCAAGAATGATAATATAATAGTATAGAACAATAAAAAAATTATAGATACGTTGGAGACGTATCAATAAACTCCAGCGCTGGCCATAGCCACGGTCATCCTCCTCTGGACCCTTTCTCCTCTGCGCACCATGCCTACCATGGCCTCCTTGCTCTCCAAATCCCTCTGGGACACCCTCTCCTCCAAGTTGAAGAAGGAGATGCCGCCATTGCTGTCGGCTGGTAGGCTATCCAACAGACGGAGAACGCCGACGTCCCAATGGAGGACGCGACCGAGGACGAGCTGGCACCACCCTCCTCATCGGTGCATGTTGGCATCACCATCGGCAAAGGCCCGTGCCCATTACATGGACATGGTGCGTTAGGAGCGGGAGGGCAAGTTCCGGCAGGCGCAGGCCAACCATGCCTACAACCTCGGCCTCCTCGACGAGCACCAGCGCACGGAGGAGCAACTCGCCGCTGACACGACCATCGCGTCGGACATGGACATGGTGGAGCAGGAGGTGTTGCTTGACTCCTATGGCTCCGCCCGTGACATCCGTCGCGACTGTTGGCGGTACTGGCTCCATCAGGCGGAGTTACAGGCCACCTAGACGAGGTGGCGGATGAGGTGTTCGACAAGAGCGGCGACGAGTAGGACATCGCCAGCTACGCTAAAGTCCCACCCAGCCGCCGCAACCACGAAGTCGACATGTCCATGGGCACCACCAACAACGAGGAAGAGTAGTTCATGGTAGGCCACCGCTTCTCGGGTCCCAAGAAGGCCCTCGTCCCATTAAAGCCAAGCTTGGTGGGCTCAACATCGTCGGTCGATTAGCCGCTTGACGGCGACATGGAGGCAGACAACTTCACTTCCCGGGGCTCATGGCTATGGAGGCGGAGGCTATGAAGGAAGAGCTGGAGAGCGCCAAGGCGGAACTGGAGAAGGCGAAGACAAGAGCCGAAGCTTCATTATCCGGGGCTCATGGCCAAACACTGGGAAAGGGCACCGATGATCATTTAGATTAGGTTTAGAGTAGGGTTTAGTTAAAAGTTTGTCTAAAATGTAATGAATGTCGTCCTGTTTATATGAAGGGAAAGACTTGGTTTCATCCGGCGGATTGCACGCGGGGGTCCACCGCTTCGTCCATGTGACGCTTGTCCTGCTGGCTCACCTAGCATTATCTCTTATGGTTTTGCAATTCAGCACTTGTTGCAGTCTTCCCACCACAACAACTCGTATGTTGCAGGATCTGGATCTGGATCCCTCGAGCACAACTGCCTCTCGTGTTCGTCCCAAGCTCCCATTCTTCTCTAATTTACGCAACATTATTTATGTTGCAAAAGTCCTTCCACAACATCATCTATGCTGCAAAAAAGTGAAGACAAAAAAACTACAACATAATCTTTGTTGAATGTTTCTGCAACACGGGGTCATGTTGCAAAAATATTAAACAAAGATTATCTGCCGGCGGACACGTACCGCTGCCCTTATATGAGTATCATCTGGTTTGAATGAAGTTCGTCCGGTTTGTTTAAACATTGGTTGAAATGTATGTGGGAAGTGATGAATGGTCGGCTCCCACATTCGTGTCCGCGGGCTGATCCCTAATCGACGGACGGATGGATGCGGGAGAGAATTTACGAGCCATCGTTGGAGATGTCCTTATAGCATCTACAACCGGACGCCCCAAACCCGCCTCATACGCCCGGGCGGGCCACCCGGTCACTGACCGGTCACGTATTCTGACCTAGACGAGCCCCTTCAAATGGGCCTCAAACAACCAGGCTGACCGGTACCCCTCATATCCAACCCAAATATGGGGCGCCCACGCACGCCCGCCACCTAGGGCTCACGAAGGGGAGCCGCGTGGCGCCGCTCCGGCTCGCCACCCGAGAGCAAATCCACCTATTTAACCTGGTTGGAGTCCTGCAACCCTTGTCCATCCACCTCTCCCCTCTCTGCACCACCAGTCCTAGCCCATCCACCTCCTCCCTCTCCCACTCTGGCGCTCTGTCCATGCTCTGGTGGTTCGCCATGGCCGGAGGAAGATAACCTACTACGCAATGCTCACGCTGGAGCATTGCTGTTGGGCTGCCTCCGGACTCGCTGAAGCCGGAGGAGGAGGAGGAGACGGGAGAAGAGGAGGAAGAGAAGCTGGCTTCGATGGAGGCGGACGAGGCAGAGTAGCAGTTATCAGGCTTCAACATGGAGCAGGCGAAGGCGGAGTTCGTCGTCGCCCAGTCCGACGAGATGGCGGAGCAACAGGCCATCCTGGAGTCCATCCAGGATGAGGCCTATGTGGAGGCCAACCACGCGTTCCTCCGGCGGGACCAGGCAATGTCCAACGCGCTCTTCGTCGAACTCGACGCGAAGATAGAGGTGGAGGAGGCCGGAGTGGAGCAGCCAGAGGAGCCAGAGCTGCAGCTGCCGCCAATCCCGCCGGAGCCGGGGACGGAGATCGCCAACATCTCCGGCGATGAGTAGCTAGGTGATTGACGTAGTACGCATGTTATTTTGTTTGCTTGCCTTTGTATGAATTTAAGAATCTAGTATAAGATGTCTGGATGCAACTAGTGAAATTTGAGGTCCGGTCATTGCGCGTGGAGGCGCACGTTTGAGGTGTCATATTTGACATATCCGGTTGTAGATGCTCTTAGAGCATCTCTAGCAGACTCCGTATAAGTGGT
This sequence comes from Aegilops speltoides, assembly GCA_021437245.1. NCBI lineage: Eukaryota > Viridiplantae > Streptophyta > Magnoliopsida > Poales > Poaceae > Aegilops > Aegilops speltoides. Next base: position 347,840,634 of record CM038145.1, on the reverse strand, counting down.
CAAACCCTTATAATTTTTGCGTTTTACAATTTTGGTCGAAAAAAGTGTCCAGAACAGAAACCGTAAAAGAGGTCCAACCCGTAAAATTTTTAAGGGCCACGGATAATGCACACCGGAACCCTTATATTTGGAGGTTGGAAGGCCGAACCTAGGGGCCGCGTATACCGGTCAAACCTCGTCAGAGTAAACACGCCGCCGCGGAGTTTGCCGGAATCCGCCCTAAACTCGCCGGAATTTATCACCGCACACCGGGAAAGGCCGCTAGATGGTGCAATCGATCGCCGACGGTTCGAATTGTACGAGCTCCACATCGCCGTGGCCTCCGATGACCTCAGCCTGGCCGCCGAAATCCTCCCGGCGCGGCATGCAAAGGGGCATGTCTCGGCCGGCGCGGCTGGCAATAGAGCATGGCGCGGATGGCGGAGGTGACGGGGCGTGGCCGGCGAGGCTGGGCGCGGCCGGCGAAGGCGACGGGTCGCGACCGATGGGGTTGGGCGCGACTGGCTGGGGGAAGGGGCGGCAGCGGCCGGACCGGAGGAAGGAGCTCTTTGTCTCGGTTTTATAGTTTGTTTTACAATGTCTGTTCGGCCGAAGCTAAAATGAACCCTTAAAATGTATTTTTCTCGATCCGTGTCTTAGTTTTACAGGTTGAATTTTAAGGGATCTGCTAGAGATACTCTTAGGCCAACTCCACCGCGCGACCCCAAACGGACGTCCGTTTTGCCCGGATTCTGTCCGTTTGGGTAGGGCAATGGGGTCGTGTCCGGGCAGTTCCCGGGATGCGGTGGCCGTGCGCCCAACGTGCGGACGCATCCTGTCCGCGTGCATTTTTCTTTGCAAGTCCTTAATTTTTTTTCATCATTCATTTTTGGTACGTGAAAATACATCATCACATTTTGACTAGTAAAGTATGGCCAAAGAAAACAAGAACCATAAGAATACATTTTAGAAGATACCCAACTTCCATAACTACTCCCTTGAGTTGGGTTAGGGCCTTCTCGATGCGCTCATTGTTGATCTTTGGAGGAGGCTCGATGTTGCACCCTCCTTTCTTTTTCAAGCCAGAAGTCGATGTTGCTTCCTCACACCTAATCTTGTGTCTAGCCTCTAATCTAGCAACAAGTGCACTTGTCTCATCTACAGCCTCTATGCTAGCTAAAAGTGCACGAACATGTACTAAATTTTGCTCTATCAATATATCGATGTACTCTTCTTCCCAATACCAAAACTTGCATCCATTCTACACAATAAAATTTGAAGTTAGCACAACTAGTCAAGTCTAGAGCACAAACCGAAGCTAAAAAGAGAGCATACCCCATCGTTTCAGCACTTGATGAACACCCATACGGATGTTCGGCGTTGTGAACCGCAAGCGACGGCCATCCTTGGGCGATGGTCGACTTAATGGGTGGCAACGATGCGCCGACGAGCTTTGGGCAAGCACCGAGCCCACGGACGCCATTCATGTATCTGCGGCGGACCACCGCCGGGCAGATCCGGCGACTAGAGGAGGAGCCATTTGCTGATGTGGCCTTGCGTCTCGCCAGTCTGCCTCCCACAAATGGCGAGCTCAAGACCGACGGATCCGCCCCAAATCCGGCCGTGGTGCGCAAACCAGTGGCCGTGGTTGGGTAGCTCGGCGAAGGCCCGAAGCCAGACGGCTGCAATACGCAGCGGCGACGGCGAAGGGAAGAGTGGGGAAGAGTGGAGAAGAGTGGAGTGGGGTGCGGCCGGGGGGAGGGAGGGGACGGATAGAAAAAGGCCAGCCCTGTGCCACCGACGGGCCGGCCAGGGGAGGACATGCGCAGACGTCCGACGCGTCCGCGTGGTGTCCGTTTCACCTCAAAAACGGCACAAACCGGGGCTGAGATGGGTCGAAAGCAGACACAAAACGGACAAAAGTCCATTTGCTCCCGCGCGCTGGGCCGCCCGATTTATCCCTTTTATCCCAACCGAACGGAGCCGGATAGGATAGGGTCGCGCGGTGGAGTTGGCCTTAGGTTGGTTGTGGCAAGACTTGCTGTCACTCTCAACGGAGCACCACGGGAGGCCGAAGGAAACCAGTTTGCCCCGAGTGGACTTCTCCGCATGCAACCTCCCTGTCCGCGGGCCGCGAAACCCCATGCCCCCCGCGCGCGCGCGCGCACGCGGCGTCCGCCCGCGTATACCAAGTGGAGCCGAGTCGGGCTGCCACAGCCGTCCCACGCTCCCACAAATACTATACTGCCTCTGCCTGCCCGAGAAGAGCTACTCTAACTCTAGAAAGTAGACGACGACGATAAGAGCCGAAAAGCAGAGGGCTCGTACCCGTAGCAGCGGCAGCTAGAGAGCGGCGTCTTGGCTATAAAAGGGCGGCAGCAGCAGCAGCAGCAGCTCGGGAGAGTGAGGTGAGGTGTGCGTGCGTGGAGTGGAATAGTGGGAGTGCGTGAGCAGAGCACACTGCACCACACACTAAAAAAGGGTTTATTTTAAGCGCGGCGCCACCATTGCTGTCGCCTCGCTCCGCCGCTTTCGATCTTTTCGCTCCCACCCCCCTTCCCTTCCCTTCCCCTCTCTCTCTCATCATCTCTCTCCTCTGCCTTTCTCTCCCTGGCAGGAGGACGGGAGCCGCCACTATTTAGTTAGTTCCCTACACCAGTCCCTACGAGCGTTTTCTTTCACAAAAGCAGCAGCAGGAGGGGGGCCGGCGGCGGCGGCAATGGAGACCGGGGGCAGCGGCGGCGGCGATGGCGGCGGGAGACGGCCCGGGGACGACCTCCACGGGCTCAACTTCGGCCAGAAGATCTACTTCGAGCAGGACGTGGCCGGGTCCTCCTCCTCGGGTGGCAGGAAGGGCAAGGGCCCCGCCCCCGCCGGAGCAGGAGGTGGAGGTGGAGGGTCAGGAGCCTCCACCCCCGCGGCCGCCGGCAACGCCTCGCAGCCGAGGTGCCAGGTGGAGGGGTGCGGCGTGGATCTGAGCGGCGGCAAGACCTACTACTGCCGCCACAAGGTCTGCCTGGAGCACTCCAAGGCGCCGCTCGTCGTCGTCGCCGGCATCGAGCAGCGCTTCTGCCAGCAGTGCAGCAGGTACTGCTCCCTCTCCCTCTCCCTCTCTCTATCACAAGCGACAATTTGAGCTTCAGCCCCAGCAATCCGCGCCTCGGATTGCTCCATTTTTGCTCCTCCCGTACTTGCCGCGTGTTCTTGCGCTACTGTTACACTCGTGACACACACACCTCGAACTCCACGGCGTAGCCGTCCGTGGATGGATCCTGGCACATATTTTTCTCTCCCACAGCTCTACTATTCATTGGGCGAGTCCCTCCCGGCATGTGGCTAGCTACCACCAGCGGCATGCAAAGTGTAAAAAAACTGTCCAGGTTCTGCAATTGGCCTATATATGCATTTTGTTGTACTTCCTCTGTAAACTAATATAAGAGCGTTTAGATCACTACTTTAGTATTCTAAACGCTCTTATATTAGTTTACGGAGGGAGTACTTCTTTGCTTGGCCACATCCAGAAAAGAAAGAAATTCTCAAGTGATGACGCATGGGTGTGTGTAGCGAGCTGCTTCTGCTTGTGCGCATTGGTGAAAAGAAAAACAAAACAAAACAATGTAACATTTGGTTGGGCAGGTAGAATCTGACCAGAATAGTAAGGGACAGAAAGGTGTACAACCTGAAATTCTTGTCCGAGTGGCACATATAGTAAGCCTACATTTGTTTTTCTTCACCTCCTTATTCTACTGTACGCTATGCTAGGATGTGAGAAGTGAATGGGTAGTAGCAGCAGCAGTACAGCCGTTGTACTACGAGTGCTACTGTACTAAATTTAATACCCTACCCTAGCGATAGTACAGGACATAGAAAAATGGAGTATCAATTTGAAATCAGGATGCACCAATCAGAAACCTTGAATTGTTGTTTTGTTCATCTCAGCTGTGGACAAATACAGTGTTTGTTTGGAGATTTTATTTGAAAAAAAATACCGGCACACACAACAATCCTAATAACCCAACTGAGCCAGAAATCATCTATTGTATGTTGAGCATCAATAAACCTTGTTAAGAATGAACCAACATTTCACTTATGTTTGAAAGATGAAGCATCACTTATGGCTCTAGTTTGAAACATAAAGCATCACTTATGACTGTTGTTTGAGAGATGAAAGCATCACTTATGACTGCTGTTGGCCTTTGCACGTTTCCACTATCTAGGAATGATTACAGGTGTTCTATCCACATGGTCCTCTTTCCCCTCCCCCTGGTCGTGATGCGTGGATCTAATCATGAAAGTCGTTTCTTTGGTTACTGTATTAGATTAAGATAAAACCATTGGTTTTGCCTGCGCCGATGCAGCTTTTCACATGCCATGTGATTTGCCTTGTTAGTTTATTCATTTGATGCATGCTTGTATTAGGATATTAAGCTAGAATCTGGCTCTTGATTGCAGTGTTAGCGTCCCCCCTCTTTTCATGTGCACCAAGTTTTTCTATATGCAATCAGAATCAGTATGATATACTAGTATTATGCAATTGGTGTAGCTAGTGTGGAAGAGTCACTCTGCTTTTGTTGCGTGCAATTGATTATTGTTGTTCATCTTTTGTTCACTGGCTAAGTGTCCATATGAAAATATGAAATTCCTACTTACCGCGACTCTCCGGTCTTTGTCAATTCGCATTGGTTCTGCTTTGAATGGATCTGCACTATTGTAAAGCCACCATGTGGAGTTCGTACATGTATGTAGTAAGTAATAATCCTTTGTGATGACAGGTTCCACCAGCTACCTGAATTTGACCAAGGAAAACGGAGCTGCCGCCGACGCCTCGCCGGCCACAACGAGCGCCGGAGGAAGCCGCCGCCCGGGCCTATGTCTACACGCTATGGCCGGCTTGCCGCGTCCTTCAACGGTAAGAAAGTGGCTCCTGTTAGTTATCACCGAACGCACACGCTTGCTGTTTGAACGAAACGTATTGATTCTGCTGTTGTTGCAAAATTTGGTTCAGAAGATCCAGGCAGGCTCAGAAGCTTTCTGCTGGATTTCTCGTACCCGAGGGCCCCGGCCGGCGTGAGGGACCCGTGGCCGGCTGTTCAGCCCGGCGAGCACCGCATGCCTGGCACCACCCACTGGCAGGGCAGCCATCATGAACACCACCCTCACCGCAGTGCAGTTGCGGGATACGGCGACCACCACGCGTACAACGGCCAGGGGAGCAGCTCCGGGGGAGGCGGCGCGCCGATGATCCCGGGCGGCTTCGAGCTCCCCTCGGACGAATGTATGGCGGGCGTCGCCGCCGACTCCAGCTGTGCTCTCTCTCTTCTGTCAACTCAGCCATGGGATAGTAGTGCCCACAGCTCCAGCCACAACCGGTCCCCGGCGATGTCGACGACCAGCGCCTTCCAGGGCAGCCCGGTGGCGCCCTCCGTCATGGCCAGCAACTACATGGCGGCAAGCAGCAGCGGCTCCTGGGGCAGCCCCCGGGGCGCCAGGAGCATGCAGCAGCAGCAGCACCACCACCACCATCACATGCAGCATGACACGGTCATGAGCGAGGTCCATCCGAGCTCGGTTCACCAGGGCCAGTTCGGCGAGCTCGAGCTCGCGCTGCAGCAGGGGAGGGCCGCGCCGAACCCGCCGCACGCCGAGCACGGGTCCGGCGGGGCCTTCAGCCACTCCAGCAACGCGATGAACTGGTCTCTGTAGGGACGGACGTCACGCCATGGAGACATGGAACGTTGGGCGGCCTGAGTTTTGTGCGCCTTCCACTTGCCGATCTGGATTTCAGGACGGGGAGGGAACCCGTGGCCGTTAGAGCACGGGTTTCCCGCCGTGTAGCCCAATTTTGTCCATGAACCCAATCCCACATATGTATTTTAGTATGTGTGTGAAACTCCATTGCTTTATTAATTCGCTTGTCGAGGACTCTTGACCCTAGTAATGCGGTGACCTCGCTAGCCGTCATCCTCTTCGTTGTTTCCGTTGATGTTTTCGCCCATATATTGGGATGGACTACGTTCAACTTGCCTAGTTTTTGTTTGTTTTGGTCAATCGACTGATCACAAAACTTCTTTTAAGTTGATTTGCTCAAGCATTCTAGGTAATAAATGGGTCAAGCAGAGCCACAACTTCATCTCGTTTTTCTCCCTTGATAACCCTAGGCGGTTAGGGCAAACTCTTCCCTCCAGATTTCATCGGCAAGCCCGTAAATTTGTTTACTCTGACGATCGGTGGCAGGGAGGGGAATCCCAATGCTTTCGCTCTGGTTAGTAGTTTAGGTTTAAGGGGTTTTTTAGTCATCGTAGGTGCGGTGCTTGGATGGATGGCGACGCTTCTTCTTTGAGTTTTTCTTTCGGCTTCGATCCTCCTCAAGTTCGTCCACCTTAACATAATCGACGGAGCTCCAGCGTAGATTCATACCGTCTCCTTAGGGCGATGAGGTTAGGGTTTGTCGTCATGTGGCAAGATTTGGTGGCATGTGTTTCAAATCTATGTAAGGGTTCAACGGCAGCGGCAGCGTCTCTAGGGAGCTGGTCCTTAAAGGCACGTGCACGAAGACTTCCCGGCTATCATCGACAAGATCAAGCCGGCTTGGTAGGGGAGCGGCGACAGTCACGTCGTCGACTCGCTCTGGCGACAGTAGTGGTTGTTCAGCTGTCTTAAAATCTCGATCTAATTTTTATTATGTTTGAGATGTTTTATATTTCTGGTGAACTTTATAATAAATCTGATTTTTTGCAAAAAATAAATAAATTGGTCAAGCATTGTACATGGGTCATGGGCTCAGTCCAATACTGACAAGCAACTCTTTTGTACTTGGAGTACATACTGCTCTAGACTGGTGTCGACTAAGCCTTTGTAGGTGGAAAATCAATTCAAATTAAACAAAATACAGGTGACTGAAGAATAGCACAAGCGATTAACATATCAATTCCATTTTAAGTTCGTAACACAAAATTAAGCACGATACAAACCCATTAAAACAACAATTCTTGCGCCGATGCAACAACAAAGCACAATACAATGTCGTTAAACTGATAACCAAAAGAAGAAAAAGGATTAGTCACTTAAAATTCTAGTATTTGGGGTAGTGTCACCTTAAAGAACAAATAAAAAATAAATAAAAGCTAAAACAATTTTTTTAAGAAAGGGTGAATTAGTGGCATTGATATGACCCTTCAAGAAAAAAGAAAATAGAAAAACAAATAAGGACCAAAATTTTACACAATTTATAAAGAAATTTCCCCTTTTTAGAATATGTAAGAATAAGCATATAATATTAAAATTTTGCAAATAAAGAAGTTCTCTAACAGAATTGAATTAGTGGCATTGCTGTTACGGTATTACCCTTAAATATGAAATTAAAACTAAAACAAAATTAAAATAATAAAGTTTTCGAAGGAATAATGAATTAGTGGTGTTGATATTACCCTTTAAGAAGAAGAAAAATAGAAATAGATAAAACTATTGCACTTTTGTAATATGCAAACAATAAGCATACGATAGTGCAATTTTGCATTCTAGTATAATTTACAGATATAGTGTATAGTACTTGCGCGCTACTTAAACAAACAAGAATATATTCAAAAATTACGTTTCTGATAAAAATGAATTAGTGGAATTAGTATTACCCTTTAAAAAGATAAAATATTTTTCTAGAAACTAATAATGAAAAATTTGCGCATAGTTTACACATAAGTTGCGCCTTTTATAATACACAAGAATAAGTATATAGTAGTGCAATATTTGCAAAAGCAAAAGTTTTCTAAGGATGTATTTATTAGTGACATTGGTACCATGCTTAAAGAAGAAAGAAAATAAAATAAAAACTGAAAATTGAAAAAAAATACTGTTATACAAGAAAGAATGAATTAGAGGCATTGATATTATCCTTTAGGAAGAAAAATGATAAAACAAAACCTGCACACGACTTCCCACTTAAATTGAACTTTTCTGTAATATGCAAAGAATAAACATATAATAATGCATTTTCCACTTCTGTATAATTTACACAAATATTGTGTAGTACTTTCATATATGCATTTACACTCACCAACATCCCAAAAATACCCAACAAAAAAGAAAAAAAGGCATAAAACAAAAAGAAAAAAAGGTAACGAGCTTCAAGCCAATAAGAATATCGACTGACCCCAAAAGCGGCAAGTAAAAAATTCAGGCCGAGACAAAAAGAAACAAGACAAGGGAAACACAACATGAACCTTGACAAACAATCAATGGTCAGAAAATTGACTTGCCCAAATTTAAAAAACAGACAACTTACATCTATACCTACTAATAAAGGAATGTGATACTCTTGGTTTGGTCTTTCATCATATTTGTTTTTTTGTCCGCCGCTCCTGGCCATCACGGACTGTTCGACGAGTCGTGCTCTCCTACCTCTCATTGCCTGAGGTCTTACTCTACATCCTTGCTTCCTTTCCTAGCCTTTTCCCTAAATAAGCCGCTTGCGAGGTCGTACTCGTGTACGCACGTCCCGGGCATGTACACCATGGCTTGTAGCAGAGGGGTTGTTGTCCCTCGAGCGATCTGATGCGGTCGTAGGCGATGCAACTTCTGCAGGTCATCGTTCCAAGTCAAAGACGTGAGTCCCTACGTCCTTCTGCGGTCGGTTTTAGTTGTTTGGTTGTTTTCGGTGGAGGATCTGGTAGTGCCAACCCCGTGTCCCATTCTTGAGATTTCTCTGTGATTGGCGCAGTTGACATTGTGAATTTGAGAACTAATACTTTTTATGACTTGCGTCGTCGATGTCATTTTCTTATAAAAGAGCAGGAGCATGCACAGGCCAAGCCATGCCCAAAGCAAGCGTGACATGCTTGCAATCAACACGTACACCCTCCGCTCATCCACGTCGTTGTCTGGCGGCAAGTCTTCCCTGCCACAACTTTGCCTGGCGATTGACCGACCTACCTGATGTAGAGGCCGATCTATTTGTGATAGCTAGTCCAAGCAAGGACGACACTCCAAATGTGTCTCAATTGTTCATTAAGGACAAAAAGAACATGGAGGCTCGTGAGGCCATCCCCACTGACAGGTGATCGACAACCCATGTCTAATTTAGAACAAGCCATGTGAAAAGTTTGCATTTTGCTGAGGCCCAATCTCCTAGCCTAGGAGGAATGGTAGACGGAGCTTGCTTGGGGAGAGCATTCACGTCGTTTAATCAAGACTGTCATCCAGTGCTCTTCAATACTCCTTGATAGCCGACCTACAATTTAGAGATGCATTCCTAGAGTAGATTTTGAATTCAACGATCTTTGGGGTTTTCTCTGAAACTTCACACTCTTGTGATCTTGTACGGATGATGGATGATGATGTTTTTGGTGAGCGCATTCACGTGACTGCTAGTATGTCCTTCGACGATCATGTGTACGATTACTTTCCTGATTACAATGGCTTCCTCCCCCAACATGTTGACCTCCGACGTTGGTGCCACCGCAAAAGACATCACTATCGGTCACACCGTATGTGCTATTATCCCTTCTGTTAGGGATCAATTTAGGATTTTGACTAACTATTGATCTAGACATGTTATATTTAATGTACCTAAGTATAAGACTACTTTGCTTAGTACTTTTGTTAGGCTCATTATAAGGTTTATTATGTTCATTACAATTTATCTATTGTGCTTCTAAAATAAATTATATGAAAATTTGCTCACGTGTTTAACAACATGTTACCTGAAAAAGAAATATTACAGTGTGTTCGGTTTGTGCCTAAACTTGCCTTACCAAAAATTTGGCAGCCCATGATATTTCGGGCTCCTTTAGATTACACAAGCAGAGACCTTTTCAAAACACGGGTCTGCCAAGTTATCTGCGATCAAATTTTTTGCTAGGGAGTCGGCTAGTCGTGGGTGCAAATTAGGGGTGGCAACGAAAATATAGTCTCAGATCGAAATATTGGATGCCACCCAAACGGATGCCTAGCCCGTCATTCAACGCCCACAATTTAGTAGGCGGTTGTCGGTTACTATTCGTATAGGCCCTTTCGCTTTAACTTGTTGCCAAAATTAATTTTCCTACGAAATCTTTGGTTCAGCCATGATGGGTGAGTCTGGGCCTAAGATCGAGTTGAAATGTGTAGTCAATGAACAACATGTCAGTGTTCCTGTGCTACTTCTTGTTGGCACATTGGGACAGAAGAGGCTAGGTTAATCGAAAGATGATTATGTATTTGAGAACACAAGGTAACCTTACATTTTTCAGTGTAAGAAGGGATAGATAAAATGCCTTGAGGCAAGGTCCGAGTACTCTCCTAACACCCCTTCTCAAATCTCATCAAATTCTGCGAGAGATCTTAGGCTGCGCTGGTCATGGATGGAGTGGAAGGATTTGACAAAATTATGGGCGTGATTGGGGAACCGTGCACCGACATGGACATGGACCTTTTTATGTTTCCACCTTCATTACGGTGGGAAATGGTGCGCCTTTCTAGGAAGTGATGTGGTTGCATGTGAAAAAGTCGAAGGATATAGCCCCCTCGTATTTTATGGCCTCCATGCGCAAAATTTGGTGGTGCGGGATGCTTTGCGGGATAACGCTTGGGTGCAGAAGATCAACCCGTCTATTAACCTCATGGTCGACCACATTATTGAGTTTGTGGACCTATGGGTTCACTTGGAGCAAATTCAACTTCAACCAGACATTGATGACGACATCACTTGAAGATTTGAGGCGAATGGAGAGTACTCAGCGACTTCGGCTTACATGTTTCAGTTCTTGGGATCCACTTCCGCCACCATGAATAAGGCCAGTTGGAAGGTTTGGGCACCTCCTAGTCAAGTTCTTCTCTTGGCTGGCAATTCAAAACTGGATTTTAACAGTGATCGGTTGGAGAAGAGGGGTTGGGAGAATTGTGTCCTTTCCCTTTGCAACCAGGCCAACGAGACCTCCTCCAGCCGTTTTTTCAAATGTCGGTTCGCGATGCAAGTTTGGAGAATGGTCAAGGACACGTTCGTTTTTGGGACATTGGAGATTAATGGTTGGGCGGCGGACCGCAACATCAACACTTGGCGGAGCAACATGTCGAAGCGCAACACTGCAAACTGGAGGGAAATGGCCTCCCACACCATGCTTGTCAGTTGGGTCATCTAGAACGAGACAAACACAAGGGTTTTTAGGAAGAAATCGACCCCGCTCTACTACATTCTCAAGGCCATTCAGGATTAGGCCAAGCTTTGGATCCCTACGGGGGCAAGGTATTTGAGCAACATGAGTAGTTTTTAGCAACTAAAGTAGTGATAAATCCTGTGAGTTAAATAGATCCTAATGAAAGTCCATCAATTCCCAATCTCCAGTGGAAATCAAAGACATCTATCCATTTATAATCCTCCTTTAATTAGATTAAGGGATCCTCCAGTTTAAAATGATAATAGAACGCATAAGTCATTAAAAGGAATTCTAATAAACAAATAAATATAGTATACGACCTAACGATTTTATGTCTTTTCTCCTTTGACGGGCTATGTTGTCGAGCCATTATTATGCAACTTGAACTCCTTTCCCCCCTTATGAAATAATGTGGCAAGCCTTTGGACTCTATTTAAAAAAAGAATGTCTTGTCAATTAGCCAGTGGCCGCCAAAAACTTGCAGGCCATGTTATGGCATCAACCGAACTTACCGAGTAACGTAGGATTAGGAGAGTGCTCCTATTAGAGCTCGTATAATAGGATGTCGTAGGCGGGCTGTAAGACTTTAAATATAATATTTTTGATGAGTTGAAGGAAACTGAAGAGGAGAGAGAAGAGAAGCAGATTCCTGATTAAACAGCCGGCTATATCACGCGCTCCTACACACTTTGTGAGAGAGGAAGGTGGGTCATGTATCAATAACAAAATAGTACAAATTTATATGCAACTACTGTATATGCCGGCTATAAGCTTGACTATATATGATGTGGCAAGATTATATAGCCAACAGCTGGCTATACTATTAACTATGCTCTTAGGCGGCCAACGTTGATTCCACGAACTGGTGCCCACTACGGAACTAGGTGGGCCACATTCGGGAAGCCCATTTCATAACTTTTTTGCGCTCGATTCCTCGTTTGTTCGCTTAGCCTCGCTTGCTCCTACTTTTTTCCGCTTAGCTGTGCTGAGCTGCTGGTTTGAAAAAGTAACCAGGTCATTGGTTTTTGTGATTTTGGAAATGTTTGTAAAATAGAAAAATTTCATGGCTTTAAACAAATATTCATGGCTTTAGACAAATGTTCACGAATTCTAAACTCATGAATTTGAAATAGATCAAGAACTCCATTTTTGTGAATTTAGAAAAAGTTCACAAAGTTGAAAGAAGTATGAAAATGTTCATGGATTTGAGAAAATGTTCAAGGATTTGAAACAAAATCATGATTTTTTGAAAATTTTACCGAATTCAAAGAAAAGTTCATGGATTGAAAAAAGTTTGTACATTTTGAAAAGAAATCATGAATTCAAAAAAGTTCATGGATCTAAAAAATGTCATTGATTTTCAAAAAAAGTGCACAAATTTGAAAATTTTCCAAGGTATTAATAAGAGTAAATAAATTTGAAAAAGTTCATCTATTTTGGAAAAAATCACGAATTTGAAAAAATTCATCGGTTGAGAAACAACAGTTCACAAAGTTTTAAAAAGTTCATCTATTTTTAAAGAATTTCACGGATTTTAAAAAAAATTGATCAGATTTTAAAAAACGTTCACTTTTTAAAAATCATCAATTTTGGAAACAAATGCAGAAATCTTAAAATTGTTCATGTTTTGAAAAAAAATCATGCATTTGAATTTTTTTTACGGATTCAAAAAACTGATCATGATTTTAATAGAAGCATTTGAATTTTTAAAAAGTAAATAATATGAAAAAATAAAGAGAAAAGTAACAAAAGAAAAATCGGCCAACAAAACTGTAAAAAAAGGAAATCAAGAAAGGGAAACAGATGTGTTTTTAAGTGAACTGAGCACAACACGTTAAGTTGTCAACTTGGTTATAGTGGTTCGTATGAAGGTAAGTGGTGCGGATTTTGAATCTCGTCGGACACATATCTTTTTGAAGTTTTAACAGAAAATAAAAAATAGGGTAAATGGGCCGGCCTAGTGTGTGGGTCGGGGGGGGGGGGGGACCGGTTTTGCAAAATAGCCAATAAGCTGCACTTAAGGCGGTAGCTCCCTATTCAGCGCCTTATGGGCCTGATTCTTCGTTTTCAGCAAACCGGCGCACACCTGCCATCCGATTTGGGCCGGCCCGTTTAGTTTTTGTGTGTTAAACACTGCACAAAAATGCGCTTCTTGTAGTAAATTTCAAAGGTGATTCTATACTACGACCTCCTTGTTCCACAAGAAGCGCAGTAACCACCAGGGAAACCGCTGTTGTACTCCTTACTCTCTTTTTCTCCTTTTTCTTCTTCATTTACTTTTTCTTTTTTTCTCTTTTTACTTTCTTTTCTTAATTCTGCGAAATGTTTTTCAAAATCAGTTGACTTTTTCAAAATTAATGATTTTTCTAAATTATGAAAAAAATCACAATCGATTATGTTTTTTTTTTCAAAATCAAAGAACTTTTTCCCAAATCTGGTGAACATTTTTCAATTTTGTGATCTTTTTTGGAAAAATTGATTAATCTTTTTTGTATTCGTGAATTTTTTCAAAATTGATGAACATTTTTTAGAATTAGTGGAATTGTCTTTACATACCAATGGCCTTTCTTTCAAAATACAAGAACTTCTTTTTTTTTCAAATTTGTGAACATTTTTTCAAAACTGATGAACTTTTTCAAATCAATGACCTTTTCTTCAAAATCGATGATTTCTTTTTAATTTCCACAATCTTTTTATTTCTAAGAACCTTTTTCCAAACTCGTGGTTGTTTATAATATTGTTTATATTTGTTTTTAAATTTATACTTTCTTTTTAAAATAAATAATACTAGCTATATAATAGACACTCGAAACTACTATAAGTATTTTTAAAGATTCCAATAGAGACTGCATACGGAGCAAAATGAGTGAATCTATAATCTAAACTACGTCCATATACATCCATATATAATCCATATTAAAATTGCTAGAAAACTTATATTTAAGAACGGAGGAAGTATATATGTTAATTAAAAGAAGGGTCAAATTGCGTTGTTTTCTAATTGTGGTCAACCGTAAGAGCTCGACCTAGTGGATATTAGCGATTACTAACAACGCTCAAGCGAGGAGCTTGAATCCCGCTTCAACCATAATCACGACAGGTGCCCATCCATTTCGTCCCGTTGTATTTTTAGGGACAGAAACACACATGGTGCAAAAATTAGCGCTGAAGGCGCCATATAAGAGCTTCCCTTGGAACATGTACAATGATGCCATCGTAGCGGTGCCATGTAGGACAAACGATAAAGTGGAGGAAAGAGAAACCTAAGAAAAGGATTTGCCTTCTTTTATTTAAGAGATGATCTCTTAGCAATAAATCTCTCACCACATTTTTTGTATATCATTTTTTGTCATCTTCAGATTACGTGGCACGATTAAAATACTATTGTCTTATCAACTATTGTACATGTCCTGAGAGAGGTAAAGCACCTGTCGCGGGTTAGAAGGGGTTGATCGCCAACAATGGCACGGTTAAGATTAAGATAAGGCACATAAGGCCTTGTACAGTGCAAGGTGCTTATGAAAGGTGCTTGAATAAATAAACAAGGCTTTTCTTAAGCACTGAAGCTTATTTGTACATGACAGACGCTTAATTATGCGTCTCTCGTGTAAAAATAGGTACCGGTGCTTAGAGAAACCGGGTTTATTTTTTTAAGCACCTTCCTACGCGTCTTAGCATTGTACAAGGCCTAATAGGATTGTGGAGATTAGGAAGCGTTGTCACCTCCTGAGAGAGGTCGTCTATGTTGGAGAACGTAGTAATTTCAAAAAATTTCCTACGCACACGCAAGATCATGGTGATGCATAGCAACGAGAGGGGAGAGTGTTGTCTACGTACCCTCGTAGACCGAAGCGGAAGCATTAACGCAACGTAGAGGAAGTAGTCGTCGTCCTCCCGGTCCAACCGATCCAAGCACATTACTCGGCACCTCCGAAGTTCTTGACACGCGTCACAAATCGATGGCGCACCTCGATCTCCGATCCAGCAGAGGCTCAGGGGAGTTCCACAAGACGACGGCGTGGTGGCGATCTTCATGTTCTCTGTCGCAGGCTTCGCCTAAGCACCGCTACAATATGATCGAGGTGTAATATCGTGGAGGGGCACCGCACACGGCTAAGGAACGATCAATGATCAACTTGTGTGTCCTAGGGTGCCCCCTACCCCGTATATAAAGGAGGGAGGGAGGAGGAGGCCGGCCCAAGGGGCGCCATAGAGGAGGGGGAAACCTACTCCAAGTAGGTTTCCTCCTTTCCTTATCTTATTTGGAGGGAAGGAAAGAGTACTAGTATTAGGAAGTAGTACTAGTAGTAGTATTAGGAAGAGGGAAGGAGAAAGGAAAGGGGGCCGCCCCCCCCCAATCGGTTTGGGCTTGGGGGCGCCTCCTTGTTCCTTCTCCTTCCTCCTACATGGGCCCAATAAGGCCCATATACCTTCCGGGATCCGGTAACCTCCGGAGCTCCAAACTTCTCCTAACCTTTCCGGTGTCCAAATATATCCGTCCAATATATCAATCTTTATGTCTCGACCATTTGAGACTCATCGTCATGTCCGTGATCATATCCGGACTCGAACAAACTTCGGTACATCAAAATACATAAACTCATAATATAAGCATCATCGAAACCTTAAGCGTGCGGACCCTACGGTTCGAGAACAATGTAGACATGACCGAGACACGTCTCCGGTCAATAACCAATAGCGGGACCTGGATGCCCATATTGGTTCCTACATATTCTACGAAGATCTTTATCGGTCAAACCGCACAACAACATACGTTGTTCCTTTGTCATCGGTATGTTACTTGCCCGAGATTCGATCGTCGGTATCCAATACCTAGTTCAATCTCGTTACCGGCAAGTCTCTTTACTCGTTCCGTAATACATCATCTCGCAACTAACTCATTAGTTGTAATGCTTGCAAGGCTTAAGTGATGTGCATTACCGAGAGGGCCCAGAGATACCTCTCCGACATTCGGAGTGGCAAATCCTAATCTCGAAATCGCCAACCCAACAAGTACCTTTGGAGACACCAGAGAGCACCTTTATAATCACCCGATTCACGCTGTGACGTTTGGTAGCACACAAAGTGTTCCTCCGTAAACGGAGTTGCATAATCTCATAGTCATAGGCACATGTATAAGTCATGAAGGAAGCAATAGCAACATACTAAACGATCGTGTGCTAAGCTAACGGAATGGGTCATGTCAATCGATCATTCAACTAATGATGTGACCTTGTTAATCAAATAACAACTCCTTGTTCATGGTTAGGAAACATAACCATCTTTGATTAACAAGCTAGTCAAGTAGAGGCATACTAGTGACATACTGTTTGTCTATATATTCACACATGTATTATGTTTCCGGTTAATACAATTCTAGCATGAATAATAAACATTTATCATGATATGAGGAAATAAATAATAACTTTATTATTGCCTCTAGGGCATATTTCCTTCATCTCCCACTTGCACTAGAGTCAATAATCTAGATTACACAAGAATGATTCTAACACCCATGGAGTCTTGGTGTTGATCATGTTTTGCTCGTGGAAGAGGCTTAGTCAACGGTCGCAACATTCAGATCCATATGTATCTTGCAAATTTCTATGTCTCCCACCTGGACTAGATCCCGGATGGAATTGAAGCGTCTCTTGATGTGCTTGGTCCTCTTGTGAAATCTAGATTCCTTCGCTAAGGCAATTGCTCCAGTATTGTCACAGAAGATTTTCATTGGACCCGATGCACTAGGTATGACACCTAGATCGGATATGAACTCCTTCATCCAGACTCCTTCATTGGCTGCTTCCGAGGCAGCTATGTATTCCGCTTCACATGTAGATCCCGCCACGACGCTTTGCTTTGAACTGCACCAACTGACAGCTCCACCGTTTAATGTAAACACGTATCCGGTTTGCGATTTAGAATCGTCCGGATCAGTGTCAAAGCTTGCATCAACATAACCATTTACGATGAGCTCTTTGTCACCTCCATATCGAGAAACATATCCTTAGTCCTTTTCGGTATTTCAGGATGTTCTTGACCACGTCCAAATGATCCACTCTGGATTACTTTGGTACCTCCTGCTAAACTTATAGCAAGGCACACATCAGTCTGGTACACATCATTGCATACATGATAGAGCCTATGGCGAAGCATAGGAACACCTTTCATTTTCTCTCTATCTTCTGCAGTTGGTCGGGCTTTGAGTCTTACTCAACTTCACACCTTGCAATCTGAGCAAGAACCCTTTCTTTGCTTGATCCATTTTGAACTTCTTCAAAACTTTGTCAAGGTATGTGCTTTGTGAAAGTCCAATTAAGCGTTTTGATCTATCTCTATCGATCTTAATTCCCAATATGTAAGCAGCTTCACCAAGGTCTTTCATTGAAAAACTTTTATTCAAGTATCCCTTTATGCTATCCAGAAATTCTATATCATTTCCAATCAACAATATGTCATCCACATATAATATTAGAAATGCTACAGAGCTCCCACTCACTTTCTTGTAAATACAGGCTTCTCCAAAAGTCTGTAAAAAACCAAATGCTTTGATCACACTATCAAAACGTTTATTCCAACTCCGAGAGGCTTGCACCAGTCCATAAATGGAACGTTGGAGCTTGCACACTTTGTTAGCTCCCTTTGGATTGATAAAACCTTCTGGTTGCTGTTGGGGAACGTAGTAATTTCAAAAAATTTCCTACGCACACGCAAGATCATGGTGATGCATAGCAACGAGAGGGGAGAGTATTGTCTACATACCCGCGTGACCCGAAGCGAAGCGATCACAACGTAGAGGAAGTAGTCGTCGATCTCCTCGCGATCCGACCGATCCGGCGCCAAGCACTCGGCGCCCGAGTTCTTGACACACGTACAGCTCGATGGCGCTCCTCGGGCTCCAATCCAAGAGAGCCGGGGGAGAGTTTCCTCAAGACGACGGCGTGGTGGCGATCTTGATGTTCTCTCAAGCGCGAGCCACTGAGCTTGACGATATGATCGAGGTGGAATATGGTGGAGGGGCACCGCACGGCTAAGGAACGATCCATAGATCAACTTGTGTGTTCTAGGGTGCCCCCTGCCCCCGTAGATATAAAGGAGCAAGGGGGAGGTGCGGCCGGCTTGGAGGAGGCCGCCGGGAGGAGTCCTACTCCCACCGAGTAGGACTCCCCTTTCCTAGTTGGAGTAGGATTGGGGAGGGAAGAGGGAAGGGGCGCCGCCTCTCTCTTGTCCTATTCGGACTAGGGGAGGGGCGCGCGCCTGCCCCCGGCCGGCCCTTCCTCTTCTCCCTCATGGCCCACTAAGGCCCAATAACCCCGGGAGGGTTCCGTAACCCCGGTGTTCCAAGAAAATCCGATTTCACCCTAATCATTCCAACTCCAAATATAGGCTTCCAACATATCAATCTTTATGTCTCGACCATTTCGAGACTCCTCGTCATGTCCGTGATCACATCCGGACTCGAACTTCTTCGGTACATCAAAATACATAAACTCATAATATAACCGTCATCGAAACCTTAAGCGTGCACGGACCCTACGGTTCGAGAACAATGTAGACATGACCGAGACACGTCTCCGGTCAATAACCAATAGCGGACCTGAATGCCCATATTGGCTCCTACATATTCTTCAAGATCTTTATCGGTCGGACCGCATAACAACATACGTTGTTCCCTTTGTCATCGGTATGTTACTTGCCCGAGATTCGATCGTCGGTATCCAATACCTAGTTCAATCTCGTTACCGGCAAGTCTCTTTACTCGTTCTGTAATACATCATCTCACATCTAACTCTTTAGTTGTAATGCTTGCAAGGCTTCAGTGATGTGTATTACCGAGAGGGCCCAGAGATACCTCTCCGACAATCGGAGTGACAAAACCTAATCTCGAAATACGCCAACCCAACATCTGCCTTTGGAGACACCAGTAGTACTCCTTTATAATCACCCGATTCGTTGTGACGTTTGGTAGCACCAAAGTGTTCCTCCGTAAACGGAGTTGCATAATCTCATAGTTACAGGAACATGTATATGTCATGGATAAAAGCAGTAGCAACATACTAAGCGATCGTGTGCTAAGCTAATGGAATGGGTCATGTCAATCGATCATTCAACTAATGATGTGACCTTGTTAATCAAATAACAACTCTTTGTTCATGGTTAGGAAACATAACCATCTTTGATTAACAAGCTAGTCTAGTAGAGGCATACAAGTGACATATTGTTTTGTCTATGCATTCACACATGTATCATGTTTCCGGTTAATACAATTCTAGCATGAATGATAAACATTTATCATGAAATAAGGAAATAAATAATAACTTTATTATTGCCTCTAGGGCATATTTCCTTGATCTCCCACTTGCACTAGAGTCAATAATCTAGATTACATAGTAATGATTTTAACACCCATGGAGTCTTGGTGTTGATCATGTTTTGCTCGTGGAAGAGGCTTAGCAACGGTCTGCTACATTCAGATCCGTATGTATCTTGCAAATCTCTATGTCTCCCACGGACTAAATCCGGGATGGAATTGAAGCGTCTCTTGATGTGCTTGGTCCTCTTGTGAAATCTGGATTCCTTTGCTAAGGCAATTGCTCGATATTGTCACGAAAGATTTTCATTGGACCCGATGCACTAGGTATGACACCTAGATCGGATATGAACTCCTTCATCCGCACTCCTTCATTAGCTGCTTCGAAGCTGCTATGTACTCCGCTTCACATGTAGATCCCGCCACGACGCTTTGTTTAGAACTGCACCAACCGACAGCTCCTCCGTTTAGTGTAAATCGATCCGGTCTGCGATTTAGAATCGTCCGGATCGTGTCAAAGCTTGCATCAACGTAACTGTTCACGATGAGCTCTTTGTCACCTCCATATACGAGAAACATATCCTTAGTCCTTTTCGGTATTTCAGATGTTCTTGACCGCTGTCCAAATGATCCACTCTGGATTACTTTGGTACCTCCTGCTAAGCTTATAGCAAGGCACACATCAGTCTGGTACACAAGATTGCATACATGATAGAGCCTATGGTGAAGCATAGGAACATCTTTCATTTTCTCTCTATCTTCTGCGGTGGTCGGGCATTGAGTCTTACTCAACTTCACACCTTGTAACACGTGCAAGAACCCTTTCTTTGCTTGATCCATTTTGAACTTCTTCAAAATTTTGTCAAGGTATGTGCTTTGTGAAAGTCCAATTAAGCGCCTTGATCTATCTCTATAGTTCTTAATGCCCAATATGTAAGCAGCTTCACCGAGGTCTTTCATTGAAAAACTCTTATTCAAGTATCCCTTTATGCTATCCAGAATTCTATATCATTTCCGATCAGCAATATGTCATCTACATATAATATCGAAAAGGCTACAGAGCTCCCACTCACTTTTCTTGTAAATACAAAGCTTCTCCAAAAGTCTCAGATGAACCCAAATGCTTTGATTACACTATCAAAGCGATTATTCCAACTCCGAGATGCTTGCACCAGTCCATAAATGGATCGCCGGAGCTTGCATACTTTGTTAGCTCCTTTGGATCGATAAAACCTTCGGTTGCATCATATACAACTCTTCTTCCGTAAATCCATTCAGAATGCAGTCTTTACATCCATTTGCCAAATTTCATAATCATAAAATGCGCAATTGCTAACATGATTCGACAGACTTAATCATCGCTACGGGTGAGAAGGTCTCATCGTAGTCAATCCCTTGAACTTGTCGAAAACCCTTTGCGACAAGTCAAGCTTTGTAGACAGTAACATTATCGTCAGCGTCAGTCTTCTTCTTGAAGATCCACTTATTTTCTATTGCTTGCCGACCCTCGGGCAAGTCAACCAAAGTCCATACTTTGTTTTCATACATGGATCCCATCTCGATTTCATGGCCTCAAGCCATTTTGCGAATCTGGGCTCACCATCGCTTCTTCATAGTTCGTAGGTTCATCATGATCTAGTAGCATGATTTCCGAACAGGATTACCGCACCACTCAGTGCGGATCTTACTCTGGTTGATCTACGAGGTTACAGAGTATCTTGATCTGAAGTTTCATGATCAACGTCATCAACTTCCTCACTACTTGGTGTAGATGTCTCGAAACCGTTTTCGCGACAAACTACTTTCAAGTAAGGGAGAAGGTACAATTACCTCATCAAGTTCTACTTTCCTCCCACTCACTTCTTTCGAGAGAAACTCCTTCTCTAGAAAGGATCCATTCTTAACAACAAATGTCTTGCCTTCGGATCTGTGATAGAAGGTGTACCCAACTGTCTCCTTTGGGTATCCTATGAAGACACATTTCTCCGATTTGGGTTTGAGCTTATCAGGTTGAAGCTTTTTCACATAAGCATCGCATCCCCAAACTTTAAGAAACGACAACTTTGGTTTCTTGCTAAACCACAGTTCATAACGTGTCGTCTCAACGGATTTTGACGGTGTTCTATTCAGTGTGAATGCGGCCGTCTCTAGAGCATAACCCCAAAACGATAGCGGTAAATCTGTAAGAGACATCATAGATCGCACCATATCTAGTAAAGTGCGATTGCGACGTTCGGACACACCATTACGTTGTGGTGTTCCGGGTGGCGTGAGTTGCGAAATTATTCCGCATTGTTTCAAATGTAGACCAAACTCGTAACTCAAATATTCACCTCCACGATCAGATCGTAGAAATTTAATTTTCTTATTACGATGATTTTCAACTTCACTCTGAAATTCTTTGAACTTTTCAAATGTTTCAGACTTATGTGTCATTAAGTAGATATACCCATATCTGCTTAAGTCATCTGTGAAGGTGAGAAAATAACGATATCCGCCACGAGCCTCAACATTCATCGGACCACATACATCAGATGTATGATTTCCAACAAATCTGTTGCTCTCTCCATAGTACCGAGAACGGGTTCTAGTCATCTTGCCCATGAGGCACGGTTCGCAAGTGCCAAGTGATTCATAATCAAGTGACTCCAAAAGCCCATCAAGATGGAGTTTCTTCATGCGCTTTACACCGATATGACCTAAACGGCAAGTGCCACAAATAAGTTGCACTATCATTATCAACTCTGCATCTTTTGGTTTCAACATTATGAATATGTGTATCACTACTATCGAGATTCATCAAAATAGACCACTCTTCAAGGGTGCATGACCATAAAAGATATTACTCATATAAATAGAACAACCATTATTCTCTCGATTTAAATGAATAACCGTCTCGCATCAAACAAGATCCAGATATAATGTTCATGCTCAACGCAGCACCAAATAACAATTATTTAGGTCTAAAACTAATCCGAAGGTAGATGTAGAGGTAGCGTGCCGACCGCGATCACATCGACTTTGGAACCATTTCCCACGCGTATCGTCACCTCGTCCTTTGCCGTGTTAAGCTTAATCCGTAGTCCTGCTTCGAGTTGCAAATATTAGCATTAGAACCAGATCAAATACCAGTGCTCTGCGAGCTCTAGTAAGGTACACATCAATAACATGTATATCACATATACCTTTGTTCACCTTGCCATCCTTCTTATCCGCCAAATACTTGGGGCAGTTCCGCTTCCAAAGGACGGTCTGCTTGCGGTAGAAGCACTCGGTTTCAGGTTTGGGTCCAGACTTGGGTTTCTTCTCTGAGCAACAACTTGCTTGCTGTTCTTCTTGAAGTTCCTTCTTCTTCCCTTTGCCTTTCTTCTTGAAACTAGTGGTCTTATTGACCATCAACACTTGATGCTCCTTCTTGATTTCTACCTCCGCAGCCTTTAGCATTGCGAAGAGCTCGGTATAGTCTTTACTAACCCTTGCATATTATAGTTCATCACGAAGCCTTTGTAGCTTGGTGGCGTGATTGAAGAATTACATCAATGACACAATCATCCGGAAGATTAACTCCCGGTTGAGTCAAGTGATTGTAATACCCGGACATTTTGAGTATGTGCTCACCGACGAAACTATTCTCCTCCATCTTGCAGCTATAGAACTTATTGGAGACTTCATATCTCTCAATCCGGGCATTCTGTTGGAATATCAACTTCAACTCTGGAACATCTCATATGCTCCATGACGCTTAAAACGTCGTTGAAGTCCCGGTTCTAAGCCGTAAAGCATGGCACATTGAACTATAGAGTAGTCATCGGCTTTGCTCGCGGACGTTCTTAACGTCGTCGGTTGCATCGGAAGAGTTCTGGCACCTAGCGGTGCATCCAGACGTAACTCTTACGTGTAGCAATGAGGATAATCCTCGGTTATGGACCCGATCCGTGCAATTGCTACCATCATCTTTCAACTTTGCTTTCTCAAGGAACGCATTAAAATTCAACGGAACAACAAAGACGAGCCATCTATCTACAATCAAACATAGACAAGCAAGATACTATCAGGTACTAAGTTTATGATAAATTTAAGTTCAATTAATCATGTTACTAAAGAACTCCCACTTAGACAGACATCTCTCTAGTCATCTAAGTGATCACGTGATCCAAATCAACTAAACCATAACCGATCATCACGTGAGATGGAGTAGTTTTCAATGGTGAACATCTTATGTTGATCATATCTACTATATGATTCACGCTCGACCTTTCGGTCTCCGTGTTCCGAGGCCATATCTGCATATGCTAGGCTCGTCAAGTATAACCCGAGTATTCTGCGTGTGCAAAACTGGCTTGCACCCGTTGTAGATGAACGTAGAGCTTATCACACCCGATCATCACGTGGTGTCTGGGCACGACGAACTTTGGCAACGGTGCATACTCAGGGAGAACACTACTTGATAATTTTTAGTGAGAGATCATCTTATAATGCTACCGTCAATCAAAGCAAGATAAGATGCATAAAAGATAAACATCACATGCAAATCAATATAAGTGATATGATATGGTCATCATCATCTTGTGCTTCGTGATCTCCATCTCTGCAGCACCATCATGATCACCATCGTCACCGGCGCGACACCTTGATCTCCATCGTAGCATCGTTGTCGTCTACGCCACCTATTGCTTCTACGACTATCGCTACCGCTTAGTGATAAAGTAAAGCAATTACTGATGCGTTGCATTTCATACAATAAGCGACAACCATATGGCTCCTGCCGATTGCCGATAACCGGTTACAAAACATGATCATCTCATACAATAAAATATAGCATCACGTCTTGACCATATCACATCACAACATGCCCTGCAAAAACAAGTTAGACGTCCTCTACTTTGTTGTTGCAAATTTTACGTGGCTGCTACGGGCTTAAGCAAGAACCAATCTCACCTCGCATCAAAACCACAACGATACTTCGTCAAATAGACTCCGTTTAACCTTCTCAAGGACCGGCGTAGCCACACTCGGTTCAACTAAAGTGAGAGAGACAGACACCCGCCAATCACCTTTAAGCAACGAGTGCTCGTGGCGGTGAAACCAGTCTCGCGTAAGCGTCTGGCGTAATGTCGGTCCGGGCCGCTTCATCTCACAATACCGCAGAACCAAAGTATGACATGCTGGTAGGTAGTATGACTTGTATCGCCCACAACTCACTTGTGTTCTACTCGTGCAAAACATCAAACCATAAAAACCTAGGCTCTGATGCCACTGTTGGGGAACGTAGTAATTTCAAAAATTTTCCTACGCACACGCAAGATCATGGTGATGCATAGCAACGAGAGGGGAGAGTATTGTCTACGTACCCTCGTAGACCGAAGCGGAAGCGATCACAACGTAGAGGAAGTAGTCGTACAATCTCCTCGCGATCCGACCGATCCCGGCGCCGTTACTCCAGCGCCCCCGAGTTCTTGACACACGTACAGCTCGATGACGCTCCTCGGGCTCCATTCCAGTGAGAGCTCGGGAGGAGAGTTTCACAAGACGACGACGGCGTGGTGATGATCTTGATGTTCTCTCGGCGCAGAAGCCACTGAGCTTGACGATATGACCGAGGTGGAATATGGTGGAGGGGCACCGCACACGGCTAAGGAACGATCCGTAGATCAACTTGTGTGTTCTAGGGTGCCCCCTGCCCCGTATATAAAGGAGCAAGGGGAGGTGCGGCCGGCTTGGAGGAGGCGCGGCGAGGAGTCCTACTCCCACCGAGTAGGACTCCCCCTTCCTAGTTGGAGTAGGATTGGGGGAGGGAAGAGGGAAGGGGCGCCGCCTCTCCTGTCCTATTCGGACTAGGGGAGGCGCGGCCTGCCCCGGCCGGCCCTTCCTCTTCTCCCTCATGGCCCACTAAGGCCCAATAACCCCGGGAGGGTTCCAGTAACCCCGGTGTTCCCAGTAAAATCCGATTTCACCCTAATCATTCGAACTCCAAATATAGGCTTCCAATATATCAATCTTTATGTCTCGACCATTTCGAGACTCCTCGTCATGTCCGTGATCACATCCGGGACTCAAACTTCTTCGGTACATCAAAATACATAAACTCATAATATAACCGCCATCGAACCTTAAGCGTCACGGACCCTACGGTTCGAGAACAATGTAGACATGACCGAGACACGTCTCCGGTCAATAACCAATAGCGGGACCTGGATGCCCATATTGGCTCCTACATATTCTTCGAAGATCTTTATCTGTCAGACCGCATAACCACATACGTTGTTCCCTTTGTCATCGGTATGTTACTTGCCCGAGATTCGATCGTCGGTATCCAATACCTAGTTCAATATCGTTACTGGCAAGTCTCTTTACTCATTCTGTAATACATCATCTCACAGCTAACTCTTTAGTTGTAATGCTTGCAAGGCTTCAGTGATGTGTATTACCGAGAGGTCCCAGAGATACCTCTCCGACAATCGGAGTGACAAAACCTAATCTCGAAATACGCCAACCCAACATCTGCCTTTGGAGACACCTGTAGTACTCCTTTATAATCACCCGATTCGTTGTGACGTTTGGTAGCACCAAAGTGTTCCTCCGTAAACGGAGTTGCATAATCTCATAGTTACAGGAACATGTATATGTCATGGATAAAAGCAGTAGCAACATACTAAGCGATCGTGTGCTAAGCTAATGGAATGGGTCATGTCAATCGATCATTCAACTAATGATGTGACCTTGTTAATCAAATAACAACTCTTTGTTCATGGTTAGGAAACATAACCATCTTTGATTAACAAGCTAGTCTAGTAGAGGCATACTAGTGACATATTGTTTTGTCTATGCATTCACACATGTATCATGTTTCCGGTTAATACAATTCTAGCATGAATGATAAACATTTATCATGAAATAAGGAAATAAATAATAACTTTATTATTGCCTCTAGGGCATATTTCCTTCAGTTGCATCATATACAACTCTTCTTCCAGAAATCCATTCAGGAATGCAGTCTTTACATCCGTTTGCCAAATTTCATAATCATAAAATGCGGCAATTGCTAACATGATTCGGACAGACTTAAGCATCGCTACGGGTGAGAAGGTCTCATCGTAGTCAACCCCTTGAACTTGTCGAAAACCTTTTGCAACAAGTCGAGCTTTGTAGACAGTAATATTACCGTCAATCCGGTCTTCTTCTTGAAGATCCATTTATTCTCTATTGCTTACCGACCATCGGGCAAGTCAACCAAAGTCCATACTTTGTTATCATACATGGATCCCATCTCAGATTTCATGGCTTCAAGCCATTTTGCGGAATCTGGGCTCACCATCGCTTCTTCATAGTTCGTAGGTTCATCATGATCAAGTAGCATGACTTCCAGAATAGGATTACCGTACCACTCTGGTGCGGATCTTACTCTGTTAGACCTATGTGGTTACAGATTAACTTGATCTGAAGTTCTATGATCATCATCATCAACTTCCTCACTAGTTGGTTTTGACGTCACAGAAACCGGTTCCTATGATGTATTATTTTCCAACAAGGGAGTAGGTACAGTTACCTCATCAAGTTCTACTTTCCTCCCACTCACTTCTTTCGAGAGAAACTCCTTCTCTGGAAAGGATCCATTCTTAGCAACGAATGTCTTGCCTTCGGATCTGTGATAGAAGGTGTACCCAACTGTCTCCTTTGGGTATCCTATGAAGACACATTTCTCCGATTTGGGTTCGAGCTTATCAGGTTGAAGCTTTTCACATAAGCATCGCAACCCCAAACTTTAAGAAACGACAACTTTGGTTTCTTGCCAAACCATAGTTCATAAGGTGTCGTCTCAACGGATTTCGACGGTGCCCTATTTAACGTGAATGTGGCTGTCTCTAGAGCATAACCCCAAAACGATAGCGGTAAATCTGTAAGAGACATCATAGACCGCACCATATCAAGTAAAGTACGATTACGACGTTCGGACACACCATTACGTTGTGGTGTTCCGGGTGGCGTGAGTTGCGAAACTATTCCACATTGTTTTAAGTGTAGACCAAACTCGTAACTCAAATATTCTCCTCCACGATCAGATCGTAGAAACTTTATTTTCTTGTTACGATGATTTTCAACTTCACTCTGAAATTCTTTGAACTTTTCAAATGTTTCAGACTTATGCTTCATTAAGTAGATATACCCATATCTGCTTAAATCATCTGTGAAGGTGAGAAAATAACGATATCCGCCACGAGCCTCAACATTCATTGGGCCACATACATCTGTATGTATGATTTCCAACAAATCTGTTGCTCTCTCCATAGTACCGGAGAACGGTGTTTTAGTCATCTTGCCCATGAGGCACGGTTCACAAGTACCAAGTGATTCATAATCAAGTGGCTCCAAAAGTCCATCAGTATGGAGTTTCTTCATGCGCCTTACACCGATATGACCCAAATGGCAGTGCCACAAATAAGTTGCACTATCATTATCAACTCTGCATCTTTTGGTTTCAACACTATGAATATGTGTATCACTACTATCGAGATTCATCAAAAATAGACCACTCTTCAAGGGTGCATGACCATAAAAGATATTACTCATATAAATAGAACAACCATTATTCTCTGATTTAAATGAATAACCGTCTCGCATCAAACAAGATCCAGATATAATGTTCATGCTCAACGCGGCACCAAATAACAATTATTTAGGTCTAATACTAATCCCAAGGTAGATGTAGAGGTAGCGTGCCGACCGCGATCACATCGACTTTGGAACCATTTCCCACGCGCATCGTCACCTCGTCCATTGCCGGTGTTAAGCAATCCGTAGTCCTGTTTGAGTTGCAAATATTAGCAATGTAACCAGATCAAATACCAGTGCTCTGCGAGCTCTAGTAAGGTACACATCAATAACATGTATATCACATATACCTTTGTTCACCTTGCCATCCTTCTTATCCGCCAAATACTTGGGGCAGTTCCGCTTCGAGGACTATCCGCTTGCGGTAGAAGCACTCGATTTCAGGCTTAGGTCCGGACTTGGGTTTCTTCTCTTGAGCAACAACTTGCTTGCTGTTCTTCTTGAAGTTCCTTCTTCTTCCCTTTGCCCTTTTCTTGAAACTAGTGGTTTTGTTAACCATCAACACTTGATGCTCCTTCTTGATTTCTACCTCCGCAGCTTTTAGCATTGCGAAGAGCTCGAAATCGCCTTATCCATCCCTTGCATATTATAGTTCATCACGAAGCTCTTGTAGCTTGGTGGAAGTGATTGGAGAATTACATCAATGACGCTATCATCCGGAAGAGTAACTCCCGGTTGAATCAAGTGATTACAATACCCGACATCTTGAGTATGTGCTCACCGATGAACTATTCTCCTCCATCTTGCAAACATAGAACTTATTGGAGACTTCATATCTCTCAATCCGGGCATTCTTCGGAATATCAACTTCAACTCCTCAAACATCTCATATGCTCCATGACGTTCAAAACGTCGTTGAAGTCCCGGTTCTAAGCCGTAAAGCATGGCACATTGAACTATCGAGTAGTCATCGACTTTGCTCGCGAGACGTTCTTAACGTTGTCGGTTGCATCGGCGAGCGAGGTTCGGCACCCAGCGGTGCTTCCAGGGCGTAATTTTTACGTGCAAAAATGAGGATAATCTTCAAGTTATGGACCCAGTCCGCATAGTTGCTACCATCATCTTTCAACTTAGCTTTCTCAAGGAACGCATTAAAATTCAACGGAACAACAGCACGGGCCATCTATCTAAAACAACATAGACAAGCAAGATACTATCAGGTACTAAGTTCATGATAAATTTTAGTTCAATTAATCATATTACTTAAGAACTCCCACTTAGACAGACATCTCTCTAGTCATCTAAGTGATCACGTGATCCAAATCAACTAAACCATAACCGATCATCACGTGAGATGGAGTAGTTTTCAATGGTGAACATCTTATGTTGATCATATCTACTATATGATTCACGCTCGACCTTTCGGTCTCCGTGTTCCGAGGCCATATCTGCATATGCTAGGCTCGTCAAGTATAACCTGAGTATTCTGCGTGTGCAAAACTGGCTTGCACCCGTTGTAGATGGACGTAGAGCTTATCACACCCGATCATCACGTGGTGTCTGGGCACGACGAACTTTGGCAACGGTGCATACTCAGGGAGAACACTACTTGATAATTTTTAGTGAGAGATCATCTTAAAATGCTACCGTCAATCAAAGCAAGATAAGATGCATAAAAGATAAACATCACATGCAATCAATATAAGTGATATGATATGGCCGTCATCTTCTTGTGCTTGTGATCTCCATCTCCGAAGCACCATCATGATCACCATTGTCACCGGCGCGACACCTTGATCTCCATCGTAGCATCGTTGTCGTTTACGCAATCTATTGCTTCTACGACTATCGCTACCGCTTAGTGATAAAGTAAAGCAATTACAGGGCGTTTGCATTTCATACAATAAAGCGACAACCATATGGCTCCTGCCGATTGCCGATAACCGGTTGCAAAACATGATCATCTCATACAATAAAATATAGCATCATGTCTTGGCCATATCACATCACAACATGCCCCGCAAAAACAAGTTAGATGTCCTCTACTTTGTTGTTGCAAGTTTTACATGGCTGCTACGGGCTTAAGCAAGAACCAATCTCACCTACGCATCAAAACCACAACGATAGTTTGTCAAGTTGATGCTGTTTTAACCTTCGCAAGGACCGGGCGTAGCCACACTCGGTTCAACTAAAGTTGGAGAAACCGACACCGCTAGTCACCGTGTGCAAAGCACGGCGGAAAACCAGTCTCGCGTAAGCGTACGCGTAATGTCGGTCCGGGCCGCTTCATCCAACAATACCGCCGAACCAAACTATGACATGCTGGTAAGCAGTATGACTCTTATCGCCCACAACTCACTTGTGTTCTACTCGTGCATATAACATCAAACCATAAAACCTAGGCTCGGATGCCACTGTTGGAGAACGTAGTAATTTCAAAAATTTTCCTACGCACACGCAAGATCATGGTGATGCATAGCAACGAGAGGGGAGAGTGTTGTCTACGTACCCTCGTAGACCAAAGCGGAAGCGTTGACGCAACGTAGAGGAAGTAGTCGTACGTCCTCCCGGTCCAACCGATCCAAGCACCGTTACTCCGGCACCTCCGAGTTCTTGACACGCGTACAGCTCGATGACGCACCCTCGATCTCCGATCCAGCAGAGGCTCCGAGGGGGAGTTCCGTCAGCACGACGGCGTGGTGAAGATCTTGATGTTCTCCTATCGCAGGGCTTCGCCTAAGCACCGCTACAATATGATCGAGGTGTAATATCGTGGAGGGGGGCACCGCACACGGCTAAGGAACGATCAATGATCAACTTGTGTGTCCTAGGGTGCCCCCTACCCCCGTATATAAAGGAGGGAGGGAGGAGGAGGCCGGCCCAAGGGGGCGCCATAGAGGAGGGGACCTACTCCAAGTAGGTTTCCTCCCTTTCCTTATCTTATTTGGAGGGAAGGAAAGAGTACTAGTATTAGGAAGTAGTACTAGTAGTAGTATTAGGAAGAGGGGAAGGAGAAAGGAAAGGGGGCCGACCCCCTCCCCAATCGGTTTGGGCTTGGGGCGCGCCTCCCTTGTTCCTTCTCCTTCCTCCTACATGGGCCCAATAAGGCCCATATACCTCCCGGGGTTCCAGTAACCTCCGGAGCTCCAAACTTCTCCGGAACCTTTCCGGTGTCCAAATATATCCTCCAATATATCAATCTTTATGTCTCGACCATTTCGAGACTCCTCGTCATGTCCATGATCATATCCGGACTCGAACAACCTTGGTACATCAAAATACATAAACTCATAATATAAGCGTCATCGAAACCTTAAGCGTGCGGACCCTACGGTTCGAGAACAATGTAGACATGACCGAGACACGCCTCCGTCAATAACCAATAGCGGGACCTGATGCCCATATTGGTTCCTACATATTCTATGAAGATCTTTATCGGTCAAACCGCACAACAACATACGTTGTTCCTTTGTCATCGGTATGTTACTTGCCCGAGATTCGATCGTCGGTATCCAATACCTAGTTCAATCTCGTTACTATCGGCAAGTCTCTTTACTCGTTCCGTAATACATCATCTCACAACTAACTCATTAGTTGTAATGCTTGCAAGGCTTAAGTGATGTGCATTACCGAGAGGGCCCAGAGATACCTCTCGACATTCGGAGTGACAAATCCTAATCTCAAAATCGCCAACCCAACAAGTACCTTTGGAGACACCAGAGAGCACCTTTATAATCACCCGATTCGTTGTGACGTTTGGTAGCACACAAAGTGTTCCTCCGTAAACAGGAGTTGCATAATCTCATAGTCATAGGAACATGTATAAGTCATGAAGGAAGCAATAGCAACATACTAAGCGATCGTGTGCTAAGCTAACGGAATGGGTCATGTCAATCAGATCATTCAACTAATGATGTGACCTTGTTAATCAAATAACAACTCCTTGTTCATGGTTAGGAAACATAACCATCTTTGATTAACAAGCTAGTCAAGTAGAGGCATACTAGTGACATCTTGTTTGTCTATATATTCACACATGTATTATGTTTCCGGTTAATACAATTCTAGCATGAATAATAAACATTTATCATGATATGAGGAAATAAATAATAACTTTATTATTGCCTCTAGGGCATATTTCCTTGATCTCCCACTTGCACTAGAGTCAATAATCTAGATTACATCTGTAATGATTCTAACACCCATGGAGTCTTGGTGTTGATCATGTTTTGCTCGTGGAAGAGGCTTAGTCAACGGGTCTGCAACATTCAGATCTGTATGTATCTTGCAAATTTCTATGTCTCCCACCTGGACTAGATCCCGGATGGAATTGAAGCATCTCTTGATGTGCTTGGTCCTCTTGTGAAATCTGGATTCCTTCGCTAAGGCAATTGCTCCAGTATTGTCACAAAAGATTTTCATTGGACCCGATGCACTAGGTATGACACCTAGATCGGATATGAACTCCTTCATCCAGACTCCTTCATTGGCTGCTTCCAAAGCAGCTATGTATTCCGCTTCACATGTAGATCCCGCCACGACGCTTTGCTTTGAACTGCACCAACTGACAGCTCCACCGTTTAATGTAAACACGTATCCGGTTTGCGATTTAGAATCGTCCGGATCAGTGTCAAAGCTTGCATCAACGTAACCATTTACGATGAGCTCTTTGTCACCTCCATATCGAGAAACATATCCTTAGTCCTTTTAGGTATTTCAGATGTTCTTGACCGCTGTCCGAGGATCCACTCTGGATTACTTTGGTACCTCCTGCTAAACTTATAGCAAGGCACACATCAGGTCTGGTACACATCATTGCATACATGATAGAGCCTATGGCTGAAGCATAGGAACACCTTTCATTTTCTCTCTATCTTCTGCGTTGGTCGGGCTTTGAGTCTTACTCAACTTCACACCTTGCAATCTGAGCAAGAACCCTTTCTTTGCTTGATCCATTTTGAACTTCTTCAAAACTTTGTCAAGGTATGTGCTTTGTGAAAGTCAATTAAGCGTTTTGATCTATCTCTATAGATCTTAATTCCCAATATGTAAGCAGCTTCACCGAGGTCTTTGAAAAACTTTTATTCAAGTATCCTTTATGCTATCCAGAAATTCTATATCATTTCCAATCAACAATATGTCATCCACATATAATATTAGAAATGCTCTGAGCTCCCACTCACTTTCTTGTAAATACTGAGCTTCTCCAAAAGTCAGATAAAACCAAATGCTTGATCACACTATCAAAACGTTTATTCCAACTCCGAGAGGCTTGCACCATCCATAAATGGAGCGTTGGAGCTTGCACACTTTGTTAGCTCCTTTGGATTGATAAAACCTTCGGTTGCATCATATACAACTCTTCTTCCGTAAATCCATTCAGAATGCGCTCTTTACATCCATTTGCCAAATTTCATAATCATAAAATGCGGCAATTGCTAACATGATTCGACAGACTTAAGCATCGCTATGGGTGAGAAGGTCTCATCGTAGTCAACCCCTTGAACTTGTCGAAAACCTTTTGCAACAAGTCGAGCTTTGTAGACAGTAATATTACCGTCAGCGTCAGTCTTCTTCTTGAAGATCCATTTATTCTCTATTGCTTGCCGACCATCGGGCAAGTCAACCAAAGTCCATACTTTGTTATCATACATGGATCCCATCTTAGATTTCATGGCTTCAAGCCATTTTATGAATCTGGGCTCACCATCGCTTCTTCATAGTTCGTAGGTTCATCATGATCTAGTAGCATGACTTCCGAATAGGATTACCGTACCACTCAGTGCGGATCTTACTCTGCTCGACCCACGTGGTTCTCAGTATTAACTTGATCTCAAGTTCTATGATCATCATCATCAACTTCCTCACTAGTTGGTTTTGACGTCCACGAAACCGGTTCTGTGATGTATTATTTTCCAACAAGGGAGTAGGTACAGATTACCTCATCAAGTTCAACTTTCCTCCCACTCACTTCTTTCGAGAGAAACTCCTTCTCTAGAAAGGATCCATTCTTAACAACGAATGTCTTGCCTTCGGATCTGTGATAGAAGGTGTACCCAACTGTCTCCTTTGGGTATCCTATGAAGACACATTTCTCGATTTGGGTTCGAGCTTATCGGGTTGAAGCTTTTTCACATAAGCATCGCAACCCCAAACTTTAAGAAACGACAACTTTGGTTTCTTGCCAAACCATAGTTCATAAGGTGTCGTCTCAGCAGATTTCGACGGTGCCCTATTTAACGTGAATGTGGCTGTCTCTAGAGCATAACCCCAAAACGATAGCGGTAAATCTGTAAGAGACATCATAGACCGCACCATATCAAGTAAAGTACGATTCGACGTTCGGACACACCATTACGTGTGGTGTTCCGGTGGCGTGAGTTGCTAAACTATTCCACATTGTTTTAAGTGTAGACCAAACTCGTAACTCAAATATTCTCCTCCACGATCGATCGTAGAAACTTGATTTTCTTGTTACGATGATTTTCAACTTCACTCTGAAATTCTTTGAACTTTTCAAATGTTTCAGACTTATGCTTCATTAAGTAGATATACCCATATCTGCTTAAATCATCTGTGAAGGTGAGAAAATAACGATATCCGCCACGAGCCTCAACATTCATTGGGCCACATACATCAGTATGTATGATTTCCAACAAATCTGTTGCTCTCTCCATAGTACCGAGAACGGTGTTTTAGTCATCTTGCCCATGAGGCACGGTTCACAAGTACCAAGTGATTCATAATCAAGTGGCTCCAAAAGTCCATCAAGATGGAGTTTCTTCATGCGCTTTACACCGATATGACCCAAACGGCGATTGCCACAAATAAGTTGCACTATCATTATCAACTCTGCATCTTTTGGTTTCAACACTATGAATATGTCTATCACTACTATCGAGATTCATCAAAAATAGACCACTCTTCAAGGGTGCATGACCATAAAAGATATTACTCATATAAATAGAACAACCATTATTCTCTGATTTAAATGAATAACCGTCTCGCATCAAACAAGATCCAGATATAATGTTCATGCTCAACGATGGCACCAAATAACAATTATTTAGGTCTAATACTAATCCCGAAGGTAGATGTAGAGGTAGCGTGCCGACCGCGATCACATCGACTTTGGAACCATTTCCCACGCGCATCGTCACCTCGTCCTTTGCGGTGTTAAGCAATCCGTAGTCCTGTTTGAGTTGCAAATATTAGCAATGAACTAGTATCAAATACCCAGTGCTCTGCGAGCTCTAGTAAGGTATACATCAATAACATGTATATCACATATACCTTTGTTCACCTTGCCATCCTTCTTATCCGCCAAATACTTGGGGCAGTTCCGCTTCCAAAGGACTATCCGCTTGCGGTAGAAGCACTCAGTTTGTGCTTAGGTCCGGACTTGGGTTTCTTCTCTTGAGCAGCAACTTGCTTGCTGTTCTTCTTGAAGTTCCCCTTCTTCTTCCCTTTGCCCTTTTTCTTGAAACTAGTGGTTTTGTTAACCATCAACACTTGATGCTCCTTCTTGATTTCTACCTCCGCAGCTTTTAGCATTGCGAAGAGCTCGGAATCGTCTTATCCATCCCTTGCATATTATAGTTCATCACGAAGCTCTTGTAGCTTGGTGGAAGTGATTGGAGAATTCATCAATGACGCTATCATCCGGAAGAGTAACTCCCAGTTGAATCAAGTGATTACAATACCCAGACATCTTGAGTATGTGCTCACTGACAGAACTATTCTCCTCCATCTTGCAGCTGTAGAACTTATTGGAGACTTGATATCTCTCAATCCGGGCATTCTTCTGGAATATCAACTTCAACTCCTGAAACATCTCATATGCTCCATGACGTTCAAAACGTCGTTAAAGTCCCGGTTCTAAGCCGTAAAGCATGGCACATTGAACTATTGAGTAGTCATCGACTTTGCTCGCCAGACGTTCTTAACGTCGTCGGTTATCATCAGCGCAGTTCGGCACCCAGCGGTGCTTCCAGACGTAATTTTTCTGTTCAACAATGAGGATAATCTTCAAATTCACGGACCCGATCCGCGTAGTTGCTACCATCATCTTTCAACTTAGCTTTCTCAAGGAACGCATTAAAATTCAACGGAACAACAAAGACGGGCCATCTATCTACAAACAACATAGACAAGCAAGATACTATCAGGTACTAAGTTCATGATAAATTTTAGTTCAATTAATCATATTACTTAAGAACTCCCACTTAGACAGACATCTCTCTAGTCATCTAAGTGATCACGTGATCCAAATCAACTAAACCATAACCGATCATCACGTGAGATGGAGTAGTTTTCAATGGTGAACATCTTATGTTGATCATATCTACTATATGATTCACGCTCGACCTTTCGGTCTCCATGTTCCGAGGCCATATCTCGCATATGCTAGGCTCGTCAAGTATAACTCGAGTATTCTGCGTGTGCAAAACTGGCTTGCACCCGTTGTAGATGGACGTGAGCTTATCACACCCGATCATCACGTGGTGTCCGGGCACGACGAACTTTGGCAGCGGTGCATACTCGGGAGAACACTACTTGATAATTTTAGTGAGAGATCATCTTAAAATGCTACCGTCAATCAAAGCAAGATAAGATGCATAAAAGATAAACATCACATGCAATCAATATAAGTGATATGATATGGCCATCATCTTCTTGTGCTTGTGATCTCCATCTCCAAGCACCATCATGATCACCATTGTCACCGGCGCAACACCTTGATCTCCATCGTAGCATCGTTGTCGTTTCGCCATCTATTGCTTCTCGACTATCGCTACCGCTTAGTGATAAAGTAAAGCAATTACTGAGCGTTGCATTTCATACAATAAAGCGACAACCATATGGCTCCTGCCATTGCCGATAACCGGTTACAAAACATGATCATCTCATACAATAAAATATAGCATCATGTCTTGGCCATATCACATCACAACATGCCTGCAAAAACAAGTTAGACGTCCTCTACTTTGTTGTTGCAAGTTTTACGTGGCTGCTACGGGCTTAAGCAAGAACCAATCTCACCTCGCATCAAAACCACAACGATAGTTTGTCAAGTTGATGCTGTTTTAACCTTCGCAAGGACGGGCGTAGCCACACTCGGTTCAACTAAAGTTGGAGAAACCGACACCCGCTAGTCACCGTGTGCAAAGCACGGCGGTAAAACCAGTCTCGCGTAAGCGTCTGGCGTAATGTCGGTCCGGGCCGCTTCATCCAACAATACCGCCAACCAAAGTATGACATCTTTGGTAAGCAAGATGACTTGTATCGCCCACAACTCACTTGTGTTCTACTCGTGCATATAACATCAAACCATAAAAACCTAGGCTCGGATGCCACTGTTGGGGAACGTAGTAATTTCAAAAATTTCCTACGCACACGCAAGATCATGGTGATGCATAGCAACGAGAGGGGAGAGTGTTGTCTACGTACCCTCGTAGACCAAAGCGGAAGCGTTGACGCAACGTAGAGGAAGTAGTCGTACGTCCTCCCGGTCCAACCGATCCAAGCACCGTTACTCCGGCACCTCCGAGTTCTTGACACGCGTACAGCTCGATGACGCACCCTCGATCTCCGATCCAGCAGAGGCTCCGAGGGGGAGTTCCGTCGACGACGGCATGGTGACGATCTTGATGTTCTCTGTCCGCAGGCTTCGCCTAAGCACCGCTACAATATGATCGAGGTGTAATATCGTGGAGGGGGCACCGCACACGGCTAAGGAACGATCAATGATCAACTTGTGTGTCCTAGGGTGCCCCCCTACCCCCGTATATAAAGGAGGGAGGGAGGAGGAGGCCGGCCCAAGGGGGGCGCGCCATAGAGGAGGGGGAAACCTACTCCAAGTAGGTTTCCTCCTTTTCTTATCTTATTTGGAGGGAAGGAAAGAGTACTAGTATTAGGAAGTAGTACTAGTAGTAGTATTAGGAAGAGGGGAAGGAGAAAGGAAGGGGGCGCCCCCTCCCCAATTCGGTTTGGGCTTGGGGCGCCCCTCCCTTGTTCCTTGTCCTTCCTCCTACATGGGCCCAATAAGGCCCATATACCTCCGGGGTTCCAGAACCTCCGGAGCTCCAAACTTCTCCGGAACCTTTCCGGTGTCCAAATATATCCGTCCAATATATCAATATTTATGTCTCGACCATTTCGAGACTCCTCGTCATGTCCGTGATCATATCCGGGACTTTGAACAACCTTCGGTACATCAAAATACATAAACTCATAATATAACAGTCATCGAAACCTTAAGCGTGCGGACCCTACGGTTCGAGAACAATGTAGACATGACCGAGACACGTCTCGGTCAATAACCAATAGCGGGACCTGGATGCCCATATTGGTTCCTACATATTCTACGAAGATCTTTATCGGTCAAACCGCACAACAACATACGTTGTTCCCTTTGTCATCGGTATGTTACTTGCCCGAGATTCGATCGTCGGTATCCAATACCTAGTTCAATCTCGTTACCGGCAAGTCTCTTTACTCGTTCCGTAATACATCATCTCACAACTAACTCATTAGTTGTAATGCTTGCAAGGCTTAAGTGATGTGCATTACCGAGAGGGCCCAGAGATACCTCTCCGACATTCGGAGTGACAAATCCTAATCTCGAAATACGCCAACCCAACAAGTACCTTTGGAGACACCTGTAGAGCACCTTTATAATCACCCGATTCGCTGTGACGTTTGGTAGCACACAAAGTGTTCCTCCGATTAAACGGAGTTGCATAATCTCATAGTCATAGGAACATGTATAAGTCATGAAGGAAGCAATAGCAACATACTAAACGATCGTGTGCTAAGCTAACGGAATGGGTCATGTCAATCGATCATTCAACTAATGATGTGACCTTGTTAATCAAATAACAACTCCTTGTTCATGGTTAGGAAACATAACCATCTTTGATTAACAAGCTAGTCAAGTAGAGGCATACTAGTGACATACTTGTTTGTCTATATATTCACACATGTATTATGTTTCCAGCTAATACAATTCTAGCATGAATAATAAACATTTATCATGATATGAGGAAATAAATAATAACTTTATTATTGCCTCTAGGGCATATTTCCTTCATCTCCCACTTGCACTAGAGTCAATAATCTAGATTACACAAGAATGATTCTAACACCCATGGAGTCTTGGTGTTGATCATGTTTTGCTCGTGGAAGAGGCTTAGTCAACGGGTCTGCAACATTCAGATCCGTATGTATCTTGCAAATTTCTATGTCTCCCACCTGGACTAGATCCCGGATGGAATTGAAACGTCTCTTGATGTGCTTGGTCCTCTTGTGAAATCTGGATTCCTTCGCTAAGGCAATTGCTCCAGTATTGTCACAAAAGATTTTCATTGGACCCATACACTAGGTATGACACCTAGATCGGATATGAACTCCTTCATCCAGACTCCTTCATTGGCTGCTTCCGAAGCAGCTATGTATTCCACTTCACATGTAGATCCCGCCACGACGCTTTGCTTTGAACTGCACCAACTGACAGCTCCACCGTTTAATGTAAACACGTATCCGGTTTGCGATTTAGAATCGTCCGGATCAGTGTCAAAGCTTGCATCAACGTAACCATTTACGATGAGCTCTTTGTCACCTCCATATACGAGAAACATATCCTTAGTCCTTTTCAGGTATTTCAGGATGTTCTTGACCGCTGTCCAGTGATCCACTCCTGGATTACTTTGGTACCTCCCTGCTAAACTTATAGCAAGGCACACATCAGGTCTGGTACACATCATTGCATACATGATAGAGCCTATGGCTGAAGCATAGGGAACACCTTTCATTTTCTCTCTATCTTGTGCAGTGGTCGGGCTTTGAGTCTTACTCAACTTCACACCTTGCAATCTGAGCAAGAACCCTTTCTTTGCTTGATCCATTTTGAACTTCTTCAAAACTTTGTCAAGGTATGTGCTTTGTGAAAGTCCAATTAAGCGTTTTGATCTATCTCTATCGATCTTAATTCCCAATATGTAAGCAGCTTCACCGAGGTCTTTCATTGAAAAACTTTTATTCAAGTATCCCTTTATGCTATCCAGAATTCTATATCATTTCCAATCAACAATATGTCATCCACATATAATATTAGAAATGCTACTGAGCTCCCACTCACTTTCTTGTAAATACAAGCTTCTCCAAAAGTCAGATAAAACCAAATGCTTTGATCACACTATCAAAACGTTTATTCCAACTCCGAGAGGCTTGCACCATCCATAAATGGAACGTTGGAGCTTGCACACTTTGTTAGCTCCTTTGGATTGATAAAACCTTCGGTTGCATCATATACAACTCTTCTTCCGTAAATCCATTCAGAATGCGGTCTTTACATCCATTTGCCAAATTTCATAATCATAAAATGCGGCAATTGCTAACATGATTCGGACAGACTTAAGCATCGCTTCGGGTGAGAAGGTCTCATCGTAGTCAACCCCTTGAACTTGTCGAAAACCTTTTGCAACAAGTCGAGCTTTGTAGACGATAATATTACCGTCGGCGTCGGTCTTCTTCTTGAAGATCCATTTATTCTCTATTGCTTGCCGACCATCGGCAAGTCAACCAAAGTCCATACTTTGTTATCATACATGGATCCCATCTCGATTTCATTGCTTCAAGCCATTTTATGGAATCTGGGCTCACCATCGCTTCTTCATAGTTCGTAGGTTCATCATGATCTAGTAGCATGACTTCCGAATAGGATTACCGTACCACTCAGTGCGGATCTTACTCTGCTCGACCCACGTGGTTCTCAGATTAACTTGATCTCAAGTTCTATGATCATCATCATCAACTTCCTCACTAGTTGGTTTTGACGTCCACGTAAACCGGTTCTGTGATGTATTATTTTCCAACAAGGGAGTAGGTACATTACCTCATCAAGTTCTACTTTCCTCCCACTCACTTCTTTCGAGAGAAACTCCTTCTCTAGAAAGGATCCATTCTTAGCAACGAATGTCTTGCCTTCGGATCTGTGATAGAAGGTGTACCCAACTGTCTCCTTTGGGTATCCTATGAAGACACATTTCTCCGATTTGGGTTCGAGCTTATCGAGGTTGAAGCTTTTTCACATAAGCATCGCAACCCCAAACTTTAAGAAACGACAACTTTGGTTTCTTGCCAAACCATAGTTCATAAGGTGTCGTCTCAACGGATTTCGACGGTGCCCTATTTAACGTGAATGTGGCTGTCTCTAGAGCATAACCCCAAAACGATAGCGGTAAATCTGTAAGAGACATCATAGACCGCACCATATCAAGTAAAGTACGATTCTGACGTTCGACACACCATTACTGTTGTGGTGTTCCGGTGGCGTGAGTTGCTAAACTATTCCACATTGTTTTAAGTGTAGACCAAACTCAGAACTCAAATATTCTCCTCCACGATCAGATCGTAGAAACTTTATTTTCTTGTTACGATGATTTTCAACTTCACTCTGAAATTCTTTGAACTTTTCAAATGTTTCAGACTTATGCTTCATTAAGTAGATATACCCATATCTGCTTAAATCATCTGTGAAGGTGAGAAAATAACGATATCCGCCACGAGCCTCAACATTCATTGGGCCACATACATCTGTATGTATGATTTCCAACAAATCTGTTGCTCTCTCCATAGTACCGGAGAACGGTGTTTTAGTCATCTTGCCCATGAGGCACGGTTCACAAGTACCAAGTGATTCATAATCAAGTGGCTCCAAAAGTCCATCAGT
This sequence comes from Aegilops speltoides, assembly GCA_021437245.1. Classification (NCBI taxonomy): domain Eukaryota; kingdom Viridiplantae; phylum Streptophyta; class Magnoliopsida; order Poales; family Poaceae; genus Aegilops; species Aegilops speltoides. The sequence goes on along the minus strand of CM038145.1, from coordinate 347,798,936 downwards.
ATGGAGTTTCTTCATGCGCTTTACACTGATATGACCCAAACGGCAGTGCCACAAATAAGTTGCACCATCATTATCAACTCTGCATCTTTTGGTTTCAACACTATGAATATGTGTATCACTACTATCGAGATTCATCAAAATAGACCACTCTTCAAGGGTGCATGACCATAAAAGATATTACTCATATAAATAGAACAACCATTATTCTCTCGATTTAAATGAATAACCGTCTCGCATCAAACAAGATCCAGATATAATGTTCATGCTCAACGCCGCACCAAATAACAATTATTTAGGTCTAATACTAATCCCGAAGGTAGATGTAGAGGTAGCGTGCCGACCGCGATCACATCGACTTTGGAACCATTTCCCACGCGCATCGTCACCTCGTCCATTGCCGGTGTTAAGCAATCCGTAGTCCCTGCTTGAGTTGCAAATATTAGCAATGTAACCAATATCAAATACCAGTGCTCTGCGAGCTCTAGTAAGGTACACATCAATAACATGTATATCACATATACCTTTGTTCACCTTGCCATCCTTCTTATCCGCCAAATACTTGGGGCAGTTCCGCTTCAAAGACGACCGCTTGCGGAGAAGCACTCGGCCAGGCTTAGGTCCAGACTTGGGTTTCTTCTCTTGAGCAGCAACTTGCTTGCTGTTCTTCTTGAAGTTCCCCTTCTTCTTCCCTTTGCCCTTTTTCTTGAAACTAGTGGTTTTGTTAACCATCAACACTTGATGCTCCTTCTTGATTTCTACCTCCGCAGCTTTTAGCATTGCGAAGAGCTCGGGAATCGTCTTATCCATCCCTTGCATATTATAGTTCATCACGAAGCTCTTGTAGCTTGGTGGAAGTGATTGGAGAATTCTGTCAATGACGCTATCATCCGGAAGAGTAACTCCCAGTTGAATCAAGTGATTACAATACCCAGACATCTTGAGTATGTGCTCACTGACAGAACTATTCTCCTCCATCTTGCAGCTGTAGAACTTATTGGAGACTTCATATCTCTCAATCCGGGCATTCTTCTGGAATATCAACTTCAACTCTTGAAACATCTCATATGCTCCATGACGCTCAAAACGTCGTTGAAGTCCCGGTTCTAAGCCGTAAAACATGGCACATTGAACTATCGAGTAGTCATCACTTTGCTCGCGGAGACGTTCTTAACGCCGTCGGTTACATCGGCAGCAGTTCGGCACCCAGCGGTGCTTCCAGGCGTAATTTTTCAGGCAGCAATGAGGATAATCCTCAAGTTACGGACCCGATCCGCGTAGTTGCTACCATCATCTTTCAACTTAGCTTTCTCAAGGAACGCATTAAAATTCAACGGAACAACAAAGATGGGCCATCTATCTACAAACAACATAGACAAGCAAGATACTATCGGTACTAAGTTCATGATAAATTTTAGTTCAATTAATCATATTACTTAAGAACTCCCACTTAGACAGACATCTCTCTAGTCATCTAAGTGATCACGTGATCCAAATCAACTAAACCATAACCGATCATCACGTGAGATGGAGTAGTTTTCAATGGTGAACATCTTATGTTGATCATATCTACTATATGATTCACGCCGACCTTTCGGTCTCCGTGTTCCGAGGCCATATCTGCATATGCTAGGCTCGTCAAGTATAACTCGAGTATTCTGCGTGTGCAAAACTGGCTTGCACCCGTTGTAGATGGACGAGAGCTTATCACACCCGATCATCACGTGGTGTCCGGGCACGACGAACTTTGGCAACGGTGCATACTCGGGAGAACACTACTTGATAATTTTAGTGAGAGATCATCTTAAAATGCTACCGTCAATCAAAGCAAGATAAGATGCATAAAAGATAAACATCACATGCAATCAATATAAGTGATATGATATGGCCATCATCTTCTTGTGCTTGTGATCTCCATCTCCAAGCACCATCATGATCACCATCGCCACCGGCGCGACACCTTGATCTCCATCGTAGCATCGTTGTCGCTTCGCCATCTATTGCTTCTCGACTATCGCTACCGCTTAGTGATAAAGTAAAGCAATTACAGGCATTGCATTTCATACAATAAAGCGACAACCATATGGCTCCTGCCATTGCCGATAACTTCGGTTACAAAACATGATCATCTCATACAATAAAATATAGCATCATGTCTTGGCCATATCACATCACAACATGCCCCGCAAAAACAAGTTAGACGTCCTCTACTTTGTTGTTGCAAGTTTTACGTGGCTGCTACGGGCTTAAGCAAGAACCAATCTCACCTCGCATCAAAACCACAACGATAGTTTGCCAAGTTGATGCTGTTTTAACCTTCGCAAGGACGGGCGTAGCCACACTCGGTTCAACTAAAGTTGGAGAAACCGACACCCGCTAGTCACCGTGTGCAAAGCACGGCGGTAAAACCAGTCTCGCGTAAGCGTCTGGCGTAATGTCGGTCCGGCCGCTTCATCCAACAATACCGCCGAACCAAAGTATGACATGCTGGTAAGCATTATGACTTGTATCGCCCACAACTCACTTGTGTTCTACTCGTGCATATAACATCAAACCATAAAACCTAGGCTCGGATGCCACTGTTGGAGAACGTAGTAATTTCAAAAAATTTCCTACGCACACGCAAGATCATGGTGATGCATAGCAACGAGAGGGGAGAGTGTTGTCTACGTACCCTCGTAGACCAAAGCGGAAGCGTTGACGCAACGTAGAGGAAGTAGTCGTACGTCCTCCCGGTCCAACCGATCCAAGCACCGCACTCCGGCACCTCCGAGTTCTTGACACGCGTACAGCTCGATGACGCACCCTCGATCTCCGATCCAGCGAGAGGCTCCGAGGGGAGTTCCATCAACCTGACGACGTGGTGACGATCTTGATGTTCTCTGTCGCAGGCTTCGCCTAAGCACCGCTACAATATGATCGAGGTGTAATATCGTGGAGGGGCACCGCACGGCTAAGGAACGATCAATGATCAACTTGTGTGTCCTAGGGTGCCCCCTACCCCGTATATAAAGGAGGGAGGGAGGAGGAGGCCGGCCCAAGGGGCGCGCATAGAGGAGGGGAAACCTACTCCAAGTAGGTTTCCTCCCTTTCCTTATCTTATTTGGAGGGAAGGAAAGAGTACTAGTATTAGGAAGTAGTACTAGTAGTAGTATTAGGAAGAGGGGAAGGAGAAAGGAAAGGGGCCGCCCCCTCCCCAATCGGTTTGGGCTTGGGGGCGCCTCCCTTGTTCCTTCTCCTTCCTCCTACATGGGCCCAATAAGGCCCATATACCTCCGGGGGTTCCAACCTCCGGAGCTCCAAACTTCTCCGGAACCTTTCCGGTGTCCAAATATATCCGTCCAATATATCAATCTTTATGTCTCGACCATTTCGAGACTCCTCGTCATGTCTGTGATCATATCTGGGACTCCGAACAACCTTCGGTACATCAAAAGACATAAACTCATAATATAACTGTCATCGAAACCTTAAGCGTGCGGACCCTACGGTTCGAGAACAATGTAGACATGACCGAGACACGTCTCCGGTCAATAACCAATAGCGGGACCTGGATGCCCATATTGGTTCCTACATATTCTACGAAGATCTTTATCGGTCAAACCGCACAACAACATACGTTGTTCCCTTTGTCATCGGTATGTTACTTGCCCGAGATTCGATCGTCGGTATCCAATACCTAGTTCAATCTCGTTACCGACAAGTCTCTTTACTCGTTCCGTAATACATCATCTCGCAACTAACTCATTAGTTGTAATGCTTGCAAGGCTTAAGTGATGTGCATTACCGAGAGGGCCCAGAGATACCTCTCCGACATTCGGAGTGACAAATCCTAATCTCGAAATCGCCAACCCAACAAGTACCTTTGGAGACACCAGAGAGCACCTTTATAATCACCCGATTCGCCAGACGTTTGGTAGCACACAAAGTGTTCCTCCGTAAACGGAGTTGCATAATCTCATAGTCATAGGAACATGTATAAGTCATGAAGGAAGCAATAGCAACATACTAAACGATCGTGTGCTAAGCTAACAGAATGGGTCATGTCAATCAGATCATTCAACTAATGATGTGACCTTGTTAATCAAATAACAACTCCTTGTTCATGGTTAGGAAACATAACCATCTTTGATTAACAAGCTAGTCAAGTAGAGGCATACTAGTGACATACTGTTTGTCTATATATTCACACATGTATTATGTTTCCGGTTAATACAATTCTAGCATGAATAATAAACATTTATCATGATATGAGGAAATAAATAATAACTTTATTATTGCCTCTAGGGCATATTTCCTTCAGTCTAGTTGCATTTTTAGGAACAGGAAATGCACCTTCGTGGGTTAGAAGGAAGGGGCTGATCGCCAACGATGCAACGGCGTACATGAGAGTTCGGGAAAGTTTAAACTTTAAAAAATTTGAATACGGTAGCTCGCTGCAGCGGATGGTCGCTAGGAAGTCGTTTCGGATATAAAAACCTCATCTTCTATTTGGACGTGGATAGGCAGCGCCCGTGCGCTCGATGGAGCGTTCAGGCAGACTTTCCATATAAAGCAAGTATGGTTCGATCAAACAGTCTAGACCCCCAAAAAAGAAAAACGAAACTGGTCCCCACGTCCGTGTGCATCCTCCCGTCCCGTGTTTTCTCAGACAAGATCCACGTGCATTTATTTGGAACTCAAATTTTTAAAAAGCTGTAACTTTTGATTCGAGTGTCAGAATTCAGATCCGTCTTCACCACTAGGTTTTTGGTGACGAGTTCTTTAAAACTAGATCCCATATGTGTATGTTTCATTGAAATTTTTTAGAGCAACTTTGGGTGCTACGAAGGCAACTTTAGTACTATAAGAAAGCAACTTCTTAGTTTTCCTAGTATGACTCCCTACCAATGGGATGTCCTTATGTACTCCCACTTTAAACAAATATAAGAGCATTTAGATCACTAAAGTAGTGATCTAAACACTCTTATATTTCTTTACGGAGGGAGTAGTTGGCTATCATGACTATTAAGTTAACTAGATCCACTTTTCAGTTGCCTACCATAACACTATGGTTCAAATTATAGACTACTTGAGCAACGATGATGGACAACTTTTCATAGTATTGTAGGCAACTGATTAGCGATGAGATGCTGATGGGCATCACTGGTAGGCAACTAATTAGCAATATCGAGCAACCTATAGCACCCATCATAGGCAACTAATTACTAATAACATCCAACTGAGCATCAATAATAGACAACTTTTCATAGTACTGTAGGCAATTGATTAGCAACGAGTTGTTTTTGGGTATCATTGGTAGGCAACTAATTAACAAAACTCGAGCAACGTATAGCACCCATCATAGGCAACTAACTACTAATGACAGGCAACTGAGCGTCAACAATAGACAACTTTTTATAGTACTGTAGGCAACTAATTAGCGCTGAGATGTTGGGCATCACTGGAAGGCAAGTAATTAGCAATATCGAGCAACCATCATAGGCAACTACCTATTAATGACAGGTAACTGAGCATTAAAGATAGGCAACTTATAGTATAAGAGGGAATTTAGAAATAACGACATACGAGTTTCAATGGCATGCAACCTAGAAGTAGAAGCGAGTAAGTTAGGAGTTGTTAAACTACATTATCTTGAACACGGAATGTAGTGAAGTTGCCTATTTGTATAACTTAAGTTGTCTCTCGTAGAAAAAGAGTTGCTCATAAAAAGTGATGTGATATTACCGACCTCTTTTTTGAAGTTGTTCACTGTTGCAAACTAGTTGCATATGGTTGACTGCTATTTGCTTTTAATGGAGGGAAGTTGTCTAGCTTTCTTTAGCACTAATCCTAGTTTGATCGACATTTTACGCTATAGGCAACTTCGAAGAAAACTAGGAGAATGTTTTACCTCCTTTTTACAAAACATGTATATGCGATAATAGGACTGTGTATGCATAATATACGTTGTATGCACCTTTATAACGTGAGTTGCTTTCTTTAGTGTTGAAGTTGCCTCTATGTAATGTCGAAGTTGCCTATGGATGATGCTTAGTTGCCTATATATGGTGAAAATTTGTCTGACATGGTTTTTATGTTATACTTGCTAGGTAATTTCACTAGTACACGCAGCGTAAGAAAGGTTCTTCTTTTTAGCACTAAGTTGCCCCATCTAGAATCAAAGTTGCTTTTGAAAGAAAATCATTGAAACATATCCATATGAGATCTAGTTTTGAAGATCCCATCGTGAGAAACCTAATGATGAAAACTAGTTTTGACGCCTGGTTTAGAAGTTGTAGCTGTTCAAAAAAATTGAGACGGAATAAAGTGGGATGATGTCAGCACATGCATGCAACTAATTTTTACGTACCATCCACCACAAGACTAAGCCTGAAATAACTACACATCACATGCGTGGACCATTGCCCTGACGCGTACTCGTCAGCGCGAGGGTGTGCCCGATACGGCGAAATAGCGCAGCTGCACTATTAAGTAATTAGGCTTCTATTTATATCTCATCAAAAACTTCCAAAATCGAATGGAGTCCCCCCTAAAAAAAAAAACCCAATGGAGTCCCGTACGTGAAAGAGAGGTGGATTCGAGCTCGGAGCTGCTCATTTAAACAGATTCCATGTGCTACTCGATCTGTGCTGGCTGGTTATACACACTACCGATCGTTCGCGCCGCGGCCACGAACCATCTGAGTAACAGCAGCACCTCGACCTGCACATGGCCACGCGCATCCGCCCTGTCAGCTCGCGCGACAGCAACAGCACCGTCGCCGCCGGCTTCACCGGAAAACCAGAGCCGTCCCGGCCCGCCCAGTGTTTCGCGCATGTCGTGGAAGCGATGCACTACGCCGTGGACCGCATTCGCGCGGTTGAAGGGCTGCCCCCGGTGCGCTCTGCGCAGGAGGCCGCGCGCGTCGGTACCCCGCCGGCTGCCAGTGCAACCCCGTGCCGTCCGTGATCCCTGCGGGCCGTGGCCGCGGCCATCCCGCCGACATCGAGAGGAGGCAAGGTGGAATGGCTGGCTGCCGTGGTAGACATACGGAGTAGTCATTGGGAGTAGTGCTAGTGCTAGTAGGTACTCCCTCCGTTCAAAAATACTTCCTTCGTTTCATAACATAGCTTGTAAAAACGTCTTATATGGTAGAACGGAGGGGTAGTACTTACGTGGTAACAGAGGTAATATGTAGGAGTACAACATAGCTTCTTTTCTAAGGAATAAATTTTCGATTTATTACACGAGTTTGTTACAACAAAAATTAAGACCTGGGTATGTTCATGTCTTCTGTATTTTGTGGCTGTTCTCTACAAAACTTCTCAGTGCACAGCGTGCACTTTTGGATGTCGTATTCCTTTTATTTTGCTTTTTTTTAAAGCGTATTTCTTTTATTTTGCTGATAGGCCTAAGTATGTCCTTTTGGATTCACACAAGTCTAGACTGCGCGCGAGGTAGCCATGGCCCGATTCAGCTCGCGGGAGCTATATCTCGCCTCTCGTTGAAGGAAATATCTCCTCGCCCAAGAAACTGGGCCGGCCAGTTAGCGAACCTTTAAAAGAAATTAAGAAGAAAAAGGCAGCTCAGCTAGGAATCGATCCCTGGTACTTCTTGTTGCATCGTGGCACTGCTACCCAGTACGCGGCCAAGTTCATTTTAGCAATATAGGGCGCGACGTACTTGAGGTAAAACAGCCGGTTTCATAGATCCTTTTTTTTGTTTTTTTTGTTTTATTTTGACACTAGTTTTCTCCGTTTATCCTCTGTTTTTGCTTTTTTTTAATTCGCTTTCTGTTTATTCTCGGTTTTCAACGGTTTTTTCTTTTCTTTATTTTTTCTTCATTTTTCCTTTCCCATTTTTCTATGGATTTTTTCTTTTGGGTTTTCTATACATAGTTTTGGTATATATTCTATAGTTTTGTTAAAGCAAATCTAGATGTGCCATAAGTATTGCACATGTAAGTCCTATGTCATTGATCTTACATTAAGACTCGTGTGGATATTTTCTTTTTCTTTTTCCTTTTTCCTCTTTATGCTTGATTCACTCACTTAGATGTCAATAACTAGAGCACATCTAGATGTGCCCTAAACACACCCTATATTCTAATACACATTAAATATTTTTCAAATACAAGATCAACAATTTTTGAATACATGATCGACAGTTTTAGAATATATGGTCAACACTTATTCTATACACGTTATTTTTTCAAATGCTTAATTAGCATTTTTCAAATATAAGTTAAAAATTTATGCATATTGTCAACATTTTTCTGTACACATTTAACATTTTTGAAATATAAGTTTAATATTTTTTAATACATGGACAACATTTTTACACATTTAGCATTTTTCAAATGCAAGTTCAATACTTTTCTAATAATGGTCAACGTTTTTTCATACACATTCATTACTTTTCAAGTACAAGTTTAACAATTTTTCTATACACATTTAACATTTTCAGAGACAAGTTTAATTTTTAAAAATAAATGTTCAACGTTTTTTATACACATTTAACATTTTTTAATACAAGTTTAACATTTTTGAATACATGCTCAACATTTTTATACACATTTAATATTTTTAAAATACAAGTTTAACATTTTCGAACAGTTGTTCAACATTTTTATAAATGCTTAGATTAACATTTCATGTTGTATATTTTTATATACATTTTTTATATGCAATAAACATTTTCTCTATATACATTTCACATTTTTCAAAGGCTTGGCCAGCATTTTTCAAATGTTTTTTGTAGAATGTAATTTCACATATGTATATTTAGAATATTTTATAGTATAATTTTTTTAAAAAATAAAGTAAAAAAGAACACAGAAAACATAAAAAAATGAGGCTGTGGCCTATCGCGCGCCTGGGCCGACCCAATACCCCATCCCCTCGCTCTTGTAGAATGTGAGATATAAGGTCTACGGTTTGGTTAGACATCAAATGGGCTTTGATTGATGTCCTCGTATATTGCTTTCCGTCACGCTCCCCACAATGCCCAAAGAATCACTACAAAGGTGGTGAACTCGTCATGTGCAAGTGAATCATGCATAGCAAACAACCAACATTTTGCATCATCATCAATGTTTGTACTCAACTATTGAGGGATTGCATCTGTAGACAGTGCCCAAGTGCTTCTTGCTACTGAACAATTAAGCATTGCATGCCTCCACGTATCCTCTACACCACAAAGACAACATGCACTCGTTGATGACATATTGCTGTGATTAAGGACCGCAGCTGTAGGTATAGAATGCTGATCCAAACGCCACAGGAAGTTTTTCAACTTCGAAGGAACCTTAATTCTCCATAAATATGTCCATCCCAACCAGTCCATTTCGCATGAGATGATCCCTCTTGTTCATCCAGCCATGCTTCTCTGTTCAGATTCGTAGTTTGAATCATTATGTATGCACTACGGACAGAAAAGACACCCCTCCTCTCTTCATTCCACGCCCAGAAATCTGCGGTCTGCCTTGTACATAGGGGAATTTTCAGGATTGCCTCAGCATCAATCGGTATGAATACGGTCCGGACCAGCTGCTCATTCCATGTACAAGATGTATGATCAATGTGGCTAGACACTTTCCTAGCTGGCTGGGGTATTAATGATGTAATCGGCCTCTTCATATTATCCCTAGGAATCTAGTTATCATTCCAAATATCTGTGGACTCGCCGTCTCCTATTCTCCTGATTAGTCCCTTCACAATCATGTCTCTCCCATCCAAAACCGCTTGCCAAATTTGTGTGACGCACCCGATTCAATCATACACTAATCATACACGCAAATGTGTACGATCAAGATCAGGGACTCGCGGGAAGATATCACAACACAACTTTAGACACAAATTAGAATAGTACAAGCTTTATATTACAAGTCAGGGGCCTCGAGGGCTCGCATACATATGCTCGAATACACAAGAGTTAGCGGAAGCAACAATATCTGAGTACAGACATAAGTTAAACAAGTTTACCTTAAGAAGGCTATCACAAAAGCAGCAATGATCAAAAAGACAAGGCCTCTTGCCTGCGAGCCTCCTAACTACTCCTGGTCGTCAGTGGCCTCCACGTAGTAGTAAGCACCCTCGATGTAGTAGTAGTAGTTGTCGTCGAAGGTGGCATCTGGCTCCTGGGCTCCACCATCTGGTTGCGACATCCGAGAAGAATGGAAAAGGGGGAAAAGAGGGAGCAACGCAACCGTGAGTACTCATCCAAAGTACTCGCAAGCAAGGATCTACACTACATATGCATTGGTCTCAATGAAATGGGTAGTATCTATGGACTGATGCAGAATGCCAGAAGAGAAGGGGAAATCCTAGCCTATCAAAGACTAGCATCTTCAAGAAGCTCCAAGCATCTTGCAGCAATCCGAAGAGTATAGAATAACAGTTTATATTTAACAAACATGTTGTAGAAATAACGCCCAGAGATCCTTCCCCGACTCCCTGCGGGAAAGCAATCTCGAAGCCACATATCCATTACATGCCTCAGCATTCAGTATCTAGTTCTAGTTGTATCGATCGGGATACAACTCTGAGCATTCGTTACCGTGGACCCGACTATTCGAATAGATAATACTTCCCTGCAGGGGTGCACAAATTTACCAAACACGCTTGATCTACTCCGGCCGGACACACCATCAGGTCATTACCGGCCTCAGCCGATCAACACACCGTAGTCCTACCTAGGTTCAACAGAGAGGCCAGCACGCCGGTGTACATCCTAAATGCGAAGGAGTCATGGGCCAATCGTCCTTTGCAATCCCGCATGTTGCGAACGCGGTCGATGATCAGACCTAGCCTCCCTTTTACAAGAGAAGGTGTTCCAGTCCAACCCGGCGTGCGTTGCTCAGTCATAGACGTCAGTCAGCTTTCGAAAGAATCATACGATGCAGAGTGCCCATACTTATTCCCGTGCGTGGTGGTTAGTGCGAAAAAGGCCAGAGGCCTACTCGGATCAAATATCCAAACCGTTAGTATCTTGGTAGTGCGGTAATGATCAATGATCCACGATATGTGGTCCTATCGCCCCGTCTCACGTACTTGTGGCAAGGGCTAAGAATGCCCGGCCGCGCTGTGTTGAAAACTTGCGGGTATCGTCCAGATCAACCCGACTTCACATCACTCGCGGGTACCCCTCGGGGCCGACCCGATGTCATCATGGTTCTGTGGTATGTCAAAGTAACCGTGTGTCTGAAACAGCAAGGGGGAATCTCGAGGAATCACCCTCAATGGATTCCCACTTGATGTAATCGTCAAGGTGGACTTGGAAGAATCACCCTCGTTGGTCCACACTTGAGGGGTCGCACGACAAAGTCGTTAGCGGGAGTGGTGAAGGAGCAATCACCCTCGATGACCTCGACCGAATAACTACACTGGAGGGTTAACATTAGAAGTGCTAACGAGGTGTCACGCTCGGCACTCGATAATAAGTCTACAGAGTCGTACAACTAAAGGGGGGTGATGTGCGGTGTCGGGGCCTGGACGTCGATCACGTTGATTGAGTCATCGAACATAAAATAGGGCAACTGGGACAAGGTGGGGGTCACTGATGGATCTCTAACCAACCTATACTAAGTAGTTTAGAATAAGCAGGTAATGTATGAAAGCAGGTAACAAAAACAGGCTATGCATCATAACAGGATCATACAAAAGCAGTAGCAGTTCTAATGCAAGCAAGAGAGGGAAAGAAATGGGCCATATCAAAATGAACAAGGGGGTTTTGCTTACCTGGAAGCTCTGCGGCAAGGTCTGATCGTCAATAGTGTAGTTGTACTCCGGAGTTGCGTTGGCCTTGGGGTCTACCGAGAGAGAAGAGGGGGAGGAAACAAATAAATACACAACAATCGTATGCAAGACAGAGCATGCTATGCTAACGTGCAGTGCACGGTTGCCTAAAAGTATGTCTAAGTCATATTAGTTAATTTAGGATTTAAGATGGATTTATTAACCGGTGTATATGCACTATTCATCTACCGGAAACAAGCTAAAAGTTGCAGGTTAACCTCGGTAGAGGGTCCCAACATGGAAATAGACGGCACAATTGGATTCGTCTTGTCGTTCTGAGCAACTTTCATGTATAAAGTTTTTCGATCCGAGCTACGATTTATTTTCTAGGATTTTCTAAAGTTTATAACATTTTCTGGAATTATTTACATTAACAGAAATGTAACATGACGTGAGGATGACACGTTGATGACATCGGCAGTCAACAGAGCGGCTGACCAGGTCAAACTTGACCAGTGGGTCCGGTGGGACCCACATGTCAGTGACTGTGGCACTAACAGAGGGGTTAGTCTAAACTAATTAGGTTAATTAGTAGGTGGGTCCCAGTAGTCAGTGAGTGATTAGCATATTAATTAATTAATTTTATTAACGTATTATCTATTTAACTAAAATCGTTTAATCAGGCGGGACCCACATGTCAGTGGGCCACGACACCTAGTCAGAAGTTGACCCACTCAACTGGGTCAACTAGGGGCCGTGGGGCCCAGAGTGAGTGACACAAGGGCCGCCACGTAGGCACCAGGTCGGACGCTGGCCGAAGACTTGTCGGATTGGCTCCGGCGAGCCAAACGTGGCGGCGCGCGTCGTGAGGGGTTCAGGTTTCGCGCACAAGGGGTTTCCGGGGTTGTGGCTTGCTGCATTCGACGCGGCTCGGTGTTGCGCGTCGAATGGCGGTGGCCGGAGCGGCTGGTACGGTCGGAGGCGAGCGCTATGAGCTCGCCGACGATGAGCCAATCGGGTGGTGCTTGGGTAACTCGCTACATCATGCAATCAAACGAGGCGAGGCTCTAGGGAGGCTCTACGCAGCACGACGAGCAGGATGGATAGCAGCAAGGGACCAAATGGTCGCCGGATGGTCGCCGGTGATGAGGTCCGTGGCAGTGAGCTCGGGCGCTGTTGGAACTAGCATAGCGGGCTCGAACGACGGCGGGGAAAGCGAGAGGAGAAGGCGGAGCTCACCGGGAGACTACGAAAAGCCGGTGGGGGGTTTAGTAGTTACAGGGAGGTCGGGGATGGTCGGAGTTCATCGGCATCCGAGACGAGGTGGTCGGCTCGATCCGCCCAATGCTGAGCCCGTCGTCTCCAGTGGCTCGGCTCAGGCGATGCAGCAGAGGGCGACGGAGCTTCTTGACATATCGCTAGGGCTCGGGGTCATCGGAGTGCGCGGGATCGACGACGGTGATGGCGGGCTCTTTCAGGTGCGCCCAAACTGGAGCGAGGGGACGAGAGGGGGATCTGGTGGGCTAGGGTTTCTGGGCAGGACGGGAGGGGCTCAGGGTCGGCTTTAACGGTGTCGGGGAGTCGTGGGATGGCCGACAGTGACACAAGCGAGGGCGGGTCGGCGCGGGCGAGTGAAAATGCATAGGAGGAGGGAGATGACCTCCAGATGGGTGGGCCAGTCCCTGTAGCTCACAGGCCTAAGTGCAGAGAAGTCACTAGGCCTTTTTCTATTTCTTATCTCCTGTTTTCTATTTAACTCTGTTCTACAAATTGTTTGAGCACCTCTGGACTTTTATAAAATGTGTGACCTAGCTCCTAAATTGCAGGGCAATATCCTCTAACAACAGAAATTGGTTTGGGAAAATATATCATTTCACATTTAACTTAGATTAAATAAAAAGTTATTAAATGTTGTGATTACCACTATTTGAGGTTGTTAGGGTCACTTAAATAATCCCATTAATGTTGGTTACAATTTTATAATTGCCTCTAAATTATTTGCTATTTAATGAACATTTTAGTTTTGCAGTTTGAGAAGTTTTGAATTTCACTTAGAAGTTGAATTTGAATTTGACTGGAATTTCAAATGGGATATTGATCAAAGTGACTAAGCACTATTTTGGCAAATGATTAGCTTGACCTCAGGGGTTATTGTAGCTTAATTATCCGGGTGTTACAATTTGAGAGGGGTGCGACCCCAATCCAGCCTCAAAGAGAGATGTTTTCGTGTAATATACTACCTTAAGGATTCAAGAGATGAGAGTTGTAGGGTTATGAAGCATCCGCCAAGCCTGCCTGGTTAAGAGAGCAAGATTAAAAATCTCGAGATCCCGAAAGCTAAGACCTCCCAAGTGTTTGGGCTTCGTCATCACATCCCATGAGACCCAACAGGCTTCCGCTTCACCTTCTTGCTACCCCACCAAAACTGTCTACTTAGAGAAGTGACATTCTCGCACAGACCTCGAGGTAGATGAAAACATGACATTGAATATACATGTATTGCATGCGCTACTAATTTGATCAGCAGGGACTCGTTGTTCAGCACCGACGGGTCCAACAATCCCTCCGAAGAGGAGGATAGATCGACGTTGGAATGAGCCGAACTTCAAGCACATGATCCAGCATATTAAAAACAATAAAGTAAAAAGGCCGGATATATTACTGTGTCTGGGTACTTATGATTTAGCCAGGGGCTTGGCCCTGGGCTCCCACTCCTCGCCGCTGTCGGTGGCCGCCGCGGAGTTGTCCGGATGGGAAGTTTTCCCCCTCTTGGACGCCTCGGCCTCCCCGCGTGTGGAGGCCATTCTCTTCTTTCTTCCCCCGACAGGAGGGGAATAGATTTCTTCATCTTCCTCCTCCTCATCATCATCTTCGGCAACGGAGGAGTGATCCTCGATGCCTTCGGACATCGCGTCCAAAGTGCCCTTGTGACGGAGACCATACTTGGTCCCCTTGGCCGTCTTCTTGGCCTTCTTCTCCGGCACCTCATAAGGCGCCGGAAACAACATCTTCGTTAGAAGTGGGTTTTCTTGGTCTTCGGGTAGCGGAGCTGGACAGCTAATCCGCCCCGCTATTTCTATCCATGCCTGAAAAAATTGATAGGAAGGCTTAGACTCCTTCCTCAAAATATGCCAGTAAAGGGTATACCTTGAAGACATGAAAGAACTTACCGAATTAGCCTGGCGTTTTAAGCTAAGCCCACGATCCTCGGTCGGGGGCGGTGGTGTCTCGCCGGCCTTGAAGAGCACCTTCCAGATGTCTTCGTGCGTCGTGCCGAAGAGCTCTAGTAGCGTCTAGTGTTTGGCCGGATCGAACTCCCACAAATAGCAAGTCCGGCGTTGGCACGGGAGAATCCGGCGAATGAGCATAACCTGGATCACGTTGACGAGCTTGATTCTCTTGGTTATCATGTTCTGGACACACGTCTGGAGCCCAGTCAGCTCGTCCGAAGAACCCCAGGTCAGGCCCTTCTCTTGCGAGGAGGTGAGCCGCATCGGGACTCCAGATCGGAATTCAGGGGCCGCCGCCCAGTTGGTGTCGCGCGGCTTGGTGATGTAGAACCACCCTGATTGCCACCCTTAAACAGTCTCCACAAAGGAGCCTTTGGGCCAGGTGACGTTGGGCATCTTGCCCACCATGGCGGGTCGCACTCTGCCCGTTGGCCGCTCACCACCTTAGGCTTCACATTGAAGGTCTTCAGCCATAGGCCGAAGTGAGGTGGGATGCGGAGGAAGGCCTCACACACGACAATAAACACCGAGATGTTGAGGATAGAGTTGGGGGCCAAATCATGGAAGTCCAGCTCGTAGTAAAACATCAGTCCGCAGACAAACGGGTGGAGAGGGAATCCCAGCCCGTGGACGAAGTGTGTGAGAAACACAACCCTCTCATGGGGCTCTGGGGTAGGGACGATTTGTCACTTGGCCTAAAGGCATAAGCGATATCCTTGGCCAGGTACCCGGCCTCCCGGAGCTCCTCGATGTCCTTCTTCTTGACAGAGGAGGCCATCCACTTGCCTCCAGCTCTGGATCTGGACATGATTGGAGTGCTTTTTTGGGCGGATAAGGCAAGAGCTTTGGCGCTGGAGCTTGAGAATGGATGGGAAGAGGAAGGAGAAGGCGTGGGTGAACGAGGATGAATCCTTATCCCCTTATAAAGGCAGTAAAAGTTATGCGCCTCCCTGCTCGCCTTAAAATCCACCTATTCCCCAAGCGTCGTGCAGATGACACGGTTGGGTTACCCATGCCCGTATTGATGAGAATCCCGTGATAAGGGGACATGATCTCTGCTTCGACAAGATGTGCCAGTGAAACCGCTCCTTGAAATACGGAGCGGCAGGCTAAACAACGGTTTGAATAATGAACGGGCAGTGGCGTGATGTTACGCTACAAAAAGTTGTCAGCGGATTGGACTCGTGAAATATTATACTCTCTACGGTTGTGTGTGGTACTTGTTTTGAGAGCCGGACACGTTTCCTATGTTCGGAAGACTATGTTGGAGTATTCGGAGAAGGAACCCGCCCTGCAATGCCGAAGACAATCTGCGCGCCAGACTCATCGTCTTTGAAGCCTGTTTCAGGGGCTACTGAGGGAGTCCTGGACTAAGGGGTCCTCGGACAGCCGGACTATATACTTTAGCCGGGCTGTTGGACTATGAAGATACAAGATGGAAGACTTTGTCCCATGCCCGGGTGGGACCCTCCTTGGCCTGGAAGGCAAGCTTGGTGATTTGGATATGTAGATTCATTTCTCTGTAACCGACTTTGCACAACCCTAGCCCCCCCCAGTGTCTATATAAACTAGAGGGTTTAGACTTCTAGGGTTAAGCCACAACAATCATATCCTCATAGGCTAGACTTCTAGGGTTTAGCCATTATGATCTCATGGTAGATCAACTCTTGTAATACTCATATTCATCAAGATCAATCAAGCAGGAAGTGGGGTATTACCTTCATAGAGAGGGCCCAAACCTGGGTAAACATTGTGTCCCCCACCTCCTGTTACCATTAGCCTTAGACGCACAGTTCGGGACCCCCTACCTGAGATCCGCCGGTTTTGACACCGACACATCACATCTTTCTTCTTCAAAAATTATCAGTTAGTATCGGTTGAGCCTAAGTTCTTGATTCTTCACATGAGTTGTGCTATTCTTGAAATGTCATTTTATTTTCATTTTGCTTGTTGTTTTAATGA
Organism: Aegilops speltoides; assembly: GCA_021437245.1. Classification (NCBI taxonomy): domain Eukaryota; kingdom Viridiplantae; phylum Streptophyta; class Magnoliopsida; order Poales; family Poaceae; genus Aegilops; species Aegilops speltoides. The sequence continues at coordinate 347,782,030 of CM038145.1, read as the reverse complement.
AATACTTAGATCTGATTTTTTTAAATAAACTAGAGTCCTCAAATAGTTGCCAAGAAGGTTAGGTAAGCGGCATTCACAAGCTCTTTTCTATGGAATTGCTCTAGTGCTTCACTTATATCCTATGATTAAATTCTTGAATGAATTGAATATCATGAAGTTGAAATTACATGTTCAGATCATGCCTAGTAGTGGCTTCACATTGGGTTTAGAAAGTGAAAGCTTTTGAAGCTTGACAATCACAATATTGGTCATACAAGCAATTAACGAATAATTAGTATAAGGAAGAGAAATTTCACATGCAAATACACTATCTTGGAAATCTTTTTTGATTGTGAGCCCCCATCAAAATATTATATGCCAAAATTGTTGACATTGGACAAGAAAGACAACGTAATGATTTATGTTTGTTCATATTCACATAGAAGTTATATTGTCATAGATCCTTCAACATGTGGTGCTTGCCCCTATCTTTGCTAGCCAAAAATTCCGCACCAAGTAGAGATACTACTTGTGCATCCAAAAACCCTTAAACCCAAATCTTGTTTTGAGAGTCCACCATACCTACCTATGGATTGAGCATGCTCCTTCAAGTAAGTAGTCATTGGTGCAATAAGGCAATAAAAATTGCTTCTAAAACTGTTAGATCATTTAGTGTAAGAGAAAATTGAGCGTTGTACGTGCTTGTGATGGCAAAGAATAAAAGCGACAGGCTGCATAATAAAGGTTGCTATCATAAGGGGAAATATAACGTGACGTTCTTTTGCACTAAGGGGTTGAGAATACAAACAAATAAGCGCATGGCAACCTCTGCTTCCCTCTGCAAAGGGCCTATCTTTTACTTTTATGTATTTACTTTCATGCAAGAGTCAAAGTTTTTCTCTCTGTATTCCTTTTTATTTTCTATTTTGGCAAGCATTATGTGGTGAGGAAAGATCTGGGCACACATATCCAGTTGGATATGGGTAGCATGAGTTATTATTGTTGACATCACCCAAAGGTGAATACGTTGGGAGGCAAAATTATAAGCCCCTATCTTTCTGTGTGTTCGGTTGAAACATTTTGCTCATGTGTATGCAGTGAGTGTTAGCAATCATAGAAGACTATATGATGGTTGAGTATGTGGAGATCTTACTTAGACTCTGTTGAATAAGTTGAACTGAAATTGCATGGTGATTGAGAACAAAGGTAGTTGAGTTTCAAGAGAATTCATTGTTTGAATCTTAACATGTGAATTGGTTTCTACTTGGTCGTGGGAAGTTTTATAAGAAAGAATTGATGTTATGATGCTAGGAGAAGTGATTGAAATTGTCATTGATCAAACTTATGCACTTTGCTAGCATTCAAACTTCATAAATTATTTCTTTTATCATTTACCTACTCGAGGACGAGTAGGAATTAAGCAGGGATCTTGTCGTCTCCAACGTATCTATAACTTATGAAGTATTCATGCTAATATATTATCATTCTTGGGTGTTTTACAATCATTTTATAGCAACTTTATATCAATTTTTGGGACTAACCTATTGACCCAGTGCCCAGTGCCAGTTGATGTTTTTGCTTGTTTTTTACATTGCAGGAAATCAATATCAAACGGAGTCCAAACACCGCGAAACTCCTTGTGGATTTTTTATGGACCAGAAGAAAACCAGTGGGCCAAGGAAGCACCTAGGGGGCTGCTCGAGGGGAGCAGCACCCACCGGGGCGCGCCAGGAGGGCCAGGCGCGCCCTGGTGGGTGCTGCCTACCTCGGGTGCCCCCTGGACCGCCCTTCGCCCTATAAATTCTCAAATATTCCCAAACCCTTTGGGGTAGCCCTAGATCAGAAGTTCTGCCGCTACAAGGCCTCTGTATCCATGAGATCTAATGTAGGCCCCGTTTTGGCACCCTGTCGGAGTGGGGATCATCACCGGTGGCCATCTTCATCATCCCTATGGCCACCACGACGAGGAGGGAGTAGTCCACCCTCGGGGCTGAGGGTTTGTACCAGTAGCTATGTGTTTAATCTCTCTCTCTCTCTCTCGTGTTCTTGAGATGTCACGATATTGATGTATCGCGGGCTTTGTTAATGTAGTCGGATCATATGGTATTTCCCCCTCTCTATCTTGTTGTGATAAATTGAGTTTTTCCCTCTGAGATTTTGTTGTTATTGGAATACTTTTATGGATTTGAGAACACTTGATATATGTCTTGCAACTGAATACTCGTGGTGACAATGGGGTATCATATTGATTCAGTTGATATATGTTTTGGCACTCAACTCGTGGATTCCCGCGGTGACAATTGGGTAATCTATGCATAGGGGTTGATGCACGTTCTCGTCTTTTGTTTCTCCGGTAGAAACCTTTGGGCACTCTTTGAAGTTCTTTGTGTTGGATTGAATATTATAAATCCGAATTTGCTTTGGTGTTATTTTAGTACGAACTCTAGGATAGATCAGACGAAAAGAATAGCTTTGTGTTATTTTAGTATAACTCTTGAATAGATCAAACGGAAATAGCTTTGAGGTGGTTTCGTACCCTACAAACAATTATGTCTTATGTTCTCCGCTAAACTTTGGAGTGATTCTTCATCGCACTTTGAGGGATGGCTATATGATCCAACTATGTTAGCATTGTTGAGAGATTGCACTAGTGAAAGTATGCACCCTAGGCCTTGTTTTCCATTATTGCAATACCGTTTGTGCTCCGCTTTATCATTTACTACCTTGATGTTTTTTATTGTTCATACTACAAAAACTCATATCTACTATCGATACTACACTTTTATTACCATCTCTTCGCCGAACTAGTGCACCTATACAATTTTCCATTGTATTGGGTGTGTTGGGGACACAAGAGATTTCTTGTATTTGATTCTAGGGTTGCTTGAGAGAGACTATCTTCATCCTACGCCTCCCACGGATTGATAAACCTTAGGCCATCCACTTGAGGGAAAATTGCTGTTGTCCTACAAAACTCCGCGCTTGGAGGCCCAACACGTTTCTACAAGAATAAAGTTGCATAGTAGACATCACTCTGCTATCCTACTCCCTCGTGCTCATCCAGACATAAAACTTCATTAAAATCACCTAGGCATAACCAAGGGAGGCTGCTAGAAGTGCTTATGTTTTTCAACGTTGTCCATGTTTGATGTCGAAGATGTGTCTGAGCTTCACCATACACAACCGTCAATCTCCATGTGTCAGAACCTGTTTCCACAGTGGAGCAATCAAGGTGATACCCAGAATAACCAACACAATCTATTCTTATTTTATTGTCCCAAAAGATTCCAATACCATCACTTCTACCCTGAATATCAATAGGATAACCATTATCATAACCTAGTGTTCCTGCCAAAGCTTCTACCCTCGAGCCTACTAGCTGAGCTTCTACAATGCAGAGAAGGGTAGGGGCAAATTTCCTCGCGAAATCGCGAATTTCACAGACTGTCGTGGCTTTGCCCGCACCGCGACAGTTCCAGCAAAAGACACTCATTGGGCCCGGCAGCGCCCCTCGGGGGGGGGGGGGCAACTTTGGATCTGTCTTGCTCTGCACTCCGTTCGTCCTTCCGAATTTTCCTTGTCCTCGTTCACCACTTTTGCTCTTTTAGTCTCTTGATTGGCACTTGGGCCAGCTGGACCCGAGGATGCTGGCAACGCAAGCACTTTTCCCTGGTTCAAAACTGGGGTGTGGTTCAGTGTGTTTTCTGTACCAAACGAGCTGTTGCTCACAGCTAATTCAGAACCCCTCTTCCTATCACTACCAAAAAAATACACTTCCGTGATGATACATGTTTGTCACAGTAGGTCGCGTTTTTTGTGATGCATGTACATCCATGACAAATTTATGACAGAATCAAGATAGTCATACCTCTGCTGTCATAGAAGTGTTCCATGACATTACCAAAATTATCATCACGGAAGTGTCCACTTCCATGACGATAAATCGCGTCGCGAAGTGCTTTCGTCAAGGGTGACCGACACGTGGCATCCACCATAACGAACGCCGTTAAGCTATCGGGTCGGGTTTTGGATCGATAACCCATTAACAGCCCGACCAATGGGGATTTTCCATGTAAAATCATCATTGGTGGAGAAAACTGCGTGTCGGCTCACCGTTGGGGACGGATGTCATCCACTCATTGGACAGAAGGCGCTTATGATACGTCGACACGTGGCATGGCCCAACAGAGGCCCATTCCTGTGAAAAGGCCGACCCGTTTGACTTGGTCAAAAGGTGGCGGGCCGGCCCATGGAAAGCATGTTAACGGCCTGTTCGCATGTAGCCCATTTACAGCCCGCTAACCCAAGGCCCGTTACGCCCTATCTGAATTAGGCCCAGTAGTGTCATCTGGGCCATCCAATATGATTCCAGCCGTTTTCGCCGGCCCATGTATGGCCCATGGCGTCTTCGGCCCATATGAGGCCCTATGTGACTCTTGGCCTATTAACGGCCCGTGGTGGCGGCCCGCAATGAATAGTGTATCACTTTACACCCATTAACGGCCGTGGTGAACGGCCCGTAATGAACGATATATCACTTTATACCCATTAAGGCGCGTTACTCGGTTGGGCGTTTCAAAGAAATGTTATCTTCGGCCTTCTCGAGCCCATTTATTCTTGGGCTCATTTCCGGCGATTCGTTTACTTACGGCCCGTTCTTGTCATTTTTTCGCTTGTGGGCCAAATTCAGCCCGTGGTTACATCGGCCCGTTTGTGGTCCGTTAATACGTTGGGCCGTTTTCATAGCGTCATTAGATACGACCTATTAACGATGGCCCATTATGGTCATACGGCCCGTATAAGGCCCATAGATGATACGACCCGTAGAAGGCCCATTGTTTCTACGGCCCGTAGAAGGCCCATTGTTTCTACGGGCCGTAGAAGGCCCATTGTTTCTACGGCCCGTAGAAGGCCAACTATTTCTACGGCCCGTAGAAGGCCTACCATTTCTACGGCCCGTAGAAGGCCCACTGTTTCTACGACCCGTAGGAGGCCCAGTGTCACTACAGTAAATATTAGCCCATGGTTATTGTGGCCTAGTTTTAAAAAGAACTGCACTGCCTACAAGCAAACAAATAAACAAGACAACAAGGAAATAAATAAGCAAGCAACTTATGCTAGGCTATCATGGCTGTTACACATATTACATCCACTGGGCATCAAAGTTAGCCACCGGTGCAAATATAGGGAACAAAGCGACATATCATATACACCGGTTGTCAAAGTTGGTGACCAGCGCAAATAAACGCCGCAGACAAAACAAATCCATAACTGAAACCACTTGAAGATCTCAAGAAACAATATCACAGGTACCCATAATCTTTGGCAAGATGCTTAGCAAGCTTATTGACTTTCTCTTGTTTGGCGCTTAAATCCTCCAGTAACTTGTTTGTTGCACGGAAAATATGCATCTGAATTCAGAGGGACTTCCTCGGTCCTTGACTTCTGTCATGCACATCGATCGATGTCTTTCTACTTGAAGTTGAGACTCAAGAAGACGAACTAATTCAGCAATGAGTTCAAGAGCTTGTGCCAGCGATAGTGGCGAAGAACTCGAACACTACATCAAGACAGGACTTTTGGGTTCCCTCACTGTCGTCAAGATAGTTTTTATCAGCTTTCTTGGAGACCAATAGGGATGTCTCACTATCTTGAACTTTATCTCATTACTTCCTTTACCATTGGATAGCGCGTCTTGTTCTCCAATATTTTGTCCGCATTCTAAAAGAGAAACAAGCAGACACATCACATGTTTACCATGTTGTATATGAAACTCATTTTGGTAAATGAGTTCAGTAGTGAAGTGGATAGGATAATAGCTTGAAACAAACATATATCTATGTGCCATGGTCACTTTATGGTCTATATCATTCTAGTTTTTGTTGCCAAATCAAGATAGAGACACAGTTCAAATAATATTTGTTCAAGACAAAGCAGAATAGACAGAATATAATTGCAGGTAACTATAGAGCAATAACAACAGTTGTAATGTGCATGACATGAGAACATAACTGTTTATTCAATTGAAACTGAAATCAACATAGAGCAGGTTACAACAAAGAAACCAGTTAAAGAAACAGGTTTAAAACATACATTGCACCATTGGAGTTTCAATTCCATCCTTCAAATTTGAAAATAGTTGGTATGAGTAAATCTGATAATGCAAGAGCAAAGGAGCATGAACCATAGCTCTGAGAACCTGACACGAGAACAAATCTTCTTCTCCTTTAAGTGTTGAGTTGGGATTGGAGTGGTGGTCCTCGTGCTTTGGGCACTGCAGTTCCTTACTAACCTCTCGTGTTTGGGTGCTCTGTGGTGGAGGCGGTCTTGTGTCAATCTGGGCTGGGTTACTATCTGCCGGGGTTGGGGTTAGAAGGGGTGTAGCTGGTTCTCTGTCCAACTGGGTAGTGGTACAATCTGCGAGAGTTTGGGTTATGTGTGGTGGATCTGGTCCTTGGGCAAGTACAACCGTGGTTTTATCTGCATCAACTGGTAGCACTATCTTTTCTGAAGACCGTGTTGTTACTCCCTTATATACTGCCATCATGCTCTCCAATTCAAATGGCTGATAAACAAGAAAAGTAATTGAAAGTATAGCCATTGTATGATAGACAGGTGCAATGGATAGTGGGGAATAAAATAGGGCATGAAATAATTCATATTTATGTTGTCTAACCAAACAGGATAGCATGACACAATTTCACATATATGATGGCTAACTAAACAGGATAGCATGACACAATTTCACATTATGATGGCTAACTAAAAAAGATGGAAAGACATAGTTCAAAATATGAGACTATGTAAACAGGATGACATGACATAACTATATAATGTGTTTATTAAATAGGTTGGCATGCCATAATTCACATACATTCATGGATAGAATGCCATAATTCTATGATGTCTTTATTAAATGGGTTGCCATGCCATAATTCAGATAGCGGATGTGTATGTACTATGTAAACATGATGGCATGATATAATTCAAATATATGATTTATATAGTAAGCAAGTAAGCAGATGTCAATCTATATATGATGTAAAAACTAAGCAATGCAAGACAACATGCATGACATGGGTAATATAACCCTGCCAAGTTTGAGCATAGACCTCGGGGAAATAGGACTGGTCATCGGTCTCGAATCCTCCTCGAGGAGCTCTCTAGACCAAGAAGATGTCTGCTTCACACGTAGCATTATGCTCGCTCTGAATACCTTGTTTTCCTCGAGATACTTCCATCACGCTTCAAATGGCTGATGCACATGAAGAGTAGTTGAATATACAAACATTGTCGACAAATGGAACACGTAATACAAAAAATGATAGCATGATATAATTCACATACATGATGATTGGCTAAACAGCATGGCATTGCATAATTCACATATATAATGCCTTTGCAACAAGATAGCATTGTATAATTCACATATATAATGTCTTGCAACAAGATGGCAATGCATAATTCACATATATGGTAATTAGACACCGAGCAGTGGCATTCACACAAAGCATGTCTAAACTAATCAAATGGCATATCAATGCGAGACACCATACGCACGATATGAGCAACATAACCCTACCAAGTTAGAGCATACACCTCGGGGATAGGACTGGTCATCTATCTCTCGAATCCTCCTCGAGGAGCTATCCGTAACCAGCGAGATATGCGCTTCGTCGAGATAGCATAGTCTGCTCGAAGACCTTGTTTTCACTCGAATTTGCCATCACCGTGTCAAATGGCTGATGCACACGAAGAGCGATTGAATGTACTAACATTGTTGACAAATGTAATATGTAAAAGAAAAAGGATGGCTGATATAATTTACATATAAGATGGTGGCTAAGCGGGATGGCATTGCAAAATTCACATATATGATGCTGGCTAAACAAGGTGGCATTGCATAATTCACATAAGCGATGAATAAACTAAGCAGATGGCATTCACACAAAGGATGTCTAAACTAAGCGGATGACATATTTGATGTATAAAGTAAGCAATGCAAGACACCATATGCATGATATAACCAACATCAGCATGCCAAGTTAGAGCAAAGACCTCAGGGGGTAAATAGGAGTTATCTTCTCCTTCTGAATCCCCCTCAGAACAGATATCTTCCTCTCGATTACAATCCGAAATGCGTGGAGGGGGGCTGCCTTTGCGCCTACCATGGGCGGCGTTTGCATGAAATTATATTGCCACACAAGGCTCGTCTCTTTTCTCTACATGTTTAGTTCCATTGTTTACAATAAGCTGTCATGCATAGGAATAAAACATAGTGAGATTATGTAAGGAGTGCATGCAGAAATCCAGAGTGATGGTAGCAACTGTGGATAGACCCAAAACCAATAATAGCGAGCGGATAATGGCTTGAGTTAATAAATCTGAGATAATGGCTTCTTTACTATTTGTTTCCCACCCAACATGAAACTCATAGTAGACACCGGAGATTAACCAGATAGTAGATAGATATTATTGATAGCGGCCCGATATGTACCCCACAACCATTTAAAAACTCAAGTTTGACCATTAGTTTGGAGTGACTCGAGTCTATTCGGTGAACAAGATGATAAAGTAGCATGTAATATTAGCGATGCATAACGTGGCGGAACACGAAAGAGTGCGACCTCTCTTGCGGACCCATGTAGTCCTCGAGGTCATCTGCTCGGTTGATGATGGTAATGCAGTTTTCATGGCTGCCAAGGCAATGGGGAAGAAGATCTCGAGGCGGCGAAAAGACGATCTGAGGCGGATCCTGTTGTCTTTGGACCCTTCATCATTGGTGAAGCTAAGCTGGGGTGGACGACGCCTTGGCAGAGCGGGACAAACCACGCAAGGTTTTCTTTGACAACTATCTGTAAGAGAAGTAATTCTGTAAGGGCTCATTTGAATTGGAGGATTCCAACAATGCAGGGATAGGAAATAGACAGGAATAGGATAGGAATGCACGTACAAAACAGAGAATTTAAAAACACAAGATTTCTGCCAATCTGGGTGTTTGATTCACAACAATTGGAAGATCACAGGATGCAAAGAAGCATGGTGAGATTAAGTCAAACCACAAGAAAATGTACGGTTATAATGCTATTATGCTACTATCTCTTAGTCTTGTGCTTCATGAATAGGAATTTGAAAAGGAGGACAAGTGAAAATTAAAATTCCTAAGTTTTTTCTTTCAAGGAGACACTAAAGGAACAAATCCGTGTGCTCAGTGGACAATATATATAACATGTAGAGTAAAAAAGAGATGCAACAAGTGTACAACCTCTTTCGCGAAGCCATGTCGATCTCAGTGTGATTGGGTTGGCGGTGAGGATGCTCGGTGACTTTCTTTGTCGGAGGAGGAAGAAGATCTTAGGCGTCTGGAGATGGAGCCGAGTCTTGCTCATTGTGATGGAGGGTTTCATCGTTGGAGCAGCTCCGGTGAGTTGTACGACGCCGAGGCTGAAGTAGGACAAGAGAGACAGCGAACAACGTTAACCTGAGTGGAATTCTAATAGCATCTCCAATACATGACGTAAAATACATAACCACAAAGTGCTAGATGTAAAATACATCAGCCGCTCATCTCTCAACTTAACTGTCGAAACTGAAAATTGTCGAAACTGAACTTAACTGTCGAAACTGAACCTAACTGTCGAAACTGAATTTTTTTGTCGAAACTGAATTTTGCTGTCGAAACTGAACGCACTAGCAAGGTGAGGCTACATGCCGGTCGACTGACTTTTTCATCTCTCATAAGTTGATTTTGCAGCCGTTGGATATGAAATCAAGGGCCTGCGGTTCATCTTCAACCTCCACCCCCCTGAGCCGCCAGCCACCACCAGCCAAACAGCAGCCCCCCGCCGTCCGTGGCCGGCGGTGCGCCGCCCCGCCCGCCCCGAAAACACTCCCCACCGCCGGTCCCCCGCCGCCCTGGCCATCCCTCTAGGGCCCCCCGCGCCGAGCTTTTTCTCCGGCAATCCCCACGCCACCGCCCTGCCACCGCCCCACCATCTGCGGCGACCACCGCCCCCATCCTGAACCCTAAGATAGATAGTGGGGTACCTCTACGGCGAGCCCCCTCCCCGCTGCGGCTGGTTCTTCCTTCACCCCGGCGAGCCCACCCCTTGAAAATCGACTGACCCAAAAGTCAATTCAGTCGACTGAAGTGTAGCCAAATCGGAGCAGCATCGCAAGCAAGAGTAAGAGCGAGAGCAGGAGCGCGAGCAAGAGCAATAGCAAGAGTATACCAGGCAGGGGACCGAGAGCAAGAGCAGAGCAGCAGCGCGAGTGAGAGCTAAAGCAGCAGCAACTCCTACTAATGTGGAGGTCGCCGCCGAGGGAGCGACACCGTGGAGGAAGTGGTCGGCGACGCCGCCGTGGATGGAGCCGCGCCGTGTCGGCTCGGGACCGAGCACCGGCAGCACGATGAGATCGAATCAAGAAGAAAATGTGGCGATTAGTGTACAACCTCTTTGGTGGCGCCGATTAGGCCGCAGCTTCATCTGAGGAAACGGTGATGATGATGCTCTTTCGGTGGTGCAGGTGAAGACGGCGGTGTGGGAATGGAGATGGCGCGAAAGACGAGGGAACATCGGGCAGCTCCTTGGAGGTGGAGGGCGGGGTGGCTGAACCGGCGGGGCGATGAGATCGACAGCGGATCCTCATCGATGCGGTGGATGAGGGATGTCGAGGTGTTGCTGTGGACGACGTCGTTGGGGAAGAGGCTCCGGCTGGGTGGCGGACGGAGTAGGGTGTGGGGTTTCGTCGCGGGTTTTCGTGGCCTCGGTGTACGAATGGGTGGGCGGATGGGATGGCAGTGGGGAACCATGGCTTAGAGACGCGCTTGTCCGAAATGTGGGGTAAGTTACGAAAGTACCCCCCCGCCGATTTGAGGCGGTTCTTTCGGTTCAGGGTACCACGGGCATTTCACGTGTCGGGATTTCACAGGAGGTGGGAGTTTTCGCACGTGTTGTAATTTCGGAATAGCAAGGCGCGGGTTGAGATGGAGGGAGTTATCGGAGCACAACGAGACAAAGATATATCTTAAATATTTTGGGCTAACAAGGCAAAGGTTGAAATTTCCAGACAAGCCTAACGTGTACTGTACCAAATCAATGCGCACTACAAATGTCATTCAAAACTTTGAATTCATGTTATGTTCAATTAAAATATTTCCTCGTGTATAATGCATGCAACCTACTACTCAAATGAGCGTTTTAGTGCATTCCAAGCGTATATACTACTGCTTCAATATGAACTAAATTTGAATAAGATCTCTGATAATGATTGTTGTGAAGTCAAAGCATTTGAATTCGTTTCTCTGTTTTAATAAGATCTACAATCATCATTGTTGTCAAGTTAAACCATCGTTTGTGTATTATCTTCACAGCACACCACATGATTAGTCTCGAGTTACATATGAACTATGTGTACTATATGAACTCGAACTAGATTTTTTGAATCCACTTTATTTGGATTTCAAATCACATTACATTTCTAGCTCTAGCTAGATCTTCATAATCTAAACCATGTCTCATATGTATAATGTGTTTATCACATTATGTATGGTGCCCCGCCCCCTACGCCTACAAGTATTTAGATGTGAGTTGCAAACACCACACATTACCACAAATTCAAATAAAATGTGAGAATGTTCGATATATAGTATTGTTTAGATTGCTCGATATTTAGTTGTAAGCTGCAAACGCCGCACATTATCACAAATTCAAATAAAATGTGAGATTGTTTGATGTATAGTATGGTTTAGATTGTTCGACATTTAGCTGTGAGTTGCAAACGCCATGCATTAACACATTATGGTATAACATGTGTACAGCGCGTGTATCACCACTATATTCATGCATGCAATGTTTAAAACACTATGATCTCCTATTCAAATATATGAATCTGCTTTCATATCAAATTATGATGTTTGTTAGTCTCTTACACCCACACAATCCTCTAACCTTTGTAGCTACCACTAGCTTTCTCTCGTGCATGCACACACCCTCCTCGCCCTCCCCCTCCCTCGGCATTCTATCAACCGGGCACATTCATTTTTTTCTTTAGGTCGTTCTCCTAGAGTCTCCACAACTCCTTTCCGACACACACCGATCGATAAACCTCTCCAGCGATGCCTGCCTACAGCATACACACACAACTTCAATCTCCTCCTTTATGTGTCCTTGCCTCGTGTCTCTCATATGGTCAGACACACGTGTAAACTCTCGCCCCTCTTTTCATCGATCTCACAACCGCACACTCCTCCCCCTATCTAGCTAGTAGTTGGGCCTCTCGCACCACCTCCTAGCTCCATTCTCTCGGTCTATCCGTCTCGCTGGGCCTTATTTGCCTCTAACAAATGGACGTACACCGACCGATCTCTCGCTATACATATAGCCAGCTAGGTCCTTATAACTCGTTTTTACCCACACATCGATCGATCTACCTCATTAGTTGTGTCTCTCCCTTCCTCCGACAAACAACAATTGATCTACCGATCTAGTTAGGTTTGCTTACCAAACACATGGTTCCCCTTCATCATCCATGGATGCGTCCCGACAGATCTATCATGCACAGGCACACACAGAAACACATCCCCACTCTTATTGATAACATTGCAGTTCCACCCTCAGTTTGTCTAGTAGGCCTCTCCCAACATCTCCGAGAAGCAACTCCATCACCCATCCAGCACTCTACCCCTCTCCCTCCCTCTCCTCTCTCCTCTCTCTCTCTCTATCCCATCATATTTCCCGTCCTTCAGTTATGTATGGATGTCAACCGATCTCCCTCAAGACATAGCTGGGTCTCTCCTTCTCAACACATATACGAGTCGTTCTACCTCTATAGTTAGGCCTCTTCCTACCCCTCCCCCCTCCCCCCCCACACACTGATACATCAAGCGCTCTAGTCATGTCTCCCTGCCACACACAAACTTGACATGTGCCCTCTAACGTTCCGGTAGGCCAGTCGCCCTATATCTTTGACTTGCACACACACACACACACACAATTTCGATGGCTCTCTTCATCGATCTCGCACCCACCCACTTGATCCTCTCTTCGACTCTATTGATATCTACGACCCCTCCCTCTCTTCTCGTGGATTGCCCGACCCTCTATGTATGATATGGATAGGCCTCCATTTCACACACACTGCATGCAAAATTTTGTTTGAGATGTCATCGACACATATTTCCACAAATAATTCATGAAATCAACCCCCACCCCACCCCCACCCCCACCACAAAACAAAAAACACTCACGAACACGGTTTGTATCTCTCACACACACCCACGTAGGTGGGGGACGTGCACGAAGAGAAGAGGTGCATGCACGGCGCACGTACTCCCGTCTCTTTCCCAACCACACCTGCGCGGGTACACGGTGGAGCTCATTTCTGTACGAAAAAGGCAGCCCACGTGGTAATTTGGCACGTGTACTGGTTGTCCACTTGGTGGAGGGAGGATCGTCTACCACGGGTGAACAAACAAATTGCGCTTGACACGTTATGTTAAATTAAAAAAGAGGCAAACCATGTGGGGCCTACCTCAGAGGCAAGGTTCTATACACTGGAGTACTTTTGATGTGTCCCCTCAACTCACATAACAAGGAGAAGCTTGCTTAGTACACCATCTCCCCCGCCCACGGGCGCGGTGGCTCGCAAGATGAGGTGAAGCATGCTCCTCCCTCGCCCATGCGCGCGGTGGCTCGCAGGACGAGGAGAAAAATTTACTACTCCCTCCGTTTACTCCTCGTCCCTACTACCTTGGTTATAGAGATTATATCATATTGTTTGGAATATATATGTCCTTTAGTAGATTTCAATATGAACTACTAGTACATACTCCAAACACTGGTGTATATAGACGTATTTTAGAGTGTACATTCACTCATTTTGCTCTGTATGTAGTAGCACTCTCCCTCGCCCCTCGACCCTCGCCCACGTGGTGGACGTGCAGCAATTCATTCGGTCTCATATAGCCAGAACGATATATACTGCACTACCATTATTGCTCGACTTCCCGAAGAGGCGAAGAGCCAATTACAAGGTTAATATTTTGGAGATGCCAAGCGCAAGGTTATAGGAGAACGAGTAGTAGGTGCCACGCCATTTATAAATATATATTTTTTCTTCAGTGGCACGTACGCAGTATGATAGGTTCATATCGAGAGAAAAGGAAACCGCTCCACTATATACATAGTCAGGACGGGCCAGCCTACACAGTTGCTTGTTGGGGTTGCTCTCTTCACACTCTCTCGCACAAAACAACCTGTGGCCACATCTCTAACATCCGGCGGATCACGTCCGCTTGGGAAAGGGTGGATGCTTAGTGTAGATCACGGTGGCCGTCGCCGATGGCGAAACCCCTTGTCGGCACGTCCCGATCGGGGTCCCCACCGTTCTCTCTCACAAAGCGGTGAGGTTGCCTTTGTCCCTTGCTCCTTTGTTGCGGCGTGGGTAGTTGCCGCCTCCGCCGCCCTCCTCAAGGTTGAGCTCGTCCCTCGGTACAACTCCCTTTACTGCCGGCTTGCATCATTGCTCCATTGCCCACATCACTCCTGTGGATATTTCTCTACTTCTTTGCCCCACACATACCGATACCTCTCTTGGCTTCTCGTCTTGTATTTGTGATGAGTTTATGTCTCATCAACTAGTCCTAGTAATCTTATTCTAATCACGCTTCTTCAATTTCTTTGCCACAGGGATGCTCATCTCGATTTTGGTGAAACTGCACAAAATGATCTGATGGTCAAAAGGTTGCAAACTTCATTTATTAGGAAGCTCGAACGTTGCCAGCAAATTGAAGCCTGGTCAGGGGGTTCATGGTTAAAGGGCTAGGGACTGCATGGATCTTTTTTTCTTTAGCTGCATCTGTTCCAAAATAAGTGTCAACTTTAGTAGTAGTACAACTTTGTACTAAAGTTTGCACAAAGTTGAGACACTTATTTTGGAACGGAGGGAGTACATATTTGCTATGATCTGTCAATCATTGAGATGCAATAGCATGCATGTTAGTCTCCTTTGTATTTGATGAAATGTTGCAACGGGTAACCTTGGACGCAAGATACATGTAACAGGAGCTGGAAGCTTCATAGCATTGTACAAATTTATCTCGCTGATAAATTACAGTACGTACTAGTACTATAATAGTACTTCCTCCATTCCTAAATATAAGTCTTTGTACAGATTTCACCATTAACCACATGCGGATGTATATAGATGCATTTTAAGTGTAGATTCATTCATTTTGTTCCATATGTAGTTCACCTAGTGGAATCTATACAAAGACTTATCTACTAGTAATAGCTAGCCCCCACTACTAGGAATTCTCTATCCTCTCCTTGAGCCACATCATCAAAATTGACGTAGCCGTTAGATGAAGTAAATCAGTCATAATAGCCATCTGATCTAGACGTTGAGAGGCTCCGCACTAAGCCACATGCAAGCATGCATAAATACCGTGGCACATGCATGTGAGTGGGTTTTAAATCACATCAACATGTCTGCATGCAAGCATGCACCAGTAGCATGCATGTAAGTGAGCTTTTAAGTCCCATTAACATGTGAAAAAGAAAAATATAATCCCATTATGCAGTAGGAGTTGGCTGATCTTTTTTCCTTACGTGGGATGATCTAAATAATGATGGGAGTTTATTTAGTTTGGCTACCACATTTGTCATGCGGTTATAGATTTTTATTTTTAGTTCTATGAAATCGATAATTTTGCAAAGAGAGATATACTGCTATTCCGTGGCAATGTGCGGGGACTCATCTAGTAATATTTAGGAACGGAGGGAGTACTATGTAAAGAGTTAGGTGTCGCACGGTGATAGTGTGAGGTGGGCCATGTAATCACTGAGCTTGTGTGTTTTCACTGCTCTTGCACTCCTCCACTGTAAGAATGGAGAAAATTGTAATCTACTACTCCTTTCGCCGAAAGCGTGGGACATCCAGTAGTCCTACCACCTCAGTAATAAAGACCAATGAGCCGACAAATCACATAGACCCAGAAGTAAGTTGGACGGATGAAGCAACCATCACTCTTGCGCTAGTGAGAGGTCGCGTCCACTCTGCCCGGGCATGAATGCGGCACCGATTCTTTGGAGCGACGCGGACCATCTCGGGCAGGAAGCGCGCACGGGCGATGGAGGGGCTTTGGGTGGGCCAGGCTGGTCAAGAGCGGGCGCAGCAGCTGTCCGAATGTCCCTAGCGGACACACCCGGAAACGAGAGGATGCACCGACTCTCGCGGCTAAAATCGTACACTACACACCATATCTCTGTAGGAGTAGGTCGATCTGTCGCACTCTCTAACACACACATGTTGTTAAACACACACACGCACACGCACACACCTTGGTCCCGTTACACCTTCTAACGTGACTTATTACACCTAGACGGAGGGAATAGTAAGTATACGAGATACGGTGGCGCACTGACTTAAGTCAAATACAAGTGCCCAAAATTTGTGTGCATGTTATAATAAGGATTCACTTAAAATAGTACGTGAGCGAACAGAGGGATCAATTGGACAAGGTTCCCGCGCATGAGCGAGATGTGTGAGGTAGTAAGATACACCACCGGCGCTTTCAATTTTCTTATTAATTTGTTTGTTTCACCCTCATTGGTGGGACCCAGCGTACTACGTGGAGAGAGGTAAGGTGACTAAGGCTGCATTATTTCTGCACCACTGTGGATAGTCTTACCACCAAAGCCACATGACACGATTATGATTGAAATCCTAATGACTCGCCCCCCCCACACAAAAACACGGCATGCCTGTCACAATAATGCAAGAATGTATAAAAGGTTATTTTCCTCTCGTTCAACATAACGGGAGGGTTGTGTAGCTGGTTAGCCTGTTCGCTCATCAAACTTGAGGTCTCGGGTTCGATAACTACACTTGAGCATAATTTTTGCCAGGAGGATTCTTTGACTGGTCAAAATGTTTTCTAGGGTTTGCACGCTTCACACTCTCTCCAGTATATATATACATGCTGGAGCCTCAGCGCTTGTAATTGCTCTCTTCACACTCTCTCGCCCTCTCCCGCTGGAGCCTCAGCGCTTGTAGTTGCTCTCTTCACACTCTCTCGCCCTCTCCAGATCTAAACAAGACTTCGTTGGCCTCTCTCTCCCCTCACTGCTGCTCAAAGAGCCGGCATGATCCGTCCACCGGGAAGGGAAGAAGGCTTAACGCTGTCGCCGTCAGCGAGGGAGGGAATCCACTACCAGCGCTGCTGTTCACTTTCCACCCAGGGGCGGCGCGGGAGGGCCTCCGACCCCTTCTTCTTCGCCGCCGTCCTGTCGCCCACCGAACCATGCCCCAAGAACCTTAAGGTATATTTTACTTACTCCACATGCATTTCTCTAGCTGCATGTATACAATGAATCTAGGACGTGGTTCAAAGAGGAAAGGAGTGGGGGAAAGTAGTGGGTAAAGTTGTATATAGCATGAATCTAGGACGTGGTTTAAAGAGGAAATGAAGGGGGAAAGTTGTATAGCATGAATCTAGGACGTGGTTCAAAGAGGAAAGGAATGGGGGAAAGTAGTGGGGAAAGTTGTATCACATAAATCTAGTACGTGGTTCAAAGAGGAAAGGAAGGGGCAAAAGTACTAGTTCAAAAAGGAAAGGAAGGGACAAGGTTGTAGAGTTTGAGCAGGACTAGATTTGCTGCGCTCACATAGGGAAAGGTGTCTAAAGATAACAAAACTGGGTCCAACACAAATATGCTCTTTGGTTGTCTGTTCATTGTTGCA
Organism: Aegilops speltoides; assembly: GCA_021437245.1. Lineage (NCBI taxonomy): Eukaryota > Viridiplantae > Streptophyta > Magnoliopsida > Poales > Poaceae > Aegilops > Aegilops speltoides. The sequence continues at coordinate 347,764,306 of CM038145.1, read as the reverse complement.
ACAGACTGTGCATGACCACAGTACATCGGTAGATGCACATGATGTTGGTCGTCCCACCGTCCCGCAACTCATTAGCTGTTGTTAATCTATGGCCTGTTTGGTTAAAACTCCTAGTCCCTACCGCTTGGTTCGAGGGACTAAACATCGACTAGAGGTTATTAAATGACATGCTAAAAGACCATGTTACCCCTAGTAATGAACTAATAGAAACAAGGTGCAATTCGTGGCAGGGGCAACTGTTGGAAAAGGTCCAAAAAAGACTCCCTTTGGGTCTTCTTTCTTTAGTCCCAAATGCCCACTTTTAGTCCCGAAAAGTCCCTCCTGTTTGGTTTAGATGTGTCTGACACGGAGTTTTTTTAGTCCCTACACGAAAATGTCCCTGTAAACAAACACCCTCTAATAATGCCGCTGGAAAATTGATGCAATGCCACTGTTAAAAGCAAATTACATGTTTAACAAATTTTATTGTTAATATAATCTCTATGTTAATATTAATCAATGCCACTGTTTGATAAATGCTACTGTCTTGCTTTCTTTGCCATTTATATAAGGTAGATGCTTCTTTTTGTTGGCTTCTGTGTCATCCACCATTATTGACCACTAATTGTTTCCTTTGCACCTCTGTGTAAACAGGGTTATCTACTTCACCTCGTTGCCATTGTGACCTTTTGTTGCCTTTGCAAAAACACTTTTGTTTTAAGAGTATTTTGTGCAGTTCAACCAAAATATCACACCGAACAACGTTAGCTTGATTGCTTGATCTTAGTGGAACTACACAAGAGGAGATCTTACTTCCTATCCGTTAAAGCGAATTTGGTTCAGATCTTCTTCTTGTGAGTTGTTTGAATTCGCATCATGAGAGGTCGAGACTAGCCTTCTTTCACATGATTCTGCAGTGTGCTTTCATATGTTGTGCTACTTGTATGATAATGTTGCTTGATTTTAGTGAACTGCACAAATGGAACAAGACTTCCAATCTGTATGTGCACCGTAATATCCCATTGAGGTAAGATAAGGATATTTCTGGCTACCGCTGGCCTGTATTTTGCCACTTTCATTAGAAAATTAAGTTTAGTACTATACTTGTGCTCCCTAATTGACATGCCAAATCTTACATTGAAGGCGAAGCTTATGCATTATTGAACCAAGTGATGACAGGGAAGGACAAGCGGAAGAAAAACAAAATCAACTCCGGTCTTGTAATGAAGCCTTTGGGCTGTGATGACACAAGTAATGATATAGTTTTGCATCTTAATTTATTGCTATGGCTGGAACGAGCAATTGCTTTGCCACTGATTTGATGCCATACGTAATTATCTCTACTTGTGCAAACAGGGATCTTCTTTGAAGGTACCATATATTTTAGTGGAACTGCACAAGAAGATGTTGGAAACATTAAACTAATCAAGGAGTATATAGTAAGCATGGCCACCCCCGTAGATAGCAACAGATGGTTCCTGAGAAGTGCTTCATCTGTATGCTCTACACAATCAGCCTCCTGACAAAGGTTGGTACTCGCCCACTGATTTCATCCATATGATTGAGCTTTGTCATCTCTATTGGTGTTGTGCTACTGTTCAGATACTACCATGAAAAAGTGGTATTGTCCTTGGGAAGTGCTTCATCTGTGCTGTTTTAAATATTTCCTTTCCTTTTTTTCGAGCAAACATGGATGCTAGCATTTAGTAGTCCTCTTGTCTTTGCAGAACAGGATCATCTTCCTCCGAAGAAGAATATGGAGTACGTGAAGTGACTAGTTCCGATTATGCCAGGATGAAGAAGCACTGTCTATCTTCTCATCAGAAGGAGCAGTTGAAGGATGGTTACATTACTCCCCACAAGACCAAACTAACTTCAGCTCAAAAGGACTGACAAATCTCCATTTTTTTGCTGTGATGCACGAGTACAATGTTGTTCTAGGATTCTTTCTGGTGAGTTCCATTTTTCTAAAAGTGTGCTCTACATGGACCATTTATGTGCCTGTTGAAACTGTCAATTCATAGTACAGTTTGCTTTATACTAATCACTTTTTTGTATTTTTGCAAACAGGGGTGCTCAGCTTGGTTTCAACGGGAACTGCACAAAATGTTCATGCATACATGGAATCATTCGTAACCACCACAAGAAAGGAGGTGCCCATAAGTTCAAGGCGTTGCAACATATAAGGGCGAAATCACACAAACTACGCGCGAATTTGGGTTATTTTGGTGGAACTGCACAAAAAGAACAGCTGGTTTATTTAGCACGAGGTGCCATGTTAATATCCGAACTGATGGCAAACCCTTCCCATTCCACAATCGTAGGCATTTGATATTTTGGAATGGGACAACCTTGTCAAATTTTGCTCATTGATTTTAGCAAGATATGCGTTTGATATTTTCGAATGGGGCGCCCTTTCTTGTCGTCGGCGTCGATCAATTTTTATTTATTCTTTAGTTGTGAAGTAAATATTGCCTCTGACATGTGAGTCGCTGAGATGCATAATCATTGATTGTTTTGAATGTTCTCTATGAATTGTCGGCGTGTGTGTTTGATTGCAATGTCTGAAAACGCTAAAAGCTGCTCAAACTCTTTGTACTCATACATTTCCTTTTTACTTAGCACATTGTGAAAGTGCATACTTTTTGTATATGATTGGTCAAAGTAGAGATACTTTGACCGCAGATAAAACTTGTATGCGAATAGAAAGGACGGAGGAGTACAAGTGAAACTACTTCTGAACATGGTGATCACCACAGGAATAATGCTAGTATGTATTGTTTTGCATGTTCATCCAATGCCGGTGATACAGAATTCAAACTAATCGAAATAAATTCATTCATACACGGTCGGTTTCATATAAACATGCTGGATTTCATTACATTTCATACATTCTTCAACTAAAAAGTGGTGTTTGTGGCCGCATGCATCTCCCAAATGCAGAGGCCGGGGGGTCATCCTCCTTTTCTAAAAAAAACTAAAAAGGGGTGCGCTGGAGGTATAATTAATTAACCCAAGCTACCCACCTGTGTCCCGCTGAGCCGAACAGAAGCTTCAGTGACTTAACTGCAGGTGCAGTTGCATAACTGATAGGTGCACTAGCAGTTAAGTAGAAGCAGCGTTCTTCTCCAGCGCACCTCTCCGACTCCACGTCGCCGCCAAGAAGCTAACCGGCTGTCAATGGTCAACCCGCCTAGCTTGGCTTCAACCGGAGGGTAGCAGTGGTGGCCTTACTTGGACCCCAGCGGCGGCGACCTACCGTGTTCTACTCTTCCTCATTTTCTCTGTGGCGCTGCCTTATTGGTAGCGGGGCGGGGCCTCGGCGGAGCCGGCGATGTCCTCTATCTCGTTGCCGGCGGGCGGCGCCTCAGCAGAGCGGTGGAAATCCTCCCCCACGTTGCCGGCAGGGTGGGGCCTCGGCTGAGCCGGCGATGTCCTCTGCCTCGTTGTTGGCGGGGCGGGGCCTCGGCGGAGCCGGTGGTGTCCTCTGCCTTGTTGTTGGCGCCGCGGGGCCTCGGCGGAGCAAGGCATCGTCGACGCCAGCGGAGCGGGGACTCGTCGGAGCCGGCATTGTCATCTGCCTCGTCCTCGTACTCGCCAAAAAGCACCTCGCCCGCTTCATCGCCTTCTTTGCTAGCCTCTTTGTAGGTGGCCGCAGCCTCCACCACTCGCATGCGGTACCGCCAACGCTCGAGGCGGCCCTTGCGGGCGGAGCGGTACGAGTTGAGCAGCGCCTCCTGCTCCGCCCGCTCCGCGGCGATCTGCTCCTCCGCCTGCAGGTGCTCCTGGAGGAGATGGTGGTTGTAGGCGGCGTCAGCCTGCGCCTCCCGAAACTGCTCCTCACGCATTTGCCTCACCCTGTCCATATATTGGGCACGGGCCTCGCCAATGGTCATGGTGCAATGCACCGGCGAGGATGGCATGGAGGAGGGGGTTGGCGCTGGATTGTCGACTACCATGTTCTCCATTGGGACGTCGTCGTCCTCCGGCTGCCTGCCGGCCAGCCGGTCGGCAGCAATGGCTGCCATCTCCTTGTGGTCCGTCGTCGCCCGTCCCAAAAGCGCTGGGCGCGAGGAAGCCATGGTGGGCGATAGTGGTGTGGACGGGAGAAAGGGAACGTATCACGGATGATGCGGCTATGGCGGTCTGGCGCTTTATATAGCAATGGTGGGCGGCGGAGGGACAGACGTGTGGTGCCGGAGTAGCCGCCTCAGCAACCGCGTATCATTAATGTGTGCGGCAGATAGATGGACGGACGGCACTTGTGTTGTTTGAAGGCGAACAATCGCTTTGCACCGGAAGCGAAATGCGGCCGCTGTTTGAGGCGGAAGCGCGCATGGGCGAGGAGATGACTTTACTTGGATAGGATGACAATGGGGACCCACCAGGTCCATAGCCTCACGTACGCAAGTGTCTCCTTATTATATATATGTATATATATAACTATAATTTATTTTGCTTCCTCCTAGTTTCCTGACATCACGGTCCCACACCATTGTCAACCTATGTACTCCTTCCTTTCCGGTTTATAGGGCTTATCTCAAAATTTTAGTTTTTCCCTTTTATAAGGCTCAATTTGGTTGTTTTCCATCACATGTTCAGATTCCAAGGTGCATTAAATCATTGTATGCAAGTATTAAGAGAAAACTGACCAATGCATGTACTTTATGCATGCATGCATTGCAATTAATGCATTGATAAACATAATTTTTTGAGGATAACAAGAGCATTAATTAGGTGCTTTCGCAAAACTACAAAAAGTATTCCACCACTCGCCATCTACCTTGATTGGTGAGATTTTTGAATTGAGCATTATAAACCGTAAAGGAGGGAGTAGTCAATAAACGAGAGAATTGCACAAGAAGCGGCCGACAGCTGGGACCAAGCAGCTCGAGTAGTATTTGTGTTTTTGAGGTGTGAGCACTTCAGAGTTTTTCGTTGTTTACCCCAGATATTAATTTTTCTCCTCTGAACAACAACGAAAACATCGCTGCAGTATTAATGGGCGGTGTGGCCCGTCTAGCCCAGCGGATATCCACCAGGATATTAATTTTTTCAAGCTGAAAATGGCTAGCCCAGCTATACTTTTTTAGGAATACCCAGGCAAGGTCAAGTTGTTATTCTCCGCCCCGCTAGGCTGAAAATCTTTCCTAGGAGGGATGCATTAGGCTTAACAAGAAAATGGGCTTTAAGAAATAATAAATGGGATGTAATTATAAAAACTGGGTAGTAACTATAAAAAAATGCACCAAACAGTGATTACTTTATAAAATATTATTTTTGGAATATTGAAAATTTTAATTTCATTAATTGTTGCGAGCACAATGTTTTGTTGGATTTTTACATAATATAAATTTATATTGAAATTGTATTTAATCTGACTAGAAATTTCGGGATAAAAATATTCGGATCCCATCAAAATGTTGGAAATTTTATTGAATTCTGTTTTGAGCGGTTGGTTGAAATGGGCTGTAGTAAATTCCATTAGAATTCATAAATGGGCTACACATTCTTACAAATCTCAAATGGGCTATAAGTTCTCTGCCACACACTTCTGGCCTTACTAAGTTGTGCGTCCCTAAAAAAAACGAGTTGGCGATATGCAAGGCTTTGTCAACTTATAGTCAACACACGGTTCTAGCGGCGAGGGCGTTGGATGTCCATCCAACGGATGCCGTCTTCTTCTTCATCTCGGATATTCTAGCTTCACCCGCCCAAAAATGATTCCTCCCACGACATCAGGGCGCACCGTTTGGAAGTCGACACAGGGCCTACTAAGTTGACGTACCAAGGGCTTTGTCAACTTAGTCAATATAAAAGATTCTAGCTGCAGTGACCGTACGATGTCCCTCCAATGATCGTCGTGCTTCTTCAACCTCTGGCCCTGTTGCTCGAGCCGCTCAAAGCAGCGCCAGTCGTGCCGCATGCTCCTGCCTCCCGTGGCTGGCTGTGCTGCCGCAGAGGCCTCACCGCCCCCTACTACTCCCACCGCTGGCCAGGCCATCCCTCCACTCACCCACACCCCCTGTTATTCTGCAGCGACGGCAGCGCAGCCGAACCAGTGAACCCTCGTACTCCTCTCCGCGTGTGCATCCACTGCCGCGTCTTCCCCGGCTCCACGTCGTCCCCTTCCTAGGCCTCGCCGTCATCAACATGGTCAAGGAAGGACTTCCATCGGACGTGGACTGTACATGGAGAGGCTGACAGCTGGGTCCACGACAGCCGCAAGGAAGTGCCTCCATATTACACACAAATAATTATTCCTCCACCTAACAGCGGGGACCCACTGGACGGGCCACCGTATTTCACGAAAACAATGATTCGCCTCCTGGTTGCTTGGACCGACGAGCTAAATCTTCGCACGCAAGGAAGTGCGTCCGAAAAAAAACGATTCGCCCCCCTGACTGCTGGGACCCACCAGCTACATCTTCGCACGCAAGGAAGTGCGTCCGAAAAAAAAACGATTCACCCACGACCGCTGGGACCCACCAGCTACACCTTCGCACGCAAGAAAGTGCGTCCGGGCAAAAAAAATGATTCGCCCCGCGGACTGCTGGGACCCAGCAGTACACCTTCACACGCAAGGAAGTGCGTCCGAAAAAATGATTCGCCCCCCTGACTGCTGGGACCCAGCAGCTACACCTTCGCATGCAAGGAAGTGCGTCCGGGCAAAAAAACAAAACGATTCGCCCCCTGACTGCTGGGACCCACCAGCTACATCATCGCAGGCAAGGAAGTGCCTGACAGTCGGGACCCACCTGGTCGAAGCGTACGTAGTGTTATCATCCTGGTCGCGAACATGTACGTACATATTGGTCGATGTAGAGGCGCGCACGTGTCGTAGTAGAGGCGCGCATGTGTCGTAGTAGAGGCACGCACGTAGCATGTACACGTACGTACAGTGGCCAGGGTGCAAGAAAGAAAATACGGCCATGTATGTGTACATACGGGCGGGGTCTCGAACGCCTAGTCGCGCATACGTACAGCGAGGGATAGTGTTCTTGGGGAGGCAACGGAATGCGTCGTGTTCATGGGGAGGCAACGGAATGCGTCGTGTTCATGGGGAGGCAATGGAATGTGTCGTGTTCATCGGGAGGCAACGGAATGCGTCGTGTTCATCTGGAGGCAACAGAACGCGTGGGAGCCAACCGGCTTGGACGGAACAGGCGATGGAAACAAGGCCTGACGTACCACAGAACGGAGGAAACGGCCTTGTGTTCGACCGGCCACGTTCGGAACGGGTTCCTGTTGATCGGGAGGGGTGTGGCGTATCGCAAAACGGAGGAAACTGACCTCCTATGGTCGAAACGGGGGTCCTGTTGATAGGGAGGGGTGTGGCATACCGCAAAACGGACGAAACGGACTTGTGTTGGGCCTACGGTCGAAACGGGGGTGGTGTACCGCAAAACAGGACTCCACGGATCTGCTCATCTCCACCGTCGACCTCCTCCGGCCTCCACGGGCTACCGTTGACCTCCTCCGGCCTCCACGGGCTCCTGTTCATCCAGCCTCCACCGCGCTACTCCATCAGCTCTTGTTCAACCACCCTCCACGGGCACCCCTCCACCGTCTCATTCATCCAGCCCTCCACACCACGGGTCTGTTCAACCACCCTCCACGGCCACCCCTCCACCGTCTCTTGTTCATCCAGCCCTCCACACCACGGGTTCTGTTCATCCAGAGGCAACGCCACCGCTCCTCGTTCGTCCAAACCCCCGCAATGCTCACTTTGTTCATCAATTGATCGGCTTGATTAGCGGCGATGAGCGAAGAATCGCTCCATCGGGTTCAGTTAACAGCCATCGATCGATCCCTCGGGTTCAGTAACGCGTAGCCTGCAGTGCAATCGCTCGGGTTTAGTTAGAGCCCAACGCCACCCTCGGGTTCAGTTAGAGTCAACGCCTCACACACACGCGCGTACGTACTAGAGAAACGCGCATCGCTTGGCCCCCGACCTCCCACCGTAACCGGCAACTCCCCAAAATTTTCCTACCACTCGCTTCTACCATGGTTTTTTCCGTCATGGACAGTGCAAAGAATGTCAAGCAGCTGCGTCTCCGGCCCGCCCAGGACGAAAAGCCCATTTTCTGTCATGATTTTTTGTCATAGAAGTAGGAGCCCACCACATCTATGATGATACCGGGTTCTGTCACAATTATCGTCATAGAAGTGTCATATGTATGACAGAATTTTTTTTCGTTTGGCCCAAAATGTCACGGATGTGTCTTTTTTTTGTAGTATATTCTTTTCAACATTACTCATATCCTGATCCAAGCCATCCTCTGGGCGTTCAAACTCACTTGCCCCATCATCATGTGTGTTGGTTTCAGGCTCCGTGCCATGGCCGCCGTTGCGTCCACCCCTGCCTCTTTGACCTCCGCGTCGATCTCGTCCACCTCCTAGGCCCCGACCAGTCCACATAAACCATGAAGCCCTCAGATCTTTAAAGATTAGTGCCGTCGGAGGATGGATTATGCTGTCGTGTTCTTTGTGAAGATGGCCGAGCATCCCACATACTGGTTTTTCATATTTCACTTTGTATATCTGGCGTTTGCCATTATGGATCATCGACACGGTGTTCTTCAATGACTTTGTAACATTAATTCAAACCCAGACACGGTAGAAGTTTCCGGCAAAATCTTGCGATGGGGGCTCAGCAAACAGAACTTCGCCTACCTTAGCAGCAAGAGGTGTAACGAGATGGGCATACAAATCTTGAACATCATGAATCTGAAACAAACCTCAATTGTGTCTAGTGATACGTCTCCAACATATCTATAATTTTATATTGTTCCATGCTACTATATTAGGGTTTTTTACATCCGTGCCCCTGGTTCCTTAGCCATACTCATTCATCCCCATGCTCTTAACTTTTGCTCACTTTTCTCCACTCCCTTGCCCGAAACCCTCAGAACTGGTCACAAACAGTGGATGCCATAAGGTCAGTGCTTTGATCGTTAACTCTGATGAGTGGGGCTGCGCTGACTCTGTCGCCCGTTGGACCTGATGAGTGGGGTCGCGACGGACGGTGCCGCTGTTAGCCTATTGGGCCGTGGTTAGACTGTTGGGTCGTGCACGTGCTGCAACGACAAAAGCCTATTATGCATGCACGACATGTCCAGCTAGCCTGCTATGCATGTACGCACATAGCTAGCCTACCTGCATGCACCGCTGCCCGCCGCCATGATGCGCTGACCGAGCCTCTTTTTCACGCAAGCCGCCATGGACGCAGGGACGGTTGGTGCCGCTGGTTCGTATCATATCGCACGCATGTCTCCTCGATGTAGAGCATTTTTTCACACTTTTCGATCCACTCACAGCTATTCAACGTGGCAATTAAAACCTGTTGGCAATTAAAGTGGCAAACTGATCGACGCGGCTCATTTGAACATAGTAAATCCAAAGCGCGACCGGTGCCACTCCCCTTCCCTTCCCCTTTCCCTATTTAAACCACCAACCTCCACCTATTCTCCACACATCCATTTGCGCCGCCCCTTCTCTTCTTCACCCAAACCCAGGGCACTCTCAAAGCGAGGCGAGTATGCAGTACAATGGCCCCACCTTCGAGCTCCCACCGACCGTGCTGGAGAGACAGTATTCGGCCGGTGTCATCATGGAGAGGATGCTCTGTGTGTCAGCGTTGTCACGCTAGAGGGGTGCAAGGGGGTTTGCCGAGTGGTTCCTCCTGGCGGGCTCGCCGGTGATGCTCCGACTGGGGGAAGTGCGTCCAAACTCCAGGACTCCGCCGATAGGGCTCACTGTCACCTTCACAAATAGATTTGATGCGTACTACCTCCTCGGCAAGGTGTTCTGTTGTGGATGCGAATTCATCGCATTCACAACCCACATCTTCACAAACTTTGACTGCATCTTCCCCACCCGCGACGGTATGCACAACCTCCCCTACTACATCGGCCAGGACAACATGGAGAGGAGCAGTGAAGAGTAGGCGCAGTGAAGATGGTGCTGAAGGCCGATCTCGTGAGCTTGTCTTGCCCTAGGGTGTTAGGGATTTTTATCTTTTATATATTTCTATCTTGGTATGTCATTGGTTGTACCGTGAACTTTTAATCTCTGTCATGTTATCCCCTAAGAACTATGTTATGCTTGCTACCCTTGTTTGATATGTCGTTGGTTATCTGTATTGTGCTTGCTATTTCTATCTTATTTGACGTGAGATATCACTAGATGGATATGGTGTTGTACATGAGCCCTTCTGCTAAATCAATCAATGGAAGGGTATCCCTCAATGAAAACTAGCAAGTTTTGGGGTTAGCCTTGTAAAAATGGTTGGAGGGTAGTCCATTCATCTTGTTATATTCATGGTGTGTACTTGTGTAGGTCAAGTTTAAGTGGCCCATTTAGAGTAGGGTGAAGTTTTCGCACGCGCGGATAATCGACTAGTGGAAGTGTTAAAAAGGAAACTAAAGCTAGAAAAATGAGCCATGTTGATGTTGAAAACAAGAAGAAGAAAGGCTATTTTTTTGAATTGTTTGTGGACCTATTCCGTATATTGTATGAACAAAAACAAGCTAACTTTTGTATAGTTTGTGGCCTATGCAACGGTTTAGGGCACCCTATGTTTTATGTAAGAAGTATGCTATGGTTGCTACTTTCTATGTTATGGATGTATGCTTGCTACGTGAGATATCGGTAGATGGAGATGGTGCCGTAGCCGAGCCGTAGACATGCTCTATAGATGGATATGGTGTCGTAGCCGATCCCTAGACATGCTCTCTAGATGGATATGGTGGCTAATGGTGCCACCGGACTTCATTTTAGACATGGTTTCAGATGAATATCGTGATGTACATAATTAAGTCTGACATGCTCTTAATAACAAAAACAAAAACAAAAAAATCATGTATACTATATTTTTCTTGCAACAAAAACATGTTTATAATACCCACATGTCAAAAAATCAAGGGACCCAAAACTCATAGTGTTGTGTTGTAGGCTATATACATAAGGAAATTGCCACAATATGTAAAAATAAATTTGATATGGGCAAGTCCAACAACAAATTGATTTACCATCATGCACTACTCCCTCCGTCTTGGTTTATAGGGCATGCACATGGTTCTAGGTCATCGATTTGACTAATTAAATATGTGTTATATGTCACCAAAAATATATCACTAGATACTTCATAGGATGTAGTTTCTAAACATATATTTTCCATCACATATAATACATATTTATCTAGTTAAAATTTTAACCCAAAACTACATGCATGTCCTATAAACTGAGGCGGCGGAAGAATTTTGTTTGGCATGGCAATAAATGGATTTACGATGGCAATAATCAAGGAAAAAAAACAGAGCCAGCGCATGCACTATTTTCTGGGCCTCTTTTATCTTTGTGGCCCTTCCACACTCAAAGCAATGAGACGGCCCAACCAGAGCTTAGTTTCAATTTGGGCCCTAGAACTATGTTTTTTTTGTTCTGCGGCCGGTGTTGTCTGACGAAACTAAAGAAACTAAAAGTGTACAAAACTGACATGATCCACAAATTAAGCAACACAGAGCATAGAGCACATGATCCACAAATTAAGCAACACAGAGCATAGAGCACATGATCCATAAATTTAAGCAAATTGTATAGCACATGATCCACAAGTTTAACCAAATCCAAGAGCACATGACACCACACTTATAACATCTCTAATGAGTGATGACTAGCAAGTAAGCAAATCCTAGAGCAACTACACAAAAATAAAAGGGATAAAATTCTAAAGCTATCAGATTCACCTGCTTGTTCGATTGAATCATCTGCTTCAAGTTCTTGTTCATCTTCTTTTATTCCCCCTTCAGATCTGCAACCCCAACTGTCAGAGAAGCACTTCCAGAGACCAAATTCGTTGGTGCTGACGACAGATTGAGCTCCCGGGTTGGGGCCCAATTGAATTGAATCCGCTTAACATAGTCATCCATCCATTCAAAACGTGTGCATTTCTTCACAATCTAAAACAAAAATATGAACCCTAAATCAAGATCGTAAAAGAATTAAAAGAAAATAGAAAAAGAAATTAGAGAAAATCATGAGATCTAACCGGCCCCTGTGGCTTGCTCTCGCATTTCACGAACTCGCGCCCATAGTGGCCATTCTTGACCTCCTTCAAAGTCAACCGTACCAGTGGTGTGCTGTGTGGGCAGTCAGGACATCGCTCCATGGGAAGTGGACCATACTGGGTCCACGAGGGGCGGGAGGCTTAAATGGAGCTCGACATATCACCCAAAGTCCACTACTAGGGAAAAGCCTAGCAGCAGCGCATGTTTTGGCCCTCTCGATGGCGCTGGTACAGCGCTACTAATAAGCCTTCTGACTAACGTATAGCGATGGCGCTGTTGACCCACGCCATCTTGCTACACATGAATAGCTGCGGTGCTCTTTGGAAAAGGGCGCTCTTGATATTATCTGCGCAGCGCTGTTCTGAGGAAGCGCTCTTCGTAAGGCGGCGCTACTGCTAAATTTCCCCCTCGCTACTACTAGTTTTATTAGTTTTTTTCCTGCATATTTATTTTTTATTTTTTTTGTACTTGAATAGGCTTTATACAATAATATTTAGCATATCATCCACATACAAATGTAATCATAGCATATACATACAATAAGTCTCATCAAATCATGTCATCATCATAATCATCATCCAACACAAAGTGGTCTCTCGTCATCAATCTCGAAAATAGCGATACAAGTCTCGATTACTTGCAAATACATCGTCATCCATCTAAACAATGATATACGCGAGAATAGCTATCACTTTGAGTACATGAGCTCGTATCCCTCTCTCGCATTAGCGTGAACCTAAACTAACTACTGCGTGTTGCTCGGAAACCGAAAACCGGTACACCTGGGCCTGACACTCCGGCCACTTGTCGTATATATACTCCTGGCGTAGCACTTCTTCGCCATCTATGATCTATGCACCTGCATCATCACATGAGTCGATGATATGCAACATATATAGTTGAGCAACAGAAAGAGGCAAACTTGGCAAAAATAGAAACAACATATCATAAGCATAAATAACAAAGTTCATCGTACCCAAAATGCCCTAACTAGAGTGATTTTCGCTAGTCGAGGAGGAGGAAAGTTTAATTACATCACAAATAAAGTTTCACCATGCATAACTCAAAGTTTTGGCATAAAAGAAAGTATGGACTTTTCCAACCGGGCTCCCACCCCTTTCCATTAATTTTGCAATCAACGGAAATACATCAGTCATTATCCAAGTCTTTAAGTCATGTATCCCACTACCAGCAGAAGAGAAACTGACCAAAATGAGACACCGCAAAAGGAGACTGAAAGGGGAGGAGCGAGTTGGTGCACCATCGAAACCCATCGCATGATGACCCTAGGCGGATCATCCCGCTATGGGGCGAAACCCGATGGCACTCAACGAATCGCCCAACTAGGATGGTTTAACGATAAGACTCTCTAACGACAAGTTTATGCATGACAAGGCACTACCAAAGTTGCCAAATCCAGCGGGCATCAAACCCCAGTGGACGGCCAAACCATAGACCAACGGCGAACTTCAGCTAGCCGATCTGGATCCCCTCATTGTCGCCGAGGAGGAGTTTGCCACGAGGAAAGGGTCGATTCGTGAGTGCCGCAGCTGCATGAGCCAATCTCTTCACACCAGCCTGGAACTTCACCTTGTCATCCTCCTTGAGTAAACCTGCCCAATATAGCATAAAATAACATGCAGTGAAAACCGCCTCAAGTGGAGTGCGAGCAACATGATTATCAAAGGTAACTTTATTACGAAGGTTCCAGATCCCCACATCAAAGCGGTGATAATCATCATATAGAAAGATTCCCTCACAGGAAGAATCTATACAACCATGCCCAGCTTTGCCAAAGAGATCTAGGACAGCAAGATGCTCCACCCGTAATTCCCAACACACCCCAAACAAAGTCTTGACGCAATGGCGGTGAAGAATAAATGACTTGCTGTTTCAATATTATTGCAAAAGGAACATGTAGGATCCCCATGCCACCTCCTAGTTCTCATATTATCTCTAGTGAGCACATCATTTTGATGAAGTTGCCACAGAAATTTTTTGATTTTCAATGGAATAGGAGCCTTCCACACCCACTTGTAATTAGGGCCAGATAAATTTCTTTCTAACCACTCATAAACAGACTTAGTTGCAAATTTTCCTTTATTACTAAGCTTCCATGAGATAGTATCTGCGAGAGTTATTCAACGACAATTTGCTTAGCTTCATAACCATCCAAGCCCATTGTTCACCCACTCACCAAACAACTGCGTCTAAAACCCAGGTTATAGTTATTAACAACCCAAGAGGCAATAGTACATTCCTGCTCTTGACATATCTTGAAAAGGTGCGAAAGTGCTCACAAAGAACAATATCATCTACCGGGGATCATGCCAAACTCGGCTAGGTTCCCACTATTGATATTAACTTTTCTACCAGCCATATCGTGTCTTTGACCTTCATAATAGCTTTCCAACATGGTGAATCCAAAACGGCTCCGTATATCAGCAATCGCCTTGTTTCTAAAGTATCTAGCCCTCTGTCGTTGCCACGTGCCATCGCCGTCTCAAGTTTCCACCACCACTTGACAAGCGGTGATGTTTTGCTTGTGAAGATCCTTGACCCCCAATCCCCCAATCTTTTTCGAACGACATATCCTATCCCACTTCACCATATGGTATCCATGTTTCTTGTTTTTTCCCTCCAAAAGAACCTTCTGCGATGTTTATTCATTTTTTCAACAAAAGTTTTATTGAAAAGGAACATCGACATAAGATAGGATGGAATCCCATCCAAGCTGGATCCCAACAACGTAAGTCTGGCTCCTGAAGATGCAGCATAAGCAACCCAAGCATCCAATTTTTTAATTATCTTGCCCTCCAGAAAATCCAGCTCTATGTTCCTAAGAGCAGAATATGTGACATGGACGCCCAAATATCTCATGGGCAGAGTGCCCACTTGACAATTAAACATGTCAACATAAATTTCGTCGATCTCATTATCCCCTCCTATAGTGAACACCTCACTTTTGTCAAAATTGATCTTCAATCCTGACATGAGCTCGAAGAGATATAACAACAGTTTGACATTGACAGCCTTGTCAATATCATGTTCGAAACAAACTACCGTATCATCCGCATACTGAAGGATACCCACACCTCCCTCAATAAGATCAGCAGCCAGACCCTTGATGAGACCATTTTTTTGTGCCGAGAGCACCATCTTTGTCAGGCATTCTACCGCAATATTAAACAGAAAGGGTGAGTGAGGATCGCCTTGCCGCACCCCTTTAGCACTTTGAATATAAGGACCTATCTCATCGTTGATCTTGACACTCACAGTGCCATTCTTTAGGATTTGAGATACCCACCCACACCACTTAGGATTAAACCCACGCTTTTCATGACAACCCAACAAAAAGTCCCAGTTAAGTTTGTCGTAAGCTTTTTCAAAATCAAGCTTAAGGACCACCCCCACTTGTTTCTTGATATGAGTATAGTGTATCACTTCTTGCAGAGAGAGAATACCATCTACAATATGTCTCCCTTTTATAAAGGCATTTTGTTGGACACTAAACAGCTTATGGGCATATTTGCTCGCTCTAATATCCATAGTTTTGGTAATAAGTTTGTAGGGACATCGAAGTAAACAAATGGGTCTATATTGTTGGATCTTCGTAGCATTCGAAGATTTAGGCAGAAGAGTTATGATGCCATAGTTAAGGCGTTGCACATCCAACTTGCCTTCATAAAACCATTCAAAAAGACGAAAAAGATCCTGAGCAACCACGTCCCAACAATGTTGATAGAACTCAACAGGGATATCATCCGGCCCAGGAGCACGGTTGGATTTCATCTCAAAAAGAGCTTTTTTGATTTCCTCAAGAGAAAAAGGTCGAGTTAAGTCCTCGTTGTCTGCCTGAGTAATTCTCTCCTCGCTAGACCATAGTTCTGCATCTATCTGGCAAAGGTTACCTGGAGCCGGCCCAAAAAGGGTTTTATAGTATTCTGTGGCATGAGAGAGCAAGTTTTTGGTCCCTTCGATAACCATAGACCCACACTCTAGGGATTTCATGGAATTTTTCCTGCGACGTCCATTTGCAACTTTATGGAAGAAATCAGTGTTATTATCACCTTTAAGCAACCACCTCTCGTTAGAGAATTGATGCCAATGAAGCTCCTCTTCTGTATACATGTTGTTAAGCTCTACTAGTATCTCAAGCTTCCTAGTATAAGCATCTCCGCACAGACCAATGGTCTCTTCAATCTTTTCCAACTCTTGCAACTCCAGTTTGATAAGATTTTTCTTAATCTTATTATGTCCAAACACATTGGACCCCCAGCCTTTGAAAAATTTCTTGCATCTCTTCAACTTAATGTTAAGAATATCTATGGGGTCTACCGAATATACTGGTCTTGACCAAATATCGGCCACCAAGGGGAGAAAGTCAGGATTGCTAAGCCAGGCATTGTCAAATTTAAAGCACCTATTACCTGGTGCTCTAGATGAGGCGACTCCACCATCCAATAAGAGGGGATTGTGGTCTGATAGTTCTTTCACTAGCTTACTCACCGAAGCAAGGGGAAATAATTCTTCCCAATCAGGAGACATCAGCACTCTATCCAATTTTTCAAGGGTTGGGTTTTCCTGTTTATCTCCCTTAAACCAAGCAGGTGGATAACAGAGTTAAACACATCTGAAAAGTGAGACATGGGTGGTTTCTTGTTTTTCTCACCATTGTGGCGAATAATATTGAAGTCCCCCCCACCAAATAGGGACTATTAATACCATGACAGAAGGCAGATAATTCTGCAATGAATTCAGGCTTCTGCTCATCATGAGCAGCACCATAAACTATAAGGAGAGACCAATCACAATTCTTGTTTTTATCAAAAAAGTCCATTTGAAGGATATATTTGCCCTGTCTAGATCCCTTGACATCAAATTTGTCTTTATTGAGACCACAAAGAATACCCCCCGACTTTCCCCTCGAAGGAATCCATTCCTAATGGAATTTTGTATAAGGATCTATCTTCCTAAAAAAGGAATGATTATAAGTTGTTTTCATAGTTTCTTGTAAACCCATGAAATCCACCTCATTGGCACAAATCATATCTATGAGACAGGTAGACATGCCCTTCTTACCTGCCCCTCTACAATTCCAAAAGATACCTTTCATTTATATCGTCCAGGTTTATTTTTCTCTCTGGGGGTCTGCCAGGGTCCATAGCAGCCGTGCCCACTCCCACTTTCATTTGACTTCTAGTCATAGGTCTAGCAGATTTAATGGGAGATATAACCACCCCCGATCGTCTGCGTTTTCTCTTTTTTTTTCTTTGTTTTGACTGAACCAGGATAAATGGTTCCTCCTCATCTATATTCTCATCATCCCAGGTTAAAGATAGAGGGATATCATTACCCAGACCATCATTAATAGTGATATTATCTTTTTTTGCATTATTGTTCTTATCATTGAGCAAATTTCTAGATTGTTCTAACTCACGAAGAACATCTATAGTATAGAAATCATCATCAGGGATATTAACCCCCATAAGAGTAGCACGTACAACAATGGCATTATTGGACAGAACAGAAAATTGATTTTTAGAGCTGGGTATTTTCATACCTTCAGAGTCCCGTTTCTTCCTATTGATAGCCATTTCATCCACTTTACCCAACTTTTGCATTTGCCTGCGTGGAGCTTTTTCTTCTTGGATCATAGGATCATGGATGGGAGACCCTGATGGGGATTCAACAGTATAAGTGCCGCAGTTCTCTCCTTCTTCTGTGGAGCCCTCTTCCAGGGGGACAATATGAGGTAAGGATGGCCAAACCACATAGTCTGACAGGGAAGGAAAAATACTCCCATGAGTATTCTCATCATGACACAAGTATAATGGTGAGGGAGGAATAGGAGTAATGGCCCCCCATGCACCTTTCAGACTGCTGTTTTCAGAAATGGGAGACCCACCCTTTTTCTCCACCTCTAGTGCTTCGATGTTTTCCTCATAGGAACCATTGCCAGTCTGGGAACCACAGTTAATATTCACTCCATCTTCATGTTCTCTAGTCATAGTTTCAATCAGAAGTTCAGTGTGATTTCCCTCATCACTTTCCTCCTCTTCTTCACTTTCAGCAACAGCAGCAAGTCGCTGTGTTCTTTTTTCATAGTTCTGGGAGGAATAATTACCAACCATGGATGCACTAGTTTCTCCTTGCCCAACAGATGAAGAAGGATATTCAGTCCTTGCTTTCTTAGGGAAAGATGGGGATGCACTACTGTCAACAGCAATGGAGGATTGTCCCTTATCAGCCCCAACTGTCACAGATTTTTCCACTTCATAAAAGAAGTCATAATATTGCTCTCCCAGCATCCCTTCGGCTGAGGGTGGTATTTTCTTCACCTCCATGCATCCAAGCAAAATTCTAGCATATTCAGGTTTATGAATTGTGGCCTCATCTATCTCCAATGTTATCCCCACCAACCCTCCAACATATGCAATATGTTCAACACATCTTTTTTCAATGGGGATGTTACAAACTTTCACCCAAGCTTTTTCCATAATGCCTTTGGCCCCTATCGAAGCAGACCAAGGGGTTATGCATACCACAATCTCTCCCTCCTTCAGAGGCATACGCTTCCCATAGCAGCAAGCTCTCTCCACTTCGCTAGCGTTGGGAAAGCGCATGACAAACTGAGTAGGACTAATAGAACGAGCAGTACAACGCCATTTTTTCTTTCCAGGTTTCCGGGCAAAGATGGCATTAAACTCATGCTCTATCTCCTTAACTGACGCACACCATTCCACAACAGTAATGACCACATTGTTTGTTTTATCAACACCTTGCTTAGATGCACACATGTCAGGGATATAGAAAAAGCCTTGTCCCGGAGATTGAAACCCGCACATAGATGGAACACACTCCCAGGGCCTCAAAGTTTGACATAGTTGAGCCATGTGACCTAGCTTGTTGCATTTTTCGCACCGAATGGTAGGACAGCGAGGAGCGAAATGACCTGAGAGGTTACAGTTGATGCAGAGCTCGCCGGTGGTCGAAGTTGGTGCAGATGTTGGAGGTGGCGGTGCCGTCTTGGTCGCCGCCGTCTCCTTCATCCCACTCATCGCGCGCGCCGCCGCCTCCCATCTGTCCCTGGCCTCATCTCCGCCAGATCTCGACCCCCCTGGTGCCATCGGTGGTGGATCTGGCCTCTGCCACTCGCTTCCTCCAAATCTCGACCCTCCAGACGCCGCTGGTGGTGGATCTGGCCGCTGCCAAACCATGTTGCGGGTTTGATTCGGCAGCGGCGCCTTGCGCCCTCCGTTGAAGCCGCCGCGCGCCGTATTGTCGCGCCATCCTCCAAATCTCCCCCCTCCTCGATCTCCCATCGCCGCGCTCGGCGCGCCACCCGACCGCTCCGCCGCGACTTGAGCGAAGGAGCGACCGTTGCCGTCAACTTTGCCGCGCCACCAGCCGAAGGATTCGCGAGCGAGATGGGTGGGAAGGCAAACCCTAGCTCTCCCCCACAGGTGCCCGAAAAGCGAAGCGAGGTGTGCGTCTCGTGCGCTCGTTCTGGTAGATGGGGGAGGAGATATGGTTCCCCCCGCCTCACCAGCACTAGAAATCCCCTCGCCCTGGGCGTGGCTGGGGCCCTCCTGGCAGCCGGTATCCGCCATTGGCGGGCGGTGGGTGGGTCTCGGATCCGCCCCATCACTATTCGATCCGTCCGCCCGGTGCACCGCACCTCTCCCGTGCACCACGCCACGTACCGGACCGTGCGCCGCAGTTGTAGATGGCCACGTCGCCGGCAACCGGTCCCTGATCTTTGCAAAGTGACATGGCAACGAGATGACGTCACCAATGTCAATATTCTCTCCCGGGCGTAGGAATCTCGCATCGACCGTGATCCCGCGCTCATCGATCAGAGCGATCCGAAGAGCATCTCGCCGCAGCACCAGCACGCCGTCGTGGAACGAGAGGGTGCGCGTCTGGAAATCGGCGGCGAAGGAGACGCGCCATCGTACGTCGGGCGTGTCGCCGTCGTCGGGCGTGTCGCATGTCGCCATTGTATACGTGATGATGGAAATGAAGGAAGGAATGTGGTGTGCTTCCGGGGAGGGCTAGAGGTTCTTTACCTTTGCTGTGACATGGAGGCAAGGTATTAGTAAGATGCATGCAAAGCAAAGGAGCTCCAAAGAAAGTATGGACTAAACGGACACATTGTCATATATCGACAATCACTCCATCATGTCGTGCCATCCATCCATGTCAGGGAGATAGTCCTCGAGTTTAGTGAAAGGCTTCATGTCGAGACGCCGAGAGGCTATCCATGTTGGACGTCTTCCGACATTTGTCCTTCTGCGTAGAACATCCCGTTTTTCCGACGACCTCATTCATGATGATTTGGGCAAGTTCGCTGGATGTTATAGAACTCAGCTCGAAGTCGATGATCCTCGATATCTCCTATGTCCTTTGCCCATTGCGTATATGGACATCGCCGGATCTAGGTGACATGTGAAGGTTACGGTGATCCCGTCGTACTCCAAAGATGTGGTGTAGGACATAGAATCCATCATTAAGAGAATCGTTCGGTTGCTGGATGCAGCAGAAGTCGGTCTTATGGCTGAAGACGGCCCTGCCGCCCCTTCTCTTCTTGTCCCTAACCTCTCCACCCCTTGCTTGGTAGTAAAACATAGCACCATCGAGAACATCTTTGATGTGGGTGTAATCCTTTTTGTGAATGTTCTTCGACGAGTCCAAGTAAAGAGCATGGGAGAATAGGGGGTAGAGGATGATGAGGACGGCGCGCCCGCCACTACGCAAAATAAGTACACCTAAAATTAATTAGCCTCCACCGTGCAAATGAATTATTGAAATCGGAGGAAGGATAGCAGCGCGAATGACTTACACGGGATGATAAGGCACGAGAATCGCCTCCTTGTCCTTATTGGCTAGCATGAAACTGACGATGTAATCCCTCGCGTATTCACGCTGCTTTGCACAGACTCCCAAGAAGCCCTCGTGCATGTAGTACGGGTCAGCGACACAGATATGACGTATCTGCTCAACCCCAATGATGTAGTTCATGTGCAAGGCATAAAGGCGGACAAACATAAAATCCAACTTCTTCACGTGAAACATGTCGAATATGTAATCAAATCGGAGGAAGAACTTATCCGCGGGGAAGCTGTCGACGTACGACATTTGCCGCGGAACGTTAACCACGTAGAGTGGGTATCCTGGATCTTTCGAGGCGATGAGGCCTTTCTCTACCCGCAGCACATCGTCATGAAGTCTCCTTAGATCACCGAATCTGGCCCGTAGCGCTGTTTCAGGTAGGATTGGTTAACCATGGATATGCCATTTATCCGCATCGGGGATATCTACACGGCCCTGAAGCCGAGGCTGCTGAGGTGGCTGGATCATAGAATCAGCTTTTTTGCCTTTCCTCGCTCTCTTCCTAGACTTCTTTACTACGGAAGGTCGTCAATATCGTTGAGGCGGTAATTGAGGCACCAACTCATGGCGCTCAAACCACGAGGAGGCGCCAGATATAGACATCTTGTTCAACGCCATCGTCATCCTCATCCTCATCCATGGCGGCGTCATCACGACTAATTGAGCCACCTGCTTACCCGTCCCGCTATCACCCAACCCGACACCCGACGCTAATTGGGTAGGTGGGGTGTTGATGTTCATACCTTGCTGAGGCTGCGTGCTCGTGGGTGTGCTCTCGACCGCCTCCAGACAAAGCAGACTCTTTGGCCACAACCGGACCCACCCATTGCAACAATCACCAAGCCGCCGTGGGGTCTCGTCGTCATCCCCCACTAGTATTAGAGGAGGCAAATTCTCATGGCCCGGTTTGACACTGTCCACGGAAACCTTGAAGACGTTCGGGAGGATCGGCCGGCTGTGGAACAATGGTTCCTTCGGCTCCATTATCGTCGCCTTCCCCACGTCCACCTTCTATTCGCCGATGGTCTTCAATATGGTGCACGGGGTTTCGTCGACCTGCAAAGAAAAGTCTGCGACATGAGACATCCGAAAGCAGCAGCGGAGATTATACATTTATATTGAAGGGGCGGTGTGACGAGATACCGTGAGGGCGCCGAGCTCAGCCAAGAGGAGGCACCCCGAGCCCGTCCGGTCACGGGGAGCAGTGCGGGAGCAGTACGGAGCGGTCGCGGGAGCAGTGCTCCCAAGAAGTCGACAAGGGAAAGTCCACTTTGCACTTTTTCTCGGATTTTGCCTTGTCCAAGTGAAAACGCCCATCACCAAGGATGTAGATATATCTGCAATCGCTTTGTTTTGGCGGCAGCTACCATCGCTTATTCTTCGCTCGAGATGATTTCTTTTCAACCGCAATCTCAACCTTCTTGTCGATGTTTTCTTTAGTTAACCTCCGTCTTTCCTTTCTCTCCTCCGTGGTCTCATGGTAGTACTTCTTCCACGTGGCGCCGTCTCCGACACCGTGCAGCGCCCATCTGACGGTCGAGTATCCACGGTTGTTGTTTCAATATGTTCAACGCCGGTTGAATGGAGTGTCCCACTTGGCCTCGCCAATGCCTCAAACGGCGAGTCGCTTTTGGCCGCAATCCGGTGCTGCTCTCTCTGCAAAAGGCACAAGGATCGTTTGAGATATGACTAACGTGTAATCGAATTGATCGAAACTAAAATTACCAGCAGTCTCATGAACTCCGTAATGACGGTGTTGTCTCGTAAACCTTCTTCACTTTGGGTCCAAGCGATGCGGGCCCTCGGGGCGTCACGCTCTGCGGGGCGGTGAAATCCGCCAAAGTGCAGGATGCCTGGACTCGCGGCTTCGCGTCCTCCTTGGCCCATTTGGGCCTCTTTCCGCCGTAACCACGGCTTTCGAGGTGGTGGCTCCCAATGTTCCTCTTTTGAAGCCCCTTCATGTACTTAGACTTTTTTTGGCAGCTTCGGCCTTGCAAGCCTCCTTGAATATTTGAAACTGCTCTTCCGTGATTGTCGGATTATCCTTTACAATCTCAGAGTAGGGTTCCCCATCATTGATCTTTGCTTTCACTCGATTTTTCCAGGTGGCCAACGCGTCGCTAAACTTGGTCATGGCGTGTTTGTTTATCTTCTTCATTGCCGGGTCCTCGTCTGGATCTTCATAATCCTTCTCATTCCGGCCCGGGAACAAGAATATCTGGTGAAACTTCTTTAGGAGGGATCTCCTCATATTTTCTATCTTCTTTAGTTTCTCATTGTTGAAGGTGGCGGTTGTCCATACGATGCAGCCTATTTGATTGCCGTAGCACGCGCATGCTTCCTCGGGCGCCTTTGGCTCAAAATTGTCGTCGTCCAACTCCGTGACCACCAGTCTAGTAGTCCTGAGTTTGTTAGGAACCCGTTGCCTCTTTGCTTTCGGTTCTACACCGGCTCCGCTCCCCGAGGCAGCACTGGTCTCAGCGCCGGTCTCAGTGCCGGTCTCGATGCCGGTCTGAATCTCAGCACCGGTATGCGTGTCGGTCTCAGTCCCCGATGCCACCGGTGGGCCCAGCAACAACATCGGTTGATCGTCGGTAAGGCTAAAAATTAAATACGCACTTTGGTAGACATCGTCGCAATCACCAGAACCCTGTCCTTCATCGTTGCTAGCCATGTTTCCTATGATTAAATCTAGTCAATTAATTCTAGACCTAATAAAATAAATATTGACATAAAAAGGACTATTGTTTTGCAGGAATGTTGACTCCTTCACAGTGCGGCAAATCCGGGCACTTTCGATATGTCTAGTTTGTAGCACAAGTCATGCCGAAATTCACGGAACGGCATGACCTTTGCTAAAAAGTGGACAAATCGAGAACATGAAATTTGCCGGAACAGGAATGAATCAACATTCCGGCAAAACATAGGTCACTCAGCATCATTCCCTGGAAACAACAAAGCCACTTGGGCACAATCGAACAACTTCAATGAAAAGATATAACATGGCCACTTCAATTTCTGCACTAATTAACCTAGTTAACGCAGCTAGTTCTCTGTCAAAGCCCAAAATAAATTTTTGCACTAATTAACCTAGATAATTAACCTAATTAAACTAGTTAACCTGACTAGTTCTCTGCCAAAGCCCTAACTAAATTTTTGCACTAACCTAGATAATTAACCTAATTAAACTAGTTAACCTAACTACTTCTCTGTCAAAGCCCTAACTAAATTTTTGCCCTAACCTAGATAATTAACCTAATTAAACTAGCTAACCTATGCATTAGAGAGAGAGGAGGGGTGGGGGCTTATAGAGGATGGCTCGGTGGTGGCGGCGGAGGCAGTGGTGGTGAGGCGGGCGTCTCCGGTGGCGGCGAGGAGGCGAGGCGTCTCGGTGACGGCGAGGGAGGCGATTGTGGCGAGAAGGATCCGGTGGCGTCGGCGGCGGCTCGGTGGCGTCGGCTTCGACTCGGTGCCGTTAGCGAGGTCACAGCAGCTCCGTGGCGTTGGGGGCGGCTCTGGTGGCATCGACAGCGCACGGCTCTGGTGGCGTCGACGTCGGGAGGAGACAGCGGCAAAGTGGGGCGACGGCGAATCGAGGAGACGGCGGCGCACGGGGTGGGTTGAGGGATTTGGGGGAGAAGTGGTGGCCGGGGGGAAACGGTTTTTTGGTTAAGTCAAACTTAGCGGTAGCGCGTTTGGTAAAACGCACTATAGCTAAGATAGCTATAGCGGTTTTTGCAAAATGCGCTGCTGCTATAGCTATGTAATTTTCTTCCATTTTTTAATTTCCTTTTCTATTTCTATAGCGGGGGTCTAGGACACGCGCTGCAGCTACGTTAGCTATAGTGCCTCTTACAAACACACGCTGCTGCTATGCCTTCCTCCGTTTTTCGCTTTGTCATTTATTTTGCTTTACATTTAATTTTTTCCTTTCTCCTTTTTCTATTTCTTTCATTTTCATTCACTTTTCTATTTATTTTTCATCTTATTTTATTTCCGTTAGTAGTAGCGCTCTTCTTAGGAAACGCGCTGCTACTTATGACGTAGCGGTAGCGCGTTTCCTCCAAGCCCGCTACTGCTATGCGTAGCCTATCATTCTAGCAATGGGAATATTAGTAGTAGCGCTTTTGCCACTACACGCGCTACTGCTAAAGTTGTATCTGTAGTGCGGTTTTCCTCCCATCGCTACTGCTATTTAGCACCAGCGCTCTTTTTTGACCCGGGCTATTGCTAAATTTCTGTGTATAAGGTTTTCCCTTGTAGTGGTCGCCGGAGGAGAAGAAGCAGAGGAGGAGTGGCTCCTCTTGTCGCCGCAGAATAAGCAACAGAAGAAAGAGGAGGCACAACCAACAAGTCTTGCGGATCGCCTCTCGCGAATCACCCCATGATCTAACGATGCGGAGCCGTCCATGTGGTCCAATGGTGCGGAGCCTGCACGCAGCCTGCCCTCGGAATTCGTTCTAGAAGACCACATCCGAGGGTTGTTGCTTGGCGCTAGGGTACGATCGGACGGCTGGCGTTCGAAGCTAGAGTTAGGCGACACCCCGCAGGGGTTGGAGGGGTTTTGAGCTGGTCAACGGGGTTTCCAAGGCTTTGACTGAGCATAACTAATTTAAAAAAAATCAAAAAACATACGAAACCTTTGTTCGTCGTTTTATAAGACACACTAACAAGGAAAAATACTAAACTTGGTATACGGACATTTACAATAAAAACCTATTTAGCACGATCAATGTTGGAAAAGGCACTAGGCGTAAGCGAGGTGGTTGGCCTTCGCCTTGTGCCTAAGTGGTGCTTAAGCACCCTAGGCGCAGCCTAGGCAATTATATAATTTTTACTATTAGGGTGTGTATGTGGTTATTATATGTGTATTTTATTAATTTAGGGCACATAAGTATGTTAACGACCAGCTACTACGATTGGAATATGGCCCTTTTGGCATATCAGTGCAATATGACTCGATTTCTCGCTTGGGTAGACAATTTCTTATTTGGTCTGCCTAGACTTATGCTTATGCCCTAGACGAGGTGTTGGGTCATTGCCAAGCGCCTAGGCGTGCCTAAGCGCCTCCTAGGCACTGCCTTTTCCAACAGAGAGCACGATCGAGGTCAAAGGAGCACCATTAATTTAAAAAAATCAAAAATATATAAAACCTGCACACAATGTTGTCTTGTGTGACATGTTACCAACCAAAAATCATAAACTTTATCTATGAACATTTTCATGAAAAAACCTTCACACATATGAGCTATCACGTACAACGTTTCATAGAGACCAAGGAGAGGAGGTAGGATTCCCTTTGGTTTTTGAAAATAAAAAAAAATAAAAAAATCACCAAAGCTTGATTTCAAAGTGAATAAGAATGAATTGAATTTAGTTTTCCATTTTCATATATTAAACGTGTTTTTAGTGGTTGTCTATTAAAGCATATTGTTTTCAAAAAAATGAAAAAATATAGGTTATTTTACATCTGTGCCCCTGGTTCCTTAGCCATACTCATTCATCCCCACGCTCTTAACTTTTGCTCACTTTTCCCCACTCCCTTGCGCGAAACCCTCACCACTGGTCACAAACGATGGATGTCGTCGGGTCACTGCTTTGACCGTTAACTCTGACGAGTGGGACCGTGCTGATTGTCTCTCCCGTTGGACCTGATGAGTGGGGTCGTGGCGGATGGTGCCAATGTTAGCCCGTTGGGCCGTGGTTAGACCGTTGGGCCATGCGCACGCTGGAACGACAGAAGTCTGTTATGCATGCACACATGTAGCTAGCCTACCTGCATGTGCCGCTGCCCGCCGCCATGATGCGCTGACCAGCCTATCTTTAACGTGAGCCGCCACGGACGCAGGGACGGTTGATGCCGCTGGTTCATATCATATCGCACACGTGTCTCCTCGATGTAGAGCATTATTTCACACTTTTCGATCCACTCGCATCTATTCAACGTGGCAATTAAAACCTGTTGGCAATTAAAGTGGCATACTGATCGACGCGGCTCATTTGAACGTAGGAAATCCAAAGCGCGACCGGTGCCACTCCCCTTCCCTTCCCCTTTCCCTATTTAAACCACCACCCATCCACCTATTCTCCATACATCCATTTGCGCCGCCCCATTCTCTTCTTCACCCAAACCGAGGGTACTCTAAAAGCGAGGTGAGGACGCAGTACAACGGCCCCACCTTCAAGCTCCCACCGACCATGTCGGAGAGGCGGTATCTGGCCGTCATCATCGTGGAGAGGGCACTCCGTGTGTGGGCATTGTCACGCTGGAGGGGTGCAAGGGGGTTTGCCGAGTGCTTCCTCCATGCGCGCTTCGCCCACCTCCCGGTGGGCTCACCGGTGATGTTCTGACTGGAGGAAGTGCGTCCAAACTCTAGGACTCCACCGATAGGGCTCACCTTCACCTTCACGAACATATTTGATGCGTACTACCTCCTTGGCGAGGTATTTTGGTGTGGATGCGAATTCATCGCATTCACAACCCACAACATCTTCACAAACTTCAACTACATCATCCCCACCCGCGGTGGTATGCACAGCCTCCCCTACTACATCGGCCAGGACGGCTTGGAGAGGAGGAGCGGTGAAGAGGAGGCCCAGTGAAGATGGTGGTGAATGCCCGGTCTCGTGAGCTTGTCTTGCCCTAGGGTGTTAGGGCTTTTATCATTTATATTATGTCGTTGGTTGTACCGTGAACTTTTAATCTCTGTCGTGTTATCCCCTAAGAACTATGTTATGCTTGCTACCCTTATTTGATATGTCATTGGTTATCTGTGTTTTGCTTGCTTTTTCTATCTTATTTGACGTGAGATATCGCTAGATGGATATGGTGTTGTACACGAACCCTTCTGCTAAATGAAACAATGAAAGGGTATCCCTCAATGAAAACCTTTGAATTGTTGGTGGCCCTATTCCATATATTGTATGAACAAAAACAAGCTAAACTTTGTATAGTTTGTGGCCTATGTTATGGTTTAGGGCACCCTATGTTTTATGTAACATGTTTGCTATGGTTGCTACTTTCTATGTTATGGATGTATGCTTGCTACGTGAGATATCGGTCGATGGATATGGTGCCGTAGCCGATCCGTAGACATGCTCTCTAGATAGATATGGTGTCGTAGCCGATCCCTAGACATGTTGTCTAGATGGATATGGTGGCTAATGGTCACTACAAAAAAAGACACATCCGTGACATTTTGGGCAGAACAAAAAATTTTCTATCATATTTATGACACTTCTATGACGATAATTGCGACAAAACCCGGTATCATCATAGATGTGGTGGGCTCCTACTTCTATGACAAAAAATTATGACAGAAAATGGGCTTTTCGTCCTGGGTGGGCCGGAGACGCAGCTGCATGACATTCTTTGGGCCGTCCATGACGGAAAAAACCGTGGTAGAAGTGAGCGCGAAGAAAATATCGGGGAGTTGTTGGTTATTATGGGTGGTCTGGGGCGAGCGATGCACGGAGGTTTGCGTGTTTCTCTCGTACACGTGCGCGCATGTGGGTGCAAGGCGCGCTCTTACTGAACCCGAGCGATTGCACTGCAGGCTACGCGTTACTGAACCCGGCAATCGATCGATGGCTGTTAACTAAACCCGATCGAGCGATTCCTTTGCTACTGCTGCTAACTGAAGCCGATCGATGCTGCCTCTGGATGAACAGTGAGCGTTGTTGGGGGGTTTGGATGAACAGTTCCCGGTGGGGGGTTGGATGAACAGGACCCCATGGTGTTGCCGCTGGATGAACAGGACCCCGATCGATCGAGCCGGTTGGGCGTGGATGAACAGGACCCCATGGTGGGCTGGATGAACAGGACCCATGGAGGGAAGGTTGAATAGTAGCCGGTGGAGGGATGGTTGAACAATAGCCGGTGGAGGGCTGGATGAACAGTAGCCTATGGAATGGTGGTTGAATAGGACCCCGTGGAGAGGGCTGGTTGAACAGTAGCCGTTGGAGGAGCGGTGGAGGCTGGATGAACAGGAGCTTGTGGATGAACAATCGTAGGTGGAGGCTGGATCAGGTCGACGGTGGATGAACAATAGCCCATGGAGGCAGTTGATGATGGAGATGAACAGTATTCCGTGGAGTCCGGTTTGCGGTATGCCACATCCCTCCCGATGAACAGGACCCCCGTTTCGACCGTAGCACTCCAACACAAGTCCGTTTCCTCCGTTTTGCGGTACACCACACCCCTTCCGATCAACAGGACCCCATTTCGATCTTAGGAGGTCCAAGAGAAGTCCGTTTCCTCCGTTTTGCGGTACGCAAGACCCCTCCCGATGAACAAGATCCAGTTTTGACCGTGGTCGGTCGAACACAAGGCCGTTTCCTCCATTCTATGGTACGCCAAGCCTCATTTCCATCGGTTGTTCCGTCCAAGCCGGTTGGCTCCCGATGAACACGACGCATTCTGTTCCAACCCAGCCGGTTGGCTCCCCATGAACACGATGACGACGCAGTTTCTCTGTTCCAACCCAGCCATGTACATGAGCCCTGGCCGTACGTATGCACGATTAGGCGTTCGAGACCTTGCCCGTATGTACGTACGTGGCCGTATTTAATTTCTTGCACCCTTGCCGCTGTACATACGTGTACATGCGACGTGGACGCCTCTACTACGACACGTGTGCACCTCTACTACGACACGCGCACGCCTCTACATCAACCAGTATGTATGTACACGTTCGCGACCGGAATGACAACACTACATACGCTTCGACCAGGTGGGTCCCGACTGTCAGGCACTTCCTTGCGTGCGAAGATGTAGCTGGTGGGCCCCAACAGTCAGGGAGGAGAATCATTTTTTTTGGCCGTAATATGGACGCACTTCCTTGCATGCGAAGATGTAGCTGGTGGGTCCCAGCAGTCAGGGGAAATGTTTTTTTCATGAAATATGTTGGCCCGTCCAGTGGGTCCGTGCTGTCAGGTGGAGGAATAATTATTTTCCGTGTAATAAGGAGGCACTTCCTTGATGCGGGCATGGATGTAGCTATAAGCCTCTCCATGTACAGTACTCTTCCGATGGAAGTCATTCCTTAACCATGTTGACCACGCCGCGCCGAGAGCACCAGGGCGGTGGACGACAGCGAGGCCTAGGAAGGGGACAACGCTAAGGCGAGGAAGACGCGGCAGTGGATGCCCATGCGGGGAGGAGTATGAGGGTTCACTGGTTCAGCTGCGGTGTGAGGCTACTGTCGCCGCAGAATAAAAAGGGGGTGTCGGTGAGTAGAGGAATGGCCTGGCCAGCGGTGGGAGTAGTAGGGGGCGGTGAGGCCTTCGCGGCATCACAACCGACCATGGGAGGCAGGAGCATGCGGCACGACCGGCGCTGGTTTGGGCGGCTGGAGTAAGAAGACAAGAGGTTGAAGAAGCACTACGGCCATTGGATGGACACTGTACGGTCACTGGAGCTAGAATCGTTCATATTGAGTAAGTTGACAAAGCCCTCCGTCCCCGTCAACTTAGTAGGCCCACAAGTCAGCCTCCCACTATGGTGGCCCAGCTACGAGGGGGTATTCATTTTTTTGTGCGTAATAAGTAGGCACTTCCTTGCGTGCGAAGATATAGCTGGTGGGTCCGACCTGTCAGCGGGGGGGACGTTTTTTTCGCGAAATACAGAGGCCCTTCCGGTGGGTCCCAGCTGTCAAGAGGAGGAATCATTATTTTGCACGTAATAAGGAGGCATTTCCATGCGTGTGGTCATGGACTCAGCTGTCAGCCTGTCCACGCATAATCTACTTCCGTTGGATGTCGTTCGTTGACCACATTGACCACTCCGCGCCGAGCGCATCTAAGGTGGTGGATGAAGGCAAGGCCCCGGATAGCAACGAGCCGGATATGGGAAGACGCGGGAGTAGAGTCGCAGGCGGAGAGGTGTACGAGGGTTAACTGGTTCTGGTGCGGTGTGGTTTGGCAGTCGGTGGAGAAGAACAGGAGGTATGGAGGGGTGGAGGGATGGCCTGGCCAATGGTGGGGTAGCGCTTCATAGGGAAGCATGCTAAGCAGAGCTGCTAGCAGCAGGAGGCGGGGGCAGGTGGTCCCGGTGGCGCTGGAGGAAGAAGACGAGAGATTGAAGATGGATGCAAGTCATTGGATATAAATCCAATGGCTAACGATGTCAGAATCATTTGTTTGACTAAGTTGACAACGACTTGCGTTGGCTTCGACCTATTGGACCACATTTCAGCCTCCAAAAATGTGGCACGTAGTCAACCCGTTTTTTTAGAATTTACAGTCAATTTGATCTTATTTTTTTTTAGAATTACAATCAATTAGTTGGGCTGGGTGAACAAATAATGTAGCGTCCATGTGACCCATTTATTTTTTTCCTAAAACCACATGCCATTTGCACTTTCTCGAAATACACGATTTTGCCGGGTTGATTCTAATTATAATGTTGGGTTGGGCGCAGCAATGTTATCAATAAATAAACAAGGGCTGTGCATATTTTTATAAATATATTTAAATAACAAGTGTTTTATTATTACATTGGTCCTTAATCTTACCAAGCTTTTGTACACAATCACCAGTTTTCGTTGCCAAAAAAATCCAGGATTTTATTGTTAAGAAATTATTTTTATAAGTTAATAAGATGTGGGATATTGTTTTCTTACATATGTAAGTATCATTAAATATATGATGACAATAAAAATAATATATAATAACATATAAAATAATTTAAATATATATAATATAGTTAGAAGGGAAACATTAGTTGGACCAGGCGTTCCTATTCTTATATAAAAAAATAGAACAGACCTCTGTGTTTTCTTCAAAAAAAAATACATAAATTGGGTTGCGGATGTTTTAGGAAAAATAAAACCTCGGATGGGAGGTCCATAGGCCGGTCGATACATGACGGCCCTCAAGAATAACCTAGCTGATACTTGCTACCCTAGTGGAATGATACCTGCCAGCTCCCCGACTTCATTGTTAATTTATCTCCTATAGTAACTACGTTGAAGCACCTAAAAAATGTAATTACGTTGACAAACCCGTGGGCCCCAACGTCAGTATAGCATTAGGAGGCAGTATTTTTTTCGATGAGGCACTTGCTTGCATACGGCCATAGACCTGGTGGGTCCCGACTATTCGCCTCTCCATGTACAGTCCTCTTCGGATTCCTATTGTTTGTTCAGCATGTTCACAACGGTAGACAGCGGCGCCGTGGCGAGCGCACAAAAGCACAGGAGGAGATCCGACCACCTGAGGAAGTGCCTTATTTGTAACGAAAGTACTGAACTAGCCCAGTGGCAAGTGACACTACCCGACAACTGTTCCGCCCGGGTCCGATTCCACCTGATGCAGGGAAAATATCTCCATTTTTTTGCCTTCACCATTATTGACATGTGGGTCCCCATTGTCATCTATGCACACCACGTCCAACACTTGCCAAAACTTCATCCCTTGTATTCTCTGTTTTTCGCACACTCGACATTGTGTGGGCATTTTGAAAATAGCATATCTTTTTGACTGTGCATCATATGAATATTTGCTATGCATGAATGTTGATCAGCATGATGTTAACTGGCTAGTAGTTCCATTTTCAACCATGAATAAATCTTCCAACATGATGTTAACCCT
The DNA here is from genome assembly GCA_021437245.1 of Aegilops speltoides. Taxonomy (NCBI): domain Eukaryota; kingdom Viridiplantae; phylum Streptophyta; class Magnoliopsida; order Poales; family Poaceae; genus Aegilops; species Aegilops speltoides. The sequence goes on along the minus strand of CM038145.1, from coordinate 347,731,769 downwards.
ATTTGAAAAGGCCGTGTTAATATAAATGCTCGCCTCACGAAAGTTGCGTTTCTTATCTGGCCCGAACTTGCGCTTATCTGGCTCGGAACTTGCGGTTTCTTCTCGAGAATCACATTATGCGCACTTTTATACTCCTATGAAACTACACTTTTTAAGTGCTAAAAATAGATCTCTAGAATTCATAAAATACTTCATATGCTCAATACTGCAAATCCGAAATTCAAAAGACATTCATATTTGAAAGTACTCTCAAAATACAGAACACGAAACACAATTCACAACCTACAAATACTGACAACCCTAAGCTCCTCCTGACAATTCACAACCTGCAAGACTACTGGGCTGGGGGGCAGTCCCCTCCTATTCCTCGACGACAGACAGCCGCCCCATGAGACGATGTGCATGGCGAGGGAGAGGATGGCGGGGAAGCATCGTCGAGCCAACTGCTTTTTCCTCTTGCAGTTGGGTTTGGTCGACAAAGACTCCACCGGCTCGCTCTCGCACGACACCCTCACAAACGACATCATGTAGATGCTCGATCCTTCAATCTCAGGTGGATGCTCCATCTGGGATCAATACTCCCACCATCGCTCCTTCACGATCGGATTCGGTGAATCTGTTTGCTCCATGGCCCAGAGGAGCACCTCTATGTACTCCCGCGCGACTCCCTTCAGGAGTATCACCGCATTTTCGCTCTGTTGTAGCTATTTGGTCATGGATGTCGCCGTCGCCACTAGTTGGTCCTTGTTGTCAAACCAAGACTGTATCTCCAACATCCTAGCTAGCTTCACAGGGTCGTCGTCTGTGATCCTCACGTATCGGTTGTACTCCTCCATCGATCTACTTATCCGCAACACCTTTACTCGCTGGCGGTGGTTTTTGAATGGAAGAGGAGAGGAGCAGCGCTGGTTTTGGATCAGAACAGGAGAGGAGCGACGCTGGTTTTGGATTGGAACAGGAGAGGAGGGGCGATGGTTTTGATATGGAAGAGGAGAGGAGCGGCGCTGGATTTAGATTGGAACAGGAGAAGAGCGGCGGTGGTTTAAGAGGAGAGGAGCGGCGCTGGTCTTGGAAGTATTTTTTTGTTTTGCATATTTTGGGTCAAATTTGACCATGTACTGTATTTGACAAGCAAAATGTGAATGCATGTCACCAAATATTGTATCGTTTGGTTCGTATCTGAATGTACTTTCAAATTATATTAATTTTGCAACATATAACATATATTTTATTTGTGAAAATCAAGGTTATTTATGACCCAGAATAAAGGGGAGACTAGTTAATGTGGGGTCGCTTTTGATCCAGTCACAGCACGCCGGCCCTCTCGTCCAATCCTAAATCGCTGCCGCACGCTCCTCTCCCTCTTCTCCATTGCAAAATCCCCTCCTCTCCTCTCCATCATCTCCATTCCAAAATCACCGTCTCGCCTCTCCCTCTTCTCGATTGCAAAACCACCCCCTCTCCTCTCCATCATCTACATTCCAAAACCACCATCTCTCCTCTCCCTCTTCTCTATTGCAAGACCATCGTATCTCCTCCCATCTTCCAAAGCTAGCACCGGACCACTCAGAAGGACATCTATGGAGAGGATGCAGTAGCGAATCAGGAAGATCACCGGTGGTGACCAAGCAAAGTTAGCTAGGTTGAAGGAGATCCTTACTTGGTTTGACAATGAGTGGGAGATTTCGAGGACGGTGAGGGCCATGTGGCAATGTATGCGAAAGAGCAAGACGACAATGATGAGGGCAGTGATGTACTCCTCGGCGACAGTCACGCCGCAGTCCTTCGAGTTCATCGAGTATCTCCTCTGGGCGATGGAGTAGACAGATTCGCCCGAGGCGAAAGTCAGGCGGAGGTGGTGGGCTTAATGGTTGAAGGTCGAGCACCCAGAGGATAACGAATCGATCGAGTACAGTGTGCCGTTTGTGAGGGTGCAGAGCCAGCCGAAGCCACAGTAGTATTCATTCTCCCATCACAAGAGGAGGCCGGATGGCGCGACGTCGCTTCCCCGCCGCTCTCCATGGTTCCCTCGACGCTCGCCTCATTTCAACAGCGGCGGTAGGGTTTAAGGTAAGCTTCGCACTAACCTAATCTTCCATCTGCTCATGCTTACATTCAGTGTGAAAGCTAATGAAAATCATGCTTACAATCAGTCTCCGAGTACTACGCCAATCACCCTAAAATAGCTCTGGACCTTTGGGTCAAAGTTGTGACACTGTGTACAAATAAATAAAAATAGATTGGTGCTTCTTTAAGAAAAGAGTACTTCCTAGAAAACTGCCAATATAAGCTACCAGTATTTGGTTAGAGGATTTGCTGCCGAGAAAGATCCATCCATAGAGAGCGCCACACATCCCACTGGTGGTGGTGGATGCCAATGCGTGCATGGAGCATGGTTGGTGTTGGTAATTTTACTTGGCACACCTCGCACTCTGCATATATGCCGGTTCCATTCGTATATTTGTGCAGTTCCACCAAAATGTGGCTGAATAACCCTATTTGCACATATAATGAAAAAGAGTGATAACATTACAGTGGCTAGTTGATGAAACATACACTAATAAATAGAAGAAAATATTGTGATAGTATCATAGTATGCCATGCTGCGAGGGTGAGATGGGCCCTGCGACGCCTCACACGGTACGCCTCATACTAGAAATCGACCCAAGTCTCCCCGATACACCTTCTTCTAGTGATGAACATCAGTGTACATCGGTAGTACAAGGAGGGGCCTTGAGACATTCCAATCTCTATTTTTGTGCAGAACTATAATTAAGCACCACAGTTTGCAGAAACGCTTAAACATTAACAATGGGAATAGTTGATGAAACATATACTAACAAAGAGAAGCACTTTCTTTATCTACATTGGAAATGAAATGATAGAGAGGACACTCGCTCTATTTTAACTGCATTATTACTTCATTTTATCAGTGACACTAGGTTTGAGCAGGTGGAAAACGAGGTGTACCATGCGTCGCAAGGATGGAGGCCGGGGGTGCTTAGGCTGGGATGCTGAAGCTGGCTCTTTCAGTCCCTATCTTCCGCCCTGATGTTTCTGTGGTAGCATTTGGGTTGTAATTCAAACTTGGTCGAGCTGGTGTTGCATCCCCCTACCTGCCTAGCTTATGTGGCGAACATGTCGCCTGCTAGTACTCAGTCCGTTCTAGTAGTAGTTGCATAACTGCCCGTTTACACTGAAATATTGTCGGATAATGGTTCTCTATGGTTGGGTTTCTTTAATGAAATCGGAGGAAACCCCCTCTTTTGATATATAAAAAAATCAGTGGCACTAGTGGTGCCAAAACATTGCCTCAAATTAATAGTGCCACTAGATTAAGGTGCAAAATAATAACAGTACTGCTTTATCATGGCAGTGCCAAAATAGTAGCACAAGAGCAGACTCAACATGCAGGATCTTTAGCAAATGGTCAGACCAAAAAGGAACATACCTCGTGATGGGAACCATATCTGCAGTCAATGCCATCGTAGAAGGGATGACACCAGTCACCAACATGGATGATTCAATTCATGGGACCTTTTGATGCAGTTCACCTAAAATGAAGCAATGTCCCATGAGCTAGCAGCTTCTTCTTCTTCTTTTTTTAAGAAAAGGCTCCAGCCCCGGTTCCATTTCCATCAGAAAACGAAACCCACAGAGCTTCTTCTTCATTAGTTGCGATAAAAGTGAGCAATATCAAGGTTGGTTGTGAAGCTTCTGGAATGTTCAACTATAATTTGGATATCATTTGTGCATTTCAATTAAGATCGCGTGAAATGTATATCTTTGTTTGCACAAAAAAGGTGGAAAGGAGGGTGACTAACAAGTGGATGAAACATACATCAAATGAAAAGAAGCATGTTCCTTATCTGAATGGCAATCCTACAAGGACAGTAGCAATTTCTAAAGCAGCAGCATTGCTAGATATTAGTGTGGGCATTAGGATTAACTATGACAACCGTTAAATACGAAATTACTTTAATGGTGCCATTGCTTCATTTTACCAACAACATTACATTAACTGCTGCTACAGAGTCGGTATTTGGGCACGGTAGAGTAGGTAGACCACGACAATTGCATTTCTAACGAAAAGAAGCAACTTATCTTAATGGGAAATTTAGTAGAACATGAAAAAAGTGCCATTGATTCATATTACTGGAGGCATTACATTGAAAAATACATTGATTTAACGTGTCCTTACTTTTAACAGTGCGACTGCTATATTTTACCAGTGGCATTACATAGGAGTGGCTCGGGGCAACAAACATCAGAACAAGATATCTGGGTTGGTCCCATTTTTGTGAAGTATAGACACCTTATACTGTGTGAGGCCAGCAAATCTAGCGCTGGACTTACTCTGTTGACTTGTCCCCCAGTCCCCACTTTCTTTCCTTTTTCAGCCAATAGATCGGGTTTATATTGAGTTTGTATTGCATTTCCCTTTATTTCCCTATTAGACCTAGAGACCAGTTGGATAGCCAGTCTCTGCTACTTTTCGCCCCCATTATTTCCTCTTTCGACCAATTCCTAGATTCAGGTAAGAAATCTTCCCCCACCCACACCCCCTTTCTTCCTTGTTTGAACCAAGTAGTACTAGATTCGAGTGCATGAACTAGTTTTACCTCTTAACAGTAAAAATTTAGGTTGTTTTCGAACAGCTGATCGATCCTATCTACGAGGGGGCCTGAGAAATAGTAAAAGATGCAAATGTAGCAACGTTAGGAGCTCGAGAAGTAGAGAAAGGCCGGTTTCGAAAGAAGTTATACCTGAGGGTTGCCGGGATGTCGCTAGGTGGGTGGCGGGAGGCCGGATCTGCCCACACTACGGCAGCGAGGAAGAAGGAAAGAGTAATCGCCGAGGACGACCGCGTGAATGTTGCACCTTCTCACCTTCCCCGGTGGAGAGGATCCAGGTGGATCTGTGACCAGCGGTGAGCAGACAGAGAGAGAGTGTGGGCACCGCTGTCATGTTTAGATCTGGAGAGGACAAGACAGTGTGAAGAGAGCAACACTAGCAAGCAAGCGCGGAGGCTCCTGCCTATATAGTGGAGTACTAGTTTTCTTTTGTCTACCGGAGCCGGATTGACCTCGTCAATGACCATCGAGAAGTCTTCAAGCACGTGCCTTGGAGGCGCAGTTGTCGTCATTTTGATCTGAAGCACCGGATTATAACATATAACACAAAAAAATGCCACATGACAAGAAACCATAACCTCACTAGCCAAGGAGACAACATGAATCCTGACGGACAAACTAGATGAGGATCAAAGCTCAAATTAAAGATAAACTCACAGAAAATGGGTCCATCGATAGATGTCCTAATTAACATAGTCGGCTTGACCTAGATGGCAGCCGAGTAGTCTTCGTGCATGTGCCCCCAATGACTAGCCCCTTGGAGGAACTCAGTTGTCGCTGTTTTACCCTCGCAGTGATCCGAAGCACATGACACCTAATTTTGCGAGATGACAAGAAACCTTTTTTTAGATTTCTCACCAGAACTACATCCCTGTACAACACAACCTGCACGATATGTACACGATAGCCAATCCAAGCGTGTCTACTGGAGTCTGGTCACATGCATGGACGAACTGATCTTCCATGTCTTGCAAGAATCGTCCAGGCACCAACGTCTGTACAACACTTCTCTAGTACTATCGCTCGTCTCCCTCTCTTCTATTAACTGACCCAACTTGCGGGGACGGGGAGTGTGCCTATGGTCGGTTCTCAATTGCCATCCCACATGTGTGTGCAAATGCAATATGATGTGCGTTCCATTCGGAGAGCGGCGTGCCAGACCGACCGACCGTCTAGGGTGCGACGCGAACGCGGCGGACCTGTTTTATATTCCGTACATGTGTACCACCATTTTCTTGAGGCTTTGCTCCATGGTTCAATCCATGGATACAAAATTAGTATACTGTACCATTTAAAATTTGAGGGCGGGGCTTTTCCTGCGCGGTAGGCGGGGCAGTTCCGCCTAGTCGGTTTGACAGAGACGCGAGAAGATGAGGGAGTAGGCTGCTGCAAATGTAGGTATGTGTGATTTGATAGCGAGTTACTGCTGTACAGGTGGGGCCCCGTGATTTGACATGCCATTATCATTTTAGCTGCGGCGCTACTACCGGCGTTAGTCTCCTGATTCCTGACCACCTCCATACAGGTGCCTCTCCCAATGCTCCACCATGTAGAGGCTGGCTCTTGCATGAGAGCCCACTCCTCCACTTTTTCCTTGCCTCTTTCCTCCACATATGCAAAAATGCCATGTAAAGCGGGCTTATACCCCACCATTGTACTTTCTCTTATAGGTGCTAAGCCTGCCACATAGGCATAAAGTCCGATGTGGCAGTTAATTAAGAAGAGAGAGACTAGTTTGGTGACCCAAGGAAGAAACGGTGCTAAGCGCGTGCACCTAGGTGAAAAGACAATTTTGAGTCTATAGCTAATTAAATGAAGCAAACTTAGCAACAAAAAACTAAGCACCTACGCATTGAGGACTTGAGTTGCTAAGCCATTTAATGCCCTTAGCATCTCATCTAAGCACCATTTCATTGGAAGAGGTCACTCCTTGGCAAATGCAATAAATACTACGAAGAAAGAGATAGAGAGAAGTAAAAAAAATTACTCTTCTAGCCAACCTTATAGCCAACCTTTGTTGTAGTATGAGTGACTAAGTGATGACTATGTATGACGTTCCTACATCAGATAGCCTAACGCACTGTGTTAAATCTCCAAGGGCGCGAGCGAGGTGACGGTCGTGGTAGGTGCGGCCATGATACGGGCTGCTGGCAGCCCTTGGATCTGAGATCGAATGGTCGCAATCTAAGTTGCTGAAAATTTGCAGAATAACCCTCCAGGATAGGATATTCACCCATAGGTCTAGAATCACGCGATGCAACCGTTCGATCTCAGATCCAAGGGCTCTCGGAATCCCGTATCATGAGAGAATGGAAAGCTTCGTATCACCTGTAATTTTCCCGATGCTTGACATGACATCGAAAGCCATTTAATTGGGCGTCAAGTAGACATGACATCTAATTGGGCCCCCATAGTACTGTGCATGAATCCATCTATCCACCAGGAAAGCTACTACCCTACCATTTGCACGCCCCACTCAGCATTTTTACAATCGAAAAACTGCTGGTAGTTCACTCCTACTCGTCCCCGGACGTCCTTTAACATTACGATAGTTCGCTCCTAGTCGTCTCGTCCTTTCACATTACAGCAGTTCCACTAATCCTAACCCTCCTCCCAAATCCATGCCGTCTCAAATCTCCATGATCAGTGATGAGTACAAGGTTAGAACGATCACCGGCGATGAGTTCGATGTCATCTACACCCATTCTTCCGCGACGGTGAAAGGATGCCTTGCTCGCTTCAGACACATGTTCGAAAACTCAAGTGATGAGTGGGTCGCTGGGCTAGATGTTGAGTACACCACAACCCTGGATAAAGAGAAGAGTCTAAAAGAGGAAGAGAACATGAAGCCCGCCGTGATCCAGGTTTGCATGCATGACTTATGCTTGGTCTACCACATATGCCATGCCGACGTTGAGTGCAAGGAATTTAAGAACTTCCTCAAGGGTGGCCTAGTCAAATTCGTTACTGTAGACTTACGAACGACAGAATAGTCCTGGCTCGGATAGGCCTCGTTGTAAGCAAGCCCTTCGACCTCCATAAGAATGTGCTGGTGCCCTCCTGTGATCAGCCTTCAATGCTGACCCTGGCAGGAGCCATGGTTCATCCTTTGTACGGTAAACTGAAGAAACCTCCGCACACGTTTCATCGTGCATGGCAGTGGAATGTATTAGATATAGACCACATCCACTACGCTGCAATGGATGGCTACCTTTGTTTCAATATCTACAAGGGTTGGATGAAGAGCAAGAGCCAAGTGTGCGGTTCAAGCAAAGAAGTATTGCCCAAGAGGAAGAGGGACAAGGACGAAGTCGAGGACGTGGACGAGGACTCCAAGTAAGGTGGCAGTGTCATTGCTCATGGTGGTTCTAATGCAGTGTCTACCGGATTAGTTGCTTAGTTTAATTTCAGGTGTGCGTACTTTTATTTGAGGTGTGTGTTGTGCTGAGCCCCCAGCAGAACTATGTTATGTTTCTTCTCATTACTTTAACTCTTCAGTACATACATACTAGTATTTCTTACAGTTCATCTTTTAGTTGGTATAGTACTACCACTCGTTTCTTCACATTATATACGTGCAATATATATGGCCAACATGAAAGAATTTCAGGGTGCTTAGTTTTATTTGAGGGGTGTGTTGTGCTGGACACCATTATTGTGACTCAAATCTCTTTTGCCATGTTATAATGACATAAATACCGATGGACCAACATGCCAGCTCTCCCTCTATCTCACTATAGTAAAATAAAGTGTGGGACCTACTTGATCCCAACAGCGTTCTTATTTTCCTGTAAAATTATTCGCTTGGTTACTCCTGACAAGCGGAGCCACACTTATCATTGTGAGAATCGGCTTATTTTTGTCATGTAACATGGTCAACGGGTTTGACGTGAAAATAACAATGTCTAATGGCATTTTTGAGCAAACATCTAACTTAACGATGTCATTTTTGAGATATCTAATTGCATTTTTGAGCAGGCATCTCATGGATCGATGGCATTTTTGAGTAGTTGTAACTTCTAATGGCAAAACTGAGTAGTGATACACAACTAGTGGCATAAATAATAAAAACCAAATAATTAAATAGGTATGCTAATTTCTTTAATAGAATTTAGCACCCCATTTAAGCACGTACTAGATTTTTTAATAGTACTATATGCATAATTTGGCGAGAAGCGCTCTCTATATGTACCACCTCTTTTCTTTAATTTCATCTTGTTAGTTTTGCTCCATGGCGCAATCCATCGATACTACTATTGTACAAAAGTATACATTTTTAAAAGGCTAGAGGGCGGGGCAGTCTAGCTTGGTCGGTTTCACGAGAGGCGAGGGCCTTTGTGATTTGATGGCTCATTACTGCTGGAAGGCGGGGCCTTGTGATTTGACTGCTTGTATAAATGTGCCGACGAACTGAGGAGGAGCAAAGAACCGTGCGGTATACTGAAGTTTTCCACTGGAGTAGTACTATGACGGAGGAGCACGAAACACGGTAGGCCAGTGCCATATAGCAATAAAAAATGATCTAACTTGCTAGTCGTCTCACTGTTAGCATTGTTCTATTCATGACACATGCGGCGAAACACCCGAAGCAAAAGAAGAAACACAGGAGCAAAAGAAGAAGGAAGATGGTGCGAGGGGCCAAGTGGAGGGAGACTATGAAGGAGTGCACAAGTGCGAGATCGATATTTAAAGAGAGGGGGCGAGAACGTGCGCTATTGCACGCAGTGGCGGAGCCATGAAAAATAAATGAGCTAGGGGGCCAAGCATTGCTAATCCTTTACGAGGAGGGCCAATTCATCAACTTAAACCATTTTACCAGCAATTGTCTAATGATCACTGAAGGTGTCCTGGACTAGGGGGTACTCACCACGTCGTCCCCCAATCGGTTAGATTGGGCCGAGGACCCCCATGGCCGCATACTCATGGGCCAGTCCGGACAGGTGCCGCATACAAGGAAGATTCCACAAGACTTGGCGATCAAGACAAGGACTCCCCCCCACCGGCGTATTCGGCTAGGACTCTTGTTATCCTAGGCCTCTGGTGCATTATATAAACCAGGGCCAGGCTAGTCGACACATATATAACCTCCATTACAACAATCATACCATAGGCTAGCTTCTAGGGTTTAGCCTCCTTGATCTCGTGGTAGATCTACTCTTGTACTACCCATATCATCAATATTAATCAAGCAGGACGTAGGGTTTTACCTCCATCGAGAGGGCCCGAACCTGGGTAAAACATCGTGTCCCTCGTCTCCTGTTATCATCCGCCTAGACACACAGTTCGGGACCCCCTACCCGAGATCTGCCGGTTTTGACACCGACATTGGTGCTTTCATTGAGAGTTCCGCTGTGTGATCGACAAAAGGATCGATGGCTCGCCTGCAGATCAACTGCGACTTCGGCACCTTCGCCACCAGCTCGACTGGTCACCTTGGTTCAACCAAGAATTGCGCCCCATGTTCCGATCACCATGTACGGATGAGGGCCTTCATCAAACATCAACTCCGATCTCTATCAAGATCACGGAGGAATCATCCATGGAGCTCGGGGGCTCAACGTCAACATTGCCCTCAAGCGACCGTGCTGTTTTTCTGGACAGCGAACTCGTATCTTCTGCCACCACCTCCTCGAGTATCGCTTTGACGATTGCTTTGGTGGAATTCTGCGGAATTGAGTCTACAACAACCCTGGAAAATTTCGTCGAGTTCCGATGGAGGAATCTCTCGCAATCCACGATATACCGGAGCCATGTCAAATCTGGACGGGAATCTGGACGAGTTTAGGGCGTGGTGTCCAGCTGCTAGCTCAGACGTCCTTTGGAAGATCCAACCGTTGATCGGCTGCGGAATTCTTATATCTACCACCCCTCCAAATTTCAGCTCGATCCGACCGTCAGAACTCCGAGAACCTTCCGATTAGTGCATCACTTTTCGGATCTGTTTTCTGCGTGAGAACGAATCCGACCCGAATTCATCTTTTTTATGAACGGGATTTCGGACATCCTTTTTGAAGGAAATTTTGTATAGGATATTGTGTATTGTTCCCAAACACATCCCACTAACCTTAAAATCTTTTGAGCATGATCTTCAACATCATTGCTGGTGTCAAACCAGTCCGGCAATATTGCTCCACGGCTGCCGACCTGCGCTAGACACGTCGTCGCTTTGTTGAGCCGAGCTCAACTTCTTCGGATCATCATCCCGGCAAGCCGAACAAGAGTCCGGCATCGCGAAGAACAAATCATCATCAACATCGCCGCCCCATGGATTACACGGAGCGGGAATATCGGCATCGCCGCACGGTCGCTTCATCAAGCCAGCATCGACCACGTCACGACCTGCATCGGCAGGGCCGCACTGTTGCTCCTTCAAGCCGGTGTCCATCACTCTAAGTGCATCTAGTGCCCCTTAGTGATTTTGGTGTATTGAAGACTTATAGGTTAAGTAACTGATGCGTTTGTGAGTGTACACAGGTCTATAAGTCTATGAGGAGTTTGATATTTACAGAGAAAGTCGACCCCTAAAAATGAAGTTCTTCGACTGAAGACTTTGATATTCTGAAGACTTTCTGAAGACTTTGAAAGTCAAAAAATTGGTGCGACCTTGAAGACGTGATAATCATTCGAGGAACATGAAGCGTGAAGACTTTTGTTTTCGTAGTTTCATTTTCTCTTTCTTGAGTCATAGGAAACACCATCTTTGTTAAAGGGGTCGAGGAAATACTAAGAAAAATTTCCATGTGATGCTCAACTCAAAATCCTACACCTACCAATCCCTTGAGTGAAGCCATTGGAAATCTCATACAGATTCAGTCAAATTCTTGATGGATGAGAGCGGTTCTTCCGTCACTGATGACTTTGCTCGATCGAGGAGTTAGGAATTCGCCAAAGTCTAATTGCCTACACATGAGGAACATGATAGCCCCGAGGACTTTGAGAGTCAAATTTCCATTTATTCTTTGTCTTCTTGCTACCGCGGACCAAAATATCTTATCCACCTAACGGTCATATCATTGAAGGGCATTTATGTCTTATCATGTCGCTTCTCCCTAGGCTATAAATAGCCGCCCCTACAACCACTAGCTGGTTGGCTGCTCCGAGAGAACTTGACACTTGTCATTTGAGAGCAACCCATCCTCCGAGGACTTTGAGCGAAAATCATCAAGTGAGGAAAATCCCAAAACCAAACCCACACAAACCCCAAGTGATTGAGCATCATCAAGAAATTGATCTGCGTGGATCCGATGCTTGTTACCTTTGAAGACTGTGCTTCTTCCAGACGGTTAGGCGTCAAGGTCTAGAGCATCAAGAGGAATTATGGATCGCCGAGTGACCAAGTCTGTGAAGGTTTGGAAGTCACTGAAGACTTACCACGAGTGATTGGGCGAGGCCTGTGGTCTTAGTTCAAGGAGAATACGGTGAGGATGGGTGTCTGAGTTGCGGCTCGAGATCGGTGTCCGGGACTGAGTGTCCTCGAGTTTAAATACTCACCACTCCAACCAGACGTATAACCGAGACAGCGGTTGGAACTGGTTTACCAAATCATTGTCTTCACCAACCGACCGGTTCTATTTCCTCAACTCATCCATTTCCTCATTACGTGTTGCATGTTGTTCATATCTCTGCTTGAAGACTTTGATGAAGACTTTCACAAATTCCTCGCCCAATTTCTTGATCTGTTTGTCTTCATCTTGTTATCCTGTGTTTACGCTTCCGTACTCTGTTCTAGCCTTCATTTCTTCATGCTTGACTATGTGTGCATCTGTTATGTTTACTTCTGAGTACATATTCCGCTGCAAATAGTTCTTCGCTAAGGAATTTCCTCACCGGTAAATTCCTTAGTGAAGAATTTCATAATAATCGCCTATTCACCCCCCTCTAGTCGATATAACGCACTTTCAATTGGTATCAGAGCAAGGTACTCCATTGTTCTGTGTGATTTTGGTTTAACCACCTGGAGTTCTAGTTATGTCGACCGCAGTATGATCAAGGTCTCGGCTGGGTGTCCTACCTTTGATCGAGCGGACTACCCCTCTTTCGAAGAACAAGATGCGAATGCATCTTGAGGCAATTGATAATGATCTACGGTATGTTGTGGAAAATGGTGTCCCCTCCTGTCAAACAAACACCGACCGCTACCGATGTGAAGAGATTCAAACAACTCGACTCTCAAGCGAAGAATATCATCTGTGGCCATCGAGCAAAGGGCAAGATGGAAGAGTGAGTGCTTTGGAAACTGCTAAGCTTATACGGGATAGGCTGTCCAAAGTAAATGAAGGAGTCTCAACTCAGCGTGACTCTCGAGTTGATGTTCTTCGAATCTCTTCAACGCTTCAAAAGACTCGACAACGAAAATGTCCAACAAACCTTTGATCGCCTCATCGACATCTCAAATGAGCTTCAAGCCCTCGGTGCCACCGACATCACCGATCATGAAGTTGTGAAGAAACCGCTAAGATCGCTTGATTCCTCATTTGATACTCTGGGACCGATGATACAAGAACGTCTTGACTACAAGTCGCTTGATCCTGCCGATATCCTCGAAGGCTTAACACTCACGAGTTCGACTTGTCAAAAGAGAGATCTCTATGGCTCAAACTATGGCAAACCACGTGCCTCAAGGCTAAGGTTGTGTCGACTCTCAATGTGAGGATTACGGTAGTAGCCTTGGTGATCTGAAGAACTGAGCCAGATCTAGCTCGCTTGTGAAGAAATTCCAAGTTCACAAGGCGTGGTCGTTTTGGAAAATCCTCAAGAGGAAATGATTCTTCATCCAAAGACTACAAGAAGACTTTGCCACAAATGCAAGAAGCCGGTCATTATATTCAAGATTGTCCTCGATGGGAAAAGGAAATGAAGAAGAAGAAATACAAGGATTATAGTTACGATGATATGAAGAAGAAGAAGAAATCATCAAAATCTTAGTCATCAAAACCCTCAAAGTCTTCATCTCACAAGAAGGGCAGCTCCAAGAAAGCTCGGGCATTCATTGGCAAGGAAATGGACTCTGAAGCTGAATCGAGGAAAATGATGAAGAGGAGGAGTCTCAAGAATCTGAGTCAGGTGTGGCGAGTCGGCCGTTACTCTTGCTTTTCGTCGACAAGTCCATCTTCAACATCAAGAAATTGACTCCACCGACAAGCATACTGAAGATAATGATGGCTACGCTCCCACCTATTGCTTCATGGCAAAAGGAGCTAAGGTACTCAAATACAACTCCTCTGACTCTAGTGAAAATGAATCTGATGAGGATCTAAAGCCCAGCTACTCTAAACTTGCTAAAATTGCTGTGAAACAACAACGGGCTCTTGAAAAGGTTCAAAACATGCTAGATAAAAGTGATGATATGTTGGGTGAAGAAATGGATCGCACTAAAGCCCTCGATGAAAATCTTGAGAGACTTGGTCTAAGTATGATAACCTTCAAGGTCATCATAACTCTCTCTTGTCTGATCATGAGAAACTTTCTTATGAATTTCTTCAAGAAAAGCAAGACAATGAGAAGCTTTCTCTTGAAGCTATTCAAAGAAAGAAAGATCTTGAAAAGCTAAGAGTGTGTTATGAAGATCTTCAGAAGGAACGCGATTCATTACTAGCTCAACAGATCAGCACTTCTCAGGAAGAATTTGTTCCTCCATGCTTAAAGTGCATTGAACGTGAATCTGCTAATTCTTCACCTGAATGTTCAAATGCTTCAACTGTTACAAATTCTTCATCTACCTCTGCTATCACTAATTCCTCATCGAGGACATTGCTAGTATCACTTGACAATGCAGGGTGAAGGAATTATACATGACAGCATGTACAAAAGCCTCAAAGGGCATCGACACTTTGTGATGTGCTCAAAAGCAGATCCTCAACGAAACCCTAGGAAAGAGGGTATTGCCTTTGAGAGGAAACTCAATGCCGATGGAACATATTGGAAGCTTTGAGCGGTATCCCAAAACCTCATGGGTTCTGCAAAGGGACCTCCAGATTGATCCATCTAACTTATCTTGCTTTACATGTGAATCTCCTCATTCTTCTGATGAGTCATTTGACTCCAACTATAAACTGTTCAAAAATTAGAATGGTGAAGTATTTGCTAGATATGTTGGCACTAACTGCAGGAATGGTTCCCCTATGAAGAAAATCTGGGTTCCCAAAAGCTGTGTTGAAAGTCTTCAGGTGAATGTCCTCATGACACCACCTGTGAAGAACAGGAACCCCACATCAAATTCTTCATATGGACCAAACTCTTCATATGGATCCAAGTCCTCATATGGACCAAATTCTTCACGAGGATCAAATTCCTCGACTGGATCAAAGTCCTCATATGATTATCATCGTGCTAACAATTCTGTCTCGCAGGGCAAAGCTAAGGGCTATGAATATGTGCATTATTCTTCAAACCATTATGTTCATAAGTCCTCGAAGAATTACTCGCTTATTCATATGCTTACCCTAACCCTCCTATGCTAAGCGAAATGGTTTGGCATCTTTGCCACCTTTCTCACATGGTGCTCGCAGGATGATGAATTCTTTGCCACCCCTCCGGATGTGGGTGGTGAAGAAAAGAACTAATCTCTTCTGCAGGTCAGGTCTCGGGCGTGCTCTATCGTCTAAAGAATTTCTTTGGGACGACAAAATGCTCGAAAGGACGCAGCGAATCATGATGAAATGAACTTTCATTTCACACGTCCTCATCTTGCTATATCTGCTTTCTTGCTTGATGAAATTCATCGATGAACTTGATATCATATTCTTCACCGATGAAGCATATGAGATTGTAAGCTACACTAATTCATCTGCAGGATGATCAACCCAAAACCACCGAATGGGTCCTCGATAGTGGATGTACAAATCACATGATTGGTGACAAGAATCTATTGATGGATGCTCCTTATCACCATCACCTTTGAAGCATATCATCTTTCTTGACAAAGGCAAAAGTCGTATTGGGTCTTGGTAAGGTTGCTATCTCTAAGGATAAGCACATGGACAAAGTCATGCTTGTTGAGTCCTTAGGATACAATCTCATGTCGATCTCAATGCTTTGTGATCTTGATATGGTTGTTGTCTTTGGCAAATATCACCGTGTTGTGATTATGGAAGTGACAATTCCAAAGTCTTGAAGGCTTTAGGAGAGGAGATCAGATATTGTTGATTTCTCTCTGGGACCACAACCAGCCATGTGTCTACTTGCAAATGCTTCAGAAGGCTGGCTATGGCATCGACGACTTGGTCATGCAGGCATGAGGAATTTGAACACGCTTGCGAAGAAGAAGCATGTCATTGGCATTGAGAATGTCAAATTCCTCAAGGATCACTTATGCGGAGCATGTGAAGCTGGAAAAATGACCAAGGCCAAGCACCCAGCGAAGACTATCATGACCACTACCCGTCCATTCGAATTGCTTCACATGGACCTCTTCGGACCTAACCATTATTCAGCAGTCACTAATGATGCATCTCTATATGGTTTTGTCATTGTTGATGATTATTCTCGATATACATGGGTACACATTGTTACTTACAAACATGAAGTGCGTGAAGTCTTCAAGCGATTTTCCTCGAGGGCTTCAACCAACTTTGGTGTGAAGATCAAGCATATCGAAGTGACAATGGGCCGAGTTCAAGAATTCTGGTCTTGATGGCTATCTTGATGAACTTGGTATTACTCATGAATTATCTGCTCCCTATACTCCTCGGCAGAATGGCGTCGTGGGCGCAAGAACGAGAACTCTTGTTGAGATGGCTCGCACTATGCTTGATGAATACAAAACACCTCGGCGTTTTGGATTGATGCAATTGATCTTGCTGCCACATCATCAACAGAGTATATCTTCACAAATTCTTCAAGAAGACGCCTATGAACTCCTCACCGACAAGAAACCCAATGTGAGTTATTTCAAAGTCTTGATTGCTAAATGTTGGATTAGAGATCCTCACCACAACTCTAAATTTGCACCAAAGCACATGAAGGTTTTATGCTTGGTTACGAAAGGACTCGCACACCTCTGAGTCTTCAACATTGTTCTTCACAAGATTGTTGACATTGTAGATGTGCGGTTCGATGAAACTAATGGCTCGCAAAGAGAGCACCTACCTTCTGTGTTAGATGAACCAGCACCTGAGGATGCTATCAAGCTCAAGGCAACTAAGGATGTCATTCCTACTGAAGAATTCATTCCTGTTTGTGAAGTACATCGAGCTGATACGCCTGAAGAACATGATGAGGAAAATGGTGCTGAAGAAAATGCTGATCAAAATCCTCAGCGACAACCAACTCATCCACGCGTTGCAAAAGAAGTGCAAGTGCAGAAGATCATCGATGACATTAGCGCACCAGGTCCTCTCACCCGCTCAAAAGCCTCACACTTATCTAACTTTTGTGGGCACTATGCTTTTGTTTCTATCTCAGAGCCCACTAAGGTAGATGAAGCTTTTCGGAGCCGAGTGGATTCAGGCTATGCAAGAAGAATTACATCGATTCGAGTTGAACAATGTCAGGAATTGGTCAATCGCCCGGATCCTCGCAAGCATAATATCATTGGCACAAAGTGGATCTACCGCAACAAGCAAGATGAAAATGGCCTTGTGGTGAGGAATAAGGCACGACTAGTAGCTCAAGGCTACACACGAGTTGAAGGAATTGATTTCAATGAAACTTTTGCACTGTTGCTAGACTTTGAAGCTATTCGCATTTTACTTGCCTATGCTAACCATCATGATATCATCTTATATCAAATGGATGTGAAAAGTGCATTCCTCAATGGTAAGCTTGAGGAAGAAGTATATGTTGCTCAACCACCAGGTTTTGAAGATCCCAAGAATCCTAACAAAGTCTTCAGACTCAATAAGGCCCTCTATGGCCTCAAGCAAGCCCCTCGGGCGTGGTATGACACCTTGAAGGAATTCTTCGTGAAGAATGGCTTCACACCCGGTTCACTCGAGCCTACTATATTTACTAAATCATATGATGGTGAACTGTTTGTGTGCCAAATATATGTTGATGATATTATCTTTGGCTGTACTAACCAACGATACAGTGATGAATTTGCCTATATGATGAGTGAAGAATATCAAATGTCTATGATGGGAGAGTTGAAATCCTTCTTAGGTCTTCAAATTAAATCGGAGCGCAATGGCGCAATGGCATATTCATATCTCGGAGAAATACCTCAAAGATGTCTTGAGGAAATTCGGCATGCAAGATTGCAAAGGCGTCAAAATTCCTATGCCCACAAATGGCCATCTATGCAATCGATGAAAATGGTATTGACTTGATCACAAGGTATACCGCTCCATGATTGGTTCTTTATTGTACTTATGTGCATCTAGGCGGATATAATGCTTAGTGTTTGCATGTGTGCCCGATTTCAAGCTGCACCAAGGAATCACACCATAAGGCTGTGAAGCATATTCTTGATATCTAGCTCACACACCAACACTAGGATTATGGTACCCCAAGGGCTCTGCTTTTGATCTCATTGGATATTCGACTCGACTATCTTTGGTGATCGTGTGGACCGCAAGTCAACATCTGGCACTTGTCATTTCCTCGGACGATCTTTGGTGCATTGGTCCTCGAAGAAAGCAGAATCGTGTATCACCGCTCTCTTCTGAAGCTGAATACATTGCTGCTGGCTCATCTTTGTGCTCAAGCTGCTTTGGATGAAGCAAACCCTCAAGGACTATGGCGTCAGCGTGAAGAATGTGCCTCTCCTCTGCGACAATGAGAGTGCCATCAAGATTGCTCACAACCCAGTTCAGCACTCGAAGACTAAGCACATCCAGATTCGTCATCATTTTCTTCGTGATCATGTGTTGAAGGCGATATCTCCATCGAGCATGTGAAGATCAAGAACAGCTAGCTGATATCTTCACTAAGCCCTTGGATGAAAAAGATTTAGCAAGTTGCGGTGTGAGCTAAATATCTTAGAATCTTGAATGTTCTTTGAAAAGGACACACATTCTAACCCTTATGCATAATTGATGACTTAGATGTGCAACACATGAAGAAACGTTGTTCCTCAATCAATGAAGAATAACACTCTAAGTGTGAAGAAATTAATGAAGAATTTGATTCTCAGAACCCTACGACAATTGTACGCGGTGTCTGAAATCATCATTCTTATACGGTGGGCTACGCCACCACAAAAGTTGAAAATCTTCAATTTGAGTTTTTCCTCATTTTGAAATTCCTCAGTTTTTCAAATTCTTCAACTTTGCAAAATCTTCAATGTTTCCGTCGTTTTTCTTCATTGGATATATATATATATGAGTTTATGTCCTCTACAGGATTCACTTATTGCTAATTCTTCAAGTTGCTATTTACGCTAAGTGAATGTGATCGGACCCTTCCCTCTATGCTATACTCAATCCAATCTATTCACAAATTCTTCATGTGCGTTACGATTGAAACTCGTTCAAAGTCTTCACCGATCCTTGACAGTGAAGAAATTGCGAACGAAACTTTTAAACAAATCTTATCCAAGTTTTCGGTTTTACCGCTCAAACCGTTCCGCATCCCACGATGTATTAGTTTAATCACCCACGATCTTACGATCTCATCGCACGATGCGTGGGTGACACATGTCGCGTGAAGGAGAAAGGGCAGGGGCATGTTAGTCCCAAAATCTTGAGCGAACAGTTTTTCACCGTGGCTATAAATACCCTCTACCCTCCTCACTTCATTTACTCCGCTCGATCGCTGTCTCTCGCTCGAGCTCTCCTCAAACCCTAAGCGCCGCCGCTTCTCCATCGCCGCCGGTGAGGAAAAGCTTCACCGCCTCGACCTCATCGCCAGATACTCGCGCCCGCCGTGGAAATCTTCACTCCGCCGCCCGTAGCCGTCTCCCTCTGCCAAGTTAGGGTGTGGGAGATCTAACGTGATTTAACTTCTCTACAGTTCACTCTGTTCGTCGTGTTCTTGATTCGGGTAATTAAAAGTCACTTTTATTACTCGCGTTGATTCTCAAATCTTTACGAAAATCTTCAAAGGTGTTTTTGCTCTTCAAATCTTCACATATGAACACCTCACACACTATATGCTCTTGATTTATCTCTCTAAGCATTCATTTCTTCAAGATTCCTCAATTGTGCGGATTTTCAATCATACAACTCTGAACCTAAGGCAAGCGCTTAGTGAAATTCCTCAAGGCTCAACTGGTCAAATTCCTCAAAACTTGTTTTTTGAAAAATCATCTCGAGAACGATATGACCTCTCCAAATTCCTCGCACCTACACTCTATTCACAGGTACTCATGTCCGCTTTGAATCACTAGGTTCTCATCAACTTAACTCATTTGCAGCGTTCCTCGAAGAAAAACTGCATACTTCTTCAGAGTGCTCTATTATTCAAATTCCTCACCAAGAAAATGGCGAAGGCAAGAGACCGTAGAAGGGAGGAAAGAAACCGAAGTCATGACTGCCTTTGAAATTCTGAGGAAATATACAAAGACTATCGACACCGATGAATCCAAGTTTGGAAAGGAGACCAAGAATCAGCGCAAAGTCGATCTGAGAGGATAGAAAGAAGATGGGCACGAGAATGGAGGAATACCGCTATGTTACTCCCAAGTACATGAGGAAATTAGCCTTAAACCCTCCATGCCCAAGAGCTCCACTGCACTGCCAAGTCGCGATCCCACTAGCATCAAGAGTGGTGAAGACTTTCCTGAAGAATGGTCCAGGCGCCAAGCCAAATTGGCAAGACAGGCCAAGGAGGCAGTGAGGAAATTCAATGAGGATTCTGCTGCTGCTGCTGCTGAGCCCTCGGTCAAGCCGAGGAAATCAATGCCGAAGAAGCCTGCTCGCAAGCCAAGTGCTTCACCGTCAGCGCCCTCACGGCCTAGTTCCTCAGCCGCGCCCTCACGGCAAATTCCTCAGACTGCTGCTGCTCATTCAAAATCCTCAGCAGCTCCCTCCAAGTCCTCAACACTTGTGCATCTTGCTACTTGTCAAAGGACTCAGGGTTTCTCAATTGCTTCTGGTGTCTCAGCAAGTTCCTCAGCTGCACCAATGTCCTCAACAGGCCCCACTCTGCTGAAGACAAAAGCAACTGCTGGACGCGGTCCTCGGCCAAGTCCAAAGAAGAACAAGTTGCATTCAACGTACCCTCTGATGATGAAGCTTCTGATGAAGAACTTGCAGAAATCATCAGAGACAGACTGACCAAGGCCGCTAGAGCCAAAAGAACAAGTGTGCCTCTGCTTACGGATCCGAAGAAGATCCTTGACTTCATCGACCTATGGCATCAGGATCCAAACACTCCCATACCGGATCTGCCACTGACTCCTGGTCAAAGTCATATGCTGAACCATTTCATCGCTGAAGAGAAATGGAAATTTGAAAAGGCTCATGAGATCAAGAGAACACAAGCCAGAAAGGAGAAGCTTCTGAGGAAGAACATCATCAACTTGACTCCTGAAGAACTTCTCAAAGCACAATCTGAAATTCAAGCCCTCAGCAAGGATTTTGATGCTTACAATGCTGATTGGCAAGGAGCCAAGGTGAGATTCGTCAATCTGACGAAGAAAATGTCAACTGTTGCAGCTCCATCGCAACAAGAAAATCCTCAGGCTGAAGACTCTGCTCAGCCTGCTGAAGAACATGCCAGCACTGCTGATGACTTTCAGTGTGCTGATGAGAACACAAGTTCGGGCTGATGACTCCATTCCATTCTTGAAGAAATTCCCGTGGCATCCACTAGTGGTGCGCTGAAGAATCTGAAGAAGCAGGCAATCGCACGATCGCTTTGAAGAAACTGTACCACAATCCTCAGCTCCTCCTGCGCCAACACTAACTCCAATTCTTCCTTCTGCCTATGAAGTGAAGAAGACAAAGGCTGCAGAACGAGCTGCAGTGAAGAAAAGGAAGGCATCACCGTCAAATTCTTGACCGCAAAGAAAATGAAGCCAATGACCAGCTCGATTGAAAATCCTATTGATGCCATTCCCATTTCCTCCATGTCGTCCAAGGAAATTGTTCCTTATGGAGAAGATTACAAGATCCCAAGCGGATCTGATGAAGAAAATCAATCTGTTGCTACCTCAAAACAGCTTGATGAAGAAATTGAAGTGGAAGCTTTCCCTTCAACTCCAGTTGTTTCCTCACCCGTGCCTCAGTTCACTGCTGAAGAGGCAGGTGTTGAGGAAATTGAAAAGGAAGATGAAGACGTGGATATTGGGTGCACTACACCTGTGATGAATGATGACTTTTGGGAAAGTCAGCATCCCAATACTCCTCTCTTCACTCCGATTCTACAAGTTCCTCAGTCCCCGGCTACAACTGTTCAATTGGGCTCTAAAGAAACTCATCCCACATCGTCTGTCAATGAAGAAATTCCAGCCACTAGCACTGAAGAACCCACTGCTGATCCTCAAACTGCACAAGAAGAGGAACCAGAAATTCCTCAGCCTGAAGAACCTGAGATCGCGATTCCTGAGGTTGTGTTGCAAATCACTGATATTCCTATGCCCAAACCGAAGAATCCGTTCTCAAGCAAGAAAAAATTCAAGGCTGGAGACTTCTTTTCTGAGCATGTGTTCTTCACTACTTACAATCCATATGACTCTGCTCGAATGAGGAAAAGACGCTTCTGGACTCCAACACAAGCAAACTTCTATTCCTCAGTGCTATTTGACAAGGACAAGATCTTCGACCAAGAGCATATTCCTCATGTGGATATGGAATCACTGTCGTGCTTCGAGCCAGTACTCCGTGTTCTTCACGATGCGTGGGCTGCTGAATTTCTGACCGATATATGTGATCGAATGAAGAACTCATTCTTGATTCTATGCCACCGCACATCACGGAGATCTTTGAAGACATCAATTCATGGGTGCTGGATTGGATGACAGAGAATACTCACTACAAGGCACCAGCAACTGAATTGCTTCGTGTCCTTCCTCTTGATCCTCCCCATGAATCTGCACGTTGCATCTAAAATGACCGTGAACTGTCTGATCACTTTATGCAAGTGCTTATGAAGCCGCTGAAGCCAGGCCAAGCCCCTCGAACCAAATTCCTCATCAAGGATTTGCTGTATGTGCCTCGGACTGTTTATAGAATCTTGACGAAGACAATGAGTCCCATCAAAGGCCACGACTCAAATGAAGAAGATGTCGTTGGCATCATGAAGAACATGCTTTTCAATATCATTCATGGTGTTCCTGTCAACTTCCATGATTTCTTCATGAGGACTCTGGCCAATGTTGCAATGTCACCTTTTGAACTGAAGCCATATGCGCCTTGGATCATGAGATTCATAAGGGCAAGATCTTCACCAACTACAAGGTCGACACTCAATCATGGCAGCTTCCTGCCGCCCATTGAAGTCCTCAAGCGACCAGTTTCATCATCTGATGACAAGGGCAAGGCAGCAGCTGTAATTGATGAAGGCACTCGTCCATTGGATGGTCAATTTCGCAAGGCTGCATCTTACTCCACCAATGACGATTCTGCAACGCATGACACTGCCGCAAATACCTCAACCAAGCAACAGCCTCAAGCAAGCGCACCTGTGGTGATGATGATCGTGAGTTACTCCTCAGTCTTCATCAGAAGGTTGAACGCAATAAGAAATGGGTGAAGCGCCAATTTGCTGCAATTCTTCACAACATGACCTCAACGCATAATGCAGTGAAGAAAAATCAGTACTACCTTCATGAAACCCTCAACCGCACCTGGGCTGTTCTTAATCATGTCTATTCCGCGGAAGAATTGAAGACTATGGGTCTTCAGGAAGCTTTTGACTGGTCTGCACCACCTCCGAAGAAATTCAAGAGAGTCAAAGTTCCTGATCTGGTGGCCAGTTCTTATTCTTCATCGCGTGAAACTGATGAATATGAAGATTTAGACGACACTGCGGCATGCCCTACTTCAACATCCAACCCCGACAACGCTGGCGCTCCTCCATCAACTTGAAAATCTTCAAGGGCGTTAGTCCTCAGTTTTGATCCTTTTGGTCATTTGATGACAAAGGGGGAGAAATCTGAGTTAGTCTTCAAGCGGGTTGATACTATGGGCGTTTTATTAAGTTACAACTCTCGTTCTTCCGAAACTTTTATTGGATCGAGTTGTAATCTTAAATCTGATGGTGCCTTGATACTTTTGATCGTGCTTCGATACGTTTGATGCTCTGATTTTGATACGTGTTATGCTCTGATGCTTTTGAAGCACTAAGCTCTGAATGTGATATTTGAGCTCTGAAATTTTTGATGTGATAGTCTGCATGCTTATTCCTAGTCAATACTATTGCACGCATGCTGAATCCCATCAGGCACCATATTTCATCATGCATTTCAAATTCTTCATAGTATATATATCAAATGCGTGTATGAATTACAAGATATAGGGGGAGATCTCCATGATTCAATTCTTCAAATGTGCATTGCCTCAAAAGCAAATTCCTCATTATGCACATATTTAGGGGGAGTTCTTCTATATCTTGCAATCAAATTCCTCAATATCAGTATTTACACTTCATATGTTTATCCTCGTTGAAAACTTAACCTATGTTGTCATCAATCACCAAAAAGGGGGAGATTGTAAGTGCATCTAGTGCCCCTTAGTGATTTTGGTGTATTGAAGACTTATAGGTTAAGTAACTGATGCGTTTGTGAGTGTACACAGGTCTATAAGTCTATGAGGAGTTTGATATTTACAGAGAAAGTCGACCCCTAAAAATGAAGTTCTTCGACTGAAGACTTTGATATTCTGAAGACTTTCTGAAGACTTTGAAAGTGAAGAAATTGGTGTGACCTTGAAGACGTGATAATCATTCGAGGAACATGAAGCGTGAAGACTTTTGTTTTCGTAGTTTCATTTTCTCTTTCTTGAGTCATAGGAAACACCATACTGTTAAAGGGGGTCGAGGAAATACTAAGGAAAAATTTCCATGTGATGCTCAACTCAAAATCCTACACCTACCAATCCCTTCGAGTGAGGCCATTGGAAATCTCATACTGATTCAGTCAAATTCTTGATGTGAGACGCAGTTCTTACAGTCATGATGACTTCTCTCGATCGAGGAGTTAGGAATTCGCCAATGGCAAATTGCCTACAGTGAGGAACATGATAGCCCCGAGGACTTTGAGAGTCAAATTTCCGACCGTTCTTTGTCTTTGCTTGGCCGCGGACCAAAATATCTTATCCACCTAACGGTCATATCATTGAAGGGCATTTATGTCTTATCATGTCGGGCTGCTCCTAGGCTATAAATAGCCGCCCCTACAACCACTAGCTGGTTGGCTGCTCTGAGAGAACTTGACACTTGTCATTTGAGAGCAACCCATCCTCCGGGACTTTGGCGAAAATCATCAAGTGAGGAAAATCCCAAAACCAAACCCACAAAACCCCAAGTGATTGAGCATCATCAAGAAATTGATCTGCGTGGATCCGACGCTTATTACCTTTGAAGATCTGTGCTTCTTCCGACGGTTAGGCGTCAAGGTCTAGAGCATCCAAGAGGAATTGTGGATCGCCGAGTGACCAAGTCCATGAAGGTTTGAAGTCACCAAGACTCACCACGAGTGATTGGGCGAGGCCTGCGTGGTCTTAGTGCAAGGAGAATACGGTGAGGACTGGGTGTCTGAGTTGCGGCTCGAGATCGGGTGTCCGGACTGAGTGTCCTCGAGTTTAAATACTCGGCCGCTCCAACCAGACGTATAACCGAGACAGCAGTTGGAACTGGTTTACCAAATCATTGTCTTCACCAACCGACCGGTTCTATTTCCTCAACTCATCCATTTCCTCATTACATGTTGCATGTTGTTCATATCGTGCTTGAAGACTTTCACAAATTCCTCGCTTCAATTTCTTGATCTGTTTGTCTTCATCTTGTTATCCTGTGTTTACGCTTCCCGTACTCCGTTCTAGTCTTCATTTCTTCATGCTGACTATGTGTGCATCCTGTTATGTTTACTTCTGAGTACATATTCCGCTGCAAATAGTTCTTCGCTAAGGAATTTCCTCACCGGTAAATTCCTTAGTGAAGAATTTCATAAAAATCGCCTATTCACCCCCCCCCCCTCTAGTCGATATAACGCACTTTCAATCACGCCGAACTACTTCGACATCTCGGCTGGACTGGAGGATTCATCATCTCTTCATCAACCTACTCCGGACACTTCGGCGTCACTAGCCGACCAGCTTTGTCACGATTAGTTGGACCGAGGGCTTTGCCTCGGCAAGCCAACCTTGGCCAGCATCATCATCCTTCGGATTGCTACAACAAATAAACCAGGTCTATCAAATGGTGGCCGCATTAACGACGATCGCATGATGGTTCGGTCAGTCTCCGTACATAGTCCGATTTAACGCCGCATCCGAACACGCGACCGACTTGTGAATTTAGGCTTTGCCACGCCTTTCTGACATCACGCCGCCGCCTGCGCCGACATCGACCTCGGCGCCGAGCCATATTTCTTTTATTACTCACTTTGCATAAATTATTCATTATGCAACGATTTTTTAATTATCATTATTACTATTATTCCCGTTTGCACTATTTTTTGTGCACAGGAAAATGATCCGGGGACTTGGCGTCCTCCGCTGGTCTGCATCGACCGTGCTATGTCACCACTTGGCGTGCGAGCTCTTTGCTCCGCCACCTCGGGACGGATTTGGGATGGAACCTTGTCCCAATCAAGCTCGGACAGCGTCGCCAAGATCTTGAACACATTAACCAGCTAAGTTGCCTTCATGCTCAAAGTTTTAAATTTCTAACTTGTGTTCGGTTCGACCAAGCATTATACCTTTTTGAAAAAAATGTTGCTTGTAAAAAAATTCTTGTCCCAACTTTGTTTGCACATACTTGACGCGCTATCCGCGCTCATTATACCTGGGGGCTTCTTTAACAAAAGCTTATTAATACTGGCTTTATGCCCAACACATGTGTCACACTTCCGCATGTACCTTTTATTCACCATTATATGCATCGATATGACTTAAGTTTTGGCCAAGCTGGATTGCCTGGCTCCTGTGCTTACCCCTACGTTCCCGATTGTTCGGCTAGGTGGTAAAGGAGCACCTCTATGATTATTACTGCCGGTCACGGATGTGTACCTCGGTGGGTGAAGCGAAAGCTAAGCGTTCTTAAGGGAATACTCGATCGGTGAACTAAAAGATGATTTCTTACCTATTTATTTACCTGCCCCGGATGTTTTTCTGCTCTTTTCGCAGTCCGGACATGCACTTTAGGGCATGCCTCCCAGGGAAAGGAACCCCTAACGGAACTATTCTCCTGGAAGATGTTTCTTACTAACCATGTAATATAACATAACTAGTTGGGCACTTGTCCGATAAAGCACTAATGACCCCTCGCTGGTCTCCACGCATGCCCGGTTTTTATAACGCGAGGTATTTGACACACTCCGGACTATTGGGTCGGAGGTTGAAGTGAAAAGGTCCGCTACGACAAACGATCTACAATCCGGCTAGAAGGCATTTTACATGTCACCTTACATTATATAGTCAACTTTTACCCAAGTCACTTGGGGGCTCTTATGTTTATTTGAGCCATTTTATACTAAGTGTTTTTCTTCTTAGTCGTTGCAAAGTTTTTATTATTTATCACTCCTTTTTTCGACACAAGTGTGCGGTCACTAGCCGGGGAGCCTAATTTCTCTCTCAAAACCGCTAGAGTTTAGTTTTCAAAACTGGCCTAACGAGAAGTACCCCGCCTTCGGGATGGGAGACTGAAGCCGTAGGCTGACCCGCTTGGAGTCTTGAGATAGGATATGTCATGTTAAAGCACGGCAGAAGCACTTTTTTTTTTCTAAAGTCCAATTTTCTGATTGGTACCGAACACTTAATCGTGTTCGGACGTCATGTTTTTACTGATGTTTTTTGGTTTTCCAAGCTTTTGGCACTTTTAAACTATTTGTGTGTTTTCAGCACAAGTCTCGCAGTGCAGCGCCGGACTCCTTTAGAGATTCGGCAAAAACATTCTCGGATATTGCTATATATGCATCGGTTTCGAATTGTGTCTTCGGTCAATAGTTGGGTTGCCCGGCTCCTGCGCTTGCCTCCTATGTTTCGCTTTGTTCGGCTAGGAGTGCAAAGGGAGAACCACTGCGATTGTGCCTCCAGCTCGCGTGGTCAAGCACCTCAGTGGAGAAAGCCGAAAACTGACTGTCACAATAGGTGTAAACTGGTCAACGATCCGATGACTATATTAAATGATGGGCCATTCATCACATCGGCCGAAGTGTTTCCGGCTTGACCTCGACTGTCGCCGAACACTACCGGGGCTAGTAACTGGCCTCCCAAACTAAATCCTCAATATTTTGCTCTTACATTGGAGCTGAGGTTTCATGATCATGCTTAGCATGACAACCCAAAGAAAGGAACCGATAGTGGGACTATTTTCTTTGGAAGACATTTCTTCTGTTAAAAAGTAATATAACATGTCTCTCCGCGTACCTTTGTTTATAAAACCGTATGGCCAGATTGCCTTGTTTGTCGTAAATCTTTGCCCTCATAAAGGCTTTATAAAGTAGGACAAACACTCCTCGGCTATTGGCCGAGGAGGTGGAAGCCGATGGTCGGTCAACAAAGTTTTGTGCAATGCGGAGCCGAGCATTAATGACGTAAAGTACTTGGATACATAGAGTCATTACACATAATTTGTGAATTTACTATGGATATTGATCCTTAATTCGGCCACCCGTGCCCGCATTAAGGCTCGGGGGCTACTGGGCTTCGGGCTTATTATTTACAAATATTAAAGGGGCACATTGATCCCCTGATCTGGTGTTACCACCCGACCAGTGTCTCGGGGGCTACTGCATTGCTTGTCCAATGCAGAAAATTTTATGTGCAATATAGTTTCCGAGGAGATTTTGATCCTCAGGTTGGTCGGCCGCACCCAACCTGAGTCTTAAGGACTGAGCACGCCGCTTTTGGTGTCCCGAAGTATTCTGCCGAGCTAGGACTTGATCCTCAGACCGATTTTGCAAATCAACCTGAGTCTCAGCGGCTATGGGGATCAGTGGTCTTATGTCATCCTTCATGTGCATCTCGGGTTTTAGACCGATACACACCTTGAGGGCTACTGGCTATATATCTCGTCAGAGAATAAATTGCACCGATCAAAAATATTGATGAAAATCGGCCCACATTTGGGGTGGTGCACCACCTCGGAAGCAGTCCAGCATAAAGCTCGGGCGCTAGTGGCTGGCTACATAGAGGGCATTTCTGGCATTAAGCTCGGCTAAACTCCTTCAAACTTCTTTGAACCAAGGTGATTTACGACACCTCGGATACAGTCCAGCGTTGGAGCTCGGATACAGTCCGGCGTTGGAGCTCGGATATATAGTCCGGTGTTAGAACTGGGAAGCAGTCTGGCATTGGTGCTCGGCTGCAAAAGATACCTCAAATGCAGTCCGACGTTGGAGCTCGGACGCAAGAGGACGCTGCCACCCGGGAACAACTTGAAACCCGAGGTGTGGCATAAAAATAACAAGGCATTGATAAAGGTCGGAAACTTAAAGGGGCTCCTCGGATACCCGACGCGTAAACTCGTCGAATGCATTTCGGCGATCCTCAAGATCGAAGATGAGAAGATTTGTTGAACCAGTTTTCAAGACCGGCAACCGAAGATGAAGAACAGTTCGGAAGAATCGAGGAGCGTCCCTAACTTGAAGACCGGTTCAGGGGGCTACTGACGGTGTCCTGGACTAGGGGGTACTCACCACGTCGTCCCATAATCAGTTAGATTGGGCCGAGGACCCCCAGGGCCGCATACTCATGGGCCAGTCCGGACAGGTGCCGCATACAAGGAAGATTCCACAAGACTTGGCGATCAAGACAAGGACTCCCCCCCACTGGCGTATTGGGCTAGCACTCTTGTTATCCTAGGCCTCTGGTGCATTATATAAACCAGGGCCAGGCTAGTCGACACATATATAACCTCCATTACAACAATCATACCATAGGCTAGCTTCTAGGGTTTAGCCTCCTTGATCTCGTGGTAGATCTACTCTTGTACTACCCATATCATCAATATTAATCAAGCAGGACGTAGGGTTTTACCTCCATCGAGAGGGCCCGAACCTGGGTACAACATCGTGTCCCTCGTCTCCTGTTACCATCCGCCTAGACGCACAGTTCGGGACCCCCTACCCGAGATCCGCCGGTTTTGACACCGACAATCACTATTCATATTAGCCTCGATATATAGTGATGTTAGGGGGGCAGGGCCCTTGCTGCCCCTGTCTTCGCCACTATGCACGCGTCTGAGAGATGAACCGGAAGGCATGGATGATGAGAGGGGGACGTTGGATATATAATTAATGTGGGTGTATTATTTATGTAATCCTATATAGAGAGGTATAGATTGATCGATGTGGACGTGGGAAAGAGGGTGAGACCTCACTATATATATAGATTGATTGGTTTGTGTGGAAGACCTAGCTATATATACACACACATAGAGTAACATCGATCATTGCGCATGCACGTGAGAGATAAAGAATCCCCGATATGATGGAGAGGGGGAGGTGTGTCTGTGTGTGTGCCTGCATGGGAGACCGACCTGAAGAAAAAGATTGCATGTGTGCGATGGATAATGTCGACAGGTAGTGTGTGTGCATACATGCACAAGAGAAAGTTAGTGGTACAATTATAAAGAGAAGATGACTGTGTGGGTGTAAAAGACTAGGGTGAGGTCATAATCAATGTAAAGTTGAATTCAAATATTTGAATAAGAGATCATGATGTTTGAAACCCATGCATGCATGAATATAACTGAGATATGCGCGGTGTGGTTTGGAAACGAGCATGTTGTATTATATACACATTGAACAAGGTCAGACTGATCTGAATTTGAGATACTAATGGTAGACATCGTTTGGCCACATTGCATCCGTGCATGGACACACTATTCAAATTGGAGATGATGGGTGGCTTTCGCATCACATATCTATATCTATACCCCTATATATATATATATATTATTTTATATTTTTTATACAGTATGCGAATAACTTTAACTTTGAAAGATGGTCGTTGGATGAGGCCAATCCGATGGTGCAGAGATGGAAAATTTGAGCACTACTGGCCGTTGGATATCATCTTGATTCCACCAGATTTTGCCACATGTACAATCTAGAAGACTCCATGGTTAAACTTAAGCATAATGCACAAACCTCAAAACACAAGCACTCCTTCTTTGTTCTAGAATCATCCGTATTAGAATTGCCAAATGTTTTTCTACATGATTTGCCATTATTTCTTTTTTACTTTATGCCTTACAACGCACAATTCCATGAATCTTAAAATAGATTAGCTCTCTTATAAAAACTAGATGATTTTGAATGAAATGAACTATAAGAATTAAACAAACATCTACATCATGCATATATGACTCAAAGCTTACATGCTATAATGTGGTATTTATTCATCATTTGGTTGCCAAATCTCATGTGTGCAATGCACGTGTACCTTACTAGTCTAAATGGTGTTTGTGTGTGTTGTGCGTGTTAAACACATTGTACGTAGTATATCATACATGGTTTAGATTCCGAACATCTAGCTAGAGCATACATGTACTATGATTTGAATTCAACATAAAATGGATACATATATTTGAATTTGAGATTGTATGTACATGTAGTTCGTATTTATATAGGAATTTACTTCTCCTATATTCATGTCATGTGTTGTGAAGATAATATTTAGATGGTTGTATAACTAACCCGAGTACAATCCCATTCAAACAGGGAAAATGCACTCAAATTTAGTCCATATACTAGACAACACACATTGTTTTTTTATTGTTCAGGGAAGTGCAAATTGTTTTGGTACTGTACACGTTATGTTTGTTGTCCCGATTTTTTTATTTTTTTGTTGTATTTGAATGCATTTCTAGTAATATAGTAAAACGGGACATATCTCTCTCTAGTGATCAGGTGCGAATTGTCCTTTTCTGGGTACATGTTAAGCTTGTTCTCCCGAAATTTCAAGATGCGCTTTGTTACGCCGAAATTTCAAGCTAGCGTCTCTGTCTATCGTGCTGCGAAACTCCCACCTCTTCAACCCACGCCTTGCTACCCCGAAATATTAAAGATATATCTTTGTCTCGTTGTGCTCTGATAACTCCCTCCATATCAACCCGTGCCACGCTATTCCAAAATTACAAAGCGCGCGAAAACTCCCACCTCCTCTGAAATCCCGACACGCGAAATGCCCGTGATACCCCCGAATCGAAAGAACCGCCTAGCTCAAATCGGTGGGGGTACTTTCGTAACTTACCCCACATTTCGAACAAGCGTGTCCCTAAGCCATGGTTCCCCACTCCCATCCCATCAGCTCACCCATTCGTACACCAAGACCGCGAAAACCCACGAAGCCCCACACCCTCCTCCGTCCGCCACCCAGCCGGAGCCTCTTCCCCGACGACGTCGTCCATAGCAACACCTCGACGTCCCTCATCCACCGTACCGGATGAGGATCCGTCGTTGATCTCGTCGTCCCGGTGGTTCAGCCACCTCGTCCTCCACCTCCAAGGAGCTACCCTGATGTTCCCCTCATCTTTCGTGCCACCTCCATTCCCACACCGACGTATTCACCTGCACCACCGGAACAACATCATCATCACCATTTCCTCGGATGAAGTTGTGGCCTAATCGGCGCCACCAAAGAGGTTGTACACTAACCACTGCATTTTCTTCTTGATTGGATCTCAGGGTGCTGCCGGCGCTCGGTCCCGAGCCAACACGGCGTGGCTCCATCCACGGTGGCATCACCGGCCACTTCCTCCATGGTGTCGCTCCCTCGGTGGTGACGTCCACACTAGTAGGAGCTGCTGCTGCTTTAGCTCTCGCTCGTGCTGGTGCTTTTCTCTTGCTCTCGGTCCCCTGCCTGGTCTGCTCTTGCTGTTGCTCGCACTGCCGCTCTCGCTCTTGCTCTGCTTGCGGTGCTGCTCTGATTTAGCTACACTTCAGTCGACTGAATCAACTTTTGGGTCAATCAATTTTCAAGGGGTGGGGGGCTCATCGGAGTTAAGGAAGAACTAGTCGAAGCGGGGAAGGGGGCTTGCCGGAGAGATACCCCACTATCTATCTTAGGGTTCAGGGTGGGGGCGGTGGTCGCTTGCGGTGGTGGGGCGGTGGCGTGGGGATCGCCGGAGAAAATGCTCGGCACGGGGGGGGCCTAGAGGGATGGCCAGGGCGGTGGCGGACCGGCGGTGGGGAGTGGTTTTGGGGCAGGCGGGGCAGCGCACCGCCGGCCGCAGGCGGCGGGGCACCTATTTGGCGGCTAGTGGCTGGCGGCTCAAGGGAGTGGAGGTTGAAGATGAACTGCAGGCTCTTAATTTCCTATCCAACGGCTAGAAAATCGACTGACCAGAGATGAAAAAGTCAGTCGACTGACGTGTAGCCTCACTTGATGCTGCTACATGACCAGCTACCCCGGCTCTCGCATGTGCTACTGCTGCTACTGCTTTTCTGCTACTAGTGCGTTCAGTTTTGACAGTACAATTCAGTTTCGACAACAAAATTCAGCTTCGACAATTAAGTTTAGTTTCGACAGTTAAATTAAGTTTTGATAGTTAAGTTCAGAGATGAGCGGCTGATGTATTTTACATCTAGCACTTTGTGGTTATGTATTTTACGTCATCTATTGGATATGCTATTAGAATTTCACTCAGGTTAACGTTGTCTCTCTTGTCCTGCATCAGCCTCGGCGTCGTACAAGTCACCGGAGCTGCTCCAACGACGAAACCCTCCATCACAACGGAGCAGTACCCCGGGCTCCATCTCCATATGCCTAAGATCTACTTCCCCTCCTCCGACAGCCAAATCAGCCGAAGCATCCTCACCGACCAACCCAATCACGCTAAGATCAACATGGCTTCGCCAAAGAGGTTGTACACTTGTTGCATCTCTTTTTTACTCTACATGTCATATATATTGTCCACTGAGCACACATGGTAACATGAAATACGATTATTTTATCCTACTATATGACAAGCAGTGAGGTACCAAGAAACTTAGCTATCCGTGATGGACTCTCTTGAATGCCATCATTATTTATCTCTGCGCGTTTGAGCTTTGCATTTGTCGATGGGCCTGGGAGTTGAGCTAGTAGGGCAGTGAACTGGGTCCAAAGTAATAGAAGTAGCACAAAAAAAATTAGTGTAGGCTTTTCCTTGCTCAAGCTTGCCTACTAGAATCGCCAGTGCTTGAAAGGAAAAGTGAAGGAAAAACATAGGAATTGGAAATTTTCCTATGGTACTACTATTCATGAATTTGGTTGAAAGGAATGGAGCAAAGAAAAACTGTAGGATTTGTTCCTTTAGTGTCTCCTTGAAAGAGAAACCATAGGAATTTTAATTTCCACTTGTCCTCCTTTTCAAATTCCTATTCATGAAGCACAAGACTAAGAGATGGTAGCATAATATCATTATAACCGTACATTTTCTTGTGGTTTGACTTAATCTCACCATGCTTCTTTGCATCCCGTGATCTTCCAATTCTTGTGAATCAAACACCCAGATTGGCAGAAATCCCGTGTTTTTGAATTCTCTGTTTTGCACGTGCATTCCTATCCTATTCATGTCTATTTCCTATCCCTGCATTGTTAGAATCCTCAAATTCAAACAAGCCCTTACACAGTTACTTCTGTTACAGATATGTGTCAAAGAAAACCTTGTGTGGTTTCTCCTGCTCCTGCTGCATTATGTTCCACCCTAGCTCAGTTGCTCCAACGACGGAAGGGTTCACCACAGCAGGGATCCGCTCTCCGGACTGTCTTTAGCAGCCTCGGATCTTCTTCCCCGCCGCCAGCAGCCACGCCAACTGCATTACCATCATCAACTGAGCAGATGACCTTGAGGACTACACGGGTCCGCAAGAGAGGTCACACTCTTCCATGTCTGCTTACGTTATGCATCACTTAATATGATGACATACTACTTTATCATCGTGTTCACCTATTAGACTCCGAGTCAGGTACAAACTAATGCTGAAACTTGAGTATTTAAATGGTTGTGGGGTACATATTGGGGCAGCAATCAGTACTATCTGGTTAATCTCGGGGGTCTATTATGAGTTTCATGTTGGGTGCAAACAAACATTAAAGAAGCCATTATCTGTATTTTTTAACTAAAGCTATTATCTGCCTGCTATCATTAGTTTTGGGTCTATCCACAGATTGCTACAATCACTCTGGATTTGCGCATGCAATCCTTACATAATCCCACTATGTTTTATACCTATGCATGTCAGTTATTGTACACAATGGAACTGAACATGTAGAGCAAAAGAGACGAGCCTTGCGTGGCAATAAAATTCATGCAGACGTCGCTCCATGGTGGGCGCAAAGGTAGCCCCCTCCACCCATTTTGGATCCTAATCAAGAGGAAGATAAATGTTCTGAGGGGGATTCAGAAGGAGAAGACCACTCCTATTTACCCCCTGAGGTCTTTGCTCTAACTTGGCATGCTGATGTTGGTAATATCATGCATATGGTGCCTTGCATTGCTTACTGTGTACATCAAATATGTCATCTGCTTAGTTTAGACATGCTTTGTGTCAATGCCATCTGTTTAGTTTCTTTATCGTATATGTGAATCATCCAATGCCATCTTGTTTAGCCAGGCATCATATACGTGAATTTTTCCATGCCACCCTGGTTAGCCAGTCATCTTATATGTGAATTATATCATGCCATCATTTTTTATTACATGTTAAATTTGTCAACAATTTTAGTACATTCAATTACTCTTCATGTGCATCAGCCATTCGGCACGGTCATGGAAAAATCTGGAGTGGAAACAAGGTCTTGAGCGACAATGCTATCTCGACGGCGCATGTCTTGTTGATTCTGAGATAGCTCCTCGAGGAGGATTGAGAGACGATGACAAGTCCTATCCCCCTCCCCGAGGTGCATGCTCTAACTTGGCGGGGTTATGTTGCCCATATCGTGCGTATGGTATCCTACATTGCAATGTCATTTGCTTAGTTTAGACATGCTTTGTGTGAATGCCACCTGTTTAGTGTCTAATTACCATATATGTGAATTATGCAATGCCATCTTGTTGCAAGACATTATATATGTGAATTATGCAATGCTATCTTGTTGCAAGGCATTATATGTGTGAATTATGCAATGCCATGTTGTTTAGCCAAGAGTCATATATGTGAATTATATCATGCCGTCCTTTTTTGTATTTCTCATTGCATTTGTCGACAATGTTTGTATATTCAACTACTCTTCCTGTGCATCAGCAATTTGGATTGGTGATGGAGAAATTTGGAGAGAAAACAAGGTCTTCAGAGCAGACAATGCTACCTACTGAAGCAGATATCTTGCTGGTTACACATAGCTCTATCGATGTACTAAAGTAGGGGCACTCCTTTGTACCCCTTACTTGTGCACAGGTAGTCAGAGCCGCGCCCACGACCACACTTAGCAGGGCAGAGGGAGGAGTCAAAGCCCCAAGATGGTCAAAGCAACGCCAAGACACAAAGAGCAAGAGGGCGAGGTGGACTCCCCTGGCAGCAAAGCACGCCACCCTTGAGCCCCAGGTTTTCCAACACCACCAACCACGTTGGGACCAAGGCTCGGGAGGCGCCTCCATAGTGGCATGTAGATCTTTGTGAAGGTCATGAACACTCCAAGACAAATGAGGATTAGAAGATGACGAACCTCGGCAAGATCCTTGCCGAGAAAGCCCACAAGACATCCAGCAAGATCCTTGCCAGGGACGACCACAACGCCACGGCAAGACCCTTGCTGGGGCCCCGGCAAGGCCCTTGTCGAGGACATCTGCGGGGCCACAGCCAGGCCCACGCCCACCAAGTTTCCACCGTCGCTCCAATGTAGCTACCAGCCCACCAGCTAGGCAGGCACCTGCGTGTCGACGTGAGGCTTCCAAGCCAACTCAGCGCATGCCAACGTGGTGGCATGCAAATCTTCATGAAGTCCCTACCACCGCGCCATCTCAGCAGCCTGCCAGCCTACATGGCGCTGACTACCTAGCTGGCCCGGACTCGTGTTGAAGTAGGGTAGAGCAGCGATAAAGCGAGAGGGACACCTAAGAGGCGCATTAAATGCGTCTTGTCCTGTAATGGCTAAGCGATAAGCTTAGCCACTGTACACTGACGCCACCTCCTGTGTGCCATTGTGATGATCCCCTTGCCTATAAAAGGAGGCCCGAGGCATCCAGGGGAAGGATTCGGACCCTGGGACAAGTTACACTCATCGTAGCTAGCTCAAGAACTCCAAGAAAACCGATATACACACCAAAGCAGGACTAGGGTATTACGCATCCTTGCGGCCCGAACCTGGGTAAACGACCCTTGTGTTTGTGCTGACTGCTGATCCCGCTCTTCTCACGACCCCGTGCCCCGCAACCGTAGTAGGGATTCCCGTGATCCCATAGGTGTCATTTCCACCGACATCTTTGGCACGCCAGGTAGGGGCCGCCGCGGTAGCAAGAATCTGGTTCGGCCGTAAGCCCAGCAGTCCTCTGTCGCCATAGCTTCCAAGGAAGAAGGTGACCGAGCCAGCAGAACCATCAGCGGATGCGGCAAGCGTTCACGCGATGACAAGAAAGCTAAGTCATGCAAAAACTCTGAGTAATTACTTTTTATATACGGTTATCCTCCTCGAAGATCTTTCCTTTGTATGAGAAACCTGCATGCAGTGGGGCCCTTCCATTATTGGCAACGCCCTCGGTCTGTTTCGAGTCCGCTCAACAGACCGAGCGGCTGCATCCACAATGGCAAGGTGACCTTCCGCTATTGGCAACGCTCTCGCTCTGCCTCGAGTCCGCTCGACCGTTCGACCGGCCGCGCTGAGAACGGCAAGGTGGTTCGCACGGCAGCAAGCACACCCCGCCGGCCGCTAAAGGATCCATCCTTCAAAGCACTGCGGTTTGGGTTTACACGCCGATAAGCCTGCCCAATTGGCATAGGGTGGACATACAAGGAGAGGTCGAACAGGGAAATAACATGCATTGGTTTGAAACACTGCAGAGTTATATTACATCTATTGTTGCTGCGGTTCTAAATAAGGACAAACATTGTCTTGGTCATGAACCTGCAGCGGCGATAAGAAACGGGGTGCCTAATCCCGGTGCTGGTCATGTACCCTCTGAATTCCGCCAATGCGGCTGATGATGGGCTCGATACGCTCCTCGAGCACCATGAGGTCTGCATCCTTAGGCAAGCTATCCAGCGTGGCGTCAAAGTCAAGGTTGGGGTTCCAGTATGCCAGCTTGGTAAGGACCTTGGTCATGGCGCCCCGGCAAAGTGTCTCGGCCTTGCTGGTCAGGAAGCTCGCCCAGTTGGAGTTTAATCGTTCCAAGGCTCCAAGAACGCCCTCGAAGAACAGGGTCATGTCAATCTTCAATACTTAAAGAAATTCTGTGAACATCTCCTTATATTCTCGTAAACCGCCATGATGTCTTCTCCCGTAAACTTTGTTAAACCGCCGTGACGTCAACCTTTGGACACAGTAATGGATCATCAAGACATCATCTTTGTATAAAAAGATTAAAAAGATTCCATTCATTAATGGTATCCCGAAGATCGAGGCGACAACCGCACCCACTTTTGCCTCTTCAGGCTCCTCAATTCTCGCGCCTGCCACTTATCCATTTGCCTTATAAATAGGCTCGGGGGTCCTTTCTTTTTTCCCCTTCCATGCCTCTTCTTCCTCCTCGCGATGCTCAAGCTTTGAAGCTCCGCCGCCGCCCTCAACCTTTGAGCACTACATCATCAAAGGCCGCTGCATCAACCTGATCGTACCAGAAACCTGCGGCTTCTTTAGAGGGGTCATGTCTGCCGGATCAACATTGTCTTTATAAAACTTCAGCTCCTCTGTAGCACACACCGACTCAGCATAAGCCGCATCACCTTCCTCACAATCCAAAGCCACCTTTTGACTTCCATGTACTGTTATAGTCCCCTTATGACCCAGCATTTTGAGCTGTAAATAGATATAGCAGGGTCTCGCCATGAATTTTAAATGTAGCCGTCCAAACAGGTCGTGATCTGAGGCTCTAGATCTTCACCACTTCAAGGTCAATTTTTCAGACCTGGAATCGTGCTCATCTCCAAACACAACCTCCAAAGCGATCTTACCAACAGGATATGCTGATTTAACTGGTACTACACCATGAAAAACAGTGTTGGACAGTTTAAGACTCTTGTCTGTCAACCCCATGCGACGAAAAGTCTCATAGTATAGGATGTTGATACTGCTCCCTCCATCCATCAGAACTTTGGTAAACTTGTAACCTCCCACCTGAGGTGCTACCACCAAAGCCAGATGACCTGGATTGTCAACCCGGGACGGATGATCCTCTCTGCTCCACACAATGGGCTGCTCGGACCACCGCAAATAACGTGGCACTGCCGGTTCAACAACATTAACTGCCCTTTTGTGAAGCTTCTGATCGCGCTTGCACAGGCTAGTGGTGAACACATGATACTGCCCACCATTCAACTGCTTGGGGTGACTTTGATAACCTGACTGCTGCTGATTTCCTTGATTATTTTGCTCGCCATTACCACCTTGGTTACTCTGGTTACCCTGATTATTCTGAAATCCAGAGTTTGAACCGCCGCCACCATGAAAACCTGGACCTGAACCGCCCGACGGACCCTGATCATACCGGAAGAGATCAGAATTTTTGAACTCCTTCATAATATAACAATCTTTCCAAAGATGTGTGGCAAGGGCCTCCTTGGTCCCATGCTTTGGGCAGGGCTGGTTTAACAAACGCTCCAGATTCATCCCTCCACTGCGCTGGGGCGGTTTACCTTTACGACGTTGCATATTGGTGTTAGCCACAAGATCTGAACTATCTGCCTTGCGCTTACCATTATTCCCATGGCCTCCTTGGTTGTGATGTCATCCCTTTGCACCGCCGTTCTTCTTTCCCTTCTCCGGTTTCTCCTCATCAGAATCGGGATCCTTGGTATTATCATAATCGACATATTTGACCAAGGCTGCCATAAGGGTTCCCATGTCATTGCAGTGGCGCTTGAGCCGTCCCAACTTCATCTTTAGTGACTTAAACCGGCAATTACGCTCTAGCGTTATGATTGCTTGACCAGCATTAATCCGGTCTGATGAATGCAAAACTTCTGAAACCCGGCACACCCAATGAGTTGTTGACTCATTCTCCCCTTGACACAGGCATCCAGATCCACAATGGACATAGGCTGTTTGCATGTGTCTTTGAAATTGGCTATAAATCGGGCCTTCAACTGATCCCATGACTCGATGGAGTTGGCTGGTAGGTTTTTCAACCAAGAACGGGCGGTCCCTTCCAACATCATCGTGAAATACTTTGCACATGCCGCTTCATCCACATCCAGCATCTCCGTCACCATAACTCTCGACCTACGCCTCAGGTGGCTGATCGGCGGTATAATTAGGCACCTTGCGTGGACCCTTGAAATCCTTGGGCAGTCGCACATTACGGAGAGCCGGAATGAGACACGACACTCCCAGGAACTGAAGGCAAGCCCGGTGCCTCGATCTACTGACGCTGCTGGCTGAACCGGGTCGGGTTGATAATGATACGTCTCCAATGTATCTATAATTTTTTATTGTTCCATGCTATTATATTACCCCTTTTGGATGTTTATGGGCTTTATTTTACATATTTATATCATTTTTGGGACTAACCTACTAACCGGAGGCCCAGCCCATATTGCTATTTTATTGCCTGTTTCAGTATTTCGAGGAAAAGGAATATCAAACGAAGTCCAAACGGAATGAAACCTTCGGCAACGTGATTTTTTAGAAGAATATTATCCAGGAGGCTTGGAGATCAAGTCAGAAGACCCTCGAGGACTCCACGAGATAGGAGGGCGCCCCCCCTACAGGGTGTCGTGGTTCTAAGTCTGACAGTAGAAATAGGGGTAGGTAAGGGGAGGCGATGTCCTAGCTATGGAGTAGTTGTGGAGACAAGTGATGTACGAGTTCAGGCCCTTCTCGGAGGAAGTAACAGCCCTACGTCTCGGAGCCCTGAGGCGGTCGAGTGGATTATGGATATGAGTATTACAAGAGTGCGAACCCCCTTACCTGTGGAGGAGGGTGGCTTATATAGAGTCTTGAGACCTCGGCCATTACGTATTGGAGAGGTTAAAGTACATAAAGTGCGGAGGCGTTCTTGTGCGCCCTCATAAAGTGTCTTAACTATCATTAAGTCTATTCAATAACAAGCCGTTGTCTTTGCGGAATGTCTTCGACCTTCGGTGGTCGAGTGAGTCTTCATGGTCGAGTGAGTCTTCCATGGTCGAGTCCTTCGATCGGTCGAGTGGGTTCCTCTTTGGTCATTGGAAGATGATCTCTTCTGAGAGTGTCCTTGGGTAGGACGTTTAGGTCAGGCCTATGACCCTACCCTAGGTACATGAATCCATCATTAGCCCCTGAATGGATGGAGGCTTGAGTGAAGGAGGAGTTGACGTTGTTTCCGATTGTCTTTCGCGTACCGGCTACGTGTTGTCTTGGATCAAGATCTTCTCTGTTGATAACAAGCAACTTTTCTTCAGTCGACTTGATCCATTCTTGTTCTTTGGTCGAGTGACCTTCCTTTACTTCGCTATTCGGCGACGGATCGCAGGAAATCTCGGCTTGCGGACCGATCTGTCCCTCGCGGATCTCGCGGATCTGAAATTTGGGGAAGCCTTGGCCAAACAGACTGCGGCGTTCGGATGGGACATAACAGGAACGCCTCGATTTCCGCGCCGCCTTTTCCGCCACGTATCGTGCAGCGCAACTGTTCGGGATATGATTGGATTGTTCGAGTCCACCTGTCATCCACTCGGAAGGGATGTTATAAATGCAACTCGCGAGGGCTCACGCACAGTTCCCCGCTCTTCCTCCTCTGCTCTCTTCGTCTCCGCCCTCCGCAACCGCTGCTGCTCCTGCTATCTCCTCTCCTGCGCATTCCGCCGGCCACCATGGGCAAAGAGAAGACGGCGGTGTTGGAGCCTTGAAGAAGGCGTCGCGCGGAGAGGGCGTCGGCGGCCGAGAAGGCGAAGGGAGATCTACCGGTCATGGCGGTCACTCGTC
This sequence comes from Aegilops speltoides, assembly GCA_021437245.1. Taxonomy (NCBI): domain Eukaryota; kingdom Viridiplantae; phylum Streptophyta; class Magnoliopsida; order Poales; family Poaceae; genus Aegilops; species Aegilops speltoides. The sequence goes on along the minus strand of CM038145.1, from coordinate 347,690,107 downwards.
GAGATCCAACTTGTCAAGGGCTGGGTCGAGGAGATTGGATCGATCGACCATCGAGGAGAAGGATCTCCTCGACATAGCCAGCGACGGGTTGATCCCCACGGTGCAGCGAGGCTTCACGGCGAGTGGCAGCCCCAAATTAAGAGGGTGAGTGCGTGCTCTGGCCACCCATGTCGACCGGGATTTTCGTTGCCGCCAGTGTTTTCTTTGGGGTTTCTGAATTTCTTGAGCCCAGCTCCACCATTTTACTCCAAACTCCATTGCGTATCTTGCTGCGTTTGTGTCTATGTCGCGACAACTTCACGGGCTGTCGACGCCTTTGGGTTTGTTCAAGTATATCTTCACATGTCGCTCTCGGTGTGAAGAAGGCAAGCCCCCAGTGACGAGAAGACCCAAGTAGTTCGGATGTGCGGTGGCCTTGGGGTCCAATTGAGGAACAAGAACACTTTCCTAGCTATGTCTTTCCCCGAGTCGGTCAGAGGCTGGCGGTCAACCTGGTTCTCTTGCCTGAGCAGTCGACTTGGAGACGATCAGTGGCCTTCCTCCATTTACCATGAGTCGAGTGAGCAGACCCTCCTCCTGAAAGTGGTTCGGAGGAGAGGCGAGGTGAAGATGTTGATGGATCGCGTGGTGCAGTGGTAAGAGACGGTGTGGTGGCATGGACCTCTTGGAGGTTTTTTCTTGGGGCGAATCCAACCTCTTGATTCGAGTCCTTGCATGTGGCTGTATTGCGGCACGAAGACGCAGACTTCGCGTCCACCGGAGGCGGTCGGCGATGTCGTAGTGGAAAGATGGATGGCTGCGATTCTCGGGAACAAGGACAACCCTCGCGGATCGGAGGATTTCCCCACTTGATCGCAACGTTCGGAAAAATGCGTTTGCTCTGTTTTCCGTTGTACATCCGTCGAGTGTGTTTACGTATTTGGTGATGAACTACGCTTTGATATTCCCGAGCTCTTCTTGAAGCGTACTCAATGCCCAATGGCGCTCGGACTCGATTGAGGAGGAGGAAGCCAGCGCGGCGAGAGCCGGAAGAGTGGGATTGAGCGTTGTAAGACGCAGCGATGGCGGCGATGGCGATGGCGAGGATGATGATGGCGAGGATGAAGAGGAGGAGGAGGCACCACCGCTCGAAAAGCGGTCAAAACTTGTGCACGACCCTTGTTGAGCAGCGGTAAGGAGTGGCGATCTGTCGACCATCGCCCTCGGCCCGCTTCTCGGTGCCGGCGAGAAGGCGCCAAGCGGTCGAAAGTAGCTCCGACGAGGACGACCAAACCCCGCCAAAGATGAAGGTAGCCATCCCCACCATTTCAGCGGCTGCGACTTCCGAAACTTCGGCAAGGCCGAGGACCATGAGATGGAGGGCGGCGACTTCAAATCCGGTACTACAACTTTAAATCTTATTCTTGGTCGACTGATGTATAATTTCTGACTTTGACTTTTTCCTGAAGCTCCAACCAATGACATTATCAACCTTCCCGACGACGATGATGAGGATGAGGAACCGTTGAGGACTAGGAGGAGCAGGAAATCATCTACTGGCCAAGCAGCCCAAGGTGTGATGGCGCCCGAGACCATTGCGACGGAAGGGGAGGTCAGCACTCGACCCACCGTGTCGTTCGCGGTGCCGTTGACGAGTGCTCGACCCACTTCGTCGAGTGCTGGACAGCCTTCGATCTTCGCCACGCACCACGTCCGGAGGACCAGGCTAGTGCTGCTAAGGAGGCGATCCGTCAGCGAGATCATGATGGAGCGGTGAAGATCGTTGGGGCCGAGCCAAGCGACTTCTGACGCCAGCTCCGCCCTTGAGAAATGTTGGTCGATCGACCACCACTGCTACTGTTAGGATATGCTATCAAAACTTTTCTTTACGGAATTCATAGCAGATCACCCGGTGGGTGTGTTGGTAAAAACTCCGTATTAGCGGGGGCACGCTGAGTGCACCCGTGAGGTGTAATCCCCAAGGCTAAGGTCATTGCTGGCGATCGGTCTTAAACTTCATAAGTAAATATTGATTACCGAATGAAGCGAATATGTTTACGAGACCCGATGGGGAACGCCGAGTGCACCCAGGGTGTAATCCCGAGGCGTGGTCGATTGGCGGCGATTGATTACGATCTGAAGAAGATTCGGTCGTGGTCGTTCGTTCTCTTTTTTTTTTGGTCGATCGTGCACTTCTGTGTGAATAAGACCCGGTGGGGGCACGCTGAGTGCACCCACTGGTGTAATCCCGAGATTACGGTCGAATGCTTGCATTCGATTGTAATCTTAAAACGCATCATTTTCCTTTATCCACTCGGAAGTGGATTATCTACGATATTTTGGCAATTGACTCTTCGTAGAAATCCTGCGATCTTGCGGCGCTATCTTTGAATCGGAGCGAAGCATGTTCAGCTCGAGTTGGACTTGAAGCTAGTGCGGGAGAATCGGCGAAGGCAAAGGAGGAGACCAAAGGTATGTTTGGTGAGATTTGACGACTCTTTTCTCTCCTCATTTGCTTGAACCTGACTTTGCTGTAATTTACGAGCAAGGTGAAGGAGGCCCAGAGGAAGAAGGAGCTTGAGCTATGCGAGAAGATCAAGCTCGTGATGAAAAGCTAGCCTCGATCACCAAGCTCGAGCAGGACAACACCAATCGAAGGCTGCTCGGCCATTGCCACCAAGGATGTTGAGCAGTGAAGGTGACAAGACTACTCTGACTGAGAGGATCAACCAGATGACCGGGAAGAAGAATGAGCTGGAAGGCTTCTTGGGTGGTCTTGCTAAAAAATTGTTCCTTACGCTCGAAGGTAATCTTCTTCACTCGACCAATTCTTCCAACTGTTATGTTCCCATTCGACTATTTGCCTGATTCGGGGTTTTGTCTTTGCAGAGTTCTGCCGCAACTTTGAAGAAGAAACCAGCCAGCTGGAGCGAACCTTGACCTGTCAACTCTCCGGTGAATGATGAAACTGCCATGAACATCTTCCGACCGAGTCCCGTGTTCTTTGCCGTCGTGGATTATCTCATAAGGCGAAGGTTGCTACATCCGCATCGACTCGGCGCTTCGGCCGAAACACTCCAAAATGACCTCGAGTCGTTGGTGACTCGATTGAGCGCTGTCCCGACCAAGTGCAAGAGTGGAAGAAGTCTTCATTTCGATGTGGCGCGGATGTCGCATGTATGCAGCGCGAGTCCATTGCAAGGATGCGAGAGGATAAGTGGCGGCTCTCCGAGTGGCCAACACCAAAAACACGACTTGGGGCCTTCATGGAGACTTTCATTGCTGCTACTCTGGGATTGCGGATGGGATTGATCTCGGCGAGTTCGTTGCTCCATCCAGCCCTCCACGGGAGGGTAAAAACTTTCTTTGACCTTAAATTTGCCTCGGTATGCGAGTGGAGATGTAACCGATAAAACCTTAATGGCTTGGTGCTGAGCACTCTCGGTTCTTTTAGGTATCGACCTAAATTTGGATTGGATGTTTGCTTTTGGCTTGAATTGCCCTTTGCGGGTTAACGACAAGATGCCCACTGCGATCGACTTATTCCTTAGGCGAGCACGGGGCTGCAGCTAAGTCCCAGTGAGAAGTTTGCTCTTCACTCGGTAGGATTTCTTTACCTTAGGCGAGCACTTGGGCTGCAGCTAAGCCCCAGTGAGAGGTTTGCTCTTCACTTTCGGTAGGATTTCTTTTACCTTAGGCGAGCAGGGGCTGCAGCTAAGCCCCAGTGAGAGGTTTGCTCTTCACTCGGTAGGATTTCTTTTACCTTAGGCGAGCAGGGCTGCAGCTAAGCCCCAGTGAGAGGTTTGCTCTTCACTCGGTGGGATTTCTTTCACCTTAGGCGAGCACTGGCTGCAGCTAAGCCTCAGAGTGAGAGGTTTGCTCTTCACTCGGTAGGATTTCTTTACCTTAGGCGAGCAGCTGGGCTGCAGCTAAGCCCCGAGTGAGAGGTTTGCTCTTCACTCGGTGGGATTTCTTTACCTTAGGCGAGCACTGGCTGCAGCTAAGCCCCAGTGAGAGGTTTGCTCTTCACTCGGTGGGATTTCTTTACCATAGGCGAGCACTGGGCTGCAGCTAAGCCCAGTGAGAGGTTTGCTCTTCACTCGGTGAGGATTTCTTTCACCTTAGGCGAGCACTGGCTGCAGCTAAGCCTCCAGTGAGAGGTTTGCTCTTCACTCGGTAGGATTTCTTTTACCTTAGGCGAGCACTGGGCTGCAGCTAAGCCCCCGAGTGAGAGGTTTGCTCTTCACTCGGTAGGATTTCCGTTGTATTTGTGGCGAAGCTCGGAGGAGAGGGTCACGATCGACCTGCGCCTCGTCTTCCTTGCGAACGCACATCATACTTATGGTGTAGCTCGGAGGAGAGGGTCGCAGTCGACCTGCGCCTCGTCTTCCTTGCTAGCATACTTTATACTTAGGCGAGTCCTTGGACTGCAGCTAAGCCTCCGAGTGGAAGTCTGGCTTACCACTCGGTAGGATTTTTAATAACTTAGGCGAGCAGAGCTGCAGCTAAGCCTCCGAGTGGAAGTCGGCTTACAACTCGGTGGGATTTTAATAACTTAGGCGAGCAGGAGCTGCAGCTAAGCCTCCCGAGTGGAAGTCGGCTTACCACTCGGTGGGATTTTAATAACTTAGGCGAGCAGGCTGCAGCTAAGCCTCAGAGTAGAAGTCGGCTTACCACTCGGTGGGATTTTTAATAACTTAGGCGAGCACCGAGCTGCAGCTAAGCCTCCGAGTAGAAGTCGGCTTACCACTCGGTGGGATTTTTTGTAACCTTAAGTAAACGGATTCAGCAGCTAAGCCTCCGAGTGGAAGTCGGCTTATCACTCGGTAGGATTTGTACAAACTTAGGCGAAACGGATTCGCGACTAAGCCACCCACTGGGGGAAAATTTTGCTGGACCAAAAAATAAAAAGTGACAAAAATTATGAAGGAATTATGACACTACTATTTCAAAGCCCATAAATCTATAGAAGTACTTTATTACAACTCTTCCGAGTGAAAAACTTTAAGTGTAAAACGGGCGGAGCAGATCCGCGTTCCAAGCTCGGGGCTCTTGATATTGTGTTGACGTTATAGAGGCAATCGCCCCATTGTGGAGAACCTTTGTGACGATGAAGGGTCCTTCCGGGAAGGAGCGAGCTTATGTTGCTTCGCTGATCCACTCGAAGGACGGATCTCCTTCTGGAAGGCTCGACCTCTCACATTTACGGCGTCTGGTGACGCAAGTCTTCTTGGTAAATGGTCGGCGGATCGAGCCATTTCCCTTTCCTCTTCTAGGAGGTCGATTGCATCTGACGCGCTTGCTCAGCTTACGCTTCATTGTAAAGTTCAATTCGGGAGCATTGTGAAGGAGATCCTTTCGGTAAGACTGCTACGCTCCATAGACCGGGAAGAAAGGAGTTCTCGATCGACCGATTAGGCGTGGTCCATAAACCCCAAAGCAGAAGGAAGTTAAATCGACCCAAGCTCCAGCCGCATGCTTGAGATCTCGCATCAATCGGGGCTTCGGACCTTTGAGGATTAATCCATTGGTTAGATTACTGCTGTCGCTTCATTGTGGATGGGCGGCGAGCGTAGTCGACTCGTGTGCCTTAGGAGTTGCGAAATCCTTGAATTCTTCGAGTCAAAATTCGACCCATTGTCCGTGATAATCTTGTGCGGGACCCCATATCGAGCGTCATTACGATGAAGGAAACAGCGATACCGGCGTCAAGTTTTTGATTGGCTTAGCCTCAATCCATTTGGTGAACTTGTCATTGCTACCAAGATGCGTCGTGAAACCGCTCCGACCCATTCGCAAGGGACCGATCATGTCCAACCCCATCTGCGAAAGGCGGGGACGAGTGGAATGGTCTTCAAAGGCTGGCGCAGCTTGCGTGACATATTGGAGTAGAAGCGGCATCCTTCGCACTTGTCCACTATCTCTTTCGCCATCTCATTTGCTCTTGGCGATAAAATCCGGCTCGGTATGCTTTGGCTACAATGGTCAGAAGGGCGCATGGTGACCACAGGTCCCAGTGGATGTCATTGAGTATGACTCGACCTTCTTCTGGCGTTATGCATTTTGTCCGACTCTGTCGGACTCTCTCTCTACAACTGCCCATTGATAGCGGTAAAGGCTTTGGATCGACCAGACGATCTGCCGAGCCTCTTCCTCATCCTCTGGGAGTTCCTTTCTCGAGAATATATGCGATGTATGGAATTGTCCAATCGGGGTGACCACTAAAACTTCCATGACCAAGTCGACCCTTGCGGGACCTCAACCTCGATCGGTCAGTGGCACTCTTGGGTTGTGGAGCTTCCTCTGTGAAGGATCTTCTTTAGCGGCGGAGTGTGTATATGTTCCAAAAACACACCACTGGAATGGCTTCCCTTTTGGACCCTATCTTGGCGGATCATCTGCTGCTTGATTTTTCAATCGGGGATGTGATGGAGTTCAACCCCTCAAACTTCTTTTCCAGCTTCCTCCTTTGCATTGCAGTATCCGAATCATATTTGGGCTTCTCCGTCCCACTCTTTCATCACTTGATTGACCACTAGATCTGAATCGCCATAGACCATCGGTGACGGACGCCGAGTGAGATGGCCATCGCAATCCATATAAGAGGGCCTCATACTCTGCCTCATTGTTGGAGGAATCAAAGTGAATCTGGAGCACATACCTAAGCTTATCTCCTCTGGGGGAAACTAGAACAACCCCAGCACCAGAACCATTCAGCATCTTGGAGCCGTCGAAGAACATGGTCCAATGCTCAAAGTGAACTTCGATCGGCTGCTATTGTTCAATCCACTCGGCAAGAAATCCGCTATAGCCTTAGACTTAATGGCTTTCTTTGCCTCGAATTTGATATCAAGGGAAGAAGTTCAATCGCCCATTTAAGCCACTCGACCGGTTGCGTCTCTGTTGTGCGGGATCTCACGATAAAGGGCGTCGGCGGCAATCGTGATAGAATGATCGGAGAAATAGTGAGCAACCTTCTTGGTGGTCATGTATATACCATACACAAGCCGATAATGAGGTATCTCTCCTTGGATGGAGTCAAGACTTGAACGGATAATACACGGTAGCTGAACTTTGAAGGCCTTTCCTTCCTCTTCCCGCTCGACCGTAAGCCACGATCTTGACAACTTGTCCGATGGCTGCAATATAAAACAACAGAGGCTCTTTGCTGATTGGAGCAGCAAGCACCGGCTGGGTGGAGAGCGAGCTTTTAGCTCGGCAAGCGCTGCATCGACTTCGAGTCCACTCGAACTTGTCGACCTTCTTCATCGATCGGTAAAGAGGCAACGCCTTTTCACCGGCGAAGATGAATCGACTTAAAGCGGCCAAACATCGATAAGCTTACGGGCGTCGTGCACTTTCGCCGCAGGCGTTTCATTCGGAGAATAGTGCCGATCTTCTACGGGTTAGCGTCGATCCCTCGTTGAAGCGAAAACCGAGTAACTTTCCACGGGAACTCGAATGTGCACTTTGGCGGATTGAGCTTGATATCGTACCTTACGAGGTTGGCAAATGTTTGGCGAGGTCGACAAGCAGGTCGGAACCTTTTCGCGACTTAACGGCGATATCATCCATATCGCTTCCACATTCCGTGATTTGGTGAGAAGACGCCACGAATCATTAGCATAAATGTGGCTCCGGCATTCTTGAGGCGAATGGCATGGTGATATAGCGAAGCACCGAATGGAGTGATGAAAGCTGTTTTTATTTCATCGGGTCCATCTGAGCGGATCGATGATACCGAATATGCATCTAGAAAAGACAATCTCTCACACCGCGGTCGAGTCAACAATTTGATCTATGCGGGAGAGAAAATGATCGCCGGGCAGGCCCGATTAATGTGCTTAAAATCAATGCACATGCGGGTGAGTTGTCCTTCTTGGGAACCATGGCGACATTAGCGAGCCACTCGGTGGTATATCTCTCAAATAAATCCTGCCGTCAGCAATCGAGCCACTTCTTCACCAATAGCTTTTCTCTTACGGGCGGCGGACCCGAGATGCTCTTTGACTGGTTTAGCTGACTTGTCGACTCGGAGCGATGCTTAGCCAATTCCACAGGAACACGGCATGTCACCGGCTTCCATGCGAAAATGTCGATTCTCACGGAGGAAGCTGGATGGCGCTTCTTCCTATTTGAGTCAGTGTTGTGGAGATGTGGGTCGGGGCTGCATTGGGATCGGTCGGATGAATATGGGTAGCCGTCTCACCAGACGGCGGAATCTGAACTCTGTTGTTGGATCTGCGGTTTGCATGTATTAAATCGAATTCGACCCATTGTCACTTGGGAGTCGGCAATCTTGAGCCCTTCTAAAAGCACTCTTTTGCCTTCTTCCGATCGCGGTGGCGATGATCACTCCCTTTGGTCTGGCATTTTCAGTTTGAGGTACCGTAGCATGGTCGAGCCATGAATGCGTGCGTGGCGAACCTCCCAAAATGGCGTGGTATGCACTCTGAAAATCCACAACCTCAAAGGTCGACTTTTCTTTGCGGAAGTGCTTGGAATCACCAAAAACCACGTCCGGGCTATTTGGCGAGTGAGTTGGCCTTCTTCCTGGTATGACTCGTGGAAACTCATATTCTTTGGCGCTCAATCGGGACATCGGAATGCCCATCCCTTTCAATGTATCCGCATATAACAAATTCAGCCCTACCACCATCCATCAGCACTTTTGTCGATCGAGTGCCTTCGACAATGGATCGACCACTAACGCTTGCCGCCCGGGAGTGGCAATGTGAGTCGGGTGATCAGATTGGTCGAATGTGATGGGCGTCTGGGACCACTTCACATAACTTGGCTTCTTGGGGCAACCATATTCACCTCCGGTTAATGACTTTCGATCGACTTTTGCTTTCCACATCGCGAAGATCATCAGTGGAGTTGACATCTGGTATTCCTCCTCCTTTGTCCTCTTTGTCTCCGGCCTTGTCGGCTCCTTCTCCTTGTCCTTAGACTGTTTTCCTGGCTTCTGGATCGAGAGTCGACCTTTGGCAGTGGTGTGCTTCGGGTAAATAATGTTGCCCTCTTCATCCTTCTTCGTGTGAATATGGCATGGCATATCCATCACGTCATTTCCTTCTTTATCTTTCACTTTCTTGGTTCGGGATCCTTTGGGCTTCCCCTTGAACTTCCCGAGTCACGGCGGGGCCTCTCCGAGCTCTTGGCTCGGCTTTTCGTTCTGCTTCGGTGGAATTTCCCTTCTCCGGCGGCTTGGCTTGTACTTGCCGCTTGGTCGGTCTTCTTCCTCGCCATTGGCGTGTTGCTAACAATCTCCATCATTCGACTCGGGGTCATGTCCCGGTTCGACCAAACTTGAGACTCAATTCTCTGTTTTTGGCGCCATCTTTGAAGGCGCAAACCGCTGATAGTCGACACATTTTCCACAGTATGGTGCAAGGTAATCCACCTCTGAATGTACTCTCGGAGAGTTTCGTTGGTCTTACGCACACAAACTTGCAGCTCTGTCAAACCAGCTGGCGCTTGCAAGTCCCTTCAAAAGTCTGACGAACACTGGGACAAATCTTCCCAAGTATATATCTTGCTTTGTGAGGTAATTGATTCAGCCATGCTCTGGCGAGAACCTTCCAACATGAGGCAAATGCTTCATGGCCACCTCATCATTCCCACCACCAATCTGAACAGCCACTCGGTAATCCTCAAGCCAAGTTTGGGCTTGGATTCCCCGATGAACTTGTCGACTCCTGTTGCCAATCTGAAATTGGGGGATCACTGCGGCTCTGATAGCCTGCTAAAACACTCCGGACGAGAGATGTGCACTCGGCTGCTGGTGGGTGCATCCCTCTCGGTCCGCCTCGATGAGCTCTGTTCGGTCGACCAAGCCTTGCACGATAATGGATCGTAGCGTCAAAGCACAGGTTCCACAGGGTCATTGGAACCCTTCGCCCATCTTGAGCGTAAATCATCATCTTGCGGCTGAGGCGTCTGACCCTTCCCTCGGAGGAAAGGGGCACTCGGCGCTGTCATCTCGGTCGAATCGGTCTCCATGCTGCTCTCGCCGGTTGTCGCGCCCTTCTCCCTTGGAGGCGTCTGGGGCTGTGAGCCGGCTGGGCCGGTGTTAGCAGCGACGGATCGGCTGTGAATCTGTTCTTGCGGCTGCGACACGGCTGAGTTACGGTCTCCTGCCGCTCTGGTAAATCTCGATCTGCTGCAAGCCTCTCGGCTTCCGATTGGGGCGGCTGGATGGACTCTGCTATCGAGTCGCAGCTGCTAAGTTCTGGCTGGCGTCGCGGTATACGAGTCGGTGGGAAGAGTCGGCGTCGGCCCGGCTTCGGGATCCGTTGCAGCGCCGCCTTCGCCGAGTGCTCGCTGAAGATTCTCGGCGGCGTTCAGCCACATTAATGGCGTGCTTCCTCAAAGGCGCCAAGCCTCGGGGTTTCTCCGGCGATAGGAGTATGAAGTGCATCCATGTTCTGCGACGAAGCTCTTCTCTCTGCGAGAGAGTCGAGTGTCTCGGGCTGGTACTCTTCGTGCTCTTGCAGGGTCTCCTCCTCGGCGACTCCTTTGCCGTGGGGCGAAGCCGGGAGGACTGCGAGGGCCGTCGACCATGAGGATCTCTGCCGCTGGATCACTGCTATCACACTCGGATCACGATCTCTCTGAACGGTCGATGGATCGAACAAGCCGTAGAGGATTAAATCGGGCTCGATGGCGCGACTTGGGCGGTGGCTGTCTGGCGAGCCACCGCGTGTTTCACCCACCGCTGGAGCCTCGACCGACCAGAGCGCTTGCGCTGGTGGGAGGCTGGGCGAAGCGATCGATAGGAGAGTCGACCGATCACGGGGTCGGCGGTTGCCAGCAGAACGCCCGAACACATGCGCGAAAGTGTGTCGCCCAGCAGACGGGGCGCCTCGATGTCAAGTGGAGCATCCACGGAGCCATGCGGAGTCGTCGGCGACAAAAGTGAGAGCACCGAGGCGGATCTCGCGCCCTCAACCAAAACTCCAGCAGTCATCATGATGAAGGTACTGGAATCTTGCAACTCCTCCACAAATCGCTAAAACACCGGCCCCACGGTGGCGCCAAGCTGTCGTGGTTCTAAGTCGGCAAGTAGAAATAGGGGTAGGTAAGGGAGGCGATGTCCTAGGTATGGAGTAGTTGTGGAGACAAGTGATGTACGAGTTCAGGCCCTTCTCGGAGGAAGTAACAGCCCTACATCTCGGAGCCCTGAGGCGGTCGAGTGGATTATGGATATGAGTATTACAAGAGTGTGAACCCCCTTACCTGTGGAGGAGGGTGGCTTATATAGAGTGCGCCAGGACCTCAGCCAGCCCACGTATTGGAGAGGTTAAAGTACATAAAGTCTGGAGCGTTACTGGTAACGCCCCTCATAAAGTGTCTTAACTATCATTAAGTCTATTCAATAACAAGCCGTTGTGCTGCGGAATGTCTTCTGACCTTCTGGTGGTCGAGTGAGTCTTCATGGTCGAGTGAGTCTTCCATGGTCGAGTCCTTCGATCGGTCAGTGGGTTCCTCTTTGGTCATTTGGAAGATGATCTCTTCTGAGAGTGTCCTTGGGTAGGACGTTTAGGTCAGGCCTATGACCCTACCCTAGGTACATGAATCCATCACAGGGCGCGCCCCCTGTCTCGTGGGCCCCTCGAGCACCTCTCGACCGACTTGTTTCGCCTATATATGCCTACGTACCCTAAAACCACCAGAAATCAAGATAGATTGGGAGTTCCGCCGCCGCAAGCCTCTGTAGCCACCAAAAACCTCTCGGGAGCCCGTTTAGGCACCCTTTCAGAGGGGGAACCCATCACCGGTGGCCTTCTTCATCATCCCGGCGTTCTCCATGACGAGGAGGGAGTAGTTCACCCTCGGGGCTGAGGGTATGTACCAGTAGCTATGTGTTTGATCTCTCTCTCTCTCTCGTGTTCTCGACTTCACATGATCTTGATGCATCGCGAGCTTTGCTATTGTAGTTGGATCTTATAATGTTTCTCCCCCTCTACTCTCTTGTGATGAATTGAGTTTCCCCTTTGAAGTTATCTTATCGGATTGAGTCTTTTATGAGAACACTTGATGTATGTCTTGCCGTGCTTATCTTTGGTGACAATGGGATATCACGTGCCTCTTGATGTATGTTTTGGTAACCAACTTGCGGGTTCCGCCCATGAACCTATGCACAAGGGTTGGCAGACGTTCTTGGCTCTCCGGTAGAAACTTTGGGGCATTCTTTGAAGTACTTTGTGTTGGTTGGATGAATCTGAGATTGTGTGATGCATATTGTATAATCATGCCCACGGATATTTGAGGTGGCAATGGAGTATCTAGGTGACATTAGGGTTTTGGTTGATTTGTGTCTTAAGGTGTTATTCTAGTACGAACTCTTTAATAGATCAATCTGAAAGAATAGCTTTGAGGTGGTTTCGTACCCTACCATAGTCTCTACGTTTGTTCTCCGCTATTTGTGGCTTTGGAGTGACTCTTTGTTGCATGTTGAGGGCTTGTTATATGATCTATCTATGTTATTATTGTTGAGAGAACTTGCACTAGTGAAAGTATGAACCCTAGGCCTTGTTTCCTATCATTGCAATACCGTTTACGCTCACTTTTATCATTAGTTACCTTGCTGTTTTTATATTTTCAGATTACAAATACCTATATCTACTATCCATATTGCACTTGTATCACCATCTCTTCGCCGAACTAGTGCACCTATACAATCTACCATTGTATTGGGTGTGTTGGGGACACAAGAGACTCTTTGTTATTTGGTTGCAGGGTTGTTTGAGAGAGACCATCTTCATCCTACGCCTCCTACGGATTGATAAACCTTAGGTCATCCACTTGATGGAAATTTGCTACTGTCCTACAAACCTGTGCACTTGCAGGCCCAACAACGTCTACAAGAAGAAGGTTGTGTAGTAGACATCATATAACGACCCGCATATTGTGCTGCCAAAGCGGCCTCCCTTCATGCTCTGCCATTGTCCACCACGTCTTGAGCATTTACCTCACCGCGCGTCGGATTGGGTCCTTGAGGGACATTACGGTGCCGCGCACTGCTAGACACTTCCGGTTCATCCATTTTCCTGCTATAGCTTTTGCTCGGACGGGGGGTTGAATGAATTCTATCTCGGCTATTGGAATAAGCCTGCTACTGCACCACGACGGTCTGAAGAAGATCCCTGGCCCGCCACGTCTCAATCGCCGCTAGTGAATCGCCCTCCATTGGAATGGCTGCCAGGCGAGATGCTGCGGCAATCATGTTATCCAAAGGGCTCGAGAAGTGACTCGGTGGTGTGGACACGTATTGCGGCGGGTTATCCGTTTGCCGAGGTGGTTCCGTCATCCATGGTTGATCCGGCGCTGCCCTAGGTGCGTCGATCCGGTTTGCAGCTGCCGGATTGCTCGGCCCAGCCCCCGGTGTATTAAAGAGATTCAATCCTTTAAAGACCGGCTGCATATGCGATTTGTACTTCCTACGCATTACGTCGTTTGATGCATTCTGATCCAACATGAGCCGGTAATTCTGCACATGTATCTGCTGTGACTGGGCATCCAAAGCGGCCCGTTCTTCAGCCATCCTAGCATCTTCAGTTGCCAGGTCCTCCTTAGCCTGTGTTATCTGGTCCTTCAGCTTCGCAATGTCCGCATTGTGCTGATCCTGCGTCTTCAGGGTAACTGCCGTGGTTAACAAGGTCGCCCAGGCATCCATCAAACCGGAGAGGACTTGAGCTGGTCGGCGCGCCGGGGCCCCTGCCACGGCCGCTGATCCGGTATTCATTGCCGCTATAGATGAAGACTGCAAAGTGGGTTGTGTTCCGGCCATATAAACATCAACCCGACTTGGCGGTTCAAGGAGGTCTGGAATACTGTTGCCATCGGAATATCCTTCGAACACACCATCATGAATTTGGTATAGGGACTCGGTTTCGCCAGTGGATGACTCGCTGTCGGAATAAATAGCCGTCTGGCCTTCAGACACTGGTTCAGATCCGATCCCATGGACAAATCCTACGAACGCACGCTTCATGGCGGGCCTAACCCGGGCAGGACTCGCACGCTGAGCCATCTCGACAAGGTTGGTGCAGATGTCTGGCTCAGGGCCCGGTTCGCCGATCTTGCCGATGAAGACATGAATTCCGCCAAAGGGGACCCGGTATCCGTACTCGATTGAGTTTCGATGACCAGGGAGCAAATACGCTTCGCCTGGGTCTCGAGTAGTTGTTTCTTGTCCCTGAACCACCACCAGGTCGTCCCTTTATATACATAGGTTGATGCCCGGCCGGTCTACAGAGTCCCGAGGCCGACTCATACAAGTGTCTGGCTCGGTCTCTCCTTTCCTAACTTACAATACAAGTTACATAACCATGGCGGTTTACCACTATGGGCCCTAATCCGCCTTTGTGCTCCGGGCCTCTAAGTAAAACGCCATCTTCAGATCACCATGGGCTTCAATATAGTTGATGGTGAATCCGGCCCTCCTGGCCGGTTTACGCTCTGTAGTTATATCCCCAACACCTGGTGTTGGGGCTCACGTTCGGCTCCAGGGTGTACCTCACGTCTGGCATCCCCATGTCAGCCAACTTCTCGGTGGTTGAGGGGGTCCTGGATTAGGGGGTCCTCGGACAGCCGGACTATATACTTCGCCCGGACTGTTGGACTATGAAGATACAAGATTGAAGACTTTGTCCCGTGTCTGGGTGGGACTCTCCTTTGCGTGGAAGGCAAGCTTGGCAATTCAGATATGTAGATTTCCTTCTCTGTAACCGACTATGTGTAACCCTATCCCCCTCTAGCGTCTATATAAGCCAGAGGGTTTAGCCTGTAGGACAAGAAACAATCATAATCACAGTCTAGCTTCTAGGGTTTAGCCTCTACGATCTCGTGGTAGATCAACTCTTGTAATACTCATATCATCAAGATCAATCAAGCAGGAAGTAGGGTATTACCTCCATCGAGAGGCCCGAACACAGGTAAACATCGTGTCCCCCGCCTCCTGTTACCATTAGCCTTAGACGCACAGTTCGGGACCCGCTACCCGAGATCCGCCGGTTTTGACACCGACATTGGTGCTTTCATTGAGAGTTCCATTGTGTCGTCACGATAAGGCTTGATGGCTCCTTCAATCATCTTCAACGACGCGGTCCAGGGTGAGGTTTTTCTCCCCGGACAGATCTTCGTATTCGGCGGCTTCATACTGCGGGCCAACTTGCTTGGCCATCTGGAGCAGATTGATAGCTACGGCCCTGGCCATCAGGTCAGGTTTGGAAGCTTGAACTATACTGCCGACATCCGCAGAGACTTGATCTTCGACGGATTCGAGCCCATGTCAGGTGCGCTGAACAGTCACACCGAGCTTGACTTAGATCTGCCATCGGACAGTGTTCGGGAGATCACACCTGTGGCTGCCCCGGCCGTCAGTCCGGAGCAGATCGTGCCATCCAAGGATGGGTGGATGGACCCCGCCACGGAGGCCGCACACTCATCGGTGCTAGACCCGAACACAGACTTCACTTCCAAAGAAATCTGTGTCATCGAACCCTCGGACTCGTCTCCAGCCATAGGCTCCGAACCGCGTACGTCCGTGCCTAGAAAATCTGATTGGCAACCGATCATGGAGTTTACCTCCGCGGATATCTCAAAGGCGACGTGCTAAATTTCATTAAGGTCTCTCTCTTTGTCAAGAGACTCCTGACCGAACTATGTCCAACTGGAGGGGGAAGCGGACGATGAAGAAATTCGTTCCCCACCCACCACCCACTTAATAGCCACTGTCGATGACTTAATCGACGTGCTTGACTTCAACTCCGAAGACATCGACGGTATGGACGACGATGCAGAAGAAGAACAGGAACCACCAGCCACAGGGCGCTGGACAGCCACCTCATCGAATGATATATATATATATATACATATATATATATATATATGGTGGACACTCCCAAAGAAAGCGATGGCGATGAGGCAATGGAGGATATTCCCCCTGAAAAGCATTCTAAGCACCGGCGTCATAGGTGCCGCTCTAAGCCCCGTCAGAGCAAAAACAGCGATACCGGGACAAATGGCAATCCAGATGGTGCCGAAGACGAAAACAATCCCGCCCAGCCAGGCTTCGAGCAGGCCGAACGGGAGGATGGGCAAGCTAGCCCTAAGGAACAGGCAATGGATGGAGAATCAGAGGATGACAATTACATGCCCCTCTCCGAAGACGAAGCGAGCCTCAGCGATGAAGAATTCATCGTGCCTGAGGATCCTGTCGAGCAGGAGCGCTTCAAGCGTCAGCTTATAGCCACTGCAAAAAGCCTGAAGAAAAAACAACATCAACTTCAAGCTGATCAAGATCTGCTAACTGATAGATGGATTGAGGTCCTAGCAGCCGAGGAATACGGACTCGAGCGCCCTACCAAAAGTTACCCAAAGCGCAGGTTGCTACCTCAACTAGAGGAGGAGGCATCAAAGCCTACACTACCAGCGCATGATGCGGCTGACCGGCCACCTCGGGGCCGAGACAATGCGGCGTTTCAGCCCGAAGTCCAGCCCGCACCCCGACGCCAAACAAGCAAAAACACGAAGGCCCAGGGCTCCACGCATGACCTGCAAGACAAATTGAAAAAAGTAGGACAGACAAGATCGATCTACGGATCACAGAGGTCACGCCCCGATGTGTGACGATGATCGTCACACCGAATATACTCAAAACAAATCCGGTCGGGCCGAATACAACAGACCAGACCCATTTGAATTGCGTCATGATGTAGCCCGGCATAAAGGCGCCGCACACCCCCTATGCTTCACTGATGAAGTAATGGATCATGAATTCCCAGAAGGGTTTAAACCCGTAAACATTGAACCATATGATGGTTCTACAGACCCCATGGTATGGATAGAAGATTTCTTCCTCCACATTCACATGGCCCGCGGAGATGATCTACACGCCATCAAGTACCTCCCACTAAAACTCAAGGGACCATCTCGGCATTGGCTGAATAGCTTGCCGGCAAACTCCATCGGGAGTTGGGAGAACCTGGCAGACACATTCCTGGACAACATTCAGGGCAGTTATGCGCGACCACCAGATGCTGATGATCTAAGTCACATAACCCAACAGCCCGGAGAGTCAGCCAGGAAATTTTGGACCCGGTTCCTAACCAAAAAGAACCAAATTGTCGACTGTCTGGATGCCGAAGCCCTAGCGGCCTTTAAGCATAACATTTGTGATGAGTAGATCGCCCGACATCTCGGCCAAGAAAAGACAAAGTCCATGGCAGCCCTCAGGACACTCATGACGCGCTTTTGTGCGGGCGAGGATAGCTGGTTGGCTCGTAGCAACAACACAGCAAGCAATCCTAGCACATCAAAAGCCAGAGATAGCAACGACAAACCATGATGCAACAAACACAAGCATCGCAAAAACGGTGATAGCACCGAAGACACGGCAGTCAATGCCCGATTTAGTGGCTCTAAGTCTAGTCAGCGGAAAAAGCCATTCAAAAATAACAATTCGGGCCCGTCCAGTTTGGACCGCATACTCGACCGTCCATGCCAAATTCATGGTACCCCAGGAACACCAGCCAATCATACCAACAGAGAATGTCGGGTATTCAGACAAGCCGGCAGGTTAGGTGCCGAAAACAAGGGGAAGGGATCTCAAAGCGACGATGACGACGAGGAGCCCCGATCACCAAACACAGGGGGGCAAAAGAAATTTCCCCCGCAAATCAAAATGGTGAACATGATAAATGCCACCCACATTCCCAAGCTGGAACGGACGTGGACTATTAGGGATGTCGACTTAACGGAGCTAGTCGCCCCACAATATAAACTATGGCCGATCACCTTCGATCATACGAATTGTCCGTCCAATACCAATCAGAGAAATCCAGCCGCACTCGTCCTTGACCCAATAATTGCTGGATTCCACCTCACACGAGTCCTTATGAACGGAGGCAGCAGTCTAAACCTGCTGTATCAGGACACAGTGTGCAAGATGGGTATCGATCATTCGATGATCAAGCCAACTAAAACCACCTTTAAAGGTGTTATACCATGTGTGGAGGCCAGTTGCACAGGCTCCATCATTCTAGAGGTAGTCTTCTGATCACCAAACAATTACCGTACCGAAGAGTTAGTCTTCGACATCGTCCCTTTTCGCAGTGACTATCAGACACAGCTCGGACGAACTGCGTTTGCTCGATTCAACGCGGTGCCACATTATGCCTACCATAAACTCAAGATGCCCGGTCCGCGCGGCGTCATCATGGTTAATGGCAGGGCCGAACTTCCCCTCACTACCGAAGAGTCTACCGCCGCTTTAACAGCAGAAGCAATGAGTGGCACCTTTCAATCGAACCTCGAGTCGACGGCCAAGCTCCCGGACACCGCCAAAGGAGTCCGAACTACTGCGCGGCAGGATAGCCCGGCTCGTCCGAAGCTTAATTAAACACTCCGGCAAAAGTTAAGACAGGCCACATACTGCGGCTCAGCCGCTCTGTGGCACACAAACATTTCTTGCATTTTCTTTGCAGGTTCATCTTTGCGTAGGCCAGGACTGATGGCGTGGAAACAGTTCAAATGCATAAGGGAATCTTTAGTATTCCCCTCAATGACCATCCGACTACACTCCGGATCCGCATACAACTTCCTCCCGCCTGGTCTCAGCAGGTTACGCGTCATATTGTTTTTATCACATTACCTGGACTCATACGCATCGACGTATTATTCAAATACAACATGTGGATTTATATGATGCTTATCTACTGTTATCTCTTATTGAAACTCTTTTGTCACAAGGCAGCTGCACATCGCGATATGCCTTAATATGCCAGGGGCTTCATTATACCCATAATACAGCAATAAAGTCTGAACACCTTCATGGTAGTTCGGCACCCCGAACTTATAGCATTATATGCATCAGCTCCGAATCATGTCTTGGGTCAATAGTTGGGTTTGTCTGGCTCCCATGTTTTGGTACCTTACGTTCCGCTATATTGGCTAAGGTAGCACAGGGAGAACTACTGCGATTGTGCCCCGGTTCTTTCGGACGAGCACCTCAGTAGAGAAAGCCGAAAACTGACTATCATGATACAACGAGAGCTGGTCAGCTGTTCGGGAGGTTGTAAAATCTTTAAAGATTTCTTCCGGATAATGCCATAACCAATGCAGCGTGCGATGGATCGGCTTTTCTTCCGATCAGGTGCTTATAGAGCCCCTCCTGCGGTCTTCCGAACACCAGGGGCTGCACCTACCTTCCTTTTGTCATACTCCTATAGCTAAGTGAGAGTGATAAAGCCCTATAGTCCGGTTCTCTGGTTTGCTGTGCTGAACACCTCCTTCAAGGACCCAAAACTGGGATAAAGAGTGCTCAGGTTTATCCCGAACACCCCCGTACTTACTACGTGGGGGCAGAAGCCGACGACTGGCCAACTCTCAGGATTAATATATAAAATGGCCGCACAAGAGGAAAAACTTTCAAATAACAAGCAATAAATAATAAAAATGACTTTGTTCAACATTACAAAGGACAACATGACTGTATTCATGGAAATATAATGTCCTCGGTGCATTGCTCTACCGCAAGGCGGGCTCCTTTCAAGACACTATCATAATATAATTCGGGCTTGCGGTGCTCCTTCCCCTCAGGCGGTCCCTCAGTCATCAGCTTTTCCGCATCCATCTTCCCCCAGTACACCTTTGCACGGGCGAAGGCCATTCGCGCACCCTCCATACAAACCGACTGCTTGATGACTTTGAGTCGAGGGAAGGCACTCACAAGCCGCTTCACGAGCCCAAAGTAACTACTTGGAATCGGCTCAGCAGGCCATAGCCGGATAATTAAATCCTTCGTGGCTAGCTCAGCTGCCTTATGCAATTCGATCAACTGCTTCAGTTGATCGGCAAAAGGCACCGGATAATTCTGTGTCAGATACTGCATCCAGAAGAGCTTATCTGCAGTGTTCTTTTCTTCGGCTCGGTAGAATTGGGCGGCATCAGATATGCTGCGTGGTAGCTCTGCAAATATCCCTGGAGAAATCAGAATTCAAATTACTTAATTTTCTCCTTTCAACTACCCGCTTTGTATAGAAAAAGCCTTACCAGCCGCAATTTTCCTCGCCTCCTGGATTTCCTTTAGGGCACCTTGGGCTTCCCCTCGGGCATCACTTGCGGCTTGGCGAGCTTGGGAGAGTTTGGATTCTTTTCCTGATAAACTTTGCTCCAAGGTCTCGCATTTCTTCACGGCCTCTTGAAGCTCTCGCTTAACTTCAATAACTCGGGCCTCGTGCTTTTCGCGAAGAGCCTTCTCTGCGGCTGCCTTTTTCTCGTCCTCGGCCACAACCTTCTTAAGAGCCTCGACTTCAGTCATCGCCCCTAGAGCAAATCATGAAACATATTTTTCCCATACTAAAAATTTGTTCGCACTAAACGCGAGCAAGGTTTGTGCATACCTCGTTTATCCTCCAACTGCCTTTTCAACTGGCCAAGTTCCTCTTTGGCCCGCTCCAGACTTTGATTCAGTCCGGAGATTTCCGCAATATGAGAGGCGGCAGTCTCTACAGACGCCTGCTTATAAAAGAAGAGAGATAGATGTCATCAAGTGAGTCTCCTGCGAACATAAATTTGATCCTCTGTCCGGTTCTTTCTTTCACCGAATAGTGTATCAGGGGCTACTACCTATACTATGACACTCTTCGAAACCTTATAAAACGTACCTCAAAGCCTCTTATAAGACTGATGCAGGCTTCATCCAGTCCACCCTCAGCGGACCGAATCTTCTCAATCACCGTACCCATAAGGGCACGGTGTTCATCCACGATGGAGGCGCTTTTCAGTGCCACCATTTAAGTATCCGGCACCTCTGGTTGGACAGAGGCTGCCGATGGAACAGATCCACCCCATCCAGCCGACGGAGGCCACTTGCCTGATTCTAGAGCCATATTGGTCTCCAGAATCGCGTTCGGCTGGGGGCCGGATTCAAGATGGCCCCTGCCGTCGACGTCCACGGGAGCCTTCTCTCCCATATGTCCGAACCCTGAAGTCTGACCTCCTGGCGCCGCCTTTACGATCTCCCCCCCCCTCCATGGCTTGGGTCCTTCTGGGACGAAACCTCGGTGTCATTCACATGTTTGAGGGAGGGGACCTTCGGGGGTGTCCCGCTCTCCATAGCACCCGAGCCCAGCAAACCCTCCGACGAGGATTGTTCGGTGCGGGACCTCACCAGACTACAAAAAGTACGACTCAGATTAAAATATCATGCCATGATGAGCCTGGATGCGTAAATGCATTCGGATTTTATATACTCATGAGTTTACCAAGGGCTGGGCCCTGGGATCCCACTCCGGGCTGCTGTCGGCGGCGGCAGTGGACTCCTCTGGAAGAGGAGTTTTTCCCCTCTTAGGCGATTCGGCCTCCAAGGACGTGGAGGCCGCCCTCTTACTTCTTCCCCTTGCTGGGGATTCATCGTCCTCCTCCTTCTCATCCTCTTCGGAGGTAGAACGGGCACTGGAATCTTCGGATATTGCGTCCGAGGTGCCACGGCGATGGAGGCCGCCCCTGGTCTTTTTGGCCTCCTTCTCGGCCTTCTTCTTCGGCGCCTTGCAAGGCGCCGGGACCAGCATCTTCGTTAGAAATGGGCCGGCCGGTTCTTCAGGCAGTGGGGCCGGACAGTAGATCCACCCCGCCTTCTTCGTCCAGCCATAGGAGAGTTGTGGAAAACGCATTAAGCATTTCCCTTGGGTTATGCGAATAAAGCTTATAATGACTTACCGAACTTGCAGGGCGGGACAGTTAGTACCCGCGGTCCTCGGTTAAGTCTGGCCATGATTTGCCGGACTTGAAAAGCACCTTCTAGATGTCCTTGTGCGAGGAGCCAAAGAGCTCTCGCAGGGTCTGGTGCTTGGCCGGGTCAAATTCCGATAAATTGCAAGGCCGGTGTTGACAAGGAAGGATCCGGCGAGCTAACATCACCTTGACCACATTGACAAGTTTGATATTCTTGTCTTCCATATCCTTGACGCGTGTCTGGAGCACCGACAGTTCGTCGGATGAAGACTAGTTCAGGCCCTTCTTGGGCCAGGACGTAAGCCGCAGGGGGGCTATGGATCGGAATTCGGGAGCAGCGGCCCATTCCTTGCCGTGCGGCTCAGTGATGTAAAACCACTGCTGCTGCCACTCACTACTAGGGACAACCCTAGTAGTAGCGCGGGTTTTGAGGCTAGCAGCAGCGCGGGTGGCCGCGCTACTAATAAGGCGCTACAGCTAACTCATAGTAGTAGTGCGGCCCTAACCCGCGCTACTACTATTGACGATATCAACAACGCTTTTTAGTAACGCGCTACTATTAACTAGTTGTAGCGATTTCGCCATCCCTCGCTACTGCTATATCTTTCATCATTTTCCCATTACCCCTTTCCCTTTCATTTTCCCTTTCAGATACTAGATACTAGGTACTGCTAGTAGATATCAAATTCATAAACCATTACTAGGTAGTACTCCCTTCGTTCCAAATTACTCGTCGTGGTTTTAGTTCAAACCACGACGAGTAATTTGGAACGAAGGGAGTACTAGATAACAATTTCATGCATAGTCAACATGCATGCATCCTCAAGCAGTACAAGGTCATATCAACGGCCATCATCATATGTAGTTCTAGATGATATCGACGACGATCATCATATGTAGTTCTAGATGATATAGCCACACACACACATATGTAGTTCTAGATGATATAGCCACACACACATATGTAGTTCTAGATGATATCGAAGACAATCATCATCCTCAAGTTTGGGCGGTTGGTGTTCCTGATAGTAATCAGGAAGGCCTGTCCAACACGAAGATTCTTGCCATCAAGGAATTTCTTCCACCCAACAGAGTTTAAGTGTGTGCGACCGTCCGTGTCCATGCGGTAAGTACAGGTTGTGACGGAGCCCCTTGCAGTAAGGCGTAGTCCAGCTGAGCCTTCTTCATCAGGCTCGATACCATAACTCACAGATATGCTCTTTGCCAATTTTTGAATAAGAAAAACATATCAATTAATAAATAGCCTTGCAAATATGTACATATGGATTATCTACACTATTAATAGTTTCCTTATATTCTACACTAATAAGCATGTGATCGAACTCTACACTAAAACATATCATCGACTAGATTCCACACAATACCATATCATTGGACTGTACACTAAGTAATTCATGGGGTAATTTGCATTTGTAAGTATAACATACCATATCATGTCGATCAACCATGGTATTTGTCAAGTGGGTCACGAATGGCACCCCGACAAAGTCGGCATGTGGCGGAATTATGTCCCACAGGTTGGACACCTCCTCCTCACTCAGCCTTGTTCTTTGAGCTACGATGGCTTCATGAAGTGGGCCCTCATCATCTTCTTCAAGTGGGTCCTCATTATCTTCATCATCTTCTCATCTTCGTCATCTTCATCATCTTCCACCAGGTTGAGATAAATGACAGCTAGCTTGGGTCTTTCTGCTCGGAAGGAGAAGTTGATCAACTCACCACTAGTAAGACGCATGCGAGCGACGAAACGGGCCCATCCATCTCCTCCAATCTACGACATATTGCGTCCTTTCTCGACCTCCATAGTGTACGGCCCCCCAGGAGCCTCAAATGTCACAGTGTCTCCTGTCAGCTTGTTGAATTTCAACCTCACATTGCATGGGATGATCAGTGTAAAATAAGCAAGATGACACAATGCAGTAATGCCAACACTAAAAATAAAATAGTTATTACAGTTCATCTAATTTCTTACATTGCATGACGAAAACTTCGGTGGAAGTAGATGCCGAACAGCTTGCCGATTCTTGAGGCTGTTTGGCGCATCTTGACTTGCACAGTCGACATAGTGGTGGTGGTGGTGGCACCATTTTTCCTAAAGCAATATAAGCAAAGGATTAACGATCAACTAAATCGAAATGTTCTAAGTGAACTAAATCAACTAGCCTTCTAAATCAACTAAATCAAAATGTTCTAAATCAACTAAATCAACTAGCCTACTAAATCAACTAAATCAAAATGTTCTAAGTCAACTAAATCAACTAGCCTACTAAATCAACTAAATCATATCAACTAAATCAAAATGTTGCATATGAACTAGCCTACTAAATCAACTAAATCAAAATGTTATAAGTCAACTAAATCAACTAGCCTACTAAATCAACTAAATCAAAATGTTCTAAATCAACTAGCCTACTAAATCAACTAAATCAAAATGTTCTAAATCAACTAAATGAACTAGCCTACTAAATCAACTAAATCAAAATGTTCTAAGTCAACTAAATCAATTAAATGAACTAGCCTACTAAATCACTAAATCAAAATGTTCTAAGTAAACTAAATCAACTAGTCAACTAAATCAACTAGCCTACTAAATCAACTAAATTATATCAACTAATCAAAATGTTGCATATGAGCGGGAGGGATAAGGAGTGGCGACTCGAGGAGGGAGAAGAGAGTAGGATGGAGGAGGAAGGCGGAGCGAGGAGGGGCCTGCCGGCGCGACCAGTTGAGGGAGGACGGAGGAGGAAGGCGGAGCGAGGAGGGGGCGGCCGGCACGGCCAGTTAAGGGAGGACGGAGGAGGAAGGCGGAGCGAGGAGGGGCCGGCCAGCGGCGAGTGGAGAGGGAGGACGGAGGAGGAGGCCGGTAGTCCAGCAAGGAGGAGGAGGTGACGGCATGCGGCGCAGACGGAGGAGGAGCGAAGGGGGTGGACCGGCGGGCGGCTCAGACGGAGGATTGAGTGTGTGACTGTGTGAGTGGATCGGATAGAGGAGATGGGGGTGGGAGATGAATGGCTTAGCAGTAGCGCGCTATAGGAAAAGACGCTACTGCTAATCTAACTAGCAGCAACGCCTTTCACAATAAAGCGCTACTGCTATGTGTTAGCATGTAAAAATAGACTTTGTTCAATATATCAAAAATACATTGATCATCAACGATCTTTTTGTGTACAATCTGATTTGTCAAGATGAGTCCTCACGGTTTAGGAACAGTGAAGACTCATATTGCAACCACAAATTCTACACATAGAGTTCAATGAAGACCAAGTGCTTGTCAAAGTTTGAGAAGTAACATATTTAAGGTGGTAGAAACTCTCTTCATGGGCGAGGTGGGACTAAATTTTGTAGGAAACTTAGCGATGGCGCTTAAGCGAAATGCGTTGCTACAATGCTACGTAGCGATAGCAGCGTCGCTATAATGCGTTGCTGCTATAACTAGCCTCATGGCGTGACCTCGTGGGAATTATAGCAGCAGCGTCTTTGAGCGGTCGCGCTCTCGCTATAATTGTTTCAGCAGCGTGTTTATTTGAGCACGCTCTCGCTAATTAGCAGCAGCAACTTATTTTAAAGCGCGCTGCTGATAAGATTCTGTGTATATGCTTTTCCCTAGTAGTGACTCCTTGACGAAATCATTGAAAGTACTTGTTGGCCATGTAATGTTGGGCATCTTGCTCACCATGGTGCCTCCGCACTCAACATGCTCTCCGCTCACTACCTTGGGCTTCACATTGAAAACTTTCAGCCATAAGCCGAAGTGTGGCGGTATGCGGAGAAAGGCTTCGCACAAGACGATGAATGTCGAGATGTTGAAGAAGGAATTGGGGGATAGATCATGAAAAATGATCCTGTAATAATACATGATGCCACGAACGAATGGGTGGAGGGGAAACCCTAGCCCGTGGACAAAATGAGGGAGGAATACAACCCTCTCGTGGGGTTCTGGAGTAGGGACGATCTGTCCCGCCGTCGGAATATGGTGGCCAATTTTCTTGGCCAGATACCCAGCCTCCCGAAGCTTTTTGATATCCTTCTCCCGAATGGTAGAGGCCATCCACTTGCCTCCTGCTCTGGATCCAGACATTTTCAGAAAACCTTTTTGGGCGGAGAGGACGAATGCTTGGATGCTAGGGCTCGAGCGAGGGGAATGGATGAGCAGAGGAAGAAGAAGGCGTGGGTGAAAAAAGGGAGTCCTTATCTTCTTATAAAGGCAGCAGGGATCCTGCGCCTCCCCACCTACCTGGTAAACTCGCTTATTCCCCAAGCGCCACGTTAGTGGCGCGGTTGGGGTATCAATACCCGTATTGATGAGAATCCCGTGATAAGGGACACGATTTCTGCTTCGACAAGACGTGCCAATAAAACCTCCTCGCAATATGCACAGTAGCTGGTTGAGGAAAACGGTTCGAATAATGACCGGGCCGTGGCATGATGTCACGCTATGAAAGTTGTCAGCGGATTAGATTTGTGGAATATTGTGCTCTCTACGGTGGTATGTGGAATTTGTTTTGCAGAGCCGGACACGATCCTTGTGTTCAAAATCTTCTATGGAGTATTCGGAGAAGGAAGCCGCCTTGCAATGCCGAAGACAATCTGCGCGCCGGACACATCGTCATTGAAGCCTGGTTCAGGGGCTACTGAGGGGGTCTTGGATTAGGGGGTCCTCAGACGGCCGGACTATATACTTCGCCCGAACTATTGGACTATGAAGATACAAGATTGAAGACTTCGTCCCGTGTCTGGGTGGGACTCTCCTTTGCGTGGAAGGCAAGTTTGGCAATTCGGATATGTAGATTTCCTTCTCTGTAACCGACTATGTGTAACCCTAGCCCCCTCCAATGTCTATATAAACTGGAGAGTTTAGCCCGTAGGACAAGAACAATCATAATCACAGGCTAGCTTCTAGGGTTTAGCCTCTACGATCTCGTGGTAGATCAACTCTTGTAATACTCATATCATCAAGATCAATCAAGCAGGAAGTAGGGTATTACCTCCATCGAGAGGGCCCGGACCTAAGTAAACATCATGTCCCCCGCCTCCTGTTATCATTAGCCTTAGATGCACAGTTCAGGAACACCTACCCGAGATCCGCCGGTTTTGACACCGACAGTGGTCCTGTTGGCAACATCGACGAGGTGGCTGATCCAAAGGTTCTCTCCCTTCATGAAGTCCTCGTGAGTGGCGGCATCATCCTTCTGGAGCTGTTTCTCCATCTACAGGCCCTTGGTCAGGGCCTCCTCCCGGGCTTTGGCCTCCAAAAGCGTCTTCTCAAGACCCTCCAGCTTCATCTTCAGGTCCTTGATGGAGTCGTTGGCGCGGGAGAGCTGCTCGGCCTTGGCGAGGATGTCGTCCTGTGCCACCATCGAGGCGCAGCTGGCCGTATCCCTCTCCTTCGCCAGCTCCTCGGTCCTGTTCTTCAGGCCATCCCACTCCACCTCCAACTCCTTCACCTTGTCGCCGTAAGCCAGAGCTTCGGCATCAAGCGCTTCTTTGTGCTTCCGCTCCAGCTCCCCGGTCCGCGCCGCGGCAAGCTTCTCGACCTCCTCGTCCTTGCCGCGGAATGTGGCGGCGTGTGCCGCCTCACGGGCGACGAGGTACTCCACCTGAGAGTCCAGCTCAGCCTGGTGCTGGGACCGGGCGGCCTCGCTCTTGGAGGCCTCTTCCCTCGCCGCCTCCTGGTCTTTCTCGATGTCGGCCTGATTCAGGAGAAGCTCCAGCTTGCGCTCCACCAGCTGGCCTTGGGCAGCCTTAAACTCCTCGTGGGCCTAGCAGAACCAGGCCTGCGCCTCAACGACACGCTTCCCAAGGTCTGCCTCAGCCTTGCCCGCCACCGCCTCCTTGGACTTCGCCTTGTCCAGGCGAGCGCGATGGAGTGCCTGCAGCTTCCCGAAGCTAGCGCCCATGGCCCGAAGGAGCTGCTCCTCCTGGGTGCCACCGCCATCGGCGCTCGGTTCCTCAATGACCTCGAGCCCTGCGGAAGCGAGCACTTCATCATCGAACAACTCCTCCTTGGCCGGCGCCCTGGTGCTCGCCGTCCCTGGGAGGTGGACGAACAAGTCGTCGCCCACCTTCAAATACTTGCTTGAGCCGGAGGCAGCGGACGAGGAGGGTTGGTCGTCAACCACCTCCTCCCCGCCAGCGGCCGTGCCGGCCTTCCCGGCAGTGCCCTTGTCGGCTTCCTTGGTAGCGCCCTTGCCGGCCTCCTCGGCGGCAGCCTCGCCGGTCTCTCCAGCAAGCCCCTTGGCGGCATCCTCGGCCATGGTCTCGGCGGCCTCCTCGACGACGACCTTGTCGGTCTCGGCCACGGCGTCCGTGGCGACCCCCATGATGATGGTGTCGGTGTCCTCCTGGTCCGCTGGGGTGCCCAAAAAGAAAATGAGGTAGGGTCAAGATCAAGGTTCAAAAAAAGAGGAGAAAAGGAGTAAGGAAAAACAGGTGACTCACCCGTGCTGGGCGGAGAAGAAGTCGCCCCCTCCCCGCCAACATCTGTTGCCGGGACGGGGCCACCAGTGCCCAAGTCTACCTCCTCCTCCTCCATGCGCATGGGCTCGGTGTCTGGCACCCTTGCCGGGGGCACCCCTCGGGGCGGTGTGGTCGATGGGGGTGGCGTGGTGGGGTGGCCCTTGGTGGCTCCTCCTGCTGCTGCCCTCCTCCTGCAGCCGCGGCAAGGTCAGTACCAAAAAGTCACACCCCGGCGCACGTTGATGGGGAGTAGGTGGTGAACGCACGCTGGGGGCTGAGTCGGGGGCTGTTCCGACGGCTGCTGTCTGGGCTGCTCTCTACCACTAGTGGCGCTTTCGAGGTACCCGCCGGGGGCTGGCTGCCCGTCGAGGCCTTGGCCCACTTCGCTGCCTGCTGGGCCAGTGTCTCCATTTCCCTGCAGAAACAAAATGAATCAACGAAGGTGGCACGATTTGAGAGGACAGAAACGGTGAGGGCGGAATGCTTACTCGTCCTCCACCTCCTCTTCTGCTGCCTTCCTCTTCCTCCTCGGGCTGAGGCACGAGAAGTCAAAGGCAACCTCTGTGCCGGCGTTTGCGGGAGGAGGGGAAGACGATGGAGTCCGGTAGCGTTTGGATGAAGAAGAGGCGGTCGTCTTCTTCGCCACCGCGGCCTTCTTCTTCGCCCCCGTGGCCCTCGTCACGCGTGCGGTTTCCTCCTGAACCCCTCGCCGTGGCTCGGCCCTGCCGGACCGGACCGGCTCGCCAGAGCCGGCCCGACGCAGGATGCGTCTTTTCTTCATGGCCGAGGGGTCGTCGGCCTCAGCCTCCTCCTCGGACGATTCCTCGACCATGTCCTTGACGGGGGGGCCTCGGTGCTGACGCCACCCGCCTCCCTGGCAGACTTCACCCACTGGGCGAGCTCCTTCTCTTCTGCAGCCACGGTTGCCTCGTTCTCCATGCCGCCGGTGTCACCGACCGCCTTGGCAAGCTCCGCCTCCTCCACTCTAGCGGCGATGTAGTCCAGCTCCTCCTGGGTGGTGTCCTGGATGAGCAGCGGCTCGTCATGATCGAGTTCTTCGACCAAATTGTCGAAGAATTCCTCCACCTCGCGTGTCGGGGGCTCGACCCAGGCTGGGTCAAGACCGTGCGCGTTGAAGACCGGCATCATGGCGAGGATGTCGACCTGCCAGGAGTTGTTGCTCAGCAGGACCACTCCCGGCGGCAGCCCGAAAAAGGGCCCCGTGATGGCCTAGGCAGACTTCGCGGCCTTGCCGGTCCTCTTCACTCTACCATCGGCGAACATGTCAAGGTGGAAAAGCCTCCGGCAATACCAGGAGTGCCCCATCACCGTGAGGGTGTGCTTCAGGCCGGTGCGGAGCCTCATGATGTCGGCCGCGTTCCTGAAATCCCAGGCCGGCCTCCCCTTCTTGTGCAGCAGAGCGATTCGGCGGCAGATGAAATCCGCCACAATCATCTCAAGGGTGAGTACGGCCTCGGTGAGGCGGCAAATCCTGGTGGTGGTGATCAAAAACTTCTTGTCATTAGCGTCGAGGTCGCTCCAGTCCGCGCCACGGAGCGGCGGCTTCCAACGAACGCCCTGGCAGAACTTCGGTGGGTTATCCTCCATGATCCAGCACCACCGGCCCCGCCACTCCTCCCACCTCTCCTTCACGGCGCCCTCTGGGTATGAGCCTTCCCCCTGGGCCCTCGGGATCTAGGCAACGCTTCCAGAAAGGGCACCCCCGGGTTGGATGCGGGGGGAGAAATAGTGGCGGAAGAGCGCCGTGCTGGGAAACACCCCGGCGAAGCCCTCATAGAGGTGGGCAAAGCACGCCACAGCATTCGGTGTGAGATCCAATAGATGGAAGCCAAAAGTGCGCATGACATCATTGAAGAAGTCGGAAAAAGGGGGCAGAGCCCGCAAAAGAAGAAGTCGACGAAGAATGGGTACCGGTTTGAGCCACCCTTGTTGCAATCAGGGCGATAACGCGCGTGGCAGGGTGCACCATCGTCTCCGT
Source organism: Aegilops speltoides (assembly GCA_021437245.1). NCBI lineage: Eukaryota > Viridiplantae > Streptophyta > Magnoliopsida > Poales > Poaceae > Aegilops > Aegilops speltoides. The sequence goes on along the minus strand of CM038145.1, from coordinate 347,659,908 downwards.
CCTCCACAAGGGCTTAAAGTAGTCCTTGAGGTCGAAGACGTCAATTGACGACGGGGTGAAATAGGCGAACTACGCCCGCCGCGCCACTGCCTCGCTCTCCGGCATCTCTTTCTCTTTTGTGTCCTTGGCTACGCCCTTGCCAGATTTAGGCGCCATGGTGGCTGAGAAAAGGGGGACAGGTCGAAAGCAGTGGGGGCGTAGCAGCAGCGAGCAAGAGCGAAATCTTGAGGAGGAATAAGATGAGGACGGCGATGCCGAGGCTGGAGAAAGCACAGAGGGTAAATGAGTCGCGCGCCCGCAGTTTATTCCTTTTTACGGGGAAGGCGTGGGCCGCCTCTTTTCCATTTATTACGACGTGACGCATGCCTGCAGCAACTGCCCCACGCATGCCCCCCATGTCACGCACAACCCCCATGTCACGCATTCAACGCGGGATGTGGGGGAGTGCAGCGGACGAAAAAGTTACTGCGGTAAAAACTGCCCCGCCTGCCCGCACACCGTTTGGGGCCTAGCCCAACAACGTGTTGCGCTTATGTGTGGCCCAGGCCCGGGGGCTCCTCTCGGTGTACTAAACTAGGAGCACTCCTTTGTAACCCTTACTTGTGCACGGGCAGTCAGAGCCGCGCCCACGGCCACGCTTAGTAGGGCAGAGGGAGGAGTCAAAGCCGCAAGATGGTCAAAGCAACGCCAAGGCACAAAGAGCAAGAGGGCGAGGTGGACTCCACCGGCAAGACCGTTGTCGGGGCAGCCTTCGCAGCCATGACAAGAACCTTGCCGGGGCAACTTGCCCAATGTTAGCAGAGCACGCCACCCTTGAGCCCCAGGTTTTCCAACACCACCAACCACGTCGGGACCAAGGCTCGGGAGGCGCCTCCATAGTGGCATGCAGATCTTTGTGAAGATGAGAACACTCCAAGACTGATGAGGATTAGAAGACGACGAACCTCGGCAAGATCCTTGCCGAGAAAGCCCACAAGACCTCCGGCAAGATCCTTGCCAGGAACGACCACAACGCCACAACAAGACCCTTGCCGGGGCCCCGGCAAGGCCCTTGCCGAGGACATCCGCGGGGCCACAGCCAGCCCCACGCCCGCCAAGTTTCCACCGCCGCTCCCATGCAGCTGCCAGCCCACCAGCTGTTGGGGAACGTAGTAATTTCAAAAAATTTCCTACGCACACGCAAGATCATGGTGATGCATAGCAACGAGAGGGAAGAGTGATGTCTACGTACCCTAGTAGACCGTAAGCGGAAGCGTTATGATAACGCGGTTGATGTAGTCGTACGTCTTCACGATCCGACCGATCCAAGCACCGAACGTACGGCACCTCCCAGTTCAGTAGACGTTCAGCTCGATGACATTCCCCGGACTCCGATCCAGCAGGGTGTCGGGGATGAGTTCCGTCAGCACGACGGCATGGTGATGGTGATGATGTTCTACCGACGCAGGGCTTCGCCTAAGCACCGCTACGATATGACCGAGGTGGAATATGGTGGAGGGGGGCACCGCACACGGCTGAGTAATGATCACGATGATCAACTTGTGTGTCCTAGGGTGCCCCCTGCCCCCGTATATAAAGGAGCAAGGGGGGAGGCCGGCCGGCCCTAGGGGGGCGCCAAGGAGAGGGGAGTCCTCCTCCTAGTGGGAATAGGACTCCCCTTTCCTAGTCCAACTAGGAAGAGAGAGGGGGGAGGAAAGAGAGGGAGAGGGAGAGGGAAAGAGGGGCCGCGCCCCCCTCCCTAGTCCAATTCGGACACCCCATAGGGGGGAGGGCGTGCCACCTCCTCGGCTGCTGCCCTTTCTCTCCCCTCAGGCCCACTAAGGCCCAATACTTCCCCGGGGGGTTCCGATAACCCCTCCGGCACTCCGGTTTTCTCCGAAATCACCCGGAACATTTCCGGTGTCCGAATATAGTCATCCGATATATCGATCTTTATGTCTCGACCATTTCGAGACTCCTCGTCATGTCCGTGATCACATCCGGGACTCCGAACAACCTTCGGTACATCAAAACTTATAAACTCATAATAAAACTGTCATCGTAACGTTAAGCCTGTGGACCCTACGGGTTCGAGAACTATGTAGACATGACCGAGAACTGTTTCCGATCAATAATCAATAGTGGAACCTGGATGTTCATATTGGCTCCTACATATTCTACGAAGATCTTTATTGGTCAAACCGCATAATAACATACGTTGTTCCCTTTGTCATCGGTATGTTACTTGCCCGAGATTCGATCGTCGGTATCCAATACCTAGTTCAATCTCGTTACCGGCAAGTCTCTTTACTCGTTCCGTAATACATCATCCCGTAACTAACTCATTAGTTACAATGCTTGCAAGGCGTAAGTGATGTGTATTACCGAGAGGGCCCAGAGATACCTCTCCGACAATCGGAGTGACAAAACCTAATATCGAAATACGCCAACCCAACATGTACCTTCAGAGACACCTGTAGAGCTCCTTTATAATCACCCAGTTACATTGTGACATTTGGTAGCACACAAAGTGTTCCTCCGGTAGACGGGAGTTGCATAATCTCATAGTTGTAGGAACATGTATAGGTCATGAAGAAAGCAATAGCAACATACTAAACGATCAAGTGCTAAGCTAATGGAATGGGTCAAGTCAATCACATCATTCTTCTAATGATGTGATCCCGTTAATCAAATGACAACTCATGTCTATGGCTAGGAAACTTAACCATCTTTGATTCGACGAGCTAGTCCTATTATCCTTGTGAGGTGTACGCTCAAACTTGGCAGGGATATATTACTCATATCATGCATATGTTGTATTGCAATGCTTAGTTTTTACATCATATACACAATATTGAATGCCATCTCCTTAGTTGACACATCATATATGCGATTGCGCTCTGCTCACTTGCTTAGTATATAAATCATATATTTGAATTATATCATGCCATGATGTTTACATAGACAACATGTATCTAAATTATGGCATGCCAATCCATTTTCTAAAGACATAATATAGTTATATCATCTCATTTTTTTAGATAGTCATCATATTTTGAATTATGTCATTCTATCCGTGAATTATATCATGCCATCATGTTTCCATCAATGGCATGTTTGTGATTTATGGCATGCCAACCACTTTAATAGACACATCGTATAGTTATATCATGTCATCATGTTTACATAGTTATCATATTTTGAAGTATGTCATTCTATCTTGTTTAGTTAGCCATCATACATGTGCAATTGTGTCATGCTATCATGTTTAATTAGCCATCATATATGTGAAATTATGTCCTGATAACATGTTTGGTTAGACAACATAAATGTGACTTATTTCATGCCCTGTTTTCTTCCCTACTATAAATTGCACTTGTCTATCTTACAATGTCTGTACATTCAATTACTTTTCTTGTTTATCATCCATTTCAATTGGAGGGGGTGATGGCCGTATCTGTGGGAGTAAAAACACGGCCTTCAGAAAAGATCGTGCTACCAGTCGATGCAGATAGAACCACGGTTGTACTTGCCCAAGAATCAGCCCCACCACACATAACCCAGACTCATGCACATTATACCCCCACCCAGTTGGACAGAGAACTAGCTACACCCCTTCTAACCCCAACAGATAGTAACCCAGTTCTAGTTGACACGGCACAGTCTCCACCACAGAGCACCCAAACATGAGCAGTTAGTAAGGCAACTGCGGTGCCCAAAGCACGAGGACCACCACTCCGAACCCCAAGTCAACGCTTAAAGTAGAAGAAGAATTGTTCTTAGGTCAGGTTTCGTAGCTATGGTTCATACTCCTTTGCTCTTGCATCACTATATTTACTCATACCAACTAATTTCAAATTTGAAGGATGCAATTGAAACTCCAATGGCGCAACAGGTATGTTTTAAACATGTTTCTTTAACGTGTTTGCTGTTGTAACTTGCTCTATGTTGATTTAAGTTTCAATTGAATAAACAGTTATGTTCTCATGTCATCCACATTACAAGTGTTGTTATTGTTGTGTAGTTTCCCACACTTATATTATGTCTATGCTACTTTGTCTTAAATAGATATGATTCGAATTGTATCTATCTTGATTTGGCAACATAAACTAGAATGATATAGACCATACAGTGACCATACTACATAGATATATGTTTGTTTCATGTTGTTATCCTGTCCACCTTACTACTGAACTGGTTTACCAAAATGAGTTTCATATACTACATTGTAAACCTGTGATGTGTTTGTTTGTTTCTCTTTTAGAACGCGGATAAAATATTGGAGAAGAGTTCCCTGTTATGCAATGGTAAAGGAAGTAATGCATATAAGGTTCAAGATAGTGAGACATCCCTATTGGTCTCCAAGGAAGCTGATAAAAACTATATTGAAGACACTGAGACAACCCCAAAGTCCTATCTTGATGTAGTGTTCGAGTTACTGGCTACTACTGCTGGCACCAGCTCTTCGAACTCGCTGCCTGAATCAGTTAGGCTTCTTGAGTTTCAACTTCAAGTTGAAAGACATCGATTAGATATTATGCGATAGGAAGCCGAAGGACTGAGGAAGTTCTTGCAGAATTCAGATGCATACTTTCTGGTGCGACATCAAGTGTTGGAGGATTTAAGCGCCAAACAAGAGAGAGTTAATAAGCTTGCCAAGCATCTTGCGAGCATTATGGGTACCCACGATATTGTTTCTTGAACTCTTCTGAAGTGGTTTCAGTTCTGTACTTGTTTTGCTGCGGCGTTTATTTGCACTAGTCGACAACCAGTGTATATGATATGCTGCTTTGTTCCCTATATTTGCACTGGTGGCGAACTTTGATGCCCAGTGGATGTAATATGTGTAATAGCCGTGATAGCCTAGCGTAAGTTGCTTGCTTATTTATTTCCTTATTGTCTTGTTTATTTGTTTGCTTGTAATCAGTGCAATTCTTTTTCCGCGGTTGCTAGTGGCCGCAATAACCTATTTTTTAAAACTAGGCCACAATAACCATGGGCTACATATTTACTGTAGTTACCATGGGCCTCCTACGGGCCGTAGAAACAATGGGCCTTCTAAGGGCCGTAGAAACAATGGGCCTTCTATAGGGTGTAGAAACAATGGGCCTTCTACGGGCCGTAGACACAATGGGCCTTCTACGGGCTATATCATCAATGGGCCTTCTATGGGCCCTATGATCGATTGGCCAAACATGGGCCAATAACAGACCGCATTATGGCCATAAATGGGCTAGAGTTGGAATCATCCGTTCATGGACCGACCATAACGGGTCGTGTTAACCGGCCGTATTTGATGATGCTATGAAAACGGACCAACGTATTAATGGGCCACAAACGGGCCGACTGTAACCACGGTCTGAATTTGGCCCACAAGCAGAAAATGATAGTAACGGGCCGTAAGTAAACGAATGCTGAAAATGAGCCCAAGAATAAATGGGCCCTGAGAAGGCCGAAAGATAACATGGGCTGGAAACGGCCCAATGGAATAATGGGCTGTTAATGGCTATAAAGTGATACACTATTCATTACGGGCCAGTTTCACCACGGGCCGTTAATGGGCCAAGAGTTACAAAGGGCCTCATATGGGTCGAAAGACGTCATGGGCCATACTTGGGCCGGAAGTTAAAATGGGCTGGAATCATATTGGACGGCCCAGATGACGCTACTGGGCCTAATTCGGATAGGTCGTAACGGGCCCTGGGTTAGCGGGCTGTAAATGGGCTATATGCGAACAGGCCGTTAACAGGCTTTCCGTGGGCTGGCCCGCCACCTTTTGACCAAGTCAAACGGGCCGGCCTTTTCACAGGAATGGGCCTCTGTTGGGCCGTGCCATGTGTCGACGTATCATAGGCGCCTTCGGTAGAATGAGAGGATGACATCTGTCCCAACGGTGAGCCGACATGTGTTTCCTCTAGCCAATTATGATTTTACACGTGGAAAATCCCCATTGGTCAGGGCTGTTAACGGGTCATCGGATCCAAAACCGGACCCGATAGCTTAACGGCGAGCCGTTACGGTGGATGCCACGTGTCGGTCACCCTTGACGAAAGCACTTCTATGACGCGCGATTTATCATCATGGAAGTGTACATTTCCGTAATGATAATTTTGGTAATGTGATGGAACACTTCTACGACAGCACAGATATGACTATCTTGATTCTGTCATAAAATCGTCATGGATGTATATGCATAACAGAAAATGTGACCTACTGTGACAAACACGTATCATCACGGAAGTGTATTTTTTTGTAGTGGGTGCCATCGGACTTTATTTTAGACGTTGTTTCAGATGGATATCATGATCTACATAATTAAGTCTCACATGCTCTTACCCAAAACAAAAACAAAAAATAGTGTATACAATAATTTTTCTTGCAACAAAAACATGTTTATAATACCCGCATGTCAAAAAATCAAGGGACCCAAAAATCAAAGTGTTGTGCCATAGGCTATATACAGAAGGAAATTGCCACGATATGTACAAATAAATTTGACATGGGCAAGTCCAACAATAAATCAATTTACCATCATGCACTACTCCCTCCGTCTCAGTTTATAGGGCATGCGCGTGGTTCTAGGTCATAGATTTGACTAATTAAGCAAATCGCATAGCACATGATCCACAAATTTAACCAAATCCTAGAGCACATGACACCACACTAATAACATCTCTAACGAGTGATGACCAGCAAGTAAGCAAATCCTACAGCAACTACACAAAAATAAAAGGGACAAAATCCTAAGCTATCAGATTCGTCTGCTTGTTCAATTGAATCATCTGCTTCAAATTCTTGTTCATCTTCTTTAATTCCCCCTTCAGATATGCATCCCCAACGATCAAAGCAGCACTTTCAGAGACCAAATTCGTTGGTGCTGACGGCAAATTGAGCTCCCGGGTTGGGGCCCCATTGAATTGAATCCGCTTAACGTAGTCATCTAGCCATTCAAAATGTGTGCATTTCTTCGCGATCTGAAACGAAAACATGAACCCTAAATCCCAGATCAAAAAAGAATTAAAAGCAAATATAAAAGGAAATCAGAGAAAAATCATGATATCTAACCTGCCCCTCTGGCTTGCTCTCGCATTTCACGAACTCGCACCCATAGCTACCATTCTTGACCTCCTTCGAAGTCAACCGTATCAGTGGCGCTGCATGGGCAGTCAGGACATCGCTCCATGGGAAGTGGACCATACTGGGTCCACGAGGAGCGGGAGGCTGAAGTGGAGCTCGACATATCGCCCAAAGTCGCCGGAGAAGAAGAAGCAGAGGAGTGGCTCCTCTCGTCGCTGCATAATAAGCAGCAGAACAAAGGGGAGGCACAACCAACAAGTCTCGCGGATCGCCTCTCGCGGATCGCCCCACGATCCAACAATGCGGAGCCGTCCATGTGATCCAACAGTGCGGAGCCTGCACGCAGCCAGCCCTCGGAATTCCTTCTAGAAGACCACATCCGAGGGATGTCGCTTGGCGCTAGGGTATGATCGGACGGCTAACGTTTGGGGCTAGGGTTAGGTGAAACCTCGTGGGGTTTATTGGGGTTTTGAGCTGCAACGGGGTTTCCAAGGCTTTGAGTAAGCATAACTAATTTTAAAAAAATCGAAACAATATGAAACATTCATCTTTCGTTGTTTTATAAGACACACTAATGAGGAAAAATACTAAAATTGGTATACAAAAATTTGCAAAAAAACCTAGCTAGCACGATCGAGGTCAAATGAGCACCATTAATTTAGAAAAAATCAAAAAAAATATAACCTGCGCACATTGTTATCTTGTGTGACATGTTACCAACCAAAAATCGTAAACTTTGTCTATGGACATTTTCATGAAAAAACCTTCACGCATATGAGCTACCGCATACCGCGTTTCATAGAGACCAAGGAGAGGAGGTAGGGTTCCCTTCGGTTTTTGAAAATTTAAAATAAAATCAAAAAAATCACCAAAGCTTGATTTCAAAGTGAATAAGAAGGATCTGAACTTAGTTTTCCATTTTCATATTTTAAATGTGTTTTCAATGGTTTTCTATTAAAGTATATTTTTTGAAAAAGTAAAAATATAAAGATTAATTCAATAAATAGTGATTCTTAGAATCTACACTATATAGATTAAATAGGTGTCAATAAAAAATATTTGGCTCATTTGAAGTAGGTCCCAAAAAAACTTGATTACAAATGGGGTTGTTTACCCTAGCTTGGGAGCTCATTTGGAGCACATTCTCATGACTACAAGTTTTACCACGCAAAAGAGATCGAATTGATCACCTAACGTTTATAATAGTTCAGCAAACTTTGCAACTCACGCCACAGGGGAATGGACTTCAAGTGTTGGTTCAAATTCAAAGTTTGCCTAAAATTCAAATTTTGCCTCAGTATGGTATTCTACCTCAAATTTCACATCAAATTACAAATAGAATTATTACACCTTACAAGTTTTCACACTAGTTTAAATTGACGACAGAATCCTTATTACAAATCCTTAAAGTTCAAAGTTTATGACTTCCATTCAAGTTCAAATTCAAATCTTTCCCTGTTCCTTGTGTTCCGGGATGGGTTACCCGTCTTGCTTCTGGTTTCCCTGGCTGGGATATTTTGTGCTTTTGAAGCTTTGTCTTGTTGCTTCTGATCCTCACTTCTGGTGGTGGCGGTTTTGTTGAGCTTTGACTGACCGAGCAAGTGATGACCAGTTGACAGTCATCTGTGGGTTCACTAATCCTTAAAGGAACTTCAGATAAAATAACTTCCTCCTCTCTTATAGCTTCAAAACCTTCATAATCCATGGTTTCAAATTCTGCATCGCATGATGGTTCAACCGATGAAGTTTCTTCCTCTCTTGGTATTTTCTGTCCTGTGCCTCTAATTAACCTAGACCTGGGTCAAATTGAAATAAGCTTAGCCATCAATAAAAAAGAGAACAAATGCAAAAAAAGGAAAGGTTGCACATGTACCTAGCTGCTACTTCAGTTCCTTCATTCTCCTCTACTGCTGCATTCTCCTCTAAACTTGCTGCATTCTCCTCTGCGTTTGTTGCTGCCCATTGTTCCTCTTCTCCAAATGATGCATCAACTGGATTGGTACAACGCCTAGCAATATGCCCTAGGATACCACATCTTTTGCACTTACGTTGTTTTTTTACGCGGCCCTCTTCACCAGCTCTTATCCTGTTTTTCCTTGGACTTCCTAGTGGTCTAGCAAGTACAGGAGAACGGAGTTTGAACCCTGGGTCTACTATGTTCCATTGGTGTTTTCCAAAGAGTGCAGGCACATTTTCACCATAAGCAGCCCTAAATTTGGCAACAAAGAAATATTCAGAGCAATACTGATCAACTTCACCATCTTCACCTCCAATAACACATGAGATGTACGGCATGTATGCACGACTTCCCGCGGATCTGCCATTGCCTACAACTGCATTCATTAGTTGCAAGGTTCACTGGATATCTCCATTCCCTATTTTTACTGTCAGTGTATGTCACCTCAGCCTTGTATGTCGACGGTCGAATGCATTTCATCCTTAGTCCTCTTGCCTTGGCATGCAATGCCTTAATCAGAGATGGGAGCATAAGATGGCCAACATATTGTGTTTCTGTAACTCTTTTACGAATAGCCATCTTTATCATGACATCTGCTTGATCTTATCAAATGCTTGCCACAACAAAAGCCCTTTCACTAACTTGAACTTTGCATTGAAACACTCAGCAAGGTTATTGGTCACATAGTCTACTTTGCATATTTCATTGAATTTGCTTCTTGACCACAACTTTCCATGATGTTCATCCATGTACTCCTTCACCAAAGGATTGTAAGCATACAACACTCTCAAATGGTGCTCATGCTTCCTCAAGCTGCATGTGTATGATGCTGGCCATAGATTCTCATCATAAACTTTGCCTATGAATTTATTTTTAAAATTCTGCGCTAGGTGTCGCATATATTCCCTATGTTCCACTCCAGGGAATACAATTTCTACTGCAGTTTCTAAACCCTTGCAAGAATCTGTGTGTATAACTAAACCTGAGGGTGTACCTATAATGTTGCGCAATTGCTGCAGAAACCAGACCCAACTCTCCTCGGACTCTACCTCCAACACTCCAAATGCAACTGGGAATAGCCAGTTGTGTCCATCAACTGCAGAAGCTGCTGCTAGCTGGCCTCTCCATCTTCCATTCAAAGCAGTTGCATCGACAGCCAAATAGGGCCTACAACTATTCAGAAACCCCTGTCAGCAAGCCTTGAAATAAACAAAAGCCTTCCTGAAGGACTCCTTCTCCAGTGCCTTCCTTTTAATTTGTACTTTGTCAATCTCTACAACACTCCCTGGACTAGCCGTCTCCACTTCAGCTTTGAAGGTGTAAAGCAACTGAAAACTCTCATTCCATGGACCATTAATCCTATCAAGAGTCCTTTTCTTAGCATAGAAAATCCTCATGTAAGGTATATTAATCTTGTACTTCTCAAATAGATTCCCATGGAGTGTTGTTGGACCAATTGTTGGTGTTTCCCTCACCCAATCCAAGATTGCATTGCCACCACCTAACCTCTGCAAGCTTTGATTTGTTCTTTCCCCCTCCCCCTCCAGGTGAGCAAGTGTGCCCGTGTGGGTTGCTTTTTATCTAAAACAAAATGAAAAATGATGTCAAATACAATTAAGAAACAATACACATGATCTAAATATAGAATGGATAAATAATCTGATAAAAAGATTCAGTTGTAATACCTGAATCAATTTGCTCTTTAGCATAGTGGATGCATGCAACCTCCACCTACACCTATCATAAGGGCAATGAACAGTGAATCTTCTTGGCTCACTCCTATCAACCTCATAGGAGTTTTCAGTGAGAATGCAATATGTAGTCACTGCATTATGACAGTCCACCATCAATTCGAATACGGTTCCTGGAGTAAGCTCAGGATTCTCCCCGTTCCACTCAATTGTTGGCATGTCCTCACCATCATATTCTTCTAAAACTAAGGAGTCGATGTTCTCCTCCCTCTCTTCATCGTCGGTGTCTGATGTCTACTACACAACCTTCTTCTTGTAGACGTTGTTGGGCCTCCAAATGCAGAGGTTTGTAGGACAGTAGCAAATTTCCCTCAAGTGGATGACCTAAGGTTTATCAATCCGTGGGAGGCGTAGGATGAAGATGGTCTCTCTCAAGCAAACCTGCAACCAAATAACAAAGAGTCTCTTGTGTCCCCAACACACCCAATACAATGATAAATTGTATAGGTGCACTAGTTCGGCGAAGAGATGGTGATACAAGTGCAATATGGATGGTAGATAAAGGTTTTTGTAATCTGAAAATATAAAAATAGCAAGGTAACTAATGATAAAAGTGAGCACAAACGGTATTGCAATGATAGGAAACAAGGCCTAGGGTTCATACTTTCACTAGTGCAAGTTCTCTCAACAATAATAACATAGATAGATCATATAACAATCCCTCAACATGCAACAAAGAGTCACTCCAAAGCCACTAATAGCGGAGAACAAACGAAGAGATTATGGTAGGGTACGAAACCACCTCAAAGCTATTCTTTCGGATCAATCTATTCAAGAGTTCGTACTAGAATAACACCTTAAGACACAAATCAACAAAAACCCTAATGTCACCTAGATACTCCATTGTCACCTCAAGTATCCGTGGGCACGATTATACGATATGCATCACACAATCTCAGATTCATCTATTCAACCAACACAAAGTACTTCAAAGAGTGCCCCAAAGTTTCTACCGGAGAGTCAGGACGAAAACATGTGCCAACCCCTATGCATAGGTTCATGGGCGGAACCCGCAAGTTGATCACCAAAACATACATCAATTGGCACGTGATATCCCATTGTCACCACAGATAAACACGGCAAGACATACATCAAGTGTTCTCAAATCATTAAAGACTCAATCTGATAAGATAACTTCAAAGGGAAAACTCAATTCATCACAAGGGAGTAAAGGGGGGAGAAACATCATAAGATCCACCTATAATAGCAAAGCTCGCGATACGTCAAGATCGTGCCATAGAGAGAACACGAGAGAGAGAACGATCAAACACATAGCTACTGGTACATACCCTCAGCCCCGAGGGTGAACTACTCCCTCCTCGTCATGGATAGCGCCGAGATGATGAAGATGGCCACGGTGATGGATTCCCCCTCAGCGAGGTGCCAAATGGGCTCGAGAAGTTTTGGTGGCTCTGAGAGGCTTTCGGCGGAACTCCCAATCTATCTTGATATTCGATGTTTTTAGGGTACGTAGGCTTATATAGGCGAAAGAAGTCGGTTGGGGGAGCATTGAGGGGCCCACGAGAGGGTAGGGCGCGCCCCCTGTCTCGTGGCTCCCTCAATGCTCCCCTGGCTTGCACTCCAAGTCTCCTGGATCATAATCTTTCCAAAAATCACGTTGTCGAAGGTTTCATTCCGTTTGGACTCCATTTGATATTCCTTTTCTTCGAAATACTGAAACAGGCAATAAAACAGCAATATGGTTGGGCCTCCGGTTAGTAGGTTAGTCCCAAAAATGTTATAAATGTGTAAAATAAAGCCCATAAACATCCAAAAGGGGTAATATAATAGCATGGAACAATCAAAAATTATAGATACGTTGGAGACGTATCAAGCATCCCCAAGCTTAATTCCTGCTCGTCTTCGAGTAGGTAAATGATAAAAACAGAATTTTTTATGTGGAATGCTACCTAGCATAATTCTCAATGAAATTTTCTTTATTGGGGCATGAATGTTCAGGTCCAAATGATTCAAAATAAAAGCTCATATTGACATAAGAAATAGTGATACTTCAAGCATACTAATCAAAGTAATCATGTCTTCTCAAAATAACATGGCCAAAGAAAGTTATCCCTACAAAATCATATAGTCTGGCTGTTGCTCTATCTTCATCACACAAAGTATTTAATGATGCACAACCCCGATGACAAGCCAAGAAATTGTTTCATACTTTAGTAATCTCAAACTTTTTTAACTTCCACGCAATACATGAGCGTGAGCCATGGACATAGTACTATGTGTGGAATAGAATGGTGGTTGTGGAGAAGACAAAAAGGAGAAGATAGTCTCACATCAACTAGGCGTATCAACGGGCTATGGAGATGCCCATTAATAGATATCAATGTGAGTGAGTAGGGATTGCCATGCAACGGATGCACTAGAGCTATAAATATATGAAAGCTTAACAAAAGAAACTAAGTGGGTGTGCATCCAACTTGCTTGCTCAAGAAGACCTAGGGCATTTTGAGGAAGCCCATTATTGGAACATACAAGCCAAATTCTATAATGAAAAATTCCCACTAGTATATGAAAGTGACAATATAGGAGACTCTCTATCATGAAGATCATGGTGCTACTTTAAAGCACAAGTGTGGAAAAAGAGATAGTAGCATTGTCCCTTCTCTCTTTTTCTCTCATTTTTTTCTTTTTTCTTTTTTTCTTTTCTCCTCTCTTTTTTCTTTTGGCCTTTCTTTTTTCTTTTTGGCCTTTCTTTTTTTCTTTTTTCTTTTTGTAAAGTCCGAAGTCTCATCCTGACTTGTGAGGGAATCATAGCCTTCATCATCCTTTCCTCACTGGGACAATGCTCTAATAATGAAGATCATCACACTTTTATGGATTTACAACTCAAGAATTACAAGTCAAAGCTAGAACAAGATATGACTCTATATGAATGCCTCCGGCGGTGTACCGGGATATGCAGTGAATCAAGAGCGACATGTATGGAAATTATGAAGGTGGCCTTGCCACAAGTACAATGTCAACTACATGATCATGCAAAGAGCAATATGACAAAAGTAATGTGTGTCATATGAACGGAATGGTGGAAAGTTGCATGGCAATATATCTCGGGATGGCTATGGAAATGCCATAATAGTTAGGTATGGTGACTGTTTTGAGGAAGGTATATGGTGGGTGTATGGTACCGGCGAAAGTTGCACGGCACAAGAGAGGCTAGCAATGGTGGAAGGGTGAGAGTGTGTATAATCCATGGACTCAACATTTGTCAAAAGAACTCATATACTTATTGCAAAAATCTACAAGTCATCAAAAACAAAGTACTATGCGCATGCTCCTAGGGGGATAGATTGGTAGGAAAAGACCATCGCTCATCCCCGACCGCCACTCATAAGGAAGACAATCAATAAATAAAATTGTGCTCCAACTTCATCACAAAGCGGTTCACCATACGTGCAAGCTACGGGAATCACAAACGTCAACACAAGCATTTTTCATAATCACCTCAACTAGCATGACTTTAATATCACTACCTCCATATCTCAAAACAATTATCAATTACCAAATTGATCATAGCATCCAATTCACTTTCTCTGATACTTTTTATTATACCCAACTTGGATGCCTACCATTCTAGGACCAATTTTATAACCATAGAAAATACCATGCTGTTCTAAAAGACTCTCAAAATAATATAAGTGAAGCATGCGAGACTAGCAATTTCTATAAAATATAACCACCGCCGTGCTCTAAAAGATATAAGTGAAGATCAATGAGTAGTCGAATAATTGTGCAACTATTTGAAGACTCTCTATCATTAAGGAATTTAAGATCTTGGTATTATAATCAAGCAGCAAGCAAAACAAAATAAAATGACATTGCAAGGATAGCACAACTCATGTGAAGAAGCAAAAACTTAGGCAACCGATACTAACCGATAGTTGTTGAAGAAGAAAGGTGGGATGCCTACCGGGGCATCCCCAAGATTAGATGCTTGAGACTTCTTGAAATATTATCTTGGGGTGCCTTGGGCATCCCCAAGCTTGAGATTTTGTGTCTCCTTAATTCCTTCATATCATAGTTTCTCTTTTTATCAAAAGCTTCATCCACACCAAACTCAACAAGAACTCGTGAGATAGGTTAGTATAAACCAATGCAAAACCTTTTCATTTTCTACTGTAAAAAATCACTAAAATTATTATTCAACATTGCATACTAAATGCCTCAAATAGAATCATTAAGCAAGCAAACATATGCAAACAATGCAAACATAACAGAAATCTGCCAAAACAGTACGGTCTGTAAAGAATGCAAGAGTATCAATACTTCCCTAACTCCAAAAATTATGAAATAAAATTCCCACTGAAGTAAATTTATCAGAGCTCATTATGCAAAAAGTTCCAACATTATATCATTCTCTGAATTTTCTAGGGAATTTTTGCAACAGCGGTAAACTTTCTGTTTTCAAACAGCAACATGTATACTAGCAAAATAAGCATGGTAAAGGCTATCCTTGACTTCTTTATTGAAACTAAAGATGAAAAACATTATTCTAACTAACAGAAAGCAAATACTAACAAAAGAAAAAGACGCTCCAAGCAAAACACATATCATGTGGTGAATAAAAATATAGCTCCAAGTAAAGTTACCGATGAACGAAGACGAAAGAGGGGATGCCTTCCCGGGGAATCCCCAAGCTTAGGCTCGTGGTTGTCCTTGAATATTACCTTGGGGTGCCTTGGGAATCCCCAAGCTTAGGATCTTGCCACTCCTTATTCCATAGTCCATCGAATCTTTACCCAAAACTTGAAAACTTCACAACACAAAACTCAACAGAAAACTCGTCAGCTCCGTTAGTATAAGAAAATAAAACCACCACTTAGGTACTGTAATGAACTCATTATAAATTAATATTGGTGTAATATCTACTGTATTCTAACTTATCTATGGTTCATACACTCCGATACTACTCATAGATTCATCAAATAAGCAAACAACACAAAGAAAACAGAATCTGTCAAAAACAGAACAGTCTGTAGTAATATGTATCAAACGTATACTTCTGGAACTCCAAATATCCTACCAAATTAGGAAGTCCTAAGAAATTTGTTTACTAACCCATATCAAAAAGAATCAGATCAGAATCGCGTTTCTGTGAATTAACAAAACTAATTTACTGGGTGCAAAAGTTTCTGATTCTCAGCAGGATTAACACAACTATCACCATAAGCTATCCTAAAGGTCTTACTTGGCACTTTATTGAAACAAAAGTTATAAAACATGATTACTACAGTAGCACAATCATGTGAACACACAAAAACAGTAAGGATACATATTGGGTTGTCTCCCAACAAGCGCTTTTCTTTAATGCCTTTCTAGCTAGGCATGATGATGACAATGATGCTCACATAAAAGATAAGAATTGAAATATGACGGGAGCATCATGAAGCATATGACTAGCACATTTAAGTCTAACCCACTTACTATGCATAGAGATTTTGTGAACAAACAACTTATGGGAACAATAATCAATAAGCCTAGGAAGGTAAAACAGGCATAGCTTCAAGATTTTCAACACATAGGGAGGAAACTTGACATTATTGCAATCCCTATAAGCATATGTTCCTCCCTCATAATAATTTTCATTAGCATCATGAATGAATTAACCAGCACCTAAAGCATTCTTTTCATGATCTACAAGCATAGAAAATTTATTACTCTCCACATAAGCAAATTTCTTCTCATGAATAGTAGTGGGAGCAAACTCAACAAAATAATTATCATGTGAGGCATAATCCAATTGAAAACTAAAATCATGATGACAAGTTTCATGGTTATCATTATTCCTGGTAGCATACAAGTCATCACAATAATCATCATAGATAGCAACTTTGTTCTCATAATCAATTGGAACCTCTTCCGAAATAGTGGAATCATCACTAAATAAAGTTGACACTCTTCCAAATCCACTTTCATGTTCATCACAATAAGATTCAACATTCTCCAAAATACTGGGATCACTACTTCCTAAAGTTGACACGCTTCCAAACCCACTTTCACCAATATAATCATCATAAACAGGAGGCTTGCTTTCATCATAATAAATTTGCTCATCAAAACATGGGGGACAAAAAATATCATCTTCATCAAACATAGCATCCCCAAGCTTGTGGCTTTGCATATCATTAGCATCATGGATATTCAAGGAATTCATACTAACAACATTGCAATCATGCTCATCATTCACATATTTCATGCCAAGCATTCTATGTAATTCTTCTTCTAGCACTTGAGCACAATTTTCCTTTTCGTCATACTCACGAAAGATATTAAAAAGATGAAGCGTAAGAGGCAAACTCAAATCCATTTTTTGTAGTTTTCTTTTATAAACTAAACTAGTGACAAAACAAGAAACAAAAAGATTAGATTGCAAGATCTAAAGATATACCTTCAAGCACTCACCTCCTCAGCAACGGCGCCAGAAAAGAGCTTAGTTGATGGGGTGTGAGTGCCGCTTACCTAGCCTCCCCGGCAACGGCGTCAGAAAAGAGCTTGATGTATACTACACAACCTTCTTCTTGTAGACGTTGTTGGGCCTCCAAGTGCAGAGGTTTGTAGGACAGTAGCAAATTTCCCTCAAGTGGATGACCTAAGGTTTATCAATCTGTGGGAGGCGTAGGATGAAGATGGTCTCTCTCAAGCAACCCTGCAACCAAATAACAAAGAGTCTCTTGTGTCCCCAACACACCCAATACAACAACAACAAAGCCTTTAGTCCCAAGCAAGTTGGGGTAGGCTAGAGGTGAAACCCATAAGATCTCACAACCAACTCATGGCTCTGGCACATGGATAGCAAGCTTCCATGCACCCCTGTCCATAGCTAGCTCTTCGGTGATACCCCAATCCTTCAGGTCTCTCTTAACGGACTCCTCCCATGTCAAATTCGGTCTACCCCGCCCTCTCTTGACATTCTCTGCACGCTTTAGCCATCCGCTATGCATCGGAGCTTCGGAGGCTGTCTTGGATATGCCCAAACCATCTCGCACGATGTTGGACAAGCTTCTCTTCAATTGGTGCTACCCCAACTCTATCTCGTATATCATCATTCCGGACTCGATCCTTCCTCGTGTGGCCACACATCCATCTCAACATACGCATCTCCGCCACACCTAATCTGTTGAACATGTCGCCTTTTAGTCGGCCAACACTCGGCATACAACATTCTTGGTCGAACCGCTGTCCTGTAGAACTTGCCTTTTAGCTTTTGTGGCACTCTCTTGTCACAGAGAATGCCAGAAGCTTGGCGCCACTTCATCCATCCGGCTTTGATCCGATGGTTCATATCTTCATCAATACCCCCATCCTCGTGCAGCATTGACCCCAAATACCGAAAGGTGTCCTTCTGTACCACGTGACCATCAAGGCTAACTTCCTCCTCCTCACACCTAGTAGTACTGAAAGTCTGAAACCGCACATCATGTACTCTGTTTTAGTCCTACTAAGCCTAAACCATTTCGATTCCAAGGTTTGTCTCCATAACTCCAACTTCCTATTTACCCCCGCCCGACTATCGTCAACTAGCACCACATCATCCGCAAAGAGCATACACCATGGGATATCTCCTTGTATATCCCTTGTGACCTCATCCATCACCAATGCAAAAAGATAAGGGCTCAAAACTGACCCCTGATGCAGTCCTATCTTAATCGGGAAGTCATCAGTGTCGACATCACTTGTTCGAACACTTGTCACAACATTATCGTACATGTCCTTGATGAGGGTAATGTACTTTCTGGGACTTTGTGTTTCTCCAAGGCCCACCACATGACATTCTGCGGTATCTTATCATAGGCCTTCTCCAAGTCAATGAACACCATATGCAAGTCCTTCTTTTGCTCCTATATCTCTCCATAAGCTGTCGTACCAAGAAAATGGCTTCCATGGTCGACCTCCTGCATGAAACCAAACTGGTTTTTGGTCACGCTTGTCATTCTTCTTAAGCGGTGCTCAATGACTCTCTCCCATAGCTTCATTGTATGGCTCATCGGCTTAATTCCACGGTAATTAGTACAACTCTGAACATCCCCCTTGTTCTTGAAGATTGGTACTAATATACTCCGTCTCCATTCTTCTGGCATCTTGTTTGCCCGAAAAATGAGGTTGAAAAGCTTGGTTAGCCATAATATCACTACGTCCCCGAGACCTTTCCACACCTCAATGGGGATACAATCCGGACCCATCGCCTTGCCTCCCTTCATCCTTTTTAAAGCCTCCTTGACCTCAGACTCCTGGATTCGACGCACAAAACGCATGCTGGTCTCATCAAAAGAGTTGTCTAGTTCAATGGTAGAGCTTTCGTTCTCCCCATTGAACAGCTTGTCGAAATACTACCGCCATCTATGCTTAATCTCGTCGTCCTTCACCAAGAGTTGGCCTGCTCCGTCCTTGATGCATTTGACTTGGCCAATATCCTTCGTCTTCCTCTCTCGGATCTTGGCCATCTTATAGATGTCCCTTTCGCCTTCCTTTGTGCCTAACTATTGGTAGAGGTCCTCATACGCCCGACCCCTTGCTTCACCAACAGCTCGCTTTGCGGCCTTATTCGCCATCTTGTACTTCTCTATGTTGTGTGCACTCCTATCCAGGTATAGGCGTCTGAAGCAATCTTTCTTCTCTTTAATCGCCTTCTGTACATCATCATTCCACCACCAGGTATCCTTATCTTTGCTTCTCCTTCCCCTGGACACTCCAAACTCCTCTGAGGCCACCTTACGAATGCAAGTCGCCATCTTCATCCACACATTGTCCACATCCCCTCCTTCCTCCCAAGGGCCCTCCTTAATGACCCTCTCCTTGAACGCCTGAGCTACCTCCCCCTTGAGCTTCCACCACTTCGTTCTAGCGACTTTAGCCCACTTATCCCGCTGGACACGAATCCGAAGGCGGAAGTCAGCAAACACTAGCTTATGCTGGGGTACAACACTCTCTCCAGGTATCACCTTACAGTCTAGGCACGCACGCCTATCTTCCCTTCTCGAGAGGATGAAATCAATCTGGCTAGAGTGTTGGCCACTACTAAAAGTCACCAGATGTGATTCTCTCTTTCTAAAGAGGGTGTTGGCTACAGTCATGTTGTAGGCTAGAGCAAAGCTTAAGACATCTTCTCCTTCTTGATTCCTGATGCCATAGCCAAAGCCCCCATGCGCCCCTTCAAAACCTGTGTTAGATGTACCCACGTGGCCATTGAGGTCTCCTCCTATGAAGAGCTTCTCACCAATCGGTACACTCCTAACCATGTTTTCCAGGCCTTCCCAGAACTCCCTCTTGGTGTTCTCATTGTGGCCTACTTGTGGGGCATACATGCTGATAACATTGAGAACCAAGTCCTCAACTACCAGCTTGACCAGGATAATCCGGTCCCCACGTCTCTTGACGTCTACCACTCCATACTTGAGGCTCTTGTTGATCAAGATGCCTACGCCATTTCTGTTTGCAGCCAACCCCATGTACCATAGCTTGAAGCCGGTATCCTCCACCTCCTTCGCCTTCTGTCCTCTCCATTTGGTAAATTGTATAGGTGCACTAGTTCGGCGAAGAGATGGTGATACAAGTGCAATATGGATGGTAGATAAAGGTGTTTGTAATCTGAAAATATAAAAACAGCAAGGTAACTAATGATAAAAGTGACCACAAACGGTATTGCAATCATAGGAAACAAGGCCTAGGGTTCATACTTTCACTAGTGAAAGTTCTCTCAACAATAATAACATAGATAGATCATATAACAATCCCTCAACATGCAACAAAGAGTCACTCCAAAGCCACTAATAGCGGAGCACAAATGAAGAGATTATGGTAGGGTACGAAACCACCTCAAAGCTATTCTTTCGGATCGATCTATTCGAGAGTTCGTACTAGAATAACACCTTAAGACACAAATCAACCAAAACCCTAATGTCACCTAGATACTCCATTGTCACCTCAAGTATCCGTGGGCATGATTATATGATATGCATCACACAATCTCAGATTCATCTATTCAACCAACACAAAGTACTTCAAAGAGTGCCCCAAAGTTTCTACCGGAGAGTCAAGACGAAAATGTGTGCCAACCCCTATGCATAGGTTCATGGGCGGAACCCTCAAGTTGATCACCAAAACATACATCAAGTGGCACGTGACATCCCATTGTCACCATAGATAAACACGGCAAGACATACATCAAGTGTTCTCAAATCATTAAAGACTCAATCCGATAAGATAACTTCAAAGGGAAAACTCAATTCATCACAAGAGAGTAGAGGGGGGAGAAACATCATAAGATCCAACTATAATAGCAAAGCTCGCGATACGTCAAGATCGTGCCATAGAGAGAACACGAGAGAGAGAGAGATCAAACACATAGCTCTTGGTACATACCCTCAGCCCGAGGGTGAACTACTCCCTCCTCGTCATGGATAGCGCCGGGATGATGAAGATGGCCACCGGTGATGGATTCCTCCTTCGGCAGTGTGCCGGAACGGTCTCCCGAGAGGTTTTTGGTGGCTACAGAGGCTTGCGGCGGCGGAACTCCCGATCTATCTTGATATTCGATGTTTTTAGGGTACGTAGGCTTATATAGGCGAAAGAAGTCGGTCGGGGGAGCCTCGAGGGGCCCACGAGAGGGTAGGGCGCGTCCCCCTGTCTCGTGGCTCCCTCGATGCTCCCCTGGCTTGCACTCTAAGTCTCCCGGATCATAATCATTCCAAAAATCACGCTGCCGAAGGTTTCATTCCGTTTGGACTCCATTTGATATTCCTTTTCTTCGAAATACTAAAACAAGCAATAAAACCGCAATATGGGTTGGGCCTCCGATTAGTAGGTTAGTCCCAAAAATGATATAAATGTGTAAAATAAAGCCCATAAACATCCAAAAGGGGTAATATAATAGCATGGAACAATCAAAAATTATAGATATGTTGGAGACGTATCAGTGTCATCAAATCTAGCACGGCTGCTAGGCTCCTATGGATATTCATCTTCCACTGCGTGTTGAATAACTCTATCTACCAGTTCAGGGAATAGAATCTCATCCTCATCATCATGTCAAGGCACTTCCTCGTCAGGCTCTACATCTACTTCTACATCAGGTGCAGAAGGGAGAGGAGAAGTGGCAGAATTAGCGGTAGCCGACATGTTGTGGCTTTCAAAATGACTAGGTTTATTTGGTCTCGACCTACAAGGAGTGCGAGGACGCTCGCTATTAGCAGAGGCAGATGATGTCTGAACACCCTTCCCCTTCGGGATACATTGTTTGCATGCCTGAAGCACACCGATATGGATTTTACCGAAACGGATGTCAGCAATCAAACTAAATAGCAATCCCAGATGCTCATCACAAGTTAATGGGACAAATCTCTGCTCAGTACTATCGAAATATCTCAGTTCAACAGCATCGGCAGGGCTCCACGGATACTCACAACAGAGTGCCTCGCAGAAATCTATGAACGAAACACTGGTTTCTACCACTTTAGGATATAAAAACCCAAAAATCAGACACGGATTACTTCCACGTAGCTTGCTAGCTTCCATTCTAACCTCCAGCCGAAAAGCAAGTGCAGGATCAACCCTATTCGATTGAAATAAGATAAAGGGCGCAGTTAAGCCGAAAAGTTTCAGATAATTTGCACTGATTCACGCCAACGGTGGTCAAATACAGCCTAATTTACGGATCTCCTAATCAATTTCAGAGGAAAACGATGCTTATCCAGGTGGAATCCATGAATTATCCACCTCTGATTCGACCCAATCATCTCCACGGTTGATGGGCCGGATGGGGTGCTCCCTCGACATCGCTTCCTAATCCTAGATGGGGAGAGAGTGTAGATGCGGCGGAGGCGGCACGACTACGGCGAAGGCGGCAGAGGCGGCACGACAGCGGCAGAGGCGACATGATGGCGGTGGAGGGGGCACGACGGCAGCGGAGGGGGTGGCGCGGAAGCGACTCGATCTGATTCAGGTTACAGTGAGGGGAACCCTATAGTGAGTGTCAATTTCATGGCCCCACTGGTTAGCACGTAACGGTCAAAATGTGGACTCGGCCCTACGCGGCCCCACCGTCAGAGTTAACGATCAAGTCATTGACCCGACGACAACGTCCGCTGTGACCAGTTCTGAGGGTTTCAGGCAAGGGAGTGGGGAAAAGTGAGCAAAAGCTAAGATTGTGGGGATGCATGAGTAGAACTAAGGAACAAGGGGCACAAATAAAAATCCCAAAAATATAAAGATTAATTCAATAAATAGTGATTGTTCGAATCTACACTATGTAGATTGAATAGGTGTTAATAAAAAATATTATTTGGAATAGGTCCAAAAAAACTTCATTACAAATGGGGCTATTTACCCTAGCTTGGGAGCTCATTTGGAGCACATTATCATGACTACAAGTTTTACCACGCAAAAGAGATCGAATTGATCACCTGACATTTATAATAGTTCAGCAAACTTTGCAACTCACGCCACAGGGGAATGGACTCACGCCACCGAGGCTGTTGAACAGCGGAGGCGCGCGGCGGTGTTTCTGGTATGCTCAGGTTGATGCAGCGGCCAGAGGTGGTGCAGCGGGTGAAGGTCTATGGCGGTGGTGGAGCTTGGGCGCTTGAGGCGTTGTGGGGAAGAGGACAAAGACGAGGAGGCAAGGGGAGAAAATGAAAGGGACCCCTAGCCCTATTTATAAGGCAGAAGGATAAGTGGCATGCGCGGGAATCGAGGAGGCCAAAAAAGATTGTGACAGCAAAGATGCCTCGATTTTTGGAGATTCATTAAAAAGAAGGCATATTGAGATTTGGGCTTCGTGTGATATTAACGTGAGATGACGTCATGGCGGGTTACCGCGATTCTGTGAGCTGACGTCACGGCGGGTTATAAGATTTCATAAGGACTGGCGAGGAAGGATTTTTTTCTAAGTGTTGAAGATTGATACGAACAAGTTCACATCAACCTGGGGTCTAATGTTGGGGATATAACTATTCGGTATGACCCGCCCAGGAGGGGCCGGGTCATACCACTGGCGGTCTATAATGAGAAGGCCCAAGAAGATGTTGAAGATGGCGGTTCATGAAGCAAGCTTACTAAAGGCCCAAGACCCGGAGGAGACTTGAGGCCCACGGGCATAAACTGCCATATGTTTAACTTGAATGTTGAGGAAAGTTTAGTTTTGTCACCGAGCCGGACACGTTGTGTATGAGCCGGTTGGGACTCTGTAAGACGTCGGGCATCAGCCTATGAATATAAAGGGGTGACCTGGCGGGGGATTAGGGCAGGAAAAACAACAAGTCGAGAACTAGGTTAAGCATATTCGCTCCCTGTAATCGAAACCCAAGCAATACAACCTAAAGCAGGAGTAGGACTTTACCTCGTTGCGAGGGGCCGAACCTGGATAAACTCACTGTGTCCCTTGTCCCGTTTTAACCCCTTCAAGCTCACTACGTTGTGATGGCTCCACCCCTAAGTCCTCATGCTAGGGCATCTGCCGTGACAATTCCATGACAGATTGTGTCTTTTTAGACCACTTAGCCTTTGTTTGAGCATTTCAAGTTCTCTGGTGATGGTGTATTGATTCTTGACATCTTCTTCTTCCTCGGAGCTGCCATAGTGTGAGAGAATTTCTTCTTCACTTTTCGAAGAAGATTCTTGATTGGCATTTTCTTGTTCCATCTTTTCTTCATGAATAGACAACAGTGTCATGACCTCAACATAGTGAATCTCTTCATAGTCAGGTCTTTGCTTGATTTCAGATACAATGGAATCGAAATATTCATCAAGTGAGCTCAGAAGCTTGTTGACTACATCTCTACCTATGATATTAGTTACTCCTCGCTGATGTAGTCTTTCGACAATGTCTGTCAATCGACTAGTGAGTTCCATGGCACTTTCTTTACAAAGGCTTCTAAATCCAGTGAACATAGCGCGAAGCATTTGAGTGTGAGGATCTGATCTGACAACAAATTCTTCATGAGCACTGTTGAGAGCATCCCAAATTTGCTTTGTTGTGTTGAGCCTGTGGAGCCGAAAGAAAATGCCTTTTGATAGACTACCACAAATGATATATTTTGCTTGATCATCCAACTGCAGATTTGCTTTATCATCGGAAGTCAGATCATTTTGTTGTTGGATGGTGTGGCCATCTTCCACAATCTGCCATAGATCATAGTTGATAGATTGAATTCTGATTCTCAGTCGTTCCTTCCAATACAGATAGTCATTTCCATCGAAGGTAGGAAATCTTTTAGAGTGTGAGGATCTACCTGCAAATGATATACTCAAAACTTCAAGGACGTTAGACCTTTAATAAACAGATACAGGGAGAACCTGCTCTGATACCAATTGTTAGGACCGAGAGTATATCGACCAGAGGGGGTGAATGGGAGATTCAAATTTTCTTTTGAAAGCTTTGAAACTAATCCCACTCACAGCTGCGAAATAGAGTGTCGAGGGAAATGGACTGATTCAATCTTCCTCGTCAGAAGCATATTCATCGATGAAAGCATTGACAATAGTACGAGCTTGATGAATCATAGGTTTAACTACAACAAGAATAATACAACAATCACACAGATGTAGCAGAATGAGGTACAACATGATTAGTACTGAATGAAATGCTATAGAACGATTTCACAAGCAAATCTGAAGTACATAATGGTAACGAAAGAATACAGGCGATGATAATGAACGGGGATGAACGCAGGTACACATGATGGTGATAACAAAACAAAAAGATCAAGTAATCTTTTTGCATGGAGCACGAATAATAACTACTGAAGGAAATGCAGTAGAGTAGATATAACCAGTGGTGCTCGCTGGCTACAGAGAGATTTGGTAGACCAGTTCACCCTTCTGCCAAAGGGCTACGTCTGGTTGGAGGGGCTGTGACTTAACACGCAAGATAAACTCTCTTTATCCTATTCTCCTTCAATGCAGAGCTGATCAGACTCAGGTTGATTTTACTCGTGGTAGATCCTTGTCGGTGATCTCCAAACTTTCGGTCGACATTCGTGAACCACAATCACTCTTGGTTGTTGAAGATTAGACTCAATGAAGACAACAACTCTTCAACACTCTAACCGAAACCTATCCGTCTAGAAAGGGCGCAGCTCTCAAGAGTAATAGGTGCAAAAACTCTCACTCAGAACTACTGTGATGCTAAACCACTGTCTAAGTTTGGGCTCTTGGTTTTTCTCTCTGTGGATCTTAAACTTAAATCACTCAGAGAGGGGTTTCTCAAATCAATCTTCTCAAAAATCTCAAGCGGAGCAGCCAACGGACAAAGTTGGAGCGGGTGGCTATTTATAGGCGCAACCTTCCCTGATGGGACAAGACCAAATTAGACCTCGGGTTCAGCCAATGGCCGAATGACACGAGTCCAACGGTCGGATTTGAGCACAACGGTAACATTTCTTGCGGTTTGGGACAAGCTCGCTACCGTCACCATCTAGTCGGTAACACCGGACACCATCATATGGAAGTTCACTAAGGGCATCTCCAAAGGAGACCCTCAATGATAGCCCTCTCTAAATATCATAAATTAGTGTTCCCTTCATTCTCATACAAGGCCACAAAATTAGATTACAGGTACAAAGGTAAAATTTAATGACAATTTTGCAAGCCAACTTATTTTTTCGTTAACCGGAATCATATTCCGCATATGCATGCAAGGAAGGAATGGGAAGGAATTAGCTAATTGTCATTATGACTATATGCATACAAACTTAAACAAGTTGCTAGTACGAGGAACCATTACGAATTTTTGCCTCAATTTTGTGTTGGTGGCCTTGTATAGATACAAAATGTATCTTTCATTGTGAAGTTATCTAAGGGAATGGAGAGAGTGCCTTACATTGTCTCATTTATTGCCATGCATGATACAATGTATTACAACATTTAATATAATACGGTATCATAATATGATATCAAACCCTCTCTTTTCTCATTTAATTGCGTGCCACCTCATTAGAAAGGCCTAGTTGGTATGCATGATACCGCTTAGAGCATCTCCAATAGAAGATGCAAATTTAGAGATGTAAAAATTTACATCTCCAAAAAAGAGGCAACTCCAACAAATGATGTGTATTCGAGATGTAAAAAAGTAACTCCAATAGATGATGTATATTTCGTAATGTAAACCTCCTACTCCAACAAATAATTTTGTCGAACATGTTTCGTGCGAGGTGGAAGAAACTGGTCAGCGGCGGGTCGGAGCGTTGATAGTCAACACAAAGGGTCTGGGGTGGGCGGCGGTTGCTTCAACAGCCTCTCGACTGTCGTGTGGCTGTCGGAGGACACCACTCGCGACGACGCAACGGCAGCAGCCACGACCAAGAGACCGCCGTCTCGGCGGGTTGCGGTGATCGTGCAGCTACCCTACTAGCTTTGGCGGTGGGCCATGGCTACTAAGGAACATGGCCGTGAGATGCTACGGCCATTACGGTCACCGAAGAACCGACGAACCTCCAAGTAGGTCAAGCGGTCATTAGCGGGGTGGACTAAAATCGAGGGGTCGGCGGCGGCTAGGGCGGCGCAGCTGGCGAGGGGGATAGGCCGCGGGGTCGGGGGTGGACGGACATGCGGCGTTGGCGGCATTTCCGGGCACGAATCACCGGCGGCGGGGGCGAGCGGTCGTCGGCGGGGCGGATCAAATCTGCGGATCGTCGGCAGCTACGGCAGTGCCGCTGGCGATGGGGATGGGCGGCGGGGTCGGGAATGGACGAACGGGTGGCGGCGGCGACATTTTCGGGCAAAAATTGCCGGCGGCCGTCTACGGGCAAAGTGAAACGAAGGCGGTTGGCCGGTTGACGTGTGGCTAGCGTTTTTTACATCTTCTGTAAGTGAAGATGCAAATTTGCACAGCGAAGTGTCGTAGTTTACATCTCGGAAGGCGGAGATGTAATTTTTCTTTTTTTTGGCATCTAAACCATATGTTGGAGAAAAATTTTTGAGCCTCGAAGATTGTTAGCAGTAATCTTGATTAGACTATTAGTTAGTGCATGCGTGGCCGTTAGTTGCGTAGCTGGGTCATGGAGATATTCCAGGTAGTAGTTGCTGGGCATGCGTTTCTGTTGGAGGCTCGCCGCGTCTTGCGCACCTTGGAGCGCATCGTGGGCGTCGGCCAGAACAAACAGATCACGCATGCACCAGAGGTGGATAGCGTCGTGTGTATACCTGTGTTAGCCCGGTATAAATACCCGTGTCTTGCTTGTTGATGTATCGGTGTGAGCCGTGATGTAGCCTGTGTGCTGAATATAAAGGCGTTTGGCGCCGGCATTCGTCGCGGGCGTTGGTCGCCGAAAAAGTGCTCCATCCATCGAGAGAGAGAGCGGTTCCAACAATTGGTATCGAGCTTGGTGTCTTGGGCGTGCTTGCCGTGCGGGCGGCGCGGCGATAATGGCGGCTTCGCCGTGGCTGCTGATGGAGCTCGGGCCGTGTGTCGCCCATGAAGGTGGTATTTGTGGCTCTCATGGCGCGTGGCGGATCGCGGCGGCGGTGATGTCGTGTGTCGGGCGATCATGGAGGCCGCCGAGGCATCGCGTGGTGGCGCGGCGGTGCGGCCGCACGGCATGGAGGCCGCGGCGGTGCGAAGCAATAAGACGCGTGGCGAGCCGGCGCGACCGGTGCGTGTTATGGGTGCGCCGACGGGCGTGTCGGTAGCGTCGGGACCGCGGAGTTGACCGCGTCGAGGCTGAACTCGTTGCGCGCAGATCGCGTCGTCGCGGCGGGCGCGAGGGCGTGGGGAGCTTGCGCGCGGCGACACGCAGCGGTCGCGGAGATGAGGAGGTCGCGAAGGACTGCGTGGTGGCGCAGAGGTCGCGAAGGCTCGGGGCGACAATCGTGGAAGGTGCGTGGCACGGAGGCGTGGCGTGGCGGCTGTCATGGCGGACGCGGAGGCAGCATGCGGTGAACGTTTGGTGTTGTCGGGCTCGTCGGGCGCGTCGGATCTGTGCGAGAGTCGCGGGACGCCTTGCGGCTTGGTCGGGCTCGTCGGCGCGTCGGTTCTTGCTAGCTGGACGTCTGGCGCGCGCGGGGCGCCAGCGCGTGTCGCCGGCGGAGATGGAGCTCGGCGAATGCGCCGAGTCGGGTCCGCGGGCTGGGTCACGGCCATGACGACTACAATGACGGAAGCTACAGCAACTCCGCCGACGGCAAGTCAAGATTAAGGAGAGAATGTTAGCAGTAATCTTGATTAGACTATTAGTTAGTGCATGCGTGGCCGTTAGTTGCGTAGCTGGGTCATGGAGATATTCCAGGTAGTAGTTGTTGAGCATGCGTTTCTGTTGGAGGCTCGCCGCGTCGTGCGCACGTTGGAGCGCATCGTGGGTATCGGCCAGAGCAAACGGATCACGCATGCACCAGAGGTGGATAGCGTCGTGTGTGTACCTGTGTTAGCCCGGGTATAAGTACCCCGTGTACTGCTTGTTGATGTATCGGTGTGAGCCGTGATGTAGCCTGTGTGCTGAATATAAAGGAGGTGTTTGTGCGCTAAAAGTGCTCCATCCATCAAAGAGAGAGAGGGGTTCCAACAAAGATGCAAAAATTAGTTATTTTTACGTCTACATCTTTTATTGAACTCTTATGGTATTCCCGTTAGCCGTTACAGGCAGCCTAAGTGTTGCAAGTGGATACTCAACTCAACGAAACTATTCTATATAAATAACGCTAGACAATTTTCTAAAGGAATATGTGGACGTGGACGCGGCGGGGCGATCCGCATCAAGGCGATGCAGCAGCTGAAGATTGGAAGCAGCCAAAAGCGAGCTGGCCCGCCGCGCGTCGCGCTCGATGGGGCAAAGTCTTATCGGGACGGATGGACTGGACCACGCACGCGATCAACTCCACAAGACGCGGATCGATGGCGCTGTCTTGTTTGAATTTTGTCCATTTGAATAGGACAATGAAATCGTGTCCGGACCATTTCTGGATACGGTGGCCATGTGCCTAACACGTGGACATATTCCACACGCATCCTGGACACGTACATTTTTCTTTTCAAGCACATATTATTTTCATAATTGATTTTTGGTACATGAAATTTTTTACTAGAAAAGCAAGACCAAAGAAAACAAGAATCACAAGAATACATTTTAGAAGATAACCAACTTCCATAACTGCTCCCGTTAGTTGGATTAGTGCATTGTCGATGCATTTATTGTTGATCTGCGGAGACTCGATCTTGCGTGCTTCTTTCTTTTTCGAGTGTAAAAAGTAGACGTTGCTTCCTTGCATCCAGTCTCATATCTAACCTCTATTCTAGCAACAAGTGCACTAGTCTCATCCCTAGACTCTGCTAGCTAAAAGTGCACAAACATCTACTAAATTGCGATCTATCAATATATTCTCTTCTTCCCAATACCAAAATTTGCATCCATTCTACACAATAAAATTTTAAGTTAGCACAACTAGTCAAATCCGATAGCACAACCGGAGCTAAAGTAGCACATACCCCATCGGTTGAGCACTTGATGAACACCCATCCAGGACATTCTGGCGTTGTAGACACGCGGCGCAAGATCTTCTTTGGAAAGTCGTCGCACTTAATGAGTGGCAACGATGCGCCAATGAGCTTTTGGGCCAGCACCGAGCCCGGTCGACCGCCGTTCATGTGTCTGTCGCCGGGGTGTAGATCCAAGCGGCTAGAGGTGGAGTCGGTACCTGCATGTGGCCTTGCGGCCTTGCCGGGGCCTTCCGGCCCGGTGCCCGGCCAGTCCATGGCACGACGCGGGCTCCCACAGCCGAGCGAGCTCAAGCCCGACCGGATCCGCTCCAAATCAGTCCGCCGGGTGCGCAAATCAGGTGGCGTGGTTGGGTAGCTCGAGCGTCGAGGAAAGGGGTCATGGCGTCTGAAGCCGCACAAATGCAATGGCAGCGGCGATGACGGGGGACACAAGAGCGAGAGGGTGCGGTGGAGGAGGGCGGATAGAAAAAGGGATGCATGTGCCACCGACGGGTGGGCCAGTGGAGCACACGGTCCGCCAGTCTGCGCGCTGTCCGTTTCACCTCAAAAGGGCCCAAACTTAGGTCGGAGATGGGTCGAAAGCGGATAGAAAACAGACAAAAGTCCGTTCATGTTCACCTCAAAAGGGCCCAAACTTAGGTCGGAGACGGACATGCATGTAAATATCATGCTGGTCATAGTAGGAAGTAACTTAGACTAGTAACATGGATATGCGTGTGTACGTTCATAGGGTGAGTGTATGCGCATATATATGAGCGCATGTGTCTGTACTGTGTTATAAAAAAGGCAAAATGGCCCTAGAAAGCATGTGGTCAAAGTTCTATCTTTGACAATTGAATAATGAAATAAGATTGAGTACCAACGAGGCGACAGCCCGTCCCCCTCCTCCGCTCCTGCGACGCGCCCTGCGCGCGCTTCGAGGGAGCTCCAACTTTGTCATCGGTGAGAGGCTCCTCCCCTCGTCCCCTCCTCTCCTCGCCGCTGCCGGAGGACGTCCACCGGGTGAAGCCTATGCGGCAAGGCTTCTCTCCTCCCTCCCCTGGTCGAGATCCCGGCGGCGCTGGTTAGCCGCTCGTGGGGGAGCTGGGTCCGGCAAGCTCTCTGATGGTGGGGTTCACGCGGATTTGGTAGCTGTCGTGATGGGAGGTAGCCGTGCCGTCTGCAGTGGTGGTGATGGGGGCTAGTTCGGGCGAGGCCGATCTAGTCCCCTAGGGGATGCAGGTGTCATGGGTGGCGGCAGCCACTGCTGGAGAGGGTGCCCCCTTCGCTTCAACGTGGGTCGAGTTGCGGTGTCTCGTCCTTGTCCGCGCCAGGAGGCGAGTCGGCCGCAAGCATGGGTCCGATCTGAAGGTGGTGGCCTCACTTGCGCCTTCATCTCAATGGTCGATTGGGATGTGGGCGCCCTTTGGCTCTCCTGTTCTGCAGGTTGGAAGGGCGTTGGGTGTGGGCTCTGGGTCAGGGAAAACCCCTTGATCGGCGAGAATGATCACGATGTTGGCGACGCACGTGGCGTTGTTCTCCCTCTGTGGGCAACATCGAGACTTACACCCTGACCTCCACCTCTTGGTCATGGGCGAAAGCTAAAATCTCTAGATTGGGCGAATTCTACGCTTGATTTATAAGTGTAAATATGCATATATACACTCTAGATTAGGTGTAGTACGTTACTAGTCTATGTTACTATCTTCATAGTGAAAAGTGTCATAGGTGTAATAACATGCATATATACATTTATTGCTTTGTAGACTCGTTTTACATTGAAAAGCCGTATGTGATGGTAACATATTATGTTACTCCATTTGTCTTTCTCCTTTTTAATTGCATGACAGATCATCTTTTTGGCTTATGTGACATATATGTTACTACACCTATGACACTTTTCACTATGACTAGCCCAAGCGAAAGGAGAAGAGAAATTCGTAAATAGAAAAAACATTCCAATTTCCAAGTGAAGCTACCGCTTCTGGATCCGGACGTGGCGGGGCGATCCGCGTCCAGGCGATGCTGCACGGGCATGTGAAGAAGGAAGGAAGAATGATTGGAAGCAGCCAAGCCCGAAGTGGTCCGTCGCGTGTCGCGTTCCGTCTATCCTATCGGATCACCATGAACAGTTGCTCCGTCGCCATTTGCAAATCCCTCCTTGTTGCCCGTGCCGATCAAGCCATCACCGGTGTACTGGACCGCGCGCCAGCCCAACCATCTGCTTACGGTAGTTTTTTCCCCTTCCTTCTTTACATTTGCTTCGCCATTTCTCACTTCAGTTAAGCTGCCAAGTTGCTCGCCCGTCAGGCCATGCATGGATGTCTCCTATCGGCTCCATCTGGTCCCGTCGTGTCCACTTCGTCCTGGCAACAAATCTGGATCCCCGGCCGATCGCGGCAACACAAACCAACTGTTCGATCCCTGCAGCTGCAGCTGTGCTGCGATCACCGCATCCCATGTGATTGATTCTATCCCCTCATCAGATCCCATCCAACCAACTGCGCCCACGAACTCCTCACCACGATCGAGGTCCACTCCGCTTCGAAAAAGAATAAAAATCCACCGCGAGGTGCACGACGCTCACGTGTCCCACTGTTGGCCCGAGTCGGTCGGTGATCACCTCCCAGCTGCGCGCGGGACCCGCCGGCCAGCTCCCGCCGTATCCGGGCTACGAGGACGATTTTCTCTGTAGAGCGAGCCAGGCTATGGACGACTCGAGCCAGCTCCCTATATAACGGAGGGTGCGCGCAGCACATAGCCATAGGCAACCACTCATCCCATTGGCCGCAGTGTCCAACGGGTGGGAGGCAGCAGGGAGAACTAATGGGTAAGCGCCAGGTTCTCCCGGCTCTCCTCCTCGCCCTCCTGGCCCTTGCGTCCAGCGGCGGCGGTGCCCATGCCTCGGCGGGCGGCGGTGCCCATCCGGCTACGCCGGTGAAGGCGCCGTTTAGCAGGCACAGCTTCCCCAAGGGCTTCGTCTTCGGCACCGGCTCCGCAGCCTACCAGGTCCGTGCATGCGCTCCAGCCACGTACCGACCGTAGATGCATTACCACGCACGTACTCATCGGCGATGGCTTCCGTGCAGTACGAAGGCGCCGTCAAGGAAGGTGGCCGAGGACCGACGGTGTGGGACAAGTTCGCCCATACTCCAGGTACACGCTCTGGTGCATCCATCTACACCAATGTAGCTCAGTTCCCCACATATACTCCGATATAAACTAAGTCATGGAAGCAGTGCTAGGCTCAAATATCTCTTCTCCAAAGACAGACATCAGTTTTAAGCTTGAGATTATATCAGTCAGTAAAAATCTATAAAAACAAAACTGTATGTTGCCCTGCAGGCAAGATTGCGGACGGTGGCAATGGAGACGTAGCGCTAGACTTTTACCATCGGTACAAGGTGAGTACTGTCATGTTCATGCGGCAGTGTAGAGCGTTCGCTATTAATTTTCGAAAATAATTGACCTGGCTTCGATCCGTGATCACAGGAGGATCTGAAGTTGGTGGTCGACATGAACATGGATGCCTTCCGCTTCTCCATCGCGTGGAGCAGGATCCTGCCAAGTACGTGCGATAGAAATACTCTAATTAGTAATTATATTTGTCTTTAGGCAACTTATCAATTTATCATCTCTCTGTTTTGGTTCACTACTCGCAGCTGGTTCTCTGAGTGGAGGAGTGAACAAAGAGGGGATCGCATTTTACAACAGACTTATCAATGAGGTCATAGCTAAAGGTGTTTTTTTAATCTATCTATCTATCTATCTCTCTCTCTCTCTCTCTCTCTCTCTCATTGGCTTCAAATAATTTGTTGTACTGTACACTATTCCTTCCACTGTTTTTCACTAAGAAATTAACTGTTTTTCTTCTTCCACATGGTAGGGTTGAAGCCATATGTGACACTGCACCACTGGGACACACCCCTGGGGCTAGAGGACAAATACGGTGGCTTCCTCAGTGAAAAGATTGTGTAAGTGACACAGTCAAATCACAGGACATCTCTTTTGCCCTACAAACAGTTTTCAATACTATTAATATTCTGAATTTATAATTTGAAGTTTCGTGGCGAACACTCATTGACTGCTTGGTAACCACACAATTTTTAATCGGAAATCTGTGCGCTGCTGGCGGTAAACGCTGCTGCATGGCGGTAACCAGAATTGCCTCTGTGTTGAGTCAAACGAGGCCTGAACGAACAGTATGATCCTGATAAGTGATAACATTAACAACTTCGCCGTGAGCTAACGTGCAGTGAAGATGAGCCATGCATGCACGAGAGCATGAGCATCTCGAAGGAATCAATTTATTAACAATGTTCGTAAATCTTAGTCGACTGAGATTTATGTCTCACTCGATACTACACTCGTGAGAATTTGTCTGGAGATTCTTGCAAAAAAAAATTCTTTCATAGATGCTATGTCACTTGTTTGAGACTTGATTAAGTTTCAATCGACTAAGACCTAGCCACATCCATTTATTAATCGAACGGATGCATGGTGTAGGAAGGACTACGTGGACTTCAGCGACGTGTGCTACAACGAGTTCGGCGACCGGGTGAAGCACTGGACCACCTTCAACGAGCCGTGGACGTACAGCACCTACGGCTACGCCACCGGCGTGTTCGCGCCGGGCCGGTGCTCGCCGCACGTCTCCGCCTCCTGCGGCGCCGGCGACTCGGCCCGGGAGCCCTACATCGTGACGCACAACATCCTGCTGGCGCACGCCGCCACCGTGGAGCTGTACCGGCGCAAGTACCAGAAGGCGCAGGGCGGCGAGGTCGGCATCACGCTGGTGTGCCACTGGTACCTCCCCTACACCAACTCCACCGCCGACAAGGAGGCCGCCAAGCGCCGGGTGGAGTTCATGCTCGGGTGGTTCATGGACCCCATCGTGCACGGCGACTACCCGGCGTCCATGAGGAGCTGGCTCGGCGCCCGGCTGCCGGCATTCACCCCGAAGCAGAAGGCGGCGCTCAAGGGGTCCTACGACTTCTTCGGCCTCAACTACTACACCACCTACTATGCCATCGCCACCCCCGCCCCGGCCAACGCCCTCCGAGGCTCCTACGACGCCGACAACCGCTCCAACGTCACCGGCTTCCGCAACGGCAGGCCCCTCGGCCCGCAGGCCTACACCGAGTTCCTCTTCGTCTACCCGCCCGGCATCCACGAGCTCATGCTCTACGCCAAGCGCAGGTACGGCAACCCGCCCGTCTACGTGATGGAGAACGGCATCGACGAGGGCAACAACAGCTCGCTGCCCATCAAGGAGGCGCTCAAGGACCCCGCCAGGATCAACTACCACTACAAGCACCTCCTCTTCCTCAACCTCGCAATCAAGCAAAAGGTGAACATCAGGGGATACTTCTCGTGGACGTTCATGGACTGCTTCGAGTGGGGTGACGGGTACAAGGACCGCTTCGGCCTCATCTACATCGACCGCAACACACTCAAGCGCTACCCCAAGGAATCCAGCAAATGGATGGGCAGATTCCTCAGGAAATGATCCATCAACCATCATCTACGCAAGTCTCGCCTGCATGGTTTGTTGTGACTTTGAGTCGCGGTGACGGTATCGGCGATATTAACCACTAGTACTTGCAGATGTTGAGTGTCTATTGTTTTATTTTATTTTTATTTATGGGAGGATGTTGAGTGTGAGTCATGGCTATGAATAAGTGTTTGCTGCATTTGGCCGTCCATCGACCCAAGAAATAAAAATTGAGATTGAGGATTGTTATTCCCCTGTCAGTTTGAGAAGTACTCGTGGACTCGTGGTTGTTTCTAAGACTCCGACCATATTGTTCATAATCTATAATACCTAAATAGTTCATCCCCACTAACCTATTTCTCTTGACATGCAGGCTATCCACATCACTAATCAACATGCAGCCATCTACCTCACTCCACCTCAGCAGTTTAGCCACATCATCAATTTTAACCACGTTCATTTTTTTAGGGGGTTCCAATACGTCCGGTGCTTTAGTTCTCGCTATGGACCCGATTTTTTCTCGCTGGGCTGTAGGAACCACTTCTCAGGAAGTTGGAATGGGCTGTACGACATTGGGAGCCCATCGAAGGATATTAAACGGTCCGTGTTGCTTACTTCCCTCGCCTGGTTTGTGGAGCCACGTCAGATCTTTTTCCCCGAAGCGTCGTCGTCTCCACACTATTCCCCTTTCTCTTCGTCTCCTCCAATTCCACTCATACAGCAAATCAATGGCCATTGATAGTTTCCTTCCGCCCCTTCCTCTTATTCTTCGATTGATTTCCCGGATGCTTCCCTTCATCTCCACTGAACTTGCCTTCACGTCATCAAAACTAACAGTTCCCCTTGGCATCCTCGCCCCGCTCTACTTATATCCAGGATTTCTGCTATGACGGCGGGGGCTTCTTCGATCTACTTCAAACCTTTCACCATGCTAGCGCCTGCATCATCTACATCTATTCGCTGTGTGCATCCAGATCACCTGAGATAGGAATAGCTGACCGATCGTCATGATCGCTTGAAGGTACTACGGTGGAACCCATAGCGGACGAAATCCCGCTGATGCTGTCGAAGGGAGCTCGACAGCCGCGGCCACTGTGTCTCCGCCCAACGGCGCGTCAACTTCACCGACCCCTTCCTCCTCGACATCTACGCCTATGCCGCCCACGTCGTATCAGGTATGCATGGATAGCATGTTCCCCTTCTACTTAAACTTTTTCTAAAATCCATCTGCTATCGCCCGTCCACGAGCACACGCCTCCACCAGGTGGAATCAGTGCCCAGCGGACTGATATTTTTGCCGATGTGCTCTTCCTGCCGTTCAACGCAGCGTGGCTTCTCGACAGGACAGGCCGGCAGCGCCGGTTGCCGAACTGGAACTGCAGCCATTGGGTGGAGAGGAAGGGGTCTCCGCCCATGCCAGATGTCGTCCGCCGCTCGGGAATGCCATGGGGAAAGGGCGCTGTCTGCCTCCACTGACCACGCCCTAGGAGGCGCACTATTGGGGATCAGGAGGGACACCTTCAGTCCATGCTCTTCAAAACCTTCTTTATTTGACTCTCTCTTTTTTCAGTGCGTGAATGTGTTTTTTTTTATGTGTAGAGATTCAAGTAGTAGGAGGCTGATATATATATTTGGGATGAGGCATGGATCAGATTGTCAATTATGTTAACCAAAGATAAGAGAATACACATGTGAGGGGCGAGGACATTGATCGATCAAAAATTTAGAATGCTTTCATTATGAGACTCAGTGAAGACCGTGTAACAGTGAGAGTATACAATTTTTCTCATAATGTTCTGACAAAACAGCGATGCAGTACAGAGGACTTGATCATTTACGTTGGAAGAAAGGACTACCTGCAGGGCAACAGGGGTATCTCATATCTATCTCTTTAGCATTCAGGTATGTGAGATGGAACTATAGATGTGCAATCTTTTGATTTTGCATCTGATGCACAAGCACATCGGTCACATTCTTGATTCAGGCGCTTATGACTAAACCATAAAAAAGATCCTGCAAGTAGTGTGTTCTTTTTATACACATTCCGTTAGTCTCCTTGCTTATTTTTGCTGAGCACCAAGCTCCCATGTCTGAATTTTATTTTTGATACTGAGTTATCATATGCACATTACGTTAGTCTCCGTACTTATTTACAGATCGCAAGATCCCACATCTGAAGGTTTCCTCCTTTTCTAAAAAAAACATCTGAATTTTATTTTCGATGTTGAGATATCATATGACCATTCTGTTAGTCTCCATACTTATTTAGAGAGCATGGAAATATGATTCTTGTAGCTTCTATCTATTACAGTCAAAATTTGTGAAACCGTATATGTGATTGATGGCAAGCTTATTTTCAGATTCGGTCACATCCCACCAGCCGCAAGTGCCGGACGCTTTTCTGCTCATGGTGAGAATCTAGGACGATTAGGTGGTTCTGGCTGCATATGTTGTCGCTCCCATTAATAGACAAGTATCTAACGAGACAAAATTTCTTGCAAGATGGCTCAAACAGGTCTTTTGCCACCCTATCCATGCATACAATAGCATTCTCTGCCCTCCCTGTTCTATCATCCGGCTAGGTACATT
Source organism: Aegilops speltoides (assembly GCA_021437245.1). NCBI lineage: Eukaryota > Viridiplantae > Streptophyta > Magnoliopsida > Poales > Poaceae > Aegilops > Aegilops speltoides. The sequence continues at coordinate 347,621,644 of CM038145.1, read as the reverse complement.
CTTTCCTCCTTTGTTTAGTTTTAAATTTAACTGACTGAACTTACCATGGATGAGTTGATTGGCTTGGTTCACTTTATTATTTCTCCTATGGATAGGAGCATCAAATTGTTTTAAGCATGCTTCAAGTTGCCTGGCAGTTGGTGAGAGACCTATGTGATATTATCCCTCATGTAACCTGTTGTGAAGTACCTCAATTCAGGTACAATGTCTATAATACAGAATACGTAAGTCAAATTACACATAAGGCCAATGGTTTTGTTCTTTTGGCAAGAGTCAACATATTTGGACAATGTCTATGTGTAATAATGTTACTTTACTGGGTTCCTGTCATACATTTATTTGAACATTTTGATTAGTTTCTAGCATTATCTCATTTGGTTGCTACAGCAGATTTCAACCATGCACACATTATGGCAGTTTTCATGTGCTATCGTTGATAGAGTATACATTGCCCTTTAGTTTTGTCAAAAGTGAAGGACGCTAAATAGAAAACATATTCGTTATTCTGTCTATTCCCCCTTTGCACATAAACCATTTACATGCAATTGGAGTTCACACGTTTTTACTTGATTGCTTTGTTTTAATCAAACCACTATTAATCCTTACTTTGGTAACTTCCCACCATTAGCTTCCTTCATAGTACAACTAAGCTCTTTCAAGTTTCGTGATGATAAGAATTATTTTACAGATAGCAAAGGGTAATAACAATGAGTTTATTTCCCAATGGAGCCAAACAACCTATTAATAAGTCTATTTCTCTAACTCTATTAATTAGCAAGTCCATTTAGTTGTTCTTTGCTTGCAGGAAGTCTATTTAATTATCAGTAGTTAATATTATTGGAATTTCTAGAAATTATAAGAAAATGTACATTTATTATTTTGTTAGGTTGCACATGTGTATGCAACAATTGATTATTATAAAATTGGAATTTCTAGAAATTATAAGAAAATGTACATTTATTATTTTTGTTAGGTTGCACATGTGTATGCAACAATTGATTATTATAAAATATTCTGCAGCAACGCGCGGGGTATCATCTAGTTTCTAGAATGTGCAACTACCAAATACCAAAAAAAATTCAGACTTTTTGACAATGTGCGCTCAGTACGAGCCGACGTTTCCTCTGAGGCGCATGTGGTGACTTCGTCAATCTTAAGCCTTGCTGGTCCGGTCTCTCGAAGTTGCTCATATGATTAGGATGTAGGTTTGCGTTCATATAGACTAGTGTGTGCATGTGCTTGTGGGTATTTGTATTGTAATGTGTTTCTAAAGAAATGATGCTTTGTTTGCTAGAAAAATTTACGCCTAGGATGGCCTGAGTCACTTTGATAAAAATTTACTTTGAACTACCATATGTGTCAACTAGTGTACCTCTAACGCGTGGATAGCATTGGCCTACCTATGGTCGTTTCGAAAGTAATCAACATGTAGAAGCTCATGGTTTTTTCTCTGGTCTTTTTCAAAATACTATCTACATCTCACAATGGAGAAAAACTCTCATGGATTTAAAGGATTAGTTTTTCTTTGAATTTGCCTCAGGCCTGGAGACTATCTTCTACACCTAAGTCCCGATACACTACAAGGATATCATAAGACGCATCGATGCTTGATATATATGACTACCTACCAACCGGCAAACAAAAGACAAACGTGTCTGCAGGTTAGGCAAGCCCGTGGACCTTCTAGTTGAAGACACCTATGGCGTGGGGATTCATTGGGGGGAAGGTAGTCACTGTTGATAGAAGTAGAGGAGGCAAAGAAGTTGGCCAGGAGACACACGTAGAGGTTATGGCATCTTCACTACAGAGTGTAGACTCAAGGTAGTCTTCTGTAAAGATCGTTCATTCACAAAGCAGGTCTGGAACAAATTATGCCTTTGAAGTGGGCACCAGTCCCCTTTGGATGGCAAGCCCGTTTAGCATCGACAAACTGATGGGAGGGACATCACACCCTTGCCAAAGGAGGAAAAGAGGCCTTCAAGCGGCAAACCAACCTATACCTAGGGGATAGGGGTCGAAGGAAAGGAATACGAGTCTTCCAAACACCACTTTGCAACCCCTTGAAGTTGTCCTCTTGATTCATGAGGAATTAGCATGGGAGGACGTATGCCTACCTAAACCTTAAGATGGCGACCTGACAGTTCTTATGGCGACAACACTATAGTATTTTTTTTATCTCGTTATTTTTTGCTTCAACCCGCACCAACCCTATAAAATAACACCCATTTCATGAAGTTCAAAAGGCACTTGCCGCCTTTTCATCAATAAAATACATAAGACTACATGAGTAGGAGCTTTCCTTCTCGGAGCAGCTAGGCTCGGATTGCATGTGGCCTAGCATATGAGCAAGGTTTAAAATTTCAAAACCACAATTTTGTCGACCCTCGAAGTGACTAACATTTTGTTAGTTGTGAAAATCATTTCGGAACAAATCAACTAGTATGTTGTGTGAATTTTTTTAGTCTAAACAACTAGATAAAATGTAACCTATCCTTGAAATGACCAAAACATGGTAATAAGTACAAAACTTGTGTAGGATGAAGCAACAATGTTTGTTTGTAAATTTGGAAAAATTCGAATTTAGTGAACTGGATTTGTTTTTTACTTTGTCTGAATGTAGAACTATAGAGAGCAAAAGTAAGATAACCTGCCGATGTGCTACGCAAGGTGATGTTGTCGTGAACGGTCCCAAGACTTTATATTATCATACAAATCCAGCGTACCAACATGTTTTGAACAAAAACAACTATTTCACTAACCTTTAGTAAAGCACTTAGCGCACATCACTAACTGACACCACTGATATGTGGTCAACAATGTTGCACTCTTTCCACGCCATTAATATCGATGATACCACCACTAGTACATTGAACATTCTCGACTGTCACCAGTGCAGTGTAGCCAATCATACCACAGAAAGGTCATGATCATAGTTGTCACCTCAAGCACCACGGAAACACAATTTGTACGAAGCAAGATCATCCAACGCCCAAGGCTATTAATCACAAGGGAATACTCCATCTATCTAGCAATCAAACAAGCCAATCCCTCAGCAAGAAAACATTGATCCGAGGAGCGAAATGGACCAGGAGGGAGAAGATAGGAGTGGAAGGAAATGCCACATGGAAGAAATGAAGCAACATGCAATGGAGCAAAATATATGGAGGACTCTAGAGCAAGTAACGCACCTGCACTGCCAGTGACGGTTACAGAAAGGGAATATGGGCTTCATCACAATTACTCGCCACCGCAGGACACTTGAAGTGATGAACTGCCGGTTGAGATCGCTTGGTCTGCATCAATCACTATTAATGGGTAGCAGCAATTGCGCTTTACAACCTCAATTACTGCCGAATTATACTCCAATTGAAGCAACGCTTCCCTGCCCCGCTATCTCCTCGTAGTGTCGCTTGACGAGGTGACCCTGTCGCTCCCTCGGTAGGTGCAGTTGCTATCGCATGGCCGACCAGGCGTAGGTTTTTGTTTTTGAGAAATACCAGGCACAAGTCCGTTGCATCGTACAGACCCATGAGCCTGACTGCCTGGCGGCTGGGAACGATCGCTCCATCGGAGACTAGGTATGTTGTGTTTTTTCTAGGCTTCGTTGCTCGCAGAGGTAAGGCCCATAGGCCCAAGCAACAGCAAAGCACAAATTTTGTTTCGGGAGCAGCGGCCCAGCCTGTGCGGTACCCTCAGTTCGTTAATGAAGCCGATGTGGGATTAAAAAATAAAGATCCAACGGCCACAAATGCCTATTAGTGCAGATCCGATGGCCAAAAACAACAGTGGCCTGAGAGGGCTGGAAAGATGCGAGGTTATAATGTCTTTAAATAGCCCGAGTCACTCTGATAAAACTTCACTTTGAACTATCATATTTGTCAACTAGTCAACCACTAACGCATGGATAGCATTGGCCTACCTATGGTCGTTTCGGAAGTAATCAACATGTAAAAGCTCATCGTTTTTTCTCTCGACTTTTCCAAAATACTATCTACATCTCACAATGGAGAAAAACTCTCATGGATTCGAAGGATTGGTTTTCTTTGAATTTTCCTCAAGCTTGGAGACTATATCCTCTACACTCGAGCAACGATACACTACAAGGATATCATAGGGCATTGATGCTTGACATATATGACTACCTACCAACCCGCAAATAGAAGACAAATGTGTGGGTAGGTTAGGCAAGCCCATGGACCTTCCAGTTAAATAAGACACCTATGGCGTGGGGATTCATTGGGGGGAAGGTAGTCACCGTGGATAGAAGTAGAGGAGGCAAGAAGTTGGACATGAGACATATGTAGAGGTGATGGCGGCTTTACTACAGAGTGTAGACTCAAGGTAGTCTTCTGCAAAGATTGCTCCTTCACAAACTAGGTCTCGAAGAAATTATGCCTTTGAAGTGGGCACCAAGCCCCTTGGGATGGCAGCCTGTTTAGCATCGACAAACTGATCGGATGAACATCACACCCTCGCCAAAGGAGAAAAAGAGGCTTTCAAGCGGCAAACCAACCTATACCTCTACGGTAGGGGTTGAAGGAAAGGAATACGAGTCTTAAGACCACTTTGCAATCCCTTGAAATTGTCCTCTTGATTCACGAGAAATTAGCGCAGGAGGACGTATGCCTACCCTAAACCTCAAGATGACGACATGCCAGTTCTTATGGTGGCAACACTACACTAGTATTTTTTTGTTATTTTTTCCTTCAACATGCACCATGTTGGGAACGTAGCATGCAATTTCAAAAAAATTCCTACGCTCAGTACGAAAGGGAACAGAGGCTGCAGTCACGGGCGCAGTCAGGGGCTGCTGCTCGTCTTTTGTCGAGTGTCTCTGTTCTACCTGGTGTGATAGCTTCAGCTTCTAGCAGGGCGCAGACGTAGAAAGGCGTTTTTTTCCTGCTTTCTGAACAGCGTCCCTTTCACTCAGACGATATACTATTCGGCATTCCTATCGTAGGTGTTGGCGTCATGTCTAAAGTCTTCTTTCGAAGGATGCAAGAAGTTCTTGACCGTATGTCCAAGAAGCTACGCTGAAATTAACGCCTATTGTATCGCAACGATGGAGGGCTCCCGCAATGAGGAGGGCAAAGATAGGTGAATTGAGTTTCGGTCCGTGGATCGATCTATAGTTAGGGGCAATACATACCAAAAGGTTCGAAGAAGGAAGGCGCAGATATAACCAACCCACCCATAGCCGGTCTAATCTGCCGAGAGAAAAGCTCGAATGTGCGCGCTCGAAGAGAAAGTAATGCTAACTACTAACTGTTATGCCGGCTTGGCCCGATCAAGACTTCTATCCCTCAGAAACTGTCTCGCGTCTTATCCGTGTGCGCGGTTGAGGAAATTGGACTTCCCCTCCAATCACTTTTTCAGGAATACATAGAGAGAACCATCCGGCTGCACTCAACTGCAAACTAAAGGAACTCCTAACAAGCAGGGGAATTTCTCCTTTGTTACTGGTCGGGACGACTCGCCGATTCCCGGGGCCGGCACGGCACAACCGGATCCCCATCCTTAGCCAAAGTCCGTACTTTACCCCGTTCCTGATCCCCCATTTGCCTTCCACCCTCTCAAGAACTTCCTGAAGCCCTGAGACACTTGTTGCCAATAGTCTGGAATGGAACATTTGCAACAGTTCTTGTAGGCCATTTCTGTAATAGGTCTTTCGTTCCAGCAGTCATGATATAGCTTCTAGCTTTGACCGCTCTTAAGGTGCCCGCACTCTTGGCTTGAATCGCCGACTTGTGTTTCAGTTTAACCGAAAAGCAGAATCCTATCATTTCACTACTCGACAGAGGCTCCTCATTCATCCATCGGATAGGACGCCCCATCTATGGACCAAGAGAACGAGATATTTACTTTTTTACATCTCAGAATTACATTCTCACATTTCTTTTTGATCTCATGACTTTTTATGCGATCGGAAACGAATGAGATCGAAAAGGCCATCATTGGGGCAAACAATGCAATAGCTTCGGTGAGAGCAAAGCCCAAAATGGCATAACCAAATGATTGTTTAGCCAATGATGGATTTCGCCCACGGAATGAATCAAAGAACCGAGGACGCTTCAATACCGACAGCTCCGGCTAAAGCAATTGTAGCAGCTCCGCACCTATTGATTTAGCACCTTCTAACATCTCGAGTCAAAGCGCCCTTCGCTCGTGTCGCCCCACCTCATGGGCGACCCGAAGCGCAGCCCTAGCCGCTCAAGTCCTCCCAGATCCACCTCCCTCGCCGCCGCCGCAAGCGCCGCCAGTAAAGCCACAAGGCGGCGGCGGCGGGGGGTTTTTTTTTCCTCTCGCGAGGTCTGGCGGTCGGGGCGCCGCCAAGGAGAGGCGTGGCGCGCGCGCGCGCGAGAGCGGCAGCAGTGGTAAAGCGCGCGCGGTGAGCAGCGCGGCGCGACGCGGCGAAGCTGGCGTCGCGCGCGACGCTGCGGTGCGCGTGAGCGGGCGCCGAGAGCTGGCCGGCGCGCGGGCGCGACGCAACGCGCTGAGCAGCGGCGGCGCGACGCGGCCGGCGTCGGCGGCGCGCGCGCGCGCGCGTGAGCGGGCGCCGGAGAGCCTGGCTGGCGCGTGGGCGCGACGCGCTTGTGAGCAGTGGTGGCCTGGCGGGCGCTAGGGCGTCGGGGCCGGGCTGGTTTGCGCGTGAGGTGCGGACCTTGCCGCGGTCGTCAATCTGATGACCCCGTCGCCGGATCTCGCTGCCCGAGAGCGCGTTGGTGGTGGCTGTTCGGTGTGGCCGACGAGTGCTGGTGGGCCCTCCGTTCCAAGCATGTCCACGTCCTGCTCTTGGAGTAGCGGTGCCGTGCAGCAGCCGTGGTGCAGACTAGGTTCCAGGCATACCAGATCCAGCTCGGTTGGTCCTGGCCTTGCGCGCGGCGGTGCGAGGCGGTCAGTTTGGTGTGGTGTTTGCCCAGTTCCGGCGCGCTGCGGTGCGAGCCGGCTAAGCTCCGGTTCATTTCTCGGCTCTTCCTGTGCGCTGCGGTGCGGATCCTCGCCCAGGTTCTGCGCACGGAGGCAGGGGATGGCCGGATCTGGTTTGGCTCGCCCAGGTCTGCGTGCGGCGTGGCGGCCCAGCCAGGTTGGCTCGTGTTCGCCGAGTTTCTGCGAGCGGCAGTGGCAAGTCCGTTCCTGGTAGTGTGTGCATGGCCTAGCTCTGTCCGGTGGCGCTGGTAGGCCTCGGATTCAGTTTGGTGGAAGATTCAGCTTCGGATGAAAATCCGCATTGATCTGATCAGTGCCGACGGTAGCGGCGTCTACGGATGTCGTCTTCCTCCTTGGAGGTACCGCCGTGGAGCCCGTTTGCTCTTCTTACCTCATAGCTTGCGGTCTCCAGGTGAAAACCTAAGATTTGGCTTAGCCAGATCGGGTAACGGTGTTGTCCTCGACATCACTTTCTCCTTGGAGGCGTTACCTTGGAGACCCAACGATGGATTCCGTTGGTGTGCATGTCTTGTTTGGTGGTGCTTGGGTTTGTGGTGGTGTCGGCATTTCGCTTTCTTTTCTTTTTGCATCAGCCTTTGCTGTGCTTTCCTCTTCGGAGGGCTCTTGTAACACTTCTTCTGATCAATGAATTTGGCAGCTCTACTGCCAATGTTCAAAAAAAA